>CM056730.1:122152318-123402318 GCA_029844215.1 Przewalskia tangutica | reverse complement strand
CGTACTAATCTTTATCTCCTTCTATTTTGCATGAAGCGCGACAACAAAGAGTCTCGTGGCGAGACTCGTGGTAAACGTGAAAACCACGTCTATGTGCATCTATGTTTGCGAGAAATTCCAAGGTGAAAAGACATCGCCTTTCCTTGAGTCATCTTTACTTATTTTTTATATTCTGCCTTATTTATTTGTTGTAAATTAATTGGCTAACTATTATTTAGCATTTAGAATAGTTAAATGCGGAATCAATAGCTAGAAATGAGTTTAACTTACTTACCTTAAATTAATTACTTTAGGTTTGCCTTGCCTTGTTTAATAGTCATAATAGATCACTTAACACCCTACATTCGCATAATAAGCTGGGATATTATTTGCCAAACATTCTTAAAACCGTGTTGCAAATTAATACGAAATACAGAATAAGAAATATTCCTATGGCATAAGAAAAACGTTTTTATTTTACTTTATCTTACAAACACACGTTTGTCATGATAAGCTTACATTATTATGTTAGGTGATACATACTCCTTAAGGTAAAAGAATACTTGCACACATTTTACTCCTGTTATACCTATGTTTAATATAGTATTTAGGCATCTTAAATTGCATACTTCTCAAAATTGACTTTGACTTTAAATACATAAATCTTGCAAAAAATATGTCGTATACTCTCCCTCTTAAAACGTTTTTAATATACCTTTTCCTTAGCATAATAATTAACCCTAGGTTTGGCAGGACAACCGCAAGTTAGCGGATCTTAGAGGGTGCCTAACCCCTCTAGATTAACAAAGAGCCCTTACCCAGAATCTCATTAAGTTTAGCAGACCATTAAAATGGAGTTAAATGTTTACTTTAAACTAGTTAACATTTAGGTGTCCTAATTCACCCAATTAATTAGGTGGCGACTCCGCGAACCCTTAGCATTCTAGCAACCCTTTATCCTTTTTTAATATTTTAAAACACTTCTTTAAACACTTTAACTTTCCTTCTTAACATTTTAAAACCTTTAAGCCTCTTTAACTTTCTTTTAGCACTTTTATTATTTATTTTCTAACCTTTTATTTTAGCAGGAGTTTAGAAAATAAAATGCCGCGGCCGAAAAAGGGCGCGACAGCATTGACAGAGGAATGCAGTGCCATCTTGCAGAAGAAACTGTCTCCCAAGCTTAAGGATCCAGAGAGCTTCACACTGCCTTGCACAATTGGTAGGGTGACATGTAACAGGGCCCTGTGTGATTTGAGGGCCAGCATAAATCTCATGCCCTTGTCCGTTTTCAAGAGGTTGGGTTTGGGTGAAGCCAAACCAACCACAGTGAACTGCGGTTGGCGGATAGGGCGATGGTGCGTCGGGAATAATTGAAGACGTATTGGTTAAGGTGAGAAATTTTTCTTTCCTGCAGACTTCCCCATCCTTGATATGGAGGAAGATGATGAAATCTCTATCATCTTGGGAAGACCATTTTTGGCAACTGGGAGAGCCTTGATTGATGTGGAAAAGGGCGAGCTGAAACTCAAAGTTGAGGATGAAGAGATGGTGTTCAAGGTGTTTAAACACACCGTTGAACCCCCAGTCATAAGCAAGTGTTTTGCGATCGGCCTTTGTAGCACATCGATTGAGCGGCCAGGCGAATAGAAGGAAATCGATGCGCGAAGACAAGTGAGCAACGCTAAACCTTCTCTTGAGAAAAAAGAGAAAAAGAAAAACAGAAGGCGAAAGAGAAAAATGATTATGAAATGGGTAGGTTGTGGGGTTAAATTGCCCCATGCTTATTGATAAGGAACCTGCGTCCGACTAAAAGACGTTAAAGACAACACTATTTGGGAGGCAACCCAAGATTTTTAAAATTATACAATTTAGTTTTAGTTAGAACAGTTTCATGGGAGGTATTGTTTGCATGTTGTGATGACAGGTACATGGCCAAAAATTGGAGGACGAAAAACGCGAGAGGGGAAGAAATCAGCTCGGCGCCACGACACCCATCAGAGCGCCATGGCGCCGAAAAACCAGAATGCCGCAGGAAGTTGGGCGCCACAGAGCCAATCTCAGAGCGCCATGGCGCCGAAAGTCCAGAGGGTCTCTGAAGTTTGGGCGCCACGGCGCCAAATCAGAGCGCCACGACGCCGGAAGTTCAGAGGGTCGCAGATGTTTGGGCGCCACGGTGCCGATCTCAGCACCGTGGCGCCGCGACGGAAAAACTGAAATTAAAAAAGCCCTAATTCGATTTTCCCCTCTCCAAATTAAAACCCAAAACCCTTCCTCTCTCCAAAACCCACGAAATCAGCCTCCATTACTCAAAATCTTCCACAAACCAAACTCAATCATAACCAAAGTACTTCAATTCCTTGCACCCTTAACTATTTCAAACAACAACCCTCATTTCATTGCCTCAATCCATCACTAGGAACAAGAAAATTTTGAAGAACACCTTCCAAGGTAACTTTCATCATTCTTCTTGAAATTTTCAAAGCAATTAGGGGAGGTAATTCATAAGTTTGGGGATGTGCTTTATTGGTGGATATTGTGGGGTGTGTTGAAGTTTGGTGTTGGAAATTTCACGGTGAGATTTTACGTAGTGATGTGGGGTGTTGTACCTGTGATTTGAGTGAAGTTTGGGGGTTGAATTGTGTTGTATTTTGCTGATTGTGTTGTGTGTTGATTGGTGTGATTGAAAGTTGCTGGGTAATCTCACTAAAACAGAGGAAACGCTGCTAAAAATTTTCCAAAATGTCTGCCAGAAAAGGAGAGTTTCCACATCCGCCTCCGTTCCACAATATGACACTACTAGGTTTGTTAGTCAAAAAGAAGAAGACAGATATTACAAACTTAGTACTAGACCCTTGATACCTGAGCGAGAAATGGAGTACCAAAGGGGGTCATTTGAGGATGGCGATGCCTATGAGCCTATTGGGGCAATGATAGAGGCAATTAGGTGGAAGAGATTTGTTAATCCGGAGAGAATAGTACACAGAACACTGTAATGGTAAAAGAATTCTATGCTAACTTTTCGAAACGGGTAGATGGTAGATGTTTTATGAGAGGACAGTATGTATGCATGCTTGGTGAGGCGGTGAATGAGCTATTGAAGCGGTGATGTTGAAGAAATGGCGATGATCGGCTATTTGAACTTGGTCTAGAGATGCAGAACATCGATTGGGATATCGTCGCAACACATTATGCTACCCAGGGTTGAGTATGATATTGCACGAAATGGATCAAGAGGGCGGCGGATGTCGGTTCAACAAAAGCGACCGAGGTTGGTTATATTTAAATCGATGCACTTTGATTCCATCGACGCACTTCACCAGAGTGTCAGCGGATAGAACAAATATGGTATATGGGATTATAGAAGGGAAGACGATTGATGTTGGGAAAGAGATATTGCAAAATATTGGAGAAACCAGTAGGTTGGTCACTACAGGTGGGTTGGGACACAGATCACTTATTTGCAGTTTATGTTCTAGACATGGAGTCCCAACCACAATTCTTGATACATATGAGAAAGGCCAACCTCGCGTGGCGTATGGGATAGTCGTACCTTCCGAACCGATCCCTCCAAAGACAAGAAGGAGACCGACCACCGCCACCGCCAGCGAAGGCGCCATGGATGAGATGAGCACGAGGCGGAGGCTCGGCGTAAGCGGTAGCGGCGCCCGCAGGAATTGGAACTTAGGTGCTATGATGGAGCCGTTGCTCATGAACCAGCGGAGGATGATGCAGAGTTTTGACACGATGATACAAGGTTGATGCGCGATTTATGCACGCACTTAAACGCAAGTGCACGTGTCGTGTCAAGTAATATAGTCTTAGAAGACCGAGTTATCGTCCTCAGGGATTAGTGCTCAAGTACCAACTTCTATTCTATGTTATCTATTTGGTGACCGATAATTGATTTGTTGTTTATGATTCTAATTATGAAAACTAATTAACTATGTTGTTTTACTCAGTAATGATGGAAATAGGGCTTCCAAATCTCCTCAACTATCCGCTTAACTTACTTATTATTGCAATTGACTATGGTTCTTCTTCTATTTGAGATAGCAGGCTTACTAATCCGTTTTATACTCCTGTTAAGGTTATATAAACACTCAACCCGATCTGGCGCTTTCTACCTTTCGGTGATAAGGTTGACTCTATAGGAGGATTAAGAACAAAAACCTTATTAATGCTACACAAGTAATCGGGGTATTTTCATCCACGATTCAACCTATGTCTATCCAACTACAGCATATTCACAACCTCCCCTTTCGAATTTCGGTTAGAAATCATAAGAATTATGATAATTAATGATCAGGTAATTACCAAGCAATCAAAACATATATTGAATAAATCTCAACAATAAGAAGAAGAAGAACCAAGAACTTGCATTAATTCATAAAGAAAAGGTTCAAGTGAATTGACATGGAAAGCCCTATATTAAAGTTAGTTCCTAGCCATAGACATGACAAGAACTAGTTTAACATCCAACATAAACTGAAAATAAATAAATAAGAACAAGAAAATTACTAAGAAATTGGTCTCCAATCTTGATTCCAAGAATGTGTGAATTGCCAAGAAAGGGAACCCTTAATTATGACCTAGGGTTCTCTTTTTATAGCCTCAGCGTGATGCGGGGTTTTCCTTGGGCTGGCCCATTGTGATTCGAAATCGATTTTCCGCTCGCAGCGCGCTGCTGGCGCGCGGCCGGAACTCTGCGATCCTCTGGAAATTAGGCGCGTGGCGCCAGCCTGCTGGTGGAGGTGTTCTTGTGACGCTTTGTGTATGTGCAGTTCGCCACTTTCTCGCATTTCGAGCTCTGGAACCTCCGTTTTTGCCCTCTTTTTGCTCCTTTTCCGCCAATGAGCCAATATGACTCAAAAGAAATACAATTTATCCTAAGACGACACGTATTTGTACAAAAATGGATAAAAGACTAACTAAAAATGACTCAAAAAATGTATATAAAATACACCGATCAAATACCCCCAAACTTAACCTTTGCTCGCCCTCGAGCAAAGATCAAAAGAAAGAAATAGAGACACAAGGAAAAAGAAAAAATAGAAGACTCAACGACATTGATCACTTTGCTGCATTGGTGTTACTTAGAAAAACATGAAGGTTAGCAGAATAATATGCAGGAACATATAGCATGAATTTTTAGCATTCTAAACACATTAAGCTAGATATTTCGCAAACTAATTTTAATCATGCTTATTGGAAGTCAGAATACTGAATCATGCATGTTAATTTCAAAAATCATATGGCATGTTTACTTGCTATTCTCCACTAATCATGGGTATGCATATAAGAGATCTTCAGGGCTTTTCAGGGTTGTAATGTAGGCTTAGGCATGGGTAGGTAAAAATAGGCATTTAGGCTCATTTGATGTACCATAAGCTCTTTTTGCTTTTCAATTATTCCCTTTTCTTTTGATTTCTTTTCTTCACTTCATATCTATCTTTCCCCTCTTTTGTTTTTGAGAGAGTGAAGTGTTTAATGAATAACAAGCACCCCCAAACTTAGGCTTTTGCCTATTTCTTATTACTTTTTTATTGGGGTGCATCAAACTTGTTCACTCTTTTTGTCTTTTTTTTTAACACTTTCTATTCCAATCATTTCACATTTTCACTTATGGCACAAGTGTGGAAATATAGGGTGTCAAAGAAAAAGTTTAATGTTTAGGCTCAACGGGGCTGACTAGGGATATTTTTAATGTCAGGGATATGAAAAAGTGATAAGAATTGGCTAACAAAGAAGTGTCTGAGTCATCTCCCTAACATGCATATCCTAACTATTTCACCTCAAATAGCAAGCAATCATACACATAGGTTTTAATCATTTAACAATGCACAATTCAAGCAGAAACCCCAAATAGACAGATTTCATGAGTTTTTGGCATATCCGACCTAACTGTTTAGATAGTTGCTTCTAATTCTATTACATTATTCAACTTTACTTCACTAGGTGTTTCTAGTAACTACAGCATGCATGATCTTTGACAAAAAATTAAGACTCAATTTTTTTTATGACTCAAAAATACACAAAACAAATCAAAAAGGCTCAACAATATCAAAAACACTAAGACAACCCCCCAAACTTAAATCACACATTGTCCCCAATGTGTGTAAGACTCAAGGAAAATAAAAGAAACATGACAACTTACAGACTTGGTTTAAAGTGGTAGCGGTGGCGGTGGATAGTGCATTGAATCCCGTGAGAGGGGAAGGGCTCTGGATTTTTGATTTGGAGGAAGGACCGTCGGACTAGGGCGTCTTCAAAAAGAATTCAGATTTTCCGTCGTGGCGCCGCGGCCCTGCAACTGGCGCCGCGGCGCCCAAATTACTGCGCTCTTCTGAACTTTCTGCGCCGCGGCCCTGCTGATGGGCGTCGCGGTGCCTAGACTTCAATTTTTTTTTGGATTTTTGGCGCCGCGGTGCTTAATCTCCTGCGCCTTTCTGATCTTTTGGCGCCGCGGCGCTAAGCCGATTTTCTGGAAATCCTCTTCTGGCTCCGTTTTCAGTTTTCGCCCTCCGGTTTCTTGGCTCTGCACCTGTCATCACAACACATAACAATACCTCCGTGAGACTGTTCTCAGTAAAAACTAACTGCATTAAAGTAAATAAATTAAAATACCTTGGGTTGCCTCCCAAGTAGCGCTGTCTTTAACGTCTTTTAGCCGGACGCAAGTTCTTTAAATCAAGAGGTGTGGGGTAGATTAACCCCACAACCAATCCACTTTATTAACATTTTTCTTCTTCTCCTTCTGTTTTTCTTTTTATATTTATTTTCAAGCGAAGGTCCAGTATCACATACCTGCTTTGGCAGAGGTTCTGTATCACCTACCTGCTCTGGTAGGCTTATCTCCCTTATTGTGGCTTGCACTGGCTCACACGAAGTTCTGACAGTGCTAATTGCAAAGCACCTGCTCATGACTGGGGGTTCAATAGCGTGTTTGAACACTTTGAACACCATCTCCTCACTTTCTACCCTAGTGTTAGCTCACCCTTTTCTACGTCAATCAGGGATCTCCCTGTTGCCAAGAACGGTCTCCCCAATATGATGGGAATCTCTTCATCCTCCTTCATGTCAAGAATGAGGAAATCTGCAGGGAAAAAGAATTTTTCTACTTTAACAAGAACATCCTCAATCTTCCCCCTGGGGTGCACCACTGTTCTGTCCGCTAATTGCAAGCTCACCGTGGTTGGTTTTGCCTCACCTAACTCCAACCGTTTAAAAACAGATAAAGACATCAAATTTATACTCGCCCCAGATCACAAAGGGCCCTGTGCGTTACCACTGCGCAGTGCAGCGATGTAAATCTCCCGGATCGGCGAGTTTAGGGGCAATTTCTTCTGCAGGATGACACTGCACTCCTCAGTCAGTGCCACCATCTCGTATTCTCCCAATTTCTTCTTCTTTCCCAAAATTTCCTACATAAATTTGAAATAAGAAGGCATTTGCTCCAACGCCTCGATGAAGGGTATGTTGATGTGTAACTTTCTGAATGTCTCCAAAAATTTGGAGAATTGCTTATCAACTACTTTCCTTTGCAATCTTTTTGGGAAAGGAATCTTCTCAGTGTACTCCTTTTCTGGAGCTTTCTCTAATATTGGGCGATCTTCAACAACCCTCTCTCTATCTGTTTCTACCCTCTGTTCAACCACAGGCTGAGGTGCTGTATTCTAGCTATGCCACTTCTTAGCCGCACCGCTGCATTGCTTCTCTGGGTTCATCTGTATTGCTCGGCGGTGTACCACTGTGGCTGTTGTTTGCTAGCTTTGCTAGTTGCCCCACTGTGTCTCGAGTTCTGAGAGGATCTAGTCTGCCGTGAACGGGTGCAGGAGTTGGTGAGTGTTAACAAAGCTGCTCTCGGCTCGTCACAGCTTTTCGGTTGGGCGAGGGCCAGAATTGTTGAGAAGATGAGCACGAGTGAATGGCTGCGATTTTGTGCGGCCTCTAAAGCGGATTCTGCTGCCCTTGCTCACTCTCCATGAAAAATTTGGGTGATTCCTCCACCGGATTGTAGGTGTTTGAGTATGGGTTGTTGGGGCCTCGATAGTTTCCTCTGACGGCACTCTGCTTGCTCGATCGAAATATTGTTAGGATCAGCTGATGGGCATCTATCGAAGGTATGTGGACCACCACACATTTCACAACTCATTGGCATTTGCACTGCATTTACCGACACTATATTCTGTTGCAGCTGTTTGGTCAAAAGAGCAACTTGGGCATTAAGTGCAGTGATGGCATCAATCTCATGAACTCCTACTGTTCTTCTGCCACTCACCTGTCTGTCTTCTGTAACATGATTATTGGTGGCCATGTCTTCCAATAAATCATGAGCTTCATGTGCAGTTTTTCTCATAAAGGTTCCACCTGCGAATTGCATCGATGATCGTTACGCTTTAGCCCATTATAGAAAATGTGGACCAAATTCCACAACTCAATGTTGTGGTGTGGACACTTCCTTTGCAAGTCCTTGAATCTCTCCCAAGCTTCATATAGTGATTCTCCATCAGCTTGATAGAAATTATTCAACTCCCCTCTCAACTTTGCTGCTTTGCATGGTGGGAAGAACTTTGCTAAAAATTTCTGCGCCAACTCTTGCCATGTGAATATTGAATCTGCTGGCAAGGAATTCAACCACACTTTCGCTCTATCCCTGAGTGAGAATGGAAAGAGCCTCAATCTGACGACGTCATCAGTAACGCCATTGTATCTGAATGTTGCACACAACTCCAAGAAATTAGCTATGTGCATGTGAGGATCCTCCGACGGCAACCCTCCAAACTGAACCGTATTCTGCACCATACTTAAAATTGTCGGCTTGATCTCAAAATTATTTGCTCCTATTGCTGGGAGCCTAATACACGTTTGTGCTCCATTTACCCTCGGTAGCACATAATCTCCAAAGCTTCTCTCAGCTTGGACTTGGACTCTCTCCTCTACATCTATCGGCACTCTCCAAGGCATTCTTTGGTTAGGCTGATGATCACCTAACCCCTCATTCATCTCGTTGTTGTTTTGTACGCCTTCCATCTCTATTAAGGCTGAAATTCGTTGGTTCCTTCTGTTCTGTTTACAAGTTTTCTCAATCTTTGGGTTGAAGGGAACAAGAGTGTCTGCTCTTCTTCTCCTTCGCATAAACTGGGTTCCTGAAACAGATCAAAATAAACAAACGGATCACAGCACACTGGTTTTCACAAAAATAAAAAATTAATAAATAAAAACAAAAATAAAAACAAAATTAGAAATTAAGAATAGATAAAATTGATATTGAACTACGCCAATCCCCGGCAACGGCGCCAAAAACTTGATGCGCGATTTATGCACACACTTAAACGCAAGTGCACGTGTCGTGTCAAGTAATATAGTCTTAGAAGACCGAGTTATCGTCCTCAGGGATTAGTGCTCAAGTACCAACTTCTATTCTATGTTATCTATTTGGTGACCGATAATTGATTTGTTGTTTATGATTCTAATTATGAAAACTAATTAACTATGTTGTTTTACTTAGTAATGATGGAAATAGGGCTTCCAAATCTCCTCAACTATCCGCTTAACTTACTTATTAGTGCAATTGACTATGTTCTTCTTCTATTTGAGATAGCAGGCTTACTAATCCGTTTTATACTCCTGTTAAGGTTATATAAACACTCAACCCCAGTACTGCACTTTTCTACCTTTCGGTGATAAAGTTGACTCTATAGGAGGATTAAGAACAAAAACCTTATTAATGCTACACATATAATCGGGGTATTTTCATCCACGATTCAACCTATGTCTATCCAACTACAGCATATTCACAACCTCCCCTTTCGAATTTCGGTTAGAAATCATAAGAATTATGATAATTAATGATCAGGTAATTACCAAGCAATCAAAACATATATTGAATAAATCTCAACAATAAGAAGAAGAAGAACCAAGAACTTGCATTAATTCATAAAGAAAAGGTTCAAGTGAATTGACATGGAAAGCCCTATATTAAAGTTAGTTCCTAGCCATAGACATGACAAGAACTAGTTTAACATCCAACATAAACTGAAAATAAATAAATAAGAACAAGAAAATTACTAAGAAATTGGTCTCCAGTCTTGATTCCAAGAATGTGTGAATTGCCAAGAAAGGGAACCCTTAATTCTGACCTAGGGTTCTCTTTTTATAGCCTCCAAAACGTGATGCAGGGTTTTCCTTCAGGCCTGGCCCATTGACAATTCGAAATCTGATTTTTCCCGCTTCGGCGCCGCGGCCCTGCAACTGGCGCCGCGGCGCCGGAACTTCTGCAGTCCTCTGGAAATTAGGCGCCGTGGCGCCTAACTTGGTGGAGCTATGGCCGGCACTGTGTATGTGCAGTTCGCCACTTTCTCGCATTTCGAGCTCTGCAACCTCCGTTTTTGCCCTCTTTTTGCTCCTTTTCCGCCAATGAGCCACTTTAACCAATATGACTCAAAAGAAAGAAAATTTATCCTAAGACGACACGTATTTGTACAAAAATGGATAAAAGACTAACTAAAGTCTAAAAATGACTCAAAAAATGTATATAAAATACACCGATCAAAGGTCAACAGGACATGAGGCAAGGACAGCAAGAAATAAGGCAGGATCAACAACAGTTGAACCAGAGATTTGATGAGATGAGTTCCTTGTTCTACCAGTGGTCCATGCATTATCCGTCGCCACCGCCACCATTTTAAACCACAAGTCTGTAAGTTGTCCCGTCTTTCTTTTAGTTTTGAGTCTTGCACACATTAGGGACAATGTGTGATTTAAGTTTGGAGGGGAGGGGGGGAGTTCTTAGTTTATTTTTTATGTGTTTTTGAGTCTTTTTGTGTTATTTTCTATGTTTATTTGAGTCTAATTTTTTTTATATGATCTTGCATGTTGTAGTTACTTGAAACGCCTAGTGAAGTAAAGTTGAATAATGTAATGGAATTAGAAGCAACCATCTGAACACTTAGGTTAGATATGTCAAGAATTCATGGAATCAAACTATTTGGGATATCTTGCTTGACTTATGCATTGTTAATGATTAAGCCTATGCGTCTCTGCTTGCTTGTTATTTGAGGCGAAATAGTTAGAATATACATGTTAGGGAGAAGACTCATGCATTTCTTTGTTAGCCCTTTCTTACCATTCATTTCCTATCCCTGACATTACAAATTGTATCTCTAGTCAGCCATTTGAGCCTGAAAATAAGATCTTTCTTTGACACCCTGTAATTCCATACTTGTGTCATAAGTGAAAGAAAAAAAATTGAGATGTTTGGAATATAAAGTGTTGAAAAAAGAGTCAAAAGAGAGTGAACAATTTTATTGCACCCCAATGAAAAATAATAAGAAATAGGCAAAAGCCTAAGTTTGGGGGTGTCTGATATTCATCATACACCTCATTCTCTCAAAACAAAAGAAGGGAAAGATAGGTATGACGTTAAAAAAAAAATCAAAAGAAAAGGGAAGAATCGAAAGCAAAATAGCATATGGTACGTAAGATTGAGCCTAAAAGCCTATTTTTACCTACCTCTGCCTAAGCCTACATTACAACCCTGAAAAGCCCTGAAGATCTCTAATGTGTGTATCCATGATTAGTGAAAAATAACAAGTGAACAGGCCATAGGATTTTGAAATTAACATGCATAGTTAGGTATTTTTACTTCCATTGAGCATGATTAAATTGAATTTGCGAAATATCTGACTTGAGTGTTTAGAATGCTAAAAATACATGTTATATGTTCTTGCATATTATTCTACTAACCTTCATGCTTTTCTAAGTAACAATGATGCAGCAAATTGATCAATGTCTTTGAGTCATTTTCTTTTCTTTTCTTTTCTTTCGTGTCTTTGTTTCTATTTTTGATCTTTACTCGAGGGAGAGCAAAGGTTAAGTTTGGGGGTGTTTGATCGGTGTATTTTATATACACCTTTTGAGTCGTTTTTAGTTAGTCTTTTGCCTCTTTTTGTATAAATATGTGTCGTGTTAGGATATATTTTCTTTCTTTTGAGTCACAGTGGTTTAAAGTGGCACATTGGTGAAAAGGAGCGAAAAGAAGGCAGAAACAAAGGTTCTAGAGCTCAAAAAGCTGAAAAGTTGGCAACCCGGACGAGAAATAGGGCGGCGTCAGACCATCAGCAGCAGCGGAGCCACGGCGCCCAAGAAGCAGACCAGCCGCAGAAGTTTCGGCGCCACGGCACCGGTTGTAGGGTCGTGGCGCCAACGCGGAAAATTTGACAAATCCGAATAGGACTGGGCCAAGAACAAAGAGGAAAAGGTTTTACACGTTTTTGGGGATATAAATAGGGTCTTTTAGGTCAGTTTTGAGAAGTTCCACACCTTACCATTCATCACAACATTAGATCAAGATTGGAGACTTATTTTTGAGTAATTTCTTGTTCTTTACTTTATTTCTTTCTAGTATATGTTGAATACTATTTAGTTCTTGGCATGTCTATGGCTAGGAACTAACTTAATTTAGGGTTTTCCATGTCGAATCGCTTGAACCTCGTTTTATGAATTAATGCAAGATTTTGATTTCTTCTTATTATTGTTGAGATTTATTCAATAATTGTTTTGATTGCTTGATAATTAATTGATCACTAATTATCATCACTTATATGATTTCTAATCGAAATCCGAAAGGGGAGATTGTGAATATGCTATAGTTGAATAAACATAGGTTAAAATCGTGGACGAAAGTACTCTGATACTTGTGTAGTTTAATATGTTATTGCTCTTAATCCTCCTTTGTGGTAAATCTTGTCATCGAAAGATAGAAGGGTTCTACATTGGGGTTGAGTGTTTATATTACCTTAACATGAGTATAAAACGATTTAGTTAATCTGCTATCTCAACATAGAAGAAAAACCTTAATTATTTGCATTTAACGAGTAAAGCTAGCGGATAGTCGAGGAGATTTGAAAGCCCTATTTCCACCATATCTAATGTAAAGTAAAGTAATTTAGTTAGCGTCTATAATCATAGCTATAAACAAACCATCAAATTATCGGTTACCAAATAGATACTACAGAGTAGAAGTTGGTAATTGGACACTAATCCTTGAGAACGATAACTCGGTCTTCTAGACTATTACTTGTCACAATACGTGCATTTGCGTTTAGCGTGTGTATAAATCGCACATCATTAACACCAATCATATTCTCAACCAGTCCTTTGGCAGTTAAAGTAGCTCGCTTCAAGAAGTTTATATCCTTATTTATAAGTCGTTCCCTTGCTAGTGGAAGTAAGAGTAGCAAGGTTAGGACCATAAAAAAAAGGACAGCCCTGTGCACTAAGCTCCCGCTTTGCGCGGGGTCCGGTGAAAAAGAAGAATAGTAAGAATTTAATTCAGAGCTATCTAGGCAAAAATAGTATTATACACATACAGAGGTGCTCTACTTCCAATGGAGATACAAGATAAAGAATAATAGTAAGAATTTAATTCACCAAGAATCTCAAAATGTTCCTCCAAGGGAAATCCAGGCATTAAAAAAGTAAAAGTAAAAACCATTGTTGAGTATGAAGGTTAATCAGACACGGGAGCAATGCAAAATTGACTCTGGCTTAACTTCCTCAACCAAAATTATATAGAAGTCTGTGTTTGCGCATGTTCAAGAAGCTGGCTGACTAATTTGTAAGTACGTCCAGAAAGGGCCTTGGTGTGATCGATGAGCTGCTCATACCTGAACAAGACGATGCTCGTAACATCAGGTGTATGCTAAAATGGGTCAAAAACAGATTTGCATTAAACTTTTCGATAAGGTACATCTGCGTTAAACTTACACATTTGGCTGACTTGGTTCCATTATAACTGTCCCTGCCTCGGTGTCGATCTTAGCATCAAGCTTTGAGGTCCTAATAAGATTCACTATCCATCTCTCTGCCTCCTCATGATTCAAGTTTAGTTTCTCAGCTAGAACTCTGCCATATATAAAAAGGAAAAAAATGGTGACACACAATATTACCGCAAACTAGGGGCAAGGGAGGTGGAAAGGGAACCCCATTAGATCTAGAAAGTGATTTTGAAGCATTAGCTACATACCCCATGTCAATGCGTTGATGAATGCGGCAGTAGGTCTCACAGATAAAAAGACGAGCATTTTCAAGGAATTCATCCCTCAATGGAACAGAGGAAAAACTGCCCTCTTCAACTCTTTTCCCAAGGAATGGGTCATTCAATATTACCTGCATACAGAGTCCATGTTAAAAAGGAGGAAAACAGCTGCATTTAAGAGGAAAAGCTCATACTTGGCTACGAGTATCGGAAACCTATGTTACTCGGGCTCTTCAAAATGCCGACAAGTGTGTGTCGGATCCTCCAAACCTACGAATATTTGCAACTTAGTCGGAAACTAATATGTTCAAGTTCTACCAAACCTACGAATATTTGCAAGGGTCCCTCTTATTTTAAACTATAAAACACAATCCTCACCTCATAACTCATTAAAGCCAATTACAGCATATGAAGTTTCTACTTCTGATATTCAAGAAATGAATCATATTATGAAGAAAAACTATCATGTGAGCACGCATCAAAGCAGATAAAATAGGTGTGAAAGCTTACCTCTTCGCACTCCTTCATCTTTTGCTGTGCTCCATCAAAATCATAGTTGACGTAAACACATGCCAAAAACTCTGTGATGGGATCTTTGCAAGAGTATTGCTCCTGTTGAACAACCTTAATGAAGTCCTTAAACTGAGGTCTTCTCCGCTTGTTGACAATAAATGCAGCCGCCAAGTATCGCAGCAAGTGGGGAGCACTTGTTTGAATGGCATTCAAATACCTACAAGATTTCATGATTTAGAATCTCTAATGGAAGAATTGCCAGATCGTCGTAACAAAAAAAAGTAAGCCAAAAAGAAGCAGCAAAAGGAAAGCAATTATCTATAAGCAATAGCAACTAAAGTACACACGCCATACTTGTCCTGATTAAATAGGTCAATGATCTGTGTTCTGCCATTGTCATGGTTGAAGAAGATGAATAGACTCCAATGCATTAACCATATTCTATTCTGAACTTGATTCAATGGAGTCGAGAAACTCTGCAAGACAAGTGGCACTCATAGTACACTTAGAAACAAAAACTGAGCATCATTCAACTTTTCCTACTAGATATTCAATTTGTAAGATCAACTCAAACAAACAGATAGTCGACTCGACATATGCATAATATTACCTTTGAGTCGATAATTTCCTTCAAGCGGTTTAGTTCCTCAAGTGCAATATCCCAATTCTGCATTAATATCTCTGCAGCAAGCTTTCCCCACAATGCACTGACACTCCTGTCACTGTTTGTACACAATGCTCGGTACTGGTAGAGATAATCAGCAGCACCAGAGTAGTTTCCACATTCAAACTGAAATTTGGCATATTGATACAATGCCTCTATCTGGTCTGGACCAATCTGCACAGATTCATAACATCGCAAAAGCCAATTATTTAGTAGAACAAACAGTTATTATTCTTAGGTCAAGAGACAATGACCATCACTAACGAAATAAAGAAAAAGGTATTCACAAAATTAGCTGGAGAACAACTTCTGTTAGTTAATCCCTTTCTCAAGTATCTTATATAACAGGAAGTATTAAAAAAGAAGAAACTTTATATTATGTAAACCAGACTAGATCCACGCACCTGGTATCGCTCGTGGAGCAACTGAAGATTGTGCTGCTTGTCAGATCTCAACTCCTGGACAGCACTGGAATTCTGCAAAAAGGTAATCAATGGGGCTGCAGCTTCCTCAAGTGCTTTCAACCTTGCAACAACCTCAGCTCTCCTCTCCATCATTTCTGAATAACCAAACAGTAATTATAGAGATGCATTGCAGAACGAAACATGCAAGGGAACTCATAAAATCAGTTATGCTCAAACAACATTTTTTTTATAACCGAGAAACTCCCAAGGGCAAGTGGCGGGCATGCAGCAACAGCTTATCTAATCTAAGTGTACCAAGATAGCTAGGCTTTAATCTCATATATTGCATATATAAACCGTAGAGCTCAAATAGAGAACACAAACAACAACGTCAAAATTAACTACGACATCAAATCAACATAATCACAAACAAAGCCAAATAATAGCAAGAATCAAAACGACTGTTATAGCAAAAACAACTAAACTCCAAACAACACCAGAAGCCAAAGAGACTGTACTAGTAAAAAAAATACCTAAACAACTCTAAAAACGCAATAATCAAACAAGATCAAAAGGCCTAGCAAACCTAAACATTTTTTTATGATGATGATTTCCGAGCTAGCTAGGACCCAAATCTACTAATCTACCAAACAGCCTACCACGATACAATCCACAATCGCAGTTACTGCATTAAAATTACTACCAATGATGGGTTTCAAATTTGAGTTCTACAGATTGTTACACCTACATCATCAAAATTACAGCCCCCCCCCCCCCCCTTTTTAGCAAAAAATGGCACATGTATTAAGATCAGTGAAGGCAACAAATCAATTGGCATTCACCAATATGTGAACCCCTATAAAAATACATCAATATGAAGGGAAAAAGGAGATAGACAATACTTCTAGACACTATATTCATCAAAATTACAACAACACCCCTATAAACAAAGAACACGCCCACCACCACCACCAAAAATAGAAACCCTTTTGCTAAAAGGGTACAAGTATTAAGATTAATTGGCATTCACCAATACGTGGACACATAAACACACATCAGTATAAAGTCAAAAAAGGAGATACCTTGATGGACAACACTTAAAAAACTTCTAGACACTGATATTCATCAAGATTACAACACCCCACCACCACCACCACCTTATGTTAAAAGGGCACAAGTATATTAAGATTAAATGGCATTCACCAATACATGGACCCATATAAACATACAAAGAAAAAGAGATACCTTGAGGGACATCGTCGGTATGATAAAGAGACTTATGAATATCCATAGCATAATCAACCATATTAGTATGATTAAGCAACTCAATTTTAGCCTTAAGTATATCTTCATCTGGGTACAGTTTGCTGTCTTGCAAGAACTCAAGTAACGGGAACACCAAATGCCTGTCCAATTGAGGCGCTACACGTGGCGTCAAATCATACTTCGCAGCCATGATTGCTTTGTGAGCTTCAAAGGGATATAGCAACGACAAAGAACAGAGAAAGAGGGGAAGTGGATCTCTAGGGTTTTGTTTTTACTTTCTGGTATTGTTGAAACGCACCTTTGGGTTTCTCTTATTGTTACCTTTACCCAACTTAAATAGGACTACTACTTTTATTTGTAGACTTACAATCCCCCTAGTAATTTTATCCACAGAAATATGAATAAATGATAGAAATTCAATAATAATAACAATATATTCAGTATAATTCTATGAGTGAATTCTGAAAATATCAAAATATACACAAATTTTAACCTTACTTTAGCAACAGGTAAATATCTTATTTCCGATATATCCTCGATTCAAATAAAGCAGAAACAAACTCATTTCACACAATGATTTAAAATATCAATCTATTATGTCTATTTACATTTTGTTTATGATTACTTATTTTCTTTTAATACGTCTGAATTACTCAAATTATAGTGTAAAATTTTAGAATGGTTAATATGGTCACATTAAGATTATTAAGAATGACTTTTTATTACTACTTTATTCTTTATAGTTGCAGTACCCAACCAGTCCGTCATTAGCAACATCAACCACCTCAATTAGCTCCCACCGCAAATTACCTCCAACATATAATCACCATCAACTGCCTTTATCATGACCACCTTCATCATGAGTTGCTATGTCAATCACCATTATCAGTCACCTTGACCATACATTGAATACCTACGTTAACAGGGTCGTTTTAAAAATTTTTGGGGCTCTGTTCTAATTCGTAAAAGTAAATCCTTAATATAAGTAAATATACGATTTCAATAATTAGAAATTATTTTAAATTGTAAGTAACAACCCAATACAAATTCAAGTTAATCAATCTCTACTTTGATTGGGCTAAAACATGCGATTTATGAGTCTTTACAGTGAATTTTGGCTAATAATATTTAATAAAAAAAATAAAACCCCTATAATTTTTCATTTTTCGGGCCCAAACTGTTTGTTGGAAATTTACTAAATGTGAAATAAAATCCTATTAAATTATGACTCGAACAATTGGGGTCCCGCACGTCGGAAACATGATTTCCACACACGTGCACATAAAGTGTCAAGGATCGTAATTTTCTTAAGTGGAAGAGATATTGGTACGTATACGAATTGTTGAGACGTAAGATAATAGATGGTTATTGGCCAAATAACAATGGTTTCACGCTGGTAAATGAAAGGAAGACGTGTACAATGTGTGAAAGATTAAATGAGTCTGAAAATGTCGCGACACCAGTCTGCAAGGTCACGGCGCTGCGGACGTTTCAGACCGTTGGAAGATGAACGAAAATTGTTTTTTAGGCTGACTTTGGAGCATTAATTCTCCATTATTTGGCTCATGGATTCAGTCATTATTTGGCTGAATTATTACTCCACATTCATGGTCATTACATGGTCTTTATTGACCATTACTTTGCTATGTGGAAGATCATCTTCTTCATACTATAAAATGGGGCCTTGGGCACATTTGCAAGAACACACCTTACACTTCACACTTAATAATTCTCTGAAATTGTCTTCCTCTCTTGCAATCATAAAACACTCAAAGATTTTTCTTCCTAAGCAAACACTTGAGTTTCCTTTGCTCATTTGTTTGATTGTTGTTTTATCTTGGGAGATAAGTTGTCATTACACAGTCGAAAGAATATACGGGCAATATTATCTTAATGATAGATGGAGAATTCTGTCGACTCAGCAAGCCAATTATATTGTTGATTTCCACATTTCTTACCTTTTACACTTTGTTTCCACAAACTTAAGATAATATCTGTTGTTTCAACAACAACATGTATGCTCAAGGCAATCTCACTGCTCAAGGCAATACTAATGCCTTTACTTCCGCCACTCAAGGCGATGATGTTGCCTACACTCCAACTAATCCTAGCATTCATAATACTGCTTTTGGAACTTCGAGTGTCACCACTGCTTTTGGCACAACGAGTGTCAACACTGGTTTTGGTACAACCAATGCCTCCACTGCTGCTCCGGGCACTTACAGTGCCTATGCTCTTGACCAAGGCATCAACAACGCTTATGCTACTGTTAGAGGCGTTCCCAACGCTTTTGCAACTGCTCAAGGAGGCGCCACTGCCCCGACACCCGTTGGTTTTCACCATGAACGTCCTGAAAAGTTCATGGGTGCTCACTTTAAGCAATGGCAGCAAAAGATGCTATTTTTCTTGACGGTTATGGGAATGTCACATTTCCTAACCGAAGATCCTCCACTAGTTGGGGAAGACGTGGACCCTCAGCCAAATGATTTGGCGGGAGGGGGCCAAGGTAACCATGTCACTGACGACATGAGGATGGTTCGCGAAGCATGGAAACATAGTGATTTCATATGTAGAAACTATATTCTAAACAGTTTGTCTGATCCACTATACACGATATATTTCACCGTTTAAATTGTCAAGCAGTTATGGGACAAACTTCAGAAGAACTATAACACCCAAGATGAGGGTAGCAAAAAGTTCATCATTGGGAAATTCCTGAAATTTCAAATGGTGGATAACAAAAGTGTGTCATCCCAAGTCCAGAAATTTCAAATGATTCTACATCATCTGGATTTGAAAGGATTAAAGCCCAACGAACAATTCTTGGTTGGGGCATTGATCGAGAAGCTGTCTCCCTCGTGGACTGAGTTTATGAACTATCTAAAATTCAAAACGAAGGAGATGACATTAGACGAACTTATTGTCAAACTTCAGATTCAAGAGGACAATAAGAAGGTCATGCCAAAAGGGAAACAACCCTCTGAGGCTAAGGCGAACCTGATGGAAGTCAAAGGAAACTCAAGCAAGAAGCGAAAGTTCCAGAAGGAAGGCAAGCCCCAAACAACTGAAAAGTTCATGGAAAATTGTAATCACTGTGGTATAGTTGATCACATGGTCAAAGACTGCCGCAGGCTCAAACGTGAAAATAAAGAGAAGGCCAAAGGCAAAGCCAAGGCTAACATCGTCGAAGACACGCTCGTCGACGATATGATCCATGAGTTCTCAGCGGTGGTTCTTGAAGCTAACCTCGTTGAGAATCCGGTGCAATGGTGGCTAGACACGGGTGCTACACGTCACATTTGTTCCAATAAAGATGTCTTCTCCACATACACCAATCACAGATAAGAAATTATTCATGGATAACAATTCTTCTTCAGAGGTGCTAGGGGTAGGAAATGTGATCCTAAAGATGACGTCCAGGAAGGAGCTAACTCTGAAGGAAGTGATGCATGTCCTAGAAATTCGAAGAAATTTAATTTCTGGACCTTTGTTAGTAAATGTTGGTTTTAGGCTAGTGTTAGAGGCTAACACGTTTGTAATCACTAAAAATGGAACCTTTGTAGGAAAGAGCTTTGTTGACACCCAATTTTGACCCTCTCGTCCAGACAGTAGCTATAAAATTACACTAATTTTGTAAAATAATTTTTTAAGATTTTTATAATAAAATGCAGCGAATAAAACATTAAATACAGGCATAAATAATTAATTTAATAATGACATCGCGTCTTACGTAGAGTTTTAAGCACTTAGAGTCTCGCGTCCGCATTAATTAACTTTAAGCTTTGTCGTAATTCTTAAATAATTAATAAAGGCATAAAATAAATAATTTAGCGATAACGTCGTGTCAGGTAGCATAGCCGCATTTATTAGTAATCATTTGTAATTTAAAATCAATTTTAATCTGATATACGCATTTAATAGCGTCGCATTTATAAAAGCTTTAAACAATTCTTAAATATCGTACTTGCATTCGGCATTTAAGTAATTTAATATAAACTCAATGCATTTTTAATTTAACGTCGCAATAATGCATAATAATAAGATTTTTAAATAAAAGCGTCGCATTAAGCATTAATTAAATAGTACGTCCGTCTTTATTTCTTTATAATAATAATTTAAACTCAAGCACTAATTAAATAGCACGCCCATTTTATTCTTGTAATAATTTAAGCACAATTTATTATTTTAATTTACTACTAATTAATTAATACACTTAAAACTCTACCCATAATAACTTACTCCTAATTAAAACTACCTAACTAATACCCTAAATAACCCAACCCAAAACGCAGCCCCAGCAGCCCACAATCTGCGGCCCAAACCCGCAAGGCCCAAACCCTTCAGCCTTATACTCACCCTTCCATCGTCTCTTCCAAAAAAAAACAAAACGCAGACCTAAACCTAGAAAACTTAGGAGAGCCGCCCCTTCACCCCTGTCGCCCAGCCGAGATTCTCGCCTGAGAATCCGGCGAGACACCTGCCAAACGTTAACCACCCTTACCATCTCGAAAACACGAATCCCCAGTTCTCAAATCTCCCAAATCGTTTCTAACTTACCATAATAACAAGGCATACCAAATCTTTCCCAAAATCAGCCCGAATCGCCCACGAAATCACACCAGCAGTTTACCAAGTTTAGAGTCGAACGTAGGCTATATAAGTGAGGCCATTGTTACATGCAAAGGATCCAGAAAAGGAGAGGAAAATCTGTTATCAAAAAATGGCATCGACTTAGGACAGGGAGGAGAACATAGAAAAGGACAACGAACGAAAACTCTTTATTTTTCGCACGACTAGCAAAATCGTCTAAGTTACGTTTCCTGCTTCAAGCGCATCACGACCAAACATCGAGTGGATTGACGACTTGGTAAGCTGCCCGATCATTTGTCAGGAGAAGGTAAAGCCATTCTCTTTTATGTTTTTATGTGATTTACATTTTTGTAGTGCATGAGAGTTAAATGTTTTCTTAATATCTTTAATACCATTCAATTGTCATGTGTGTAGGATTTGAAGTATAGTTACGTATTGTCCGATCCCGTTAGATTAACATGTAATACGATTAAGTTAGCAAGGTTAAGTGTCGAACATGTTCAATCGAGATTTGATATTTGCTGGGATTTCTTAGGCTTATATTCTGCGTTGATGGGTTAAACTCCGTGTTTGATGGCGCCTAGAGTGACTGTTGGTGCATTGTGGCGTGTCTAATCTCTCTTCTGCCAAAAATTGAATATATTCATGTTGGGCAATTTTAAACTGGTTGTTAAAAATAACATACTTATTTCACCTTACCAGATTAGACGACAAAATCATTCTATTTAGCATTCTTTTGATGTTGTCATGGGTTGTACCCTCTGATTAAACCTATCCCCTTTTATCTTATTTTTCTTTGCTAATTTAGAGTATGAAATTATATGATCATGTGTTGAGCCTACTCGAAACCGTCCAATGCTCTGTTAGGAATCCACAGTTAGTATTCTTAGTTTAAACTATCCCGCATATTGATTAAGACCCTATCTTGCTCTCTTAAGCCTTGCTTGTGTATTTGAGTCCAACCCACTGCTTATCTTTTCTTACTTCATTGTATTAATTCGAGCCAAAAATAGTTGGAATTAGTCTACTCTTGCTAGTATATCTTAATTACATAGATGGGTTTAGGTACCCTTCAACCAGTATATTTATTGTCCCTCCTTCTCTCCCTCTGCATAAAACCCATCCCTCTTGTTCAGCTAAATATCAAATCCAGTACATTCTAGCCTAGTGATCGGACGAGAGACGATAATCTCTATATGTTTGAGTTCTATCTATCCCTTTTCCATCAGTTGTTGCCACTGACATACCGTCGTTTGTGATTCTGCCTTGCCGCATATATACATATTAATTATCCACATGTAAGCCTTCCCTCGGGATATCCATGCATAGCTTATCTTAATTACCTGAATTGCCTACTAAGATGTACATGTTTGTCTTACGTGGATTTTTCCTTAAAAAAATTAGTACATTTGTAAGGTCTCTTAAACCATAGAATAACTGGTTAATATTAGTTTTGCTACTACTGTTCTGGTGGCGTTACTGCTTTAGCGTTATTACTGCTGCTACTATTTGGAATTGTTGTTGCTGCTGTTACTTGTGTTGCTGCTACTGTCCTTTACCATAAGTTGGTCCTATATGCCAATTTGTTTTGGCCCTTTGTCTTGTGCGAGATTTTAGTGACTGACTTAGTTAAATACCAGCTAAAATCTGCACATGTTCATCTATATTATATTATTTGGACATGTACTAATCCTTATCTTCTTCTTTATCTACATGAAATGCATCGGAGCAAAAGGAGTAGTCTCATAGCGAGACCCGTCATGCCTTCAATCAATTGAGGATTTGCATTCACCCTCATTCGTGTGTATCTTGCTATCTGCATCAGAAATTCCAACCTGCCGGCGAATGACATCGCCATTCCTTCGAGTCACCTCTTATCATTTCCTACCCCCGCCCCCCATTCATTTATTTATTGTAAATTATTTGTCTAACACTAATTAGTAGAACTCTTAGAACATCAAATCTTGAGTCAATAGATTAGAAAGTAGTTAATTAGCAATTTGTGTCCCTTCGGGTTAAATATTTTAGATTATCCATACATAGTTTAAGTTACACTAAACCACCTAATAATCTTAACTTGCATAATTAATCATATGTAGCTATGATATTATTTTCAAGATTTCTAACCCATTTGCTATAGCACCCATATAGAAATCTTATTTTTATATATTAAGAAAACCCCTTAAGCATGTGTTATACTAATCAAGCGACAAATGTGTATATCTAGTCAATTAATCTATTTTGCATTATATATTATTTAAGGCATGCTTTAAACTTTACGCATTTTATAGCACTAATCTTATTAATCTTTTGCCAAAAATACTTTCTATTAAAATATCTTTCAAACATGCATTTTCAATAGCATAATAATCACCCTAGGTTCGCGGGACAACCATGAGTTAAGCGGATCTTGAGGTGCCTAACCCTTCCTCTAGATTAATAAAGAACTCTTACCTGAATCTCACTAAGTTTAGCAGACCATAAAATGGAGTTAATGTTTTACTTTAAACTAGTTAAACATTTAGGTGTCCTAATTCACCCAAATTAATTAGGTGGCGACTCCGCGAACCCTTAGCATTCTAGCAACCCTTTAGCATTTTAGCACCTTTTCCTTTTAGCACCTTTAACATTTTAGCATTCCTTTAAACATTTTTTTTATTATTTATTTCCTAACATTGCATTTTTAAGCAGGAGTTTAGAAAATAAATGCATGACGAAAAGTAGCGCGGCAATAACGACTCATTGGGAATTTAGGTTCTTAACCACAACAGACCTAGGGTTATTATTTGGCAACTATTTTGCATTTAATTTTGTGCGTTGTATTTTGTTTATTTTTTGCTACTTGCTTTACTGCTTTCCTTAAACTGGCATTCCGCTCATA
The DNA here is from genome assembly GCA_029844215.1 of Przewalskia tangutica. NCBI lineage: Eukaryota > Viridiplantae > Streptophyta > Magnoliopsida > Solanales > Solanaceae > Przewalskia > Przewalskia tangutica. Next base: position 123,377,980 of record CM056730.1, on the reverse strand, counting down.
TTTCTTCCATTCTGGAAAATTCACACAATCACACACTCACGCTATTTGGTGTGCTCGCGCGCAAATTTCTTTCAAAAATATCCAAATTTTAAGAGAGTTGGCGCTGTGAGTTAGATCGGTTAAATGCGATCAGCGTAGCTTCTCACTCGAGTTGTCGCTCGGGAACCTTGCGTCGGAAAAGCCAAATCTTAGAAACTTAAGATAGAGCTATACCACCCTTTATTTTAGGGCATGCATGCATTTACCTTAGGTGGGTTGGTCGCGCATCGACACCACAATTAGGAAGACACCAAACTTGTCGACGGGTTTCTCAACCCAACGACCAACCAAGATATTATGTGTAGCGTGGCAATGGCGGACAAATCCAAACCCAATCATGACATGCGAAATTGGGAAAAGTGCCGTCGTTTGGTCGCCATTTCAACAAAGGCATTATAGTTGGACGACTTGGACAAACCGTCGTCATAATAAGTGACGTTTAGGCTTACCTGCGGCATAAAGAGGTCCCGCATGTTAGGAAGCGTTTGAATGTGCTATATGCGATATATCCGCTACATACCGCAAATTATGTGCTTTATGCTAACATCGTTTGTTGCATTTTTAGAAAATTTATCATCCTCCCCAAAGTCGGTTCGTATTTGACTCAACAATGCCGGAGCATCCACACTTCACCGAGTCCAAGGCGAAATGATGATATGACCGCTCAGGCGTCAGGCCAAATGGTTTGGGAATTATTCTGTCGTAGCAGAACCTTGAAGGGAGGAATATCACCCGATCGGGAAGAATGTATTGCCTGTTCTTTGCAACAAATTGTCGATATGCAGTTGAGATGGAGGCTACGGAATCGACCAACCTATCCATTAGCTTGAATACCCTATGCGGATCAAAGGGCCACTACTTCACAAACCATCCGGATCGACCTCGCGCACATATCTCCCGAACTCTCACAAGGCCACCGATCGCGAACAAACCGCCCGCCTGCCCAACCCCAACCCCACCTTCAAATGACCTCCTACTACCCATATACCTCGGCCGCTACTTCACCATAATCAGCCCTAATCGCCGAGCCAACCATACCCGCGCGCACACCCATTTACGGCCCGAAACAACCCGAACGGCTAACTTATGCAATGAAGCCCGACGCTTTACGTCCGTGCCGCGAAGGGGATCATTCTGAAGAAATGGAGAGGAAGTCCGAGCCAAAATGGGCGAGGCGTGGCAAAGAAATTCATAGTCGAAAGAAGCGATTCGGGGCACGCGATCGGACAAAGGTCACGAAGGACTAGACTACGAGGATCTTTGCGTCGTCGACGTGGAAGCGCCTATGGGGTACAAGGTGCGAAGTTTGAACTATTTGATGGGAAAGGAAACCCGTGCACCGAGGTCATATTGCGACAAGGTGATCGGGGTAGGAAGAACCAGTGGTCATTCTGAAGTTGTTCATTCGAGCTTGGCCGCGAGGCACTAGATTGGTATACGGCGAATCGCGGAAATGGCACACCGGAATGCATTGGCCCAAGATTTTGTGGAAGCGGTTCGGGTTCAACACGTAAATTGTGGGCGAGTTACTTAATGAAGTTGGAGAAGAAGACTACGAAACATTGGAGAATACGCCGTGAGGTGGCGTTGAGAGGCGAAAGTGCAACCACCCGTGGTGGAAGTGAGATGACCACATTATTCGTCTGATCTTTAAAGGATGTAACCTACTATGAGCGGATGATAAAGCGTCGTCGGGCGGAATTTTGCGGAAGTTATTAGAATGGCGACCGTGAAGAAGGTATTAAAGCGGTAGGATTACAAATCGCGGCGTACAGCAACTAATAAGGCGATTGATCGAGGACACTGAGTACTTCAGAGGAAGAAAGAGCGATTTCCGCTTCCATGTTTGTACAAGCATGACCAAAACGTCATAACATACCAAAACCCATCATACTACCACAACTACCACACGGCTATATATAACACTTCACAAGCACTCGTTTATCACCGCGCGTAGATCCACCCATCAAGCCCAATGAGAATAGAGCACTCAATGCACTCAGAGCAAATAAGAATTTTGAAGGAAAACCACCCAAAGTTCGCACCACTTCGTGAACCCATACCTCAAATATATGAAGGTTGCGGTGCAGCCTAATCAACCGATTCGGAAGGATCACGACCCTATCCCAAGATGGTATGATGAGAACAAGCGCTGCGCGTATCACCCGATAGCCGAGGACATGACGAAGGTTGCCACTCCCGCCGGGGGCGGGATCGGCGTTAATCGAAGAAGGGTAATTCGGCTAAAGGATCGTGCCCCAAATGTGCATGATAACCCCGCAAACCACGCCACGTCAATGTGCACTGATAACCTTAGATGAGAATACACTCACGCTACGCCCATTCCGCCGAATCGATCGTTTATCCGGCGTGCACCACGCAGAGGCGGAAGAGGAGATAGCGAGCGTGAAGACCCGGCCATCCACGGCGAGCATGAAGGCATATTGATTGGATTTGCACCTGTCTTGGTCGCCAGAGCACGGATAGGAAGCGATTTATTTTAGCGAACAATTTATAAACTCATATTTAAGCTTTAATAATGTTTTCTTTCGTTTTGCTTGTAATGAACTACGTTTGACTGATTCCTTAGTGGATATGTAGCGCCGTCTCGAGCTTGGTCCCACATCTAGAAATTTTAATTTTCCCAATATTCGCTTGTAATGAACTACGTTCGACTGATTCCTCGTAGGGATACGTGGCGGCCTAAATCGGCCGGCCACACCATTAGGAAACTTTCCCTTTGCTTTGAAAATGACAAGAATACCACATAGCCTCTGGCAACTACATTTGAGACCCATTTTAGGCGGACACCCTTTTCAAATCGGGGCGGTGTAGGAAACAGACGAGGGTTGCAAGTCCAACAAGCGAACACGCAGATATCAAGAACAAGCGTGAAGTCAAATATGAATCGACCCCCAAAAACTCACAAATTTTCTTTGGCGCAGTCTTTTAATATTATGAGCGAGAAAGTGCAACGGTAAGCGGAAGATCTGACGAAAAGTCTCTTCGCGAAGCGAAGCAAAAGCGAGAGGATGACAACAATCCAAAGTCGCGGCAAAGCGGCAGCAGCGAAAGGCATCAACAATCGCGATCAAAGTTGAGTTCATGACAAAACCTAGCGCACGGCTCGGACATAAAGTCAAAGTTGCAACCCACGCGCACAATAAGGACACTATGGCAATTAAATCGATCAGTGCAAGACAACATCTCGATTCATCCGTATCGGGGCGACATCTCTACCCATAAAATTGCACTTCATATGTATTTATCATTTCATTTAAACGGTATACACTAACGTCTTTTCTCAAGCTTAGCTTGCGGGAGCATTTATTCTACGAGGCGGCGGCGAACACGTCCGGACAACGACGTGTCGGCAAGTCCACGCAACGGCGCCCGAGAACACGTCCGCATAACGGCGTAATCGGCAAGTCCACGCAACGACACGGCGGCAACACGCCCGCACAACGGCGTAATCGGCAAGTCCACGCAACGGCGCCCGGCGGAAACGTCCGCATAACGGCGTAATCGGCAAGTCCACGCAACGGCGCCCGGCGGCGGCGTCCGGCAACGGCGTAATCAGCAAGTCCACGCAGCGGCGCCCGGCGGCACGTCCGGACAACGGCGTAATCGGCAAGTCCACGCAACGGCGCCCGGCAACACGTCCGGACAATGGCGTTATCGGCAACAAGTCCATGCAACGACGCCCGGCAACACGCGTCGCATAACGACGTAATCGGCAAGTCCATGCAGCGGCGCCCGGCGTACGTCCGCATAATGGCGTTATCGGCCGCAGCAAGTCTACGCGCGACGGCGGCAACACGTCAGCGGCGGCGCTCGGCCGCAAAAAGTCCAACGACGCCATCGTGACGATATCACGCGAGGGCGATTTCTATACTCGAAATTGCATTTCTTACGCATGCTTTATTATTCGTCTTAGCGATTTATGCACTAACTCTTTCGGAGCTTTAGTCTACGAGGCGATTCTGCAGCGAGACAACATATCGCGTTCACAATCGCAACGTCGTGCTGAGGCGAAAATCACAGCGTTCGCAACATCGCATCAACACGCAGCGTCACACTTTTGCGGGATAACCTTTTCTACTCGCGATTACATTGTTTTTAAAATTATGCATCATCATTTTGCCTTAAAAGTTATGAACTAACCGTTTGTTAAAGTCTTAGCATGCAGGAGAAGGAGCACAACGTGGATTTTCTCTTACAATGACCGGCAATCTGTTGGGCCAACCTTCCCAACGACGCGTAGCGCCGCCAAGCGTCGGCCCACTCGCTCGCGTCACCGTAGAACCCAGACCACAAGCCATAGCGGACACCCTGTGTTCAAGCCAATTATTTTCTTTACTTTTTGCACCATAACCCGGTGTCATCATAACTCGACATCGGGGCGGCTTTAAGTCCGCGTTAGCCCGCCGAGTGTTTTGACCATGGTAACTCAAATGTCGTCATAACTCGACACCGACACTTTGAGTCCGCGTTAGCGCGCCGTGTTTTGACCATGGTGACCCAGGTCGTCATAACTCGACATGGCGACTTTGAGTCCGCTTTAGCCCGCCAGTGTTTTGACCATGGTATCCTAGTGTCGCCATAACTCGACATCGGGACGATTTTGATTTTGCGTCGACCTTGTCTACCCGCCAAAGATTTCGCAGTGAAGATCGAGACAAAATTGGCTATGAGTCAGCGTCTTTATCCAAGATTCTTCCATCATCTCCATACAAAGAGGACATCTGCTGACACCCAATTTTGACCTCTCGTCCGCATAAAGAGCTATAAAATTACACTAATTTTGTAAAATAATTTTTAAGATTTTTATAATAAAATGCAAATAATAAAACATTAAATACAGCATAAATAATTAATTTAATAATGACATCGCGTCTTACGTAGTTTTAAGCACTTAGAGTCTCGTCGCATTAATTAACTTTAAGCTTTGTCGTAATTCTTAAATAATTAATAAAGGCATAAAATAAATAATTTAGCGATAACGTCGTGTCAGGTAGCATAGCCGCATTTATTAGTAATCATTTGTAATTTAAAATCAATTTTAATCTGATATACGCATTTAATAGCGTCGCATTTATAAAAGCTTTAAACAATTCTTAAATATCGTACTTGCATTCGGCATTTAAGTAATTTAATATAAACTCAATGCATTTTTAATTTAACGTCGCAATAATGCATAATAATAAGATTTTTAAATAAAAGCGTCGCATTAAGCATTAATTAAATAGTACGTCCGTCTTTATTTCTTTATAATAATAATTTAAACTCAAGCACTAATTAAATAGCACGCCCATTTTATTCTTGTAATAATTTAAGCACAATTTATTATTTTAATTTACTACTAATTAATTAATACACTTAAAACTCTACCCATAATAACTTACTCCTAATTAAAACTACCTAACTAATACCCTAAATAACCCAACCCAAAACGCAGCCCCAGCAGCCCACAATCTGCGGCCCAAACCCGCAAGGCCCAAACCCTTCAGCCTTATACTCACCCTTCCATCGTCTCTTCCAAAAAAAAAACAAAACGCAGACCTAAACCTAGAAAACTTAGGAGAGCCGCCCCTTCACCCCTGTCGCCCAGCCGAGATTCTCGCCTGAGAATCCGGCGAGACACCTGCCAAACGTTAACCAGCTCACCCCTTACCATCTCCAAGAAAACACGAATCCCCCAGATTCCCTCAAATCTCCCAAATCGTTTCTAACTTACCATAATAACAAGGCATACCAAATCTTTCCCAAAATCAGCCCGAATCGCCCACGAAATCACACCAGCAGTTTACCAAGTTTAGAGTCGAACGTAGGCTATATAAGTGAGGCCATTGTTACATGCAAAGGATCCAGAAAAGGAGAGGAAAATCTGTTATCAAAAAATGGCATCGACTTAGGACAGAGAGGAGAACATAGAAAAGGACAAGAACAGAAACGAAAACTCTTTATTTTTCGCACAGCCTAGCAAAATCGTCTAAGTTCTGTTCCCTGCTTCAAGCCGCATCACGACCAAACATCGAGTGGATTGACGACTTGGTAAGCTGCCCCGATTCGCTGTCCGGAGAAGGTAAAGCCATTCTCTTTTATGTTTTTTATGTGATTTACATTTTTTGTGGTCTGTGAGAGTTAAATGTTTTCTTAATATCTTTAATACCATTCAATTGTCATGTGTGTAGGATTTGAAGTATAGTTACGTATTGTCCGATCCCGTTAGATTAACATGTAATACGATTAAGTTAGCAAGGTTAAGTGTCGAACATGTTCAATCGAGATTTGATATTTGCTGGGATTTCTTAGGCTTATATTCTGCGTTGATGGGTTAAACTCCGTGTTTGATGGCGCCTAGAGTGACTGTTGGTGCATTGTGGCGTGTCTAATCTCTCTTCTGCCAAAAATTGAATATATTCATGTTGGGCAATTTTAAACTGGTTGTTAAAAATAACATACTTATTTCACCTTGCAGTTAGACGACAAAATCATTCTATTTAGCATTCTTTTGATGTTGTCATGGGTTGTACCCTCTGATTAAACCTATCCCCTTTTATCTTATTTTTCTTTGCTAATTTAGAGTATGAAATTATATGATCATGTGTTGAGCCTACTCGAAACCGTCCAATGCTCTGTTAGGAATCCACAGTTAGTATTCTTAGTTTAAACTATCCCGCATATTGATTAAGACCCTATCTTGCTCTCTTAAGCCTTGCTTGTGTATTTGAGTCCAACCCACTGCTTATCTTTTCTTACTTCATTGTATTAATTCGAGCCAAAAATAGTTGGAATTAGTCTACTCTTGCTAGTATATCTTAATTACATAGATGGGTTTAGGTACCCTTCAACCAGTATATTTATTGTCCCTCCTTCTCTCCCTCTGCATAAAACCCATCCCTCTTGTTCAGCTAAATATCAAATCCAGTACATTCTAGCCCTAGCTGATCAGACCAAGGAGACCAATAATCTCCTATATGTTTCAGAGTTCTATCTATCCCTTTTCCATCATTGTCCACCGACATACCGTCGTTTGTGATTACGCTGCCGCGTATATACATATTAATTATCCACATGTAAGCCTTCCCTCGGGATATCCATGCATAGCTTATCTTAATTACCTGAATTGCCTACTAAGATGTACATGTTTGTCTTACGTGGATTTTTCCTTAAAAAAATTAGTACATTTGTAAGGTCTCTTAAACCATAGAATAACCGTTAATATTAGTTTTGCTACTCGTTTCGGTGGCGTATCGCTTTAGCGTTATTATCGCCGCTACTATTTGGAATTGTTGTTCCTCTGTTACTTGTGTTCTTCATCGCCTTTACCATAAGTTGGTCCTATATGCCAATTTGTTTGGCCCTTTGTCTTGTCACGAGATTTTAGTGGTCGACTTAGTTAAATACCACTAAAATCTGCATAATGTTCATCTATATTATATTATTTGGACATGTACTAATCCTTATCTTCTTCTTTATCTACATGAAATGCATCGGAGCAAAAAGGAGTAGTCTCATAGCGAGACCCATGCCTTCAATCAATTGAGGATTTGCATTCACCCTCATTCGTGTGTATCTTGCTATCTGTGATCGAAATTCCAACTGCCGAATGACATCGCCATTCCTTCGAGTCACCTCTTATCATTTCCTACCCCCGCCCCCCATTCATTTATTTATTGTAAATTATTTGTCTAACACTAATTAGTAGAACTCTTAGAACATCAAATCTTGAGTCAATAGATTAGAAAGTAGTTAATTAGCAATTTGTGTCCCTTCGGGTTAAATATTTTAGATTATCCATACATAGTTTAAGTTACACTAAACCACCTAATAATCTTAACTTGCATAATTAATCATATGTAGCTATGATATTATTTTCAAGATTTCTAACCCATTTGCTATAGCACCCATATAGAAATCTTATTTTTATATATTAAGAAAACCCCCTTAAGCATGTGTTATACTAATCAAGGCAGGCAAATGTGTATATCTAGTCAATTAATCTATTTTGCATTATATATTATTTAAGGAATGCTTTAAACTTTACACGCATTTTATAGCACTAATCTTATTAATCTTTTGCCAAAAAATACTTTCTATTAAAATATCTTTCAAACATGCATTTTCAATAGCATAATAATCACCCTAGGTTCGGCAGGACAACCGCAAGTTAGCGGATCTTAGAGGGTGCCTAACCCCTTCCCTCTAGATTAATAAAGAACCCTTACCCAGAATCTCACTAAGTTTAGCAGACCATAAAATGGAGTTAATGTTTTACTTTAAACTAGTTAAACATTTAGGTGTCCTAATTCACCCAAATTAATTAGGTGGCGACTCCGCGAACCCTTAGCATTCTAGCAACCCTTTAGCATTTTAGCACCTTTTCCTTTTAGCACCTTTAACATTTTAGCATTCCTTTAAACATTTTTTTTATTATTTATTTCCTAACATTGCATTTTTAAGCAGGAGTTTAGAAAATAAATGCCGCGGCCGAAAAAGGGCGCGACAAGCTTCGTCTGTGAAGGCCTTTTTAAGTTTAATGTTGCACCTGTAATGCCTTCTGTTTCAACTATCAATAAAATTGAGTCTTCTACTTACTTGATTGGGTCATCTAATTTATGGCATCATAGATTATGATATGTTAACTATCAATCTATCCAAAGATTGGTAAAGCTGGAATTACTGTCGTCTATTGACATAAACCCTCAACGTAAGTGTGAGATGTGCGTAGAGGCAAAACTTTCCAAGAGTCTCTTTAGATCCGTCGAAAGGAAAACCGCACCTCTAGAACTTATACACACTGACATATGTGATTTGAAGTTCGCTCAAACTAGAGGGGGGAATAAGTACTTTGTGACTTTCATAGATGATGGCACAAGGTTTTGTTACCTTTACTTACTAAAAAGTAAAGATGAAAAACCTTTGAAGCATTCAAACGCTACAAAGCAGAAGTTGAGAACCAACTAAGCGGACAGATTAAAACAATCTGTAGCGATAGAGGGGGAGAATATGTAGCGCCTTTTGAAGAATTATGTACCCAATCGGGTATAGTTCATCAAACGACGGCTTCTTACTCACCTCAATCAAACAGTGTTGTTGAACGCAAAAACCGAACACTAAAGGAAATGATGAATGTTTTACTCATCAATTCAGGTCTTCCCCAACACATGTGGGGAAAAGTTGTCCTTATCGCAAATAAGATTCTAAATAGAGTCTCACACAAAGGTAAGGACAAGACTCCATACAAGTTATGAAAAGGAAAGAAACCTACCTACAAGTATTTGAAGGTATGGGGTTGTCTGGTCAAGGTAAAAGTACCTATGCCAAAGCAGGTCAAGATTGGACCTAAGACTGTGGATTGCATATTCATCGGATATGTCAATAACAGTAGTGCTTATTGTTACGACCGACCCGGGCGCGATCGTGCTCTATCGGCACCTGTCAGTACACATCGAGAGAATAGCGTGAACATACATAATACAAAATTTGTACAAGGTAAACATCACTAGCAAGTGCGCCGCTTTCATAAAGTAACTTAATCAAATGTGAAGCAAGATAACTAGTCCATGTTCCCAAACCACAAACGTGACTACAGACCTCTAGGAATAACAACTGTGGCGGGACAAGGCCCCGCCATACCCCCTGAATGTACAAAAGTCTATAACCTCAGGGAATCATACCAAAAAGACAAAGCCTCCGAAGGGATGGAGCTTTCCAGGAAATGAACAATGGTCCTAAGAGTGCGGACCAGCAAGCTACGTATCTCGACCTGCGGCATGACGCAGCCCCAGAGGTCGATCTGACAATGCCAAGTATGTGAAATCAAAATATCAGTAATGAAATCATAAGTCCGAAAATAAGTGGGGTCATGGAAGAAAATCAAATACCTTTTATCAGGCCTTACTAACAATGAGTGACAAATATATATATATATATATATATATATATATATATATATATATATATAACATCGCATAAAATAGGGGCCTTAGGATCAAGCAGTACCTCGCCTGTAGTATCAATAAGCACCCCTACTCCCGGGACTATTTCACCCGCATAGTGCGTGGACCCGCATGAGGTATTCCTCGCATAGGTCAGACTACCGCGTGGGACTATTTCACCCGCGTAAGCCCATAAGGACTCGCGTGAGGTATTCCTCGCGTCGTGGGTAGCAAGTCCACTAGCAGTGGTATAACGATCTTGGGGACTTACCTCGGATATACTCTACCCACAAGCGGATGGTATAACGATCTTGGGACTTACCCTCGATATACTCTACACCGGATCGGATGGTATAACGATCTTGGGTCAGACTCGCCGGATATACTCTTATCTGGAGCGGATGGTATGGCGATCTTGGGGCTTGCCGCGGACATACTCTTACACCGTGCGGATGGTATAACGATCTTGGGCCTGCCCCTCAGATATACTCTTACACTGGAGAAGGTGGTATGACGATCTTGGGGCTTGCCCCTCAGACATAATCTTACCCTGGAGAAGGTGGTATAACGATCTTGGGGCTTGCCCCTCAGATATACTCTTACCCTAGCTCAAACTGTCATCATATCATAATCATAATTAAGTTAAGAAAACTTATAACTTCTTATTAGTCTTGTTCATATACCCTCTCATTTTAGTTTACTTAAGGCACTTAATCATATCTTTATTAAAAGAAAAACCGGGAATTTAACCCAAGTACCACATACTTCAACTCTTTTAAAAGTGACTCTTTTTCATACATAAAACCTTTGGGCAATTGATGCCTAAAGATCAATTTGCCTTTCATAAATCAAATCATTTGTCCTTGCTTATCTTACTTAGAGTAAATCTCTTCTTGTTAACCTTTCATAAAGCTAATATAACTAACTTCCCATAAAGCCGTTATACTATCTTTATACTTTAGAAATTAAGACCTTCTTATCTTTCCATAAGGCCGTTATAACTAACTTCCCATAAAGCCGTTATAACTCCTTATAAACCATTTTGTTCTTTTACTAACCAAGAGACTTATACTTCAAACAAATCTACACAACTTTCAAAAATACTTCAAGCCTCTTATCTTTAGAATAATTCAATACTCAATACTTTCACACCAAGTACTCTATACTTTTGTAAAATCATACTTTTCCTTAACGAGGACTTATACTTCTTAAAACAAAACAAGTCTTTGTTTATACTTAAACAAGTAAGAATACTAAATCTTAGACGCTCACCGTACTACATAGATACAAATACTCATGCTCGAAAGATAGGAAAGCTTCACATACCTTTTGATCAATCCACTTGCTAAGTCCAAACTACCGCAAGTAATATGGCAACCTAAAATAACCGTAATCGTTTATTAACCTCTAATTTCAATGTAGAATAATCTAAACTCAAAGCCACTAAATTCTATGGAAAATTGGGCAGCATTTCCTTTGTTTCTACATACTTTGTCACCTTTCACAAGGCCGAATTTATCATCCAAACGCCACATTTAAGGCTCAACAATCCAACATTTTTAAAGGGATTACACACCTAAACTTAATTACGCCCCATTAGGTACAACAATTCACTAAACAATTCTAAGGTAGTTTTTAGGCTACAACATGCTCATAATATCTTCTTAACCAATTCCCTCACATTCAAACCATAGTTCTTACATGCAATGAGTCTAAGAGCATTATTTACTACCACGAGTTCTTTCTTCTTAACATGCAACACTAGAAACTGATTCTAAAGGAAGAATCATTACCTTAGAGCTTTAGCCAAATCTTTTCAACCACTTGCTAGCTTCCTTTCCAAGAATACCACCACAACAACCTTCACAAGCTAGCCACAAGTTTCCCTCTTGCTTTTACTTTTTCAGATTTTTCCTAAGGCTAAAATGTCTCTTGGGATTTTAGAGAGAAGGAGGAGCTTGAACTTTTAAGAGAGAAGGAAGAGCTTTTGTCTAAGAGAGAGAGATGAAATATGAAGACTTGGTCAATATAGTGCATGCAAAATCAGATGGAGGGGGGGGGGACATTTGTCACCATCCCAAGGTCTTTTAAAAGAAAAATCTGCCTTTTCCTAAGTTTTTCCGCCCGATCCGCGCCTGCTTCAGGCCAGCGCGAATCCTCTGCGGACCTCGAGATCTTCCGCGCCAGCTCGCTTCCGCGCGCGAAACTTCAGCGACCTCGGTATTTCGCGCGGCCTCGTGATCCGCCGCCTCGCTGCCTTTACGAAACGCATTTACGCGTCTGCGACCGAACTTGTAACTCATAACTTCCTACTCTGATGTCCCATCGACGAACGGTTGGTTGCGTTGGAATCTAGACTCAACGAACTACGCCCCAGGCCTTTGAAACACTTAGGAACTCTCAATGTATCGGGTCATAACTCGCCTCAAACTTGACTAAAACCCGTCCGGAACGATCCGTCAACCTATCCTTAGAAAATTTTAAGTCTTACCCCCTTTCGTACGCTCTCAAACGCATGACCTGAACTACGGGGTGTAACACTTATCACTTCATAGTACATAAATCGGATGTACCGGACATTTATGAAGGTACGATCATGGAATCAAGAAACGCATGGTTCTTTGAAGACACGTTTCCATATAAGGAAAATAACATAACCTCTCGCAAATGAAGTTATGATCAAATCCCTGAGGATCAAGGAGTCGATGACTATCTAGATCCAAACGGTCCAGATCTAGTAAATTCTGAAGTGGCTGACTATCCCCGCAGTCCGCCCTTCATTGAATTATTCGGTCAGGCGAATGGGAACAGATCGAAAACCCGAACCGCTTGATTGACCCCTTCAGCCGGTTTAGTATAGTAGTAGTTTCAAATCAATGCAAGCCAATGGAAACCCCTCCTTAGGGAATCCAATATTCCAGATTCCCAGGACTTGGAAGATTCAGAGATAGGACCAAGAAGAAGCAAAAGCTTCGGTCCAGACTTTGAAGCTTATTTGGTTCAAGATGAACCACAGGCAATCGCCGAAGCGTTGTCAACTCCAGAAGCACCGCTCTGGAAGGAAGCTTTAGAAATTGAGATAGAATTCATCCTGCATAACCAAACCTGGGAGTTGACTGAACTTCCCCCGGGACACAAATCTTTGGGTTGTAAGTGGATCCTTAAATGGAAGTTAAAGGCAGATGGATCTATCGACAAGTACAAAGTTAGGTTAGTAGTCAAGGGCTATCGCCAAAAGGAGGGTCATGATTAGGACAACAGTTAACCAACATCAACTACCTGCTGAACTAATTTCAAGGACTTATCAAGACAACTTGCTCCAATATCTGAGCCTAAACCATGAGCATACTATGTCCAAGAATTCAAACAGATACATACATGGATCATTTTTTTTATCCTATACTATGGAAACGAGACAACAAACATTATATGTACAACAGTAAAAATTCCAGTTTTTGGCATATCTCATATTCCTTTTCATATAAACATAGGCATACCAAGGAATCATCACAACTAATATACTTCGCATATGTCATGTACTCTAACCAAGATCAAACATAAAATATTTTACTCAAGATGATGTGGATTCATTAAACTGTTACATATCTTCCAAACAATTATTAAGGTGTAAACAACTCATGATAACCCATAATCACTTCAGACAAGACACACATGACCCTAATAAATATGTTCGTATAGATGCACATCATTATCGCACCAACTATACAATAATCTTACCAACCTATATACAAAGTCCATATATTCCCTTCTGGGCTGCTGTCGCTTTCTTTGGAGGCATAGCTAAAAATGCAATAATTCGTTAGCGAGGGATTATCCTAATAACATAGCTCTATCGCACGATCTTAGAGTAAGAAGAAGATGACATCCTAAATGTCTGGTAGTCTCCTGCGTATAAGTATGGTGCACAACATACCCATACACAAGACTCTACTAGACACGGTATGTAGACATTTCGAGGTCGAACTGCTCTGATACCACTCTTTGTCACGACCAAAGCCCATAGGCCGCGACTGAGTGCCCTACTTGGACACCCCTATACGAACCTGTTACATATAATCAAAATGATACCAAGGATAATGTATAAATCTATAAACCATATCAAAATAGGCAAGCCGACGAGGCTGCCACTATACACAGGAATATCCAAAATGAATTACAACAATAAGGCTGACCAAAACACGTCTATAATCCACACACGTCCAACCCACATATGAATACAGACCTCTAAGAGTATAACAATGAATTATGACATGACAGGGCCCCGCCGTACCCCTGACTAGCACGAATATGCATAAGTCTATATCATAGGATCTGTACCAAAATGACTAGGCTCCGGAACAATGGAGCTCTCCAAATAGCTGAGCAGAATCCTAGACTGGAGGACCACCAAACTGAGTATCTATACCTGCGGGCATGAAACGTAGCCCCCCCCCCCCGAAGAAAGGGGGGTCAGTACAAAAAATGTACCGAGTATATAAAACATGAAGTACTGTAAGGAAGATCATAATTGTCCAAAAAATGACATGAGACAAGTATAATAATCAAAGATACCAATGCACATGTGCCTTATGAAATGAGAGTTATATATGTCCATATAATATATCGTACCCGACCAAATATGGGACTCGGTAAAATGAAGTCATATACATATACATACCATACCCGGCCCCTTAGTGAGGGTCTCGGCGAAATCATATAATGTGCACATACTGTACCCGACCCATCATGGGACACGGTAAGATCATATCCGTGAATGTCTGTCCACATAAAATCATGTTCGTGGATGCCTGTCCACATAAAATCATATCCGTGGATGCCTGTCCACATATATCGTACCCGGCCCATTCTGGGACTCGGTAAAATCATCATACATATACATACCCGACCTTCTAGTGAGGGACTCGGTGAACTGCGCACGAACATACTCGGCCCGGGACTCGGTGAAATGATATAACCACATTAGCACGAGTAGATTATCATGAGCAACCATATGTAGTTTAAATCATCATCTGACTCTCAATAAAATAAATAGAATGAACTATCACTGTAAATTCAAAGGCAACTATCATATCAAGTATCACTAGGAATTAAGATTCAATGGAATTACGTACATCCGCTTCTTTTATGTAAATCATGCCAAAAGAAATAAGGGATAGTTTCACATACCTTATTGTCGAATTAATCAACTCAATAATTAGAATTCGTCTCAACTAGCACTTCAACCTATAACAATAATAACATGTCCATCAACTCTATGATTACTAGCATACGTTATATATCAAATGATGACTCTCTTTTTATAAAACAAATTGGGCAGCACTTTCCCTGCTTATACACACATCCGTAATTCACAGACAAGGTCGACAACATCGATAACAAGTCACAACTTAAGGATATAACCAAAACAGTCTCAATTACTCCATATACGCCATCGTCATGTATTCTTTCTCTTTACCTTCATGTAATACAACAATCACAACAACCAAGGTGATTAATACACATATTTTTCATGTTAATCCAGCCCCTTAATTCATATTAAAACAGTCCATACTTCAACAATAACGAATGCGAAGTAACACTTTTCTACTATTTTATTCCTTTAGGACATATATTAGAAACTACCACAATGTGCATGCATCTTTATAACTAAATTCCCAGCATTCTAACTCAACAAAACAACCCCTAAATACAATACAACATGTCCAACAATTTCATACATGTCTCGGCTTCACCAACATAATACCATAATTCTTCTCATAATTCCTTAAAATCCAATTCATGTTTCAACACTTTCATATAAATAACTACAACTTTAAATATCAAGATTTTCTTCAATTTCAACATGCAATTAGTGACAATGATAACAGCAACAACAGTCGAACCAAATGTATACAAAACAGTCCCAAATCGATAATGACATTCCAATCGGCTCAACTATACATGCATTTTCTTACTTCCAATTTCTCTTAACACAAGTTCATCTCTTAACTACAACATCATTTAACTTTCAATTACTCTATAAGAAGAAGAAATCTTACCTTCAATTAGCTAAAATAGCCCCTGCTAGTCTCGGCACCACTGCTCCTATTTTGCACCATTTTCACTATTTCTTCAACTTACAATGGCATGCATGCATCCTTTACAAGTTTGAGACCATCTTACTTACTTGTTCTTCTCCCAAATGTCTCATCTTCAAAGCTAAAATTTCTGGAGCTATATTCGGTTCAGTCCCTTTACCAAAACAACCACTGCTTGGAGTTTACCATGGCTTAGACTTGGTATAAGAACTTAATCTTGGAAGAGGATTAATTAGAGCTTCAACTTGGCTATGGAGAATGGGGGAAAATATGTTTGAGGGAGATGAAATCTGTTGGAGGGAGAGAGATGGGGGATAGGTAAAGGATGAGTTTGAATTAAAGTGTAGAGAAATGAGTGGACATTGGTTTAAGTGAGCATGAGCTGAAAATTGCATGTTGTCCACGTTTTTTGAGGGCACAAGTCTCCAAATTTGTCCGCTTATTATTATCCCCTCCACTAAAATTAATCATACAATTAATTAATATTCCACATAATCAATTTTATATAAAATCTGAAAATTTCATGTCCTAATTTTGTTATACACGACACTTAGACCATAGCCTCATTGGAAATATACAACTATTAGTATTAATTCTTATCGCCACACCTGTTATGTCCAAAATTATTTCGAAATTACATTCTTTGTATACTAATTTTCAATACTCGAATCTTATTATCTTAATTACGTTCTCAATTTATTGCCTCAAAATTACGAGGTATAACAGCGACGCCAAAACTCCTGCGAACAGGTTCCTGCTTTACCGTCGACAGCGCCGCGGCCCAGTGCTGAGGGGCCGCGACGCCAAAACTTCAGAGAGGTCTGTCAGTCCTCCAGCGCCACGGCGCCGCTAACGGCTCCTTCAAGCACCGCGGTGCCTCCTACAGCGTCAGTCCATCCTTCTCTATATCCAATAAATTCCTCCGCCTTGGAGCCTCCCACTATTCCCACTCACCAAATAGAAACTCGTGCAAAACATGCAATCTTCAAACCCAAAGTTCAATTTAACTTGTCTGTCCAAACCATTTCACCAATTCCCAAGAATTCTATATTGGCCAAACAAGACCCTAATTGGAATGCAACTATATCTGAGGAATTCAATGTTTTAACTAAACAACACACATGGGATCTAGTACCTAGACCTGAGGGGGTGAATGTGATTCGTTGTCTGTGGCTATTTCGTCACAAATTCAAAGACAATGGAGATCTTGAGAGGTATAAGGCACGACTTGTGGCTAATGGCACAAATCAGCAGGAGGGCATTGATTGTGGTGAGACCTTCAGCCCGGTTGTCAAATCGACTACCATTCACACAATTTTGAGCATTGCCATGGGCAAACACTACCCGATCCATCAGCTTGATGTGAATAATGCATTCTTACATGGAGATCTGAGAGAGAGAGTCTACATACATCATCCGTCAGGGTTCACCCATCCAGCAGTTCCTCACTATGTGTGTCGTCTCCGTAAGTCACTATATGGCCTGAAACAGGCCCCCCGTGCGTGGTATGATCGTTTTGCCAGGTATATCTTGCAGATTGGGCTTGTATGCAGCAAGAGTGATACATCACTCTTCATTTTTCACCGAGGTAGTAGCACTGCTTACTTATTACTTTACGTGGATGATATAGTTTTTACTGCCTCCTCCGACGAATTGAAAAATGAGATTATTGTCTTGCTTAAGTCCGAATTTGCAATGACTGATTTGGAAAACTGAGTTACTTTTTGGGGATATCAGTGACCAGGTCTGCCAATCATATGTTCTTGTGTCAGCGTAAGTATGCAGATGAGATTGTGTACAGGGCTAAGATGGCGAATTGCAAAGTTTCACCTACTCCAGTTGATTAGAAATCTAAGCTCAGTGATATGGATGGTGCTCCAGTCTCCGATCCTACTCTGTATAGGAGCCTTGCAGGTGCACTTCAGTATCTCATATTCACAAGGCCAGACATTGTTTATGCTGTTCAGCAGGTATGTCTATTCATGCATGCCCCCAGAGAGTCTCATTTCACTGCTCTTAAGCGTATCATTAGATACATTAAGGGCACACTTGATTATGGTTTGCACCTATACCCCTCTGCACCAAACATGCTGCTCTCTTATACGGATGCAGACTGGGCAGGATGTCCGGACACGCGACGCTCCACCTCCGACTTTTGTGTATTTTTAAGAGATAATTTGATTTCTTGGTCTGCCAAGCGACAGACTACCCTATCTCGATCCAGTGCCGAGGTCGAGTACAGAGGCGTTGCAAATGTGGTAGCTGAGATTTGTTGGCTCAGAAATTTACTGTTAGAACTTCAGCGTCCTTTGCATCAGGTATCTATTGTGATAACATCTCTGCCATCTATCTTTCTCATAATCCGGTTCAACATCAGCGAACCAAGCATATTTAGATATACCTACACTTCGTTCGTGAGAAAGTTGCGCTAGGCCATGTCAGAGTGTTACATGTTCCATCATCCTATCAGTATGCAGACATATTTACCAAAGGACTTCCCAAACAGTTATTTCTTGACTTCAGATCCAATCTCAGCTGTTATACCCCGTAATACCAGGGCTACTAATTGAGAATGTGATTAGAGATTTAAGATTTGAATTTTGGAAGGAAAGAATTATTACATTTTCTTAAGGAAAATTTCTGAATAATGTGACGACGGAAAAATTATTAACTTGGAGTTTAATTCTTCTAATTAGATTTATGAGATTAGTATTAGATTACGAAGAATTGGAATTGATATTATGGGGTCCGCCGAGAATATCATAATTTCGCGTGGCCCTTCGATTTTAAGATATTTTGGAAATATCTAGATATTTTTCTAAAGAAAGAAATTTGGCCAATGGGAGAGTGACATGTGGCCTCATCCAATTGTCTTGAAAGGAAAATATCTATATTAGAGATAAAGATTGAAGACTTAGCTCATTATTTCATTATCTTCCTAAACTTTCTTTTCTCTCTTCTCCTTGCTTAATTTTCGAAAATCCCAAGATTTTTCCAAGAATAAGAGTTGATTATTATCCAAGGTTAAGCACCCTAATCAAGTCTTAAACCAAGTTAACTCTCCAAAACCCTCCAAGAAACCATTTGGGCCGAGAATGGCCATTAGAACCCTAGTTTGTTCGTCGACTTTTTGGAGGTAAAACGTGAAGGGAAGTTGGTTATAAGCTTGTAGTGGAGGCTTGTGTGTGATTGAAACTTGAAGAAGTGGAGCAAAACGAAAACGATGGGCCAAATTGGTGCGGACTATTTTGGACTGTCACGACCCGACCCCGGGGCCGCGACTGGTGCCTTACCGGGGCACCCCGTTCAGGTATACATCAGAGAATAGCAGCGGAACATACATAACACATAAACATGTTTAGACAATAAACATCACAGGCTAGCCGACAAGGCCGTCTTCCATAAAATATACTTAACCAAAAGTAAAACAGTACAACTTGGTTCTTACAGCCCAAAACACAAATGTGACTACAGACCTCTAGGAATAACAATTGTGGCGAGACAGGGCCCCGTCATACCCCTGAATGTACATAATATCTACAACATCAAGGAAAAACCGTACCAACAAAACAAGCCTCCGGAGAAATGGAGTCTCTGACACCAGACCAGTGATCCTAAGAATGAGGATCCACCAGCTTACCACTGCGGCGTGAGCGCGGCCCCGAGGAAGGGTCGATTACCTGATATGTACTAAGTATGTAAAACTGGAAAATACTGTAATTACATCATAAGTCTAAAACAAAGCCGGAGACATGGGTGACAATCAAATTACGGTACACTGTGCCTTACTATTAATGAGAATATCAAGCATATACTTTACTGCATAAAAATAGGAGGCTCATGGTCAAAGCAGAGTCACCTGCCCGTGGTATCATTAAGCAATCCTACTCCTGGGACTATTTCACCCGCATGAGACTATTTCACCCGCATGGGCCCGGTGGACCCGCATGAGTACAAATGTCGCACTCGCATCATGGGTAGCAAATCCATGGAATGGTATAACGTCTTGGGGGTTCACCCCTCAATCATACTCAGAATGTGGTATAACGTCTTGGGGGTTTACCCCGCATTTATACTCTTACCCTGGCGGATGTGGTATAACGTCTTGGGGGTTTACCCCTCATTTATACTCTTACCCTAGAGAAGGTGGTATAACGTCTTGGGGGTTTACCCCTCATTTATACTCTTACCCTAGCTCAACCGTCTATCATAAATAACACAAACACTACCGGCTTATCAGAAAATATAAGCAAGTTAAGAAATCCCTTAACCTCTTATTAACATCATTATTATACTCTCTCATTTTAGTTTACCTAAGGCACTAACATGTTAGTTTAAAATTCGGGAATTTAACCCAAAGTACTACGTACTTCTATTCTTTTGAAAGTGACTCTTTCCTTTCATATAAAACTTCCAAGATACTAATAACCGTAGTATCAAGTCATATCTACTTTTCGAGATAAGTCACATTACCTTTTTTGAAATATAACTAGACTTCTAAATCAAGTGACTTCTTTCCTTTTTAAAACCTTAGGCAATTGATGCCTTAAAATCAATTTGCCTTTCATTAATTCAAGTCATTTATCCTTGCTTGTTTTACTTAGAGTAAATCTTTCTTTTAAACTTTTCATAAGGCTAATATAACCAACTTCCCATAAAGTCGTTATATTAACTTTATACTATAGGTAAATTACATTTTCCTATATCCAAGGGACTTTATACTTTTAAAACGAAACAAGTATCAAATACTTAAAACACTTCAAGTCCCTTAACTTTGAAAATTTAAGACATCCTTAATACTTTTAAAGAAGGGAGTTAATCCCCTAACTCACCCAACTTGGACACTCTTAAAACGAGTAAAGGATACCAAAGTCTTGTACGTCTACCGTACTATATAGGTAACTATTCATGCTCAAGAGATAGGAAGGTTCCACATACCTCTTCGGGTCAATCCACTTGCTAAGTCCAATATACCGCACGTAGTATGTCAACCTATAATGACCATAATACGTTTATTAATTTCTAGCTTCAACGTAGAACATTCTAATTGCAAAGTTCCTTATTCTACGGAAAATTGGACAGCACTTCCTTTGTTTATACATACTTTTCCACCTTTTCAAGGTCCGAATCCAACATCCAAACGCCACTTTTAAGGCCCAACAATCCAACAATACAAAGGGGATTACACGCCTAAACTTGGACGTGTAAAATTCTGCCCCACAATACATATTAACTAAAATCAATAAGTTAAAGGTAGTATCTTAGCTATAACATGCTTACATATCATTCTTATCCAATCCTTTCAAATCCAAACCATATTTCCTACATGCAATATGTCTAAGAGCAATATTGACAACTACAAGTCTCTTCTTCATCACATGCAACACAATTTACTAGCAAAAAGAGAAAGGATTGTTACCTTAGAGTTTTTCCAAATTAGTCCAACAATTTCACTAGCTTCCTTTCCACAATCACCTCCACAAAACCCCCTACAAGCTTGTCCACATGTTTCCTTCTTGCCACCTTTTCAAATTTTTTCTAAGTCTTGGCTTCTTCTTGAATTTCTAGAGAGAAGGGAGAGGGAATTTTAGAGAGAAGAAGGAGGGATTTTAGAGAGAAGGGAGCTCTTTCAAGAATGACCAAGTCTTCAAGACTTGGCCAATAAATAGGACATGCAAAAATCAGATGGGGGGGGGGGACACTTGTCACCCTCCCATGGCCTTTTTTAAAACAAAGCGATTCGATTTTTCCCCCGAGCGAGAACCCGTCTCGGCGCCGCGGCCCTGCAGCCGGCGCCGCGGCGATGAAACATCCGAGACTCTTGATGCCTTCGCGCGCCCAGCGTCGGCGCGCGGCCTGCAACTTCCGCCGGCGCGCGACCCATCGCGCGGCCTGGCAGCCCTGAGCGAAAAATGCTTTTCCGCGCGACTGCGCCCTGAACTTGTAACTTCCATAACTTTCTACTCCGATGCCCTATATCGACGAACGGTGTGTTGCATTGGTTACTAGACTCAACGAGCCACGTACTAGGCCTTTGAAACACCTAGGAACTCCTAATACAACTGGACATAAACCGCCTCAAAGTTGACTAAAAACCTGTCCGAAACATTCCGTCAACCTATCTTTCTAAAATTTAAATCTTAATTACTTTCGTACGTTCTCGTAAGCATGACCTGAATTACGGGGTGTAACATGGACGTTTTGGGTCATTTTTAATGTAAAAATTCATCTTCCTCTTGAAGTAATTGGATATTACATGTTGTTATAGTTAGTAGATGAACTTGTATTAAGAAGAATGAAGATTAAAAAGTGTTTGGACCAATTTTGGTGGTTGGGCCGAGAATAGCCCATTTTCGGGTCTTTGGAGTTTGTTGGTTATTGTTGTTGTTATCTTCACCTATTGCATGTTAAAATGAAGTAATATGGTTGTTGATATGTCATATATAGAAGTGTTGGAACTTGAATTGGAATATAATGGATTAAGGAAAGAGTTATCAGATTGTAGTTGTTGGCCGTGGAATCTATAAAACTGTTGAACGTTATTATACAGTTTTTAGGGACTGTTTTAGGGCGTTGGAATTCTGAAAATTCAGACCTCTCATTACATTATTAAGTATGAGGATTGTTAATGGAAGTCCTAAGAGATTAAGGGTGTAGAAAGGTATTAAAAGGCTTCACTTTGTACCCTTGTTGTTGTTGGATATTGGACTGATTTTTATGGACTATTTTGGTAGATTAAGGGGCTGAATTTTACACGTTAAGTAGGCGTGTAATCCCCTTTGGTTAACTGTTGGTTGTGTCTTAAATGAGGCTTGATTGTTGTTGAATTTGGGCCTTGGAAAAGGTGGAAAAGTACGTATAAATGGGGGAAGTGCTGCCCAAATTTTCGTAGAATAAGGGGACCATTACTTGGTATAAGTCTTATACTAGTGTGTATGAAGTTGATAGAAGTATTATTGTTGTTATAGGTTGAAGTACTACTTGTGGCATATTCTACTTGGTGTGTGGAATAGCCGATAAGGTTGAAGTACCTATTCGGGGCGTATTCTACTTGTCATGTTGGTTAGTCGTCAATGAGGTATGTGAACCTCTTCCTTCTCTCTTTTGGCATGTTCTTTGTGTGAACCATAACTGTGGTATTGTTTCAAAAGTTATTCTACTCTTAGGAGTTAGGGAGTATTCACGTTATTGATTCTATGCTAAAGGCATGTCTAAATTATTCCTAAGTCCTTACCAGGTCTTATGGGAGATGTTGGTAAGAGCTTTTAGTAAACGTTAGAGTCGAATTGATCTTGCTAGTTACAGCACTAATGAGAAAAGGTATCGAATAAGCCATTACAGCGTTAATGAAAAAGGAATCGATAATCTATTATATTGAAATGAGTAGAATTTTCAATCTGCATAGAAGCTAAGATATAACCAGTTCGTTTTATACTTTCTAGGTTCACAGCTGATTAGATAAGATCATTATTAATATATAACCTAATGGCTCATAAAATGGATAATTTGCCAATTCGGATCAGTTATCACCATGCAAATGTTTCCATAATGTTAGTCAGATGAGCGAGACGAATTAGATTATCGAGTTGGTACAAACGACGAGTGGATCCTATACTTGACTTGATCTTTATAAACTGAGCGGATCCTAATCCTTAGTGATATTTCCCTTGATAGTACTTTGGGTTTTATAAAAGAAAAGTTGTTTATCTATTCGTTTGATAATGCCTTGAGTTTTTCTAAAAAGATAGTTCATTCTAATTGTGCTAATGAGAGTCAAAGATGATTTAAATTGTACATAGTTGCTTGTGATAGCTATAGGAGTACATTCCTTTATATTCACACCGAGTCCCAGAATGGGCCGGAACATGTTGTACCTTATTTGACTTATAGCATATTACAAGTCCCGAGAATGGGCGGGGCACGTCGTACCTTGCATGACTTATAGGCGTTACAGGAGTCCCGAATGGGTGGGACATGTCGTACCTTACATGACTTATAGGCGTTACACAGTGCAGATGGGTCGGGACATGTCGTACCTTACATGACTTATAGAGCTTTACACCGAGTCCCAGAATGGGCCGGGATATGTCGTACCTTGCATGACTTATAGAGCGTTACACCGAGTCTCAGAATGGGCCGGGACATGTACCTTACATGACTTATAGAGCGTTACACCGAGTCTCTGAATGGGCTGAGACATGTCGTACCTTACATGACTTATAGAGCGTTACACCGAGTCCCAGAATATGCCGGGATATGTCGTACCTTACATGACTTATAGAGCGTTACACCGAGTCCCAGAATGGGCCGGGACATGTCGTACCTTGCCTGACTTATAGAGTGTTACACCGAGTCCCAAAATGGGCCGGGACATGTCGTACCTCGCATAACAGTATTTGTTTATTTGGCCAGACGTTCTTAATTTTGACATTACTCTCATTTTAAAAGGAAGTATCGTGGGCACAATTGAATCTTATTCTAAAAGATGCAGTGATACGATTAGTACGGTGATACGATTATGCGAGTACAGATGATACAAGTCTGATTGGTTCCATATCCGAAGCGGTATTTTAAAAGGTAAAGATGACTCTCATTACTCTATTTTGAAAAGGCCTGATATCGTATTTGATTATTATACTTGTCTCTTGTTATCCTTTTGGCCTGTTATAATCTTGTTTACTGTACTTCATGTTTACATACTTGGTACCTTGTCGTACTGACCCCCTTCGGGGGGCTGCGTTCATGCCCGCAGGTATTAGGTACTCAGTTGAGTGATCTGTGAGCTTAGGATCCTTGTTCAGCGTTTTGGGATAACTCCAATGTTCCGGAGCTTGTCATTTTGGCACAAGTATTCTATTATGGCTAGGTATATTCGAAGTGCAGCGGGGCCTTGTCGTCATAGTTTCTTGTCAAACTCTTGAGGTGCAGTATTCATATGTGAATTTGGACTTGCGTGAGTTGTATTTATATTTTTATACAGTTGTAGTTCCATTCGGATGTTATATATTATGGCAGTCTTGCCGGCTTTGCCCTTGCAAAAAAAAAAATGATGATGAGTGTTATTTAGCTTCCGCGGGTTACTTGTGTTGTATATGTAGAAGGGTGCCCAGGTAGGGCACCAGTCGCGGGCCCGGGGTTCGGGTCGTGACATCAGCGTCCGGCCTCCTTCCGCTCCGACTGAGGGGTGTGTAAACATGTATATTATAAAAACAATTATATCCTTATCCATAATTAGAATATTTTCATATATTGTGTAAATATAGTTATGGTAAGACTATGATTCCTCTTTTGTATAGGCTTACGATTCTTATTGTATAAGGGATGAATATTGTACTCTATATATACTTTGATATTAATGATAAAACTCTAAGGGAGATTAATATATCTTACACCCTAATTCTCTATATAATTTTATTGGATTGATATTTGGGTGCATTTAGATTTCAACTTAAGTCTTTAAATCCATATTGGCATTTTGCTATGCGTTCTATGTGTTCTGCGATATCTCATTTTTTAACTGCTCAAAAAGATATCAAAGACGATTTTCTAACTGAAATGTACAACAGTTTTCTAACGTTATGCATGCGAGACAAGGCCGTCTTTGGACCCGTGAGAGGTGTGCTACTGCACAGGGCCCCCGAAAAATGAAAAAATTTAGGGCCCTTTTTTTATTTTTTATTAAGTAGTATTAGCCAAAATTTATTGTAAAGGCCCATAATTCGCCGGTCTTAGCCCAATTAAGAGTCCACTTTTACGAATTAGAACATAACCTCCAAAATATTTGAGACGGCTCTGATGGATTATTTTTTTCCTGCGCCTATTTTGGAATAAAGTTGATGAGATAATTTCTTTCATGTTTCTGTTAATTGATTGGAATTGTACTGAACTAGAATACTAGATTTATTCTGTTAATTTGTCTATCTTTTCTGCATTTGTGTATTCCTATAACTCATGTTTTGAAGGTTGGATTTTATTGAACTTTGCAGGTATGCATTTTATAATTGGTCCGTCGAGCATTTAACAGTTAACACTTTTGGTAAGCTCAGTTACTGTTTAACACTGTATGATAGTTTCTACTTTCTACCGCAGAAATTCTGAGGAGATATGAAGCTCAAAAAGCATATTGCTAGTTGTATTACTGGTCAACATGGTATACTAACAGTTATAGTCATAAAATATAACGGATTTTGTGTAATTATTGTAGCACCTCAGTTGTTTATTTGTTAAAGAGTGGATTAAATTGTTGTCTAATTACTCCTACTTATCTTCTTTTGCTTCTTGAAAGAGCACAAAGAAGAGAGGGCCAATTTATGTTGGGAAAACTTCAGTTGCTCATTAATTGATATTTGGTTTTCATGATCCTGAGCTGCCTGACCAGTTTTCGATGAAACTCTTCTTATTTAAATTTTAAGTAGGTTTATATTTCTTAAACTAATTGCTATAAGAAATCTTACACTCGTTTATTAATTTGTATAATTCTAGACATTCGTAAGGCAGTTTTACCTTGTAATTTTGATTGAACTAGGGTTGCTTAAATCTATTTCCAAAGATGAGGACATTTTGAAAGATGATCAGGAGGAGGTGCAATGTTGGAGAGATTCATTCAGGCAAAATAGTATAATGCAATAGCATTCTTCCATATTGTAAAACAAGAACAGTGTGGTGGATGTTGGGCTGTTCCTGATGGCTGGGCTTTGATGGGTTTATATCTTGCCTGCCCTGTCCAAGCATGGAGTTGGGCTATGTGGTCCAAACTAAAGTATGGGCTCTGCTTGGTCTTTAGAGTGGGGTAGACTGCGTGAGGCTGGTTTCACAGAACAACGAATAAGTCCCGCCCTGTGCAGTATTTCATATACTTCTCTTTTTTATTTTCCATATTGTATTTGATGCAAATAATAACTTACCTCGTGTAATCGTTGTAATAATTTCGTTTACTGATATTGTTTCCATTAGTTGGCCCTCTCTGTGTGTTTCTTCTTCTTTTATTTTGTAAAATATATAAATATAGACATGTCTTGAACTGAAAGAAGACAGGTGCTTTGTGTTAATAACTTAATATTAAATCATGTTTCATTTGATTCTTTGACAGATACTTTTAACTAGGGTTGTTCAGTGTGCCGGGTTGACCCGATCCCATCCCCTCCCGCTACTCGCCCCAATTCCGCAATAAAAAAATTGTCGGTTTTTTTTAATCAATATCCGCTATTCTGCATCTGGTCTTTCCGTAAGCCTGCGGTGTGATATACGCTCTCGAAATCATCAACCCGATCCAACGATTTGGAAGAGGCCACAAAAGGGCCTTTTATGGCACGTGGAATCTAATACACTTTTCTTATTTCTATTTGAATTCCAAGTTTTAATAGAATTTTTTTATTGACGAGCTACAGCAATTGCTTGAGTCGGACTCAATCACTCTTTGAGTTTGGAGGAGGAACAATATTTTAACAATAAAATATGGATGAATTTCAATCAACCTGAAGGTCGAAACATTCCAGATCATATACTTTTATAAAATGAGGCGGGCTCCTTTCACTTGACTGGTTAGTTAGGAGTGATTTTTTTCGCACATCTCCACTCTTTTTCTCTTTCAAACTAGGAGGATTGACAACTTTTTTTTGAGGATCCGACAACTTATGCAGGAACTTTCCAACAGACCGGTTGCTGCTTCCACAGCTAAGAAGGCTTTATTGAAAGCTTTAAAAGAGTGGGAGCAAGAAAACTGGACTCTGCCTCTTCTATTACATTGTAATTACATTACGGAGAAGTCCATTCTCGTCATGATCGATCCACTACTATCCCTCGATCAACTAGACGGGCCTAGGATAAGGCATTAAAAAACCGCACGACTTTCTTGATCGCCTCATTCGGGTGTTGATGATCTTCCCACCCCAACATTCTTGATAAAATACAATTTGCTATAAACTTTATTTTTAAAGGTAAAAAAATACAAAGACGCAAAAAATAAAAATAAAAAACTTGTCATGATTGTGGATTACTTTATAGAAAAATCCATAAGAAGTTTCGACTATGTGGAATTCTCTGTATGAACAACTACTTGTTGCTTACGATTATAGACAACTTATAACTTTATTATTTAATGCTCATAATAAAAATTCAAGAGATATGCTTGTAGATAATGATTGGAATTTTTAGAACTTAATGGATTTTTAGATAAATTTTATCAAGTTACTAAAGATTTTTTCCTGTATTTATTATCCTACTATTTCAAATATGTTATTTTATATAGTTATAATATTTTTGTTACTTAATGAATATATGCAAAAATCAACTTATAAGACATCTATTGAAAAAATATTTAAAAAAAATTAAAAACATATATTTTTCCTATTCCAACTATATTGTTGGTGTTGTATTAAATCCGACTATTAAAGTAGTAAGTTGTAAAACACTTGTAGAAACGATTTATGATTGTATAGAAGACCAAGAGCAAGTGCAAATAATCAACCAGCTTATGTACCATCTTCTTACTTCGCTGCAACCTTATAAAAAATATGCAGTTTCAGCTGCTAGTATTTAAGGCCTTAGAAATAAAATGTTTAGTGGTTCAACTTCTTCACAATTTAGCGAATTTAATATTTATGTTTTGCATGGTGTTGTACCGTACGAATTAATTTCCAATGATGAAGGACACAAAGACTTGCTGAAATATTGGAGGGAGAATGAGAAAACATTTTCGATACTATCAAAGATGATCCGAGATGTGTTTCACACTCAAGCGTCATCAACAACATCTGAAAGCGCTTTTTTTACGGGAAGATTTCAAATAGGAGAGCACATGCATTCATTGGCGGGAGACACATTGGAGATTGCAGTTCTATTCACAGATTGGATTGGAGCGGAGAGTAGAAGGTGAGTTCAATCGGAGATCAACGAAAAATAAGACTACAACGAAATCTTGTCCGATGGAACAGGAAGCGACGTTGAATAATTTGACCAACAAATTTCAGTTCCAACACAAGATCCTCGAGACATTGTGAGGAAATTCAAAAAAGTATGGTTGCATATGTAATTTTTTTAATTACAATTTTACTATGTAATTTGCAACTTTTGTACAACACCACAAAGTTGCAATTTTGAAATTGTATTACAAAATAATTATATTTCTATTAAATAATATAAGAGACACAAAAACATCTTTGGGATATTTTTATTACACTATTTTGTTCAATTATTGAAGTGTTTATATATGTTATTTTTTAAAATTAAATACCAAAAAAAAATGGAAAGTCCGATCCCGACCCGTCTCGTCTCCTCAAATCACGGCCCCTCTTCCCGCGAGATGTGGGACGGGACCTATTCACTTTCCGCCTATCTCGGCCCGCTAATCCCGTCGGAGCCCGTGTCCCGACCCTCCCGTCGGGTCCCGTCCCGTCCCGTCCTGTTGGACACCCCTAATTTTAAATAAGGATAAGTTACACACCTTCATATGCTAAAATTAAAATAAACAATTATAATTATTTGAGATTCAAATTCAAAGATAGTATCTTAACAATCAAATATACATTTAAATTTAGATATTTTAATTTTAACAATATCTGTCAGGATTCAAAATTTGACTCCCAACTATATTTAACAATCAAATATACATTTAAATTTAGATATTTTAATTTTAACAATATCTTTGAACTCAAAATGTGATGGTTCTTTTAGGAGCTTAATAACTTGAACCATTATAATACTGCATATCTTTATATTTTTCTCTTTATGTAAGTAATTAATTTGAAATTGAGACGTAATTATTGTTATATTCAATAAAAAAAAATCTGAGTTTTTCTAGTTTGGAATATCGAAGTCAGAATAATTCTATACTATTATGTTAAGTATGAAATTGATTCGAGATATCAGATAAAGTAAATCTTAGTTTTTGTTTTCCTGTGAGTAAATGATCAAACTTTTACATTTCAAATTCTTTCAGTACTTAAAAAGTCAAGTTGCCCATCAAAGGAAAATTCAACCATCCTATCTTTTGATTGTAATCTTCTTCGACTGAAGCAACCATTGAAACTGTCATTAGAGATTAAAATTGGAGGAGTCAATTTGTTCTTCTTTTTGTGTCTCGCATAAACTGCATAAATTATGTGAATCACTATAATTACTTGATTGAAGGGAGCTTGGGAGCAACCGTATTTGTCTCAACTTCTAGGTCACGGGTTCGAGCCGTGAAAGCAGCCACTTTTGGGATGTGACCCTTCCCCGAACCCTACTAACACGAGATATTTTATACACCGGACTGCCCTTATTACTTGATTAGTACACTTATAATTCCACTTGGTCAATTTATTTCGTATCCATAAAGACAATGTAAAAGTTTCCAAATCAAACCATTCAATCAAGGAACCAAATAAAAAGAACAATGCTATACATATCCCTAAAGTGAATGGTAATATTCTTTTCTTTTTGAGGCTGAGATGAGCTGGGGTTATTTACTGTTCACCGTTTGAGAAAAATGCTAATAGTTGACTGTATCTTACATAAACTCCCTTTTTTTTTTCTCATCTTTTGTTGCTTCTGTGTAGGATTATAGTAACAACGACAACAGTAAACCTCAATCACAAGCTAGTTCGAACTATTAAAATGAACTTTTCTTCTTGTTCTTTTTGTTTTTTCCAGTTTGCGATAAATTCATTAAATGAACAGGGCTCTATTACTCTGGACAGTCTTATACTGTGACACAATTCCAAATAAACCTCATATGTATAAAGCACAACCATTTAACCTGCCTTTTTACGGTTTCTTGTTGAGTCACTTTTAATTTGGAAAAGCTTAGCACTGCCTTTTTGTTAATCATCCTTCAATTAAATGGGACAAAAAGTTTACTTGTGAGGTAATTAAAGTGCCTTACATATCTTATGTCTGCTAAGTAAGACTTAAAATACAATTTCAATTGGTTCTTTGGCGATTGTAGAGGAAAAAACACATAACCCACCTAGCACAACATTGCTCAAACTCGTTATGGAAGTTGATACAAAATCATATACATTGAAAGGACTTCTATCTATTCTCGGTGTCCAAATGTATCTCCCAATAATGTGCTCAGTAAAATCCAGATATAAATAAGAGCAAAAGTGACATAAGTAGAAGAAGTCGAGATTAACCTATTCATTAGTAGGTAACCTTACAAAAACTCATTATTTAATTTTTAGAGAGCAGTCTAAAGTACCAATGTGTTTCAATTCATCAACACATCAAAAGAAACACAGATAGAGGATTTTATTTTGATATATCCCATTAACCACTGCAAAACACACTGACTTCTACAAGAAAGTGATTTAACTTCACCCTACTCAAGATTGTATTACAAAACCAACAGAAGCAAATCATATTTTCTAAAAAAAAATGAAATCAAAGCTGGAAAATCATAGTAAAAACACCCGTAATTGTAAAATTCACATGCCTCTACGCGATCAGAAAAGGTAAAACGGTTAGCATGAAGGACTCATAAGTGAACGTAGCCGAGCCAGAATAAGCAGTATCCTTCTCCTTGAATTTCTCAGTTAGTCCCTGCAAAAAAAGGAAAAACCCGTGTGAGAACCAACACCTTAATGAATATATAAAATGGCTGGACACAGCTCGGATGATGTATCCGACTGCCAAAATAGACGGAGAGATTGTAGCTTACCTTGACAGTGAGGCAGCACCTGAATCCAACAAAGAAGACAAGCACAAAGTGTTGAAGTTAGCAAAAGATCGAGTAAAAGAGCAGATAAAGATATTAGAATAGCAACAAGGAAGATTTGCATTAATGCACAAACATACTCAATGAAGTTATCATATTCAATGGCCTTATTCTTTCCACCAGTTTTGTCAAACTTGGAGACCAGCAAATCCAGGATAGAAGGCGATACAGCATATCCCAGGCTAAGTAAGGCGTCCCTCAATTCAGATGAATCAATTTTTCCACTCCTATCCCTGTCAAATCTCTCAAAGATTCCCTGAATACAGGATGTTCCAATCAATTTGCATAGAGGGGGAGACATTTTTTGGATCCAAAATGAACACCACAAAGAAATCAAAGGTAACCATGAAAAATGCTTCTTCAACTTACCCTCCACTCTTGAAGACTGTAAAAGACTGAAGTGAATTCTTTGGGGCCTGATTCCAAGGAAGAAAATAGATCAACAAGTAGAAAAGGTAAATCGAAAAGACCTATATACTAACAAGAATCTATCTGTAAGAGTATATCTCCAGCTCAAATTAGATCACCGTCATTAAATGATACTCTTGATTCACTTCAAGTCCAATAACGCTTGGAAATTGGAAATATAGAAGACAAGGAAGCAGGAAGATAATTTGAACTTTTTCCAGCTTTCGTCTTTCCTCTAGAAGATGGCGAGGAAAGAAATAAATCTAGAGAACATATTTTTCCATAAAATCAGATTTACTAACGTATGCTGAAACTAAACCTTAAAAGTAGAATAATGTTTCTTCCATGACAACTTTCAATCCATTAACAATGTACAGGTTCCCTAATGGCTCAACACATTCTTTAATAGATTCTAAAAAGAGGAAATAGAAAGGAAGAGAAGGAAAAGAGAAAGAAGAGAGAAGCAGAAAGGGAAGTTGCATCACTATTCCTTTTACAGAGAACTGATGGTGATAACTAACTTGATGCATTTCATGCAACTCTCCTACACAAATCAGTGGTTGCACCGGGTCCTGAACATAATTTCCAGAAAAAGGGCCGGAAGTGCTCTAGATTCACAGAGCCTAAATTGTAGAAATTGCCCGATTTCTACAATTTGCCCAAAGGTGGAGAAATTTTGATCTACTATGCAAAAGATCTTCCTGCTGAAAAGATGTCTTTTCTTCTTTATATGGTAAACCCTACCCTGCAATTACCCCATCAAGGGACCAATACTCTCTTTTCTCACTTTCCCCCACTTCAATGATTCAAACAACGATTTCATGGTTGGAGGTAGAGGGTCCCTTCCACTAGGCCAACCTTCTGAACAGAATATATATGTCAACAAGATGACAAGATATTTTGGTTCACTTATCCAATTAAGAAGAAGTAAAATGGTCAGGCAATCCGTGTAACTAATTCTACACGGAAACTCTCGGCACCAACACAAGGAGCAACAGACTCGATCCATCCCACATAATTCCGGACAAGGATATAAAGACCAATGCAACAGGAATTTCAGCTGCTAGCTGACAGGGCTGTGGGTTGGTCAAACCTTGTTCTCTATGCCTGCTCACATATCTTCCTGGCCTATATATGCGTTTAGGATTGCCCCACCAATGCCACTAGCTTAATGTTTATTGAAACTACAAAGTATTAAAGAAAAATCACTTCTTTATTACAAATGACCTTCAACCACTCCACTCAAAAATGAACCTAAGTAGGACATTCCAACATTATTTTAATAGGAGATTCTAACATCATTATAATTACATTTTTAAATTGAATAATGCAACAACAACAACAAACCCAGTATAATCCCACAAGTGGGGTTTGGGAAGGCTAGTAGTGTGTACGCAGACCTTAACTCTAACCTTGTGTAGGTAGATAGACCCTCGACTCAAATAAAGAAAAAGAAATCATTTCATAACAGTTTTGGACACAGAAAATACGGAAGTAGAGAAGCAAATCGTATACTGCATATTATTATTAATTGCACACAATCTAACATTTTCAGCATGGAATTTATCCCCAATTCCTTCGTTTTCTATAACAACAACATACACACAAGTTGGGTCTGGGAGGGTAGAGTCTAGGCAGACCTTAGCCCTACCTCGAAAGGCAGAGAGGTTGTTTCGATAGACCCTCGGCTCAGAATAAAGCAATAACAAAGCAGGTTAATTAGGAATTAGGAAAGAGGGAAGAACCTTCTGATGGAAAAAAATTGAAACATTAATCGGTTCACCCACATACGTTGCAATTACTTTAACAAAAAGAGAATTCACACCTCTTCACCCAATTAAGCATATAAATTAAATGTAAAATTACCGATTTTTTGAGTATTGGTATTGGTGAAGAGATACATAAGTAGATGAACAGTCCTCAAGCTAAAGCTCTGATTATACGAAGAAAGCGCTTTTTGAAGCTCCTTATCATCAATTAACCCACTCCCATCCTGATCTGCCATCTGAAAACACGCTATTACATTGGGATCCGTGCCAGGTGGAAAAGCGGAGGGAACTAGAGATGCAAAAGGACTACCACTCGCTCCATAAGGACCCGAAGGAGGTGGCGCGTGGTATCCACCGTAAGGAGAAGACGCGTGGTTATCTTTCGGTGGTTTGTTCGGATCACCGTAAGGTGCGGAAGGTGGCGGAGCAGGGTAACCACCACCATAAGGTGCGGAAGTCTGTGGTTTATTTTCTTTTGGAGGTTTATACGGATCACCGTAAGGAGGTGCACCGGCGCCGTAGGGAGACGGAACTGGAGCATAAGGGGAGTGACTTTGCGACCGCGGTGGTGTGCCGTAAGGTGATGATGAATCCGGTGGTGGTGCGCCGTAAGATGATGATGAATGCGGTGGTGGAGCACCGTAGGGTGATGATGAATGCGGTGGTGGAGCACCGTAGGGTGATGATGAAGCACCGTAGGGTGATGATGAAGCACCGTAGGGAGAGGCGGAAGATGGCGGTGGAGCGCCGTATGGGGCGGAGGAGTACGACTGAGATGGCGGTGGTTGGCCATAACCGTAACCCTGAATGTTATGTGGGTAACCGGACATTTTCGTTAAGCTAGAGAGAGAAATTTGTGAAATATCTTTTGTAATTAGAAAAAGAAAAAGAAAAAGAAAATATGTGATTTTATAATGAGACAGCTTATATAAATAGGACTAGTAGAAAGGTCCTGGAAATGGGTATTATTTACGCGGTTGCCACTTTCTCTACTTGGTTAAGTTACCGCGGTTTTTGCAAATCCAAAGACTCGACAAAATAAAACTATTCTTTTCTTTTCTTGTTTTGTTGGTATATAATCTTTTATTTTTCATATTTTTATTAACATGAAACAATTTGATTGATTACTATTTATAGTAGTTAACTATATATGAAAAATAATATAAACAATTGAGTATAATGAACCTAAGAAGAGTTTGACGATAATTATGACGGGGTGATGTTTTTAACGATAAAATTACTTTAATACTTTTGAATTTTTTTTAATTTAACACTTCTATTATATTTATTATTGAAGAGATTAATATTTATTTATGAATATTCTCGGTTTTTCCAAAGTGTATTCTCGATAAGTATTTGAGAACTATTATTTACAAGCAAATTGATAATGATTAAGAATACTAGAATCATCTCGATAACAAAAAAAATACTAAAATCAATGAGTGTCGATAAATTGTAAAGTTCGTAGTAATTGAAGTATTTAATATTTATTTTTTATATGTCATCCAATGTGATACTCATTTTAGAGGTTGATTAATAAATATTTGTGTCAAAAAGTTTTATTTTATATAGTAAAATATTTTTCATTAAAAGCGATTTCATTTATATAATAAAAGTTTTGAGTTCTAACTCTATAAATATAATCGCTTTTAGTAAAGAACACTTTACTCTTTAAAGTAAAACGTTTCTAATTAAATTTGAATTAATCAAATCATAAAGCAGGTAAAGCAAAATAAATTAAAAATTAAATAAAAGAATGTTCAGGAATCAAAGAGATATTTATCGTGGGGCAACCACAAACGCGTTACAGAATAGAAGGTATTAACGTAATTA
This sequence comes from Przewalskia tangutica, assembly GCA_029844215.1. NCBI lineage: Eukaryota > Viridiplantae > Streptophyta > Magnoliopsida > Solanales > Solanaceae > Przewalskia > Przewalskia tangutica. The sequence continues at coordinate 123,342,192 of CM056730.1, read as the reverse complement.
TCTGCATATAGAGGGGTAGTACTAACATAGTATTCTACTTGACAGATGTAGCTATAACTTCCACTACGACTGATGCGCATCTTAGATGACACCTACTGCTTGAAAATTTGTACTGCTTTTTTTTTTGGCCCCTAATAATAAGTGGAGAACTTGATATTTGTAACTTTTGTAGATAGATGAAAATGTCAAATTTACCCTCATGATTTATAGTTTAATATTATTCTTCGTTAAATTTTATGATTAAATATACATTTTTGTTAGCAAATTTGTTAAATTTTATCTCGGATGGATGGATTTTTGATATTTGTACGTTCTTTTGTAGTTGGATCAAAGTTTAGGTGAGAGAGATAAAAGAATTAATAAACAAATAAAAAAGGAATTCCTGTAATTCAAGATTTAGGGTCTGTTTAGTCAAGCTTCTTGAAAGGTGTTTCTGTTTCTCAGAAGTAGTTCTGCAGAAACTGTTTCTGAAGAATCAGTTAGGGTGTTTGATCTATAATTATAGAAGTGCTTCTGAAAAACAGAAACAATTTCCTGTTTGGCCAACATTTATACAAATTTACTAGAATATTCTTTTTAATAGATTTAAAACTATTTAAAATATTCATTTCTATCATATGCTTCTAAATATTAGTATATCTTTACAATTTAAAAAAATATATTTAATTGCAACATTTAATCAAAAAATAATATTATATTGTACCTAAGAAATGTAACGACAATATGATAGTCAATGACTCAAATATGTCCAAACCTACCCCCGCCCTACCCACACCTACCCCACCACATCCTCAAATTTCTATGTCAATATGAATTTTTTTCTCCCCCCTTACCCCGCCCGCCCACCCCAACCCCTACCCCCACTCCACCCCCATTTCCCTACCCATCTTTAAATTTCTATTTCATATTTTTTGTTACTTTTATAAAAAATGATTGAAAATATGAAATTTTTTCTTACCCCGCCTCTCCCCACCCCCCCGCATTGTCCGTCCGCATCCTCCAAGTTTATTTCATATTTTTTGTTTTTTTTATAAAAAAAATATCTGAATTTTTTTCTTACCCCTACCCCACCCCACCCCATTGCCTACCCATCTTCAAATTTCTATTTCATATTTTTTGTTAATTTTATAAAAAAAATGATTTTTTTCTTATTCCCCGCCCCGCCCTACCCCTACCCCTACCCCACCTCATCCCATTGCCCTACCCATCCTCAAATTTCTATTTCATATTTTTTGTTACTTTTATAAAAAAAAATGAATCTTTTTCTTACCCTCTCCCTACCCCTACCCCTATTTCCTATTTTATATGAAGATATTATATGAGATTAAAATGAATTTTGTGAAAAGAAAATGGTAAATTGGTCCAATTTTTTTTTAATGAATGAGCAAAATGTCTTCTCCAGAAGCACCAAATTGGTATTTCTGCTTCTTTTTCCATCTAGAAACACTTTTAGGCTTCTCGAAAAAGTGTTTCTACTTCTTTCCAGAAGGTGTTTGACCAAAGACTTCTAGAAGCTTGGCCAAACACCACCTTAGTTTAGTCTAGTGGAGTTGACGGGAATTGATCAACTTTAACTTTCCTAAATTTAATTAAACAATCGCAATCATGAATAGTGAATGTAATTGGTAGACTACTCTTATATCGGATATACTCGATCAATCGGTAGATTTGATATCTTTGAACCGTCGAACTTTGTTGTATACCTAGACAACATAAGACACACAATCAACCCTCAACCGTTTATGGTTCTCACGGTTGTGTTCGTTTGACCATGAACACGCTTTGGTCTCACGAGTGCATAGAGAATGGGCTTTTACTGTCATTCCCCTTTAAAGCGGCTTACACTTAACACTCACATAGGTGATTTCTAAACATGTGGTCCTATAGCCACATTATCTGGTCATACATTGCCAGATTTAGATAACCATTAAAAACCTTAATGCTTTATTAACTCATTAACAAGCCATAAAGTCTTATCCTTATTTCTGAACATTGTCTTCATCCGAGAATGGGTTGAGTTATTTGACAATGTTGAACTTCTTGGTGACTAAGCATACCAGTGCATTGACACTCCAGGTTTGCGCTATACCTCTCCCCTTCCCTTCTTTCCCCCTCTAAGTGGTCGGAATCCTTTCACCCTTAATCAGAAGTCTCGAATTCGATCCCGAGAATAGAGAACCATATCGTAGGTAGCATTGGACACTATAGACCACTTCTGCATTAGCATATGCTTTTGCTTTCTAACTTGCAATTTGTCTTTAGACTTCAACACTCAAAGGTCATGCCTTGTCTCGACTGAGTTACGTAAATGTCCCTTTTTAGGCTACTATTTTAATTTTGTCCCATTTTTAAAAGTTGTGCAAATCAATCCCTTGAGAAATTATCCTTCAGGTCAACATTAGACTTGGGTCTAATACTTGCAATAATTTACAAAATTTTATACCTGGTCTAATTCTGATAAGATTTTCAATTTGCTCAAAAAGAATGTTTAGACTGTGGTCTAAAAGGTCTATAAATTGCGAGAGATATAAAAAGAGAGTCATTTATCAAACAAATGCCTCAAAAAGGGACAACCGGCATTTTCTTTGCCTAGTCTTAGGCCAAATTAAGTTAATTTTTAAATACGTCGTTTAAACACTAGACTTTCCAAATACCATTTTTCAACTTCAAATCCAAAGGTTCAACCTTCAACCGTATATTGTCCAAGCGCCTACACTTTTCAGTAACGGTTCTAAAATTTTACAGTAATTTTTCACAGTAGCTGCAATGTACATTGCTTTCCCCTGTTTGAAACATCTTTTTAACTCTGTGGACCGGTGTAGGTCCTAGGCAATGCAAAAGGCGCAGTGGCTGTTGTTATCTCCATACTTTTATCGGCACGATGACTGTGATGGGAGTTGTTGCTTATGGATAATCCAAAAGAAGGCACAAATGAGTTCTTGTTTCATAAAGTACCATACTTCTGTTTCTTCAAGGTTTACATGTGTGGTGGAGTTAGGAACAAATAGATTCCATTGCAATTTTGTAGCCCATATAGACAGATGAAATGGTAAAAGGGGACAAGGGTGGTTGATATTTTTTACCATTCTTCTGTTATATTCTTTTCAATTAAGAGGGATCTCTACATTTGTATCTGATTCTTGTGTTGTTACAATAAATTAATGTCTTCTTCCTTTTCTATGAAAAAAAAATTAAAATATATCTGATAGTTAGATATTTGAAATAACGTCTTCGTTTCGTATAGTCTTTTAATATCTAAATTTTAATTTTAGATTATTGACTTAATTTAATCAAATTTAGCTTTAAAAATTCATCTCTGACTTTTAAAAAAGGAAAGATGACAAGTATTTTGGAACGGAGGGAGTAGATTCAATATTGAACTTTTATATATCCGAAACTCAATATATTGATATAATCTCACAATTTTTCCCATAACTTTGTATTTCAACAAATTATTCAAAGTACCTCGATTTCTTAAAACAAGTAGAATCAAATAGCATTGATTTGAAACATTTCCTTTTACAAAAATATCATAAATTTACGTAAGAAACTATCTTCACTGAACTTGTGACCTCTCGGCATGCCTATAACCCTTAAGAAACTATCTTCACGAATTTAACTCGTGACCTCTTGACATGCCTATAACCCTTACCACTGCGCCAAGGCTCTCCTTTACAAATTTACCACCTTTATTATTTTGGGAAAAAACTTTTAGCTGTCAATATAATCTAAAGTAGTACTAGTTTTTATTAATTTATCCAAAACTTATTTTTGAAAAGGTAGAGATTTTATTAAATGGTACCAAGATGGTACATGAAAAAGAAACAAAAACAACAGGAAAAAAAACACCCCTACTACACTCTTCTTCCTAGCATATCCAAAACTAAAGAGAGCATTTTCTATTTTTGTATCATTCGAAAACTGTTTGTATGGTTTGATATTATTTAGCTGGTCAAGACAGTTTTTAATTTAAAAATTAAGTGTTGGTCATCTTTACAACGACAACAACATACCCAGTGTAATCCCACTGAATGGGGTCTAGGGAGGGTAAGATGTACGCTGACCTTACCTCGACCTTTGTGGGGCAAAGAGATTGTTTCCGATATACTCTCGGCTAAAAAAGAATGTAGTCAATGCAAGATTACAAGAAAAATTAATCAACAAAATATGACAGCAAAGTATCCAGATATAGAATAAATGGGTAATACACACATAAAAATAATGCTCTACGTGATACCTAAATACTTACTACCTAAGGAAAGGAGAAGATGGGAGGCTAGCCCTCCACCTCTCACACACATCGGGACAAAATTCAACTACCTATTAACCTTATAACCTAATCCTCGATTTCCAAATCTTCATATCTACGGTCATGTCCTCAATCAGCTGAAGTAGTGTCCGTCCTGTCTAATCACCTCCCGCCAGTTCTTCTTCAGTCTATCCCTACCTCTCCTAACTCTTGCGACCGCTAATCTCTCACACCTCCTCTTTACATGCCCAAATCATCTCAATCGCGTCTCTCTCATCTTATCCGACACGGAGGTCACTCCAACCTTATCCCGTGTAACTTCATTTCTTTTTTTTTGGATAAGGTAAAGGTTAACTTCATTTCTAATCATCTCTCCTAGTATGACCTCATATGAACATCCTCATCTCCGCCACATGCACCTTCTGAATGTGAGCATTCTTTGACTAGCCAACATTCTGCCCCATACAACAATGTTGTTCGAGTTTATAGCTGAATAATTGATTTGAGAGAAGTTCAATAAATTGTCAAAGGAGCTTCACCAAGTTTGAAATATGATTTTGTAGTTACTTGAGTTTTGCTTTACCACTTCCGTGTCATTTCATTTTTTTGATAACTGTGGTGTTCGGGTCAGCGCGCGCACCTTGACTCTTCAGTGTCATTTGTCTTCTATTTTAGCCTTCCCGAGCCAAAAAAAATGATCACATTTTATCTACAACAACAACAACGTACCCAGTGTAATCCCACAAACTACTAAACAACAGAATTAGGAAAAACAATTTAGCCAAGTTCATCAGCCATCAAGATTATTCATAGCTCCAGAAAACTGGAAGAAAGAAGAAAGACTGAGTCCTAGGATTTAGTGGCCAAAATGTCTTCTACGTTAACACTTCATCATAAATATTGGACAGAAGCAATTTTTAAATGCAGTGCAAGTTTATATTATTTGAAAGAAACTCGCGATATTCATTTCATTTTCTAACTTTCCGCGAAAAGCAGAAGCAAGGAAAGGACCCAAAAATAAATACACTTCAAAGATATTGGGCTATTGCCAACCAGAAATATCTCTTATACTTGAATATGTGAACTTATCATTCAACTCATGTCCAATGTTTACATGTAATTAACTTGGACCAAAATCAGAAACAGAACCAATTCATAACAATCCTCATGAGATTACACAAAAGCTCCATACCTCGTCTGAGCTATGCATGCTTAAAGATCTTCATGCTGAGCCAGTGGAAATATATCGCAACAACAAGGATGGGAAGCGTTAACGGAACCAGAAAGCAATAGTATCTGTAACAGAAATAAAATATCTCAACACAGGCTCAAACCACTACTTATACCAACACAGAGCATTGATAATTTGGGAAAAGGTGAAGAAGCATATTTTGTAAACTAATGACACGTGAGATATTCCAGCTACAAAGCCTTATTAGCCATTTAGCAAGATTTTGAACATAGCATGATGATTACATTAGGTTAACAACCATCACAAAATCAGAATCACATGTTGTGTGGATTCTTCATTTCCCCATAACAGTTCCAGTCATTCACCTCCATTCACACTCGACATAAACCATTATTATTGAGGAAGTTGAATTCAGTTACTTAAGTCTTTTGTATAACGGAAGTATAAAATTAAGATAACTCGTGTCAACTATTACCAAATTATCATGGCAGTACGTGGTAATTCTCCAGTTTCGATATTTACATTATTTTTATCAGTTTCAAAAAGAATGTAAATATCAAAACTGGAGAATGACCAGTCTCATACTTCTAAAGAGAATAGGACTCAAAACTATTTCTCCCACCACAAACTTTTTCATTTTCAACATGAAGACTCCTTCATAATACACTAACTGAATTTTTTTTATTAAGATGATCCATCTGTGTAAGCATGCAAAGTTCTTCCTTTTATTTAAGGTTCTGGATTGGAAAAGTGAAACATATCCCTTGATAGCCACTGCTTAGGTAGACAGGTGATCAGACACAGAGTGCCACTTGAATCATGCAATTCAAATGCACTCGGAGTTCAGTTTCGACGAATCATTATTCAACTAAACATGTTCATGAAAAATCAAATATTCAACTAAATGTGCTCATAACAAAAATGGAAGCTGTATAAATGTTAGTTAGAGGATGGTTAAGCCACATGAATAGGAAGGGAAGAATACCAGCAAGATTTCAAAAATATGCCAAATGCAACAACATGCAATCGAAAATACAAGTTGATGCAGCAATTGAAACTCATGAAAGTTCTGCAGAAAATGAAGAAGACTAATGAACAATTGTTACCATAGGACAACCATTTCCAGAGTATCAAATCCTAAAATAGTAAAATATGGCGAACAACAAAATAACATTCATAAAGAGTGATCTAACAATGGCATTTTATTGTTCAAAAACACTGTCTATAATTTCAATCCAACCTGGTACCAGCCATGCCCCCTCAACTCGGCAACAAGAGTTGGTTATGGAATAGCTTTTTAGTCGGCTTTCTAGTTCTTAAGGACCTTTTGGCCGGCAGGCTTTACAGAGGACTTACTTTGCTGACAACTAGGATATTACATATATAGTTGCACTTGTCTCCACTTAGAAACTCTACGCCCCCTATAAGAGTAAGGCATGCACTCGAAACTAGATTTACTCGTTCTTGTCTCTGACGAATAGCCTATTCCGGAGCAGTTTGGTGATTAGAGGTTGCTCTGAGAAGATCCTTATACCAGTGAAGATTGATTCTAATGATTGGGAAATCAAAAATACAAAAAGAATTGCTATATGTCCAACACTCCGGATAGACAGAGGAATCTATGTCCATCTCCAACTTCCTTTCAATCCACATCGAAAAATTTATGCTTTCTCTACTGGGAGTCATCAAAGGAGGAATGGGCTCAATTCAGTTTACATCTACATACACTGTCGTAATGTCAAGGTCGTTCTGAATCCCTAAATTTAAACTTTAATTTTATCAAATCAATCAGTATATAAGTTATGGCACATCGTCAGCTGAACTGAGGACATGACCTTAGATAGGAAGTTTTGGAGGTTGAAGATTAGGGTAGAAGGTTAGTAGACCGTTGAGTAATGTCTCATTCTGTGTAGGAGAGGTAGGGGGCTAGTAGCCTCATCGTCTCCTTTCTTCGTAGTATTATCTAGATATCGCATAGTTCCTTACTCTTTCAAAAAATGAACATAACGCCAAAAAGTTGTTATGTTCATTTTTATGTTTTATTATCGGTTGCTTCATCTATTTTGTATCTTGATATTTTGTTGTATTATTCCCCTAACAACACTGCATTGATTACGTTTCTTTTGAGAGTCTACCGGAAACAACTTCTCTACTCCACAAAGGTAGATGTAAGGCCTGCGTATATCCTACCTTCCCCCGACCCCACTTACGAAAATATACTGGGTATGTTGTAATCAGTATATAAGGTAAAACAAAGAAAAATAATCTGGATAATAACAGTTTGCATTTCACTGAGCAGTATATTATTAACACCCAAAGCTAATCAAGAGAAGACTAGGCATCAGCAAATTAGTCTAAATACGCAAGCCAGCCCGGACACCACAATAATCAAAAAGATTTTTTTGTCAAAATACCAGAAACTGAATAATGGGAAGTCACCTGTCATTTTGAATTGCTGCAAGGATCGGGTTATCAAATGGTGGAAGTACCTTGGAGACAATAGCAACATAAACAAATACCAAAAAAGAAATGGACCCAAATGCAAGAAACGCCGACCCTTGAGCTTTTGATCCATACTTGTAAATAGAACACAACGCCATCTTTCACTATGAAAAAAATAGCACGATAATATTACATCAGAAAGCTGCAGCAAAAATAGAGATTGCTGATTTTGGTAATTTCATAATCGACAAAGCAAAAAGAAAAAAAGTTGTGATTTTCACTTATACAAGCAAAATGAAGAAGAATGACGAAAAGGGTTCAACACAAACCATGAAAATTTGGCAATTAAACAATCAAGAAAGCAAAAAGATGTAATCTTTCTTGGGATTTTCACTGATACAAGCAAAATGGAGAAGAAATTCGAAAAAGGTTCAACACTAACCGTGAAAATTGGTCATTGCACAATCAAGAAAGCAAAAAGTTGTAATATTTCATGTAATCTTCACTCATACAAGCAAAATGGGAAAGAATGGCGAAAAGGGTTTAACATAAACCGTGAAATTTTGGTCACCAAACTGCTATTTCAGGAGACCCATATCTATTTGCTTCTCTCTTCCTTCGTGTTTTTTTTAATCAAACCCACAAAAAGAAACAGTGGAATAAAAATTGTGGAAATCCCAAAACTGTATATCGTTTAGAGAGCACTGTGATTAGGCGTGATTTCTTTTTGGGGCTTGGCTGCCATGGAGATTTCCTTTGAGAAAATGACAAAGCTGGTCCCTTATCTTTTATTGTAGGTTCAAAAATTGTCCCTTAGTATTAGCTGAGCAATCTTAATCCTTTAAATTTGTTAAAATGAACACTTTTGATCTCTTTTATTTTAAGCATTGTTTGGATGGTCGTTACCCATGGACCATGGTTTCATAATGTACAATATCATACGGTATAATATGGTATTATATTATATTGTAATGTATTAATAAATATAATATTTGAATAGATTATATTATTTGTTATGATTTAATAATACTTTTATTGTTTGATTTGAACGTTTGAATATATGATATTATATAATAATATATAAGTTTCCTAAAATATTATTATCTCTTAATTACAAATTATTTTATATATATATATATATATATATATATATATATATATATATTTGAATAGACTGTATTATTTGTTATTGGCTTAATAATACTATTATTGTTTGTTTTGAATGTATGATACTATATAATAATATATAAATTTATTAAAATACTCTTATCTCTTAATTACAAATTAGTTTATATATATATATATAACTAAGGTAAATGATAAGTAGGTGGGTGGTTGTGGGGTGTGGGGGTGGTTGGGTGGGTGGTATGGTGGAGGTGGGGTGAGTCTGGATGTGATGGAGGGGGTGAGTGGGGTATAATGGGTAAATGAAATATATAACCACGTAAAATCACCAAATACATGATTTTAAAAATTGAATTTTTCCAAGATTATATAACCACGAAATTACAACAGGTTTACAACACCATATAACATAATTTTAAGAACAATATAAATAAACATAATTTCATAGAAAATAATACAATAATAAACCAAGGGAAACAACCATCCAAACAGGGGTTAATGAAATTATATCACTATACAGTCTAGTCACCTTTTATTAAGAATAAAAGATCATATATATTATTATATTATAAGGAAGGGAATAGGTCGTATCTTACTAATTCTAATGAATTAACAAACTTCTACTAATTAAAAAGCATGACCAAAATAAGAGCTAAATACACTTTTGATGGGCATCTGATATGTTCATAATCATTAATCGGAGTCGAACCACGTAAATTTAAACGGAGGGACCAGTTAACCATTAAAATCTCATTGATAGCCTTTATCCATTTAAACGGAGGGAGCAGTTAACCATTATAAAATTTCATTGATAGCCTTCACCATGTTCTAATCAACCTCTATCCTAATCAATAATTTCAAATTCTGGTAGATTGTCTTCAAGTAGGCAGGTTCGAATCCTGGCAGCCGCAGTGTGGAGAGTTTCATTCCTCCTTTGTGGGGATGAATTTTTGTGAGCATCAGATATTGTGTCTCCCACCTAATGGACCGCTGAATCACCATGATTTACATTCTCCACCAATTTCTGTGCGGAGACCCTGTGGGCGAGAGATTTCGCCTTTTTTTCCCCAAATAATTTCAAATTTATGTGCAAACGTCAGCTAGAAATAAAAGGCCAACAATTATCTATACAAAACTACTCAATATTTTAATTTCTTTGATTTGGACTCTTTAGCATAATCGTTCAAAATAATGCATGTATTTGACTATGCCACTTTTTTTTAATTACGGAGTGGCCGCCCAACAATTAAGGAAAGCAAAAAAGTTCGACGTTTGTGCTTTATTCATTTAATCATGAATTGCTTGTGAGAGAGTTTGATTCTGTTGAAACCACGCGATATCATTATTTGACTTATCACACCTAACTCAGCTGCCGTGATTTAACCTAGCGACGGCGTTTGCGGTATTACATCAGTCTGTGGTTTACCCAATGCGCACCTTCGGATAGCGACTGCGGGTTTCACGTTAAACAAAAAAAAATCAACATCCTATATGACACAACATGAAGCAAACTCAACTTATTTTATCATTCAATTATACATAATGTACTATAACTAAAAAAGGATTTGGCAGTCGCAGTGTGAGAGTTTCATTCCTTCTTTGTGGGATGACTCCTTATGGACACCAGACATTGTGTCTCTCACCTAGTGGACCGCTGCACCATAATTTACCTCCTCCATCAATCTCTATCGGGTCGGGGGTGGAAGCCCCGTGGGCGATGAATTTCGCCTTCTTTTACCCCCAAAAAGGATCGTGATGGAGCATAAGTACTCTTTTATTGGTAGTTAGAGGTTTTAAACTCGATGTCCGAATATAGAGTTGTGTTTGTTGGGAAGTGTTTTATTCTAAATGTAAGATGACTTCAAGGTAAATCCGGACATAATCGAGTTCAATGCCAATACCGATTCCTCGAATATATTTTTTATCTTGTGATATGGGCAATGAAAGAGTCTATCTCTTTGCTACTGCCACCACCATCCACCACAGATTTACTCAACACCATAGCCCTTTGTCTTATCTCATCTCCTTCTTTAGAATCCATCAATCTTTTAACACATTTTTCAACCTCAATTGAACTCACCAACTCATCTCTCTTTGCCCAATCCTTCAACACTAGTCCAATTTTCAACACCTCAGTTACCAAAAAAGCATTTCTTGGCTGATCAGAATGCATTGGCCAAGCAACTATTGGCACTCCCATTGATATACTCTCCATACATGAATTCCACCCGCAATGACTCATGAACCCACCCGTCGACACGTGTCCCAATACTTCTAACTGTGGGGCCCAATCTCTCACTATTATCCCTCTTTTTTCCACTCTCTCTTCATACCCTTCTGGTAACTCAACTTTTCTACTTTCCCCATTAAAAATATCACCTTTATCTGCTTCTCTTAATACCCATATGAATTTTTGCTCACTTTTCTCCAACCCAATTGCCAATTCTTTAATTTCCTCATCTGAAAGTGAAGTTGTTGTTCCGAAAGACACAAATATGACAGAATTTGGTTCTTGTTTGTCCAGCCAATTTATACATTGATGAGATTTTCTTGAATTTTTTATGTCACATAGTTTTACTGGATTTAATGGACCAATAGCCCATTGTTTATGACTTGCACTTTTCTCCTTTGCTTGCAAATCAAGATATAATCCTTCAATTTCATAGCAAGAATTGAATAAATCACCAGAATTAATAATTTCCCGGTACTCTTTTTGTAATCTTGAATATTCTGAAAATTCTGGCGTTACTGATTTTTTATCCCAAGTGTGAATAGCAAAAGCTGAAATGCTGCGAAAGCTATAACACTCAACATTTGGTATAGAAGGAGCATCTTGAAGAACCCAAGCTATTAAAGAATCGTAAATAACAATAACTCGTTTGTAATTTCTCGTGAGTTCTTGTAAAAGAGAAGAAATTGGGTGGCGGAGATGACAAGTGGCGTGAAAAGAGGGCATTAATTGGGAAGGGAATTTAGTGGTAGAATTTGGGTTAGGTGGTGGAGTTTCGTAATTTGGGGTTGGGAATTCGTCGAATTTGACGTTGGATTTGGAAAGTGGGTCCCAGCCTTGGAAACGTGTTTTAGCTTGGCGGAGGTGGACGGTGGTTCCGGCGAAGTGGAGAGGGAGGTGATAGGCGGAGATAAGGCGGGTGAGGTGGAGGAGTTGGTTTAAATGGCCTTGTGCTGGTAGTGGTACCATTACTATGGCCACCTCAAGATTGTTAAGTTTGGCCATTGAAGATTTTTTTTGCAATGTTGGTGGTAAATTATCACGTATATAATGGTGCAAATTGGTAGGCTGCAATTGTCAAGTTGTGCATCGGATATTTATATTATATACGTGATAATGTATTCTTATGGACAAGTTGTCTACTCGACGTAATCATTATATATGGTTAAAATTACTTGGTGATTTTTTTATTTATCTAAGAACGCGCCGTCGCTATTCTTTTTTATTTATCCTTAGAAGATTATGTTATTTACGGATGAAATTAATTTACATTATAATTCGTAAAAAAAAAATCAAGTCAATCTTGTGTGGAACTCTCAATAAAGTTGTTGGATGAATTATGTCGTTTTGTAAAGTCAAGTCAATATTGTGTAGCTAACCAAATTTTACCCTAGAAAATGACTTCCACTTTTGAAATATGATACTACTAAGATTCCACCATCTGGAACATTTGTTCTCTTATTTGAAGAGAGTTTGACTTTGAAATCCTCTGAGTAATATACCGTTGGAAATTTACGGTAAAATAAAATTAATCTTATTAATTATGACTCGAATAATTGCGATCCCGCACTTCGAAGTAATTTTCTACTTATTTAAACTTTACCGACCTCATAAGGTCGCACAATTATATAAATATAATTTTTTGATGATTATCGATCTCATGAGGTAGATTTTTATTAAATTCAAGAAAATATGAGGTCGATTTCTTGCCATTTCTGAAAAAATGAAATACATAAATCGACCTCGTGAGGTCTATTTTTTGCATACAAAAAAAAGACCGTCATAATTTGACAGCTTTTGCATCTGCCGACCTGCCAAATCAATACGATTCTATATTCAACTCAATAGCTCCCAACAATTCAACAAACTACAACAAACACACTTGCTAACATTCTACAACCCATGCTACATCAAATTCAACTCGAAACTACTTCTAAGTTGAATCAAAACTGTTAATGTTGGGTTTGATGTTGTGATATTTTGTCCAACAATATCATTTTTAGTACTAAGTTAAAATTCAAAAATATTAGAACAAATGTCACGACATTCGGACCAACATTTACTTCACGAAACTGAAACAAATCTCGTAGAATTTTTACCACGATGGAAAAGTGACTTGGCAAGGTGATTAGGAGTTGATGAAAAACGTGGGAAGAACAAGTCAAAGTTGTTGCTAAGTTTGGGGAACAAGTCCAAAAAGTTAGAGGATTTTGCTCCATGATCTTCTCCAACAAACTTTATCGGTTGTCCACCTTTTCCTCAACGTCAGGTACACTTGTGATTTGATGAGCTTCAACAGACTTTGAAGTGTCTAGAGTAAGGAATGAATATGTATATATGTTGATGATTTTCACATTTATGAGGCATCAACAGTTAAAAGCGCAACAATTTTAGCACAAAATGTGTTGTAATAAAGAAAGTTTTACATTCACTTAAAAAGAATTAGCATCGAACAATTTCTGTCGTTAAACAAATTTTCATCACTAACTCTAATTTAACAATGAATTATCAAAATATCATGTTATCTATGGGATATCTAGCGATAGATAAACGATAATTTTGTAGCTAATTCCTGTTTTTATAGTGATTATATTGGTTCACAACTTCACATGTTGGTGTAGACGTATAGTTCTTTAAAGTTCTGGCTAGGCGTTTGGCCATAGGTTTCAATCATTTTCACTTTATTTAGAATTCATGTTTGAAATAATATTCATGTTTGAATGTACTTAAACACAATTTCAAAAAGTGAAAAGCGAGTTGAAAAACGTGTTATAAGATGTTTTCCAAATTTGAAATAAAATTCAAGTTGGATTTGAAATTTTTACGATCAAACATTCATTTTTAAATAAAGTGAAAAAGTATTAAAAAAGAAAGTGAATAATATTTATAGCCAAACGGACAGTGATGCGCGATATATATATATTCATTTGAATCATTTTGACCTAAAACTTCAACAAATGTGAAAAACTTTTAAGTGATAAAGAATTTAAATAGTACTAACTTCAAAGAGAAAAGGTTAAAACAAGTACAGATAAAATGATTTTATCAAGTAGGGTATTACTTACAAGTTATCACGACATCAACATGCTTGATAGTTAAACCCGCATGAATAAATCGGTAGCGGAAGAAATACGACCGCAAGGCCACGAGTTCGATCCTGCATAAATCTTTGTTGAGTGCACACATTACGCCGTTGTCGGCGTGGTTTTTACCGACGCGGCGTGGCCATCGCGCTGGGTTTCTGTCTTGTATTTCGAAAGAGTAGCAGAAGAACCGCGCCTTCACAACAAAAAAAAAAACATGCTTGATAGTTGGCAAATTAAATGTCGTTTAATTTCATATGCAGATGTAGAGCAGACAGACGGTCACATCAATTGGATTGAGGATTTGGTTCACATGTGGAATATATATGTATGTTAGTAGTAGTGTTCCTTACGTCTCAAAAATGTATCAACACATCCACTAACTTTGCTTTATTTAATTAAAATATTACTATGTTAGCTCATTAGTGATCACTTAGCTTTGCATAAAGAAAGATTTATGTAGTCTTTTTTTCCCTTAATCATATGGTATTCTTGACTTGCAATTCAGTTTAATTCATTTCAGGAACTTCCATCACAGGTAAGGGGATTAGTGTTGGAAATGTTACCTGGTGGGATTGAGTTATCCCGTCCTTAACGACTTGAACACAAGGGGCCCCGCATGTCGAAAATACGATTTCCACATACATGCATACGTCGTACAACGTCTAGCTAAATTTCACATAGTGAAAGAAATGTTGGTACATATGTTAAAGTGTTCTTAAGTTAGGTAAGGATGGATGATTAATTGGTCAAATTAATGTATCTCCCACGACGGTATAAGAAAAGAAGAAATGTGCAAAATACGAAAAATGGGGAAGAGTCGCGGGGCCTTAAGAAAAAGACCGCGCCACTGAGCCAAAATGGAGGCAGCACCGCGGTGCCACCTGACCTAGGATTGTGGTACTCCAAGCACCGCGGTGCCTCTGGCAGGGACCACGATGCCTTTTGTCTAGTAGCTCGAAGTTTCGGTTCGGTCGAATTTGGACCGCGGTGCCTAAGGTACAGTGAACGAAAAACGCTTCAGAGTCTTCTGATTCATGGACAGAATTAAAGGGCTAAGGGTCATCCAACTCTTGGCATGATCTAGGTGCCTTTTGAAGAGATCAATATGTCTCTTGGCAAGATCTATGCACCTCATTTAAGGCATTCACATGTCTTGTGATCCACAATCTGCACCTATAAATAGAGGCTTCAAAATCAGATTTTAGACACTTCAACACAACACAAAATCTGGATTTTGTTGAGAGCATTTATTCTTCTTCTGGCAATCTTTTGTTCTTGTTTCTTCTACAAGGGTTCTCAAGCATTTGGCTTGTGTTTGAGAAAGTACTGTCGTTTTATCTTGGGAGACTATTATCCATCTACCGTAAGCTAATATATACGGGGATAATTTTATCTTAAGGAGAGATTGTCGAACAATCGACTCGACAACATCACAACTAGCTTTCTCTATACTCTTTTAGTTCTTCGTTTCCGTTCACACCCACAAGTTTACTACTATTAAGACAAAATTATTATTAAAAGGAACAAGTCTCTTCTTCCAATAATGCCACATCCTCTGGCACTGCTAAAGCTGCTGCTGGTATAACTTTTGGTACCATTGGGAATACTATGATTCCACCAAACTTCCAAGCCGAAAGACCCGAAAAGTTTGCGGGCACCAACTTCAAAAGGTGGCAGCAAAAGATGTTGTTTTATTTCACCGTGCTAGGTATGGCAAAATACTTATTTGAAGATCCTCCAACTGTTGGAGATGACATGGACGTCCAAGCCAATAACACGATTCAGACGGTCCAGGATACCCAGACTACTGGTGGCCTGATGATAAACTTTGACTCCTGGAGTCAAAACGACTATATGTGCAGGAACTACATCCTGAATTTCCTGTGCGACCCACTCTACACGGTATATTGCACTATAAATACCGCAAAGGAGTTATTGAAGTTGTTGCAGAAGAAGTGGAACACTCATGATGTGGGTGCTAAGAAGTTCATAGTCGGAAAGTTTCTGAAGTACCAAATGGTGAATGACAAATCAGTCATGTAACAGGTACATGAATTCCAGATGATCATCCGACAGTCAATTTTGACCCGTTTTTCGTATATTTGTTGTAATTTTATGTGTTTTAGGACACCACATTTTAATCATCATTTTTTGCATTTTTTCCATAATATTCTATGTTTATTTCTTCACAAAATGGCATTACATCTTTTTATTTTAATTTAAGCATTATGTCTTTGTTAATATTATGTTATTATTATTATTATGTTTACATCTCTTTAAATAATTAATTGACATCCCGTTTTTACTTTTAATTAGACATTAAACATTTGTTAAATATTATATTTTTTTATTATTGCATCGGCATTTACATTTTAATAATCTTGCATCTTTTTAAATAATTTTTCCTTTTAAATAATTAACCCGCTTTGCATTTTGTTAAACCAGTCCAATACGAGACACAATTCGGATCAGTCCAATCCAACACCCTTTTTATTTTTTATTTTAATCTAACACCCTTTTATTAACCCATCTAAAAATCAAATACCACTTTTCATTTTCCCCCCAAAACCAAACTCAAACCCTAAACCTAAATACCCACTATAAATAAAATATTACCCTCATTCACTCCTCTTCTACAACAAACAACAGCAGCTGCACCTCACTTCTCTCGTTTCTATCTTCTTCATCTCCACATTAAACCCGTCGGATTCCCCTCCCCTTCACCCCCTGCTCGTCCGTCGCCATTGCCTCGAATCACTGTCGAACCCCTTTACCCGTCGAACCCCACCACCACTGCTCCTGAACACCACCACCACTGTTCCTGAACATCACTGTCGAACACCCCTTATGTTTTGAGACTTCATCTCTTTCACACCCCATACCCCAGCGAACTCCACTGTTGCTCCTCGTTGGAACCCCCACTGGACAATCACAATGGCGGCGTCGCTCCGGCGTTAGCCGTGGAAGTGAAGCTGCCTTCTCTTCTCCTCTCACCTCTGTTTTACCGACGACATCGTTTCGATATTATTCTGGGTTTGTCTGTTATTTCTGTTTATTGGACTGACTTGTATGTTTTTGTATCTCGTCGGGGTTTGAAAAACTCCGGCGAGTTTTGTTGTACTTTATCTCACGATCTGTTGGCTAGCTTCAGTTTACTGAAATGTTTTCTTTCGATTTGGATTTTTTGCTGGAGTTCCGACTCCGGCGGACCTCTGAGGTTCAGGCGACGTTACTGTTGTTGTCGGCATTGATGCTATATATTATTTTCTGTTTTTGGACTGATTTTTAATCCCGTTAAAATATTTTCCGGCGACCTCTGTCGGTCAGGTTTGCTCCGGGTTGTTACTGTTGGGTATTCTTATTTGGCTATGGTTCGATATTTCCGGCGAGCCACTGCCGTCGTGATTTTGCCATCGAACCTCGCATCATCGTTTTGGACATATTTTTCTGGGTTTTGGCTACCTGTCGGAGTTTGAATGAAAACTCCGACGATGTTCTGAACTTTCCGGCGAATTTCTGCTCAAATGAAGCTTTGCTATCGCTTTACCCGTTTATATCTTCTTTGAACTATTTGCCATCGCTTCTTTTATTAATTTTATTTTGAACAAATTCCTACATTTGAATATTGGGTATTTACTGATTTTGAACATGATACTACACTGGCCAATGAAAAAGTTATCCGTCGATTTTTGAGGCCTCCACAGTTGCAAAGACGGAAAATAAAATAAATGAAGTTTTCTGGGCGTTGATGATTTCTTCTACTTACACAGGATAACCAACATGCGCTGGCAGGGCGAATTCTCGCAGCCGCACTTGTTTAGGATGTCCCCACTTCATTTTTATATATATCTGAGTCCTCCGTGTTTAAAACTATTACTGTTTTGGCGCGGATCTAAAGGTTTTATTTATTTTATTATTTTTAACAATATTGGCCGATGAAGGAATCTCCGTCTGATTTCCAAGGCCTCCTCTGTACAAAAGACGGATTTATTTATTTTTGGCTTTACTTATTAATTCTTGTCATTGCATTAAAATTATTTATTCTATTACTAACACTTTTACTAAGTGTTTATGCAGGTACCCGTAGATCATCTTGTGCAGAAGGCCTAAAAAGGGTTAAAAGATGTCCCGGAGATTTATTTTATGTCGCATTTAATTTTAGTTTTATTATTCTGTATTGCACTTTATTTTAATTATAAATTATGAAAAAAAATGTTTAGAATAGGTAGAATAAAAAAGACAATAAATAATTAACTTAGGTTTGAACGAATAACCGCAAGTTAGCGGATCTTAAAGGATGTCTAATCCCTTCCCTTTAGGATAATAAAGAACCCCGATCCAGAATCTCATTAATTTCGCAGACCATTAAATGGAGATTAATTGCAGTATTTTACTGCAATAAATCAAGTGTCCTAATTCACTTAACTAATTAGGTGACGACTCCTCAAAATCAGCATTATTGCTCCATCCAGGGAACCGCGCCAGAGAGCAACGTTGCAGATACCGTTCAGACCCCGAGATCAAAAACGGGAGTGACATCCATGATCTGGATCTAGAGGGGATGAAGCCCAATGAGTCATTCTTGGTCGCTTCACTGATTGAGAAACTGCCTCCATCATGGGGTGAGTTCACCAGTTATCTGAAACTAAAATCCAAGGAGATGAGTTTTGAAGAGCTTGTCATCAAGCTTCACATCCATGAGGACAACAAAAAGGCCTTGCTTAAAGGCAAGGCAACTGAGGTGAAGGCTAACTTGGTGGAGACCAAAGAAAATTCAAGTAAGAAATGCAAGTTTTTGAAAGAAGATAAAACTCATGCTGTTGAGAAGTTCAAGGGAAACTGTCACCATTGCGGCAAAGATGGCCATATGGTCAAAGATTGTCGCCAGTTGAAGCGCGAGCAGGTGGAGAATGCCAAAGGTAAGAAGAAGGCCAAAGCCAACATGGTTGAAGACATGATCCTTAATGATCTATGTGAAGACTTCTCGGTTGTTGTGCTAGAAGCAAATCTGGTGGAGAATCCAAAACAGTGGTGGTTGGATACGGATGCAACCCGTCATATATGCTCCGACCGAAATGCTTTCTCTACCTATGCAACTGTTGAAGGTAAGAAGTTGTATATGGAGAACAATGCTACCTCAGATGTGCTAGGGAAGGTGTTGTGGTACTCAAGCTGTCGTCTGGCAAAGACTTCAAACTGAAGAATGTCATGCATGTTTCGGACATCCGGAAGAATTTGATTTCAGTTAATATTTTAGTGTAGGCCGAATTTCGAGTTGTGTTAGAATCTGGTAAGTTTGTTGTTACTGCAAATGATGTGTTTGTTGGAAGGGGATTCGTCTGTGAAGGCCTCTTCAAGTTAAACTCCATAACTGTAATTCGCAATATCAATGAAAATGTATCTTCTTACTTGCTTGAGTCGTCCAGTCTATGACATCATAGATTGTGACACGTAAACTATCAGTCAATTAAACGATTGGTAAAGTTGGAGTTATTGTCGTCTGACGTTGTAAACCCTCAATCTAAGTGTGAGGTATGTGTAGAGGCAAAACATACCAAGTTGGATTTCCGTTCGGTAGAACGAGATACCACTCCTCTAGAACTTATACACACGCACATCTGTGATTTAAAGTTCGCTCAAACTAGAGGGGGGAATAAGTACTTTGTAACTTTCATAGATGATAGTACAAGGTACAACTACCTTTACTTACTCAAAAGTAAGGACGAAGCGTTCAACGCTTTTAAGCGTTATAAAGCCGAGGTTGAAAACCAACTAAGCCTACGAATTAAAGCGATTCGTAGCGATAGAGGGGGAGAGTATTGTTATACCCCGTAGTTCCTGGGTATGTATGCGAGGACGTACGTACGAGAATACGACAGAAAGATTGGAAAGGAAGAAAGAGGTGATTTCTCCACGGAAAAGTTTCCGGTTTTTGTGAAGGAAAAAGGTTCGTTAATGGGAATTGGATTCCCAGATTTGGTATTCGGACTTCCTGGAATATTAGAGAATTATGGAATTTTATTTTCGGAAATGGTCACGTGGGGCCCACGGGAGAAATTTACGGTTTTGTGGGGCCCACTTTGTTTTCGAGATTTTGGCCATTGTGGATATTTTCGGATGATGTTTTATTTTGGGCCAATAGGAGGGTGACACGTGTCACCCCCGCCTAATTTGCATTGCCGAATGGCATTTGTGCACAACACCCGGTTAGAGTCGTGTTTACGAAGCGTTCTACCTAACTGCGAAGGGTAAATTACGGCTATGTCATTTAGTATTTTTGCGGATTTTTCCGAGAGGCGAAGCGTTTTGGACCAGCGAGGCAACACTTGGCAGCACCTCTCGTTGGTGGACTGAAAGGCGTTAGGGTAGATTGGATGAGCAAGTCTTGGTTGATATTTGTGTAGATATTTTGTGAGGTTTTAAGGAGTAGGGACTAGGGGCACTTGGGCATATCTTGGCCTTACACTTGCTATACACTTGGCTAGATCTTGGCCGTTGGTTGGCCTTGGCTCTTTATAAATACCCTCTCCTTTGATGAACTTCTTCATCCTAAATATTTCCTAAGTGTTAGAATCCTCCTCCCTTCCTTATGGTTCTCGTCCCTCCCCTTGTGGCCGAGAGCACCCACTCTGGGGTGCTAGCGAGTGTACCACTGCTAGTTGCTTTCGTATAATACCCCTTTGTGGTGTAGAAATACTCTAAAGTATTGTTATAATGCCCAAATTACCTTAGTCAGGTATACCTTGTAGTATTCTAAGGTTATACCTATCTGAATAGCCGGAAATACTATTATACTTCCCGTCACAGAAACCAAACCCTAGGAAAATCTCCATAGTCAGTTGGAGTATTGTGTAGAAGTTGGTTATAACTTCTAAGGGTGGTTTAGAGCGGGTTGGAGCTAAACGATTGTCCAGGATCGACTTTATACTTGGATAATTATGGGCTTATCGAGGTAAATATCTTGTCCCTCTATTGTAATTGGAAATTACATGATTGTTAGAATATATAGTTAAAGTATACTATATATAGAATCAATGAATCGTATTCTGAGACTTGTAGTAATCTTGTGGAGTAGAATTGTACCGTCGGGTTAGATGTATAACCCCTCGGTTGGCTTGGTAGCGGCCAGTTAGAGAGGAGATTTACGCTGTTTGGGAGGTCTTTGCCAATTTTACGTAGAATGTTCTACGATAAGATCTTGATGTTAATAAGCGCTTGTGGCCTTATAGGTTGAAGTACTACGTGTGGCGCTCTACTTGGCTTTAGGAGTAGCGAACGGTTGGGAGTACTTGAGCGTTTTGCTATTAGTCGATACTCGTCGCGAGGTATGTGAACCTCTTCCTATCTCTTCTAGCGTGATATGTGTGAACTATGTAGTACGGTGAGACGTCATACGTACTAAATGTATTTGATTGGTGTAAACATAAAGTGTTATAACGGCTTTATGGAAGTTGGTTATAACGGCTTTATGTTGGTAAGAAAATACATGTGGTTTTTAAAAGGTAATCGATTTGAACTATAAGCGGCTTGTTATGTGTTAATAAAGAACTTGAAGTCTTTCAAAAGAGTTTTGAATCATTTTGAGAGAAGAAGTAATACTTGATTTGTTTTGAAAACTTAAGAGTTATACTAGCTTTATGGAAAGTTAGGTATAACGTCTTAAGAATGTTTTTTGATTTTGGAAATCGAATGTGTATCGACAAACCACTGCGGCGTTAATAAAAGGAAATGTTTTGACAGATTAAGTATTATTAAAACCAAGAGAAACTTCCATCCGCAGAAGCTAAGATGAGACAAAATGATATTTCCTAGATCATGGTCTTTGTAATAAGATTGTTGTAAACAAGAATATCCTACTCACATATAAGACTTATGTTTCTCGATAGTTTAAAAGAGAATTATATTCTTAAATGAATAAGACTATGAACTACGAAACCTTTCTAAATAAGAAACATGAACATTTGAAATTAGGCAAACTTGGGCGTTTGGAAAATAATGTTGTTACTTGAGTTTTACAAAGAGAAGTGTTTTGATTTACTTGAAAGATAATCACTATATTTTCATATACTACGTATTGTGTGACTTTTGTGAAAGTAACGATCTTTTAAAGAGTTAATGTATGAAGTACTTTGGGGATAAAACCCGAACTTGTTAGCATATAGTAGAAAGTACGGTGTGTATAACTTGATTGTGTTGGTTTGTGATAGCCTTGTAATACCTTCTTGTTGATTTGATAAGTAAACATGCTAGACGCTACGTGTGTTAGTATCTTGTGATGTTTGTGTAAAGGGGTTTTTCCTTTGTTGTGCTTATGTTGTTTAACGATAATTTGTTATGATAGTATTATACATCACTCATCTCTTGAGATGATTCCGGGTTAAGCCGCCTCCGACGGGGTAGACTTCGGTGGTCGATGGACCTATGATTCGAGACTACCTACGCGGGTCCGGGGCTATCGCGGAATCGCGGAGTTCGAGTTGAGACGCGCCCTTGTGGTCATGCGGTCCTTGTGGCTACTGGACGGCGAGTCCGACGCCGCTGGGAGTAGCTACCCTCGATGCGGGTTATACCTCATGCGGCCGATCTGATTGGCCTATGCGAGTCGCGGAAAGTTCGGGGCTAGACGCGCGCATTAGATCTGCGGGCAAGTGGTCACTTTGATCATGTGACGGCAGACAGATCTTATGATACGATTCATGACCTTGTTGATGCGTAGGTGTTAGTAGTCGGCTATGCCGCATTTACCTGCATGCGTGTTATTATGGCAGTGGGACACGGTGTTCACGTGTGTTCCTTGGTGCTTTTATATCATAAGCTGGCGGTGAGAAGGTATTCCACGGGCATGATTGATGTTGGGCGTGAGACCCATTGTTATATTTGAGTGATGACTTGAGGCGTGAGTCACGACTTGACATCGCTTATTATTGTGGAATCGTAGTTTGGTTATCATACATGTCTCTCGCTTTATAGACTATTATGATTTCATTTACTGATTTTTAGTTTCACATACTTGCTGCACAGATCGACCTCCTTCGGGCCGTTGCTCATGCCGCGGTAAAGGTACACCGATCATTGATCCTCGCTCTTAGGGTCACGATTCACGTGTGGGAAAGCTCCGTTTCTCCGAGGCTTATCGATGGTATAGTCCCTGTTGTTGTAGGTGTTTACATTCGGGGTATGGCGGGCCCCGTCCCGCCATTGTTGTCGTATCATTTCTTAAGTCCGTAGTAATGTTGTGGCGGGGTTTGTAAAAAGGATTAAAGCTATTACGTATTGGAAAAAGTTGTTATTTATATATATGCCGAAAAGGCAAGTTTTCTCGATTATTGTTTCATATTTCATAATATGTCTTGTATTGTTTATGTTCCACTGATTACTCGATGTTGTATCACTAGGGTGCGGGGTAAGGCACGACCACGGGCCGAATCGGGTAGTGACAAAAGTGGTATCGAGCGATTAATCCTCGGAAAGTGTCTACGGCATCGTATCGATGAAGTCTTGATTATCGGTGTGTTGTGCACCACACCAATAATCGTGAGGCTATAGGATATTTAGGATTGGTTTCTATTCTTCTCACTGAGATCGTGCGCCAGAGTGTGTTGTAAGTTGGACCTCCGACGAAATTCATTCCTTATCGTTATGCCTCCGCGTAGGCAACCCGCCCGTGAGGAGGCGCGGCGGAGGCTGCGAGTTGAGTTCGGAAGG
This sequence comes from Przewalskia tangutica, assembly GCA_029844215.1. NCBI lineage: Eukaryota > Viridiplantae > Streptophyta > Magnoliopsida > Solanales > Solanaceae > Przewalskia > Przewalskia tangutica. The sequence goes on along the minus strand of CM056730.1, from coordinate 123,318,163 downwards.
TTGCGAGGGCACAGCCCAATCATTACCTGGGTAGTTTCATTCGGGATTTCTGCGACGTCACTAGCCCCAGCAGAGTTTAGCACGGCGGCGGTTCTCTGCGTCCATGATATTTGAACCTCGGTTCACGGCCAGAAGCGATGAATATAGATTGCAAAGAGGCGACCACATTACTAGCTATGGATTTGGCTACGGAGATTATACCGATGTACACGAGTCTTGATGACTACCTAGAGAGGTTGTCAAGAGTAATTCTTCATTGGGCTTGAGCATGGCACGTATGCGGGCTTATGCAAAGAGCCGAAAAGCGTAGAGATCGACGGGTTAACGAGGCGAGAAGAGGGCGAGCGTGAGGTCGCGGTAACTTTCAGGTGAGTATACCTTAAGTGCTATGTTACGATAGCGATGTGTTAGTTGTGATTAGAAATCATGGTGGGTTAACCGAGTAAGATTTTGGGGATAGAGAAGGTGTGAGCCTTAGAGTGTTATACGTAGAGACCTTAGAGGTAAAGCCATCTCGAGTAAAAGACGATATTATGTTTGACCACTTATAGGAGTGCATAGTGCATGAGCTATGTTCGTGGGATAAGTCCCCGAGTAGTGTGGAAGGAAAGAGGGTAGTTGAGCTAAGAAGACCGCTAGGTTTTCGTAGCGTGTTTTGAGAGATTGTTCGCCGGGAGATGGTATTTCGCGCTTGCGGGTCGGGTTGAGGCCACGTTGCGGTCAACCCGCGGCATGTTTGGTGGTGGGTCTGGTTGTGGTGGTCCCGCCTTGTGGTAGTCACGAGGGTGTTAGGCTCGAGTTTAGTTAACTAGCGACGAGTTCGTGGACGCGTTCGACCGGTGGTGGTCGATGAGGCAGCCCATCGTGTTCTTCGGGACCGTTCACTCAGCGATGTTGATTTATCGAAAGGTTGTAAGGCTGCGGGGTGCCTACCTTCACCTTATGGCGCAGTGGAGCCCAGTTACGGCTGTTTTTGTTTCGGAAGTTTTACGAGCGGGTTAAGGACTCGGTGAGTCTCAGACCGCGTTCGCCTCGCCAGTGTGTGGATTTCGAGGTAGTTGCGAGGATTGTTGTCCTGTGGAGGGAGCGTTTAAGCTACCATTTCGGTGTTCGGATGTCGCCTACGAAGCCTTGTAGGGGCGAAGTGTAAGTCACGGTCGATTGGTTCGATGTTGGCGGTTGAGATAGTTGGATCGAGCTTGTTCCGGCAGATGGATGTGGTAAAGCTCGTCTAGAAGAAGTTCGCGGCTCGGAGGAATCGTGCGGATGATCGGCGACGACGCTTAGAGTTCGTGTCGACGGTCTTCTTGAAAGTACCACCGGACGGTGTGACGAGTTTTGGAAAGCGAAGGAACTTAGCCCGAGTTACTTTGGGCCTTTAAGAGTTCATATGAAGTAGGGTTGCTATATGTTAGCTTTTGCCGTCCGACTTAGGAGGCGGGGCGTCCGTCTTTTCGTATTGTTATGTTCGGAAAGTATCGAAGATCCATCCGAATGTTCCCGATTAATGATGCCCACGTAAAGAGATAGTAACCCGAGTTTTGGAAACTAAAGCGATGTCGAAATGTGGTAGGTTCGAGTGTCTGGCGAACCGATGATCGCATGCAGCCCGGTACCATTTGTTGGGTCGTCGGAGCTAGGCTCGCGGCAAAGTGACAAAAGTGGTATTATTTGTGGTGATGTTAGAGGTGTTTCCTCGTAGACTTGGATATAAGTATGTTGCGCAGGTATTTTCTGTGGCCAGGTATGGCAGGATTGTTTCGTAAGTATAGAAGTGAAGACTATACTGGCGCACGTATGTTTTGAGACTTAGAATGAACATTCGGGACGAATGTTTCTAAGGGGGGAAGAATGTTATACCCCGTAGTTCCCGTATGTATGCGAGGGCGTGCGTGCGAGAATACACGAAAGATTGGAAAGGAAGAAAGAGTGATTTCTCCACGAAAAGTTTAGGTTTTGTGAAGGAAAAGGTTCGTTAATGGGAATGGATTCCCAGTTTGGTATTCGGACTTCCTGGAATATTAGAGAATTATGGAATTTTATTTTTGGAAATGGTCACGTGGGCCCACGGGAGAAATTTACGGTTTGTGGGCCCACTTTGTTTTGAGATTTTGGCCATTGTGGATATTTTCGAAGATGTTTTATTTTGGGCCAATAGGAGGTGACACGTGTCACCCCGCCTAGGTGGCTAGTAGAATGGCATTTGTGCACAACACCCTGTTAGAGTCGTTTTCGACGAAACGCTCTACCTAACTTCGAAGGGTAAATTACGCTATGTCATTTAGTATTTTTGCGGATTTTTCCGAGAGACGAAACGTTTTGGACCAACGAGAGGCAACACTTGCACCCTCTCGTTGGTGGACTTGAAGCGGCGTTAGGCCGATTGGATGAGCAAGTCTTGGTTGATATTTGTGTAGATATTTTGTGAGGGTTTTAAGGAGTAGGGACTAGGGGCACTTGGGCATATCTTGGCGCCTTACACTTGCTATACACTTGGCTAGATCTTGGCCATTGGTTGGCCTTGGCAGTGCTATAAATACCCTCTCCTTTGATGAACTTCTTCATCCTAAATATTTCCTAAGTGTTAGAATCCTCCTCCCTTCCTTATGGTTCTCGTCCCCTCCTTGTGGCCGAGAGCACCCACTCTGGGGTGCTAGCCGAGTGTACCACTGCCTAGTTGCTTTCGTATAATACCCCTTTGTGGTGTAGAAATACTCTACAAGTATTGTTATAATGCCCAAATTACCTTAGCCGTATACCTTGTAGTATTCTAAGGTTATACCTATCTGAATAGCCGGAAATACTATTATACTTCCGTCGATCAAAACCGAAACCACTAGGAAAATCTCCATAGTCAGTTGGAGTATTGTGTAGAAGTTGGTTAGAACTTCTGGGGTGGTTTAGAGCGGGTTGGAGCTAAACGATTGCCCGGATCGACTTTATACTTGGATAATTATGGGCTTATCGAGGTAAATATCTTGTCCTCTATTGTAATTGGAAATTACATGTTGTTAGAATATATAGTTAAAGTATACTATATATAGAATGAACTGTATTCTGATGAGACTTGTGTAGTAATCTTGTGGAGTAGAATTGTACGTTCGGGTTAGATGTATAACCCACTGGTTGGCTTGGTAGGCCCAGTTAGAGGAGGAGATTTACGCTGTTGCGGGGAGGTCTTTGCAATTTTACGTAGAATGTTCTACGATAAGATCTTAATGTTAATAAGCGCGCTTGTGGCCTTATAGGTTGAAGTACTACGTGTGGCGCGTTACTTGGCTTTAGGAGTAGCCACGGTTGGGAGTACTTGGGCGTTTTGCTATTAGTCGATACTCGTCGCGGTATGTGAACCTCTTCCTATCTCTTCTAGCATGATATGTGTGAACTATGTAAATGCGGTGAGCGTCACGTGTACTAAATGTATTTGATTGGTGTAAAACATAAAGTGTTATAACGGCTTTATTGGAAGTTGGTTATAACGGCTTTATGTTGGTAAGAAAAATACATGTGGTTTTAAAAGGTAAGCGATTTGAACTATAAGCGGCTTGTTATGTGTTAATAAAGAACTTGAAGTATTTCAAAAGAGTTTTGAATCATTTTGAGAGAAGAAGTAATACTTGATTTGTTTTGAAAACTTAAGAGTTATACTAGCTTTATGGAAAGTTAGGTATAACGTCTTAAGAATGTTTCTTGATTTTGGAAATCAGAATGTGTATCGACAAACCAACTGCGGCGTTAATAAAAGGAAATGTTTTGTGATTAAGTATTATTAAAACCGGTAGAAACTTCCATCTGCATAGAAGCTAAGATGAGACAAAATGATATTTCCTAGATCATGGTCTTTGTAATAAGATTGTTGTAAACAAGAATATCCTACTCACATATAAGACTTATGTTTCTCGAGATAGTTTAAAGAGAATTATATTCTTAAATGAATAAGACTATGAACTACTGAAACCTTTCTAAATAAGAAACATGAACATTTGAAATTAGGCAAACTTGGGCGTTTGGAAAATAATGTTGTTACTTGAGTTTTACAAAGAGAAGTGTTTTGATTTACTTCAAAAGATAATCACTATATTTTCATATACTACGGTATTGTGTGACTTTTGTGAAATGCGTATCTTTTAAAGAGTTAATGTATGAAGTACTTTGGGGATAAAACCCAAACTTGTTAGCATATAGTAGAAAGTACACGGTGTGTATAACTTGATTGTGTTGGTTTGTGATAGCCTTGTAATACCTTCTTGTTGATTTGATAAGTAAACATGCTAGGATCTTACGTGTGTTAGTATCTTGTGATGTTTGTGTAAAGGGTTTTCCTTTGTTGTGCTTATGTTGTTTAACGATAAGCATTATGATAGTATTATACATCACTCGTCTCTTGAGATGATTCAGAGTTAAGCCTCCGTCACGGGGTAGACTTCAGCGGGTCGATGGACCTATGATTCGAGACTACCTCATGCGGGTCGAGGGCTATGCGAGCTGCGGGAGTTCGAGTTAGGATGCGGCCGCGTGGTCATGCGGTCCTTGTGGCCGTGCGGACGGCGAGTCGGGGCGCTGCCGGAGTAGCTACCCTCGATGCGGGGTTATACCTCATGCGGGCGATCGATTGGCCTATGCGGGTGCGGAAAGTTCGAGGCTAGACGCGCGCATTAGATCTGCGGGCAAGTGGTCGCTTTGATCATGTGATGCAGAGCAGATCTTATGATCTGATTCATGACCTTGTTGAGTGCGTGGGTGTTAGTAGTCGGCTATGCCTTCGTGCTTACACATGCGTGTTATTATAACGCAGTGGGACACTGGTGTTCACGTGTGTTCCTTGGTGCTTTTATATCATAAGCTGGCGGTGAGGAAGGTATTCCACGCATGATTGATGTTGTGGGCGTGAGACCCATTGTTATATTTGAGTGATGACTTGAGGCGTGAGTCCACGACTTGACATATTTGCTTATTATTGTGAGCGTAGTTTGGTTATCATACATGTCTCTGCTTTATAGACTATTATGATTTCATTTCTGATATTTTTAGTTTCACATACCTGCACTGTTGTTATCGACCTCGCTTGAAGTGCGTTAAATCCGCGAGTAAAGTACACGATCATTGATCCTCGCTCTTAGGGTCACGATTCGTGTGGGAAAGCTCCGTTTCTCGGAGGCTTATCGATGGTATAGTCCACTGTTGTTGTAGGTGTTTACATTCGGGGTATGGCGGGGCCACTGTCCGCCATTGTTGTCGTATCATTTCTTAGAAGTGCATGTAATCTTGTTGTGGCGGGGTTTGTAAAAGGATTAAAGCTGTTCATGTTGGAAAAAGTTGTTATTTATATATATCTGAAAAGGCAAGTTTTCTCAGTTATTGTTTCATATTTCATAATATGTCTTGTATTGTTTTATGTTCCGCTGATTACTCTGATGTTGTATCACTAGGGTGCCCGGGGTAAGGCACCAGTCACGGGCCCGGAATCGGGTCGTGACAAGTATGTAGCTCCGTTTGAGGAATATTGTGCCCAAACCGGCATAATCCATCAAACAACTGCACCATACTCTCCACAGTCAAACGATGTGGCGGAACGAAAGAACCGTACACTAAAGAAAATGATGAATGTTGACAGTCAATTTTGACCCGTTTTTTGTATATTTCGCGCAATTTTAAGTATTTTAGCACACCATATTTTAATCATTATTTTGCATATTTTTACATAATATTCTATGTTTATTTATTCACAAAATGACATTGCCTCTTTTTTATTTTTAATTTAAGCATTATGTTTTGTCAATATTATGTTTCTATTATAATAATATTTTGCATTTCTTTAAATAATTAATTGACATCCCGTTTTGATTTTAATTAGACATTAAACATTTGTCTAAATATTGCATTTTTGCGTCGGCATTTGCATTTTAATAAATTTTGTATCTTGTTAAATAATTTTTCTTTTAAATAATTAAACCGCTTTACATTTTGTCAAACCAGTCCAGTACGGAACCCAATCCGAATCATTTCAATTCAACACCATTTTTTATATCATCCAAACACCCCCTTTTATTTCCCCCCCATTTTAAATTCCAAACACCCTCTTATTTTCCCCCCATCTTTTAAATTTCAAATACCATTTTCATTTCCCCCCTAAATACCTTACCCCCCCTTTATTAAAAGAGGAGGGACAGCCAACGTTCAAAAAAAAAAAAAGGTACACAAGCCAACGTTCACAAGCTACGTTCAGATTTAAAAAAAAAACAAGCAGACAAAAGGAGGAAGGCATCAGCCCATTTGGGGATTTGGAAAAAAAAAAAAGGGAGAATCATTTCTCCCTCAGCTTCCCTTGCCGCCGCCCGTCGCCGCCATCCGCCGACCTTCGCCGGAGTTCTAAAAACTCCGGCGAACCCCCCTTTTCAAAACACCCTGCAGGTACACCTGTCCCCTCCCCGCTGCTCCCGTTACCACCATCCCGTCGTCTTTACCGTCGTCGCCGCCAGTCTCCCCATCTACCTCCACACTGCCCGTCGCTGTTGCTCTTTGTCGGCGACCCTAACACCCGTCTCCCGTCGACCACCCCCATGCGAACCAAACCTCCAGCAAACCTCCGTCACAACCCTGTATCCATTCTTGTCGTCTCTGCCTCGCCGGAGCTGACCACCGGCGACTGGCGGAGACGCTGTTCCTTTCTGTTGTTGTTATTATATGTTGTGATTCGGGTTAACTGATTTTCTGATTTTTGCGTCGCGTCTTACCGGAGTTCTGAAAAACTCCGGCGACATTGCTCTTGACTGCATTTTGGGCTTCGTTTGTTATCTTGGTTATAGACTGATTTTTTTTTCCTTTTTTGGGTAACTGGCCGGAGTTTAAAAACTCCGGCGAACCGGTTCGGTGGTATTGTGGAGTTTGTCGGCTTATGTTTGTTTGTTGGGCTGATTCGACCTCATTATTGGGATAATGGCCGGAGTTTGAACTCCGGCGGACACTGGTGTTCTGCCGCTGTTTGCCTTGTTCTGTTCCTGGTTGCATTTTTCTGTTTGCCTTGTTGCTTACCCTGTCGCTGGTTGCGTTTTTCTGTTTGGTGTTGTTGTTTACTATGTCGCTGGCTGCGTTTTCTGTTTGGGCTATGTTGCTTACTGTTCCGCTGTGTTGCTACTGTTTTTGGGTATTCCACAATGATTTGGACGATTTTGCCCTTTTATTACTTTATTAAACTGATTTTTTGAATATGATACTACACTTGGTATTTTACTGATTTTGAACAAGTTACTACACTTGGTATTTTACTGATTTTGAACTTGATACTACACTGGCCAAAGAAGGATTTATCCGTCGATCTGGAGGCCTCCGTGGTAAGCGAGACGGAATATGTGGGCGAGGAGGAAAGTGAAAAAGATTAGACGAGAATGCATAGTATCGTTCACCGGGAGGCGAATGATCGGCATGCGTAGCGATATTGGCTTCTCATGTCTTAGTATCCTTGGCATAACACTAGCTGAGCCCACACTATATAAAATATATCTTTTACAATATCTTCTACATACATATCTATATATGTATATATACATTGTGTTTGTTTGGTAATTTATTTATTATTTATTAACTCTTCTACTAAGTGTCTTTTGCAGGTACCCGGAGGCGCACCCCAAAGTTAAAATATTCGCATAAAATAAAATAAAAGCGAAGTGTCGCTAAATTCTCTTCATTACATCTTTTATGATTATTTGCTTCCATTGTCATCTTGTTAAATCTATATCTATTTTAAATGTTTGCATGCTTAGTTTTAATATTTCTTAGTTAGTTTAATAATTAGAATACCCTTAGAATTGCATGATATATTTAGCACAATAATTTTAAACCTAAATTTGAACGGACAACCGCAAGTTAGCGGATCCTTTAGGGTGCCTAACCCCTTCCCTTTAGGATAATAAAGAACCCTTACCTAGAATCTCACATAGCTTTCACAGACCTTTAAAATGGAGATCATTTGTAGTATTTTATGCTACATTTTTTAGTGTCCTAATTCACTATAATAATTAGGTGGCGACTCCTTAAATTGCATTAGGAATCCAACCATGTAGCGGTAATCCCGTTTCCGACTCCGGTTGAAAAATAGGGTGTCACAGCATGGCGACTCCACTGGGGATTTTAGGTTCTTAACCACAACAAACATAGGTTAATTTATTGTGCTTTATTTTCTTTATTTTGCTTAAATTGCCTCCTTTATGTTTTACACTTATTTGCTTTTATTGTTTTGCCTAAATATTCTGCTTTACATATAAATATTTTGCATATTGTCTTAACTGTTATTTGTTTACTGCTTTCCTTAAACTGGCATTCCGCTCATATTTTCTCCCTTACGGAAAATTAACACAATCACACACTACACGCGAGGTGCGCTTTGCACACCCGCAAATTTATTTCAAATACCCAAATTTAGAAGAGTTGGCATTTTACACGGAGAATCCGGTCCAACCGGTGGCCGCGTAGCCTTCTCACTCGAGTTGTCCGCTCGGGAACCTTGCGTCTAGTAAAGCCAAATCTTAGAAACTCAGGATAGAGCTATACCACCCTCTTTATTTTAAGTCATACATGCATACACCTTAGGTGGGTTGATCCCTGGTATCGACGCCACAATTAGGAAAACACCAAAACTTGTCGACGGGTTTCACAACCCAACGACCCATTAGCATACTGTGTGTAGCGTGACAATGATAGACAAATCCAAGCCTAAACATGACATGCCGAATTGGAAAAAGTGCACCGTCATTTGGTCGCCATTTTCAATAAAACATTGCAGTTTAACGACTTGGACCTATTTATCATAATCTCGCATATTTGGCGTTTAGGCCCATGTCTGGCATTAAAAGAGGTCCCAAACATGCTAGAACGCGCATTTGATATCTATATAGTCTGCTTGCTATTATAATGTTTGTTGCTTTCAGCTATGTGCACTTTACTACATTATTTTGCTACTTCAACTTTGTGCATTCACTTAGTATTAATTACGAGCTATACTAGCTTGGTTTTTTGGGGCTGTGTTATTCCTTGCGTTATTAGCACGATACGCGAAAAACTCATATCTCAAACAACGGTTTTCTCAAATTCTGTCACACTTATGAACTACGTTCGACCTGATTCCCACGGCGGGATACGTAGGCGGCCATTTCGGTCTCGGTCCCACCTTTTAAAAAAAAAATCTATTTTTTTTCATCTCTTAAAAATTACTTTATTCTCCGGCAAACTATGGCTTAAACCGGTTCATTTGGCAAAATGCATAGGCGGTCATATCAGCTTTGGTCCCATCTCTTAAAACAAAAACAAAAAAAAACAAAAAAAAAATTCGAAGTCTAATCGACGAACCCAACTTCAATAGGGCTAGGCTCCTAGATTATGTATCTACTTGATCTCTATGGCGAGACACGTAGGTGGCCACATCGGACTCAGTCCAACTCTTTCTAAAATCTTTTGTCTTTAATCTACCGGTTACAATGCACACTCTATCCAATCTCTGCGATAGGATAGTAAAGATTTTCCATATCAAATTCGGTCTCGCCCATTCGACATCCGCTTATACCAAAACTGGGGCTGCTTTAAAAAAGCTCCATTGTAAGAAGAGGCAGTCAGTACCGAATATCATATTATCGAATACGCTCTTGTAGCCAAATACTTAAAGCCAGGAAACGGTTACAGGTCCGAACAGATCGGGCATGCGAGTGGTCAGAGTTAAAAGCTACAAAGCCCGCGCAAATCAACAGCCCATTTCAAATCTCACAAATTTTCTCTGGAGTACAGATAACTGGAAATTTGACGACGTTGAAGGGGATTTTCGCATAGCAGCTCGGCTCACAGGGCCACATTCTTATCTTCATTCATTCGTTTTTGCATATCTATAACACTAATTATTACATCTATCTTTAATTTTTGTAGGAAGTTTCTCGTATGACTTCGGCCCATGAAAGCCATGTCGCACGCGTATATCAAGGCGTCATTTGGTTCACAGGGCCATTCTCATCCTCATTTCTCAATCATTTTACAACTCTAATTATTTTATTCGGTTTATATTAGGTTCGAAAGCGACGCCAACTCTATGCAACGACGTCATCTCATCAAAGCCTATCTGGCAACCGTCATTTAAATGCATCTGGCAGCGAGCATCTGCGTCGCGTCCATGCAACGGCGCCGTCTCATCAAAGCCTATCTGGCCATCTGCATTTCGTCCGTGCAACGGCGAACATATGCGTCACGTCTATCAACGACGTCCTTTTTATTATGCCTATGCAACGGCCGTCAACGGTTCATCTATGCAACGATGATCTGCGTCATCACGCGTCATCTGCGGCGTTATTTCATTATGTCTATGCAACGATGATCTCTGCATCACGTCTATGCAACGACGTCCGCTTTCATTATGCCTATCTGGCGGCCGTCAACGGTTCATCTATGCAACGATGATCTCTGCGTCACGCCTATGCAACGACGTTATTTTATTATGCCTATCTGGCGGCCGTCAACGATTCATCTATGCAACGATGATCTCTGCATCACGTCATCGCAACGACGTTATTTTATTATGCCTATCGCGGCCGTCAACGGTTCATCTATGCAACGATGATCTGCGTCACGTCTATGCAGCGGCGTCTCTTTCATTATGCCTATCTGGCGGCCATCGGTTAAATCTATGCAACGATGATCTGCGTCACGCCTACGCAACGACGTCTCTTTTATTACGCCTGTCTGGCGGCCGTCAGCGGTTCATCTATGCAACGATGATCTGCGCATCACGTCATCTGCAACGGCGTCCCTTTTATTATGTCTATCGCGGCCGTCAGCGGTTCATCTATGCAACGATGATCTGCGTCGCGTCACATGCAACGACGTTATTTCATTATGCTATCTGGCGGCCGTCAGCGGTTCATCTATCTGGCGATGATCTGCGTCACGTTTATGCAACGACGTCCCTTTTATTATGCCTATGCAACGACCGTCAACGGTTCGTCATCTATGCAACGATGATCTCTGCATCACGTCATCTGGCGGCGTCCGTTTCATTATGCCTGTCGGCGGCCGTCAACAATTCATCTATCAACGATGATCTGCGTCACGCCTACGCAACGATGTTATTTCATTATGCCTATGCGGCCGTCATCAATTCATCTACGCAACGATGATCTGCGTCACGCCTATGCAACGACGTCCCCTTTCATTATGTCTATGCAACGGCTTCACTGCGCATCGCGCAACGACGATCATTTTATCTCAGCATCTGCAACTACGTCTACTTAGGACGACATCTTTTCTCACATGATCACATTTCTCATATATTCATGCTTTATCATTTTTTGTCGTAACAGTTATACACTAATTCTTTATTAATGTTTTAGCCTACAGGAACCATAATTTACAGGAGCGGGAGCACCACGTGGAACTATCTCTTACGGCGAACCGAAGCAATTTGTACCTCGAATGTCGATCCGCTCTCCCCCAGCATCTTGCAACACCAATGACCCTAGTGTCATCATAATTCGACACTAGAATAAATTTTAAATCCGCGTTATCCTTGGTTTAGTTTTTTTCTATTATCACAGAACCCAGTGTCATCATAATTAGACATTGAGACATTTTTAAATCTGCATCAGCTTTACTTTTTACTTTAGCATCGCAACAATCCAGTGTCATCGTAATTCGACACTGGGACATTTTAAAAAATCCGCATCGGCTTTACTTTTTACTCTAGCATCGCAACAATCCAGTGTCATCGCAATTCGACACTGGGACATTTTAAAAAAAAATATGCGTCAGCTTTACTTTTATTTTTTTTAGCATCGCAACAACCCAGTGCCATCATAATTCGACACTGGGACATTTTATAAATCAGCGTCAGTTTTGCTTTTTATTTTTTCGCATCACAACGACTCAGGGTCATCATAATTCGACACTGGGACAATTCTGAGTCTGCATCAGCCCCACTTTTGAGTTCTAGTTTATAAAACAGGACAAAATTGGCTACAAGTCAACATCTTTGTCCGAAGACTCTTCCATCATCTCCGTACAAAGAGGGACATGCTGTTGACAGTCAATTTTGACCCGTTTTTTGTATATTTCGCGCAATTTTAAGTATTTTAGCACACCACATTTTAATCATTATTTTGCATATTTTTACATAATATTCTATGTTTATTTATTCACAAAATGACATTGCCTCTTTTTTATTTTTAATTTAAGCATTATGTTTTGTCAATATTATGTTTCTATTATAATAATATTTTGCATTTCTTTAAATAATTAATTGACATCCCGTTTTGATTTTAATTAGACATTAAACATTTGTCTAAATATTGCATTTTTGCGTCGGCATTTGCATTTTAATAAATTTTGTATCTTGTTAAATAATTTTTCTTTTAAATAATTAAACCGCTTTACATTTTGTCAAACCAGTCCAGTACGGAACCCAATCCGAATCGTTTCAATTCAACACCATTTTTTATATCATCCAAACACCCCCTTTTATTTCCCCCCCATTTTAAATTCCAAACACCCTCTTATTTTCCCCCCATCTTTTAAATTTCAAATACCATTTTCATTTCCCCCCTAAATACCTTACCCCCCCTTTATTAAAAGAGGAGGGACAGCCAACGTTCAAAAAAAAAAAAGGTACACAAGCCAACGTTCACAAGCTACGTTCAGATTTAAAAAAAAAAACAAGCAGACAAAAGGAGGAAGGCATCAGCCCATTTGGGGATTTGGAAAAAAAAAAAAGGGAGAATCATTTCTCCTCGCCTTCCACTGCCGCTTATCGCGCCCGTCCATGACGCCGCGGAGTTCTAAAAACTCGGCGAACCCCCTTTCAAAACACCTGCAGTACATGTCCCTCCCACGCTCCGTTACCGCGTCCGTCGTCTTTACTGATCGTCGCCGCGATCTCATCTACCTCATGCCTGCCGTCATTGTTGCTCTTTGTCGGCGACCACAACACCGTCTCCGTCGACCACCCCATGCGAACCAAACCTCACAACCTGACCAGCATCCATTCTTCGTCTGCTGCGCCACGGGTGACCACCGGCGTGGCGGAGCGTTGTTCCTTTCTGTTGTTGTTATTATATGTTGTGATTCGGGTTAACTGATTTTCTGATTTGTGCGTCGCGTCTTACCGGAGTTATGAAAAACTCCGGCGACATTCTCGGGTGCATTTTGGGCCGTTTGTTATCTCGGTTATAGATGATTTTTTTCCTTTTTGGGTAGCGGTGGAGTTTAAAAACTCCGTGAACGGTTCGGTGGTATTGTGGAGTTTGTCGCTTATGTTTGTTTGTTGGGCTGATTCGACCTCATTATTGGGATAATGGCGAAGTTTGAACTCCGCGGACAACGGTGTTCGCATTGTTTGGTCTGCATTCTCGTGGCATTTTCCGTTTGCCTTGTTGCTTACCACAATCATTTGGTTGCGTTTCGCTTGGTATTGTTGTTTACTATGTCATTGTTGCGTTTTCTGTTTGGGCTATGTTGCTTCTTGTTCATTGTGTTGCTCTTTGTTTTGGGTATTCCACAATGATTTGGACGATTTTGCCCTTTTATTACTTTATTAAACTGATTTTTTTGAATATGATACTACATTTGGTATTTTACTGATTTTGAACAAGTTACTACACTTGATATTTTACTGATTTTGAACTTGATACTACATCGCCAAGAAGGATTTATCCGTCGATCCGAGGCCTCCGTGGTAGCGAGACGGAATATGTGGGCGGAGGAAAGTGAAAAGATTAGACGAGAATGCATAGTATCGTTCACCGGAGGCGAGTCGGCCGTAGCGATATTGGCTTCTCATGTCTTAGTATCCTTGGCATAACACTAAGTGAGCCACACTATATAAAATATATCTTTTCTGATATCTTACATACATATCTATATATGTATATATACATTGTGTTTGTTTGGTAATTTATTTATTATTTATTAACTCTTACTAAGTGTCTTTGCAGTGCAGGAGCGCACCCCAAAGTTAAAATATTCGCATAAAATAAAATAAGCGAAGTGTCGCTAAATTCTCTTCATTACATCTTTTATGATTATTTGCTTCCATTGTCATCTTGTTAAATCTATATCTATTTTAAATGTTTGCATGCTTAGTTTTAATATTTCTTAGTTAGTTTAATAATTAGAATACCCTTAGAATTGCATGATATATTTAGCACAATAATTTTAAACCTAAGTTTGAACGGACAACCGCAAGTTAGCGGATCCTTTAGTCTTTTAACCCTTCCTTTAGGATAATAAAGAACCCTTACAGAATCTCACATAGCTTTTCACGCACTTAAAAATGGAGATCATTTGTAGTATTTTATGCTACATTTTTTAGTGTCCTAATTCACTATAATAATTAGGTGGCGACTCCTTAAAATGCATTAGGAATCCAACCATGTAGCGGTAATCCCGTTTCCGACTCCGGTTGAAAAATAGGGTGTCACAATGAACACTTTACTTATCAATTCCGGCCTTACGCAAAATATGTGGGGAGAGGTAGTTCTTACTGCCAACATGATACTCAATAGAGTCCCTCACAGAAGCAAGGAGAAAGCTCCATATGAACTATGGAAAAGAAAGGCACCCTCTTACAATACCTAAGGGTATGGGGTTGTTTGGCCAAGGTCGAGGCACCTAAGCCAAAACAGGTCAAGATAGGACCTAAGACTGTAGATTGCATCTTCATTGGATATGCAAAGAACAGTAGTGCTTATCGCTTTCTGGTACATAAGTCAAATATACCAGATAAGGGGTACAATTATAGAGTCAAGAAATGCTGAATTCTTTGAGAAAATCTTTCCTAAGATGGAAAATGAAGTCATCTCGCGCAAAAGGAGTCATGATTCCCCGGAATCTGACGATTCTGAACAAATGGATGCAGATGTGGATGAGAATCCAACTGATCCTGAGACAGAACCTAGGCGGAACAAAAGGGCCAGGAAAGAGAAATCTTTCGATCCATACTTTCTAGCTTACTTGGTTGAGAATGAACCACAGACAATTGCAGAGGCATTGTCAACTCCAGAAGCACCGCTCTGGAAAGAAGCTATGAAAAGCGAAATAGAGTCCATCATGCAAAATCACACCTGGGTGTTGGTTGATCTTCCTCCGGAAAATAAACCACTAGGTTGTAAGTGGGTACTTAAACGCAAGTACAAAGTTGATGGATCTATAGATAAGTACAAGGCTAGGTTGGTAGCGAAGAGTTACCGATAAACCGAAGGTCTTGACTACTTCGATACGTACTCCCAGTATCAAGAATGACTTCCATACGGGTGTTCATTGTCATGGCAGCACTGCATGACCTTGAAATCCATCAAATGAATGTTAAGACAACCTTCCTAAATGGTGATTTGGAAGAGGAGATATATATGGAACAACCAGAGGGGTATGTAGTTCCAGGACAAGAGAAGAAAGTCTATAGACTTATCAAGTCTCTGTATGGGCTGAAACAAGCTCCAAAACAATGGCATGAAAATTTTGATAGCACACTACTGTCAAAAGGTTTCTCCATTAATGAGTGTGACAAGTGTGTCTACGTAAAAGGAGATTATGACTCCTTCATCGTGATCTGCCTCTACGTACATGACATGTTGATCACAGGAAGTAGTTGAACCTTGATCCTGAAAACAAAGAACATGTTGAAACAATATTTTGACATGGGTATCGCAGATGTCATCTTAGGAATTAAGATTTCTAACTCATCTGACGGAATAGTGCTATCTCAGTCTCATTACATAGAGAATGTGTTAAGAAAGTTTGAGATGTTTGACTGTCCGCCATTAAGATCACCAATGGATATGAGTCAAAGAATTGACAAGAATCGTGGTGCACCCGTGCTCCAGGAGCGATATGCGCGGATAATCGGCAGTTTGATGTATGTAACAAATTGTACCCGATCTGATATCGCTTATGTCGTCAATAAATTGGCGAGGCTTACACGCAATCCCGGAGATGACCATTGGAAATCGCTTAATCAAATACTCCGATATTTGAAATACTCAATGTCATACAGATTGCACTACTCGAGGTATCCGACTGTACTTGTCACGACCCAAACCGGCGGGTCGCGACTGGTGCCCTACCTGGGCACCCTTATTCCCACACATCACATATAACCAACGGAAGCTTAAGAAAACCCATAATCACATAACAAAGGGATCTTGTCCCCTAAACTGTAATAACCGGCCCATATAATAAAATAGGCAAGCCGGCAAGGCTGCCCTTATATACCCAAATCCAAAATGAGCTATAACTGTACACACGTCCAACCCACACATGACTACAGACCTCTAAGTATAACAATAACTATGACGGGACAAAGCCCCGCCGTACCCCTGAATATACGTAAGCCTATAACAACAAAACTGTACCAAAATGATAAACCCCGAAATAATGGAGCTATCTCAAACTTTTTATTTATTTATTATTTCAAGAAAGGTATTCGTGTTTAAATGGCAGCTCAAGCCTGGTTCACATGGTGCTATTGCAGGGTCCAACTGTTATTCGCTCAATATTCAAGTCGTTTAGGAACAATTTTTTACAAAGAGATAAGATCATTTTATGAATGCCGATAAACTATACTTATTTCTGAATAGGTGTGGGACAAAGGGCTCATCTCTTCTTCACTTCATTATTTTATTGTGTTAATTGTGAAGTATTGACTAGTCAATGTTTAAAATAGAAGTTACGAAAATGAAAATATTGAAATGGGTGTATGAGTATACTAGCTAGGAGAGATAAAGATTAAGAATGATGATATCCGGAAAAAGATTGGTGGCTCTTGTGATGGACAAGATGAGAGAAGTTAGGTCGAGATAATTCGGGTATGTGAAGAGGAGATACACAGATGACTCGGTGAAGAGGTGTGAAAGATTGACAATGATGAATTTAAAGATAGGTAGGAATAGGTCGGAGAAGCATTGGGATAGGTGATCAGACATACATGATACATCCTCTACGAAGACATGACCTTAAATAAGGGGAGGTCAGACATATATAATGTATGGTGATCCACCTATCCCTTATTTATTAAATGTGGACACCAATTTGGAAAAATTCTTGCGTCGGTTGCAGAGGGATACTCTTTTGGTGTGTTTTTTCTTGGTTTATCTGCAACAGTTGAAAATCGAAAGTGAGGTTAGAATAACAATGTAGCCTCATTTTCATTTCATTACTTCGTTTAGTATTGCAGTGTACTATTAAAATTCAATTTCTTTATAATTAAACCGTTTTAAAGTCTCACAAACATAAGATCGTAGTGCGTGATGTTGTGATTTAGACGTATATCATATCATAGATTTAAACCCAACCACAGACAAAACTGCAACACACAAAAGCATGATATTTAAATGAAATCATTATCCACCGACTTTGTAGGGATCTAGTAGTTCACTTTCACATTTCCCTTTCCCCGACCCTATTTAATAAAGATTTAAAAAAAAAAGATTTGTCCACTGAATTTTAAACCATGGCTTCACTATTTCTCCGTTATCAAACAAAAAGGGAAGCGAATATTGCCATGACAACCATCAAATTTTGGGGTAACAAAGGCCCCATCATATGAATTAATTAGCCTATCTATATCGTGAGCAGGGAACAAAAGTGGAAACGAAAAAATCCGATTACTCAGGGCACTAGTAACTGATGTTTCTCTATTCTGGGCACTTCTTGAAGACAAAGGCATACAGCAGAACTGTATACTGCACAAACACTAAACTGAACTTCTACACCTTCGGGACTGCACAGGCTTTTAAGATCCTTCAACCGCCATGCCCTTAGGCACGGTGGCCATACATAACATAGAAATCACACTTGAAAAGGGTGGACATTAGCTAGACCAGCGGCCAGCGGGTGCTGTAGTGAAACTAAATCGAACTTCTAAGCCTTGGGACTGCAGAGGCTCTTAAGGTCCTTATCCTTGAGATACCATTCAGGTATTATTTTGGAAGCATGGGGATAGAGATCCTTGTATGCATTCTTGATAGTACCTTCTGCAACTGTGGTTGCAATTGAGATATCTGCATGTACAACATCAGTCAAACTACATATACAGACAGAACTAGAATAAACACCCAATATTTATATATCTAGCATTGGAAGCCTTATAGCATGGTTTTCCTATGTATGCACCACATGGATTCAAAATATACTTGCCCAGACTCACAAAAAGAAGGTAAATGTCCAAACCTCGTAGGGGTTTCTTTGAATCCGTAAGCTGTGTTAGCATGTATATTATGGCTGCAGCAATTGATATAGGACTCCTCCTGCAAAATAAGGAATAAACATTTATGTTGTTATTTAATCAGCGAGATAGGCACATAGAAGTCTGTGGCTAGAGATCTAAGTGATGACACCAATTTTTCCTCATGTTTCTTTTTTTGTAATCAGCTGTTTAGAGCTACAATTTTCTCGCTAAAATGCCTCAGGGAGCCTTTGCATATCTTTCCATTAACGATACATTGTTTTAGAGGTATTGGAAAGAGGGGAAGAAGTTCAACCCCGAGTCTTGAACTCATCTGACAAAAGCCCCTACCAACTATGAAAGACCCAACAACAGTTTCCATTTATTCCAAAAACTTGTTCTCCAAAATCCAGAAGTGAATGCAATTTTTTCAAATTCAAAATTAAAAGAGATTGCACTGAATGTGAAACAGAAGCATTCTCAACATTCATATCCACAGTCAACTTAGTTACTGGAGTAAGAATTACTTGTGGCTAAGGCACAAATGATTAATATTTGATGACTTGATTAAATAATAAACTGCAACCAAAGTTACTCATGTACCTTATATCAAACTCTTCCGACTTCTTGACAGTTTCTTGAACAGCTTTAATTTCTTCATGGTTCATACCAATGTTAGAACAGAAACGTCTCTGACATTCATGCATGGGTCCATGTCAGATAATACAAAAACATTCGTATGATATTGAATGCACTCGCAAAGACGAGCAGACCAGTTAACTTGCTCTCACTCACCAGATAGTCTCCAGCATGTATAGTTCCCATCTCCATTGATTCTCCCATCTCGACCTTCAATTGTTTCACAATGAATTCTTTTGCTCGGCCAATTTCCTTCTTTGTAGCTCCATTGGCGATTGAGCATATTTCTAGTTAACCCCCAAAGGTTTAGAGAAGTTCATACAGAGAACTAAACCATTAATCTACATAACCAGATATCATGCAATACCTTTTACAGTACGTGCTTTGCCTTCTTGTCGACAAGCAATGTAAATACAAGCAGCGACCAAGGCGTCCAGATTCCTACCTCTCGTACACTTCTGGTCTTCCAACCTTTTGTATATCTCACTTGCTCGGTCCTACAGAAGATTAAGGAAAAGATGAATGTTAAAACGGCAAGGGAAATAAGACTTGTTCTTAAATAATGAAGGACCAAATATGTCCCAACACCATAGGGTTTGATAAGGATAAAATTAAAGATTGATTCCCATAGAAAGGATTAAAAAAGAATTGCCATGATCCTTAATCTTCACCCATATGTTTCACTTCCCATTATCCCATATATTTACCCATTGTTATTAAAACTCAAATGTTTGACAACAGACAATAATGGTATCACATAACATGGGATAGCGAGAGTAAAACGATAGACCAAGTTGCTTTGGATCCATTATCACACCAGCAGATAGGACTTGCATCTTTTAATGATCTTGATACTCTTTCAGGCATATGATAAAAAATTAAGGAACTAATAGTTGCGAGGCAGACATGTAAAGCTATTTCATATTTAGTGTCTAATAATTTTCAATTGTGGCATGGGAAGGGGCAATTCCAAGAGAAAAAACTAGGGCACCTGGATCTTTTCATCTCCATGGATAATACAACAGTATAACAGAAAGTATTGCCGAGGAAGGATAGCCCCCTTCCAGAGATGCCCTGGGGTTCTGGCAGCGGTTGCTGCACAGGCTGCCTAGCCTTTGCAATATGATTCAAAATATCACATGCAAGATCATAATATGCATGGGCAGAGATCATCACATTATGATGCAAAGCCATCTTCAAACAAGCAGAGAATTCTAGACTAAAGGGAAGAAGGTAACGTACGGCACCTGGAATTTTAGTAAAAGGTTTTGAAAGACTTGGATTACCAGAATAAGAATTACTGACACCTTAGAAAAGTATCGTGTTCAAGGTGAAGCTCATTTAGTAAAGTGAAGATATATTCTGAGCAAACTAGTAAGAACCAGAGATTTAAAACAAGCAAGCAACAGCAAGTTGAAAATTGCCCTCGAGTTTTTCATGCAAAAAAAAGAGAAACAAGAAAATCTAACAAAACAGGACGCACCTTTATGGTGGAGACAAGACTCAACCTGTAAAGAAGGAAAAATACTATTAGTTCAGTTGATGCACACAACAATAGAGAACACGTTTGACTAATCCAACAATAATATAAACTGCATTCTTAATCTTAAACTTCTCAACATGTAATTCATGCAAAAGGAAAAAAAACTGTCTAAGATCATTAGTCATGCTCTCACAACAATCCCAACAATATGTATATGAAACCAATATAATCACTTAGTTGTCCAAATGTGGTAAGAATATAAGACATACACAATCGTTATATCAAACCATCAGAAGTCAAGGATAAATGAAAGAACTGTTATGATAACAGCAAACCAATCAAATTGTAATATCACATCTCATCTCACAATTCCCTCCAAAACCTAAAAAGCAGAAGCTGCTCTGTTAAGTCTTGTTTTTTTTTAATCAAGCACTCTGTTAAGTCTTGCTATAGTGTTCTGGTTAGAACTAAACGAAAGGAGCACTGCCCTTGGAGAATTCTATTAGAAACCAAGGTGCCACTAAGGTGGTCCATTTAACGTGGATTGTTATGCATGAAACATATCTTACACAAGTCGAAGCAAATATATGTTTGTGAAAAGCAGTGAAAGGCTTTTCTTTTGATAAGGTAAAATATGAATAGCAGTGAAAGCCTTATATCATCTGTTTTCCCATTGCTCTGTATCCTGGCAGGGTTGGTGTGTGTTTACATATCTTTTTTGGAGTGAATTGGTAAAGTCAAAGCAACCAAAAGGAGGTTATCAGCTGGACAGGACAAAGGATGAATCCGCACTCAAAGTTATGTGGAGAACCATCACAATTGGGGGTGGCAAAATTAGCCCAAACCCAAATGACCCACCCAAGGTTTCATGGGTTTGGCTAGAGTGATTTTGATGATGGGTTGGTTTGGGCTTTAGCCCAAATTGGCCCGTCATAAATTCAGCAGGCCAAATGAACTCATGATGATTACCAAACTTGACCCACGAAAATGCTCAATCTTAACGATTAGAGCTCCATTCTAGATTAAGATTTTTGTTTATAAATAATAATTTTAATTTTTTATTATTATTTCGGAACAATAAAAACACATCAATGCACCCCAACCACCCACCACACTATCCTTCCACCCTACCCCTCCCCTACACAAATCAACCCCCACCCAAGCACTGAACCACCCTCACATCTCTGTCCCCTACCTTGCCTACTCCACCCCACTCCCTACCCACCTCTACCCCACCCCACTAGCCCCACTCCATTTTCAAATTTCTATTTCATATTTTTTTTTACTTTTATAAAAAATTTATAAAAAATATAATTTTTTTTACCTCCCTCTCTACCCACACCTACCCCTCCACCTCCACCTCATTGCCCTACCCCATCCTCAAATTCCTATTTCATATTTTTTTATATAAATATTTTTCTTACCTTCCCCTACCGCCCTACCGCCCTAACCCCCCACCTACCCCTCAATCCTCAAATTTCTATTTCATATTTTTTGTTAATTCTATAAAAAAAAATATTAAAATATGATTTTTTTCTTACCTCCCCCTACCCCCTCCACCCCATGCCCTACCCCATCCTCAAATTTCTATTACATATTCTTTTTACTTTTATAAAAAAAATATTAAAAATTATTAAAAATATGAAATCCCCCGCCAACCCCCCTGCCCTCCCACACCACCCCGAAGTTTTTATTTTATATATTTATTTTACTTATATATAAAAATTTATTAAAAAATGAGAATTTTTATGAACGGAAGGAACTCTAAAAGTTTCAAGAGGTGTCATAAAACATAGATGTTCACATTCCTCGGTGTTTTGGTGTAATATAATAAATGTGAATTATTATTTTTATGACAAGGGAACAAGCCGTCGCTACCCTTTGAGTGCGCCACATAATTTAACATGTTTTTGTGTAATAGCCCGCAAACCACACAAAAGAGATAGCACTAGGAAAGTCCCGTGCGACGAGCTCAAAGGCAAATCCCCTGGCTGCGGCAGCGGGTTTCGAACCTAACACCTCCATTATGGAAGCCCTGTGCTCAACCAACCGAGCCACCCTAGCGGGTATGATAAATGTGAATTATTGTGATTCCTTGTTGGACTCTATCGACTCCTTGCAATTTCAGCAGGCTTTAATCATATACACTGCTTTAGGCGATAAAAAAGCTAACTAGGAGAATAAAAAACTGATATTTCAGTTTCATACTTCAAACCACCCCTCTTAACTACCATATTCAAGTTCATTATCAGATTCTCCTGGATTAATCCATTTCTGGTCCCAATAGCCAACATCACAGATCAATTAAGTTTAATGAACCATCATACTAGTATTTTCTTACATTTACTCAGCCTCCAATTAAAACCCCACCAAGGTTTTAACCACTCAAGAAATCAAAAACCAAATAAAAGTACTCCCTACCTCCCAATTTCGCAGACTAAATTGGACTAGCTCAATTCATATGTTCACAATTAAATATTCCGACCTTATACTATAAGTTTGCAATTCTCCTCGTACCAAAATAGTAAAAAAATCATCTTTAAATGTCAGTTAAAGTTCAAGTAGTTTACCTATCAGCCATAGTAGCAATAGCTTTAAAAGCCATAACGAGTGCACGTTCAGGATCACCACCTCGATTCTGCAACCTAGCTAGAGACGAATCTCCATTACTCCCATTAGGCCCTTTAGAAATTACAGTAGAAAGACCCACATCGCCAAGTAACGGGTTAACTGGTCCACCAACACGGTTCGGGTCATGATCACCCGATTCATCAGCAAACGTTCGCCACTCAGAAGTCTCATCAATTGACCTCGATTCCAATACAAGTCCACACTCCGAGCAAACTGTATCGCCGGCGGCGTGGTCGAACACCACCTCCGTGTTCCGTTTGCAGTCCGAACAATATGAGTCGCCCATTTGACCCGACCCGAGTTGAGAACGAAAATTGGGGGAAATTCGATTTGTGTTAAGGAGCTATGAATTGAGCTAGAGAGAAGGATAATGGATCTGATTTCGACCCGACCCGACTCTAGTTGAGCACGAAAATGTAAATTGAGCTAGAGAGAGAAGGATTATGTATTTTATGGAGCTGATTCTGACCCGACCGACCCGGTTCTAGTTGAGCACGAAAATTGGGGGAAATTGGATTCGAGTCTTTGTTAAGGAGCTGTAGATTGAGCTAGAGAGTGAAGGATTATGTGTTGTTTCTCTCTCTAAAATATCTATGGAGAACAAAAGTGTGGTCAACTGGGTATTTATAAACCGAAAACTGAACCGGGTCGGTCCGAAATGGTCGGGTGTGGGGACCACATTTCATTCATGCACAAAAAACGTGGATAATATTAATATACTTATTTCTCAAATGAATGCCAATTTCAATATCTTTCATATTTTAAAATAATTTATTTTAAAATTCTCATTTTACCCTTAATAGCATGCTTTTATAATTACATAAATATCATTATATGTTTAAATCCTGGATTGGCACAACCCTCAGAAAACTCTCCGGATCATATGCACTTTTGTTCCTATTTTGTGTTGGTCTTTAATTTTTATAAACTTATACGCCTGCAAAGACGTAAATCACGGATCATAATATCCACAAATTATGTAAAACTCTATAGATCAACCAAATCCCATCTTTCAATTCTACTAATGGTTTTGGGCCTTTGGTTTCCTCTTGTTCTCTTTTTGTTATGAGTTTGGGTTGGATTTTTCAAGTGGACCAGTGGTTTCTACTTCAGCAAATTGAGGCCTACAATTCAGTGGTACATGTAGGATTCTCTCATATAATAGTTAGTAGATTCAAATACCATAAATGATGTTCTTTTTTGTGTGGAATGTTAGTAAGGATGAACATGACTGAAGTTTTACTGCATTACTTAACTTTAAAAAAAAAAATCAAACATATCTATCTACATGGAAGTCTCAAACATGTTGGGACCCTGTTCTAATTCGTAAAAGTGGCCCTTAATATAAATAAATATACGATTTCAAGTATGGGCCTGAATTAATTTACTTTGATTGGGCTAAGACCTGCGAATTATAAGTTTTTACAGTAAATTATGACTAAAACTACTTAATAAAAATGAAAAAAGAGACCCCTAATTTTTTTCATTTTTTGGGTCATGTGCGGTAGCACAGCTCGCACGGACCTAAATACAGCCTTGTCTATCTACATCTCGTGGCCATTTCCTCTTCATATCACATCAAAATGAAATTTGAAGGAGTTGGGAAGGCTACTCTGAAAATTCAGATTTTTCGCGAGTACATTGTTTCAGAGTCGTTTGTTTAGAAGGGGTGTGTTATCACACTACTAGGTGACTCGCTTGAATACCGTTTTTTTTTTTTTGATAATCCAGGTCTCGGGGTGACCTTAGTACCCCATATCGCTAGTACCTGCACAAGTACTGGTACTAGGCTCCTGGAGGTGATGAAACTCGCCCTTAGCCGCCATCGTCGGGTAAATCGCGGGATGTGCACCCCGCATTCAGTGTCTGATCGTCACCAACATATCAATGCTACAAGACTGACCCCCTCACAGGAGGAGGGGGATCATCCCACACTGCAATATGCCCGCACGGTTAAGCTACCAGACTTTAATACGAGACATACGCCTGAGAACGATCCGGAGGATCGAACTGCAACCCGGGCGTCGCAAACTCGATCTTCAGCCAACAGGCCGATCCCTCCGGAGGGGAGGATCATCCCACTAAGTATTCTTTTCCTTTCTTGTTGCATGATTACTCTCGGTCTCTTTCTTTCCTCATTCCTTTCCAAGATTTATCAATGTAATAAAATAAAAAGTAGAAAGTCGAAAATTTGGTCCAATAGGATTAAACTACTCAAGACTAAACATGTGTTTGGCCATAAATGTTAATTTTTTCACTTTATTTGAAATGCATAAACTTGGAGTTGAAGATAGAGGGTGTGTTTGGTACGTAAATTTTTCATGAAAAATGTTTTTTTAGAAAATGTTTTTTTTTTAAATAAATGAATTTCTTACTTATATTCTAGTGTTTCGTAAAAAACAAAGAAATATTGTCTCAAGAACATTTGTATGTAATTTAGCAAAACAATTGTGTCTTTTGCGAAGGAGAGAAAAACATATTATTTGAATTTATGAAGATAGAGTTGAAAAACATATAATAAATTGTTTTTTAAATTTGAAATCATCATGACCAAATACTTATTCTAAAATAAAGTGAAAATTATTTCGAAAAAATAAATAATTCTCATGGCCAAATATGTTCTAAGAGAACAAAACTCTGATTCAATATTCTCAAATACAATAATTGAAATCGAAATGAATTAGCAATTCCTCTAAAAAGATTTATCGTGGAAAAGGTTACCGTGAGCTTTGAATTAGCGATATCAATCATACACTAATAAGAAATTTGTTTTTTCTAAAAATAATATTTTAACAAATTAAATATGAAAAATGAAATATTTTCCTCAATACCAAACACACCCATTATTCAGAATTAGAGTCCAGAGGGTGCAATTTATTTATTTAAGATACATAAGTAAATAAATACTTTTTTAAAAAAACATTTTAAGGTGGGTTGGAAAAGCAAACTTTTGTTGTTGTGTCACGTGGTCACTGGTCATATACAAAGGGACATTATGGCCAAATATATTTATTTAGTTAAAATTATTCTGATTGGACTACTTTCTCTAAAAGAAACAATACATCATCCACCGTCCGTTACACCGTCTTCACTAGGAGACATTGTCGCCTATAATTACACACAAGACAATTTAAATGACATATTAACGTAAAAATAATTGAAAATTATTGAATATATAAGAGATAATCTTGTTACGGGGAGACAATGTCTCCTGCAATGTCATGTGGCAGTCTGCGATTGGCTGCCAGAAATTTATTTTCCACCGCTACTTTAATTGCTATTTTTAACCAATAATTTGACCGAATTAAAAAATAAAAAAAACATTATTTTTTTTTATTTTTCAAGATCTATAAAAAGAGACTAAGTTTACTTCATTTGGACACCGAAATATTTTGGCTATTTTCTCCAAATTTCTATCTTCTTCCAAATTATTTGCTATTTTTTTAATATGGATTCTAATCAAAATTTTAATCTTCCTCCAAATTTTATATTTCCTAACCAATTACAAAATTTCAATATTCAACGTCCACAAAATTCTCAAAATATGTCATCCAATTTTCAAATGCGATATATGATGCCAACTAATTTGGTATTCGAAAAGTTTGGAATTTGACAAAAGTTTGAAACAAACGAAAATTAATTTTAATTTGTGATTTTAATATTATCAATATTTTAGTGTGTTTTTGATAGATTGTACGATTAATTTATCTTCATTAATAAAATCATGTATTGTTGAGTTTTAATATTATAATAAATTTGATAAGTGTCAAAATTAAATGAATATAAGTAATTTATAATTTTATTATTATATGTGTAATAATATGAATTACAAGAATAATATCATATACAAAATAGAAAATGAGATAAAATGAATATATATGGTGGGGTTTGATGTGGATGAAAGAGAAAATGAATTATTTTATGAAATATCTCCGTGGAGTGTATGTGATAAATTGATATTTGATAATGTGACAAATGAATAATATGTGGTAGTAGATAAATGTGGTTTCAATTATCGTCTTACAAGTATTCTCAAATTATAGTCCGCATGAGCGTAGCTCAGTTGATTTAAGAGTGATAGATTGTCTCCAAGTAGGCAGATTCGAGCTCTGGTGGTCACAGCGTAGGAGTTTCATTTCTCCTTTGTGAGGGATGACTACTTGTGGACACCAGACACTGTGTCTCCCACCTAATGGGCCGCTGAATTATCATGATTTATCTCCTCTATCAATCTTTGTCGGGCCGGGGGTGGGATTCTGTGGTCGAGAGATTTCTGCCCCAAGTATTCTCAAAAACTATAATTTTAGATCTGTCACAAATACGAAATTATGCACTTATAATGACTTCATACCTCAATTGCCTCAATTGATGATTACTACATTAACAATTTCAAAGTTTTTTCTTTATTAAAATAACTTTTTTTAAGTCATTAAAGTATCAACGCGTCGTGGTCTTTTATGTTCTCTTTGTGAGTTTTTGTTATTTTTAGTATCAAAATCCTGTAAGCACATGATTACACCTAAACTAGAAGATAATTAATGATGTCAAAGGCATATTTGAGTTGGTTCAATGAGTTATTAAATACACCATTATCGACGAATAAATTAGAAAAGACATACCCATAAAAGATTAAAGCATGCGAGTCTATTAATCCTTAACCTCTAAATATTTTATTAGTATATCCTCAGCAATGACGGATTTACACAAAGCACCAGAATTTTACAAAATGACGTTTTTCGATCATTGTCTCGCAATTTATTTTTTTTGCTTCGTATATTTGCATCATCAAATTTTATTGTCTGAATCCGTCACTGGTCCTCAATCATAAATGTCATGTATTTTAATGAAAAATAAGACATTTAATTCTGCTTTTTCTAAAGATTGATTTTGGATATATGTTTGAATCTTGTTTTTCCCCAAAGACTCTCCAAACGTCAATAGGACAATGGGACTAATAATTAGCCATATTATTGACTATAGTGCAAGTCTATTGTTGTGTTTCGGAATTAGGAGAAACAAAGCTTCAACAAGTAATTTTTACTTTAATTATTACGATGTCTTCACTTCATTTTCTGTTTTTTTCTTTTCTTTTTGCATATCATGATTTTGAAGAAATCAACATTATTCTTGATTCTTGTTCTTTTTCTCCACTTTTTATTTATAATTTAATAATTAGGTACATATATTTATTTTGAACAACATGATAAAACTTGGGTTTTAATGGGAAAAGTGTGTCAACAATAGTACACGAAACATGCAACTTCATGGGATGTAAGAAAAATAACAAGAAAAAGAGTAAACTAAAGAGAATTAGGTAAGTGTCTTTACTCGTTCAAATTGCTGCATTTGTTACTTTTTAAGCATATCAACCATGTTACATTATATTTGTCATAAACTTTAAACTATTGTTTAACAAAGTATGAACTTCTAATTCCTTCTTAGAATTATATGAGATATGTTGTTTTATAGTACTAAAACTTTTTTTAAGAAAGGGATGTCCGTTCTTTATTGGTAAAATACAAGAGGATAAATATTTTTAAACACTTATTATTCTGCTAGATAATTTATTTTCATTTATTTAAATTTTGATGGACAGAGTTACACGATATCTAAATTGATGAAAGATATCAGATACCTCATGAAATTAGTTGTGATGCCCGCAAGGACACCTGTTATACGAAAATTTTATTTTTCATTTAATATTGTTATCCATATATTGCTGAAATACATAGTCCTTTTTATCCTTTTTTTTGGTTAGAAAGGACATCAGATGCACCCTAAAGTTGTCCAAATAAGTCTAATAGATCTGTTACCCTTAGACCTGTCCAAAGCTCGGGTCAGGTGGTTTTTTTCTCCTACTTGTCCGACTCTGACTTTATTTTATTTAAAATTTTCCGACCCTAGCCCTGACCCTTCGGGGATCCTACGGGTCACGGGTCGGCCCTGACTCGCTCTACAAAACAAAAAAATGGGGTAAATTGGCTGGATCGGGTCGCGTGACCCGACTGTTTTTTTTGTTATTTCTAAAATTGAATTTTCAAAACTGAAATTGACATTCACACCTACATTACCACGAAATTCGTACGTTAAAATCTATTGTATATCGCGAGATCTGTAGTGAAAAAGGTAAAATTAGAAACCGATTTGGGGGAAACGTCAAATCGATTGGGAAGACGGACGTTTTCCCACAAATTGGCCTTGCAGCAGTTTGGGATGGCTCCGTCTCGAAAAAATACGCGAAATCAATTAAATGTTTTAAGAATATTTTATGTGAATGCTTCACATTAAAACATAAAGCATACATCACATATATTCTTAAAACATGTAAATATTAATAAAAGAAAAATAATATAAATTATATTAAAAAGATTTAGTGACGGGTCGAGGTCGAGTCAAGTGGGTAAAAAAAATCTAATCGTAGCCCAACCCTATATATTATCGGGTCCCCGTTTTTCGGATCGGATGGCTCACGGGTCAAATATTAGCTGATCTAGCCCTGTTTTTTCGGGTCAGGCCGGGTCCCCGACCTGATGAACATGTCTAGTTACCCCTCTACACATATAAAAAGTGAAATTAATACCATCAGATTAGTTGGAGCGTGTATTCTACTTATCCAGACAACTTTAAGTACATTTAATATGGTTTTCCTTTTTTTTTTTTAATATAACTAGTAGTTCGTTTTCAGAACTTATTACCTTGATTAATCAATTCTCAACCTATTAAAGGGGGAAAGCTCCTAGAAAGAATTTCATGAGTCAAATGTTGCATTAACTTTGCATCGATTTTTATTTATATACGCCAACCAAATATTATCATATTTTATGGTGGGAATTATCTTTGTTTAAGAGTCCAACGAAGAAACACAAAAACTCAGCCTCATAGTCATAGGCATTAGGCACACACCTTCCTTTCAAGTTGTAACATAATATGTTAGAGTTGGGGCCCGGTGGGCGAGTGATTTCTCCTTTTGCTCTCAACATAATATGTTAGAGATTTGAGAACCAGTCTAAAGCCAGCCAGCCAAAAATTCCTTTACCATTTATACACGTCTTTGACCGTGAAAAATTAAAATATACTTAGGATGATTTTGGTATGAGGGAAACGTTTCTGGAAAATATTTTACAATTCTTTTTATATTTGATGGTTTCAAAATATTTTTATAAGAAAATAAGTTTTTTCAAAATAAGGGAAATGACTTCACAAATAAAAAGTAAGAAAAACAAGTTTCATATAAATGACATTTCAAATTCATTGTATTCAGTATTCACCTCACCCATCCAATACTACCAACGTCCACCTCTTGACCATCACACAACCACCATCCAAATCTAATATAAAAACTCTTGAGATAATATTTTTTTATTTGCTTATCAAACACTAAAAAATAAATAAGAAATTCATTTATTTCCAATAAAAAACATTTTCCTTCCTACACCAAACACACCCTTAGTACTAAGTACTAACACGCTTATATTTTCTTTCTTCCCTTAAATTGACAGCTCCGAATATTGAAGATTCCAAATAGTATATCACATTCCCATTCAACCTTTGAACCCCCATCAAAACCTTTCCTCAAAGCAAACTCAAACTCCACACACCCTTTTGTTATTTATTCTCATTTCAAAGATTACATACATCAAAAAGTTTACAACATACCCAGTAAAACGTTTGTTTCATTAAAAAAAGTTCATATTTTTAAGCTATTTATGTTCAAGAAAATGGAGCAATATCATAGATACCAGCAATGGAAGAAAGGGGATGTTTGTTTAGATGAAGAGTCACACCCCTTTGGTTTTGTTTGTGAAAAAACTGGTTACTGTAAAAGAGCAAGACTCAAGCTTTTGTATCTTGTTCTTCTGTCTTTCATCTCTTTTAGCTTTATTTTAGTTCCTCTTTTCTTCGCATCTGCTCCTACTATTTCTCTTTTATGTAAGTTTATCTCTTTCTTTCTATTTTTTTCATATGTTTATAGTACTATTTTCTGTTTTGTTTCTGGTTTTCTGATTGTTTTGTTTTGTGGGGTTTGTGCAGATTCATTTGGTTTTGATGATGAAGGGGTTGTTTCTACATCAGATGTATATGCTTCTGTTTGTTCCTCTGTATCTAATGGTTAGTACTTAGTTTATTCTTCTTCTTTACTAGGGATTTTTATGTTGTTTTTTAGATAAACAATTTCTGGATTTTATCATATTATCACCATAGATGGTTACGGGCTCTAGCCCTTTGATTGATTCTGTAGAGGAAAGCTAGTTCTTTTTTAGTTTATAGCAGGTAATGTAGGAGTGAGCCTGGGAGTAACTGCTAAAGGACGTCATGGTTCAAGTCGTGGAAACAGCCTGTGGTCCGGCCTTCTCAGACCCCGCGCATAGCGGGAGCTTAGTGCACTTCTTATAGCATCTTTAAGCAGGCCTTTCGACATAAAATCTGTGATATTTGAGAAAAAATAGTATTGTAAGTTAAGTTAAAAAGGATATTTGGAAATTAAAGTTGTGTTTGGATATGCATTTAACTTGAAAAAGGTTGAAATTTTGACGAGTGGAATAGATTTCACTTGAAAAACTCATCTTCAAAAAAATTACAAAAAATAAATCCGATTGTATAACCAACATTGTTTTGAGTCTATTTGGGAATAGGAAAAAAAATTATAAGAGATGCTCTTTTTTTCTTTTAATTTTTGTGTGTGTTGTAATCTGATCCTGTTTTAAAAGGCAAAAACAAACATGTTTTAAAGATCTGCATGGCTTTCCTTTTGCTATTAAATCCTTTGGTTGTTGAAGTTAAGCTAACAGTTAGAGTACTGTATCAATCTTTAGTGCTTCCTCTTTAGTTTTACCAACTTCTCTTTTTCAATTGTTGAGATTTCCCCCCCATCAAATGCAGGATCAATTTGCTGTGATAGAAGCAGCATTCGATCAGATATCTGTGTAATGAAAGGGGATGTAAGAACAAATTCTGCTAACTCCACAATTACCCTCTACAGAAACAATGGCAATGATGAGATTTTCCAACATGAAAAGAGTAGGCCGTATACTCGGAAATGGGAAAAAAGTGTAATGGACACCATCGACGAATTAGACCTTGTTTCAAAGGGAGAGAATTCTGGTATTCACCAGAAATGTGATGTGAAACACGACGTCCCAGCTGTCTTCTTTTCTACCGGAGGTTACACGGGTAATCTTTACCACGAATTCAACGATGGGATTTTGCCTCTTTACATCACTTCTCAGCATTTCAACAAGAAAGTTGTATTTGTTATCCTCGAGTATCATGATTGGTGGATTTCAAAATACGAGAACATACTCCCTCACCTCACGGAATATCCTATCATCGATTTTAGAGGCGATAAAAGGACTCATTGCTTCCCTGAAGCCATAGTTGGTTTAAAAATCCACGACGAGCTAACTATTAATGCTTCATTAATGGGAAGAAATAAGACAATTAGGGATTTTCGGGACATGCTAGACGAAGCTTATTTGCCTCGAATTAGAGGTTTGATCCTAGAAGAGATGATTGAAGAAAAGAGGGATTTGAAGAAACCTAAAGTGGTCATAATAGCTAGAATTGATTCAAGAGCGATACTCAATGAAGATTCATTAGTTAAAATGGCAGAAAATATTGGGTTCCAAGTGGAAGTTTTGAGGCCTCAACGAACAACTGAGCTTGCAAAGATCTATCGATCTCTTAATTCGAGTGATGTTATGATTGGAGTTCATGGTGCTGCTATGACTCATTTCCTCTTCATGAGGCCCGATTCCGCTTTCATCCAAATCATTCCACTAGGAACAGATTGGGCAGCAGACACCTACTATGGCCAACCAGCAGTGAAATTAGGTCTCAACTACATTGGTTACAAAATCCTCCCACAAGAGAGCTCTTTATATAATGAGTACGAGAAAAGTGATCCTGTTCTGATGGACCCGGACTCTGTGAACAACAGAGGATGGGAGTTCACGAAAAAGATCTACCTTGATCGTCAAAATGTGAGGTTAAACCTCCGGAGATTCCATAAAAGGTTGCTTCGTGCCTATTACTATGCTATTGCAAAGAAGAATGGTCGTCTTCATCATCAAAAGCAGTAAATCTTTTCCATCTTTGTGGTTACTGGACGTGTATTAATCAAAGTAGTTTTAGTTCTTAGAGTTGTACATTAATATTCACAAGAAAAAGAAAGTAACTTTTTTGTAAAGATCAGTTGCAACTATGTTTGTAAATCAAGTAGGGAAAACATACTCTTTCATATATACTACTACATTCATTTTAATTTTTAAAGAAATAAATTGTGTTGCTTCTGAAATTTCTATACTGCGGTTCTTTTGCAATTTATATGTCAACATGAACTTCTTGTGTCATGCAGAAAGATACTGCCCATAGTTCATGATGTTTTTAATCTCGTCGGAGCAAAATCTTTCTGAATCTTAGACTCTTAGTGTAAGCAGTTCCGTAGTTTTTGGGAGTTGACAGCATTGTCTTACTAACTCCTTATTTATGTTGATTACTTTCGCGACAATACTAAAGGTTCAACTGTAAACCTTTTTTGAGGCTACAAGTTATGTGGCAAGTGGAAGCTCTGGTTGTCTTCATATGCATGCTTGATTCTTCAGGTGATATTTTTATTTTCTTGAAAATATTAAGGTCTCCAGGAATCTTAAGTAGATGTATCTTAAACTAAATACTCTCTCCTCTTGTCCTCAGTCAACTGCATGACACTTTGTTCTATTGGCTTTGAGCATAGAAAGAAGAAAAGAATCTAGTGGCCATTGTCTTTTAATATCTTGTGAACACTTTCTTAGTTTGCATACATGGCTAACGTGTTTCTTGAGTTATATGTATAGTATCGAGTATCAGATTGAAGTGATGAGAATGAAGACAAACATCTGTGCTGTAGATAATGTGACTGAAGTTCAATTGGCTTTAACTTGACGATTTCAAGTAATTCCATATGCCTTTGAAGTTTGTGTTTATTAGGAACTTTAGCCCTCCATTTTTTTGTACTTATGGCGAAGATTGGCTGCATCATGGTTATAATTTGATCATTCTCCCATGAAAATACTAGTCCTAGGCTGTTCTATACATCACTGCAAAGCATCTATAATTATCTCAATTGGCACTCACAGTTAGACAACTGGTCTATTCTATGATCTAATCCACAATACACTTCTTTTAGTCAGCGATATGTACCATCTTCCTAATGGGCATTATTTGAATGCACTTCTAATAGTGAACTCTACAATTTTGCTGCCGTTTTTTTTAATGTTTCCAGTGGTGATGTTTCAGTAGGAACTGATAAATCTTGGTATACTGTTATAAGCTTGACAGTTTCCAGGTTCAAAATTGTCTTGATCTCCAGGAAGAGTACACTCTATGTTCGTATAATTTTGTTTAAACGTTCTTCCTTCTCTCAGCATGTGGCTTGTTCTGACGTTAAACAGATACTATGATGAGTATTACAAGTCTATATTAAGCAACTTGACTTTTATGGATGACTTTTGAATTGTGATCGAGGTAACTTTAATCGTTTAAAGGCCGTGTGCAGCCTGAAAGAGAATTTGAACACAAATACTTTTTTTTTGGTATCTGACACTTGCTCAACTAATTCAGATTCACGCCGGGTAGAACACATTAAAGGGGGGAAATGCTCCCTAATCATGAATATTTGGAACACAAATCCGACAATGTATCAGCTGGCTATGGATTAATAAAGTACTTTTATGTCCTTTTTGACCAACTTTATTTGTTTCTCTTTTCTCTCTACTTAATGCTTAATGTAGTGTTGTTGGCACCACCATGCATTTTTTAAGAATTGTCCCACAAGTATGGGCAAAGTTTTGGTCTACTAAAATGGAGATGTAAATAATTGCACAGAGCAGAATATACAACAACAACAACATACCCAGTAAAATCTCACAACGTGGGGTCTGGAAAGAGTAGAGTGTACACAGACCTTACATTTACATTGGTAGGTAGAACGGATGTTTCTGCGAGACTCTCGGAGGTTAGCCTAAAAAGCTAAGCATTTACACTTAAAAATGAGAAATGTAGAATTGAAGAATGTTAAAATGGATTTGAAGGGAATCTGTAGTGAATAGAAGAGTCTTGACAATTGCATTTTGCTATCAAGATACCAAAATAATATAATAACGTAAGCATGTACTGATGTACTCTATAATTCTCCATAATTAAGTAATTTTAAAGTGATTTCAATTTATGTTCAAAATAAACAAGAATATTATATTTCCATTCACAAAAAATGATTTAATACCATCTTTTATCTGAAGTGCTAGACCAGTTGGTCTTGAAAGCAGAGCCTCATTGGGTGGTGTGGAGAGCTTGGTCACAAGTTCGAAATTCCAGGGTAACGTCTGGCCTGCCTTCGCCTCTTGTCTTGGGGGAGCCTGTCACACCAGGCTTGCCAAGTGTGGTTTAACTGGCTGACGTGTTTTGCAGGCTATTGCGTCAGTTTGGGGTTTACTCTGTGCGCACTCGAAAGAGCAGCGGCTACGGGTTCATTCGTCAAAAAAAAAAAAAAAATACTATCTTTTGAATTACGCACGTATTCCCCTCTTTTACCGGGTCAAGGACGCGACGGTGGAGTTCGAAATTTTATTCCCTACCGCCGTGAAATGGCGGAGATGAGACAACGATCGATTTAATTGACAACAACCTTCTCCATAACATCCTCTCTCGTCTTCTAGCCTTAGCTTGTGCAAATGCCGCATGTGCTAGCCGGTCGTGGAACCTCATTATCAGTAGCCTCCTCTCTAACCCTAACCTCTCGTCTGTTCTCTCTCAACCCTTCTATACAGGTTCTCATCTGAACTCAGTACTTTCAACATGGAGTATACATTTATGTAGTATAAAGGTTCACTATGATTGCAAATTTGAAATAATTAGGTTTGAATATATGTATTAACCTGTTGCTAAAAGTGTTCTTCTAAAAAGTGATTATTTTAGAAAATTGAGATGTTTGGCTAGACTTTTAGCTTAGAAATATTTTTGGAACATTGGCGAAACACGAACTACTACTCTAATATTAGCAAAAGTATTTTTTAAATTGATTAACAAAACACAAACTGTTAGGGGTCGTTTGGTTTGAGGACAAGCTATGCTGGGATTATGTTGGGATAGTTATTCTGGTATTATTTCTTATTGAATGTTTGGTTTGTTATATTAAAAAGGGAAAAGGTGCAAATATACCCCTTAACTTTGCGATATAGAGCAGGTATATCCCTCATTAAAAAAGTTGTGCATATATACCTCTGTCGTTACGCAATGGTGCAAATATACCCCTGTCATTACACAAATGGTCCAAATATATCTTTTTCGTGAACAGATTTAAAAAATAAATTATCTAGATTATTTTTTAATTAAAAAAAATTGCCATGAGGCTTTAAAAAAATAAGTCTACCTATTGTTTTTAGTAGACTTATTTTTTTGAAGTCACATGGTAATTTTTTCCCCTGATGGATCGGGTCTGGTTCGTTTAAATAAAATATCTCTGTTGATTTAAAAAAAAAAAACAACAACATATCCAGTGTAATCGCACAAGTGAGATCTGGAGAGAGTAGAATGTACGCAGACCTTACCTTTATCTTAGGAGGTAGAGAAGTTTTTTTCGAAAGACCCCGGCTCAAAAGAAAGCATGACAAAGAAAAGGTCAGCTAAGAATTCATGAAAGTAGAGAAGTCATGACAACAACAACAACAATATAACTCAGTGAAATCCCACAATGTGGTGTCTGGGAGGGTAGAGTGTACGGAGAACTTACCTCTACCTTGGTAGGTAGAGCGGCTATTTCCGAGAGACCCTCAGCTTAAGGCAAAGCACAAGCCTAAGCAAAGTAAGACAAACAAAGTGAGTAAGTCATGATAGCGAATTCTGAAAGAGAAAAAGAAGCAAAAAGAAGCAGTAAATAATGCAAGTAAATAAAATAAACAAAATAAATCAATATTGTGCCTACTAGTATGATATGCTAAGCGAGCCTACAATAATAATATTATAACTATCAGTTTGTAAGCGTAGATATAACTATGCTGGACTACCTAATACGTGTCCTCCATAACCCCCTATCTAAGGTCATGTCCTCAGTGAATTGCACTTGCCCATGTCTCGTCTAATCACCTCTCCTCAATACTTTCTCGGCCTATCTCTACCCCTCGTGTACCCGTCCATAGCTAACCTCTTACACCTCCGCACATGGGCATTTGTGGCTCTCCTTTGCACGTGCCCGAACCATCTCAACCTCGCTTCCCGCATCTTATCCTCCACCGATGTCACTCCACTCTGTTATTGATATTATTATTTCTAATTATATCCCTCATTGTATGCCCACACATTCATTTTAACATCCTCATCTACGCAGTTGTATGCCCACAAATCTTGACCGGCCAACACTCTCCCATACAACATAGTTGGTCTAACCACCACCCTATAGAACTTGCCTTTAAGTTTTGGTGGCACCTTTTTATCACACAAGACTCCAGATACGAGCCTCCATTTCATCCACCCTGCCCTAATACGATGTGTGACATCATCAATCTCTCAATTCCCTTGGATAATAGACCCGAGGTACTTGAAGCTCCCTTTCTTTGGAATGACCTGAGTACCAAGCCTCACTTCCACGCGTGTCTCAATAAGCATCTCAATCTTGCTTCCCGCATCTTGTCCTCTACCGAGGCCACTCTCACATTATCTCGAATAACTTCATTGCTAATCATATCCTTCCTAGTATGTCCACACATCCATCGCAATATCCTCATTTATGTGACCTTCATCTTCTGGATGTGAGATTTCTTGACCGGCCAACACTCCGTCTCATACAACATAATAGGTCTAACTAGCACTCTGTAGAATTTGCCTTTAAGTTTTGGTGCCATTTTCTTGTCACACAAGAATTTAAACGGATCAGACTCAACCCCTAAAGCCACGTGACATTTTTTTAATTATAAAATAAGCTAAATGATTTTTTAAAAATATTTCGTAAGCAAAAGGGTATATTTGCACCATTTGTATAACGACAAGGGTATATTCACACCACTTTTTTAACGAGGGGTATATATGTTCTATATCGCAAAGTTGAGGGGTATATCTGCACCTTTCCCTATAAAAATAACATGCAATTGCATAATTTGTAAAAAGAAGTTGTTTGTTCACAAAAATATCCTCCACCTAATTTAGTAGAAAAACACTTTGAGGGACCTCGGGGGTATTTTTTGTTTTATTCCGGGAAAACTAATCCTGGTACTATAATTCCACCATCTGTCAGGGATAACTTATCCCAAGACTAGTAAACAAACAAGGAATAAGACAATATCAAATTTTATCTCAGGTCTATGTATGCTTGTCTAGCTTACCAAACGACTCCTTACTCTCTAAAAGTACTTTCTCGAAAAGAATAAGCAGATTCTGCAAGTTTGACCAAACAAGCTAATGATAGGTTCAATGCTAAGAACCTTAAAGGTCGAACTCATATAGTTTAAATTCTGGAGCCGCCTATACAAATAGTTCCTCTTTGCTTGCATTTCTCTAGAATGAATGGGTTATAAATTCATTTCTGATGTAGGGTGCTGTAAATGAGGCTGTTGACAAGGATTTAGCGAGACCTATTCGACCTCAGTTTGTCATTGCTTCCATTGGTCCTTCTTTTAGCTTGCAGCAAGCTCACCAACTAGTAAGTGGTCTTCTATCTCTTAATTAATTAAAATCATATTCTTTTAAAGCAAAATCAAAGTTTTCTACATTAGAAATAAGCTGTATATGCAGTTGGTGTGTGTTCTTATTTTGTAGATAACTGGAAAATTAGGCTCCAGAATTCCAACAATTACTCTAGTATCTCAAGGATTTTTTGGTCGCAATGCTGTTAGTGATGAATTTGAAGAGGTTAGTTTAGAGGCTAAGACTAAAAATAAGATTTTTATTAAATTTGTCTGCTTTTGTTTATGAGAACTGAAGTAGACATTCTCCAGGTTCAATGGAAATTTATGGAGAATGATGAGGCTCGTCTAATGTTGGGCATGAAAAACGGGGAGTTTTACTAACTGTTGGTTTCTTGCGAGGGCTGAAAGTCGTTTGATCCCATTGTTATCAAAAACTCAGGTAACATTTTAGAAATAAGTCTGGGATATTGAGAGGATGCTGATCTTTTGCTGTGGAGGTTGATTTTTCAAATTATGGAATTCAGTTTTAGAAACTTCCTACTTGGGATATGAAACAAACTATTAGTTTTGATCTGAATGGAAATTGTGCTAACTTGATTCGTAATGGGTTAAATTAATTCGGCGAGCACAAATCTCAGGAAACTCAAGCACCCATGATTGATGAACTTGCGATCAATATCAGGGAACACTCGTCCTCTGTTTCTTGTTTCACATCACCGGTGGCCATTATGTTATTTTCTGTAAGTCGATTGTCTCATTATCTATATTTTTATCTTTCCACCTGAAAGCAGCTATATATCTTTACACATCAAAGTGATGACACCTAATGACATTTTGGATAAAGAGATAAATGTAGGCTAATTCCAATGGAATCATGAGGTGCACAACACACATGCTAATCAGTTTACTAGATGGCGTTAAAAGTTGGAAACACTTTGAGGATTACCAGGCTTTTTGCTCTCTATCTGTAATTCAGCTGTTTTGCTTGGATTCATTTTTAATCTCATAAAACTATAAAAGTCATCTACATGTTGATGGTAGGACCAGGAAACTGACATGAATCCCGTTCTTCAAAAGTGGGGTGAGTTTTTGCTTTCTAATCAATA
This sequence comes from Przewalskia tangutica, assembly GCA_029844215.1. NCBI lineage: Eukaryota > Viridiplantae > Streptophyta > Magnoliopsida > Solanales > Solanaceae > Przewalskia > Przewalskia tangutica. The sequence continues at coordinate 123,278,467 of CM056730.1, read as the reverse complement.
ACTTCTTGCTTTCCTTTCATGATAAAATTTGTTTTCTAACATTTACTGTTATTATAAATCACCAATGTTTTAAGACAAAAAAGGAGGCAGCGTTGTCTCCTCTTTTCCGTGAGAAACATTATGAAAATTCAAGTTATATTTTTGTGCATTCTTTACTTTTCGTAGATTTTGCCTTTTTCCCGGAGACTGTCATTGTGGGTGAAGGAGGTTTCTGAGTTCTTATACCAAGGGGGAACCACAATAAACCATTCTAATAGCGAAGAATACAGTTCAACTGATGTTGCTCTTTCCTTTCTCAGGGATAGAGGCAAGCCTCCTGGTATGCATTGGTTCTCAGCTGAAACTTCAAAATTGAGCTTTCAATTTTTAAACTTCTTTTGTTTCCAAAGAGATTACTGGTTCTTTAATTAATGAAGTTAAGAATTTTAACTTCTTTTGAAAAAGGTAATGTTGATGTTTTTTTCCGACAGCTATATCAACAACTATAATTGAAAGTCTGTAGATGTTTTTTCTACTTAACATTGCCTTTTTTCTGGTTACTATCAAATTTCAGAGATACTTAGTATTGCTGCAATTTTTTGGAACTTGTAAGCGGGTGTAGGGGAAACTTAAATTGATGTAATTCTATCCCCTGGCATTTCCCAAACTGGGCCTACGTACAAGGCTGTTTCTGTCAGGGAGGGACCTAGAGACAATTCTACTTGGCTCACGGCGAAAAGAGAAACACGATACGAAAATCTTAATGGTCTAAATATGTTAATTCAGATCTATGAGGAGGTAAGATAGAACAACTTGCAATGTAAATTGTAGTCAGTTATTTAGTTCCAAGTAGCTAGTTGTAGAAGGAAGTAATTTACACTTGGTTTGTCCAAAATGAAAGGGAGATGAAATGAAAGAGGAGTAGTATATTTGAACACTGCCTCATACTAATTTGTTGTCTTTCATTTCCCTTTGATATTTCCATCACATCTAACTAGCCAAGTCTTGAAGTTGAGACAGTGGCACAGTGCTGGGAATCACTGAATCTTAGAACTCCATCTCTCTGACTCACACATACATAGAGGCACTGTCATTAGGCGAAAGAGAACGAGAAAAGATGGCTGGTGGGTTTAGCAAGATGCACATTTGCATATTGGTCTTAGACATATATGGATGAGCACATCTTTCCCCATGGCTATAAATCAGCCCTCTATGACTTGTATGGGTGTCTTATGATAACTTAAGTAGTACTTGTATATAGAGGAAGAACGAAAGTTCCACGGGATTAGTGAACAGTTCTGCTACCACAGGGAGTCGAGATATATCAGCTTGCAGGATGATACTTTAGATATTGTGTCTATTAGTATTTAAATTTGGAAAAAGTCCAAATATGAGAAATGGTTCATCCATGCCCTCTGCTAATAGTTTGGTTCAAAACTGCCTTTACTGTTACAAAACTGGCTTATATTTACCCTTATTGACTAACAGAAAACGATCAAAGACTAATTAGTCTCTAATTGGACTGATTAGCACCAGAATTTGCCGCACGTCAAATTCATATCCCGCAGGAAAAAGAGCTATCCTCTTCCCCACCCACGAAATCCTATACCATTCCACCGTGCCAGTTGGTACAAATCAAAGTTTGAAGATCCAGACACTGTTCACGCCAATAATAATGGAGGTCAGGCGATTGCTATGGAGAACTTAAACCGTAAAAATGATTCCTCACACTCAAATACCCTACCCCAAAAAACCCAAGACAAACTGACTGTCAGATCTTACAGCTTTTCTGAACCATCAGGCATCAGAACACCCTGAAAAATCCAACACCTCAAGTTCCTAAAATTTAAGCAAACTTTAACTAGCCAAACACTCGGAAGCGACAAATTCATCAAAATGCTTCAACCACCAGAGTTATTGTTCACCGTGAATTTCAAATCCCAACCAATTTTAATACCAATTTGACAAAGAACACCCATGAACCTCCCCCCACCTACTGATAAACCAACTTTAGCAGCTTTGTTGAAGTCATTTTCAACCTCTGTGAACACCCAGGCAAAGCATACAACAAAGAGAGAATATCCGGCAGTCATTTTCTCAAAGGAATACGCTTAGTGAATGTTGCCTACAATTGCAGATTCACATTGGTAGGAAAATTCTCTAGTGGAAGATCAAGCTTGAAGATGTGAGAAGAAGTTTCATTTCCCAAACGACATTGAGTTGTAATGCCCGTAGTGGTGGATGAGGTCGTAAAAGTGGGAGGGCGTGAAAAAGGGTGGTTTAATTCTAGCCACATGTTGGACACTTAGTAATTTCTAGTGTTGATCAGTCAGATTATAGACTAATTACTAACCGTTTCCCTAGTAATAGGGGCAAATATAGCCCAGTTTTGTAACGGCAATGGCAGTTGTAAGCCAAACTATTAAAGGAGCGCATGGATGAACTATTTCGCTAATTTAGGGGCAAATTTGACCATTTTCCTTTCGAATTTTAACATATCCACAAGTGAGACAATGTAAATTAAGGCCATAAGGACTTCATGGTAATAATTTTTTGACACTTGGTCACTTAGAAAAGGTATATTCAAAGTGAAGCAATGATAATATAATTCTTTTGCTAATCTGGTAGGACATTCCTGAATGGTTTCGAAAATCATTCTCTATGAAGCCTAATCTGTTGGTGAAGGTACTACCTAGTTGCAGATAGTTGTCTTGTTTACTTAAACATGTCTTGGGTTAAGTTTGAGAGAAAAAAAAGTAGTTGAAGTTGAAGTTAAATTTACGCATGTTTAGAACTTCAAAGTCTATTTGATGCACCATACCTTAATTTTTTCAAGATTGTTTAGTTAAATAGCTTTAATTCAGTGCATATTAAAGCAATGATCATAATACTCACTTTTTCTAATTTTGCTTCCATCAGTTTGGAGGTGCAGCTGTCTATATGGGAGTTGCTAAAAGAAGAATGTGCTCTATTGGGATGGAAAGTGCAAGTTGGATATATTTGCGGAATTCCATGAGATCTCAAGGTAATTTATAGTGCTTAGCCTTGTGTTTAGTTCAACTCGTAATTTTCGTCGCCTTATTTGTTTGGGAGGTGGTCCAGTTGGATAAAGTGTAAAGCATGCTGGTAAATGTATTGTTCTTTAGAAGTTCCCATGGTTTGTGAATAGAAGCATGGAGCCATACATAGTTGAAACCAAACATTGTTAAAGGCCTATTTATGCTTTCTCTTTCCCTTCTCATTTTATAATTTAACGCAAGATTATGCAGAGGGGATACGGAGTATCTATATGTTAATGGTGTTGGTATCAAAAGTGGAGACTCCTTCCGATTCTACCGTGTGAGTGCTGATGTTGCATGCAATTCTTCCAACAATGCATCAAACAACTTAAGATATTTGAAGCGAAATCTTGACTACCGAAATGATGGTCATACTACTAGTGACAAACTGACAATGTAAATAGTAAGAAGAAGTCAGTTTTTGGTTGTATTATGTTCTCGTGCTGTGATCGTCGCCATTATATTGTCCAACCTGACATTGATAGCTCGCCGTTCATGGAGAACTTCCCTGCGATTACTTTTGCTGGAACTTTTTCTGCTGGAGCAATTGCACGTGGAGATCTAAGCTCATATGGACCGGTGTCTGAAGAACAAAGCTCTCTACGCTGCTGTTTGCACGTGTGTAGCACTGTCTACCTGTTTATGTCATATACTCCCTGCATTGGCATTATAATTTACTACTGTAGTGACATCCTCTTGTGGTGGCTAAGGATCACGTTTCTGTTTTCAGTAGGCATAATTGATATGGTAGCACTGTGGTTTACTTCAACCAGCCATTAAAGCATGTTCTACTGCCAAACTTAGCTGTTTTAGTGAGATACTTTTGTTGTTACTTATATTCATGTAAATTAAGGGCCCGTTTGGACGCAATTTTTCTTTTTTTTTTGAAGGTTTTCTTAAGAACCTGTCTGGTTATACATTGTGTCAATTTTTCATTCCAAACTTGAAAAAAAAGTGAAATTCATGTCCAAACACAATTTCAACTCCCAAATATAATTTTCAATTCACGTTCAAACGCCTACTAATTTTTGGGGGGTTGTTGCAAAATTTTCTTAGAGCTAAACTTTACAATATAAACTCTGCGTTTGTCTGTCTTGTGTTAGCAAAGATTTGGTCTTTGAAAGAAGACAACTTCCTTGCATTTTTATTAAACTTTCCTTGATTTTGATCTGTTTCTTTCTCTTTGCTTAACAAAACAAGAAAAAAATTCTGCAAAACTTTACTTTACTTTCCTTTCCTTTCCACTTTCCATAGTTGTCAAACACGTTATTAAGAAGCTAAAGTAAAAGGTTTTCTGACCAAAAAGGAAATTGCTATTGAAAATGAAAAGCTGGCAATATTTACTCATACCAAAATTTATATGATCATCTAAACATTCATTAATAGAAAAAAGAATCCATAATTGGGAAAACCCCACAAACCAAAAGTGTAAGAAGGCAAAGCCATATTAAGGTACCTTGCCACACATGGAAAATCCATTATTTTCCTTCCAAATGAGATAATCCCTCCGTTTCAATTTATGTTATACAGTTTGACTAGATACGAAATTTTAAAAAAAACAAGAATTTTGAAAAAAATATTTCATTGAGAATAAAATAAAAAATTTAAAGTTAAATTATTTCTACATATAAAAATATATCATTTTTTTTAGGACAGACTAAAAGGAACGAAGAACGAAGGGAATACTATTAATTCCTTTCCATTATTAGACATCCTACCACATGACAAAGTAACCAACCATATATATATAAAAGATGAATCCGTTTCACATTTGCAATCACTATTCATTGTATGTGTATAAAAAACCTTAGAAGGGAAATGGGAAGAGGGAAAATAGAGATGAAGAAGATTGAAAACATAAGCTGTAGGCAAGTAACATTTTCAAAACGAAGGGCAGGGCTATTCAAGAAAGCTGAGGAGTTGTCTATTCTTTGTGATGCTCAAGTTGGTGTTATTGTTTTCTCCAGCACAAATAGGCTTTATAAATTTGCTAGCTCCAAATCCAGGTATACATTTTTTGGGATCTTAATATTATTAGCCAATCATCTGTTTAACCGTAATACTTGCCTCAACTCAAAGGCGCAGGTTGAGTTCGCCTTGTTTCATCCGATTTGAGGGAAGCCTGGATAGTCGTTTTTTCGTTTTTAAGTGGAATGTTTGTCACCCTGCCAGTGAATGTGACATCCAACAATTAAGAACCCGTTCGGACAAGAATCTTTTTTCCTTTTTTTTTTCAAAACAGCGTTTGGTATACATTGGGACTGATTTTCTGGAAAAGAAATATTGATTATGAGTTTGAACTTCAAAAAAGTGATTTTGACCAATTTTCAAGTGAATTTTTGTTTCATTCATACAACTTCTACTTTTTTTTCAAGTTAGTTAAAATACAACTTCAATTTTCAAATGTCATTTTTCAATCTTTTTTCAAATATCACATGTTTTTATGTCCAAACGCCTGCTAATTACATCTCAAGTTTACATGAACTTTTTTTATATTTTTCTGTTACTTGGCCTGTTTCAACAATGTTAGTAATAAAAATTCTTGCTAATGAAAGATTTTGGCACTTGTTACAATTTTATTTTGGTTTTATCACGTATGTTACATATTTCAGGGTGAGTGCAATTGCATACCACCATTTTTACATTAATAATGACATATACCTAGAGTCTAGTTTTCTCTTCTTCTTTTTTTTTCACACTATAATCCCTCTAATGTACATGACACTATAAGGATGTGAACTAGAATTAATACTCTAAATTAAGAAAGACATGTGGTAGTAATTTTTCCTTTGATTTCAAATAAGAGGGCAGCATGGACCGCAAGGTCACGAGCATAAACCTTCTTGGTTGAGTTTGTCACACATGGCTTGCCAAGTGTGGTTAATTGGCTGACGTGGTTTGCAGGCTATTGCGTCAATCCGGGGTTTACCCTGTGCGCACTCGAAGAGTAGCGTTTGCGGGTTCCTTCGTCAACCAAAAAAAAAAGGAAGGGCCGCACCCTAAGGGGTGTGATGTAGACAACCGTATCCTAATTTTTCCTTTGATTTTGATTAATATAAATAAATTCCTTTATGTTAACAACATGTTTGTGCAGCATGGAAAAAATTGTGGATAGATACAACAGTTGTCCAGATCCTTCTGATCATGTGACAGTCGAAGATGTAGCAGAGGTATTTTAAATAAGTTAATTAAGCAAACATTATAAGTATATTATTCAAATGTTTAAGTAAATAGAGTCGATGTTTCATTAGTTAGCTTGATTTTCCTTTCCATGCAGCCTGATGTGAATGCTCTGAAAGATGAAGTTGCAAAGTTACGACTGGTTACTGGGTAAGCTATTTGATTTTTCTTATAAGATAATCACAAGTAATTAATAATCTGATAAAAATAATGATGAACATTGTACAACATACTCCGTTTTATATTATGCTGATACTGCAATTTTTTCTGATACTGTGACTTTATATAATCATAGGAAAATTTACGGATATGTATAGTTCGCCGACTAGTTTACCAACATAACTGAAATATGCACAACATATAGGCTATCAATGCATATGTTGTGTATAGGTATGTATATATGTGTATATTTTAGTCTAAGTATATACAACCTATACATGTACATATTTTGTAAACTAGTTAGCCGAAGTGTTTAGGTACGTAATAATCCCATAATTTAAATCCTTAATTATAAAAAGTATTACAACTATGTTTAATTTTGCATGTTTTTGTAGAAGGATGATGGGAAAGGAACTTGATGGCATGGACTTCAAGGAGTTGCAGCAATTAGAGCATCAACTAACTGAAGCCATTGTATCAATTAAGAATAAGAAGGTAATTAATCGATCTTCATCATTAGTCAATATTCATTATGTTTAATTATCGTTCCATCATCTTTTGAAAATAAAATATGTATAATATTTCAGGAGCAAGTACTACTGGAGCTACTTGAAAAATCAAATCTGCAGGTACACTTCTATTTAGGAGCTTTTTTCTTTATCTAAATGAGTTCTTATTAACAAATTTGGGTGAATCATCCAAGAATATTACAGCTTCAATATAAGACTGAGTTTATATTAAAGGAGACAAAATGTTTAAAAAAATAAAACCAAATAAGAAAAGGAGACAACCACGACATGTTAGTTTTAAATTACGCTGATAGTGTGAAGGCAAATGTGTTACTGATAATTTCTTTTCATCCGTCCAAGAAGTTACTCGATTTATGTGTTGGTGGGAAGTAGTAGGTACCTTGTATAATTTGGTGAGGTGTTTATCAGGAAAAAAAGAGAGGTAGAAATGTGACATATTAGGTTAAATTACATCAATAGTGTGACGGCAAATGTATTACTAGGTGATTTCTTTTCACCTCTCCAAGTTTTGATGGATATAGTTACTTGGTTCCTGTGTTGGTAGGAGATAGCATATATCTGGTGAAATTAGATAAGGTGCGCACAAACTGAATCCGATCAATACAGTTATAAACAAAAAAAAGGAGACAATGCAATATGTTAGGTTAAATTACACTGATAGTTTATTTACATGGTATAAGTTACATTCATAATTGAAAACTTAAATAACATAAACAAACACTTTTTTTTTTGAGTTTCTTGATTGATGGTCTGATGTTTGTATTTTCATTTTATTTTATTTAAGATTGAGGAACTTAGGCGCAATTCATGTAATCACTATCCTGAAAATTCTCAAGAAGCAAGGAAAAATTCTGGTGGAAGTTCAACAGTAGTTTGTGATTATAATTCAGACAGAGAAGAAGATTCAGACACTTCTTTGCGCTTAGGGTAATGTAAATTTTAAAGTTTTTTTTATCCTATAAGTGTATTTTAATCTGTTTTCCAAATTATTTCCACATCCACTTTTCATGAACGATTACTTATAGTTATCTTTTATATGATCGATCAATATCCAGGTTATTAATATGTTTGTTTGTTTAATGCAGGCTATCAGTTGCTACAAGTCAGAAGAAAAAAGTACCAAAGATTGAATGCACTTCTATTGATTCTGCCTGAGAGTCATCGTTTTAAATTAATATTTTCATGAAATATTCTCTCACAATTAAAACCTTCTATGTTTCTTAGCTTAGATGTTTTAGCTTAAGATAGATCAAGTCAAATTCACTTTTTTCATCATAGTTATTCTTGTGTTTAAGACTAGCACATTAATGATACATTTTTTCTTCTCCCACGATGTTTTGTATTTGCTTTGAGATCCGACTAATTCATATTTGCACCACATAAGACGATTCAAGGGGAAACCGCTTTCCCAGTGCTCGAATCCGAGGCTTCTAATTATCATGTGATTCCTCATATTTTTACTAGATTACTAAGCTATTTATTTTCACCACGGTTCTGTTTCAACATTGATCTAAACTCACTACTTTTTCAACTCAAACTATGCATACACATACAAGAAAAATAAACTGTACAAATAATAAAATCATACTATGGATTTGCCTCTGGTCAGGTGCTAACTTAGTAAACGGACATGAGGCAATATCTCGTTTTGATTAATGCTAAGCTTCTCTTTTTTTCATAATCTTCTAAAATGACACTAGAAACAACATAATACAATACAATCAAAGCCTGCAATATATCTAATCTACACTAACCATGATAGTTCATAATCTGGTATTATGCTATTCCTCTTGTGACATTTTTGTATCTAAAATCTTATCCTATTAATGCCAATGACAAATGTCGCTATTGTTACACCGACCACCAAGTGGTGAGGCTTTCCGGGGGATGTTTTCTATTTACATTCCCCTCTCTTAGAAAGAGCGGTTAAAATATCTTACGCAAGTTTAGCGAAAACCGATAATATAACATCGCCAACAAATTGGGCTAGACAGAAAATACAGCATTTCTCCGTTAGTTCTCATACCGCCTTAGGTTGAATCTGCTCAAAGTCAAAAACCTCAAACATGAGGCGTCTTACATCCGGCTTTCCATATATAGCGTAAGAGAGTCCATGAATAGCTTGTTGAACGGAAGTTGTAGCTGGATTCCTGAGCCTACGGTTATGCTCGAATGCATCCTGAACCTCCTCGCTATATATGATATAGCGATGGAGATTCTTTTCTCGCAAATATCTCCCGCAGAATTTGTTCATCACGAGACGTCGGTGTCTCTCCTGCAACCATCTCCCGGGAGCATCAAGATGCTTCATAAGTAACCTTTCCGCCATTACCAAATCCTGTATCACGAGAAGGAAACCATCAATTTTGCTACAACCGAAACTTGAACGAAAATGGTTATGCTTGTCCATACTGGGCTGGTATCAGTGTCGATTCTTGATTAAACAAGTCTTTTAACTAGAGAAAAGTACTACGTAATACTTTTTCCTGTCGATAAACAGAAAAATGGCTCTAAGGCAAACTTTTCCTTGCCAATGAGCGTAATAATCCTAAAGACGCGACACTAAACAATTGGTATTTAACTTTATCGTATTTTTTTCCAATTGCCTTGTCCATATATTTGTTATTCATGCTTATAATTATTAGTTTTGGACTACACATACATATATGTATCATTTTCTCCGGTCACCCCTTTCTTCATTAAAACACGTGATTTATTTCCGCTTTGCGCTTAAAGCCCCAACGGAGCTTAGAGCTTTTTTTTTCTTCATTTTTTGCCTTTGGATAACACTGCAGAAAAGTGGCTTCTTTTTCCTGTATTGAGGTTGTGACCCAAACACAAACTAGAAAATGGAACAAAAGAAAGCAATGCAACCAAAGAAATCTGATTGAAACATTACAAGTACCTGGATTTTTTGGCCAAGATACTCTAGCCGCTCAAAGCAAAATCTTGGATGCTCAAATTTGTATTTTGACGGGTGCAAGAAAGCGAGCTGCAGTTTATATAGCAGAAAAATTCACAGAATAGGTCAATTAAGAGATTGCAATATACATGCTAGATTTACAGAAAGAAACATGATACTGATATATAAACAAACACCATAGACAACGAGACTTCAAACAAAATGGAGTAAAACAATTTAAGGTCTTCAAACAGGAGGGGAACAATAATATAAAAATTGACACAATTATGGATCTGTTAATACAAAAGAAAAAAGCCAGGTAAACAATAAAATTGGATTTGATAATTGACCTCCAGCAGATAGTTAATGTTGCATGGCCGTAATAATTACAGAAGGCTAAAGAGAAACTAACACTGTAAACGTATATACAGTTTGTATTTTACTCCATACGTCCCAATTTATGTGGCGGTGTTTGGATTTCGAGTGTCAATCGAGTTTCTTTTATCGCGATCCTTTCATATGCCTTTTAAATATTCTAAATTGTTAATTATTGCGACTTAGTAGTTTTAACGTAGTTTCCGAATATGTGAATTTTATTTCAAAAAAGTTAAAGATTCTATGTGAATTCACGGTCAAAATAAAGAATTTTGACTTTCAAAATTCAAATTATGATACATAAATTGGGACGGAGGGAGTTCTATAAATCGATATTTGTTAAATGACTTAAGTCTAGAATATCAAAAACATACAAGTTTTTTTTATATGGAAATTTGCTTCCTCGGTGACTCGAACGCAAAAGAGGTAGTGATATTTACATGTTCGCAGAGATTGTTGTGTAACATTTAAACTACAGCCTGGAAGAGTAAACACCTGTAAACCAAGTCCAAGTTCAATGTTTCTGGCTTCGGTAATCTCAGGAATCCTATCATTCATTGTCAATGGGTATCCCAGTGTCTGCATAACTTGAGGTCTGCTGGTATAATCCCATACATTACCACGGAACCTATGCATGCCTGGTGGAACACACGCTCTAAAAACCCTTGGATGTGCAAAAAGAGCGTCCTCCGGAGGCTGTCAATCATAAACACAGAAATGAATAAGGAACCTGAATTCAGATATTTTCAAGTTGCAGTTGTTTTGTTTGCACTGATATATTTGAGTAACAACAACAACATACACAGTGAAATCCCACAATGTGGGGCCTGGGGAGGGTAGAGTGTACACAGACCTTACCTCTACCTTGATAGGTAGAGCGACTGTTTCGAGAGACACTCGGCTCAAGACAAGACACACTGATATATTTGAGTAAGCAATTTATATTAAGGTGAATAAAAATGCATCAATATGGTTTGAACTTTGAAATCTTTAACGAGCCAGGGACGGAGGCTAGTTAAAATACTAAAGATCTGTTCTTTATAAGGTAATAGAATTTTATTAATGAGCAAGCACCTGTATATAAGAAGTATACCGAAAAAGAAACTTTCTACGAACAACACCCAATCTTCTATACAAATAAGAACCTCTTGGGTGCACAAAAAGAAATGAGAGATAAGAGGCTCTTCCTCAAGTGTTATTTTAACACCATTGAGGATTGTAGGATGACACCTATTGTTTCTCTCTCATGGGAAAAGTGCCCCACTCTCATCAATCTTCTGATAACCTCCGCCGGTGATTTTGGTTCTCAGATTCGTTCCCTATTTTCTTCAACTTTATTTCCTCAATTTATCTATCTCTTCCATCATTGCTTCTTCAGAATCTCTTTCTCAAAGTATAGGTGTTTGCAAACACTATATTTGTGGTTAGGAGTAATATACCGGAAAATCCTACTTTTCAGTTGGAGTTTTGGAGTCTTTGATGTTGTAACTACTGATGTCAACTTGATCTCTTCCATTAAACTATTAGGGTGTGTTTGATTCGCGCAGGGTAAACGGAATGGAATCCAGTAAAGGAATGGAATGGAAAGGAATTACCTGATTGTCCCTACATGTTTGGTTCTGGGTGGTACGGGGTCCGGGGTGGTCCGAGTGGTCCGGGGTCCGGGTTGGGAAAAGGGAATCCAAATACCTAGTGGGGTGGGGGATCAAGGAAAGGAAATGAAAGTGGAAAAGGGGTAAAATGAATGAAAAAATAAGGCCAAACAAACAACAAAGGGAATTTCATTCCTCCATTCCCTTTCCCTTTCCTGTTTACCCCGAACCAAACGCACCCTTAGTGATCTAAAAGATGGAGATGAAATCCATCCACTTTAGTTCCTTCTACCAAATGGTAAAAGGATAGTTTGGGTACAAAAAAAAAAGAATCAAGTCTATCTAGTATCTTTAAGCTAATTCTCATTAACAAGATATGTATTGTTAGAATAGGAATAGGATTTCATATATAGTATCCTACTGGAAAAATGATTGTAATGTAGTGTCTATAAATAGGGCTCAGTCCCATGGTAGCAGAGCATAGATGAGAAACATCGGGGAAAGCAAATTAGGTCAACAAAGCCGCTATGCATCAAATTCCGGTGACTTCTAGATATGATTTGTGTAGTACCACTTTTCGCCAGTGTTGTGCGAAAACTAACACCACCAAGAGGTCCCCCATCCTCCGGCGACCAAACCCCAACCAACCACTCTGTCAGAGCCCCTCTCACACGCCATCAGCGCCGGTAAGACCTCTGTCTCAGGCGACACGTTTGTTCCACGCGCCGAGCGCGTGAGCTCTATTCCGGCCAGATTTTGGTGTCGATCTTTTTCCCTTGGGGTCGCCCGACATTCCGACTCACCTATGATACTTTTCTGAAGATTCGGGTCACTAGATCTGGCGACCTTTGTCAGTTTCCCGGAGAATCTGTAGTTTTCCAATAGTATTTTTCACTGTTTCAGATCTGTCTCTTTGCTTTGGACCTCGACTGGAGCTGCTACAACCATTACCTTTATTTTCAAATTCACGTTTGACTTTTACAGCGAGTTTTCCTGCGAATTTCAGATTTCATATTTTAAGCCATTGTTCTAGTAATATTTTGCTATGTCTTTTGGATTTGATAGGTTTAACTCCAAAAATACGGAAATTGAAAATTCAAGTCCTATGATTACTTCAGAACACTTAATAAACAACAACATACTAGTAAAATCCCATAACGTGAGGTCAATTCGAACATCCTAGTCTACGAATAGGCTGCTTTGGAAGATCTCGACCTAAGTGTAGTTATTGTCATAGGCTTGGACACACTCGTGAAGTATGTAGATCTCGACCTAAGTATAGTTATTGTAATAGGTTTGGACACACTCATGAAGTATGTTATTCTCTACATGGTCAACCACCCAAGAATACTCATATTGCTCAGACTGCCACTAAAGGTAACCAACGGATTTATTTATCCGAAGAATATAATGAGTACCTTCAGTATCGAGCAAGTAAACAGATATCTCCACAAGCAGCCTCAGTCGCACAATCTAATACCGCTGGATCGTGGGTTGTAGACTCTGGCACTTCTGATTATATTTCTGGTGATAAATCACTTTTGTCGAATATTAATTATTCAATGTCTCTTCCCGCTATTACTTTAGCCAAAGGGATCCAAACAAAAGCAAAGGAGTTGGACAAGCTAAACCCATATCTTCGGTCACTCTAAATTATGTTCTTTATGTCCCTGGTTGTCCTTTTAATCTTGCATCGGTCAGTCGTTTGACTCGTGTCTTAAATTGTGTCATACTATTTCTTGATGATTATTTTATTATGTAGGACCACAGTACGGAACAAACGATTGGTGTAGGATATGAATCCTTTACTACCTTACTCTACTCCTAAATCTTCCATAGCAGGTCTAGTTACGGATCCTCCAGACTTAATCCATAAACGATTGGGACATACGAGTCTGTTGAAGCTACAAAAGATGGTGTCTAGTTTGTCTAGTCTGTCCAAATTAGATTGTGAGTCGTATCAACTTGGAAAACACACTCGCACTACCTTTCCACGTAGTGCTGAGAGTCGTGCAGAATCTATTTTTTCAATAGTTCATTCTGATATTTGGGGTCCTAGTAGAGTTAGTTAACCTTTAGAATTTCGTTATTTTGTTAGTTTCATTGATGATTTTTTCAGATGCACTTGGTTATTCTTAATGAAAGACTGTTCTGAGTTATTCTCTATATTCAAGAGTTTTTGTGTTCATAGTGATAATATCTTAGAATACAAATCCTCTCAGTTTCAACAGTTTATGACTCACCAAAAAATTACTCATCAAACATCTTGTCCGTACACCCCTCAGCAGAATAGGGTAGCAGAAAGAAAGAATAGACATCTCATTGAGACTTCTCACACTTTTCTCATTGAATCTCATGTTTCACTGCGTTTTTGGGGCGATTCAGTCCTCTCAGCTTGTCATTTAATTAATCGAATGCCCTCATCTTCTATTCAGAATCAGATTGCATATTCCATAGCATATCCTCAGTCATCTCTATACTCTCTTCCTCCTTGTGTTTTTTGGAGCACATGTTTTGTGCATAACCTAGCCCCGGGGATAGATAAATTAGCATATCGCTCTCTTAAATGTGTCTTTCTTGGTTATTCTCGAGTTTACAAGTGATATCGTTGCTTCTCACCTGATCTCCGTCGATATGTCGATGTCATATTTTTTTAGTGTCAACCTTACTTTAGGTCTCCTTCTGAGGTCTTACATATACCGCAGGTTTTACCTACACCGACCTTTGAGAAATCTACAGTTACTTCTACATCTCCAAGTCATAGTGCCACCACTTCTGACTTATCATCGTCGACCGTGTCGGCAAGATCGTAACCAACATCGCACGATGATTCATGTCTGCGTCGGACCTGCGCTCATCGTGGACTTGTCTCCTTCTGATCAGTCGATTGCACTTCAGAAAGGTAAACGGTCCATTCGTAACACTATCCACATTATACCCTTTTAAATTATCATCATCCCATTATACATTTGTATTAACAGTGTCCTCTGTCCCTATTCGTAATTCTACAAGTGAAGCATTTTCTCATCCCGGATGGCAATAGGCTATGATTGACGAGATGTCTGATTTACACACGAGTTGTACTTGGGAGCTAGTTCCTCTTTCTTCAGGTAAATCTATTATTGGTTGTCGTTGGGTTTATGCAGTCAAAGTTGGTCCGGACGGTCAAGTTGATCGGCTTAAGGCTCGCCTTATTGTGAAAGAGTATACACATATATTTGGACTTGATTACAGTGATACTTTCTCTCTCGTGGCTAAAATAACATTTGTCCATCTCTTTCTATCTATGGTTTAATGTCCGTCATTGACCTCTTTATAAGTTGGACATTAAGAATGTTTTTCTCTATGGTGATATTGAAAAGGAAGTTTATATGGAGCAACCACCTGATTTTGCTGCTCAGGGGGAGTCTAATATAGTGTGTCGATTGCGCCAGTCACTTTATGGTTTAAAACAGTCTCCTCGAGCCTGGTTAGGTAAATTCAGCACAGTAATTCAGAAGTTTGGCATGACTCGTATTGAAACAGATCATTCTGTGTTTTATCGACATTCTACTCCAGATTTGAGTATTAATTTGGTGGTTTATGTCGACGATATTGTTATAACTGGCAATGATCAAGAGGGTATCACTAATTTAAAGCAACATCTCTTTCAGTATTTTCAGACTAAAGATATGGCAGAAGTAATTTTTAGGTATTGAGGTTGCTCAATCCACGTCAGATATTATTATTTCGCAACGCAAGTATGCCTTGGATATTCTTGAGAAGACATGAATGATGAGATGTAAACCCATTGACACTCCTATGGATCCGAATGCTAAACTCATGTCAGGGGGAGCGATCCTGGGAGATATAGGCGGCTGATTGGTAAGTTAAATTATCTCACAGTGACTAGACTTGACATTTAATTTCCTGTGAGTGTTGTAAGTCAGTTTATGGATTCTCACTGTGATAGTCATTGGGATGCAGTTGTTCGCATTCTGCAATATATTAAGTCAGCTCTAGGTAAAGGACTGTTTTTCGAAGATCGAGGTCATGAGCAGATCGTTGGATATACAAATGTTGATTATGCAAGATCACCCTCTGATAGAGGCTCTACATCCGAATATTGTGTGTTAATAGAATGTAATTTAGTGTCCTTGAAGAGTAAGAAACAGAGTATTGTTGCTCGATCTAGTGCTGAATTAGAATATCGAGCTGGTTGTAGCAACTTGTGAGCTAGTTTGGATTAAGCAGTTGCTCAGAGAATTAAAATTTAGAGAAATCAGTCAAATGAAACTTATGTGTGATAACAAAGCGGCCCTTCATATCGCATCAAATCTGGTATTTCATGAGAGGACTAAGCACGTTGAGATTGACTGTCAAGCTGGCTGCCCCGATAGCAGACGGTCCACTACAGGCTTTCCTACTGACTGAATTGCTTGAATTAGTTGAAGGTGCGGAGTCTTCTTCTTTTGATTTGAGACGAATTCATTTTTCTACTGAAAGTGCTTTTGATAGGGAATAGGGAAAAGCCTTGCCATTATGTGATTACTCCATGTGTAACGGCCAAGAGGTGTTGTATTCTATTTAATTAAACAGATGATTTCAACCATTGATATACACATCCTTCACCCAATCTGCTTCTTCAGTCAATTTTCCTACTTTATTATTTTATTATAAAGTTCCTCTCTCCGTATATTTTATGTTAGAAGGAGGAAGGATCAATAGTTATCCACTTGCAAATGATCGGCTCTTAGGAAGAGATGACATTAAGTGACAGGAAAATTTTTATCTCCAGAGATAATGTTACAAAATTTGTGAAATCGAGTGATCACCTTGTAGATATTTTCACCAAGTATCTCACTAGTCCTCGTATTAATTACATCTGTAACAAGCTCGGTACATATGACTTGTATGCACCAGCTTGAGGGGGAGTGTTAGAATATGAATAGAATTTCATATATAGTATCCTAATGGAAAAATGATTGTAATGTAGTGTCTATAAATAAGGCCAAGTGTAATCGTGTAGATACAACAATTCAATAATATATTTTTCTCCCATAATTTCTCACATATATCACATTATGCTGCGTATGTACCAGGTACACTAACTTCTGGCATGTGGTCCTCAACTTTTACAATGCGAATGGTACTAGTGAAGGGACACTTTACCATTATTCTTTCTCCCTACTTCTTTTATAAGGTAATTTCATTGATCTAAAAACCACATCAAGAGAGTGCTGAAAGTTACAAACTAATGCAACAACCTAAACAGATTTCACCAATTACTCATTGTGCTTGGTTAAGTTATAGAAAATGTTAGGCCTTTTATTTCAGGGTTCCACTTTTAAACAAATAGCAAAAGCATTCTCAAGAGTACAAATAGAACAACATAAAACAGAAATACTGGAAAATATGAACTACAGAAAGATAACAATGTGATCCCTGGAAGATTGAGTAAATAAATTAGACATTCATATAAGATACAAAGTTCAGATCTTGCCTTATAAGAAGCAACATCTTGCCAGCTAAGCTTTCTGCCTTCAAATTCTACTGAGACATAGTCTACGTCTTCCAACTGTCTCCTCAATTTAGGCTGGCAATCTTCAGCCTCGGGGTCCATTCCAAACACTTCAAATAGGACACGATAAACTTCAGGCATCCCAAAACACAAGTATATTGCTCCAAACAAAGCCCAGAACACAGATCTGCCAAGATAATCATTGAATGCAAAACCATTATGAGGAAGTGATAGTAGCTAGGCAGCTAAAGAACATCACAAGAAAACAAAACCCAAGTGGATAAAACAATTCAGGACACTTAAAAGCATCATAAAACAGGTTCTACCAAAATAGAATTGTTACATGGTATCTATTACTATTCTAAAGCTGGGAAGACTCAAAAAGTAAAATATTGATAGACCAGAATGCCCAAATAAGGTTGATGGCCTTTTTGCTCTTCAAAGTTCAAACGCATTATTTGAAATTAATGTACAAAGAAAGTAAAAATATTTGATAATAACTAATCGTCAAATTTTGCAAGCTAGAGAAAAATATATAATATTTGATAATAATGTGAAATAAAAAAAGATTATAACAACTATCTAATAGCATGAAACATAAACTAATCTAAACTTCTAATCCATACACTAATAGTATAAAGTAGCCTCCTAATCTAACCCCACAATATACATTCTACAACAACGATAGTTCATCCCACTAGAACAGGCTTATAAATCGCGTTCAAACATATTGTTTTGTAAGGATTTATAGTTCAAGCAAAAAAAATAGAATATGTGGTCCAAAATTCTATAATTTTTGCATTATATTCGTGCAACACACGTACTTATGGACTAGTTATATTATAGTTCAAAATATAACATAATCTGGCAATGCCAAAGAAATCTTCTTTGAAGAAGAATTCTCGTCTGATCATTTTTATGTCCCACTTGAAATATTCATAAAAAGTTAAAGACAGATATCAACAACTGTTCAGTAAAATGGGAGGCCAGCTGCTGAAATTCATGAACCAGAATAACCTCTTAATACATAAATAGCTCTATGCATCCTAACCTCTTAATCGGGACGTAAGAAGATTCAAAGGTAGATACTTTTACTTTAATCACTACAATAGATCCAAACTCAATGAAGTCTACCTAACTTTTTCAATCATTATTAATCTTTTGTCGACCCCCTTAGTATCCAGTCTTGATTGAAGTTCTTCTCTTTCTAACAGCACCACATTCTTTTCCGTGTTGTTAAATTGTTCCAATACTTCCACTCGACATACTATAAACAAAGTTTAGTCATTGCCATATCCAGCACCTACGCTCACACTTTGGTAAGAAAAACTCATACACCACGGCGTTTAGAGGTTGATCATTATGTTCTTTCCTCAACTAAGAAAGGCCAAAGTACCAAGGAAAGGAATAAGAAACAATGTGCTGCTAAAGTGTAGAGCTACACACAGGGACTACTAATAAATTGTTCAAGCACATAACATGATGAATAAAACTAACCGGATACAACTATACAGTTCCACCTAAGAAAATGTGCAAGGTACATGAAATGATGAATTAAAACTAACCAAATACAATTATACGTTATAGAGTTCAGTAACAAAGCTTATGCAAATAACCTAAGATATCAACTTACTTAATAGGCGGTTCCCGGTCCAATCTCTTCAGCTTATCCATATCATCATATGGGAAAATCAAATTCTGCAAGCTAGCATTTTTAATCCACTTAGGCATATACCTTTTCCCGATCAACGCATATACCCTTTCCCTCATTGGACCCGGAGATTCCCTAGGATACCTTTGCAAGAAAAACTCACACATAACTAATTCAAGAACATATTCCCCTAAAAACCCCAATCTTGAATGCCCTGACCTAACATGTCTAGCATTAGTCCTCTCACATTTAGGATGCTGAAATGCTAAATACAACAAAGTATCGAATTGTTTCGCCGGATTATCATCCCCCCCATAACTTTCAGAACTCTCTAAAGGGTACCCTAAACATTGTTTAGCTTCAACTAAATACTCATCAATCCATGTTTTATCAGCATTATTAAGTCTTGAACATGGTAAACAAGAACTCAAAAGTGGAAATGATTTTAATGACAATTGTGGACTATTCAAGAATCTTTCAGTAAGCTTAACATCATCTAAAGGGGGCTTTAAAATAAATCTTTTTGGGGGTACTTTTCTTTTAGGTGATACTATTTTTTTGCGCTCTGATAATTCTTTTAACAGTCTTTGTGGACTATTTTGTGGGAGCTCTTTTGGGTCAATTGTAACAGCTAAAACATGAAATTTTGGACCAAGATTGGAACTTTTTATATGGGGTTTTAAAGAAAAGTGGGGTGACGAAGATGAAAAGGAAAGATCAAATGACTTGGGTGTGAAAGTTGAACATAATTCCATGGTTATGTATTATGAAAAGGGTGTAAAAATTCAAGAATCTTCAAGGAGGTTTTTGCAGGGTTTATGGTGCAGGATAGGAATAGAGAGAAGATAAGGTCAGATGATAGGTTGAGGTTGAAAGCTTATTTTTCGGGTTTCGGGTCGGGTTATTTTTTAACAAATTTCTTTGAAATTATTACTCTTCTTTCGTGAAGGTATTACTGTTTAGAGAGTTAAACAGTGTTTCTACTAAAAAGAATTCTTAAATATTTTTTAAATATTTTGAATTTAAATTATAAGTTATATTAACTTGTAGTAGTACTAGTACTTTTCGTATAATTTTTAAATATATAAATTTTATTTTAAAAAATCCAAAAAATTAATAATCAATAATTATTAAGTGATCTAATGTTATAATACTTCGAACAATTTCATATAAAATAGGATAGAAAGACTATTATTTAAGTAAATTAGAGTTATTTAAGTTTTAAACTTTTTTCTCATTTTTTTCTTAAGTATGACACATTTGCATATTCATCCCTTCTTTTAAAATGCGCATAATTTCTTTTGAAATAATAGTATTTTGGTCACTTAATTATTGATAAATTTTAATCTTGATCCTTAACTTAGCACATTTAACTACATGATTCGAGGGATGAAAACCATATCATCATAAGAAGTGTCATTAGTAGAACCTGGAGACTGGATAGTAGCAAATGGAAATGAGAATTCATCAAAAATCACATGCCTGGAGATGAAAACACGACTATCCGGCAGCTTGGATAAGTAACGTAATGAACCGTACCGTCTTTCTAGCGTACACGCGGTTTCTTTCGATTAGAGTCTGTCGCTACCTGGATCTATCAGCCTATTGTATACGCATATCATATTAGTACTTAATAAGCTAGCTAAGATAGTTTTTTTTAATAAAATAATGTTGGCATTTATTACGTGTCAAAAAGTGCAATTTTGATGTTGTTCAAATGGTTTGTATTTGGGTTGTCATGGAAGATATGATTATCATGCATATTTTAAAGATTAAAGACAATAATGTGCATAACTAATCATCATAAGAAATGAACCTCGAAACGGTAAAGATTATGAAACAGAACACAAATAAAAGACGGAGTACAAGTTTGGATCAATTTCTTAAGGACCTATTTAACTTTTAGCCCTCATAGGTCCTTTATTCCCCCAATATAGAAATATGGCTCACTAATCATCTTTCAGCTCTATTTTTATAGCCACTGTCATCAAATTTCAAACTTTACAAGTGAAATTTTAATAATATACTCGAAATTTAAAACTCCACGACAATTGCAAAATTTGCCATTACAGGGGCTTAAAATGGCTATTCGGGACTTTCACCATATATTGAAGGGAAAAGGTCAAAATACTCCCTTTGGTAAAATGATTAAAAATATCATCCGTTACGAATTTTAGTAAAAAATATCCCTATCATTATTAAAGTTTTCACATATATCCATCTCTTAACGTAAATTCTCAAATTCTCTAAAATAACCCGATTTTAATTTTAAAACTCACTCCATTATTTAACCAACCCATCCGGAGGGAGTAGTTGATTCAATCAATCTTCAATTCTAGTTTGAAGTTGAAACCAAGTTCAATTTTATCAAATTTCATTATTAAAGTCGATAAAGTCTGGTGAATTTTTCTTTTCGACAAGTGATGATTGAGTGGTTTTTGGTGAACGAATTTTGATAAAATTGAACTTGGTTTCAAACTTCAAACTAGAATTGAAGATTGATTGAATCAACTACTCCCTCCGGTTGGGTCGATTAAATAATGGAACGGGTTTTAAAATTAAAATCCGGTTATTTTGGGGATTTGTTCCGTTAATAAAAGGAGTATATCTGAAAACTTTAATAACAGTAGAGGTATTTTTTACTCTAATTCATAACGGAAAATATTTTTAACTCTTTTCCCAAAATAGAAGGATATTTTTAACCCCTTTCCCTATATTGAAAGCCTATTTGGCTTCCCCTAAATTCTCATTCTGGATCATTGAGAGAGGCCCAACAAAAGAAACCATTAAACAACTTAACATGGAAGAAGTTTTTGCGCGGATTGTTCTTCAAATGCAGTGGTCTTTAATTTTTGTCTCTGATATATGTGGTCTTTAATTTGATCTCTTATATGTGTGGTATTTATTTTTTACCCTACTGCTTATTTAATAAAAGTATACATATGTCTCGCTCGATATAAGTTCTGTAGAAATTAAGTTATGCGGTATAAGTTATGCAATATTTTTCAAATTATGTTGAATGTTGAAAATTTTACCTTTTCCGGCAAAACTTATGTACATATGTCGAATCTAAATGCTAACTATGCCGAGCGAAATCTAAACTTAAGCTTTTTTCAAATTGTCTTAAATGTTGAAAGTTTTGTCTTGTTCGGCATAATTTGTGTAATGTTATGATACATATGTCTAAGTTAAACATAAAAAATACCTTGCTAAATTTAAATTATGCCGCATCAAAATTCGGATGGACAAAAATTAAATACCAGAATTTTGAGGGACAAAAAGTAAAAACCAAACCTGAAAATGGCATTTATGCGAATGACTGTTGAAAGGCTATTGGGCTTTCCCTAAATTCTCATTATGGATCATTCAGAGAGGCCCAAAGCAATTTATGGATATTTTAAACCATGATCTAACGATACTCTTTGAGTAGATTGAAAATCTTATAAGAAAATATTAGATCATAATTTAAATTTTTTTAAATTATTATAAATGTTAGATAACAATCTAACATTTATCTGTAAAGTTGAAAAATATATGAGTAAGTACAACAACAACATATCAAGTGTAATCTCACAAAGTGGAGTCTGGGGAGAATAAAATGTACGCAGATCTTACTTCTACCAGCTTTGTGGGATAGAGAGGTGTTTCCGATAGAACCTCGGCTAAAAAAATAGTTAATGCAGGATTGCAAGGAAAATAAGACAACAAAATATCACGATACAAAGCAAAAGAAGCAACACATAGTAATACACACATAAAGAGTAGGGATATACGCGCTACCTAAATAATAATACTAGAAAAAGGAGAAGAGGAGATGAAGAGACTAACACCCTACCTCTGCCGCACAGTGTTAAATATATATAAGTAAATTAAATGTTAGATAAAAATTATAAAATTACCCACTTATGAATTATGTTTGCACAATTTTTAGAAATAGGAATAAGATGTAAATAAGAGCTTAAAAGGAATATTTGCTTAAATCAGTACTGGACAGCGACTAAGAAACAAAAAAGATAAGAGATTAACTAATATTTACAATCAGTGTAAACTTTTAGGGTGCGTTTGGTTCGCGCAGGATAAACGGAATGAAATCCAGTAAGGGAATGGAATGGAAAGGAAAGGAGTTACCTGATTGTCCCTACATGTTTGGTTTTGGGTGGTCCGAGTGGTCTGAGGTCCGAGGTTCGGGTTGGGGAAAGGGAATCCAAATACCTAGGGGGTGGGGGAATTAAAGAAAGGAAATGAAAGTGAAAAAGAGGTAAAGGAAATGAAAAAATAAGGTCAAACAAACAACAACAAAGGAAATTTTATTCCTCCATTTCCTTTCCCTTTCCTGTTTACTTCGAACCAAATGTACCCTATTTTACACATTCATGTAACTTTGACATTTCTTATAACTCTCTTATTTCAAAATTTGTCTTAGAAATTTGGAGCAGTTAAAGGCCACTAAAATTACATGTAAGAATGGTTCTTGGGCCTAACTCAATCCAAAAAATTAGCTTGTAGGATGAGGATTGTCCAAGTTCATATACGGAGTTCATGTTTCCATTCCATTACCGATGTGGGACTCTTAACACTTCCCGCACGCCCAGACCCAGTTAACTGAAGCGTAGATAATATAATTTGGGGGCCCAACATCAGTGAACAAATAATTGGAATGAGCCTGACTCTGATACTATGTAAAAATGAATCTTTGGCCTAACTCAACCCCAAAACCATATACGGAGTCCATGTTTTCATTCCATTACCGATGTGGGACTCTTAACACTATAATTTTGTGTGATCAACTAGAAAATAACAGCAACTAAACTGTGAAACTAAAAGCATAGGAAAAAGAAAGATATGTCGTGTCTTCATTGCGTCGGCTAATGGCGAACGGTTAATAGATAGAGAGCGCTTTAGGAAGCAGCAAGATACGCCATGTCACATGGTGGAAGTTCAAAGATGAGTACATGGAAGCACCAATGAAAAGTCCAGAGTGCAGATAGAACCTTATCGACACGGTAGAAGAGAAGACATCTTGCTGGTCAAGAAGAAGCATATATAAGCGGCCTCTTTCTCTCACCGGTGACATCGGCGAAAGAAAGAAGGCTACCACGGGCAGAGATCGATCTGGGTCTCCATCAACGTGATGCCACTGCGGGCCCCAGCCGATCTTTCCATTCATTCCTACGAGCCGACTAAGTCAGACCAAAGTGACTATTCCGGGGTACAATGCCGACTCGCAAAGAGCCATCGGCAAGATTCGTCTGTGTGCCACACATAGGATCTGAAGACTGAGGTCACTTCTTATCTTACGTGATTGACGGTGACACCTCCTAAACTTCTAGCGTGGTATCTTCCACCCTTCATTAATGCTAAAAATACGTTGATGAGAAGGGGGTATTTGCCGACAAGAAGCTTTTTTTTTTCATTTAGAGGAGTATATTTAGGGATTGCTTAATGCTTTTATAAATGCGACGCTATTATTAAACGCATGTATTAGATTAAAATTAATTTAAATTACAAATAATAATTATGAAATTGTTTTGCGTATTAATAAATGCGAATATGTTATTTAACACGACGTCATGGTTGAAATATTTATTTTATTGTATTTATTTATTTATGTATCGTTAAGAATTGTTTGAGTTTCAATTAATGGGTAATAGGGCTTAAATTAGGAATGATATTAATGAAATTGCTTGTTATTGGAATGACTAATGCGGGCGTGAGACTCAAGGTGTGCTTAGTGCTCTACGTAAAATGCGGTGTCATTATTAAATTGCTTATTTATGCATGTATTAATGTTTTATTGTTGCATTTTATTATTATAAGATTGTTAAAATTATTTTTAAAAAATTAGTGTAATTTTATAGTTAATGACTGGACGGGAGGATCAAAATTGAGTGTCAACACCCATCAGCCCATTTTTCTATTTCGTCACCAATACCCTAAACAAAACAAATAAAACCTAGTAGAAACCCACCGCAGCTCACCATCAACAATCACAACTTACCAAAACAAATGACTGAAATCAGTACCAAAACCATAATTAAATCGTACCAAATCGATATCCAAATTTACCAAATCAAGACTTACCATAACCATAAAAATCGCAATAAAATCAATCCCCTTTAAATCTTGTTTGTTTTCCGTATTTGCTGTATTCTTATGAATTTTTTGGGAGTCGAAATGGTTTATTAATGCTTCCTGATATTATCGACTGTTGTATTCAAACTATGTCGCGTGAATTTTGTGTTTTCGAGGTCATGTGATAAATGCGACGCATTGTTCTGTCGTAGAAGCTATGATCTGTGATAGTCAAAGCTCATATGTGATTATAAGTGTATTCTTTGCTCATTCGAAATTATGTCGGTAGTAATGATGCAGTTTTATATCTGTAAACATGTTCGATAACTTGTTTGTGTGCTTGCTATAAGTGGTGTGAGGTAGGTTTAATCTCAGATCTTTATTGATATGTTTATAAACTCGTGGGACGAATCTGGGAGCAGCAAAATGTAAATGCGATAGTTTATATGTTGTGTGTGTCCTGCCTGTCTAGGATCTTGTTTAGTATTAATTGGTCCACTATGTTCCTAACTAGTCAAATTGGACCATGCCCATGTTAGTGTAGAATAACTCATGAATTTGGATTGAACATTATTTGAATACATCCCTGATTTAGCCAGACCTGTAATCCTGCATCGGCTTTGGAATTGTTTATCCGAATCAGCAATGGTCAGTAGAACATCACTAGAACGCTGTGTTTATCTGGTCAATAGGACACCCCCTACATATTGAGTTAAATACAAGTTTACTCTAGGCAGTTGTCAGGCGATTTGCAACTGCTCACGCAAGTGTATGTATCGTTCACAAGTAATATAGTCTGGTAAGACCAAATATCGTCCTCAGAGACTGGTTTCTAACTACCGAACATCTAGTCTAGGTTATCTATTTGGCAAACGATAATTGAATTGAGTTTTTATCTAACTACTAGAATAATTTCAAGAAGTAAACTAATTTATTTTGATTTTATTATGAAGGAGTTAGTGTTTCTAATATCCTCGACTATCCACTCTATTCAATCCTTAATGCAACTAGAATGACTTCTTCTTCTACGTTAAGATAACGGTTAACTAGACTGTCTTATATTCCGGTTAGGATATATAATCGCTCAACCCCAGTGCAGAACACTTTCATAATTCTATGATAGGATTTACTACTTAGGAGGATTAAGAACAATAATCTATAATGCTACACAAGTATCGGGGTACTTTCGTCCACGATTTTAACCTATTACATTCAACTACAGCATATCCAAATCTCTCCTCTCGATTCTTGATTCGAAATCATATAGATTATGATAGTTAGTGATCAATTAACTATCAAACATTCATACCAATTATTGAATAAATCTTAAACGAGTGAAGAAGAAATCAAACTAATGTATTGATTCATGAATAAGAGTTTCTAGTGATTCAAAAGGAAAGCCATATTAAAAAGATTAGCTCATAGACATGCTAAGAACTAATTTAATATCCATACATGAACTGAATTAACAACAAAGAAAAGAAAATTCTGAACATGTTTCCAATCTTCTGCCTTGATTTCTATCTGAACGGTGTTGTGTGGTGTAGAATAGGGTTTTTAGAATATGTACAAGATGCCTCCTTTAGGTCAGCCTCACTCTATTTTATAGCAAACCCTAGGGTTTAAGTATGTTGCAAATTTCGTGCCCTATGGACCCTTTTGTCCTTGGCCAAATTAACTTCGAAACTGAAATTTCCGCATCGGCGCCGCGGCCCGGCAGACTGGCGCCACGGCGCCATAATTCCTGTGGCCTCTCAGCTCTTCCGGCGCCGCGGACCTGCTCTTCGGCGCCGTGGCGCTGTATGGCTTTCGTCCGGGTTGTCAATTTCTGTCATTTTTTGCCTCGGATTCCTCCTTTTATGTCAATTTTCCGCTTCTTTTTGCCATTTTGCATTTTTTGAACCGATATGACTCAAAAGAAATAAAAAAATCTAATACTATACTAAACACAACAAAAACGATTAAAATACTAACTAAAAATAACTCAAAAAATGTATATAAGATATGCCTAACAAACCCCCAAACTTAACCTTTGCTCGCCCTCGAGCAAAGATCAAACAAAAATCAAAGAACAAAAACAAAAAAGACTCAAAGATGCAAATCAAACAGCTGCATAAGGATACTTAGAAACACATGAACGTCTGTTGGGATAATATATTGGAACATGTATAGCATGAATTTAACAATCTAGAATTTTAAGTAAGATATTTCGCAAATTCATATCAATCACAATCAATGGAAGCATGAACACCTAACCTATGCATGTCAATTTCATTTTCATTTTCCTCAAAGTTCTATGAGTCTGTTTACTGGTTATTCTCCACTAATCATGGACATACATACTAGAGATATTCAGGACTTTTCTGGGTTGTAATGTAGGCTTAGGCAGAGATAGGTAATATTAGACATTTAGGCTCAATTTACATACCATAAGCGTTTTTTCTCGTTCAACCATTTCATCTCCTTCTTTTTGGTATTCTTTTCAAGTCATACCTATCATTCTCCTCCTTTCTTTTTGGTTGAGAGCATGAAATACATTTACTTAGGCACCCCCAATCCTTAATGCAACTAGAATGACTTATTCTTCTACGTTAGGATAGCGGTTAACTAGACTGTCTTATATTCCGATTATGATATATAATCGCTCAACCCCAGTGCAGAATCCTTCTATATTTCTATGATAGAATTTACTACATAGGAGGATTAAGAACAGTAACCTATAATGCTACAGAAGTATCGGGGTACTTTCGTCCACGATTTTAACCTATGTCTATTCAACTACAGCATATCCAAATCTCTCCTCTCGGTTCTTGATTCGAAATCATATAGATTATGATAGTTAGTGATCAATTAACTATCAACCATTCATACCAATTAATGAATAAATCTTAAACAAGTGAAGAAGAAATCAAACTAATGTATTGATTCATGAATAAGAGTTTCTAGTGATTCAAAAGGAAATCCCCAATAAAAATATTAGCTCATAGCCATAGACATACTAAGAACTAATTTAATATCCATACATGAACTAAATTAAAATTAAAAAAGGAAAGAAAATAACTAAACATGTCTCCAATCTTATGAAGTTATCATGCACATCTAAATTTTGACCTAACAATTTAATTTGCATATCCAATCATGAAATTTAGGCATAGATTCTTCTCAATTGCAAAATTAAGTATCTTTATGCATCATGTCATACTTATGTTAATCAAGATTAAGTCAACAAGTAAATATGTGCATTTAGTTAATAAATCGACTTTGCATCATTTTTATAAATAATATAAATGCATACCTTTAAACTTTACATGTATAACATTAGTCTTATAAATCTTTTATCAAAATGCATCCTTTTATAAAATACTTTCAACATCTTTTAAATATGCATTGCACTCTAGCATTATAATAAATTAGGTTTGAATGGACAACAACAAGTTAGCGGATCTTAGAGGGTGCCTAACCCCTTCCCTCTAGATTAATAAAGAACATTTGCCCAGAATCTCACATAAGTTTTGCAGACCATTGAAATGGAGTTAGTGTTGACTTTAATCTAGTTGACATTTAGGTTTCCTAATTCACCCAAACTAATTAGGTGGCGACTCCGCGAACCCTTTAGCATTTTAGCACTACTTTTTTGCATACTTTTATTTTTATTTCTAACAAATAGCAGGATTCCCTGAGATAATGTCGCGGTAAAAACAAGGCGTGACAATAGCCTCGACTAATGATTATCGAGAATGGGATATCGATGATATGTGATATGTCGACATGTGGTTTGCATCATATACTTAGAGGATGTAGTATGTCTCACCTGCTACGAGTTATGGATACTCATAATGGACACATGGATACTTTGGAAGTATTGGTATACCCTGTTGACATACTATTTGTTATACACGTATCAGCGTGTGGGAGTTAGAAGTCCTTAGACTTGAGGTCGATACGCACCTTGTCTACAGAGTAATGTACTTTGATCATGTCCTAAGCTCAAATGCCCTATAGGTTGAGATACGACTTGTATTGAGTACATTACGATGTGGATTAAAGGTGGTAGTTGAGCTAAGATTAAGATTCATTCCTCGAATGTATATTCGAGAGAACACTCAATTTCTCAGTGATATTAGGTTGACTAAGTCGTTGGCCAACACAATAGACATATCTAGGATATGGTCTTGTTGTCAACTAATATAGATCAGATATAATGATCAAACCATTTGGATAAACACATGACATATCCTAAGCTTGATCGAGTGTGTCGTGAATTGAATGATTTTATCTTCCCATATAAAGGTTCATTTTACCAGGTTCGAGTAAATGTACTTCACATATTAAGTTCGTCTCCCGGCGCCATCTAGGAGTTCCGTGTAGACCCTAATATGATTAGTGTCGATATGTGAAGGCTTGTAGGTAACACTATGTCAATTGTTCCTTCGATCTAAGGATGTAACGAGAGAATATAAATGTTTGATTTATGATAGAGATATTTGAGTGAATAGTGATTATTTAATTAAGTCATTGAATTTCAGATTTAATTAAAATGAAAACGAGACGATGTCCTACACTGGACTAGGGCCGCGGCGCATATGACACAAGGTCGCAGTGCCTCCTATTTGAGACGCGTCGCCGCCAAGACAGACTCTGACTGACCCACTGCGTCTCGTTTTCTGGGCCTGGACCACGGGAAACCTAGGCTGTGTTTTAACCCTAAAACACAACTATAAATAGTGGTTTTATTTGATTATTCAATACACTTAATTCATTTATATTATTCTAAGTCTTAGAGACCTAGAATCAAAATATTCTCTCGAACCTCTGCCGAATTTTCTAGCTGTTTGGAAGATGATTACATCGGAGTTCTAGAAACTTGAAATCGAGGACCAGTTGCGTGCGCACCCTCAGACATTATACTAAAAGACTCCAGATTTATACAAATCGTAAGTATTTTGTCGATGCATTACGATTATTATACATGTTATATGATTTACATGTATTTTACATTATTACATAATCATCCTGTAGTTCGTCGTTTGTTGGGTTTGAAATAAAATTTTCAAATTCTGTTGAGTACACGGACCCAACAAAACCCTACAGTGGTATCAGAGTCTGAGTTGTTTTGTGTGATTGTGTAGTATTAGTTAATAATGATATGAGTTAGAATTTGTTTAAATCTAAATTTTATGTCCTTTGAAGCTTGAAAACCTAATATCTTAAGAGCACATAATCCTTGTCTCCTCAACTGTTAAACAATGATGTAATCGAGGAAGTCAATCAAATCTAACTTTTATAAGTTGATGTGCGTAACCGGTTCATTACGAGCATGGTGCACTGAAGTGAAGAACGAGAAGGGATTGGATGATGGTCGATGAACGTGTTGTTTGATGGTGAAGGGTAACGAGGATGAATCTGCAAATCTGACCCTAAACCAGTTTTAGGGTTTCGAAAATGCAGATTTTGTGTTTCTGAGACAGAGGCGCCGCGACTCCACGATGGAGCGTAGCGGCGCCTGCTAGGGTTTTGTGACGGCGCCACAGCTCCACGATGGAGCGCCGCGGCGCTACCTATAGTTTGACGAAGAGTCGCGACTCCGTTCCTGAGCGCTGCGACACTGTTAATCCTGAAGCTTAAATTTTAGTCCCTGCCTCTAGGGCGCCGCGACGCCACCCAATTAGGGCCGCGACGTCGAGGCTCCAGAATAAAAAATAATTGGAATAAAAAATTGAAGTTTTAAAGATTTCAGATTCTGATTCTGAAGTTTAAAAGTTTCATAATATGAAATTAAAACTTTTCAAATAGGTAGATTTGGTCATTTGGGACAAATTTGTAATTAAATAAAGTTTTTGAAAATCAATATTTTAAATTTTGGAAATTGCAGATAGGTCCCTGAAACTTGAAAATTAAAATTTGATTTTCTAAATTTAAAGAGATTCAGATTGAAATTTTAAATTCTTGAGGGACTAAACTGTAAATTCTGAAAATTTGCAGATTTATCCTGAAAAATCAATTTTTAAAAATCAAATTGTTTAAGGGACGTTTTGGATTAAGACTTAGATTTAGAGTTTAGATAAATTAACTCATGATTATTATTAATTGTATATTATTGAATAATAAACGAAATATATGGTAAGTGTTTAAATGCGTACGTTTTAAATATTAGCATAATGTCCCCTATAACTGTCTGGGTAGGCGGGGCCCAGTAATTGATCAAAATCATCTTATATCATGTCTATTGGATTGATGGTTCCCAACTAAATATGTTTTAGAAATTGCATGATAAGATGTCGTATTGGATATAACGGGACGGGGCAGTGGCCTGGGATGGACTCCTGGGACCAGTGGGCAGTGGGCCCACTAAAGAATTTGGGGTGCATGACATGTCCAAAAAATGGTGAATAATATACGGGGATATATCATCCAAAAAATTACACAAACTAGACGGAAATTGGGACTCATCAAATATTACATGGCGACTAATAATGATTTTATTAGACGATAATTAAAAACATTTGTAACCACGATGATTTGACGGATAACCCAAAAATACACAAGGGGTAGACCGGGCATGAAGTTTGTTAATTGTGGTGGACGGAAAGAGTGGATAACATAAGCATCCAAAGACCCTAAGATGTGAATACAAAAGAGTCTTATTATAAAAAATGTGAAGAGGGGTCGAATATGTCGAACCTTTAGAAGGAAGAACGTTAAGAATATTTGTAGTCATTTATAGAGCATGATGCCAAAAAGCTGGGGGTACGGAAGCATGAATCAATAAAGTTTGGACAACGTTATTAATGGTACGAGTTTTGCGCTTGGTTTTTCCATTTTGTGAAGATGTATGAGGACAAGAAAAATGAAAATTTATCTCATTAGTAGTACAAAATTCTCAAAATACCCCATTATCATACTTTTTGCCGTTATCACATTGAATATTTTTGATTTTCCGTTCAAATTGGGTTCTGATGAATGCTCTAAATTTTAAGAAGATGGAAAAAACTTGAGATTTTTTCGCTATCGGAAAAGTCCATAAAAACTTAGAATAATCATCCAAAATAGAACATAATACAGATGATCCAAAGAACTAAGTACATGAGATGTCAATAACTCACTATGAATAATGTCAAATGACATTGAAGTATGAAAATTAGAGTCTACAAATGACAACCTAACAATTTTCTCTAAAGAACAAGACTGACAATTCGGAGTACTACGTGTACTCTTACATGAAATAAAATTATTTTTATCTAAAGAAGACAAAATAGACGACCCCGGATGACCTAGACGAGCATGCCACTAGGAAGGAACAAGAGCTGCAAAAGTTTATGGCAAGACTTGACTCGAGAAACCAAAACTTGGCGTGATAGGATAAATATCTCCCCTACTATCACACCTCATGAGAGGACTCCCCGTTTGGAAATCATTCACAGAGAAACCAAAAGGATCAAATTCAATTGAAATAAAATTATCAGTGGTGAACTTACAGACAAACACCAAATTTTTAATTAATTTAGGGACATGAAGGGTATTTTTCAAGATAAGGGGTGGGTGGCGGGGAGACAAGTTTTATGACCATAACCACGAATTTGAATAGTATTATCATTCCCAACAATTATGCCACGAGGGTTGCTCAAATTGGAATAAAACGAGAGAGTACCTGAATCAGATGTCATGTGGGTTGTGGTACATGTGTCCATGTACCAATTTGGATCCAGAGAAGTTAATCTCAGCGTGTGCATTGCAGCTTTAATATATGTCGAAGACAGTGCGAAAATGGGCCCCTCAGTCTAAAAGACCTGTTGTGGCCGAGGCCCAAGCAGGCATGGGGCTGGCCAAGGTCCAATTGGGCGTGAATTATGATGCTAGGGCTGCTGGCCCAACCCGTGATGGGTCTGCTGGACAGTGGGCCGAGAATGGGCAGTGGTCAATTCCCGGAAGCTTCGCCTGTTTGTGGAGAAGCTGTGGGCCACTGGCAGTTGGCCCATGGCCCAACTGGCCGGGACCCACCAGTGCCTCGTCCTCCGCCATTATTACCACCACGACCACCATCTTTATTTTTATTCTTGTGATTCTAACCTTTTTTGTCGCCACCGTTATTGCGATTTTAGCATGAATTGTCATAATATGCGTGAGGACTATTGGATGTGGCTATAAAGCCGGAGTTAGCGCTAGTAGCCGTATTTTTAGCCAACCTAGCCTCCTCCAGTGTAAGCATAGACCGGGCTTAATAAAATTGTGGTATGGGGTTACTTTGACGAATGATTGAAGCAACGCCGTTATAGGCCTCAAACAGGCCTGCAACCATATGTAGAACGAGACGACTATTGCTAACAAGAGCACCCACATTGCGAAGTTGGTCCGCCAATTCCTTTAGTCGTTTGCAATAGGATGAAACGTTCGGAAAATCCTCCATAGCGACTTGAGAAAATTCATGTTCAAGGGTGACAATGCGGGAATGACTGTTATCTTTGAATATATCACGCAATCTATTCCAAGCGGCCATAGCTGTAGAGTTAGGTTCCATTATCGTCTGTAAGAGGTCGAGAGAGATAGTGACATATCCACTGGAGAACCTTAGCATCAAGAGTAATTCATAATTTTGGATCTTCCTCCTTGGTGGGCACACCCTCCGTACCAGGAGTTGGAGGGATTATGTGGTGGAGAACTTGATGTGCCAGTGTATGAATCTTGAACAACTCTGCCCACGTCCCATATTGAACGTTTTCTAAGTCAAGAACAATAGGAAGATCGCTCTTGATGTTAGAAACTGTTAGGGCAGGATGAAACATGTTCTTATCAGTCATAGTGAATAGAACAAGAAATTGGACAAGAAAAATAAAAAATGGGAACGAATGCTCTCGGGTTTTGAGAAAAACCGAGAGGAAGAAACGAAATTTCTTTGTTTTTCTTTGGGAGATGAGCGGAAGTATTTGAGTCCTAGACTACTGATACCACGAAAGAAATAATCACTTGATTATTCTCATTAATGAAAGGGTATATATACATGTTATATATTTCCATAATAGGAAAATCATTTTCCTATTCTACATCTAAAACTCTATTCTATTTGGAGACTAACTATCCAATTATGGTAAGAGTACAAGAGTAATTATACTACAATATTACATCGATATACACTTGCCTTATACGGACTACTATTCTGGAATGGGCCAGCCCGAGATGGGCTGCTGCTGCCTTCTAGCGTAACCCACAATTACCGTGATATACACTTTGTATACCAAGTGTGTATCACGGGATATTACCTTGTTTAACAATTTTCTTGCTTTAATTTAGACTTAAAAGTTTGCATCTTTTGTTGAGTGTTTCATGTGATTAGCTTTGTTTTTCGCCTAGTTTCCTGATGCTTCAATAAATTCTTGAAGAGATTGTTGATTTTTTGTTTTTTTATTTTAGATCGGAGGACCGGTGTTTAGGAAGGAGGCTTGTTGCGGGGATTTTCTTGCCTTTTTGAGCCTAAAGTTTCCATTTTTATAGATTTTAATGGTTTGCTTTGTTTGCGACCTGGATATGGGATACTTGAAGAAATTTATCTCAGTTTGCTCCAAGCCAAAGCTCTCTGTTGGATGCCTAAGTATTTTATAAAGTGTGAAATGTTGTAATAATCATGTTTGACAGATGAAAATCACGCCTCAACCAGAATATTTCGTGCATTTACAAAAATACCACAAAAATTTGGTACCCTAAATTGTCTTTAATTTGTTTAAAGAAAACAACATAAATGAAGGTGCATTATTTCAAAATATGGTATCATCAGAGTTTAGCCTTGCAAGTCCTTGCTTGGTTACATCATACATGTTACCTACAATTATTTAATAAATTTGTGTAAGCTAATTACTTGTTCTCATTGAGTGCTGCTGATAATACCTGACAATCAGTTTCCACAATGAGTGGAATTTTTTTTTTTTTTTTTTTTTTTTGTGAAGGCTAATTTCAACCCTTTTAAGAGTGCATATATTTCTGCATGTAGAGCTGAGTGGCATTTGATTGGCGCAGTGAATCCTTCCATCCACCTTTCTTCTGAGTTCCTGATGATTCCTCCTATTCCACCATTTTTGACAGCATAGTGGAATGATCTATCAGTGTTTAATTTGAGCATGTTGGGGGGTGGTTTTTTCCATACAACCTTGACTACATTTTGAGTTGTTGTTAGTTTACAATGCTGGTTGTAAGGACGAATGCCCTATTAGATTGAGTCTGTTATTGGCCCAGTTCTTTACAGACTTCTCTTATAGTCTTTCCAGATATTTGTAAGTACTATATTTCATGACGGGTTGGTCCGCTCGATCAAATTAAGGTATTGGGTGCCGGTCTGAAATTTAAAGAATTTTTTTTTTGTCAAAAGAAATTTCAGACTTACCTAACTGAAATTTTAGCCAATTTTAAATGCACTTCAGTCATGTACGACTGAAGTTCAGACATACATAAAATTCATAAGCGGCTGTCTGGAGTTATGTTCAAAGAGGATAAACTTGCAAAAAAGTTTCAACACCTAGTAAAATTTAAATGACCCCAAAAGTGGAATTCGTGCACTTCTACCGTCCTTTGTCTCCAATCTGTTGAAAGCCAATAGGGCTTCCCCTAAAATTCTCATTCCGGATCATTGAGAAAGACCCAAGGAAATAACCATTACAACACTTAACATGGAAAAATTGAAGAGGCCCGAGAATTCAAAAGGTAAGGGGTCATTTGCATGAATGTCCCTATTCGGGGCAGTCTTTAAATTCTTCCCCTCAAATTGACGGTCTTTAATTTTTGTCATTCGATACTTTAAGTAACAAACAAATGACCGAAAATACTTTTGATATTCAGGTCCTGGGTTCGAACCCCAATAAAAAAAATTGCAACGCGTATGTTCTTATAAAACTATGCCTATTTGCTATGTAATTACATAGAAACTATACTTATAGGCATAACTCATTAGAATTAAGCAATCTATAGAACTATGCCGGGCACGACAAAGATTTCTACTCCCTCTGTAATAAGCGATGTTTTTACCTTATCACACCCCTTAAGAAATTGCTCACTCTTAGAAAATTATGAGTATTTTTACTAACACATTCCTAATTAATGCCTAGAAAAGAAAAACTATTTAGTGATTCTTGATTATGTGAAGAGGGTTAATTTTGAAATAATAAGATAAATTTCTTTTGGAAATCCTAAAGTACCGTTTATTTTGAAACAAAATGAAAAGTCTAAAACACCACTTATTATGGAACGCAGGGAGTTCAAACTACATAGTAGAAACTATGCCTTGCGAAATTAAAGCATAAGATCATTGCCACAAACCTTTGTCTACAAGGCACTGTTCTATGTAACTTCATCCGAATAGGCATAGATTCAAAGAAATTTACGCCTTGCGAAATTACTATTAATTTCGACTATTGGAGATCGTGCCCAGAATCTCTAGTGCGAAAATGATATTTTAACCCATAAATTTTCATTAAATGAAAAATAAGAACAAAAATTTAAGATCATCAAATTGAAGGGAAAAAAATTAAAGATCAGTCCTTAATCCATGCAAATTTTTGAAATGTAAGATAAACGATACGCGTCGTTTTATAATCTAAGCGCCAAAAGCACGATATTCTGAAAAAGAAGACAACTATATATTTCACCTATTCACATCTTATTCGAATTGTATGTAAAGATTATGAAATAGAACACAAATAAAAGAGTACAATTGAGTCAATTTCTTAAGGTTCTATTTATCTTTTAGCCCCTTTTATCTCCGGTATAGAAATAACGTTTACTAGTCACTTTTTTTATTATATTTTTTTAAAAGTCTCATATTAGTTATTACTATGAAACTTTATTACAATCTGGAGTTTTAAATTTTACTTTACTGAAATTTCAATGGTGAAATTCGAAACTTCATGAAAATCCATTTTTTAATTATAGGGCTGAAAATGTTTTTTTTTTTAAATTTTAGGGGAAAAAACGTGTGCGCCCCTCAAACCAAAGTAATTACCTGTCCATACCCTCATTACTTTTGTACCAAAAAACTCAAAACTATTTATCCAAGATGTCCCAAATTATGATACCAACATGATATATAAATATAATGTAAGAGTTTTGGGGTGAGGGTACTCGGATAATTAGTTTCGGCTGCTTGATTTAGAATCCAAATTAGATTAGAAGAGGCATGGAGCGAGTAATTATTTTGATTTTAAGGGTATTTGGTGTTGTTTCTTCTAAATTTGATCATCTGTTGAAAGCCTATTGGGCTTCCTTAAATTGTCAATCCGGATCATTGAGAGAGGCCCAAGAAAATAACCATTACAGCACTAACATAGAAAACATACTGAAAAAGGGTTTAAGGAGTGAACAAAAGATTCAGGGTTTAAGCAAATCAAACCAAAAAGAGAAATGGGTAGTGGAGCAGTGAAGAAAGGATGGTTAGGGCAAATGGGTTTCAACAAAAGTGGTGGAAATATCAATTGGTATCCAGGTCATATGGCTACTGCAACTCGCGCTATTCGCCAACGCCTCAAATTATCTGA
This sequence comes from Przewalskia tangutica, assembly GCA_029844215.1. NCBI lineage: Eukaryota > Viridiplantae > Streptophyta > Magnoliopsida > Solanales > Solanaceae > Przewalskia > Przewalskia tangutica. The sequence goes on along the minus strand of CM056730.1, from coordinate 123,240,956 downwards.
TCTTGTCATTGAAGTCCGTGATGCCCGCGTATGTTGTTACTTTCCTATTTTTTATTTCTTTATAATTGTGTTGTCTGGGTTAGCTTCACGGAACAGGTACCGGTTAGGCTAGGACATATGAGAGAAGTCACCTACCCCTCAGTTTCAATTTATTTGTCTTACTTTCATTTTTAGTCCGTTTAAAAAAATGTCTTTTCTCTTTAATTCCTACTTTACAGCAGAGTGAAACTGAGGGGGGACTATATTTTTTTTATCGAATTTGAACCTATGGTTCTCAGAAATTGTTTTTTATTCTGTATTCACGGACACATTGGTCATTTATTTTGATGAATTTTGCTCTTTTGATTCAATTATTTTGTTTTGTGTGTGTAGATACCGTTGTCTTCGGCGAATGAAGATTTGCAGCCGATGCTTTCTGGGAAAAGGCGTGTGATTGCGCTGAATAAGCAAGATTTGGCCAACCGCAACCTCATGCATGTATCTAATTTCTAACACTCCTCTTTATTAACGGGCATTCAAGAATCCGTACATGAAATTGTAATGAATTTGAAAGAAATTGTATTGAGAAGTAATCTATATGAAACTTTCTGATGTGTCTATTTGTGTCAAGGGTCCTGGATATGTAACTACTCAAGACATCATCTTGCCGCCTTATGTAGAAATCGTTGATAATACACAACATATAGCTAGTTTAGTGGAACCAATTGATTTTTGTATTGGATTACAAATAGAGAGAAATCGTGGGTATCTTATAATAATGTCACAAAACTTTCAAGATGGAAGTTATCCTATAGATGCTTTATTCATGTCTGTTCGAGACGCGAATGAATGTAGTGAATGCTAATTCCTTTGTCAAAGTTGTCTTTTTTGTCTTTTTGGAGCTCATAGGTAGCTTAATAGAATAGATTGATTTTGTTCACTGTCTGTAATGTTGCGTTTCTTGTATGTTATGCACTATTTTTCAAGTTTTTTTTTTGATAATTATGGAGTTCGGGCCAGCTCGCGTACCTTGACTAATTCCACCACTACATGCTAGTGGCGGAGCTAGGAATTCAAACAAGGGGATTTTTTTTTCAAAAATAATATTTTTATGTCAAGGGGATTCAACAACTTATATATATACACAAATAATTCATTTTTGCCTTGTTTAGTAGATAATTTTTCAACAAATGGGTGTTCCTCTGCCTCCGCCCTTGCCGCTGGAAATTGAACCGAGAGCTCATGGTTCTCAACTCACTTCATTGATTACTAGGCTATACCCTATAGTGCCTATTGATTCAAGTTCATTTCACCTTGATAATATAACAATCATATTAAAAGGGGAAGATAAGCCCCCTTTCCAAAATGAACATCTTGGTTAAATTAAATTGTCTTTATGAAGTCCAAAGATGTGCAGCATTTGCTATTTATATACTGAGGGTCTACCAAGAATAAATAGAAACTTAACAAAGAATCCTTAAGTTTGCATCTTTTGCTCATGTATGTATTAACACACGCTTGTCTATTAGTGAATGCAATAGAAATTTCTTTACCTTAGGAATACTCTTACTAGCATATGGCAAAGACAATGTAGTTACTTCAACTTACTTATCTCGTTAACAGTTTATGTTTTCTCTAACAATGTTCTAGTTGTACTTAGAATCTCAAGGTTGTTTAGTCTAATGTATGCTAGCATCTGTCGTTATACTAGTTAGTTCTTTCATGGAGTTGTCATTAGCGTTGAATATTTTAATGATCGCTATTAGAATGCAATTATTTTGACATTCTTTATTTTATCAACTTCAAAACTTTGGCTTGTTTGAGGGAATACTTGTTAGAAATTATATGAATCTACAACTAATTGGTATTGGCTTTTCAAATTTTAGTTGGTGAAACTTCTGTATTCATTCTATGCAGAGTTGGATTAGTTATTTCAATTCACGTAAACAAGAGTGCCTCCCAATAAATGCACACAGTAGAAGTTCTGTACATAAGGTTAGCCATCCTTTTTTCCATGCTCTTATTATGCTGATATTCAGAAACATGTAAAAGATGCAGCCATAGTTACCTTTTAATTCTTTCTCGTAATAATAATAATAAATGCAGATTGCAATCAATGCACGAGATTTTCTCTTATAAGCATGTACAGCATGTGTTCTACTCAAACATCTAGTAAATTAGATCTCGGATCAAGAAATTTGAATATTTTATAGGCTGCGAGTTTGCATCTCTTCTGAGAGTTTTTAATCCAATTTCTATGATTTATATTCCAAAGCTTCTTGATCTGGTTGAGTTCAAACTGAAGGAGCTTATGACAAGGGAACCTACTCTCCTTGTCATGGTGGTGGGTGTTCCTAATGTTGGCAAATCGTCTTTAATCAACTCCATTCATCAAATTGCATCATCTCGGTTTCCAGGTGAGGCTTGTTTTTGTTGGTGTTTCTTTTGGGTGCTGTTATAGGAAGCTGATAGTGGCTATGTTTTCAAGTGTACTGTCTATTGATGATTATAATCTTAGTGCAGGAGAAGATGAAGAAGGCTAGAGTGGGGCCTTTGCCTGGTGTTACTCAAGATATTGCTGGATTCAAGGTTAGAAATATTCAACAGCATAGAGGGTCAGATTATGCACTTTCTTTTCCTGCTTAAAAAAAACAAACAAATATTCCACACTAGCTGAATAATTAATGCAGTAGATCCCTGAACATTTGTAACTTTAAAAAAGCAGAGTTGAATTACTTCTTCTATAACGGTTTCTGCAGTTATGAGGTGTGTGCAGTTCTCCAGATATCTTCTCTGTGTTTTCTGACCTCTTTTTGTCAAGGAAACCCTAGCTTTGTATAGCTCTAATACGGGAAATTATTTTGCTTAGACTTACTATTTTGTTACAGAATGTTTAAACATCTTCACTGTGCATCTTCTGGGCTTATCAGAAGTAAAATACATGCTTGTGGCACACAAGAGTGTAACCTAGTAATCAATGAAGTGGTTGCAAACCTTGGAGACCAAGGTTCAATTCCTAACAGACACAAAAAACACTAGGTGATTTCTTCCCATCTGCCTAAGCCTTGATGGCGGAGTTATCTAGTACTTGTGTTGGTGGGATATAGAAGGTACCCTGTGGAATAGTCGAGGTGCATGCGAGCTGACCTGGATCCCACAACTATTAAAAAAAGACATGCTTGTGGGAATCCCTAGTCTAGCAGGAGACCAGTTATCTTCTCGAGATTCAGATTGCAATCATATGTATAAAGTATTGTGTTGTTGATTCAGTTAGAAAGATTGAGAAGTATTGACTTTTTAAACGACTGAAAGAAGTGGAAGACTAAATATGTGGTAACAATAGTTAATTTATTCAAAAACTTCTCGTCAACTGTTGAACTCATAGCATTCTCTGTTTCCTGAATGATTTTTTTTTTAATTTCCTATTTCCATCTTCCCTATATCAATGAGGGTTATGTGATTTCACACAGGTTCATGATTATTTTAACTTTTTAGTGTCACCTTTTATTGGGTGCTCTTTTGTTGCTTATTTTCTTACTGATGCTAAAACGCTATTGCATACAGATTGCACATCGACCTAGCGTATATGTGTTGGACAGTCCAGGAGTGTTGGTTCCAAGTATTCCAGACATAGAAACCGGGTTAAAGCTGACTCTTGCAGGTATATACCTATTTGAACTGTGATTTCAAAATTGTCCTTAAATTCTTTTATTCTACTGAGAATCTCCTTAAATTCTTTTATTCTACTGAGAATCTTTGAAAGACTAATCGAGGAAGGCCATTTCCTAACAAATCATATTTTCCTTACTTGGAACTAATTTTGTTGCATTACTTGATAGGCATGATTATTGTCTTTTTTGGCCTGCATAATGACCTCCCTTCCCACCAGCTATATATCTCCCAAAGCACAAGTAAAGGAAACAAATGATTACATGAAGTTAGTTGTCGGTGTTTACGTTTCTCAGTCAGATACATTATATAAGCTCAAGTTAGGTATAGTTGGCCCATTGGCTGTTCTAAGCTGGTCGATCTGACGTTATGTCTCACTACCCAAAAAAAGAAGTCAAGTAATGTCACTTATCAAATAGTAAAAATAAATAAAGTAAATAAGAACCTCAGGATTCTGTAATTTGCAGTAGGTGGGGGAAACAAACTCCCATACAAAAGAGCAACGTGTTACCAAGTTGAAGCAGGATCTATGACTACACCGTAGTAATTTATTCTGGTTCAATTTTAAGGTATTTCTTATTTACATATATGCTTATGCAGGGTCGGTGAAAGATTCTGTAGTTGGTGAAGAGCGAATTGCTCAATACCTATTAGCAGTTTTAAACACTCGAGGAACTCCTCTTCAGTGGAAGCACTTGGTTGACAGGGAAACTAAGGACCTTCACCATGAGTTGGAAAAGAAACCTGAATCTATTATCAAGGATCTTCAAAACAAGGGAAAGAAGCCCATGAACAAATCTAATGCCTACCGAGTTCAGGTGAAAAATGATTCTGGAGTTTGGTTTTCTTAAGAACTCTTCTGTATTTTGACTATTTTCCCATACCTTTTAATGTATAAAACAAACTCAATCAATTGTGTTTTTTTTATCTTTTGCTTCTCTTTTTGTTGCCATTGTTTTTATGAGGGTCCTTTGAGCGCAGGATATGGTTAGTGAAGTCCAACGCACACTTTGCAACACACTCTCGGAGTTCCGTGGTAGTTTGGAAGATGAATCTGACCTGGAGATTCTAATAGACCACCAGTTTGAAGCGTTGCAGAAGGTTCTGAAGATACCTCATAAGGCTTCTGAGGCTCGGATAATGGTATCAAAGAAATTTCTTACGTTATTTAGAACAGGGAAACTAGGTCCTGTCATCCTAGACGATGTTCCTGATTCTGTATCTTGAATCATCCTTTAAACTTATCATCTGCAACTGAAAGCAATAGTCTGTACCATATTAGTATTATCAATCTTGAGTATCTCATTCCTATACCACGATCTAGTTATCAATTGTCTTGAATAATTCGCCCTTGTATCACTAAACTCAAGTTTATGAATCTTGTAGTAGTTGCATTTTCTTAGAAAATGGCGTTGAGCATGGCTACAACATTTCAAGTTCAGTTTGTTGTCATAAATGTCGATGGTAGTTCTTTAATTAATGTAAAGTGAAGTAAACAACTCTCTAATTTGGTGATTGACTAATTAGAAGGGAGTCTTGGAGCAATGTTAAAGTTGTCTTCATGTGACTTATATGTCATGGGTCTGAGCCGTGGAAGCAACCACTAACCCTTGCGTTAAGGTGCGGCCCTTTTCCCGACCCTTGCTAACATGGGATGCTTTGTACACTTTTGGTGATTGACTAATTAGTGAAAAATACCTGGGTTTTTATCTTTAGCTCATTTATCTTCATGGTATCATAGGGATTGTGATAGACTATGAAAGTGGGTCTTTATAGTTATGAAACTCCTCTTAAGTTATAACTGTAACTTCTATTGAGGCGCTTTAGAGAAATTTCAATTTCACAACACATTTTTAAGTTCAAAGTCTAGTTGGAACTGTGGGATGTTTTTGTAAAGGGCTATGTTCACCCATTTCCTCCCGATGAATGTGTAATTAAAAAGAAGACTTGCTCTTCTTGAAAACAACTTGCTCCAATCCCATGGACAAAATTTAAGGGCTACTTGTCAAAGAATGCGATCTCATTTCTTGAGTGCTTTTTAAATTTGTGACAAAGAACATTTGATGTATGACTTCTAAGTATTATTTAGCTAATACAAGGTAGTGGGCTGTTATTCAATTGACCATTCTGAACAAAATTGATTGGGTACCATGCATTAGAAAAATTAAGTAAAATTTAATGAAGGGGAAAAATGGGAGTTGTACAAATAATCAACAGAAAAGCCTTCACTTATTTGCTTCAATAAACTCTCTATACTCTCTCTTCATTTTGACACCTGATACCGTCCTGCATATATACACACACAAAGTAGAATTAGCACGAGTATAAGTTGAGCTGCTCATCAATTTAATGCTACGAGACTTTGCTCTGTCCATATTATTTTTTCTACAGGTGATTATGGCAGAAAGCAAATGCTGCAGAAATTAGGGCAGGAGATAGAAGCAAATGATAATTTGCAAATCGAAAGTGGTTCAACCAATAATAATGCTAAATGTAGCATAACACAGCAGAAGTCCATTGGGTTGGTTATAGAACATTTTTCACAAATTTCACGGAAATATACATAAAATTCATTCCCTAAATTATGTTAAGGTGTTCGGTTGTACATGGATATTTATACTATGTCATAGTAGTGGAGAATGGAAGTGAGGCAAGGAAGCAGCATTTGATGTGAGCAATATAAACAGAGTTGTAGGTTCTTTTTTCCTCATTTGCCATGTAAGAAGTCTAGGACAGCCAAAAGAGAAAGAGGATCTGATCAAAGATGATATCTTCCTAAGAAACATAAATATTAAAGCAGAAGAATCTTGAGGTAACATAAGGAAATCGATTCAGGAGCATGAAAAATAAGAGTGAAGCTGCAAGAATTTGCATTTCCGATGAATTCAAGTTCATAGGGCTTGAGCAACGATTAGCTAGGCTTATTTTACTTGGTGTATGGTGAAATTATGAGAAATGGAACTCGTGCAACAATGAATTAAGAGAAGAAGATAGATATTCCCCAGACCCCACGCATAGCGGGAGCTTAGTGCACCGGGCTGCCCTTTTTATACTTTTTGGCAAAAAAAAAAGAAGCCAAATGTGACCAACCTGAGCATTTCCTTATTCTTGAAAAACTGTACACATGGAGTACCCATAATCTCAGCTGCCTCAGCAATCTCTGGATCTTCAGTAATATCAATTTCAACAAGGTGGACATGCTTGTCAAATTCATCTATGACCTGTTGCACAAGCACAAATGAACAGGTTAGTTGTAAGCACTACAAAAGCCAGTACTCAACAGCAAAGCAGCTAAGCTAATCGAATCAACTATTACTGAGTAGAAGTAAGAGAAAATGCAAGTCATTCGAAGCACAAAGCTCTTAGACAACCTTTATCAGAGGTTCTTTAAGGTTTATCTCAAGATTTGTGTATTTCTCATCGAGATCATACGATTTCAAGTCCTCAACGTTCTTCAAAATGATAAATTATATTGAAACAGAATCTTTTAAGCCAAATTACCACATAGTACATCAATAAAGTTTGACAGGGCCTAACACTACATTCTTCACAAATTGGTCTCTTGTCTTGCAATAGAAATGTGATGGCTAATTGAAAGGACACGTAGAAGTTAAACATCCTCTGGTAAGATTTCTATCAAAATGAATTGCATACCTTGCTAAGAATCGGTTTCAAGGTCCTACATGGACCACATGTTGGTGATGTATACAGTACACACATAAGCCTTGCACTCTCATGGTACAATTTCCGTAAAGCATACTGAGAAGGAAAACAGTATAAATGATTATCAGATAGGAACACCGACTATGGTAAAGGACCAGTCAAAACATAACATCAGAAAGATCTAAGCTTCCTAGATCTCATACCTGGCCCTTGTGCTTTGTAAGTGTTACATCAAAACCTTCTTGGACATCTTTGTCGGAGAGTTCCTTCTTAACTTCTTCAGTAGGGGGCTGATGAGATAAAGAAATTCAGGAAGATCCATTAGATAATGAACTATTGGTCTTAGGCATATTTGACAATAGCAAAAATTCGAAGGATATTTATATAGTGAAAAAAGTAGGAGATGTTAAGGAAGTAAGAAGCCCCTTGCTTGGTGTTACCCGGTTTACTTCATATAATCATAACCCATAAAGTAGTACAAATTCATTTTATTTTTGATAAGGTAAAGAAAAAGTAGTAAAAATAGATTACTCACAATATATAATATCATCCAAAAACTCGGGGCAAAAAAAAAAAAGATAATGTAGCACCGCCAAGCATCCATAAATTAATCAACTATAAGAATGTATTTTTCTAGTTTTCTGTTTCCCCATAAAAAATAAATTGACTGGGTAACTCAAATGAGAACTCTAAATGCATATCTTTGTTATTTCCGAAAGAATAACAGTTTCCTTGTCAGACCACCTTGATGAATTCTCACTATCAAGATAAACTCATAAAGCTAAAAAAAGTTCATACGAACTCTTTCTGTCATAGGCGATACAACAATCCATAAGTAATAATGTTCTAAAGGCTCCATTATATGGCTAATCACATTCAGATACAACTTCATCTGGGCCTGTAGGTAGCTCACATGAATACTCTACCACCCTACATAGGTACTGTACTCATTTTAGAAAGCATTAGATTAGATCACTAGGATACAAGCACTTGTAACAACAAATAACTTGCAATTTTCTTTTACCAAGACTAATAACTTGAGAGCATTGAATAAAATGTAAAGATTAGATATAAGTCAACAATGTTCTGGAGCTGGGTTAAAAACCACTTGAGAGCTATGTTACTCGGACTCTCAAAAAATGCAGCCGTATCCGTGTCGGACCCTCCAAAAGTGCACTACTTTTGGAGGATCCGACACACACCCAGTGGCATTTTTTGAAGAGTTCGAGCAACATAGCTTGAGAGCATGACCATACACGTGTATCAGATGACTTGTCAAGGAAATACACAGGACCGCGAAATCAGTTACTTTTAGAAGTCAGATACCTGGTGGAATTCAAGAAGAAGATTTTTGCTTGTGAGATATCTCTCCACTGATAGAGCAGCAACACATCCTGAGCCAGCTGCAGTGATCGCTTGTCTCCATTCATGATCCTACATATGGAGAAATAATTTATCCTATCATGAGTTAAGAATTCATAAAGAGAAGGTCTGAAAAATGGCATCACATTATTGGATGGCCCCCCCTCTCTCATTGCAACATCTTAAAATTAAGTTTTTAAAAGAGAAGACATCATTTTCTCATTCCACACCTGTCCCTACTAAAGAGGAACTTATTCGACTCAAAACTTTTCTTGAGAACTTAATTCAGACGTTTCAATGACCAGGCTACAATTCATGCTGTTCATCCACAGCACATGATACATCTAAAGGGGCCATGCATAATTAACCTGAACTTTCTTAGTAGTACAATTACCACTTGAAGTACAAGGATAGTGAACAAAAAAAGTAGAAAGTACAGCAGATATGAAACAATAAATTGCTGTAAGTACCTGGACATCTCCAGCTGCAAATACACCTTCCACAGATGTATTTGCTGTGCCCTCCTTGACCAATATGTAGCCTGAGCTATCAAGTTCAACTTGGCCTTCCAACAATTGACTATTTGGCGAATGACCTATGCCATAAAACAAGCCTTTTGCCTCAAGCACAGATTCTTCCCGAGTATCAGCTTTTCTGATCAAAATTCCTGACATCTGGCCTTTTGGGTTGCTGACGACATCCACGGTCTCGGTGTTGAAATGCACAGTGATGTTTGGATTGTTGAAAACTCTGCATTCCCCATAAGCAACCTGTTAAACAAACATTTCAGGGAGTTGAAACTCGAAATATATAGCTCATTAGTAATTCAATCCACTTCAAAGAATGAGGTTAAATAGATATTTAACAGTGTTTACAGAAATAGGTATATTGCAAGCAGAATGAAAGAGACAATAGGTTGAAACTACGGAAGAGTCAAAAGTGAAAAATTACCAGCAACAAACCAATCAAGAAACACAGAATTATTTAACAAAGCACTCATCTGGAGGATACACCTACTTTAGTTAATCACGTCATGTGACTTGCAGGTGTATGCTGAACTCAAATCATGATGATACTATAGTGGGTAGAATACATTCACTAGTGTGTACAGCACAATAATCGAAACCTTTCATTAGCATTTATTGCAATGTCTATGAGGAAAGCCCATATTACATACTCCCTCCGTCCCAAAAAGAATGACATATTTCCTTATTTGGCAACAATTTAACTTTAAACTTTACCTTTTACGCAAAACGAGATGATCTATAACTACACAAATATCTTTGGCTTAATTTAGACCATAAGATTCAAAAGTCTTCCATTATTTCTTAAAGTGCGTGTCAAATAAAAGTACATCACATAAATTGGGACGGAGGGAGTACTAGAAATTGTAACAAAACTATAAAAGATATAATCTTCATGACTCCCTTCATTGTGAAGTTGATATTCCAAGAACTCTCTATTGTACTTAATAAAGACAATGAAATAAAATGCGTAAGTCTCAAAAAAAATGCTGAGTATTAAAGAACACAAACAAGACAGGCATGTATGTATCTCAGATTTTGGTCTTTGACACGGCCAAACTCACAACTATCACTGGGATCTTCTACCGTAAGTAATCCATATGGCAGGGCCTAGGAGAAGCTAAAGGAGATAGCTAATTTTGGAGTGTTATTCTGCTCTCACAAATGTAGTGAGAAATATGTTATAATATGTGAATGAGCCGGGTGTGATGAAAGCAATATGGATGATGAAGTTAGGGTAACCAAGGAAAAGAAGTGAAGTGTCAGGTTGTTTCCAAAGGAGAACTGAAGGGGTCAGCAAGATACAAAAACTCTGAAAAAATTAAACAAGAAAAAAGAAGACTGACTAATTCTGACGACTAAAAGGTAATTATTATTTATCAGCACTAATTCTGACTACTTTATTTGGTTGATGAGGAGCACTAATTCTGACTACTAAACGGCAATTGTTATTTATCAGCGACCTTTTGACTATTTCTCTGAAAGTATGAAGTTGCAGTTGGTTTGGTTTCTTTAATGGATTTTGTCTACATATCTCACCATTTAAGTAGGATTTTACAGCTTGGCACCGTACAAGTTGACATTGCATATAGCACGCCCTCTCCCAGAGAGAGAGAGATTTATTATGAACCAGAAATCAATCAGAGAAATACTGCTGGTCTCGCAGGCTACTGTATCCTGAAATGCATTACTAAAAAATGTACATAAACATCAATTACCTATCTTGCATTGCTCTTGATGCTCTTAGTTGATCCTTGCGGACAAGTAGATGTACATGGCGTGCATACTTTGTTAAGTATATAGCTTCCTCTGTAGCTGTATCACCACCTCCAACAACAGCAAGGACCTGACCCTTGAAAAGTGGTGATGCTCCATCACAAATTGCACAGGCACTAATTCCTCTGCTCCAAAATTCATCTTCACGGGGTAATCCCAACCTTCTTGCATTGGCTCCTGTAGCCACAATAACGCTGTGGCACTTTACCTAAAAGATACAGAGGTGATTAGTGGTCCAATTTAAGGACCCTAATGTGGGAACCACATGCCAACCGGTGTAGGCCAACTAGAAGTCTAAAGAATCAAACTGGCAATCTGCAAGAACTAATGCATTTCAAGAACATCTCTTACAACAGAAATGCGACCATCATCCCTTTTGTTATCATGGAGGAAATCAAAAGAGAGCAGGTACCACATATGTGGATGTACTTTTCATGATCTTCTCACGTATCAGATGAACCTCGGAGAATCGAGGGACTTTAGTCAAAAAAACAAAACCAAAGATACTCTTTCTTTCACATGTAAAAGATACAAAACCAAGCATACTCTTACTTTCATACGTCGAAGGTACAAAGAACAAGTCAGACTCTTATATCATGGCTAAGGTGGAAGATCAAGGTTAATAGTATTGTTCTCTATAAAATGCAGAAAACTGACCTTATAAAAAAATGCAGTAAATTGTTCTGCCATGTGAACATCTTTTAGATATCTTAAATTTAAGAGAAAAGCCAAAAAATATAATACGAGTTGTGTGCTTGTATTGATTAAACCACTTCTGAATGGAAAACAGTTAAACCCATGAATAAACTTTATGGTGTAGTTAAAATGTCTGTATTTTTTAAGAATGATTTATTTTATTGGGAAGGAAAATGTTTCTGTACTCTAAGTATCAAAAATCCAGAAAGCATGAACTTAGATACCTTCTATGGAATGCATGAAATATTTTTTATCCAAGAAAAGGAAGAATGTTGTATCTATTTCTCTTCTTCCATTACACGTCTGAAATTCGTTTAGCTTTTTACCCAAAATGAGAAAATAATTAAGTTTAGCATCTAATTTCCTGTAATTTTCTGGGTACTTGTTTGAGAACATATTGCAAACTTGACAAAGATGTAACCAACCTTAGTGACCCTTAAAGAAGAGGAGGAAAGATTGCTTAGGTCTTGATAAATGGTGGCCATCCATATATTTTTTTCCCATCAAAGTAGTTAAAACATCAAATATCAGAAGTCGTTCTCACATGGAAGTTTAAAAGATCGAAGCTCCAATCCAGAAAAGCAAATCAGTTTGATGGGGATTAAAGATTAAAGCAGCTATAACAGAATATAGACAGAGTAACCAGCACTAAAGGGCGCATCACCTTACGTTCACTACTTTGGACAGTAAAAGGACTGTTCTTCACATCAATAAATTCCACATCTTCCTGATACAATTCAGCTCCCCATCTCTCAGCTTGTCGCCTCATCCTAGCAAAATTACGTAAATTCTCAGCGTTCAAACCTTTTTTCTAGAACCAAGGAAACTTCTAATAGATGTACGAGATTAAATGCCCAAAATCTTTTCTTGTTACCTATCCATTAAGTCAGGGCCAGTTATCCCCTCTGGAAATCCAGGAAAGTTTTCTACCTCAGTTGTCGTCATCAACTGTCCTCCTGGTACACCGCCTGCTTGAAACCCCTCAAACACTACAGGCTTCAAGTTGGCCCGAGCCGCATAAATTGCTGCTGTATATCCAGCAGGACCTGATCCTATTATTACCAAGTTCTCGATACCCTGAGCTGTAAACATACAAAAACACCAGTATTCTCGAAATTATACTACCAATTGCAGATAAACTGCTGACAAGTTGACCGCTGAGATTTAAAATATGTGTCATGACAACATAGTAGCTGTATAATAGAGCCAAAAAAGAAAAGAAAAGAAGAAGCATGAGATAAAGAAAAACTCTTCTCAAGTATCTGGACCAAAAGAACTATTTCAAGCTGCAAAATTAACTAGCATCTTCTCATACGTCAAATGCAATCTGGATGGCACTTATGCTTCTTCAATTTTGACTTCATTTCAATCAACTACATACCGATCCTAATTCAGTTGCTTCGGCTATATGAATCCTCAAACGTTTACTACTTTTAAGGTGGACTTCAACTTTGACTCCAATTGACAAGAACAAAAATGCTCTAAAAATATATGATTCATTCAGAAATACACACTTAACTTTACCTGAAGAATAAAAATGCTCTAAAAATTATACTACAATTTGTCTGCAGACAAGTTGACAGATAGAATTAAAATATATATTGTGAAAACATAGTAGTTGTATGATGGAGCAAGACAATAACAAAAGCATAAGATAGAGCAGCAAAATTAACCAGCATCTTCTTATAACTCAAATGCAATTTCGATGATACTTATGCTTCTTCAATTTTGACTTCAATTCAATCAACTACGTACAACAACAACAACATACCCAGTGGAATTTCACAACGTGGGGTCTGAGGAGGGTAGAATATACGCACACCTTACCTCTACCTTGGTGGGTAGAGCGGCTGTTTCCGAAAGACCCTCGGCTCAAGACAAAATATAAGCACAAGCAAAGCAAGAGAAACGGTCAGACCTGGACAAAAAATTTAAAACTGGAAAAAGAAGCAGTAACTAACGCAGGTAAATAAGATCAACAAAGTACACTAAAGAACACATAACAACATAAATCAGACGACAGAGGACTATAAAGAAATATTGCGCCTACTAGTATGATAGGCTAACAGACATACAATAATGACACTACAACTACCAGTTTGTAAGCGTAAGTAGGACTACGCTCGACTACCTACTACCCTTCTACCCTAATCTGTGTCCTCCACAACCCGCTATCTAAAGTCATGTCCTCAGTAAGTTGCACCTGCATCATATCCCGTTTAATCACCTCACCCCAATACTTCTTCGGCCTACCTTTACCCTTCCTGAACCCATCCATAGCCAACCTCTCACACCTCCGCACTGAGGCATTTGTGTCTCTCCTCTGCACATGCCTGAACCATCTCAACCTCGCTTCCGCATCTTATCATCCACTGAGGTCACCCCAACTCTGTCCCGTATATCATCATTTCGTATCTTATCCCTCCTTGTATGCCCACACATCCATCTCAATATTCTCATCTTCGCAACTTTCATATTTTGGATGTGCGAAATATTGACTGACCAACACTCCACCACATACAACATAGTCGGTCTAACCACCACCCTATAGAACTTGCTTTTAAGTTTTGGTGGCACCTTATTATCGCACAAGACTCCAAATGCGAGCCTCCATTTCATCCACCCTGCCCTAATACGATGTTTGAAATTGTCATCAATCTCTCCATTGCCTTGGATAATAGGCCCGAGATACTTGAAACTTCCTTTCTTTGGAATGACCTGAGTACCTAGCCTCACCTCCACGACTGTCTCATGATCGATCTCATTACTGAACTTGCACTCCAAGTATTTTGTCTTGATCCTACTCAGCCTGAACCCTTTAAACTTCAGTGTCTGTCTCCAAACCTTCAGCTTAACGTTCACTCCGCTGCGAGTCTCATCAATCGGGATTATGTCGTCTGCGAATAACATACACCATGACACCTCCCCTTGAATCTATCGCGTCAGTCCATCCATCACCAAGGTAAATAAGAAGGGACTAAGAGTTGATCTCTGGTGCAGCCCCTTCATCACTGGAAAGTGCTCCGAGTCTCCTCCTACTGTCCATACTCTGGCCTTGGCTGCATCATACATATCTTGATCGCCCTAGTGTACGCCACAGGTACACCTCTAACCTCCGAACATCTCCATAGAACCTCCCTAGAGACTTTGTCGTATGTCTTCTCGAGATCGATGAAAACCATATGTAAGTCTCTATTCCTTTCCCTATACTGTTCCACCAACCTCCTAATAAGATTAACGACTGTATTCGAACGCCCCGGCATGAATCCAAGCTGGTTCTCGAAAATAGACACGCCTTTTATCACCCTTATCTCCACGATCCTTTTCCAAACTTTCATAGTGTGGCTTAGTAGCTTGATACCCCTATAGTTGTTGCAACTCTAGATATCACATTTGTTCCTGTACAAAGGAACCATTGTACTCCACCTCCATTCTTCGGGCATTCTCGCTGTCTTAAAAATGACATTGAACAACTCAGTCAGTCACTCCAAACTTGCCCTGTATGTGCTCTTTCAAAATTCAACTGGGATCTCATCAGACCCGATTGCTCGTCCCCTGCGCATCCTGCGAACAACACTCTTAACCTCCTCAACCTTAATGCCTCTACAATACCCAAAATCCCAATACCTTCCAGATTGCTCCAGATCTCCCAACACAATGTCTTCACCTCCTTTTTCGTTCAAGAGTTTATGGAAGTAAGACTGCCACCTCCGTCTAATAAGCGCGTCCTCAACCAATACTTTGCCGTCCTCGTCTTTGATAACCTCACGTGATCCAAGTCACGAACCCTCCTCTCCTTCACCTTGGCTAGTCTGTACAACTTCTTATCCCTATTTTCCCCTCTAATTCCACAAACAGGCGTTCAAAAGCCGTCGTTTTCGCTACCGTAACCGCTAGTTCTGCCTCCTTCCTTGCCATCTTATACAATTTCCTATTCGTCCACTTCTCCACCTCATCTTTGCTTTCTACCAATTTCGCATACGCCGCTTTCTTTGCTTCCACCTTCTCTTGAACTTTAACATTCCACCACCAGTCCCTTCGATGCTCACCACGGCTACCCCGTGAGACCCGTAGCACTTCTCTAGCTACCTCCCGAATGCAACTGGCCGCCATGTCCCACATACCGATCGCATCCCCACTACTCCCAAGCCTCCTTGGCCATCAACCTCTCCCCATCTCTTTTGCACTTGCCATGGTCAAACTCCCCTATTTGATTCTTAACATGTCATCCACAACCCTCCTCTTCTTCTCAATCTTGATCTCCAAATCCATCACCAAAAGCTTATGTCGGATTGTAAGATACTCATTCAGAATAACCTTGCAGTGTTTTGTCAATCTTCCTAAGGAGCAAAAAGTCTATCTGAGTCTTAGCCACCGAGCTACGGAAAGTCACCAAGTGCTCCACCTTCTTTATGAACCTCAAATTGACTATCACCATCACAAAAACTTTAGCAAACTCCAAGAGTGAGACGTCTCCCCCGTTCTGTCCCCGAAGCCAAAGCCTCTATGCACGTCGTCATAACCTCCGGAAGTAACCCGATATGTCCATTGAAATCTCCTCCTACAAATAACTTCTTAGTGGGTGGTATACCTCCCACCACCTCGTCCAAATCCTCCCAAAAGCGCATTTTCTCCTCCTCGTCCAAGCCCGCTTGCGGCGCGTAGGCACTAATAATGGACCATCCAATTACCAACTTAATCGCCATCATTCTGTTATTGACCCTCCTAACCTCTACCACCTGATCTCTTAGCTCATTGTCTACCAAAATGCCTACCCCATACCTATACCTCGATCTACCCAAGAACCATAACTTATACTCATCCACATCTTTAGCCTTAAGTGCTACCCATTTGGTCTCCTGAACGCAGGCTATATTAATCCTCCTCTTCTTAAAAATCTTAACTAGTTCTATGGACTTTCCCGTTAAGGTCCCGATGTTCCAAGACCCTACCCTCAACCTAGACACCCACTTACCCCCTTAACCCTAGCCCCCGACGAGAGTATGAGAAACACATGTGTAAGTATAGAAAACAGAGGAACTTACAAATTATATTCGCCGGAAAAGAAAATCGGAAGAGTTTAGTCCGAGATGGAGATCGCAGAAATTCAATCAACTACGTACCAATCCTAATTCAGTTCACCATATTCATCAAAAATTTACTATTTTTTAAGTTGGACTTTAAACTTTGACTCCAATTGACAAAAACAAAATTGCTCCAAAAATATACTCCCTCCGTCCATTTTTATTTGTCCACCTTAAAGGATCAATAAATAAAATGACACTTTTATTATATCACCCCTAATTATTACTCCATATATCTTCTAAATAATTGTAATTAATCAAACATACTTTAAAAGTTGTGCAACCATTAACAGTTCCTTGAAGTTTCCAACTCAATAACTAATAATAAGGGCAAAATAGATATGAATGATAAATTATCTCTTTATTTTCCAAACTAGATAAGTAAAAATCAACATCTATTTTTAGTATATTGGACAAGTAAAAGTCTGACATCTATCTTTAGTATACTGGACAAATAAAAGTTTCACATATATTTTCAGTGTACTGGACAAGTAAAAATCTGCATCTACTTTTAGTATAATGGACAAGTAAATCAACATAGTATACTAGACAAGTAAAAGTCGGCATCTATTTTTAGTGAACTGGACAAGTAAAACTTAACATTTGTTTTTAGTATACTGGACAAGTGAGAGTCGACAAATATTTTTAATATACTGGACAAGTAAAAGTCGACATGAGTAAAAATGGACGGAGGGAGTAGTTATTCACCTGAAGAAGTAGTTTCTACCGGCTCCGTCGCTGCCGCAGCTCGAATCGAAAAAGAAGACAAACGGCTGCGAGTCAAGTGACCGTTAACTGAGTCAACTCGCCGTCGACTCGAACCGGCGTTGATAACAAGTAAACCGGTCGGAATGAAGAGAGCGGTCGATAAAGTTGACGGAGTAGTTGCCATAGAAATGGATGCGGGTCGGGCTATGCTCCGGGTTCGGATTCCGATACCAACGGAGTTAGTAATATTGGGAGTAGTATTAGCCATTGGTTTCGGAGCATACGATATCTTCTCTTCTTCAACTGAGAGAGAAGTTTGTTCTACTCGCCCACATACACATACACATACACATACACATACACACGCACACAATTTGTGTCTTTTGTTTTGGGCTTTGTGCCGTGTGTGTGAGATCTATTCGGAATTTTATGGGGGTGAGGATAGCCACTCAACGAACTATATTATTTTCTTTTCATTTTTTTTAAAATAAATAATTTCAAGTTTTTTTTTTCCTTTGAAGAAAATGTCATCCAAATGTGTGTTTGGTTAGACGAAAAGTTTTTATGTATAAAAAAAAGTTTTTTGGACAACGAGAAATACTTTCTTAGAAAATGTTTTATAGTATTTATAGATAATATGCGTTTTTTAATAAAAAATGATATAATATGTAATAAGAATGAATTATATGCGATATTAATTGACGTTGAGATAGATGCAATAGTAATATAAAGATTTAATTATATTGACACTATATTGAATTCAAAGTAATTGAATATCTATTGCATATGTAAAGTGAAGGTTTAGGTGAGCTTAGTTATATAATTTGTAATTATAGAAATCGTGTGACACGAGATGAATGATATGTTATGTTGTTATATATAGCGTTTTATCTTTTTATTAGATGATGCTTTTATGTATGTTTTTCTGTCGTTGTGTTTGCTCTGTTATACCGAAATCCTTGTTGACATCGATATTTCACCTTGAAAATGCAATATTTAGCGATAAGTTAATCCAACAGTAAATATTATTTGTTCATGTGGTTTATTTATTGTTGTAAAAAAGTATGACCATACCGAAAAATTATTTTTGATGAATTAAAAGGTATCCTTCATTTTCTGGTGCCAAAAAAAGAATTTTAAGGATAAACAAACACATGCTTGAAAACATTTTGGCCCATCATTATTTATTTTTACATGTATGAAAGTTGCAATTGTAAAAGCATAACACCTTCAACTGAAAGATGTTCATGCTTCTGGTAGGTTCCAACATTCTTAATATACTAATTGCCATTATATGAGAAAACATTACACAGAAAAAGCAAGAAACACATGAGAGTTGAGATAAACGGGAAAAGAGAAACGGTTAGGCCCGATAAGAAATTTAAAGTAATATAAAAATAATAGTAACAAAAGCGAATAAGCCATGATAGCGCATTATAAAAGAAAGAAGCAGAAACTAACGTAGGTAAATAAGATAGACAATACACTAAAGAACACATAACAGTAGAAATCAAACGACATGAGACTATAAAACAATATTACGCCTATTAGTATGATAGGTTAAGCAGGCCTACAATGATAACACTACAACTATCCGTTTGTAAGCGTAAGTAACTGCGAAGCAACGAGACTTACAGGAAAACGGAGCGGAAAGCCGTTTGAACTCGAATACGCAACTCTAGACTACACTCAACTACCTAGTACCCGTTTGTAAGCGTAAGTAAGACTACACTCAACTACCTACTACCCGTCTACCCTAATCCGTGTCCTCCACAACCCCTATTTAAAATCATATCCTCAGTAAATTGCACCTGCGTCATATCCCGTCTAATCACTTCTCCCCAACTATATCAACATATTCATTTCACGTACCAGATTAAGTTGATTTCATGCATTCACAGACATCAATGAGAAAAGAGATTGAAAATGGGGACTAAACTCTCCATTAAACCTACAACAACAACAACATACTAGTGGAGTCCCACAACGTGGGGTCTAGGGAGGTAAAGTGTACGCAGACCTTACCACTACCTTTATATGTAGAGCGATTGTTTCCGAAAAACCCTCGACTCTCCAGTAAACCTAGTGGCACCAAATTATGATACAAGAAAGTCGGTTCTCGAAAGACAAATGTTAATAGTCTAAACAAAACATAAATAATCAGCTGTAAAGGTTATTCTAGACAAGTATTTGACATCTCAGAGACCTAAATTGGAACTTCCATTTTTATTGGTGCAGGTGAAGTGTCTACAGATGCATTCTGAAGCCAGTCCTTGGCACAGATGAGGGCCTCCACTGTCTCAGGTCGCAAGGAACACCTGTAACGATCCATCTCTTTGCTAACCGTGCTAAATATAGAATCAGCTGCAACGGTTGAAACAGGGACTGACAAGATATCACGAGCCATTTTTGACAAAGTTGGGTACTTCATTCTGTTAAGCTTCCACCAACCCACAACATCAAACTCGTGAACACGAGGCAGCAAAGACTCTTCCAGATATTGATCAAGTTCAGACCTTGACTGCTGGCTCGTAGTCTCCATAATGTAGACGTCAAAATCAGTAAGTCCAAGCCCGTTACATGAGGCATCGAGTCCGCCTTGGCCATTATCCTCCTGCCTCATAGCACTACCATTTACTTCTTCGACATAAGTTGGGGTTAGAGGCAGAGGAAGAGCCACATATTCGAGGAAGAGTTCATGAATTCCCTCCTCAACAGCCTTCACGTAGGTGGCTGCTTCTTCCCCGTAAATTTTTGAAAAACTGAATTCAACAAGTTTCATTTTGAAGCGTGGATCCATTACTACGGCAATAGCTAACATTAAGCAACAGCTTTTCCAATAATTATCAAACTTCTCTTGCAGTATTTTGGTAAGGCCGCTGGTGAACGGATCTTCACTTGCTGCAGCACGAGCCAATTCCAATTGAATCTTCCACGCTTCATGGAAGAACGTGTTGGTTGTTGGAATTGTTGGTGCAGTCAGCAGATTGGCAGTGTCAAAGAAGGTTTTCAAGTAAGTGCACAGAGTCTCAACTTGCTTCCAATCTTTTAATGTTGGGGCATCTTTGTAATCAGGATCTGATGTATCCAAGCATGAAAATACTTCTTTTAACTCTGTTGCAGCCAACAACATCTCATATGTTGTGTTCCATTGAGTTCGGTCATCAAGGGCTAGCATCTTTGTGCTTGGCACCTGAAGCTGCTGTTTGAGCTCAATAAACTTTTCCTCATGAGATTCCGATGTTATCACGTACTTTACGCTATCTCTAACTTTTTTAACAGTTGCATGCACAAAATTAAAAGTGTCTTGGGCAATGCTGCTTAAAGTTCGAGCAAGACAATTTCCAACCAATAATTGACCATTAAGCACAAGTGGGTTCTTGACAGAGAGTAAAGCTCTAAGATTATCAACAGCAGCATCACCCAGTGGTTGATTAATAGTGACAGAAAACAACTTCCCCTCCATACTCCAGTCAGAAAGGCAAGCGGCAACAGCGTGGCTGAAAGTTGTCTCAGAATCTGGATATGGTTCCATGATGACATTGAGTATTTTCCTGTGAATCTTCCACTCACTGTCAATATACTGCCCAGTTATGAACACATAGCCCACAGTGTGGCGGGAGGACCACATATCTAGTGTTAAGCACATCCGCCCAGGCACTCCCTCAATCACCTTCTGAATGGCTTGCTTTTCTCTAAGATAAGTTGCGACACAATCTCCTTGCACGGTGTTGAAGCTCACCATATCAAAACGAGGTTGAAGATTCTGGACAAAAGTAAGAAAGCCTGGATGCTCAACCATGTGAAGGGGATAGTCGTTCATGATAATCATCTTAGAGATTTCCTGGCGGCACTGGTCGGGATCAAAAGCAAGGTAAGGAGTAGAAGCAGTTCGATAACGTCGTTTAGGTGCAGCACCATTACTACCTCCATATCCAGTCATCTTAGGAGGTGCACTATATGGGCTCAATTGATCATTCTGTTGATTACGCAGGATTACTGGACAGGTTCCTTTGGCAATATGGCGTTTCAGATGACTGGTGCCTGCTACTTTGGACCCTGTACTATATGCAAACGATTGCTTGCACTGCTTACATTGTGCCCTTCTAGTCCCAACAGCAACATTTTCAATGGTAAAGTGCTCCCAAACTATTGATTTCTTTTTCCTACCCTTACCAGGTTGTGTTTCTGAGTTGTTTGGAGGTGTTTCGACATTGTTGGGTTGTGGTTCTGCAAGAACCATCTCATTTCCTGGAATCATCTCATCCTCTGGAACCATGCCCGGGACTATCTCATTGCCAAGCACCATCTCATTGCCAAGCACCATCTCATGTTCGTGTCCCATCTCATGTTCGTGTCCCATCTCATGTTCAGGGACCATATCATGTTCAGGTATCATCTCATGTTCACGGACCATCCCATGGTTCTCAGTGGGAGTTGCCGGAGAAACAGGGGTTTCTGGGGTTGCCATCCTATCTGCAGCAATACACTTCTCAAATATCTGTATAATATAATGATCAAAAAAGAAAAAGAAAATATAAATAATGTAATTAAAGAAGATGACACAGGGAAAATAAATACAAGCTTTTTAAAGTACCACTGTACATCTAAAGAAAACTCCGATTTATGTATTATCATTGTAGTTATTATTATTATTTTGTGATAATTTTTCAAGAAACTCAAATTCTTTTGTCCGCTATTAACAGAAAGGTTCATTACTAAATATCAATATGGAACTATCCATGGGTCATATAAGAAGATACACGGAAGTAAAGCACAAGAAAGAAGATACTGTCAGAACGTCAAAGCGATGCGATGGCATATACTACAAAGTACTAGAAAAAATAATCAAATTTTACAATGAGCAAGTCAAAATTTACGAGGAATAAAAGGAACTTTAAAACCTTTTTTCTTTTGAGGTTCGAACTTAGAAGCATATCAAAATTCTAGAAACCCCTCATGAACAACAAGGATAGCAAAATAAATGTGATAAATACCTGCTTTTTAATGATGAATAACAATAAAGAAACTGAATGAAATTAACATAATGCATTAGGGGGTCATCGGGTTTGTCTGACAAGGAGATTTAATCTTCACATAAAAAATGACCATAGGATGAAGTTATCTATTATAAATGAAATTAGAAATTTTTATATGTAATATTCTCAAACAATATATATATATATATATATATATATATTTTAATAAGTATTATTTTATAATAAAAGAGAATATTACATATTAAAAATTTCTAATAGATAACCCTATGTTCAAATTGTTAGGCTCATCCAAGACGTATTTACGGAAGTAGCAGGAAACTTGATCGTCAAGTTTGAAAAAAGCTAGCCAAGTCTGTGTCATTTTCTTACGTCAGGAGAAGTCAAGTTTGGAAAAAGCTAGCCAAGCCTGTGTCATTTTCTTACGTCAGGAGAAAGGGAGGAAATATATTTCGAAATCTTTCCTAGCTATCGGAGAGGGGGAGAGGAGAACATAAGTAACCATCAAACTATAGAACCTCACCTCAAACAAAGGCCCTCGGAAGAGCCTGAAGTAGAGAAACCTACAAATAATAGGGTGAAGTTATCTATTATAAATTATTATTTTTTTTGTAATATTCCCTTTTATTATAAAATAATACTTATTAAAAATATATATATATTATTTGAGAATATTACATAAATCTAATTTCATTAATAATAGATAACTTCACCCTATGTTCATTTTTACATAAAATCTAGCATTAATATTATTATTATTTTGTGATTGGTATCATTATCAGTACAATGGTTGGTTACTACTTCCTTTCCTCATTAAATAATACCATTAATTATGGGTAATCCATATTTCTTTTTTTATTTTTGAGATAAAATCTATGTATTATTTTATGTTGATACTATGTCAAATAAGAATGTGAGTATTAGCTATATATAGATTAAAAATACTAAAATGACATACTAACCTCCCTCTTAGCAAACAAACTTATTTTTTTTCAAAAAAGTAAACACATTTTAATTAGTATACATTGTATATTACTTCCTCCGTCAATTTATGTGAGAGTTGGTTTGTTTGGGCGCAGAATTTCAAAAAGAAAAAGGCTTTTGAAACTTATGGTCCAAAACAAGGCATAGAAATTTCTTTGGCTATAAATCACCACATTAAGAGTAAAATAAGAAGTTTTAAGTTAGAATTTTGATTTTAAATATAGAAATATGTCTTTCTTTTAGGTAAACTAAAAAGTAAAGTGACACACTTTGGACACAGTAAAGTTTTAATACATCAAATCAAACCAAACATTCAACTAGAAAAAATCTTGCATAACTAATCCTTACATCTTAACTCTTGCATTATTATGAGGGTGTTTGGATTGGTTTTTTTATAATAGCTTATAAGCTAAAAGTCATAAATTGGCAATACCCAACTATTGTCTTTTAACTTATTTTTGTACCTTTTTAGCGTAAAAGTTTAAAAGCACCTTTTTTCCTCAAACACCACAATTTTTTTTTTTTAAAAAGGAACTTAAAAGCCAAAAAGTACTTAAAATAAGCCAATTCAAACACCCTCTAAAAAGAAAAAAAGAAAAAACAATCTGCATAAATTAACCAAACGACCCCTAAGTGCATGGTGAAGTTTCTAGTGGTAGCAGATAGGGTAGGGTGCAAAGGTGCGTGGGGGGGGGCTCAAGATAGGCTAACAGTGCAACAGAAGGCCCGAAGCTTTAGCCAAACAAATGCATGAGAAATAATTCCTCATAGCTACAACGACTGATCCTTACCTTACCTCCATCAAGGCCTGGCCCAACTCTAAGAGAACTCGAAAGCTAACATTTTGTTAGTACAAAATAAAGTAAGGGTAAAATAGACAATTTCACAAAGCATGGGCTAAAACAAGTCAAAACAAACATATACTTACTAGATCTGACTCGTAAAAATGGATCAAACATGGGCTCACAAATAAAATCTAAACAAAGCCCACATCAAATACCCTTACGAACAATAGATCTACAAAATAAACACACTCAGAAAATAAAAAACATTCATTCTCAGAAATCGGCAATTTCAAGCCCACAGCAACTTACCCAAAAAATAATCATAAAAAGTTCCTTATAAATTTCAATTAAACACAAAAGAAGTTAAATTTCCAACGAACAACAAGAGAACTATTGGAGGGATATTCGAATCTTCGCATAGTCAAACAACTAAACTACTAGATCTCTACGAAGGAAACTACAAGATATGCATATAAAACAAAGAAAGAACCAGATGTGGATGGCATATCTAAAAACGCATCATATAACAAAAATATATACACAAAAAAGGAAAAATCATTCATTTTAGAGATGCAAAATGAACAATCTTCACAGTAATAACACACAAAAAACACATATAATAAAAACAAATATAAAGTTAAAACAAACTCAATCGAACAATAACGGAAAAATAGAGAGAAGATGAAATTGGTACTATACCTAGCGATTTTTTTTAATTTTGAGCAAAACCTAGATCGTGAAACGCTCCCGTTTCAGTAATCGAAATCTGAGTCAACGGCGTTTTTAGCCTCCACCGGCGAACTAGATCTAGGGTTTCGGCAGCAGAGAGAGGAGAGAGAAAGAGAGAATTGGGCTTGAACCCGATAAAAACCTAACTGGACCTTTGCTATTGGGATTTTAAGTAAATAGATACCCCAATACCCAAAAGAACAATTAATCGTATTGGATATGAGGTCCATTTACTTTTGAGTGTGTGTAAATTAAAGGTGAGCCACTGCGTGTTTTTTGGATCCTTTTTGGTGAAGTGGCTCATTGTGTGACGGACCACAGCCCACCTTTTTTAGTGTTTTAGGGTGGGTGGGTGTAGCCCATTTGGAAATTTGTGTATGGGGTACATGACTAAGATTCTTTATATTAGGACAAGTTTGTTATTTAGCCCATTTATTGTGCGGACAAAGTTTCAATTTTGAAACAAAAGGGGGATTTCGTATGATCCAACCACTATTTGCTCAAGCCCTTCAACAAGCAAATGGACCTAACTCTTGTGTTTTTGGTTTCACATAGATTTAATGAGGTGAGACCATAAAAGGAAAAAAAAAATGTGTTTCGTCATGAGTATTATTTATTTATTTTAAAAAAAAAAATTATTTTACTTGAAAATCAACATTTGGCCATGAAAAATCCAAGTTATATAGTTGTATTTGACATTTGAAAAAACTCAAAAATCTTGTTTTTACTTTTTTTTTTCACTTTCAGTACATTGAGACAACCAAATATTATTTGCAACTAATTAACCAAACACAACCCCATCTTCAACACAAACTTCAAAAAATCCCAAATAAATTGAAAAATATTTAATTTTTATGGCCAAATGCCCACTATATCTAGTAGAGATCGATGATGATAGCGTGTTCAATCATAATTTTCTATGAATCTTATATGATTTCCATAAACAGAAAATTTATAATTCCCATTGTTGTTTAGTTGGCCTATATCTATTTGAACATCCCCAATTATCACATATTTTTTTATAAGAATCAATACGATCTTCACAAGGTTTTTCTGCGAGTGAAATTCAAGGGGTGAATGAAAAAGTTTCCGGTAAAGAGCGCGCTTGATAAAAAATTTACTCACATTTTTATGTGTCAATTGTCGCTCATCGGTTTAAAAAATGCTAATGGATTTATAGGATAATGCTCGTCCCTTCAGGAGAGGTGATTAGACGGAATATGACACAAGTGCAAATCACTGAGGACATGACTTTAGATAAGGGGTTATGGAAGACACATATTATGGTAGAAAGGTAGTAGGTAGTCCAGCGTAACGCTTACAAACTGATAGTTGTAGTGTTATTATTGTATGCTCGCTTAGCTTATCATACTAGTAGGCACAATATTGTTTTATAGTCCATTGTCTTTTGATTTATGTTGCTTTTGTCTTATTTACCTACATTAGTTATTGTTTCTTTTTTCAGAAGTCGCTATCATGACTTAGTCGCTTTGTTTGTCTTACTTTGCTTGTGTTTGTGCTTTGTATTAAGCCGATGGTCTCTCAGAAACAATCGCTCTACTTACCAAGGTAGAGATAAGGTCTGTGTACACTCTACCCTCCCCAGACTTCATGTTGTGAGATTTCACTGAGTATGTTATTATTGTTGTTGCTTGTCCCTTCGGGGACATCAAAAAAATAGGCTAATCCTTTCTCAACTATCAGACTAGTCTTTCGGGTTGGACTCTCATGAATCATGATTGGTCTATAACAGAAAATGTCATCCAAACATGTTTGTTTGGCAAGAGGATTTTTTTATTACTACTATTATATAGAAGAGGCAGTTCTAGCAACTTCCCGTAGTCCTCCTTGTCGATGAGGGACAATTTTGACATTTAATTGAAATTAAGCTTACCTCATGCTTAGGGGTGTTGTACGATATTTAGTAGAAGTTGGACTCTGCTACTTAATTGACACAAATACCAAAGATATCTCCTTTTTCGCAAGCAGACTAATAGGTATATGGATGTTATCGGTTTGGTCCGGGTATCGACATATCAGAACCGGACCGATAAGAATTAGGTCCTGAAAAGAGATCCGGGACCGGATCGATACTTTATCGGGCGGGTACCCGATCCGATAAGGTTACCGGTCCGATTCTGGATACTTTTTCCGGTTCTGAAATATTAAAATTCATGCTTTACTTAAAAATATCTGCTTTACTTATAAAATTTTTATAAAAATCCATGATTTACTACCTTTACTGTTTTACATAATACATATTAACAAACTTAAAATAATATATAATAGTAATATTTCAAGGACCGATAAGATAGTTACCGGATATTGGATTGGGACTGATACTCATATAAGTTATCGGGTAATTAGATCGGGTTGCCAGACCGGATCCT
Organism: Przewalskia tangutica; assembly: GCA_029844215.1. NCBI lineage: Eukaryota > Viridiplantae > Streptophyta > Magnoliopsida > Solanales > Solanaceae > Przewalskia > Przewalskia tangutica. The sequence goes on along the minus strand of CM056730.1, from coordinate 123,213,610 downwards.
TATATCTGGTACTCGTATCGACCGTTAATTTTTTGGTCTGAGTATCGGTCCGGGTATTTCAGTCCGATTCTCGGATGTATCCGGACCGATAACACCCCTACATGGGTAGGGCCTTTTCTTAAGTTAATTTGCCCTTATTTATTCAATTTATTACATAAGTTATCCATGTATAGGTTAGTAAGTATATCCAACTTTTGGGACAAAAAATTCCCTCTCAAGTTTTTTATTTCAGCTGTACGTGGAAGTCGTGGGAACCCATTTCTGCCAACCTCATCACCTTTCAATCTTAATATCAGTCGCTCCATTTAATTTGTAGAATCATTTTCTTATTCATTACTCCCATCTCAATTGATTTTAAGAAAGAATAAAAGAAATTTGAAATATATGATCCAAAATAAGTTTTATATAAATGTGTAATTTTAAATATAGAATGTGACATTCTTTATGAGATAAATTAAAAAGAAAATTATGCCACATAAATTGGGATAGACGGAGTAAAGTAAATTGCAAGCTTTTATCATAATACTTTGCCTATCTACTTTCAATATTGAAAATTTTGCACAATATATCCTATAAATATGAATTCCTTTATGGAACTACATTGGAAAATTTTATGATATTACATTTAAAATGCTGGGTTTTTTAATATTAAAAATTAAAATTATTGTATAATTTAAGATATATGAAATCTCAAACCTATGAACCATTCTAAAAAAATTGAAAATCAAAATCGATTGTCGCGCGGAGCAAGAGTTAGTTTGAATTTCATAAAAAATATTTTGTCAAAATTTGATTAACTATCTTTTACTAAGTATAATAAAAATCTGACTAACAATTAATGTTCATTGACATCCAACTTTACGCGCTTTAATTATAATCGATATATTTTTGTTAAACATGCCTAACATTGTTTGGGGCAATCACATACCAATATGCAAAAAACAAATGCAATTCTGTTTTTCTTAAGCGACCAATTAACTTTTTGATGGGATGGATCAACCAGAATTTTCTAGTTACTCAAGTTCAGTTCGCTTCTCTACCCTCCTCCCAACTTAATACCACGGGAAAATTGCACTCTCTGACTCCTCGGAGAAATCCCTCGTGAAAATTGCACTCTCTACGCTCCTCTTAACTTAAATACCACGGAAAAACTGCACTCTCGACTCCTTCAAAGCGGAGAAATCCCTTGTGAAATTCTGGCCCGACTCTAGTCGGTGCATAGGTACAAAATTTCGAGAAGTATGAGTTCTCTTCCATCCTCCCAACTTAAATACCACGGAAAAACTGCATTCTCGACTCCTTTAGAGAGGAAAAATCCCTCGTGAGATTCTGGCCCGAATCTAGTGGATGCATGTTTAAGATTCCGAGAAGCATGAGTTCTCTCTACTCTCCTCACAACTTAAATACCACAGGAAAACTGCACTCTCGACTCGTTCAAAGCAAAGAAATCCCTCCTGGGATTCTGGCCCGACTCTAGATGCTGAGGAGAATTATGTTGGACCTATGTGATCTCGTTACAATGTTCTTATTTTCACAGAGATTTCTGTTGGTGCATAGGTTCAAAATTCCGAGAAGTATGCGCTCGCTTCTCTACTCTCCTCCCAACTTAAATACCACGAGAAAACTGCACTCTTGGCTCTTGCTTCATAACCTTCTCTGAGCTAGTTTAACACGAATAAGTAGCTCAACAAACCCCTAAATATCAATGAAACACACTACACAACTATAGAAAAGACCCTAATTCCATGGCATTCTATATTTCAGGTCCAAGTAACTTTACTTGCTAAACTTTGCAAGCAATAATATTGGAAAAAGAAGTAAGCATCTCTGCTTCTTGAGTGAATAATGCGTTAAAAAAACTGGTCGAAAACAGAAGCAGATAGCTACTGCATCAGTTACAATACAATATAAAGTCTGTACACACCCCCCTTCAATAAACAAATAAATGATACATCAGAACTAAGTACATAGGGAGGAACCAAAGAATTGACCTAACTGCTGACTTTCAACTACAGACTTGACATTGTTCTGATAAAGCAGCAGTATAAGAGAGAACTCAAGAATTATCACTCTTCAAGCAGGCATCACAAATTGAAGAAAAAAAAACCAAGAACACCAAAAACCTTGGTTTCATAGAAGCAGACAGCAAAGTGCAAATACCAATCCAGTATGCACCCGTAAAAGTAGGTAGATCCAGCATGAAACTGTGTGAAATAATGAATTGCAATATTGAGAGCACAGGAGACAACCTTGGTCTCGATTCAGATTCTAGAAGAGACCGGCTTTCCTTTTGAGGAGATCTTGCTTCCATTTAGGCAACTTATAGAAAGCTTCTTTTGTCATTCTCAGTACGGACTGGAATTCCTCGTCAGAGAGATAAGCCTGAGAGTCCATAAATAAAAATAAGAAAAGAGGAATTCACTTTCATCAGAAATTTGGAATTTAGACATTCAAACAACACTTGAACACAAACCTCTCTCCTTTTGAAATCAATCCGGGTGACAGGATTTTGAGAATTAGCCTTCAGCCGTTCATAGCTAAATGTAGTCTGACTACCATCACTGCCAGTTTCATCCTGTTCTGGTTCTGGCTTCACTCCTACGTCTTCCGCATCAGTCTCTGCAGGCTCAACTGTCTCGGTCTCCTTGTGCTCTGGAACTTCTTTAGAACCTACAACCTCAGCAGTAGAAACTCCATTCCCTGTTTGTTCATAAATTTGAAAAGAAAAGAAAAAAGCATCCATGTATATCATACTTACCAAGAATTTTTCTTCAAAGACAATTAAGCAAGTCAGCTTAAAAGTTGAAATTTCTAACGACTCGATGCTAGCAATGGTTTCCATCAATAATACTAACTGACAGCTAAGAGTCAGAAACTTCTTATGGTAACACGTTTAGATCAACAAATAAAGACAACGATGCATACGTACATCAATTGACATATATACACATGTATGTATTTTCTTATGTCATTAGGAAAACAAAATTTGGAGCTTCAAATCCAAGAATCATTCATGCATTCTAAGTCAATAGTTAATGGTTCCTATTTTCAAAAAGTTGAATTTTGGATTTTGCGACTGAAAATCCACATTTGATTTTTTCAATAGAAAGGTAAGAGAAAGTTTTGAGAAAGGTAAGAGAAAGTTTTGAACATTATGAATTTTGAGATAGACTCGATCGAAATTGAAAGGATGAATCAAACCCAATCAAAAGGGAAGAAGGATTAGGATTTATTTGACTTTTAGGAAAAAAATTAGGAAAACAGAACTCAAAGTGCAAGTACAATAAAAAAACAGTTCAGTAATCCGGGAAAGTTTTCATCTATTTTGTATTTGTAGCATTTTGGCGACATGGCCGAGTGGTAAGGCAAAGGATTTGACATATATACACATGTATGTACACACCCACCTAGTGATAAACCAATAGATGCACGATCTGATAGGAAGAGAAGGATCTGGAAATAACAGTACAATGGAAGAGCAAGAAAGATTTTTATACCAAGGGGAATAGCATCTACTGATGAACTTCTACTTAATCGGAGTGGAGAGCTGCCCTCAGGTGACTGCTTCTTTTCAGCACCAAGAACAGTAGATAAAGCAGCTATTGCAGCTGCTCTTTGAGAACCTGGACTTTTCCCTGCAGGCCTTGGTGTAGAACCGGATTTTGCGGGAGAAGATGAATTAAATGCTGAGTTCAAAGCAGCCAAAGCCGCAGCTCTTTGGGTTGCTCCACCTTGATTTGTCCCATTGGACCTTGGCTGATTCTGAAAGATAGAACAAAAGCTATATTACATGCATGGTAGACTTTGGATAATAATATATTATATTGCACAAATTGGTTGGCCATAAGTCGTAACAGAATCGATTTTCCACAACTAAAACTATGATAGTACAGTTCTAACATTATCCTAAAGAGAACAAGAGACAGAATACGAAGCTTGGGCAATAAACTAGGAATACCAACTGAAAAAGTGACTAATTTCCTTGTATATGGTTCTAGTATGGACAGCTTAAGTTGGAAGAAAGCATAATACAATGACAATATGTTGGTCCCCAAAAAAAATACGAGTGTTAATCAGAGAATGCGATTAGTGGAACTCAGATGATCTGAAGCAACTATAATGGTAAAAAATTTGCACAGAAGCATAAACAATTTTTGCAGAAATATATCTTGGTTTTGTGAAATCTAGTTACCTCTGAAGCATGACCAACCCCAAAGAGTAGCATAACCTTCTTCTGGAACGAGTTTCCATGTGCCTGTTAAAATAGTAAGTTAAGTTGAATAAGGTTTGTCACAGAATCTTTTGTCAGAACTCAGAACTGGAAAACATTGCAAGACAATTGATGAGACAAAAATATGGACGCCCGCAAGCAATCCAGAAGTTTGCTCAGTAATGAGGACTCAAAAGTGATCAATGACTTATTTTGGAGTGTGTACACAACTTAGGTTTGTAGAATAATTATAAGATATGATTCATTCAGCTCTGAAGCAATATTTAAAAAACTCAAATGAAAACAAATGAGAATCTTTAACAAATAAGAAAAAGGAGTTATAATCCTAACCCATTAATTATCCTGATAATAAAAACCAGGAAACCACCAATAATGGATATTTTCATGTCTATCCCAAAAATAGTCCACTGCTTTCTAATTCTACTATGTGTTCTTTAGTGTGGAGGTGTGAGAGGTTCGCTATGGACGAGTTCAGGAGGGGTAGAAGTAGGCCGAAGAAGTATTGGGGAGAGGTGATTAGACGGGATATGACGCATGTGCAACTTACTGAGGACATGACCTTAGATAGGGGATTGTGGAGGACACGGATTAGGGTAGAAGAGTAGTAGGTAGTTGAGCGTAGTCCTACTTACGCTTACAAAATAATAGTGTAGTGTATACATGTAGGCCCGATTAGCATATCACACTTATAGGCACATTAGTGTTTTATAGTCCCTTGTAGTTTGATTCATGCTACTATGTGTTTTTTAGTGTAATTTGTTTATCTTATTTAGTTGTGTTAACTACTGCTTCATGTTGTTAGAATGCATTACCATGACATATCTGGTTTTATTATCTGTATGTTCATAATGCTTTAATTTCTCGTTCTCGTCTGGCCGTTTTTCTTGTTTTGATTTGCCCTGCTTTGACTGCTTTGCATGTGATTATGCTCTATCTTGAGCCGAGAGTCTCCCGGAAACAATCGCTCTACCTATCAAGGTGTAGGTAAGGCCGTGTACACTCTACCCTCGCCAGACCTCAGGTTGTGGGATTTCACTGGGTATGTTGTTGTTGTTGTACTTTCTAATTCTACAATTTCTCCGGAAAACTAGTTTAAGTGACACCAAATGAAATTGTTAGACAAATTTAAAAATAACAAAAAAAAAAACAATTTCACATGCATAAAACGTGTGATAATTCTGAAACTACCTCCTCGAGTTCTAGAAGTTACAGAGCCACAACAAACCAAATTCTAAGTCCTTACAAAATGGGTAAGTAAACCTTATAAATGCCAATTGGTAATATGTCTCTTGTTTGTGTTTTCCTCCATTTTAACTTTGTTTCTAACGTTTTGAATCAAACAATCACTTTTGACTATTAAATGAAGGGCAAAACTGAAATGAGCGGGAATCCTTGCAATTCTCAATAACCACCTTGGTGGCTCTTAAGCAAAGTTGTGGCTATGAGAGAAACAACACTTATTAACTTTTATTTTTGGCCTAAGGCTTGACAATCCAGCTTTTTTACCTTTTTCCCTTTTCAAATTTCTTTAAGAAGAAAATAATCAGTTGACGTATTTACATTGGAAAAATGATTCTCCTTATTATGTCACTTACCCACACAAATTGGATTTTCCCTTTAAAACTATACTGCTACTGCGAATTTCATCCTACATTTCTATAACAAATTCCTTATGGATGTGGCATGATTACATCTCTTTCTAGTACACCAGTAGCAAGTTACTACATATACCAAATCTGCAGTTATTAGCTCAATACTTTCTCTTTTCTCAATAACAATGTTTTGTTTATTACAAGTTTGGCAATGTTTCTGGTGGTTTATGCTACCATCATCCAAGTTCGACCTTCTCTAGTTTATGCTACGTACTTGCTCTTGTACCATCTTTCAAATTCAATCCACCATCCAAAATAATATTAAAAAGCTTTAGAGAAGATCGGTGTAACACTTTCATGTTATTTACAATGTCCATGAATTTCATATCAAACTACATACAAAATACTATCAGAACTCGATAAGCGAAAGAAAGGTTTAGTCACGTACAATAGCTTTTGCAGGATCCCAGGAGAAAAATGTAGTGAAGAAGCAAGGCTCATTTCCTTCCGTGACTTTATACAATGGAACATTAGGGGACAACCCTTCCAAACATGCAGCCATCTCTATGTATTTCTGTGGGACTTCAACAGTTAGTGAAGCATAATTAAGAACAGAAACACACTTATATAGGCAACCATCTCTATGATACAGTGTATTACCTGTCCAATCTCAAAAGAACTTTGCTTTTCTTTGGGATCTGATGACTGACCAACCCAAACAAACACTTCCGCATGTGTATCAAGTAATAAAACATCCTCGGTCAATAAATCATCTTGAGAGAAGTTGTAGATTTCTTCAATCTATCAAATGAGTAAAGCAAAGATTAAATCAGATATACAAGATGTTCATGTATTAAAAGCTTAAATTTTGTACTCTAGGACCTTACCTCAAATTTTCCTGGATATCCACAAGTTTGCATGAAAAAAGGTAGAAAAGATAGTTAGCACAGATCACTTCTTATTTACTCTCCTCCCCTCAAAAAAAGAGTGTGTGTGTGTGTGTGTGTGTGGAAGAGAATCTAATAAAGTTAAAAGATAAACACTTCTTATTTGCAAAGGAAGTATCTGATGAAACTAAAAGATCAAGGATGCACCTTTATTAATTGAATACACACACAAGTGGGGATCTCTGGTGACCTCTGGAGCTACTTTCTTGCTGGTGTAACTTTGTTTTCCTCCAAGAGCAAACCAGAAAGATGAGCTCTCTGTTCCTTCTTTAGTGTGTTTCACAGTCACTCCTGGCTGAGTTGAAAAAAACCAAACCAATTGCAATCAGACAAATGCAGCATAAACTAGGACAAACAAGATATATGTTAGTTGTAGATATCTTTTTGATAATTTTGCAATAGATGACAATATGCACGCGAAGTATGTATTGTCTATTAAAGAGCACACATCTCTAGATTGTCACAAGCTAGAAAACCATATAGACTTCCTACGGAAATTTCAGGGTTATTTGCCCACAAAAATGATGTCAGCCTTTTTGGCATGAAATATCAGCATACTCACTATAACACTTTGCTTTTTCTTGATTACTTCAGTAAACTCATTACAAACAAACAACATAAAGCAGTAGTTTAGGAGAGCAGATGGTGTTCATGCAATCATTTCAAAGGTTTACCACTGTTTATTTGGAAATAGTTAAGTATAGTGGGTACTAAGTTTCACTGCCAGGCTAGCTGTACAAGAAAATAGGTTGTATTTAAAGGAGTTATTTGGGTCACTGAAAGACTTGTACCACAACCTGGTTACCACAATTTGATCGAAATAGTTTCTAATTTTTTTTAATGTATTTTCTTCAATGTGTTTGACGGAGAACATATTTCACATAAGACATCAACATCTTATCATGATGAATAGCCAGATCTTGACAATGGAAAAATCAGCAGTATACCTTTCAAACACTTCCCCAAAAACAATTACTATCTATATCACAAATTCGTAACAGTTTTTTGTCAAGGAATGATAAGGGACACCCTTTCCGTTTAGAGTAGATAACCATCTTATAAATGAGTACTTGAAAGACCAGGTCCTTCTATATTTTTTATCAGTGAGCTCATGTCCTTTCAATTTGAAACAGAACAATGATAAAACACATTTTAATTAGAATGCATGTCACAAATTCTTAACAATTTTCGTCAAGGACAAAATGATCCACCCTTACCTTGTGCAACAGAATTTAAAAGATCAGGCTCTAAGTTGAACAGAACAATGAAAAAGAAAACACGTTCTCAAATTCAAGAGAAGTTCTCACCTTCAAGAATTCTGCAACTTTTGCTGTTAATTGCTGCTGCTCATAGGTACTCTGGTTTCCATGCCAACCAAATACTGAAGAGCCAGATTGCAGAAGAAAACACTCATTAGAGTTCAGTGAAGTTGCCACCTGACAGAGTTTAGAAAGAAAAAAAAAAGTAATCCAGGATTTAGATTTACTTTCATAAGTTTACAAAAGAGTACATTATAAATTGTGGCCAGAATTACTGTTGCAAGTTTAACTTGGTAAGCATTACAAAACTGAGTCATACACTCAGCCAATCAAGTTGCATGGACAACATGACATGGCTCCATGGCAAGTCATGTACCAGTATTCGGTAATCTAGCAAATCACAAGAAGCCCATAATTTTTTTCCATTTAAGAATGATATTAGCAGCCAGGTCCTTTCTTCAAAACATAGAAAACCAATGCATGCAACAGAGAAGCACCGACAAGAACAGTAAATAGGGAAACATATACTCTAGATGGATAGAAGATCTTCTCAGCCCCAGACTGCTAAAAATATTCATGAAATCTTAGTAGCAGCACAAAGAGAGAGGAAATCTAAAAGGATGAATAAGCATACAGCATCAACTTGAAGTGCTTTGTTGTTATGCACAGAAGTTCCAGATAACCGAATAAGTGCCACAGAATCAGCAGTGTAGGTTTCATCATTCAGGCCTTTGTCGGCAATATAATTTTTATAGCCAGAGCTTAATCCACCCTGAGAAAATGACAGAACTTCATTATGGTTAAAGGGGCAGCCCGATGCACTAAGCTCCCGCTATGCGCGGGGTCCGGGGAAGGGCCGGACCACAAGGTTCTGTTGTACACAGCCTTACTTCATTATGGTTATAAATAAATATGGAAAATTACATTCTAAAACAGTAGCCTGCAATACACTGCATAGGAGGTACCTTAAGGACCAACATGGGCTGGAAGATTGCAATAAATTGAGGTGGTTCTTTCCCTTGATACACGCGACCCTGGATGATGTTACACGTCATACAAAAACCTCACACAGTTTTCTAGCGAGAAAAGAGGTGTCAAGCAGTAATACCAGCACTGGTCTCCCTTTAAGTGAATTGCACATTGTACTGGTCAATTTAGCAGCCATGTTTTGGTCCTCCTGAATCCACAACGTACAATGGACTGGATAAAGCCTTCAAATTTATCATATACATGACATAAAGTAGGAAGGACTACAATATAGACATAATTAGTCCATCAATCCCAACTTCACTTCTTTTTTGGTCCCTTCTAATTTACATTTGCTGATTTCCCTAACAGGAAAAGTTCATCAAACTCCGATCATTCAAACTAACATAAGTACCACTATAGCACTACATTACTTATCTTCCGTACATGACATTCTTATGACATAATATCTTAATTTTATGCATTTCAATTTTCAACTATTCTACTAGACATTTCTACAAAATTTTCTTTTCTAAATCTATGTGCTAGTCCGATGAGGTCATATTCATAGAAAGTTTAAACATATGAAACTAATTTACAAAAGAAAAAATTCTTATATGATGGTAATACATTCACTTTTGTTTCATTTCTCCACCTTTTTCGCGTCTATGGAGGAGTAGGGCAAAGAAGTTTACAAGGTCGTCCAAATAGATTCGATTCAAATACATGAAAATAACAAGTGTGTTTGGACCTTTGTTATTTATCATTATTTATGAGCATACAATTTTTAGATACAACTAAAAATAAATAGAAGAGATGAATTTTCATCCCAATGTCTAAAATGGCATGTTAATTGAATTATTTGCGAAAGAAAATGTTATTTGTTAATTGACTTATTAATAACAAGAAAAGATGTGGAGACCCTTATATTGCAAGGAAAATCAACATTACCTCAACGCTATCCTTTCCAATCCACCAGCATAGATAATAATCTTCTTTCTTATCATTGGGATGGTATGTGTAAAGAACGACATAGCAATCTCCACTATGAAATTTACCAATATCATCTCCGGAAACCGGGGTCTTTGCACTGCCATTGATCCGCCAAACCTAGTAAAATCATTCATTTTTAGCGAAGACCAAACAAGCAATATCAGCAGGCAAATTATAATCAAAAGGATGTCACAGTGACAATCAAACCTCTATTTTTCCACCTCCTTCAACCAACGGAGGGACTTCCTCATTTACAGGAGCACTTTTGCTGGCACCTTTAACACCAAGCCCTTGTTGCTTCAGCAAAGCTGTATAAATGCATCGACGACAAAAATTAAAACTGCTTCCAATAAACAAAATATCAATTCTACAACTTTCAAACTAATCACCTGCTACTTTTCCTCTTCCCTCCTCAGCGGCGGGTGCAGACCCTGATGGCCAAGAGTCAAAGTTAGACTTGAATGAATGTGTTTCATAGCCTTGAATAAGTCTGGTTACATGTGTTGACTTGGGTCTATTTTGACTGGAAAGATATTCCTGTGGATATATTTAGTCAATTAGTTATAAGAAATTTCAACACAAAAGAACTATCTGGAGTTAAAAGCTAATATTCTACCTCTGCAGCTTGAGTGGCAGCTTTCCTCTCTTCCAGTTGAGTTACACGGCCAACCCAAACAAACACCTCAGCACCACAATCCAAAAGATAGCATTTATTGTTTTCTAAGCTGGATTTTGAAAGTTCACCGTCCACGGGACTGACTTGGCCATCAGTAATGCTACAAAAAGAGGAAAAAGTTCAACTTTAGCACCAACACCAGCAAAAGGTTGAGTTAAAAATGAGACACATATTCAATTTGCCACAAAGGTTATTCTAAAGAAGTTATGAATCACTTGAGGAACAGAAAGTTGGTGAAAATAAATTGGGTTAATTTGAGGGAGTAATGATTATATAACTACCTTAAAGACAGGATTCGACAATACCTATAAAGTTTAGCTGGTGTCTTATCTGGAACAATATCATCTTCACTAACAACCTTTTTGCCAATTGGAGCAAAGCCGCCAAAGAGCACCCAGAATGAACCGGAATCCGTCTCAGCTTGTAAATTCCCATCATCTTGGGTATGCAATAGAAATAAGGAGCAGCCCCACATGGATACCACAGAATATTAATAAAGTAAAGAAAAGAAAAGGTCTGAAGTTCTTCATTAGGACCGAAACATTACATATATATCGAAAACAGATCTATATGAACTCTGCCCAAATAATAACACCGTGTAGGTGATGACATCAACCTTCCCTTGAAAATGATAATCATTTAAAAGAGTTTGTTCCCAGTCTTAGTCAAATCTCTTCTCTGTGTGAATTTTTTTTATTCATTATTATAGTAGACTCAGATAACTCTAAGAAGAAGAAATACTCATTTTGTCCCCCCTTATTTTAGTAGATGTGAATTATTTGAGGCAACACAATATATAAATATAAAGCATGCAAGACCAACTAAACCTATGCATAATATATAGGAACACCCAATCTAAATGTCCTGTTGTACTTTAACGTCAAATATACCAAACTTGAGAATAGTTTGACCCATAATTTCTAATGCTAAAAAAAACTAGGAATTGTAAAAAAAATTAGAAATTTGCCAAATATACATGTTTTAATTGGAAACGAACAAAATACACTAAGCGAACTTGAAGGCTAAAGAAGGAATTTCAACAATAAACTCAAACCAAGACAATTAAACTGGGATAGAAGAGTATAATAAAATATGTGTTACTTGATAAAAAATAATGTGTTACTTGCTCACTACTTATCTATGAATTTTTCAAGCCTTGTACTTACCTACAATTGCAATATCACATGTCCCCTCGTGATACTTGTCCTTCAAAAACTGAATAACTTCTAATGCTTTGGCCCTTTCTTGGATATTGGAATTTGCACCATTGAACTGATATATCTTGTCTTTAGAGTCCAGAATGAACACATCATCATGATTTAGAGAGGACCGGGAAAATGGGACCTGATACAAATCCCAGCTTAAATATGTAATCTTCAACCAAAATCGAACAAGATTGCATATTCTTAAATGAGCTCATGCAGTAAGTTTTTATGCTTCTGTACCTGCTTCATCCTGACAACTCGTTTACCCTTGCATACATACAACCTCGTTTCAAATTCTTCCTCTTCTGGTTTCTTGAATCCAGATGCAATACCACCTTCCAATGGTATAATGCATGGCTTAAAGTATGATAAAAATTTGTCAGATTCATGACCTTGGATTTCCCTATGCTGTACTGCTCGCCCTCCAAGAATCGCATCAAGCTCCACAGTTTTGATAGCTGCAGTTCCAGCTTCATCCTGACACGGCGTCCAAATTTTAGAAAATGGAAAAGAAAAATATAAATCTGGTTACATAGCTGCTAAGAATGGAGATGGATTTCGCACCTGACTAGTATCCTTTCCAAGCCAGAAGTGTATATCATACATATAAGAACCTCCCTTGCCAGAAGTTGTCTGCAATTATAGATGAACATGTGATATGAGTAGGATTATTATCAATATACCTCAATAATATTACTATAGCATGAAAGACACTTTTCTCTCACGATAAAAGAGGTACATGTAAAGCCAAAGACATTCGCATCTACGAACCTGCAAGATGATGTAAGAATCACCCGAGTAGAATTTACCACATTCGGACTTTGGCAAGGGAACTGGTTGGAAATCCTCAATTCTCCAAATTTCGGTCCCTCTAGATAGAGTTAAGTTCAAATTTAAAGTTTGAAAAGTCCTGACAGGCCACATTAAGCATTACAAAGAATTAACATAATTAGTTCAAATCTCAAGTTAAAGTCCGTGCAGCTATGTTTGGCAGTGGAAATAATGAACATAAACAAACAACTACTTTAGAAATGATCAGAAGATGTTTCTTTTGGTTTTTCCGCATGGAGGAGTACAAGAGGTATTTTCAAGGAGAAGAAATGATGTTGAATAGGCTCATAGATATCTTTAAGGAATTATTTTCGCTTGGGGCAAGAAGCAATTTCCAGCTGCACATGAGGACACTGTTTGCGTCTAGGGAAATTTATAACATGTATAGAGCGTAGGATTATGTTGTCATTTCTCTTTGTCTAGTGAGATAGCTTCTGTTGTGCACTCAGTGTTTTTGGTCTTTCAATTCTTGACAGGATTTCGGCAACCCCTTGGTGCCTCGTTTAATGGTACTTCTAACTTGTCATAAAAAAGAAAATAATGAACACACTGACAGATGTCCAGAGATTGCTATTCTTTTTTCTTTTTTGGATAAGTAAATGTATTGTTCATTAAGGATCACTAAGAAGGTCCAGAATATTCACCGTAAAAACTCAGCCTACTCTTTTTCTTTTTTTTTAAAAGCAGGGTGCTGAGCAAATTCCAACAGTGTTTCAACTAATCAATACCCATTTCAACTTTTTTTTTTAAATTAGCATTTCCCTTTTCAACTTTCTTCCATGTAATCAGTCAAGAAGCATAATTTTGCAGCAAAGGATACATTCTCTGACCCGCACCCTGAAATGCAGGTTCTAAGGCTTTAACAGAGTTAGACATGATGCAAAATCTTTCCCTCTTTCAAGGAAGAAAAAGGAACTAGATTGTTGAAGCTCCCAACTTCAGCTATTCCGATATTCTGAACACCAACTGCACAGACAAAATGGACATGAGAAAGAGTAGTGTTAAGTACAGAATAAATTCTACATTACCATCCCAGCAACAAATTAAGAACTTCACTTAATAGCAAATATATACAGACACTTAGACAAGTGAATCTTCACAAAAGGAAACATCTGAAGCCAATGTATAGCTTATTCCAGTTCCCAGCTTCTCTTCATACAACTCATATTCGAAGCTACCAATTGTTCATCCCCACCACTGCTTATTAACATCTTCATATATCAGCACTCAATCACATCCAATGGCAACAATAATAACAACAAAAAGAAAAACAAAGTCTCAATCCCAACTAGTTTGAGTCGGCTATATGAATCCTCAATATCCATTGGTCCTGCTCTATGTAGCACGGACACGTGAGAGGTGTCCGATAGGACACGGACACGTGAGAGGTGTCCGATAGGACACGGACACGTGAGAGGTGTCCGATAGGACACGGACACGCGGAAACGGCAATTTTGAAAAATAGGGGACACGACACGGCAGGGACACGGCTGTAAAAATAAATTAAAAAATATTTTTATATATATATAATATATAATATAATATATAAAATACTAAAATTAATATTATTAAAGCTTCACATTCATAAATAAATTATAAATTTAATTCAAATTTGTTATATACCAAATAACCAAAATACCAAATTAAATATGTACCAAATTAAAAAGAAACATTCATAACAAATTGACAATCAATCAAATATTCAATACATAATTCATAAGACCATAGTCCATAAACTAATACATAAGTATGTCCCAAGACCCAAATTCAAATAAATATAAATTTACTTAAAATAAACCAAATAAAATTAAAACTAAACTTTTTCTAAAAAAAAAATGTCCCTGCCGTGTCCCCCGCGTGTCCCTGCCGTGTCCGTTTTTTTTTTTGTTGGGCCCCCTCGGAAACGTCCCGGACACGTGTCCGAGGCGTTTCGTGTCCGAGGCGTTTCGTGTCCGATGAGGTGTCCGACACGGACACCTCACCCTAAATGAGGTGTCCGTGCTTCATAGGTCCTGCTTCATTTTAATACTCAACAAGTTATCTTTTAAGACAGATTAAGGGCGCGTAAACACTAAGAGTTTTCTACATGTTCTACTAACAAACAACTCTCTAAGCACACAAAAAGATCCCAAAAATTACTAGACCAAATGCAAGTGTACCAACATGACTAAGGCTTAATCAACACTACTTTGTGTTGCATATATGAATCGTTTTCTTCCATTGTATTCTATTCTTTTACAGCTCCGCAAAGATTTTCAAAGATCACAGGTCCTTTTAGAAATGAGGATGTTGAGATGGATGTGTGGGCTGACTAGGAGAGATATCGTCATAAATGAGGAGATTCGGGACAAGGTGGGATGGCCACTATGGCAGACAAGATGCGGGAGGCGAGACTGAGATGGTTCGGACATGTCCAGAGGTGAGGCACATATGCGTCGGTGAGTAGGTGTGAGAGACTGGCAATGGAAGGCTAGAAGAGAGGTAGAAGAAGGCCGAAGATGTATGGGGGAGAGGTGATCAGGCAGGATATGGCTAGTCTTAAGCTTACCGAGGACATGACCTTAGATAGGAAGATGTGGAGGTTGAGGATTAGGGTAGAAGGCTAGTAGTAGGATTAGTAGTACTAATATTGCATGGCCCAATATTATTTCCGTCATTTTCTTGTATTTTGTTTAGCATTCGCATATCTCTTATTCTTAATTTTCTATTGATACTTGTTGTTCTTTCTGCTTTAATTTTCTTGCTATTCTGATGTTGCTTCTGTGTTACCTGAGCCGAGGATCTATCGAAAATAGTCTCTCTACATGTCAAGGTAGAAGTAAAGTCTGCGTGCACTCTACTCTCCCCAAACCCCACTTTGTGGGATTACACTGGGTATGTTGTTGATGTTGTATAGGTCCTTTTAGACAATTTTCTTTCACATGATCCGAGGTATACTTCCTTCTCTTTTAACACTTCCAATCATCATACTGTCACAGTTATCGACATGGTCAAACCATCTCAGGTTACCTTATCTCCTTTTATCCTTTATGTGTATTACTTGGTATCTTCTATCAAATATTACATTTTTTATCTTCTCTAATCTTGTATAATCACAAATTCGTCTTGAACTCTTGATATTTGCATTTTTATGACACTCATCTTCCGGATACAATAGCCTTGTTAAGTAAATTGCTTCTCTTTTTTCGGGTAAGTTAGTTGGTGTATTGCTTCTTCTGGTGATGGAAACTAAATACTTCCAGTGATTTTGAATCATGTGACTAGTAGGCGTTTAAAAGTTCTGGCCTTGATAGAGATCATTCATGTTGCAACGACAACAACACACCCAGTACCCAGTGTGATCCCACAAGTGGGGCGATTTATTCATGTTAACTGTCTCTTTTATTGTATTTGTTTTTACGTCTATGCAGGTCAATCCGTCACCTTGGCATTAACTGGATTACAGTAGTTCTTCTAAATTTGAGCTTCCATGAGCTCAATTCAACAGTTTACCCCAAAATCAATGCTACCCCTTACTGATTATACTTGTTATCCACGTATGACCATCAATTATAAGGACGCTGCCCTTTCACTCTCAATTTCTTCAACTTCTTAAACAGTGAAGACAGGCCTCGGATTGTGACCAATAAATTGGCAAAATGATATATGAAATACTCTACATACAGTGAATGCTGAATTGCCAGCAAACAAGAAAGTGCCACTCTTGCCTCCCCCCACCATCTAATGAGACCTCGGTTATAATCTCAGCTATACATTTGGTGAAACATTCCTACAGATGAAACATCTCACCTCGGATGATAAGATGCAGAACAAAATTTCTTTACTTTAAGAAACATTGGCAATTGCGTTCTGCAACTTATTACTGCAGAGTCGAGGAGCAAGAATCCGTCACTTTTCATCAACTCATAGGTATATTTTCCCAAATCCTCAAATCTTTTTTCCTCCGTGTAATACTTCCATTGTTTACAAGAAAAAAGAGCCCACATCAGAATTGGTATAATATTAGGTGTATCATCTATAGCTCCTGGCCAAGGGGCAGCTGATAAACCCAGAAAGGGATTTTACTTTAAAGTTCCTTGTGTAAACCAATTGAATTCCAATAAACTTGAAAGTAATAAAATATATCCTCATTTTCAGCACCTAATAACGCCATCTAAATCTCTCTGCTCATATAAGGGTTCAAGCAAGGCAAGAAACTTGTAATAATATCAGTAATATTCTATGCTTCTAAGCATTTTTATTTTTGATAACTATGGTGTCCGTGCCAGCTTGCGCGCACCTCGACTAATTCCACGGGATACCGCCACCTTCCACCAGCAACACAGGCACATGCACTAGGTAACTCTGTCCACCGAGACTAAAATAGATGTGAAGAAATCACCTAGTGTTTTTGTTTCTGCCGATATTTGAACCGGAGACCTCACAGTTTTTAACCCACTTTATTGACCATTAGGCCACAACCTTCTAAACCATATCAGCATTAGAACTCATAGTAAGCAAAAGATGCAAAACCATATCTTTCTCATCTAAAACGTACACCTAATAACAAATGATCCATAATGGGATTACCTCAGCTGCATTTGAACATTAAGCTAATCAATCATCCCCACATCCATAATTAGACTCTAAAACCACAATAAAACCTCAAACTAGCATACAAATCAAGCACCAATTTCAAACGATTAACAATTCAAACATATTCTTCATATCAAATGAAAATGCTCAATCAATAAATACATAAACTTAGATTAAATAAGAACCCATATTCGATTAACATAATCAACACCAGTATTAACAAAACAAAATCAAAATGGGCAGAGATCAAAATGACTAATTCTATAAGAAAATTAAATTAAAAATTAAGATCTACAAGAATTCATCAAAATGTAAAAGAATCAAAACGCACCTTCGAGAGATCTCTGAGATAGAAACAATACAACAGAGAAGAGAAGAACGAGCTGGCAATTATAATTGCAGTAATGCCCCTTTCGCTTTTGATAATTCTTTTGCAGACACTGATTATATGCGCAAATGAAGAAAGAAAGTGATTTGATACGACGTGGCATACACTTCACAGAGAAACAAACGGAGTTGAATGATGATTGTGTCCTTGACTTACATCAACAATAAAAATAAAATAAAAAACTTTTGAATATTTTAATCTTAAACTAAATATTTATAAACTAGTAAAATATTATTTGAATTTTGTGATTATATATAAATTTATCTGATAGGATGTTTGAATTGTAAAAAGAGATATTTTTTGAGACATATCAAAAAATAAAATAACATACTTAAATTAAAACGGAGAGAGTATTTCAATTCGAATTTCATGAATAAAATATATTCTGTCCGAAGTGATATTTCACCATACAAATTTTAATTAATCTGAGTCTCAAAACAAGTACCTAAACACCGAGCTAAGAAAAATAGGAAATTGTCATGAGATTGAATATCCATCTTTACCAGCAAATTTCCATCTATTGCTAAAAAGTCATTATTCTCAGTAGATTAGAGAATTTTAATATGTTGAGTCACATGTGAAATTAGGCAAAACAATATATTCTTGTGTTAGTATATATAGATAGCATCACAACAAGGATAGCTAAGTTGACCTAGCAGTAGAGCGCGGAACCGCAAGATCACGAGTTCGAGAATAGCGACTGCGGATTACTTCGTCAACAAAAAAAAAAAGATAGCATCACAAGACAAGACAGATAACATGTAGTGAATAATGAACTTTTCCAATCATATTTTAAAAAAACGAAAATGTCATTATAATTGTCTCTCCATCGTTGGCGACTAAACTCAAAAGATAGTACGAATTATATCCGGCAATCGTCCCCCTATTTTAGGTGTTCTTTAATTTTTTCCCGTCATCTAAAATGAATGATCGAAAATAATTTTGAGGTTATGGGTTCGAATCTCATCAGTGTAAAAAAGAAGAAGAAAAATCGCAAGGCAAAATTTCATTAAAAAATATGTCTATTCGGCCGAAGTTATATAGAAATTATGCCTTAAGGGGCCTCTTTCTCTATGAAATTATGCCACCAAAAATTCCTCTAAGAATGTGAGTTCGAATCCCAACAGAGTAAAAAAGAAAAAAAAAACGTAAGGCAAGATTTGATAAAAAAAAATTATGCTTATTCAGCCAAAGTTGTATAGAGATTATGCTTTAAGGGGCTGAGGGCAAATTTTATTGAAAAATTAAGATTATGTCTTGTCCGACTAGTTACATAATCTCTATATAACTTTGACCGAATAGACATAATTTCTATGAAAATTCTACGCAAAAGAGTGTTCATCTAACTAAAAGTAATTTATGATAATTTGAAGCAGACAATAAACAAGCAAACTAAATTAAAAATGAGAAATAATAAAATCACATAAGATTTAAAAAATTACAAATAACAAACATGTTTAAAATGCAAGAAAGTTATTACGGGTAAAATGTACTAGTATTTCTTATTAAGTGATACATGTGTTAGAAAATATTTTCTCTTTTTAAATGAACGTTGTAAATAATATAAATTTCAACAAGAAGGTCTATCCTCCTAAGTTTCATATTTTACTTGTAGTTAGGGGTGCACAAAAGGTTAAAACCGGACCGAAGACCGAAAATCTCAATTACTAGGATCGAAGATCGGACCGAATTTCTCGGTCCGGTCCGGTCCGGGTCATTTTCAATCCGGTCCGGGTCATTTTCGATCCGGTCCGGTCTATTGGACCGAATTCCCCACGCCAGGTCCAGACCCCACCCCTCAGGACCCCCACCTTTGCGCCTATTGGTATGATCGGTTTGCCAGGTATATTATGCAGATTGGGTTTATTTACAGTAGGTGTGAAACCTCTTTGTTCATTTTTAATCATGGTAGTGACATCGCTTACTTGTTATTATATGTTGATGACATTGTTCTCACTGCCTCATCTGAGTTGAAAAATGACATTATTGCTCTTCTCAAAACTGATGATGCAGGGTGGATCTGGTAGTTATGCCTTCGTACTTGTCCCGTATGGTTATTATGACACAGGTGGGACCTGGTGTTCATGTGTACTCCTTGGTGTTGTTATATCCTAGACTGCCGACAGTGAGGAAGGAATTCCACGGGCATGATTGATATTGTGGGCGTGAGACCCATGGTTATATTTGAGTGATGACTTTGAGGGCGTGAGTCTCTGACTTGACATGACTGCTTATACATTGTGTACTGTAGTTGGTTATCATACATGTCTCCTGTTTTATATAGACTGTTATGATTTCATTTCAGTATTTTCAGTTTCACATACTTGGTACCTGTTGTACTGACCTCCTTCGGGGGGCTGCGTTCATGCCGCAGGTAGAGGTACACCAGTTGTTGATCCTCGCTCATAAGATCACAGTTTTGCATTTGGGAAGCTCCGTTTCTCCGGAGGCTTATCTTTTGGTATAGTCCCCTGTCATAGTAGGTACTTGTACATTCAGGGGTATGGCGGGACCCTGTCCCGTCATAGTTATTGTTACATTCTTAGAGGTCTGTAGTACTGTTGTGGGCAGGGTTTGTAAAGGATAACTGTTCAAGGTTTATTTATGTATATATGCAATAAGACGACTTTTGGTCAGCCTGTTTTTGTATCACTGTTTATTTTTCATGAGTTTTATTTTTCCGCTGATTTTTCTCTGATGTTTTATCACTAGGGTGCCGGGGTAAGGCACCAATCGCGGGCCCGAGGTCGGGTCGTGACACCTTTAGCCCAATAGATGCAACCCACTAATTTGGGCCAAGCTTTCAACACACTCACTCTGCAACCGCCTGACAATAATTGGTATATGGACTCCGGAGCCACATCAGACCTAACCAACTCTTCAGGTAATTTCTCCCAACTGTTTCAGTTAAAGTATCCTCAATACATTACTGTTGGCAATGGTCACCGCATTCCAATTACAGGTTATGGCAATACACAAATCAAAAATTCCATCCACCCTTCTCACTTAACCATGTCCTCTACGCCCCTCAAATTATTAAAAAGTTGATATCTGTTAAGAAATTCACTCGTAATAATTGGGTGTCTGTAGATTTTGACCATTTTGGTTTCTCTGTGAAGGATCTCAATACGGGGAGAATTCTTACTAGATGCAATAGTGTGGGAGACCTCTACCCCTTCACAAACTCTTCCGCTGTCAGAACTCAACAACCAGTCTCCCTTGATGCATTATCTCAATCCACTTGGCACAATAGGCTTGGGCATCCAGGAGATCATGTTTTTTCTTTTCTTAGAAACAATCAGCGTATTAAATGTAATAATGGTAAACTTGCCCAACGTTGTTTTTCTTGCCCGCTTGGCAAATATACCCGTCTTCCTTTCATATCTTCAATGAATATTACAATTTCACCATTTGACATTGTTCATGCTGACTTGTGGACCTCTCCTGTTGTTAGCTCTCTAGGTCATAAATTCTAGCTGGTGATATTGGATGATTTCTCACATTTTGTATGGATTTATCCTCTAAAATTTAAATCTGGAGTTTTTGCTAAATTTCTTGAGTTTCACAGATTTATTAAAACTCAATTTAAAAAATTCATCAAATCATTTCAATGTGATAACGGACGTGAATTTAATAATTCGACTTTCCATAATTTTGCTCCCAACAAGGCATGGTGTTCCGCTTCTCTTCTCCTCACACCTCACCTCAAAATGGTAAAGCTGAACGAATTATTCGTACTATTAATAACATGGTCTGTACCCTCCTATTTCATGCATGTCTGCCATCATCTTTCTGGGTCTATGCTGTCAAAATGGTAGAATACCTTCTAAATATTTTACTTACTAGCACATTATAAAACAAGACCCCCACAGACATTCTATATCGTAGAACTCCTTCTTATGACCACCTACGGATCTTCGGCTGTCTGTGCTATCTCAATCTTACCTCCACAACTCCTCATAAGTTGGATCCTCGAACTACACCTTGTGTATTCCTCGGTTTCCCACCCAACCATAGGGGTTATCTGTGCTATGACTTGTCCACTCGTAAAATTCACATCTCTCGTCACGTCACGTTCAATGAGACGATATTTCCGTTTTCAAACCCTCAGAAATACCGAAAACCATACTACTCATTTCTTGATGAACCAGTCATATCCCCAACCATTCTAAGTCAGCTTACCCAAATTTCAACTTCAGAACCGCGGTCCACTGCGATGTCATCCTTCCAGTGAGCCCCATCTTCCTGCAGAACTTTTAGCACCGCGGTGCCTGCCTTCTAGTGAGCCCTCCCTTCCTGCAGAACTTTTAGCACCGCGGTCCCTCGAGGATGCACCGCGGTGCCCCTCTTCCAGTGAGTTCACTGCTCCCCCCTCATCTTCAGCACCGCGGTCCCCTGAGGATGCACCGCGGTTCCACCCTTCCAGTGAACTAACCTCTAAACCTGTCACTTCAACAATGCCACCACCCAATGTCCCCAGTCACCAAATGGAAACTCGTGCCAAACACGGGATTTTCAAACCTAAAGTCCAGTTTAACCTGTCTATCCAAATCATTTCTCCACTCCCAAAGAACCCCAAATTGACCAAACTTGACCCTAATTGGAATGCAACCATGTCTGAGGAATATAATGCTTTAACTAAGAAGCATACTTGGGATCTTGTCCCTAGACCAGAGGGGGTGAATGTGATCAGATGTTTGTGGTTTTTTCGTCACAAATTCAGAGATAGCGGTGTTTTGGAACGCTACAAGACTAGACTTGTGGCAAATGACACTAATCAGCAGGAGGGCATTGACTGTGGTGATACATTTAGCACGGTTGTTAAACCGGCTACGATTCGTACTGTTCTTAGCATTGTTATGGGTAAGAAGTGACCGATTCATCAGTTGGATGTCAAGAATGCATTTCTTCATGGGAATTTGAAAGAAACTGTATACATGCATCAGCCACCTGGTTTTGTTCATCCGGTTGTTCCTCATTATGTCTGTCGTCTCAGGAAGTCACTCTATGGTCTAAAGCAGGCACCTCGTGCTTGGTATGATCGGTTTGTCAGGTATATTATGCAGATTGGGTTTATTTACAGCAAGTGTGATACATCTCTGTTCATTTTTAATCATGGTAGTGACATCACTTACTTGTTATTATATGTTGATGACATTGTTCTCACTGCCTCATCTGATAAGTTGAAAAATGACATTATTGCTCTTCTCAAAACTGAATTTGCTATGATGATTTGGGCAAGCTAAGTTACTTCTTGGGTATATAAGTCACTAGATATGCAGATACTATGTTCTTGAGTCAGCGTAAGTATGCAGAAGAAATTGTGTTCAGAGCTAAGATGTTGAATTGCAAGGCTATGCCTACTCCTGTTGATTCTAAATCCAAGCTCAGTGCTTCTGAGGGTGATCCAGTGTCTAATCCTACTCTCTATCGAAGTCTTGCAGGTGCTCTTCAGTACCTCACTTTCACCAGGCCCGACATTGCATATGCCGTCCAGCAGGTGTGTCTGTTCATGTATGCTCCGAGGGAACCCTATTTTGCCGCTCTTAAGCGTATTATAAGATACATTAAGGGCACTCCTGACTATGAGTTGCATCTCTACCCCTCCGCTCCGAACATGTTACTTTCCTACACAGATGCTGATTGGGCAGGGTGCCCGGACACGAGACGCTCTACTTCAGGCTATTGTGTGTTCTTAGGGGATAATCTGATCTCTTGGTCTGCCAAGCGACAAGCCACGTTATCCCGATCCAATGCCGAAGCAGAGTATAGGGGTGTTGCTAATGTAGTTGCTGAGATCTGTTGGATCCGGAATCTCCTCTTGGAGCTGAGTTGTCCATTGCGTAAGACATCTATAGTCTATTGTGATAACATATTTGCTATCTATATGTCTCATAATCCGGTCCAGCATCAGCAGACCAAACATATTGAGATGGATATTCATTTTGTTCGTGAGAAGGTGGAACGTGGTCTTGTCAAAATTCTACATGTACCCTTCCTCTTATCAGTATGCAGACATCTTCACAAAGGGACTACCTGCATAACTGCTCGCACTTGAGATCCACTGAACATTCACCTCCTCCGTCTGAGGAGATGTGTTAGCGAATATTCTTCAAATATTCACAGTATATATTGTATTTATTAGTATCATGTATTTAAGGTAACTTAGGATTCTTACTGTATTAAGAATTACATTTGTACAATTATATATATTATGATTAATAAAAGAAATTCCTGAACTTTCGAAAAAATGTTATATTAGCCGTCCGTTAAAGACTTATATATCATCTGCATATGCAATTAGTTAAAGGCTTAAAGCTGCACTCACGCAAAATCTCCCTGAACCTATGCCAATCAACTAATAGGCCTTTTCCTCACATGTTATATCTAAACCTAATCACAGATGATTTGCCAAATTAGAAGAGATCGAGAAAGAAATGAACTCACATCTTAATTCACTAGACCACGTACATTCAGCTACTCCTCACCTGCTCTATTGTCACTTGTGAAAGGTATTGTCTGTCACTCAGTAATGGATTCAAGTTGTTTATAGTGTAGACACAAAGTTTTAACTTCACATTATAATATTATTGCTATTATTTAAATTAATAAAGATTAATTCAAATTAATAAGATGTGCTTGCAATCCGATCCGTTGAATGTTATTATATACAATTTTATTTACTAATATGAAAATGTGAGTAGTTTAATTAAGAGTTTATAGTAGAAAATAGACATTTTTTCTTTCTTTCTTTTTTTAATTAAGATTTTTTGACCGTATATTTGACCGTCTTCTCTATATATTATCGATGAAAGATTTATAATGTATTTGCCAATTCAATCATGGCACAAAAAGGTTATCAAATAATGGCATTATAATTCATGAGAAATGCCAAAGGAATATATCATATATACAACCATAGATTATGTATGTCCGAAGAATAATGTCAATCTTGTGACTAGAAACAATAATATTATTAAAACTCCAACATATAATATCCTTTCTTTATTGTGTTGTATATATTATGTACACTTACTATACAAATCCCCTAAAATAACATTATTACCAGCACCAATACCCTATTTAAAAATCAGTATAAATAATAATTATAGTACAGAGATTAACTCTCGTAAACTTTCTCCTGCAGTGCATTTTGGTGAGACTTTTTCAACATTACTGAATTGGACATTATTGCAAATAGCCTTTAAACTTCCACTTTCCCCTACCAAATTTATATTCTGCATTACAATTCCTTCACATGGGAAGCTTTTGCTGCAATTAAAATTTATGCCAACATTTGTTGCACTTGAGCCCTTGATGTTCTGATACACCACATTTTTCACTTGAACGGCGGAATTCTGCGTCACAAATGTAAAAAATATTCAATTTATATATAGTTATATACTGACAATATATTATATCAGCAAACTAACTAATGGAGTACTGTTTTTACCAAATTATTAGTTATATAGAGATTTACTGTTGGTGTATATGAACTTAAATTCATATGAAAATAAGACTATTTACCTGTTCTTTACATGGATCATCTTGATCACAATAGTTTTGGTCTATGATTATAGGGTTCTTCACTCCTCGCATTTCCACATTTTGAAATACGATGTTGCTTGCATTTCCAGATCCTCCCTATATAAACCACACATAATATTATTATAATTTAGATGTCAATTATCTAATTAATAACTCTTCTTCCAAATCAAAATTCGCATAGCTAATTACATTATTATCCTCAGTCTCTTTTGATAGATGCTACTTATCATTTTATTTGCATTAAGAATTTCTTTTTGTTACTGTTTTAATTTAGTCCAAATTTCTCTTATGGTTATAAGTTTGGTCTAAGTCAGTCGCGGAGCCAACAAGCAAATTCTAGCGGTGCGGACATGTTTTTGTGTAGCCAAAACAAAATTTGACTGAAGAAAATTAAAATGCACCGTTTCATCCAAAACGACGTCGTTTTGATCGAAAATTTTCAAAAAAAACTGGTGGTGCAGTTGCACCACTGGCTCTGCCACTGGGTCTAACCATGACCTCATTGTTAGTGACTAAAGCAATTTCAGGCCAAAATTATAAGGTAAGGATATGGATCAATTAACAAAAAAATTAACGGAGGGTATAGACCTTTTCCAATAGTATGAGGGCAAATCTGGCAATTTTTCTATATAATATAGAAAGTTAATTAGTATAAGGAATACCTGCCAAGTCTTGATCCTAAGTCCATTTGTAGTACCAGAAAGCTCGACTCCCTTCACAATGATATCAGAGACATGAGCTTCTGAATTTCCAGATCCTAAGCTTCCAATACTAATCGAATCAACAAAAAGAAAAAAGAAATAAAAGCAAATTACAAAAAAGATTATAGGTATTACAGAAGAATTTCATCAACAATTATTGCATTTCCTCTAATATTAGGGAGAAATTTTAAGTTTGATTTTCGTTTCGTGTACTTTTAGTATAACTTCAGTGCTTGTTTTGTTGAATTATAAACACACACTTAATTAGTTAAATTAATATGAAAAAGCTAATACTAATTTAATTAATGGCCAACCAGATTGATTAAAGGGCTGGGGTAAGTTCAATTTTTAATCTTTTGAAAGGGACCAAATCTAAGAAATTAGAGTACTTATTATAACTTTTACCACCCAAAGCCGTGCGTATGCAGACAATCTACTTCTTGGATCCCACATCATGATTTCACCAGATGTTGTTGTTGTAGTATTATAACTTCTTCCACAACATCCCAGGATGTTTATAAAGAAAATAAATTTTTAAGAATTAGAGGCAGGGAAAAGAGGGGCATGGTACGTAGTTAACTCTTCACTTCCTTTGATAGAACCCATTAATAAAAATACTTAAAACTTATTAAAGTAATGCAATTGAAACGAAATAACCACTAAAAATTGTAGATTTTATTTTAATTTTAAAACTTTTTTAAGAAGAGAAAATATTAAAATAAATACCTTATACCATGGCCTGGACCACAAGTAATATCCGTGGCCTGTACCTTTTGAGATCCACTCTCGATGGAAATACAATCATCCCCTGGTAAATCAATTTGTTCATAAAAGAAAGAATAAAGACAGTAATTTTTGGTAATTTATTAAAAAATAATAAACCTGTTCCAATTGTAGAGTCAGATATTTGGATTTTTTGAGTATTTGCTATATGAATTCCATCAGTGTTAGGGCTATTTTCTGAAGCAGTGATCATCAAATTTGAAGCTTCAACATTAGTGCATCTCTCAAATGAGACATGAATTTGTTGTGCATCTTTGATTTTAAGGTTCTTCACTTTCAACTTCTTGCACTTGTAGAAGGTTAAGGCCTGTAAATTAAAACCTTTTTAGTTTTAATGAGCTACAAAGTAGACAAATAATTACCTACCCTTAATCAGAAGTCTCGGTTTCGAATCTTGGAATAGTAATTAAAAATCCTATAGGGAGCATTTTCTCCTTTAATGGGCCTTAGCATGAATCCATATTAGCAAATACCAGAAGCGGAGCTTGGGAGCTGAAGGGGCTTCATATTTATCTTGTAAAGAATGGATCTTGGGCCTAACTCAACCCCAAAAGCTAGCTTGTAGGGTGAAGATTGTTCAAGTCCATATAAGGAGCTCATGTTCGCATTTCATTTTCGATGCGGGGCTCTTAACACTCCCCCGTACGCTTAGACCTTGTTAACTGGAGCGTGTACAATATAATTTGCGGGCTCAACATCGATGAACAAAGAATTGGAATGAGTCTGGCTCTGATACCAAAAGCTAGCTGGTAGGGTGAGGATTGACCAAGTCCATGTAAGAAGTTCATGTTCGCATTCTATTTTCGATGTGAGACTCTTAACATATCTGAACACTTCGCTATTGAGACACCAAATGGAAAACTCGACAAAAAGAATCCAAACTACTTCTATCACAATTCCAAAATCAAATGAACGTACCGTTGGTGCAATCTTGCATGGCTGCATAGGGGAGAAATAAGTAACAATCAGTACTATTTTTAGAGGATTCAACACGCACCCGTAACATTTTCCAAGAGGTCGAAAAGCATAACATAAAATGCATGGTTAATTACCAGTGATTTATTGATTTTGCAAGAATTTTGCCACCATATTTTCCCATTTCCATTGATAATTCCTCCTCCTCCAACAACCAAGTCTTGAACATCATTAAAAAGAATCCAATGCCTTCTATCTTCACTGTAGAACGAAATATTATCATATGCTTCTAAGGATCCAAAAACCTGCATAATAATTTGAAAATAATAAAAAATAAACAATCAACAAACTAAATACCTATCATAACCACTCTTTTAAAAAAAAATGATATAAAAAAAATCATAACCAATTTATCTGACCTGCATTGAAATGGAAGATCTACATGGACCTGAAAATGTGATTTGTTTGAGAAGATAATTTTTGTTGTGGTGAACTACAAAGAGCACAGGTGTATTAGATGAACATGCTTCTTTCCATGCTTTCTGAAATGCCTGAAAAATTATTACACACGATAAGAAACACTACCAAATGTACATGCATGCAGCAGTGGTAAATTCTTGCCAGAGTGTGTTTGGTGCGACGGGAGTCATTTTTCAGGAAAATATTGTTTATGATTTTTTTTTTCCAGTATTTGGTTGATGAGTGTGTTGATTTACTTATTTACATGCTGGTAATGAACTTAGGCGAAGAGAAGATGAAGCAAGAAGAAGAGAAGTGGAAGAGAAGAGAGGCGGTGAGAAGAAGAAGAGTAAAGGCGGTTATCTCGAGAGATGTGAGAGAGAGAAAGAAAGTGTATTGTATATTGAAGAATGAAAGTTATCGATTACATTCTGTCCAACCAAGTATATATACACAAATTGAATTAATAATGAATTGGTCCATTGGCCCACTAAGCCCACTAAACTAACATAACTATTTATGAATTTACTTCTTCTACACCCCCGCAAGCTAGGGGATATGAAGACATTCTTCATCCCTAGCTTGGAGAGTAGAAATGAATGCTGAGTAATGCTAAGACCCTTTGTAAGCAAATCAGCAGGCTGTTCAGCAAAGGGCACGTAAGTAATATGTACAAGACCATCTTTCACTTTCTCTCGAATAAAATGACAATCAATATCGATATGTTTGGTGCGCTCGTGAAATACCGGATTAGCGGCAATCTGTATGGTTGACTTGCTGTCTGAGTAAATAGAGATAGGCAACTGGATTGAAACTCCACTCAAAATAATCGTCACCAAACCACTCAAAGAATCAAGAAGAAGTGCTCTATATTCAGCTTCAGCGGAGCTTCGTGAAATAGTAGTATGTTTCTTCGATTTCCATGAGACAGGAGAGTTGCCAAACAATACCAAGTAATCAGTAACAAACCTTCTGATACTGAGGCAAGAACCCCAATCAGAATCACAAAATACCTGCAGTTGTGAAGAACTGGAACTGTTGAGGAGAATACCTGACCCTAGAGCATTTTTGATGTATCTCACCAACCTCAATCCAGCTTCCAAATAAGATTGTTTAGGCATGAACTGACTGAGATGTTGTACAGCAAAAGCAATGTCGGGCCTAGTGTTAGTAAGGTATAGAAGTCTCTCAATAAGCCTTCTATATAAGCTAGGATCTGTCAATAAAGGATCATGAGGAACTGGTTTGGATGTTGAGTCTTGTGATTGTGAAGAAGTCTAGGATCTAAGAAATTCATCATATTCAACAGTGGTGAGTTTTTTATTTACCTCCACAGGAGAGAGCACTGGTTTAGCTCCTGCTAAACCTAAATCAGAAATCGTCTCAAGGGCATACTTTCAGCATAAGTATCCCTTGTGAACTGCGAGCAAATTCAATTCCAAGAAAGTATTTGAGCTCTCCCAAATCTTTGATCTTGAAAGCAGCTTGCAATGCCTGTTTGGTGGACTGAATCAATGGTCGATCATTGCCAGTGATCAGCAAGTCATCAACATATATCAAGACTACCACAAACTTGTCCTGCTGCTGATTAGTGAACAGGGAATATTCCAGATTACTTTGATGGAAACCTGAAGAGATTAAGGCTGAAGTAAACTTGATATTCCACTGCCTCGAGGCCTGTTTTAAACCATACAATGATTTGAGCAGTCTACACACTTTAGGTTGTCCTCCTGAGGTGTTGAATCCATCTGACAGTTTCATGAAGACCTCTTCATACAAATCTCCTTGCAAAAAGGCATTATAGACATCCATTTGGTAAATGACCCACTATTTAGCAGCTGCCACAGATATAACAGCCCTAATAGTGGTCATTTTAACCACATGGGAGAATGTCTCATGATAATCCAGCCCCTCCGTTTGATTGTACCCCTTTGCCACTAGTCTAGCCTTGAATCTCTTAACCTCTCATGTTGCTTTATACTTGATCTTATACACCCACCTGCACCCAATAACTTTCTTATTGGGTGGGAGGTTGACCAACTCCCAAGTCTTGTTATCTTCCAAAGCTTGAATCTCATCCTTCATTGCAGCAACCCACCTGTCATCCTTGGCTGCTTCTGAGTAATTCTGTGGCTCAGAACCAGGGACATCTGTGTCAAGAAGGCTTGATACTGGGATGATAATCCTGTATAATCCATCCCATCTAATATGGAGTATAAGCAAGTACTGGATCTTTGTTGAGTTATGTAGTCTTTATGCCAAATGGGAGGTCTACTTGCTCTTGTGGACCTCCTGGTGTCTGGTGCACATGCTGGTGTATTACTGTGATCTGTAACTTTAGAAACATCATTATTAACACTGATTGTTGGATCATCAATACCTTTATCAGATGCAGATGTATCTTGTAAGATGTATGGGCTATGTTGTGGAACCCGAAAACATTGTGGAGAAACTAGATAGTCATAGTTAAAAAGATCTCCTGACTGAATTTGTATCTCCCTGTCTGCTTCAGTATCACTAAATGGAAATTTTGTTTCCATGAAGATCACATATCTACTCATGAACACCACTCTATTGCTCAAGTCATACAATTTATAGCCTTTCTGTACACTGCCATATCCCAGAAGAACTGCTCTCACAGCTCTATGACTAAATTTGTCATGTTTAGGTAGAATAGTTGCAAAGCATAAGCAACCTATAACCCTCAAATGAGAAAGTGATGGACATTTGTTGTATAGTACCTCATAAGGTGATTTATTCTGTATAACTGTGGATGGTATTCTGTTCAGAATATATAATGTTCCCTCCACACAATGACCCCAGAACCTATCAGGAAAACTAGCTTGTATTTTGATAGCCCTAGCAGTTTCAAGTATGTGCCTATGTTTCCTCTCCACTACCCCATTTGTTGTGGTGTATATGGACAAGAACTTTCATGCAACACACCATGTTGTTGGAATAAGTCCTGACAATTATGATTGAAAAACTCAGTCCCATTATCAGACCTTACCCTCCTGATTTTTATATCAAACTGAGTGTTTATTTCAACAAAGAAGTTTTTCAGTAATGTTATCACATCTGTTTTAAGTCTCATTAAAAAATCCAAGTCCATCTAGAGAAATCATCCACAATGGTTAGAAAATACCTCATTCCATTATATGTTTCAACTCTATATGGTCCTCATACATCCATATGAAGTAATTGAAAAGGTGTTGTTGTAGTGCTAGAACTAACAGGAAATGGAATTCTGCTTTATCTAGCCAAAGGACATACCTCACAACTACTCAAAATACAAGAAGCCTTGTTTCTAAAACCTGAAACTATTTATGAAATCTTCCTCATAACTGCCACTGGCACATGGCATAATCTTTGGTGCCATGTAGTTGTATCTACTTGTTTAGCTACTGCCAAGCATTTATTCTGCTCCTTTCTTCCTTATTCTGTGCACCCCGGCTCAGGATATATAGACTATCTCCCTCATTACCAATCTCCCTCACCTTCCCAGATAAGAGATCCTGAAATACACAATAGTATGGAAACAAGGAGACACTGCAGTTCAATTCTCTTGTCACTTTTGAGATAGACATGAGATTAAACTTGAAAGATGGCACACATAAAATATTTTTAAGAATATCACCTCCTCCCAAGTCACAATCTCCCACATGTGTGATGTATGTTGATTCTCCAGTAGGCAGGTGAACTTTCCCTGCATTTTCTACCATACGTCTATTATATAGGCATCCTTGACTACTAACCATATGATTAGTCGCACCTGTGTCTAATATCCATTTTATGAATGCATCATCAGTATTGAGTATACCTGCCATATTAGCACTTGCCTTGGACTGTCCTGCTGCATTTGTATCATTGATCATGTTAATCAGTTGTTGTCTTTGACTTGGTGTAAACTGATCAATTATATTGAGCAGTTGGTGGTGGTGGTTTGGTATGAACTGGTTCTGAGTCTGCTTCAGATTCTGCCTTGCATAATGCTGATATAATGCATCATTATTTTGCTCTCCTTGTCCAGTTTCTTCAAACACTCCCGTCACCATATTTGCCCTCTTTCCCTTTCCTTTGAAATTTTCCGGATATCCATGTAGCCTATAGAAATCATCTTGTATGTGTCCTGTTTTGTGACATTAATCGCACTTCATCAACTTGAGACAATCTATCTTGAAATTCCCCTTAACATGACAATAGTCGCACACCGCATTTGGATTATATGGCTTCCTTTGCTTCACATTTCCACTCCTGGTTGTGAACATGGCTATTGTCTCCACTGTGTCCTATACCATCCTAGTCGATCATGCGACTATCCTTTGACTCTCCTCTTGATTAACCATTGCGTATACCTGATTCAAATTAGGTATTTTGGGCATCTTGATCACCCGACTTCTAACATGACTGTAGCTATCACTCAATCCAATTAGAAACGGAAGCATCCTCTGATATTGTATATGATCTATGAATTCCTTCGACTTCGGACAACAGTTAGGTGGTGGCATAATCGAGTGGTATTCATCCCACAAGTCTCTGAGTTTAGAATAGTATGTAGATACTGGCATAGTACCTTGCCTCATAGTAAAAAACTCCTTATGCAACTGGAAAGTCCTTGAACTGTTGATCTTGTCGAATCTGTCCTTCAAATCCTCTCATATCGTGTGTGAATTGGAGTTGAACAACATTCCAATGAGCAAACTCTTGCTCACATTGCTCATCAACCAGGATACTACAATCGCATTACACCTATCCCACAGATTCGCAAGTTCCCCATCGAATGACTCTCTTATAACTATTCCATTGATGAAACCTATTTTATTTTTGTCAAGCAACGCCAACTTCATCGCCCTACTCCACAACGTATAATTATCCATGCCATTCAGTACTACACCAACATTTAAGGAACCCGGTGCATCTGACGGAAACAGATAAAGAGGATGGTTATGATCGATGACTGTGACTGTTGTTGATGTTGTATTTAGGATATTCTCTCCTTGAGTCTCCATGTCTGTTGAATTCTGCAATCATATATATGTGACTCTCCAACTCCCAACACAAAAACTTCAATTCTCAACACAATCCGATTCTCCAACTCTCTAACATAGAAACTTCGATTCTCAACACAACACAGAAAGAAAATTCGATAATATTGTGTTCAATTTGAACATTACCTTTCTATTTCTTCAATTATTTGATCTCCTTAATTGCATGTCCACAATTATGCATCTGGTCAAACAATTGTCTCCATCCAGATGTTCCTCAAATCAGTGACTAAGAGTACTTCCTAATCGATCCAGATCTTAGTAACTAACCGATCAAGTTGAATTTTGTTGCATGTATCGATTTAGATATATTTTTCTTATGAATCTTTCCACAGCATCGATCGATTGGCTTTGATACCATGTTAATTTACTTGTTTACATACTGATAATGAACTTAGGCGAAGAGAAGATGAAGCAAGAAGAAGAGAAGTGGAGGAGAAGAGAGGCGGTGAGAAGAAGAAGAGTAAAGGCGGTTATCGAGAGAGATGTGAGAGAGAGAAAGAAAGTGTATTGTATATTGAAGAATGAAAGTTATCGATTACATTCTGTCTAGCCAAGTATATATACACACAAATTGAATTAACAATGAATTTTCTCATTGGCCCCTAAGCCCACTAAACTAACATAACTATTTATGAATTTACTTCTTCTAAAGAGTGAAACATATTTTTTGAAAAACAATACACACACATATAATATAATAATAATAATAATAATAACAACAAATTGGGGATTATTTGAGTACTAAACATATCAACAATTATATCTAATTCTTAATTGGAGTAAATAATATGAAGTTAAAATTAAGTCAAGGTATATGTAAGATCATGGTGGCCAAAGTATCATATTCGCCCTTAGTAAGGCCTGCAATCATTTGGAGCATCATTTTAGCGTCAGTAACAGGCGTGCCGACGTTCGAGAGTTGATCCGCTAGAAGTTTAAGCTGCATGAAGTACTCAGAAACATTAGAGAAGTTTTCAAGACGTGTTTTGTTGAATTGTTCTTCCAAATACACGACACGAGTGTGCTTGTTGTCCTGAAAAATTTCCTCCAAACGATTCCACAAGTCAAGGGCTGTGGAGTCAGATTTCATGATAGTAAGGAGCAGATCCTGAGAGATACTACCATATATCCACTGTTTGACGCCAGCGTCTAGACGACGCCAAGTAGAATCATCAACCTCCTGAGGGCGCGGAATTTTGTCATCAATATGATCAAGCACGTTATAGAGACATGCATGATTGTGAAATAATTCAACTCAGGAAGAATACTGACTATTTTCTTGATCAAGAAGGATAGGGATATGGTTCTTGATGTTGGAAACAGTTAGGGTAAGATGAAAAGAGGGTGATGACTTGGTGGTGGGATTTGTGGAGGAAGATGCGTCAAAGACAGCGGAATAATCCTGAGTATCCATTTAGAGAATAGAGTAATGGAGAAGAAAAACCAAGAATTTGGGTAGAGAGAGGGAGGCGCCGCGGCGAGATGCCCGTGGGGGCGATCGCTTGGTAGAAAAATTCTAGGATTTTTCTTTCTAGGCTTTGATATCATGTAAGATAATATTAATCGTCCTTGGAGAGTCTTTCATTAATATCAAGGTATATATAGAGTACAATATTTATCCCTTATACAATAGGAATCCTAAGCCTATACAATAGGAATTTTAGTCTTACCATAATTATATTTACACAATATATGAAAATATTCTAATTATGGGTAGAGAATATATTGTTTCCTATATTTACACGTTTACAGTATAGTTCTACGAAAAATGATTTTAGCTCATAAGTGAGGAAAATCATTTTCTAGATTTTGATAGAAAATGTTTTTCTTCTGATAACTGAACACCAGAAAATGATTTCCTCATAAAAAAACGTTATCGTGAAAAATGACTTTTGTAGTTCCAAACAGCCCCAACACTCCAATAGTTAAAGTACTTACCGTAGTATCATCTGTATTTCCATCACCCTTAGCTCCAAAGCTACTTACATCAACTAATGCAGACCCATTTTCAACCTCTTCAATATTATAATTGAAACCATGAACTTGATCTTGATTATCGTTGTTGCCTTCAATAAAATTGGTGTCCAAATAAGAAGGATAAGCTTGAAAGTCATGACCAAGTTCTTGTTTGTTGTGAACTTGTGTGAATAAATCATCATTATTATCTACATCACACTCATGGAAATTGCTTCTACAAGTTGAAACTGATACAGCCAAAATAACAATAACATGAATAGTGTGTTTTCTGTTGATCCTTTGGATGGCCATGATATATTGCTATATGTTATGGTGTTTAATTTTTCTATTGAAAAAGAACTGTGACAAAGATTGTTATGGAGGAAAGTACGGAACCTTTTTTTGTATGACAAGAGGGTATGGAAGTGATATGGGAAGGTTTGTCTAATTTATAGATTTTAGGGGATTTGAATTGATCATTGTTTGTTGGATCCTTTGATCACTATGGCTATTATGGTAGTATTATTTTAATTTGGATGAGAGAGGTTTAGACGAAAGAGTTTCTTCCATAGTTTGCCGACTACCATCCTCCATATTTCCTTAAACTATAGTTTATGTTCACTGCATTGTCTTTTTTATCTGAATTATCATCATCTATACATATGTATTAAAATATACTTGGAAACTGATATGATCAACTATCAATTTCTCTCTTTTCTTATATGAATCACTTAAGTGTGTTTTATTAAATAGATGTCAGAGTCGTCTCAAACATTTTGAGGGTCCTGTTCTAATTCGTAAAAGTGAACCCTTAATATAAGTAAATATACGATTTTAATAATCTGAATTTGGGCATGTACATGCGCGCACCACTGGAACTGGAACTGAATTACTTTACTTTGATTGGACTAAGATCTGCGAATTATGAGCATTTACAATAAATTCTGGCTAATACTACTTAATAAAAAATGGACTCCTAATTTTTTTTATTTTTCGAGGGCTCTATGCGGTAGCACGACTCGCATGGAACTAAAGACGGCCCTGTAGATGATGATAGTCATGTAGGAAAAGGGAACTATCAGTTTTGTATGAAACTGGCGAAAAACTAATAATTCAAATGTGTTTTTATCATTATCTCAAAACCAAATAATAATCTGATGTAACTAGTTAGATTACACCAATAATATAAAAAGTTCTTCAAATTATTGGTGCATGTATATAACTTAAAACTTACTTAAGATGGAAACTGCAATATATAAATCAATTCAATATATTACTGTCATATATTTTATGGTTATTTTTATGACTATTCGTGTTGGATAGCAGGCCAAGTTTCTGTTAAGGTGCTTTCCATGCATTGCTTTAATTATTTTACCCTCAAATTAATTAACTTGCGCTTTGAAGAAGCTTTAACCCCTAGTAGTTCACTGCAATTCAATTGAATCCACTTAGTCAAAGAACATCAAACTCCATTAATATTAGTTTTCTATTTCTGACCTTGGTGAATATCTAATTGCATCTGCTCTTACCTTTATTCTATATATCTTTATTAATGATGTCATTTTAATGTGAAATTCTCAGTAATTTAGAAAAGTGCTTATTCTTCTTTGCCTTCATGCCATTAATAACTCGATTTTTGTTTTAGTATACCAGAAGAACTTTCCTTTTATTTGTTTGTTTGTGTTTATTAGCGCTTCTTTTAAGCCTTTTATTATTGTTAAATATATCACGAGATCATGTATATTGTGTATATTAGAAAAGTATATTGTAGTATAATTAGATTTGTACTGTTACTATGTAACTTGTATATATACTCCATTCATTAATGAAAATAATCAAGAGATTATTTCTTTCAATTATCTTGATTGAATTATTATTTCCAACAAATAGGAATTACCAATATAGAAGTTTGCGTGTTTTATTACATTTAATTAGTTAATCTTCTCTAAATGGAAATCCTCTTTGCTTTAATTTTTCCTCATATGTGTATAATCTATTTGAAGAAAGAAAGAATGTGATGAATCCGTCGATGTGCTTTAGGGTGAATCATTAAGGACCTAAAATTATTGCTGTTAAGTCTTCCTTATGGCGTAATCAATTTTGCAAGCAAAGAAACTCAATTATCATGAGTGTAATTTTCTTAATACAATTATAATATTTACAAATAAATTTATATATATATATAGAGTATACGTTGAATCTTTTTTTAACTTTTTCGTATGGTTATTTTTTTATATATGAATCCCTGAGAAAAAAATTTGGCTCTTTCATCGCCTTATGTTATCTTATCTCTTTCTTCATGTAACTAATTGGACACTACAGCAATGCATCGACACTAGAATTTAGTATCAAGTACCCGCAAGAGTAGTCAAGTTGATAGAGTATGAGATCGCGGAATCGAAAGGTCACTAGTTCGATTCTCAATCATGCTTGGTTGAAGTCATACACGCGACGGCGTGATTCTATTATGCGTCGCTCGAGGATTTATTCAGTGCGCACTTATAAAAAAATATTGGCGGTAGGTTCCCGTCATAAAAAAAAGTATCAAGCAAAAGCAATCAATTACTGCGAAATGACACGTCAATGATGATAATCAAAAACTTCTTTATCTTTCCAACATAAATTCCTTGAACTAATTATTACCATCATGTCCCTCTATATGTTTTTCTGGTAGCAGAACATCTCGAAACTACATCTGTTATCAAGAATTGAGCATCCTGCGACACGTACTAGTTTCATTTCGTGAATGTATTCACATTGGAATGTTTTTTTTTTTTTTTAACGGCTTTTAACGCAGAATTGCCACTTCTTTCGAGTGCGCAGTGCAGAAACCGCCGACGCAATACCGCAAACCACGCCGTAGGTTAATCACACTTGGCAGTGTCATGTGCCGATGATCAACCAGGTTTATGCGATGCAGGATCGAACTCGCGACCATGATCCCGCTTTCTTCAAGCACCAACTTCGACTACTATGTCACATTGGAATGTTAAATTATATATATTGAGACTAATTTTTTCCAATATACCACATTATGTTTGCTTGGTAAGAGATTCGTGACGGTCTATTGAATTTAATTATGTACTAGAGTCAACCAAAACCGCTATCTATTAGGCCTAAAATTCAATGAATGGAGCAAAACATTATTAACTTGAAGAACCAAGTTCATTCATCAATCGTCACCCTTGTCCTAAACTACCATTTTGGATAACAATTATTTATTGGGAGAATTAATGGGAGTTTGGTTCTTCATTGTTATGTAAAACATCCTGTTATAATACCATATATGTTTTTAGAAGTCCGCATGAGCAACTCAACTGATTTTCAAGAGGAATAATTGGAAAAATAGTCAAGATCGAATCCTGTCAGCGGCAGAGTGGGGTTACTTCTTGAAATAAAGGAGGACATCCAGTGCGCAGTGTGGTAATGGTCTAACCTTTAAAACCAGGTTAAATTCTGTGATTAACTCTTCACAACTCGCTTGACCAAGTGTGAGGCTCGGGAGTGAGAGATCCACTTTTTTGGAAAAATATATGTTTTTAGAAAACAAATTTTTGGGTCTAACTCAAACCCGAAAAATTAGTTCAAGTGGTAAAAATTACACACCATATAAAGGAAGGAGTCTAATTTCCTCATTCCACCGATGTTGAATTCCTTTATATGATTTTAGACAATCCTCACATCTTAAATTTGCTTTGGGGGTTGAAACGTGGGGGAAGTGTTGAGCTCCCACATCAGTTGGGAAAGGTATTATTGGTCTATATGATCTTGGTCTATCTGTTAAGCTAGTTTTGAAGGTTGAGTTAGTTCCAATATTCATTTTTTTAATAATATGTTTATCTGATTATTTCAAATTTCAGCTTTTTAAACTTTAAATCTTTAGGTATGAAGTTAGGCTTTGACAAAGTGCAACTCCAAATCTTCAAGAAGACGTAGCAGTAACAGTAGATTTAATATGAAGTTTGTAAAAACTGGCCAAACTTTATACTAAAACTAAATATGTTTTAGACTGGGTTTCAAGTTTCAACAAGCTGCTACATGATTTCATTTCTTCCATTTTATGACCCTAAAACTAGTGACACGACAATTTACTCCAATTAATACTTAATCCAGACCTTGTACACAATTGGGTTCAGAAACAAAAAAAGTGCACGGTGTTCCTTTAAAAGGGCTAGCCTTTCAGATGAAACTTATGTCTTCTGTGTCATAAGTTTTTTACGAGATTCGATATAATTTGTGTCAATTCTGTAAAGAACTTATGCTTCAAATCAGAAGGTACAAGTTTGATTTGAAGGGGGAAAATTAAAGACGAGTACAAAATAGCGATAAAAGTGCAAATGACCAGTTGAGAAATAGTTTTAGCCCATTTAAATTCAATGGGCGAATTCTATTAGCCCAACATTTTTCTGTGTGAATTTCCCTTCCTTTTGTTAAGTTTATGAATGAAGTGGAATCCAAACAGAAACAGAGGAGG
The DNA here is from genome assembly GCA_029844215.1 of Przewalskia tangutica. Taxonomy (NCBI): domain Eukaryota; kingdom Viridiplantae; phylum Streptophyta; class Magnoliopsida; order Solanales; family Solanaceae; genus Przewalskia; species Przewalskia tangutica. The sequence goes on along the minus strand of CM056730.1, from coordinate 123,174,063 downwards.
AGTACAGTGGAGGAAGAACGATGGAGAGAAAGAGAAGAAAGCTAGAGAGAGAAATATTTTTGGGGCTCTTAATTGAGCTTCTATGTATTCTTTCTATTAATGATTTTGCTCAAAGGAGAAAATACAAAGTAGTCCTATTTATAGAAGTTAATGACTAACTAACCCTTTATCTAATCAAAATTATCTAAACTAACCACTAACTAACCACATAATATATATGTGGTATATCTCAAAACAGCGATTTCAATCCTAGCTTGGAAGAAATAGCAAAGCACTTCTTCTAAAGAAAAACAACAATAATAGTAATAGCCACCACTCCATTTTGGTACTTCTCTTTGCAAATAATATCTAGGTAACATTGCTTTAACTTTCTCTTATCATCTGCAGTCAAAGGCAGAAGACGTTGTTGTGGAATGCCATAATTGTCACAATATTGGACAAATACTCCGAGCCATTGTATCTCAGAGACACGTAGAAACATTGCATCATAATCCATTTGCAAAGAATCGAATTTGTATGTAGTTAAGATGTCAAAGCCATATGGATCACAATCTACCAGAAATGCATCTTGTCAGTGAGGAGACGCAGAAATCTCCTAGTGGGAACATCAGGATAACCCCTTCCTGTTATCACAATGCACCGGTTCCTCTTGCAAAACTGATCATTCGCTAGTAGCTGGAACACTGATTCCTTTTCCACAACTAAAACGTATTGAGCAACACTAATAATATCATCAACCTCTTCCCATGGACTGAAATCGGGTATGCAGTGCTAGGATTGCTAGTGCAGTCAATTTTCCTCCCAGATTCCACATACCGCAACCATCCCATCACCAATCCATTTCCAACTGATACCACATTAAGGTTATGACGACAGTTAGCAGCGGTGCCATTTAATGGGCAGCTGCAACCATTTTCCAGCAGCCATCATAAGCAACAACGACAACCAATCATCATCTGCAAACACTTCAGCAACAACAATTGTAACAAAACAACAACAACATCAACAACATCTACACCAGCCGAGACAGCCTCAGAACCAGCATAGAAATCTACTCCTGAAGTAGCTTTTGACATAACCAGCAACACGACAAACCAACGGTAGACGTGACTAACACAACAACAATGAACGAACCTACTTTGTTTCTGTATTTTCAACTACAACAACACAGGTAACCACATCGAATTCATTACCACATCAATACATCCTATTTACCAACACAAATTCAACTTTGACAATACAAAACAATTCACCAACACAGAATAATACGAAAATAACCTCTAGAAATAATTTCGGCGATCTCCGACGTCGCAATGATAGCCAAAGGCGGATTGTATCCGCACAAACCGATAACATATCCATACGACTCGATCGACAAATGTGATAATAGAAATTACCTCGATTCTCTGTATTTCGAAAAATTGCAATCGCGATTTCAATTTTCAATTTTCAATTGTTACGAGTGTTGGTGCTGATTTTCTCTGTTTTTCCTAATTTTACAGAGGAAATTGCTATCGATTTTTCGATTCTAATTTTTCAGAAGAAATCACAATTGTGATTGAATTTTCTAATTCCTCAATTTCGATTTCAATCATTCTTATTTCCAGAAAATTGCAACGAATTGTAGATTTTGACTCCTAATTGATCTTCGATCTTATAAGTATTGTATCCTTACAGATCGATCTTCAATTTTGTGAAATCGAACTCAATTTCGATCTTCTTCTCTTTCGTTCCCACTGTCTGTGATTCTAATATAAATTACTCCAATATCGGATCGATACATCCGAGCTTTGATACCATGTTAAGTTTATGAATGAAGTGGAATCCAAACAGAAACAGATGAGTACAGTGGAGGAAGAACGATGGAGAGAAAGAGAAGAAAGCTAGAGAGAAATATTTTTGGGGCTCTTAATTGAGCTTCTGTGTATTCTTTCTATGAATGATTTTGCTTAAGGAGAAAATACAAAGTAGTCTTATTTATAGAAGTTAATGACTAACTAACCCTTTATCTAATCAAAATATCTCTAATAAAAAATATCTAAACTAACCACTAACTAACCACATATATATACAATGTATATATGTGGTATATCTCAACACCTTTGAGCTGGTCTTTAAATTTCCCCCCCTTAAATCATTGGTCTTTAATTTTTGCCTCTAATTTGTATTTAATGAAAATTTATGGGCTAAAGTACTCTTTATTCACTGGTCTATAAAATCAGAGATTTTTGGTTCGAATCCCAGCAAAGAAAAAAAAAATCCGCAAGACAAGATTTTCATATAGAGATTATGCATTAAGAAATATATTTTCTATGTAACTAGCTGGACAAGGTATAATCTTAATTTTCAATGAAACTTTGTCTTAAGGCATAATTTCTAATGAAATCTTATCTTGTTATTGGTTTTGCATTCAGGCATAGTTATGTCTTTTAAGACATAATTATTATACAACTTTGACCGAATAGACATAATTTCTAATGAAATCTTGTCCCGTAAATTTCTTTTCTTTTGACTCTGTTAGAATTTGAACATACAACCTCAAAGATATTTCGATCATTTTTTAAGACGAATGATAAAAATTAAAGATCATCAATTTGAAGGGCAATTATTAAAGACAACCCCAAAATAGGGGAATCGTGCGAATTGCTCGCCCAACATTGAATCCCAGGTTGTGTACCCTTACCTATTTGAATTAAAGGGGAAACAATACCAAATACTCCTAAAATGAAATATTTTTGCTCATCTTATGTCCCTCCTAAACCAGTTTACTAATCGGTCAAAAATATTTATCTGGATTCCCCTCGCCTAAATCACAGTATATATCATCGAGGATTAAGAGACTCAATCATACCATCTCACTATAAGATATATAGATATGCGTGCTTTAGAAATGTATGTACGTTACTCTACCTCTAAATTTCAAATTCTTGATTAGAGCTTCCAAATCAATTGTAGCTACCAAGTTTATCACACACACAATATATCACTGTAAAATCAAACAAAATTGGAAGAGCTGGAAGAAGTAGAAGAAAAACTCGTTTCAGTCGTTAAAAAATGTCCAAATTTAAGAATCCTTCATCAAATCCATGCCCATATAATCACTCATTCATTTCTTCCACCTCCAACAATCTCCTTTATTCTCTCCAAAGTTGTCACTTTTGCTGCCCTTTCACCCAATGGCAGTCTAAATTACGCCAAACGCGTCCTTACCCAAATCCCAAACCCTAGTATATTCTCTTATAATTCACTCATTAGAGGGTTTCTTGAATCTAAAGTTCAATCTAACGAACCCTTTTTGATTTTCAAGAAATTGGTAAGGAAAAGGTACCCGAAATCAAATACTTTCACTTTAGCGTTTGTTTTGAAGTCGTGTTCGATATTGGTGGCGTTTAATGAGGGGCAACAAGTTCATAAACAAGTTGTGCAATCTGGGTTTGGATTAAACCCCTTTGTTCAGACTTCATTGTTGAATTTATACGCCAAATGTGAGGAAATTGGGTTTGCGGAGAAGGTGTTCGATGAAATTCCTGAGAGAAATGTGGTTTCTTGGAGTGCAATGATTAGTGGGTATTCGAGATTAGGGATGGTTAATGAGTCTTTTAGTTTGTTTAGGGAAATGCAGAAGACGGGTGTTTTGCCCGATAAGGTGACGATGGTGAGCGTGATTTCAGCGTGTGCTATGTCTGGGGCATTAGATTTGGGGAGGTGGGTGCACGTGTATATTGATAAGAGATCGATTGAGAATGATCTTGAGCTTAGTACCGCGCTTGTTAATATGTATGCGAAGTGTGGATACATCGAAAAGGCAATCGAAGTATTTGAAGCTATGCCTGTTAAAGATGCCAAGGCTTGGAGCTCAATGATAGTTGGCTTGGCAGTAAATGGGCTCGCGGAATATGCACTTGTGACCTTTTCAAGGATGAACAACGCTGAGGTAATGCAATTATTTTGAACAATGCCTTAAGATGCAATTTTCTAACAAAATCGTATAAATGTTATCATCTTGATGCACAAAAACCATTAAAAGTCGTTTGATTACTGGTTAGAGTTATGCAGGTTTAGTTACTCATGTATTAATTATTCCATCTTCTACCCTGCATAAAAATAATACTCAAACTCATACATGTACTAGTTATGCGGGATTATAAACCGGTAACAAAACACCGTACTTGGTGTGCTTAATTTTTATACATAGCAACTAAAATGCTACCAAACATGGTATTAGTTATGTTAATTTTGATACATATATAATTCACTTCCTAACCAACCACCAAACGACCCCTAGGAGTGTATGACTTTTTTTGGGCGTAAATGGATATATATATATATATATATATATAGATAGATAGATAGATAGATAAATAGATAGATAGATAGATAAACAAAAATTACAGATCTACAGGTAGCTCCTGGCTCCGAAATTGTTCAGCATTGTAATAAATCAATAAACTAAACAACTATTGCAAAGCAGCTCAGTTCTTTCAAATGTAGTTCCTAGAATGTCTGCCCAAAAAGCTTCATTGGCAAACACCGGAGGAACTACAAAAAGTTTGATACCATCAAAATGTTAGTTTCTTCGCCCCTTCTTTTTCAAGCAGATCTGCCACCCAGTTTTGTTCTTATCAGGCTTGGTGTCGAATGTTTGCATAAAACTCAGATGAATTGAGTTGTAGTATCTTATCTATTTACCATAATCTATCATTGAATGGTGAAACTTTGATTTGTTGACTGTAAGCAGCTTCTCAATAATCTTTTTTCAAATTTTCTTTCAGGTGGAACCTAACCATGTGACACTAGTTGGGGTTCTTATGGCATGTGCTCATAGTGGACTAGTTTCTGAAGGGAAAAGGTATTGGGCCAGCATGATTGAATTCGGGATCGAGCCTTCTTTAGAGAATTATGGCTGCATGGTTGATCTGTTAAGCCGTTCAAACTTAATTGATGAAGCTTATTCATTCGTCGAAGCCATGCCACTCGCCCCGTGTCCAGCAATATTACGTACATTACTTGTTGGGTGCAAAAAGAACAAAATCTTGGACAAAGGCGAAATTCTCGGTCAGCATCTCATTGAATTAGAGCCCTACAATGCAGAGAACTATATCCTACTCTCTAGTCTGTATGCATCAGTATCAGACTGGGAGAAAATGCGGTACGTGAGGAAACTGATGAAAGACAAAGGTATTAAGGCTATGCCAGGATGCAGTTCCGTTGAAGTCGACGGTTTTGTCCACGAGTTTGTGATGGGTGATTGGTCACACCCTGAAGCAGAGGAGATCATAGAGGTTCTAAAGGATATATCTAAAAGGGTATATTCGGAAGGTCATGAACCTTGGATTGCTACTATACTGCACAATGTGAGTGATGAAGAGAAAGAGATTGCTCTTTGTGAGCATAGCGAAAGGTTAGCTATTGCTTTTGGCCTTTTGAAGACGAAAGCACCAACATTGATTAGGATAGTGAAGAACCTTAGGGTCTGTAGGGATTGCCATGAAGTGACAAAGATAATTAGTAGATTATACAACAGAGAGATAATTGTTAGGGATAGAGTTAGGTTCCACAGATTTGTAAATGGCGCTTGTTCTTGCAGAGATTTTTGGTAAATTTTATTCTATTGACAATTTATTGCAAAGTCCCTACTTTTTCTTTTGATAACCGCGGTATCCGGGTCAGCTTGTGCGCAACTCGACTATTCCATGGGGTACCTGCTACCTCCCACCAGATATTCGGTAACTCTATCCACCAAGGCTTGGATATATGCAACGACCCCACTTCTAGAACTGTCTCTTATTTTTTAGTGGTTTTGGAGAGGGGAGGAGGCGTTTGAGACTTGTGATAAGAGAGTAAATCCAGGGAGTGCTTAAGGGAACTAGTAAGAGCTAAACTCATTAGTTGAAGCCAGGTGTGACGTAGGCAGGCCAAGGTGTTACCCTGGGGTCTCGAACTTGTGTGACCAAGCTCTCCATACCCACCAAATGAGGATATCCATCGAGGGGATTCGAACCTGCGACCCTAGGATCGAGGCAAAAACCTTTCACCAACAAGCTGGAGCTCTATAGATTAGAACATGTCACTTCTCAATCAACAAAGAGTGGCCTACGAGGATGATAAAAGGAGAAAGTCTTACCTGTTTCAAAATTCAGTGTACTTTTCTGAAATAGGTTGCATGTTAGCTGTACACAAAGAATTCTTTAAAAACAGAAAAGGAATGGTGCTAACAATTTTGATGAATCTATTTCATCAAATGAAAGCTCAAGAAAATTATATCATTAGGAATTTTCTTAACATTTCAAGTTTACACATTAATACTTTATGATCACAACGTCCCCCCTTCCTACGAATTCCTCCACCGATATAATGATTATCTGATCTCTTTATTTGTCTTTCTGATATTTGAATAACCAAGATTCCGCTCTTTCTAATTAAAAAAAAAAAAAAGAGGGGTGAAGCGCCCGATTAAAGTAGCAAAGGTCTACGCTACAGCAATGAAAAAAGTACGTTGAGGCATTCTTCCGACATGGAACTATTTTTGCAAAACTTAGCAATTAACGGAGGGAAAAAACCACACCATTTTGCAACAAAAAGAAAACTAGCAAATAACCACAATATTGTTTCTCGACTATGACGACTTGACTCTATTTCATGGACAAAATATCAACATTAGTCACCGTGGAGATCACCAACTAGAATATTTTCCAATATCATGGTAAACACTTGTATCTAACTTTGTTGTAACAAACAAAATTAATGGACGCATGTCATAGTCCACCCTCTTTCTCCCCCCCCCCCCCCTCACATTCACATCACTATATTTGATTTGAAATTAAAATATATATATAATAACAAAAGTAAAAGTAAGCTTCTTTTTTGTATATATATATTATTGTGGTACTTGGCCTAGCTCGATAATAATGATATTTGAGTCCGTTTTTGTACATTTTAACTAATTTTATGAATATATGCTATTTTTTATCAGCACAATTAAGTTGCTCTCCCCTAAAATTGAATTGTGAGACAAAGTAAAAGTAAGCTTCTTTGATTTTTATTGAAAGTATCTTAATCATTAGTTTATCTTATATGTGTGACGTGGGCATCTTGAAAGCTAGTATTTTAATCGTGATTTGTCGTACACGTGTCCTCAATCCGACGATTATAAGGTTAATCTTATATTGATGAAATTGACGTAAGGTAACAGTTCAATATTAACCAATGAATGGAATCCACGCGTAATTGATTATGGTTTTGACTCATAACATACAACGCGCGTGTGAATTATGTATGGTCCACTATTTTGTTTCTGGCCGACACTAATTTGAGACAAAATAAGAAAGTGATTTTTTCTCCAGTTTTGTAACATAAATAAATAATCTTTAATATTTTTTATTTTATCAAACTTCATTTAAAAAGCTTTTCAGCTCTATCGGAAAACGGATATTAATATTGTCTCTTTTTTTCTCTATTTTTAGATTGGAAAAATACCTCTGTAGTAGTTAAACCAAAACAAAATAGCTGTATTAATTTTCTTTCGAGAGTCTTTCTCATTAATATAAATATATATAGTTTATATAATGTGGAATTCTAATATAATAAGGATAATATATCTACCATAATTATACAACATTAAATATTACAAAATATATGAAGCATATTTCATAATATACGTTAATACACCCCTTCAGTCGGAGCAGGAGGGTGAAAGTAAGATATTGAAGTGCAATTGCAAGACTTCTATAAAGAGTGGGACCGGACACTGAATCACCATCAAATACATAAAGCTTTGATTTAGAATTAACCGGAATGGACATGATCTTGCAATTCGCTATTTTAGCCTGTACACAATCTCCTCTTCATACTTACGATGTTTATTATATTTAGCTTTATTTCGATCATTGTTTACCTTCCTCATCATCGAATTGAAACGTCGAGTGAGTAAGGCAACATTCGCACCATCACATATTTCCTCTAGGTGTTTATCATCGTCTTCAATGTTTGTTTCCGATGTTTGACCTTGGAATGTCATCGTCTTGTCCCTATACAAGTCCATTTGGCTCTTGATGTTCATCTCATAAGTTTGAAAGATGCTCATCAAGACATGTAGGTCCATTGTGGCAAGATTATGGGCCTCTTCAATAACACAAATCTTTGTGTTGAACCTTTCGCGAAGAGAAATGAGGGCTTTGTACATAAGTTGAGTGTTGGTCAAAGGAGAATCAAGCACTTGACACTGATTAGCAATGTCAATCAACTTTTCAAAATAAGATTTTATATCCTCTGATTCTTCCATCTTCAAGCGTTCATATTGGCTCAAAAACATGCGTAGCTTTGTTCGTCGCACACTCGAGGTACCATCACAATGAGTTTGTAGGATTTTCCAAGCGTCATTGGACGATGTACAATTCTAAATGAGTTTGAACATGTATAAATCTACCCATCCAAAAATTGCATTCAATGTTTTTTCGTTAAAACTAACATTATTGACCTCTTCTGAAGTCCACTCGGATTCGGATTTGGTAAGAATGTAACATGTCCTTCGGTGACAGATCTCCATGCCCGAAAATCAACGGATTTGATGTGCGAACGTAGGTGAATCTTTCAATAGGCATAATTTGTTTCATCAAGAATCGGAAGTCTACCAATATTTTGGATAGCTGAGTCCATAACCATTAGAAATAGGACCAAGCATTTACTGTGTAAAGTGTTGACTCTGATATCACTTGATAGGTCCAAGACTACATATAAGCAATTAAAAGTAGGAAAAACTAAAGATTCGAACGTTGAAAAGCTAAACAGTTTTGTATGTTGTTTTCAATGTTGTGTCAACACTTAAGGCAACACCCGATAAAACAATAATAAACCTTAAAGAGTAAATGCAGAGAAAAAAGTAAAAGACACGAGGTTTATATTTTCAAGGGTATATATTAATATAGTCTTTGATGGTCAATGACCGAAGAATTATACATACTATATACAATTACGAATTAATTTCTTTTTACAATTTGTAGAAATAAAATAAAAAGAAGTTATAAAAAAATGAAGTCGCAACTTCAGCCTAAAGACAAAACATCTATAAAGAAACATACAACATCTTCATTATAATTGCTTCAACAATGAACTTAATCTAGAATCTGGGTAGCTGGGACTAGATGTTGTTATACTACTTTAGGCAGTGGTGTTTGATCCAGTTCTTGAGTGAATTCCCGAGAGCTCCCTTGATTATTCTTTTCTTTGTAATCTGGATACCGATACAATGAAGTTCCTCCTCTATTTATAGTGTGAAACTTCCTTGAAATTCTCACTGGTTGGTTGCGGAAGTTGAGAGAAAATAGGCAACAGCTTGGACTGACTCAGCCTCCATGAAATCCTCAACTACATTGACGCGGTCTATATCATATGATTCTCAACCTACTACACTATTTTTATAATCTATATCATATTCATGTTTGAAGTACGCACCGTAATTCAAAGTTACGAACCTATCAATGCAATCAGGATATAAATTTGTTTACTCAATTAAATCTCTTTTAAGATAATTATAAGTAAATTTCAATAATAAATATATGAACCTGATAAATTTTGTAACTACCATTTATATAATAGGCTAACCTACACTGATTTTGTAAAAATAAAAATATTGTTATTATATACTCATAACTCTCGAAAGGTATTTTTTTTCTGAAAACTATTTTGCAAAATTATTTACTATCAAAATAAAGAGTTTATGAACGTTTGACCAAACGAACTCCTAAATCCTCAATGCAAAGTAGTACTAACCTACTACTAATTAATTTCTTGAACTCTCCTAATTCCATTAGTACTATTGCTACGTGCATGTGTGGCACGTATGACTTGGTCCATCCTTAGATTTTATTTATCTTTTCCACTCATTCTTTAGCTTTAATCATATAAAAAAACCAAGGTCATCTAAATCTATAAATTATAATTCTTTTCCTCTTTTGACCTTAAATAATTTTGTATTTAACCCCACCACCACCACCTCCTCCTCCTCCCAAATTCCACTACTAGTACCACTCATCCCAAATATACACTATAAACCAAAAATCCCAAAAGTAGAAATATCTTAGACATGATTAATATCCAAAGACCTAATACCATAGCAAGTACTGGCTATGATGATCAAGAAGAAGAACAAATAAGAGACATACATGCCCTAACCCCACCAAGACCTCCATCAAATAGTGGCCGTCGAATCGAAACCTGGGAAACAAGTAGCCATAGATCATCGTCGATTTCAGAAGTAGCATCAAGCGAGAATTTTTCAACCATGAGTCGTGAATTCAACGCGCTTGTTCTCGCTGGATCATCGATCAGCAACAACCACGGGAGCGAGAACGAGGACAATAACAACAATAGCAATTTTTTGGGGAGCATCGGCGAAGATGAGCTAATAGAAGAAACAAATCCCTTAGCTATTGTACCAGATAATTATAGTAACACTTTGGGTCCAATTACTATTAATCCTTCTTCTTCTTCTTCTCCAAGAAGGATTAATAATATTTCTAGTCATGGTGAAGTTACGGTTCAAAGGGTGAAAAAAGAAGAAGTTGAATCGAAGATTAGTGCATGGGAAACTGCTAAAATTTCGAAGATTAATAATAGGTTTAAACGTGAAGATGCTGTTATTAATGGATGGGAAAGTGAAGAGGTACAAAGTGCTACTTCTTGGATGAAGAAAATTGAGGTACGTTACATCGATTTTTGTATTTATTATTGTAAAATTCTTCTAGATTAAGTGACAGAGCCAGAATTCTGAGTTTATGGATCCTAAAATATAGAAAAACACAGTTTATTGAGTTTTGGATAAATTTAGTTACATATATTAAGCGAATTTTTAACGCCAATATAGAGTTTAATAAAAATTATTGGGTTTTGTTTTCCAATCTCTTTACATTGTGTATTTGAAATCTTCTTTATTTTCAATTTCTTCGTATTTAGTCAATTCTTCTTTTGCTTCAGCGCGATTTTTCGCCTAGGAGTTTATTTGAATATATTTTTAAATTTATACTAAAACCTGCTTATAAAATAATATTAAGTTATACGAGATTATCATCAAGAATTGTGGTGGGATGAATATGACCCTTAATTTTACTTTTAATTAAAGTTCACAAATCTGGAATTCAAAATATGAATATGAAATTTTTTAATAGCGAACTTCATTTGTCATGAATTCGGATTATTCAGGGTCCTAAACAAGTACTGAACATTAAGTGAGAAATAAAAAATAATACGAGGTGAATGATGATGTGCCTATAAAGTTAAACTGTTAGTGATTTACATGATTGCGAAAAATCAGGAGCACTTATATTTTCTACGATATATTGATTGGTCCAGCTTGACATACACCACTATTTAGACGTTCTATAGTGATTGGATATAAATGAGTCCCATAATAGTGTAACTACCCCCAATTGCAAGTTGAATTAAGCACCAATTCAATTGAAACACCCCATGCATCACTTATTGTAGAAAAGTCTAACCAAATAATTTGAGTTATAGTATATATACCTTCTATACTAAGAATTTAAGTTATATTAAAAAGTATTATTTGTGGTCTGAGGTAGAGGCAGAGCTAAGGGGCGGGAGGTCATGATCTCTTTTGCCGAAAAAATACATTGTGTATGTATATAAGTTGAAACTTTTTATTATGTATATATTAAATGTTGATTTTTTTTTAATTTTTCGCGTGATTTTTTTTATTTTCTTGGTGAAAATTCTCTATCCGCCAGACGAACGCCGCCACTAATAGTTCGTATTAGGTTATATAACTAGTTGGTTAGTCCATCTAGACTGAACTCATCAAAACGCAACCCATTTATTAACTCAACTCATTTTAACCCACCCAAATTCAACATAACTAGCCTATTTAACACTCCTAGCTGACCATGTATTTGCACTTCCAAATTATTAAAGTTAAACACGTCAGAATGTAGGTATCAGATGATTGAAAGTGCATGCGCAACACAATATGGGACCTTTTGTTTCGGTTGGTGTAAAGATCCAGAACGTTCACTTGTTTCTTGCTATTCTTTTATTCTTGCTTCTTATTTTTGTTCATTAGAGGAAGCTGGAGGAGAAGAGAGCAAAAGCCCTAGAAAAGATGCAGAATGATATAGCCAAAGCACGTAGAAAAGCAGAGGAAAAAAGGGCATCAGCAGAAGGAAAGAGAGGAACAAAAGTAGCAAAAGTTCTTGAAATCTCCAATTTGATGAGAGCTGTTGGCAGAGCTCCAGCTAAACGCTCCTTCTTTTAATTAAGGGTCGTTTTTGTTAGTATTAGAAAATTACAGTTTATGTAAAATATATAATTGAAATTTAATAGTTGTATGTTAGTCTATAGGATCCCCTTCTCTTTTTGAAATGATTGGGTACCCCTATTGGCATATAAAATTTACTAGATTCAAGACTTTCCCAGGAAAAAAATGATTGCTAGTTTGTGATAGGTTGTGGTTTGGTCCTTTCCCTGATCTCGTGCGTAGTGGGAATTTAGTGCATCGGGGTGTTGATTGCTAGTTTGTGCTTGAAATATTGCATTGAGCAAGATGAAGTTGAATCCTTTCCTCTCAAGTGATTTTTAGACTGTAGTGAGGTTTTTGAGTTTTTCTTCTGCGTGTGTGGTAACACTTTGTACAGATTTTTTGGAAGTTAAATGTTGTTTCATGAGCTTAAGACGAAATTATGTTGAATGTAACATTCAATTTAATTAGTTTTTCGATGATGCTAAAAGGCAGGGATGGAGCTAGCCTTCGAATTACGGATATGACAATATCAGTAGCTTTGATTTATATCATGTATATGTATTTGTGTTAAAAAAAATCACTTAATACGTATGAATAATTTATCAAAATTCTAATAACTTTCTTGATTTGAATATAGAATTAAGTATTAACCCATAAATTCAAAAACCTAACCCCATTTTTTCTAAAAAAAAAACAACTTTCAAACTATCATAAGCTCGACATTTATCAGAATTATTTCATCATGGAAATTGATTTCAATTGAACCCGGACAACATTATCTGCTCTCTTCTAACTCTTCCTTTTGGAGTTTAACTTATATACACCAATCGCATAAAAAAAATTACACTATTAACTCAAAAGTTATCCAATAGTTTTTAATTTTAGTTCTTATAATATTCGACAACGTCCATTTCACTCTCAATTAATTAAAATTTGCACTCTCGATCCATTACCTTTCTATCTAAAGCGTCCTTCACACTAAATTGTTGTTCAAATTATTATTTTAAAGTAGGTAAGCAATACTACGATATATTTATGAATATTTAATTATATTATCTTGTCTATATGGGAGGGTTAGGTGAATAGCTGTCGGAAATATTTATTAAACGTGAAATAAAGTTAATTTTATTTAATTACGAATCGAATAATTAGGGGGCTCACACGTCGAAAACGTTGTTTCCACACAAGTGTACATACAATGTCAATGATCATAATTTCCTTAAATGGAAGAGACATTGGTACGTATACGAATTATTTGAGACGTAAGATAATAGACGGTTATTGGCCAAATGACGTAGGTTTCACGTTGGTAAATGAAGGAAGAAGTGTACAAATGTGTTTAAAAATGGCCGCGGCGCCAAACTGCAGGGCCACGGCGCCAACTCTCTGAAGTTGTGGCGCCCAACTGCAGGGCCACGGCGCCTCCCTGCAGGGTCGCGGCGCCGGTAGTCCATAGGCTGCGACGGGAGACGAAAATACATGACTTTTGGGCTAGTTTTTGAGGCATTAAACCTCCATTACATCTTAATTGAATTCAGCCATTATTTGACTGAATTAACACTCCATAATCAAGGTCATTACATGGTCATTCAAGGCCATTACATGAGCAATTGGAGAGTCATCTTCACAACACTATAAAATGAGGTTTTAGGCTCATTTGCAAAACACTTGAAATCTGAAATACTTCTTCCTCTCTTGCAATCACAAAACACTCAAAGATCTTTCTTCCAAAGCAAACACTTGAGTTCCCTTTGCTCATTTGTTTGATTGTTGTTTTATCTTGGGAGATAAGTTGTCATTACAACCGTTGAAAGGATATACGGGACAATATTATCTTAAGGATAGATCAAGAATTTGGTCGACTCAGCAAACCCTTCTATTTGATCATTTCCAAATTTTATTATAATTTGTTGTTGTTGTTATTTTCCTGTTTTACACATTATCACTCACAATACCAAGATGGATAACGAGTCAACAAGTGGGATTGCATTCTCATTTTATTTAATATTTATATATTGTGACATTATATTATTTATACATTCTGATATTTCTCAATCCAAAAAGGCATTCTTTTTGGCATGATTGGTAAGCAAACTAGAAATATCCCCACACCAATTTCAGTGTAGCAGTTGCTATTTTGTTTTCTACTAATTGTTCTTAAATTCAAATATCACAAAAAGAAAAAGGCGGTAGTTCTAACTATCCAATATTCCAATAGACAAACGACCAACTTAGAATATGGTTTTTATTGTATTTTCAGCCTGCTTCAGCACTTATATTGGCGAATCAGCAGAAATTTATGATGAATGGCTAATTAATCATAAAAAAAAAATTAGTATTGATTGTCCTAGCGGATCATCAAAAATTGTTTAATGGATGTATAAAGAATGAATCTTGGACCTAACTCAACCCCAAAAGCTAGCTTATATGGTGAAGACTGTCCAAATCCATATAAGGAGTCTATGTTTCCATTCCATATCCGATGTGAGATTCTTAACACTCTCCCGCACGCCCAGACCTTGTTAACTGGAGCGTGGATAATATAAACATCGGTGAACAAAGAATTGGAATAGGTTTGACTCTGATACAATGTAAAGAATGGATTTTGGACCTAACTCAACTCCAAAAGTTAGTTTATATGGTGAGGATTGTCCAAGTCCATATAAGGATTTTATGTTCTCATTCCATATCCGATATGAGACTCTTAACAGGATGAACTTGTCACGAGTATTCCTGACAGATCAACAAGACTTTAGCACAAATTATATTGTACTTTAGAACATACTGTTCACAAGTCACAAACATGTTTCTGCTTGCAAATTCGTCCAAATCATCCCCAAATTACTTTAAATTTATTAATTTAGTACTAATCACAATATTCTCGGGGTTAGACTAAACGCATACATTCAAAATCAATAATCACTTTATCTTCTTCAACAATCAAGCTCAACAAAATTCAACAATCATATTTTTGAAGCTTCCTCAACCAAACCAACTACAAATAATTCCAACTTGTTTACCACATTATGAAAAAGGATAATGAAGATAGGTATCTACATTTGCTAAATCTTTTTTGAAAGTGATAAAAGGTAAACGTCTGTCCTTAGAAAGGATACACGATAAAATGTCTTGGGATTAGAGCTGGTTTGGTACGTCGCACTGGACTGTATATTTTTATATTGGACTGTACTGTATTGTAATGAACTGGACTATATTAATATATAATGGACTATATTTTTTTTTAGTACAGTTCAGGGAGTAGATGAGTTTCAAAAATGACAGTTGGAGTGGTACAGTCCAATCCGGCTGAAACGCCCACCAAACGCTATATTTTTTTTTGTCCAGTGAAGTTCAACATAATACAGCGTACCAAACGCCCTTAGTGTATAGTAATTGTTGGTTGTTTAACCCCAAAGATACTGGGAAACACACCTTGACTGCTGAAGGCCTATGGTATGTGAAATATTTTGTGTACATGTAATATAGCCATAGTATCATTAAAATTGAAAATAACGATAATTTGATTATCAAAACTAGCAAAATAGGATAAATACGAGTAGGATGTCATTGGAAGCATGAGAGTCCCAAAATAGTGTGTGGCATTTCAAATTCTAATTTTAACTTTTATAATATTCAACAAAATACATTTCACTCTCAGTTAATTGAAATTTACACTTTCGATCCATTAGCTCTTTATCTAAAACATCCTTCACATTAAATAGTTCTAACTCAAATTATGTTGTCCATACGGCTAGCAAGACGGATAAATTATACACTTAATACCTAACCGACAAGTGAGATTGCCTTCTCATTTATTTATTATGATATTTTATTTTTTATACAATGGATCTTGAACCTAACTCAATCCCAAAAAACTAGCTTGTAGGGTGATGATTATCCAAATCGAATCCATGTTCTCATTTCATGATCTTGTTAACTGGAGCGTGAATAATATAATTTAGGATGACTCTGATAACATGTAAAAAATGGATCTTGGAAGTAACTCAACCCCAAAAATTAGCTTGTAGGATGAGGATTGCCCAACTCCATATAAGGAGTTCATGTTCTCATTTCATATCCGATGTGAAACTCTTAACAATATATTATTTTACCAATTTGTTCATGATTGGTAAGCAAATTAGAAAGGAAAAAAATTGCCACGCCAAATTTCATCGTAGCAGTTGCAATTTTGTTTTCTACTAATTGTACTTAGTTTTTGTTGTATTTTCAGCGCTTACCTTAGCAAGAACGCACTTCCATTTTTCAACTATTTTCTTGGATAAAGGTAACAACATGAAAGAAGAATAAATTCGTGCAAGTGAGATTTCTGTTCATTGCAGTCACCTCCAAAAAATCCGGAAACCAAAACCCTAATGCTCTGACTTTTGATCAGATAAAACTGCTCGCCTTTATATGGAGGATGTGATGAAGCAAGAATTGGTGCACGAATATTCGTGCGCGACGCCGAAGGGGAAAAGATTTCGGATACCGGAGAATTCGTCGTGTCCACCGGCTCCGAAGAAGAGAAGGCCAATAGCTGCAGCTAAGTGTTTGTCAAAAAGAAGAAGATTATTAGATGATGCATTAAGTTCTTCTCCTTCTGAGGTTGAAGTCTTCTTCTTTTATGCACTTAGGAACAATAATATTGCCAAAAGCTCAAACGATCTTTTCAACTAGTTTGTAATTTGGTAGGAAGATGCATGATTCCCATGAGGTTTAAATTAGTTAGTGTTGTTCAGACTATATGTACATGTCATGCATTCTCGATTTATGTTATTAAATTTCGTTGTGTTTTTCAGATACCTAAAATTCCACATTCACAAAATTTATGAGTTTTTAACTTTAAAGTTATATATGGGTGAAATTCAGTCATTTTTTTCGAAGTTCAACTAAAATGATTGAATTTTAATCATATGAATAAACTTCAGGTAAGAACAACATTAATTTAGCTACATGTAGGCTGTAGCTGCAATTCAGGCAAAATGACAAAACTTCATCCATAGCCCATATATTGCAGTTCAAGCAAAAATAATTGAACTTTAGCTATATGTAGGGATGACAAATTGGACTCAAACTCAATTAATCCGCCCAACTCGCTCAGATTTTAATGAGTTTGGGCATTGACATATAATTAAATGGGCTAAGTTTGGGCTAACCCAACTTAACTCATTCATCCTGAACAACCAAAATCAACCTATTACATTAACCCAAAGTAACTCATCTAATATTCTATTGCTTACCCAAATCTTCTATTTCATATTTTTTTTTAACTTTTATAAAAAATATAAATTTTCTTCTTACCCGCCCTACTCCATTCTCAAATTTTCTTCTGGTCTGAATTAAGCCTCGGATTGGGACTGATTTGATGAAATTGGTTTGAATAAAATACAAAATGATTTATTTACTTAAAAGAAAAATTATTTAAAGAGATGTAAAATTATAAAAATAAAAATGCCGATGTAATAATAATAAAACATATTTTTTAAGAAATGTTTAATAAAATAAATAAAAATGCGATGTCAATTTGCAAACATAGAATATTATGTAAAAAATATATAAAAATGTCAAAAATGTTGATTAAAATGCGGTGTCCTAAAACACATAAAATTGCAACAAATATACGAAAAATGGATCAAAATTGACTGTCAACAATAGCCGACAAGGTTGAAGTACATTGGGGAGTATTCTACTTGTCGTGTTGGTTAGTCGTTAACGAGATATGTGAACTTCTTCCTTCTATCGGCATGATTGATTATTGGAGTATACATGACTTGTTTCTTGAAGTATACTTGCCTCGTTATTAGAGTATTCATGTTATTGATTCTATACTAAAGGCATGTCTAAATTATTCTTAAGTCCTTATCAAGTCTTATGGGAGATGTTGGTAAGAGTGTTTAGTAAGCATTGGAGTCGAGTTGATCTTGCTAAGTTACAACACTAATGAGACTTGATTTATTTGAAAGTCATGAGACTAGATTTATTTGAAAGTTATGAGACTTGATTTATTTGAAAGTCATGAGACTAGATTTATTTGAAAGTTATGAGACTTAGTTGAAAGTATATGAGACTTTACTTGAAGGTATATGAGACCTTACTTGAAAGTATATGAGATTTGATTAGATGAAGTATAAGAAACTTGATTTATATGAAGTATATATGACTTGATTTTGGAAAAGAAGAAGTAACTTGATTTAAAGGTATAGGTTACTTGATTTGAAAAGAATAAGTTACTTGAGTTTAAAAGTGTAAGTAACTTGTTTTTAATAGTAAAAGTGTCTTGATGCTACAAGTGTTAGTATCTTGGGGTTTTATAAAGGAAATAATAGATGTACATAGTACTTTTGGGTTCAACTCACTTATATGGCATGATATGATTCTTTTTATAAGATTAAATGTACATAGTACTTTGGGTTCATTTCCCTAATGTTACATCACATGATAATGCCTTGGTTTTATTAAAAGGAAAGAAGTGATAGTGCCTTGGTTTGCTTAAAAAGAAAGATGTGGTAGTGCTTTAGTTTCTAAAATGAAAGTTTGTTATAATGACTTTATGGAAAGTTTGTTATAACAGTTTTATGGAAAGTTAAGAGATGGTTTAAAATGTCATATGGTTGCATTGATACACCGAGTCACATGGTGGGTCGGGACACGTTGCATGTACACACATGAGGGTTATATGGATAGTCATGATTACTGTTATACCCCGTATTTCCAGAGTATGTACGTGAGGGCGTACGTATAAAAATTTAAGCCTTAAGGTTGGCAAGGTTCGAAATTTGTACACAAGTACCGAAAAGAATCGTTTTTCGATCAAACGTTTTACTAAACTTGCGAAGGGAAAATTCCGGCTATGTCATTTATAATTTTTGCGGATTTTTCCGAGAGACGAAACATTTTGGACCAACGGGAGGGTGACATGTGTCACCCTCACATTGGACGTGATTGGGGCGGCAATTGGACGAATTGGTGGTCTTGGTTAGGTAGGATATTTTGTGATAGTTGGTGTGGTAGATGGATAAGGTACACATGGTTGAATCATCACCCTACACTTGCATGGCACTTGGCTTCATCTTGGCCATTGGTTGGCCATTGGTTGTGTCACGACCGAACCGGACCGTGGCCAGGTGCCTTAACCCGCACCTGGTGACACAACATCGAGAAAACCAATGGAATGTAAACTCAAGATAAACCACCATTAAGATATAGAATAGTCTAGCCCAAAATGGCTAACCCAAAGTACATAAACCAAACGATTACATCCTTACACCCCCAATTCATGACAGACTACAAGCCTCTGAAGGTATAACACTATGACGGGACGGGCCCCGCCATACCACTGAATGTACAAAAGTCTACAACCTCGTGGAATCGTACCAAAGACGAGGCCTCGGAGAAATGGAGCCTTCCGAGAATCGAACCGTGATCCTAAGAGTGCGGATCGCCAAGTATGAACCTCGACTGCGGCATGACGCAGCCGGGCGAGGTCGATGCAACATGTACCAAATATGCGAAACCGAAAATACCGTAATAATATCATAAGTCAAAATATAATTTGGAGTTATAGACGAAAATCGGTTTACCTTGCTGTGCCTTACTAACAATGAGAGTAACAAATGTATATATATATCTTGCGTAAAAATAGGAAGCTCATGATCAAAAGCAGTACCTCGCCGTAGTATCATTAAGCAATCCTACTCACGGGACTATTTCACCCGCATAGGTCCTGTGGACCCGCGTAGGTCATCGCTCGTCGTGGGACTGTTTCACCCGCGTGGGACTATTTCACCCGCATGGATCCTGTGGATCCGCATGAGTACCATCGCGTACTCGCGTGGGACTATTTCACCCGTATGGATCCATGGTCCAGATCCGCGTAGTACAAGGCCGCTCGCGTCATGGGTAGCAAATCCATGGCATAAATAGTAAACCATCCTATTGGAGCATACCCGTGGGCCACCCATCGTGTCAGTATGTCCAAAGGAAATAACAAGAATAACCCGGGTTTACAGTAATAATATATATATAACATAGCTCATGGCTATCATACATACATAAGCACTACCGCCTATCATATCATAACATAAGCACTACCATTTATCATATCATAACATAAGCAAGTTAAGAAAATACCCTAACTTATTAATATTATTAATATATCTCTCTCATTTTAGTATACCTAAGGCACCAACATGTCTTTTAATAGAAAATCCGTGAATTTAACCCAAGTACCTGCTTAACCTTTTAAGAAATAACTCCTTTTATACAAAAATTCCAAGATACTAATCACCATAGCATCAAGTTACAATTCCTTTTCAAAACAAGTCACATTTCCTTTTAAAACTATCTCAAGCTTCTAAATTAAGTGACTTCATTTCTTGTAAAACCTTAGGCAATTCATGCCTTAGAACCATTTTCCTTCCACAAGTTCAAATCATCAAAACCTTTCTCCATTAAACTTTCACAAACTAATATAACCAACTCCCATAAAGCCGCGTTACATTAGAGTTAAACAATAGTAAAACACATTCCCTTAAGTCCAAGGGATTTTTATACTTTTCTTTTAAAACGAAGCAAGTATCAAATACTTATAACAAACGAAGATTTCCAAATCTTGTACGTCTACCGTACTACATAGGTACAACTAATCATGCTCAAGAGATAGGAAAGCTCCACATACCTCTTGGTCGATCCACAAGCTAAGTCCACTTTACCGCATCGTAGTATGTCAACCTAAAATGACCATAATACGTTTATCAAGCTCTAGTTATAATGCAGAATTTTTCCAAGTTAAAGTCACCAATTTCCTACGGAAAATTGGGCAGCGTTTCCTTTGTTTCTACATACTTTGCCACCTTTTCCAAGGTCGATTTTTAACGCTCAAATGCCATGTTTAAGGCTTAACAACCAACTAACACCAAGGGGATTACACACCTAATTCCCGGCGCCGCGGCGCCGCAACTCCTGCGGACCCTCGGATCTTTCGGCCGCAGCGGCGCTCCCGTGCGCTGCTTCCGGCCAGCGCTGGAACTTCAGCGCCTCACCGCCTTCACCGCGCGCGCCAGCGCCTCGGCGCCGCGGCTGAGGCCCACGAGCGTGTTTCTCTAATTTCTCGCCACGGCCGAACCACGGGGTATAACAGGTTACTATAAATACTCCTAAGTTGAAGACTTTCTTCATCCACAAATAATTTCTAAGTGTTAAAATCCTCCCCTCTTAGTGTGAGTTCGTCTAAAACACTTCCTCCCCCTGAGAAGCCTTGGCCGAGAGGTACTCCACTCTCTAGTGGTGTGGCCGAAAGTACCCACTTGCCTTGTAGTTTTCGTATAATACACACACCCCCCTCTTGGTAGAAATACTCTCCAAGTATTGTTATAATACCAAAATACCTTGGCCCTAATACCTTGTAGTATTCCAAGGTTACACTTATACTAAAAGCCCAGAAATACTATTATACTTCCTCGATCCACAAAAACGAAACCCTAAGAAAAACCTTCATAGTCGGTTGAAGTGTTAAGTAGAAGTTGCGTAGAACTTCTAAGGGTTGTTTGGAGCGGGTTGGAGCACCCGGAGTAGGAGCAAAACCTTGCTCAGGATCGACATTAAACTTGGATAATTTTGGGCTTACCGAGGTAAATAATCCTATCCTTCTATTGTAATTGGTAATTACATACTGTAGTTGTATAGAAATGAATATAAGATTCATAGAAGAGAATTGAACTGTAATAGAAGGATATTACAGTAAAGACTTGAACTGAAATCGCATCAGAAGAATATTAAAGTAGAAGATTAAACTGTACTTACATAGGACCGTATGTACAGTAGACTTATAACCTTTCTTGGTTGAATGTTCTGCGAGTAGCATGTACTACTTGGAAGGTGGACAAGGCTAGGGTTATAATGAGTGGGCGTTTTGCTTATAGTCGATAATCGTCGCGAGGTATGTGATTCTTCCTATACTCTTGAGCATGATATTTTAAAAGAATATATATATAGTACGGTAGACGTACGTGTATTAACTGAACGTAATTGTACGGCAATGTCGTTTGACTTAAGCCTGAATAATATATATATATATATATATATATATATAGTCTGATAGACGTGCGTGTGCTAAGCGAACGTGGTTATGCAATGTCTTTTGACTTAAGCCTGAATAATAAGAATTTTGAAGTATTTTCAAGGAATTAAGAAACCTTTTTGAAAGAAGAGTAATGCTTGGTTTTAAAAGCTTAAGAGTTATACTAGATTTATGGGAAGTTAGGTATAACGACTTAAGAGATAAAAAGAATGGTTTACTAATTTTAGAAGTTAAGAGACTTGATCTTAAAAGATAAGAGACTTGACTTAATTATATTAATATGAATTTTGTGTGAAACCTCATTCGTGAGTAATGAGTACTTGGTTTTTAAAAGGAATAATGTTCTCGATTTGAATCGAGAATGAGTATCGGCAAAACCACTGCAGCGTTAATAAAGGGAAATGATTTGACTAATTAAGTAATGATATTAAAACCAGTAGAAACCTCCATCTGCATAGAAGCTAAGATGAGACAAAATGATATTACATTTCCTAGATCATGGCTGCTTAATAAGATTGATTATGAACAAGAATAACATACTCACATATAAGGCATATGTTTCTCAAATTGTTTAAAGAGAATTATACTCTTAAGTGATTAAGACTATGAACTACGAAACCTTTCTAAAATAAGAGACTTAAGTACTTGAAATTAGGCAAACTTGAACTTAGGGGAAAAAGAATGTTGTTGAAAAAGAAAGTGTTTTGGTTTACTTAAAAATGTGAGTCACTCAAATTGTATACTACGGGTATCGGGTGACTTTTATAAAAGGAATGGATCTCTTTAAAAGGAAGTTAACGTACGTAGTACTTTAGGGTTAAAACCCGGACTCTGACATAAAATGAAAGTACCTTGAGTTGTGTATAACTTGCCTATGCTTGTTGTTGTGTAACTTGCCTATGTTTGTTGTTGTGTAACTTGCCTATGCTTGTTGTTGTGTAACTTGCCTATGCTTGTTGTGATAGCCTTTGTTGTGCAAAAATTGTGTTTATACTCTGGCGTCTCGATGGAGGTAGGTTGACTTATTGAGAACTTACTTGGGCGTCTGAAGCGGTGACGGAAGATTCCACGGGTATGCTTCCATTATCATTGTTACATGGGCATGTCTACACGATGATGGATTACGTGGACATGTGACCATTATGGTTATTATGGCGAAATGTCGTGACTTACGGTTGTGATCGGGTCGTGGTCGTTTACTTGCCCCGTCGGTACGTGGCGCGGTGGATCTGGTATAGGTTATTGCACTTGCCGCGTGTCGGCCGGCGATATCGTGACTTACGGTTGTGATCGGTGCTTAGCGGATTCACTTGCCCCCGTCATTACGTGGCGCGAGGAGGCTGGTGGAGGCTAGTGCACTTGCCACGCGCGTGTCGCGAGTCGGTGTTTGGATGGAGCCGTGACTTACGGTTGTGATCTGGTGCGTGGCGATTCACTTGCCCCGTCGGCCTACGTGGCGCGAGGGAGGAGCTGGTGGAGGCTATTGCACTTGCCGCGTGTCGACCGTGATATGGTTATGCGGTATTATTGTACGGTCGGATCGGTAGTTATACTTGCCCGTCACGGTTTTATGACACGTGGGACACGGTGTTCATGTATACTCCTTGATGTTGTTATATCATGATCGCCCGCGATGAGGAAGAATTCCACGCACGAGTGATGATTTGAAGGCGTGAGTCCACGACTTGATATATTTGTTTATATGTTGTATCTTGTAGTTTGGTTATCATGCATGTCTCTGCTTTATATAGACTAATATAATTTCATTTACAGATATTTTGATTCACATACTTGGTACTGTTGTCTTGACCTCCTTGAAGTGCGTTTCATCTGCGGTAGAGAAGTACATCGGTCGATCCGCTTATAGGATCACATTTCAGCGTATTGGGAAGCTCCGTTCCTTCGGAGGCTTATCTTTGGTATGTTACCCTGAGTCTGTAGGTTCTTGTACATTCAGGGGTATGGCGGGGCCCTGTCCCGTCATAGTTGTTGTAAAAATATTAGAGGTTTGTAGCACTGTTGTGGGCAGGGTTGTAAGGATTGTAACTGTTCAAATGTCGATATATATATATATGCAGAAAGACAACCGTTTTGGTTGGCCTATTTTTCTTTTATCTTGATCCATATCTAATTGTATGTTTAAGTTTTTATTTCCGCTGGTTTTTCTCTGATGTTGTATCACTAGGGTTCCCGGGGTAAGGCACCAGTCACGGGCCCGGGTTCGGGTCGTGACAATTACACCGAGTCCCCTAATGGGTCGGGACACGTTATAGGTGCATATGTGAGGAAGATGACCACACCGAGTCCCATAATAGGCCAAGACATGTTATACGACTTATATGACTTTACACCGAGACCCAGAAAGGGCCGGGACATGTTATACCTTATATTACTTTACATCGAGACCCAGAATGGGCCGGGATATGTTATACGACTTATATGACTTTACACCGAGACCCAGAAAGGACCGAAACATGTTATAACTTATATGACTTCACACCGAGTCCCAGAATGGGCCGGGATATGTTATACCTTATAAGACCCTACACCGAGTCCCAATATGGGTCGGGACATGTTAGATACAGAGTATGAGGACCGAGTCCCAATATGGCGGGGGCGAGTTATGTGTACGGACTATGATCGTTATCTATCGTGTATGAACATGATGATTCTATGGTAGGAATCCATGGCGGTACGAAGTGTCTGATACAAAGGTACAACGATGCGATGAATGATGATACAAGGTACAATTGACATATATTTGATACGGCACGGTCGGATCTGATATTTTGATTATTATACTTGTTCCTGTCATTCTTTTGTACAGAGTTATGATCTTAATTAATGTACTTTATGTTTACATACTTGGTGCCTTGTTGTACTGGCCCCCTTTGGGGGGCTGCGTTCATGTCCACAGGTTTAGGTTCGCAGTTGGGTGATCCGCGTGTGTAGGATCTTTTTCAGCTGTTGAGGTAGCTTCCTTGTTCCGGAGCTTACCATTGGTAAAGTTGGTTTAGACTGTTGTGTATTTCAGGGTACGGCGAGGCCTTGTCCCGTCATAGTTCTTGTCAAAACTCCTAGAGGTCTGTATTCATATGTGGGCTAGACTGACGTGAGTTGTACTTATATTGTTCTACGGTTGTAGTCTCATTCGGGTGTTATATATTATGGAAGCCTTGTCGGCTTTGCCTTTGCAGAAAAAAGGAGAGTGTTATTTAGCTTCTGCGAGTTACATGTGTTTTACGGGTAGATGGGTGCCCAGGTAGGGTACGAGTCGTGGGTCCGGGGTTCGGGGCGTGACACCCCTATCCACACCTACCCCTTCCACTCCCACCCCATCCTCAAATTTCTGTTTTATATGTTTTTTGCTTTTATAAAAAAATGAAAAAAATCTTTAAAATATTATTCTTATTTTAAAAATAAAGATGTGGAAAAATCAAATATCATACAAAATAAAATAAACATCATAGAAGGTAAGTTTGAGATTTATAAAAGTAATGGGTCAAGTTGGGTAAATTGGATTATGACCCATCATTTAGCTCATCTTGTCCCGCCCATCTTAGCCCATGTAAGTTTTGGGCGGGTTGGCCATTAGCCCATTAACGACTTCAACCCATCTTGACCCGCCCAACTTCAGCCTAAACGGTACATCTGCCACCGTTACTCGTGTCGTATATCTAGAAGAACAGTTCAACAACACTCGTCTAGAAAATTTCACCAACATGTCCGCGTATTGCAAATAATTAAAAATTGTTGCATACCAATTATCCAACGTGGGGACACTAGTTTCTGAAACAAAAATGATTCTCCAACTTGTTGCAAGATTACCGAAAGGTGAATATGACACACCCGCGATAATGATCCAACAGGTCGACCCCCTTCCCAATACCAACAAGACTCGGTCGCAATTGTTGTTGGAAGAAACACGGCGTGTTAAAAAAGATGAACACAATAAAAAATCCCTAACGGTTTACGCTTCCGCCAACTCCGTCGCCCCCTCCGCCGGCCAACCACTGTCAGACAGCCACCAACAGCGGGGTGGTCGCGGTGGCGGCATATGTGGCAAGGGGCGGGGCAGTGGCAAAAGGGGCGGGTTGATGGTGGGCATTAAGGCCAGCCCCCATCAACAATCACAACTTCTGACGCGTTGGGCGGCTAGGGTAGTGGCCCGATCGCCCAGGCCGGTCGGCCATATTTCACCAAAGTCGGATGGGCACACACGATTCGGTTTCAGCAGCAACCCGACCTACTATGCCTAGTTTCCATGGCCCGATAAATGGCTCCTCAGGCCCATTATATCCAAGTCAAGTCGACGCCTTCAGGTGCTCTATTTTTATCGCAACAAAAGTATGCCGCTAATATTATTGAGAGAGTTGGCATGTCATCTTGTAAGCCCTCTGCTACTCGGTTGATACCAAACCAAAACTCAGTGATACTACTAGCACACCATACGAGGATCCCACCACTATCGTAGTCTTGCAGGGGACCTTCAGTAACTGACTTTCACGAGGCATGACGTTCAGCAAATATGTTTGTTTATGCATGATCCACGGATTGAGCACATGCATGCGTTCAAACACATTATAAGATACATACAAGGCACCCAAGATTATGGTTGGCATTTATATCCATCCTCCGTATCTACTCTCGTGTCGTATACAGATGTTGATATGGGTGGTTGTCTCGATACCAGACACTCGACCTCTGGTTATTGTAAGTTTCTTGGTAATAATTTGGTCTCGTGGTCAGCAAAACATCAGGTAACTGATCGGTGTATTTTATATACACCTTTTGAGTCAGTTTTAGTTAGTCTTTTGTCCCGCTTTGCACATATAAGTGTCGTATTATGATAGTTTTTCTTTCTTTTGAGTCAAAGTGGTTAAAATGGCCAAATGGCGGAAAATGAGCAAAAAGAGGGCAAAAGAGGAGATGCAGTGGAAAGCAGAAAGTGGCGAGCGAGGTAAAATCCGGACAGTAGCGCGGCCTCCTGCGATCAGCGAGGGCGCGGCGCCACTATTCGAGGCTGCGAAGACTTCAGCGCGGCTACTCGAACGGCAGATCTGAGGCGCGGCGCCTAAACATCCGAAGGCTACGAAGATGCAGGCATGGCCCGCGCCTCGACATCGATATCGGGCGCGGCGCCAAAACACCCGACGGATTGCGGAAGCTTGTGGCCGGCTATGCGGGCCGTGGCACCAGCGGAAAAATTAGGTCTTTTGACGAAGTGCAGGCGGGAACGAAGGAAAGAGGAGGCGGTTTGTAGCCTATAAAGGAGAACCTAGGCGGTTTTGAGGTTCCCTTCGCACAACACAAGACTTTTGCTTGGAGATTGGATACCATTTGTTTAGTAATTTCTTTTCCCTTTCTTGTTCTTTATTTCTATTTTTATGATGAACATGGAATTAGTTCTTGTCATGACAATGGCTAGGAACTAATTCTCTTATAGGGCTTTCCATGTTGAATTGTTAGAAACTTATGTTATAAATTAATGCATGCTTATGGTTATTTTTCTTATTGTGAGATCTATCCAATAATTGAGTTGAATTCTTGGTAATTAATTGACAACTAATTATCACTATATGATTTCTAATCGATTCGAAAGGGGATTGTGAATATCTTTGTAAGTTGGGTAGACATTCTTGGATTGGGGATGAAAATACCTCAATTATTTATGTAGCGTTGATGAGAGGCTTAACAACCCTAATTTTGCGCATTGTGCGTGACGGTCAACTAGGTTTTTGTTCTTAATCCTCCTATAAAGTTATCCTTATCACCGAAAGGTAGGTAAGGTGCGTGTTATACCCCGTAGTTGCAGGGTATGTATGTGAGGACGTACGTACGAGAGTACGACAGAAATTTTGAAAAGAAAGAAAGATGTGAGTTTTCGACGGAAAAGTTTCCGGTTATTTGTGAAGAAAAAGGTTCGTTAATGAGAATTGGTTTCCCAGATTTGGTATATGGGCTTCTTAAATTATATTAGAATTTTGAGATTTTATTTTCGGAAATGGTCACGTGGGCCCACGGAGAAATTTACTGATTTTGTGGGCCCGCTTTGTTTTTGAGATTTCGGTATTGTGGATATTTTTCGAAAGATGTTTTATGAGGGCGATAGGAGGGTGACACGTGTCACCCCGCTTTAGTGGCTTAGCCGAAGTTACCTCAGGCACAACACCCTGCTAGAGTCGTTTTCGACGAAACGTTTACGTAATTTGCGAAGGAAAATTCCGCTATGTCGTTTTGTATTTTTACGATTTTTCCGAGAGACGAAACCTTTGACCAACGAGGGTGACACTTGTCACCCTCATCGATTTGGGGCCGTGAGACGGGTCAAGCTTGGCCGATCGCCCTGAAGTGTGCCTTGCTTTGTGACTTGTTTGTGGAGTGTTTTGTGGAGTAGGGTTTAGGGTGCACTTGGCTTAATCTTGCCCTTACACTTGCTATACACTTGGAAGGATCTCGCCTGGTTGCCTTTGGTTTTGCTATAAATACCCCTGAGTGTGAAGACTTCATCCATTCCAAAACTTCCAAGTCTTGAAACCCTCTCCTCCCCTTTGTGAGCTCTTAGCCGAGAGCCTTCCCTCCCCTTTTCGTGGCCTTTGGCCGAGGGTTCCCCTTCCCTTTGGTGCTAGTGGGTACCCCTGCCTAGTTGTTGTCGTATAATACCCTCCTCATGGTATTGAAATACTTCTCCTAGTATTGTTATAATGCCCTCCTCGTAGCCGCCTCGATAGAGAGGAGATTTACGCTGTTGCGGGGAGGTGTCTTCTGAATTTTCGTAGAATACATGGAACCTT
This sequence comes from Przewalskia tangutica, assembly GCA_029844215.1. Classification (NCBI taxonomy): domain Eukaryota; kingdom Viridiplantae; phylum Streptophyta; class Magnoliopsida; order Solanales; family Solanaceae; genus Przewalskia; species Przewalskia tangutica. The sequence goes on along the minus strand of CM056730.1, from coordinate 123,144,941 downwards.
GTGTTTTGAAGTTAATAGACGTTTGTGACCTTTTTAGGTAAAAGTACTAGAGTAGCGTATTCTACCCGGCGAGTGGAAAGCCAGTGCGTTGTAGTACTTGGAGCATTTTGCTTATTGTCGATACTCGTCGCGAGGTATGTGAACCTCTTCCTATCTCTTCTAGCATGATATGTGAACTATGTAGTGCGGTGAGACGCGTACGTGTTAAGCGTGTTTGATGGTTCTTAAAACATAAAGTGTTATAACGGCTTTATGGGAAGTCGTTATAACGACTTTATGTAGGTAAGAAAATACTTTGTGGTTTTAAAAGGTAACTGATGTGAATTATAACTGGCTAGTTATAATAAAGAACTTGATGTATTTCAAAAGATTTATAAATCGTTTTGAAGGGAGAGTAACACTTGGTTTTAAAGGTTTTAAAAAGAGTTATACTAGCTTTATGGGGAGTTAGGTATAATGTCTTAAGAGAGGTAAAGAAAATGGGTTACTGATGTTAGGAGTTAAGAGACTTGATCTTATAAGATAAGAGACTTAACTTATTTGTTTTAATGTGAATGTTTGTGTGAAACCTCATTCGTGAGTAATGAGTACTTGGTTTATTTAAAAGGGATAATTGTTAGACCCCGTAGTTCTGACCCTACGTATGAGAGCGTACGAAAGCATGTAGGACTTAAATTTTCAAAGGATAGGTTGACGGATTATTCCGGGCGGGTTGTAGTCAACTTTGAGGCGGGTTATGACCCGATTCGTTGAGAGTTCCTAAGTATTTTAAAGGCCTAGGACGTAGTTCGTTGAGTCTTGATTCCAACGCAACCAACCGTTCGTCGATAGGGCGTCGGAGTAGAAAGTTATGAGAGTTACAAGTTCAGCGCGCAGTCGGGCAGAAATGCGTTTCGGACTAAGGCGACAGGGCCGCGGCGCCGGATGCAGGGCCGCGGCGCCTAAAGTACTGAGGGGTCGCTGAAGTTGCAGCGCCGCGGCTCCGGGACAGCAGGGCCGCGGCGCCGAAAGTTCAGAGGCCATGGAGGTTTCAATGCCGCTGGCCAAGTGGGCCGAGGCGGGAAATTTGGGCGGAAAAACTTAGAAAATCTGATTTTTGTTTTAAAAGAGACCATGGGAGGGTGACAAGTGTCCCCCCCCATCTGATTTTCTGTTGCATGCAATATATTGACCAAGACTTGGACATTTTCTATCTTTCATCTTCTCTCTCTCTCAAATTGCTCCCTTCTCTCTAAAAACCCTTAGAAAAATCAAAGTTAAGAACAAGAAAAGGAAGCTTGTAGCTAGCTTGTTGGCATTGTTGTGGTAGTGTTCTTGGCAAGGAAGCTAGCAATATTTGGAATAAGTTTTGGCTAAAACTTTAAGGTAACATTTCTTCCTTTAAACTTAGTTCTAGTGTTGCATGCTTAGAAAGCAAGATCTCGTGGTAGTAAAGTAATGCACTTAGAGTCTGTGCATGCAAGTAAATGTGGTTTGGATATGAAGAATGGGTTAAGAAGAACAAATGAGCTTGTTGTAGCCTAAAAACTACCTTAGAATTGTTAAGTGATTTGTTGTAAACTTATGAGGCGTAAATTTGGGTGTGAAATCCCTTTGAATTGTTGGATTGATTGAGTAGAAAATGTGGTGTTTTGATGATAATTTCGCCTTGAGAAAGGTGGCAAAGTGAGTAGAAACAAAGGAAATGCTGCCCGATTTTTCTTAGAATTTAGTGACTTTGAACTTGGATTGTTCTACATTAAGATTAGAGGTTAATAAACGTATCATGACTATTATAGGTTGAAATATTACTCATGTAGTTTGGACTTGGCAAGTGGATTGACCAAAGAGGTATGTGAAGCTTTCCTATCTCTTGAGCATGAATAGATGAAACTATGTAGTACGGTAGACGTACAAGAGTTGGTGTTCTTACTTGCTTTGAGTATAAAATGACTTTTCGCTTTAAGAACGTTGAGTCCTCGTTAAGGGAAAAGTATGATTTTTACTAAAGTATAGAGTTAATATAACAACTTTATGGGAAGTTGGTCTATTAGCTTCATAAAAGGTTAATGAGAAGGATTTACTCTAAGTAAGATAATTATATGAAGAGGCAACTTGATTTAAAGGCATCAATTGCCCAAAGGCTTTTATGTATAAAGAAGAGTCACTTTTGAAAGAGTCAAGTATGTAGTACTTGGGTTAAATTCCTGTTCTTTTATTAAAGATATGGTTAAGTGCCTTAAGTAAACTAAAATGAGAGTATGTGAACAAGACTAAAAAGAAGTTATAAGTTTTCTTAACTTATTATTATTATGATATGATGTGATTTGTGATAGGGTAAGAGTATGTCCGGCGGGCAAGCCCCAAGATCGTCATACCACCTCCTTCGCCAAAGAGTATGTCCGGCGGGCCACCCCAAGATCGCCATACCATCCGCTTCATGTAAGAGTATATCCGGCGGGCGATCCAAGATCGCTATACCATCTGCACTGAAGATAAGAGTATATCCGCGGGCAAGCCCCAAGATCGCTATACCATCCGCTCCAGCAAGAGTATATCCGAGGTCTGACCCAAGATCGTTATACCATCTGCTTTGGTAAGAGTATATCCGGCGGAAAGTCCCCAAGATCGTTATACCACCTGCCCGTGGATTTGCTACCCATGACGCGAGGAATACCTCACGCGAGTCCTTATGGGCTTACGCGGGTGAAATAGTCCCACGCCTACAGTACACCGACGCGAGAGTACCTCACGCGGTCCACAGACCCACGCGTGAAATAGTCCCGTGAGTAGGATGGTTTCTTTTTGATACTACGCGAGGTACCTGTTTTGATCACGAGCCTCCTATTTTATGCAGATTATATATGTATATATACTTGTCACTCATTGTTAGTAAGGCACATGAAAAGGTATTTTATTGTCTTCCATGACTCATTGCTTGTAGACTTATGATATCATATTACAAGATTTTCCCACTTTACATACTTGGTACATATCAGGTAATCGACCCCTTCCCGGGCCGCGTTCATGCCGCAGTAAGGGTAAGCCATTGAGGATCCTCGCTCTAGGATCACTATTCCTGTCGAAGCTCCATTCCTCCAGCTTATTTATCGTACGGATATTCCCCGATGCTATAGGTATTTTGTACATCCAGGGTATGGCGGCCCCGTCCCGCCACGCTTGTTATCTTTAGAGGTCCGTGGCCACCTATATATTTTGGGCTATAAGAACCATTGTATTATAAATACTTTGTTTAAGTATGTTTATGGAAGGCGACTTATCTACCGCCGATTATGTTTTACCCTTTTATGAAGTTATGTGGTCAGGTTATGTTCCGCCGCTATTCTCTCGACATATACCGATGTACCCCTAGGGTACCGCCGCGCCCCGGTTGGGTCGTGACAAAAGTGGTATCGTGAGCGATTAGTCCTCGGAAAGTGTCCACGCATCGTGTTCAGTAAGTCTTGATTATCGGTGTCGCGCACCACATCTATAATCGTGAGGTCGCAGGATATTTAGGATTGGTTTCATTCTTTCACTCTAAGATCGTGCAATAGAGCCGAGTTATAGGTTGAATCTCCCGATGTTTTCCCTTATGTATCGATATGCCTCCACGCAAGGCAACCGCAGCCGTGGCAAGGCGGCGAGAGTCCGCTAGTGGGACGCGGAGAGTCACGCAGGCACAGCCCACCCTTACCAGATGATGTTCGTGGCGCAGTTCCACGCCGCCGCCAAAATTTCGAGAGTTCGAGGCCGGACGCGCCATCGAGACCGCGCAGACAGAGCCTCCACCCCATGCATGCGGTCCGAGTGCAGGATTACGGAATGATTCTTGCATCGACCAAAGATAGTGGCGAGGCAATACGACAGAGCAGCGCCAACCCTAGAGCCGATTTACTGATTCGGATTTCTTGGGTTGTCACCCACCCGAAGTTCTATGGTTCGAGATTCATGAGGATCCGCAGAGTTTGTCCGGCCATTCTGACCACGCAGGTTCTTAGGGCATCGTAGATCGAGTCTGTTATACTAGCTTCTACCGTTACGCGATATTGCGTTGAACTGCTTTGAGTCATGGGTATTGGCGAGGTGAGGATGCTCTTCCACTGATCGAGGAGTTCACGAGGCGTTCCTAGACCACTTCTTGCCTCCCGAGGTGAGAGAGCCCGCGTGAGATAGGTTCTTGACCTTGAGACAGACGGAGGACTATCGTGAGTACACTGAGTTTGACTCTGGCCGATATATCACACACCATTGTAGCATGGCGCATGTGGTTCATAGATACGTGATGGGCTAGACCGTCACACGACATCGCTGCTTAGAGTAGCACTTCACCGAGGATGGATATTGCCGAGATGCAGCATACGCAGTGGATCGAGGACAGAGAGCGGGATCGCCAGATTTGGGCCACCAAGAGGCAGGCCGTGACATCGGTTCTCAGAGCGATTTTGGAGGCGGCCTGGCAGCCAGACTAGTCCACCTTCCGCAGCTCGTAGTGCTCCTTCACGCTACGGCGCGAGGTCCGATCAGCAGGTTATTCGAGAGCAGTCGGGCTCCAGGACGCCAAAGTTTTCGCGAGGCAGAGACCAAGACTAATCGAGACCACCTACCTCTCGCGTTCGACGCGTAGGTCTCATCCGGCGAAGTGCCGTATGGGTTCGAGATCATGTTACTCTTGTGGCGCAGGCCATCTCAAGAAGGATTGTCCGCCTTAGCGGCGGAGCATTACGGTTCAGCCAACGGGTCTTTGGATCTTCATCTTCGATGGTTAGACGCCCGAGGCGTGGTACTTATGGCCAACAGCCGCGGCAGAGGTCGTGGTAGGGTTCCAGTTAGCGGTCCTCGACCGCATCTATGCTATGTCCCAATGACAGACCGTGAGGCGCCGCTGCATGTCGCCACAGTACATTATTGGTTTCTTCGTGATGTATATGCTTTGATAGATCCAGTTCTACCTTGTCCTACATATCTCCTCATATTGCCGAGAATAGTGGATGAGCCCGAGTCCATAAGACCTTTTGAGGTGGCTACGCCGAGTGATTCAGCCGTAGCCGAGCGAGTGTATAAGGCTTGTCCTCGTGACTATGATAGCCGCCGACTCAGCCGACTTGATAGAGTTGGATATGACAGACTTTGATGTGATTATGGGTATGGATTGGCTAGCATCTTGCTATGCCAACGTGGACCGTAGAGAGATTAGTTCGGTTCAGCTTTCGACGAGCCGTTATCGAGTGGAAGGAATACCAGACGCCGAGGGTAAGTTTATTTCTTACCTCAAGGCTAGGAAGATGGCGCGAAAGGGTATATCTACCATATGGTTCGTATTCGACATCGAGGTCGAGGTACCGACCTTCACCGGGCCGGCCGTTAGAGAGTTTCCGGATGTATTCCTGCATTTAGCTCGCATCCTCCGAAAGGAGATTGAGTTTTGCATTGATTTGGCGCCGATACTCGCCGATATCTATTCCGCCATACGATGGCACCCGCCGAGTGAAGGAGTCAAGGACCACAAAGATTTCCGAGAAAGGCTTTATTAGGCCAAGTGTTTCTCCCGGGGAGCACCATGTTATTTGTAAAGAAGAAGGACGGACGCCACAGACGTGTATTGATTACAGTGAACAAGGTAACTATCAAGAATAGATATCCTCCCGTGATTGACGATTTGTTTGACCTACGAGGTGCAAAGTGTTTTTCCAAGATAGACTGCGATCCGTTATCATCAGTACGAGTTAGAGAGGTAGATATCCCAAAGATCGCATTCGTGACCCGTATGGGCACCATGAGTTCAGTGATGTCTTTCGTCGACCAACGCCCAAAGAGATTCATGGATTTGATGAATAGGTGTTCGTGCCATTCTTGGATATGTTCGTTATAGTTTTCATTGATGATATCTTGGTGTATTCGCGCACGGCGGAGCATACTGATCATTCGGCGACGGTATTGAGTCCTCCGAGACCGGCAACAGATGCCAAGTTCTCGGCGCGAAGTTCGGCCGGGCGCCGATGGCTTTCTTAGGCATGTTATCTGAGCCGATGGTATTCGTTGATACAAAGAAAGATTGAAGCAGCCAAGACTTGGCCTGCACCCACTACACCGGCGCAGTGCGCAGCTGGGCCTCGCAGTTATTATCTGAGGTTTGTGAGAAGTTTGCTTCTATTTCAAAGACTTTGACTAAGTCGACTCGTATGCGGTATGTTCGCCGACTGATACTTGTGAGGAAAGTTTTCAACTAAAGGAGAAGTTGACGACCGCCTCAGCTTACTCTTCCGAGGGCTTAGATGGATACGTGGTTTATCGCGACGCCAGTGTCGGGCTGAGTGCGTACGACGCAGACGGCAAGGTTATAGCTTATGATCCCGACAAATTAGGAAACATGAGAAGAACTATCCCACACATGACTGAGCCGCAAAGCAGTGATTCATGCCTTAAAGATCCGAGACATTATTTGTATGGAGTTCATGGACATTTACACGCACCACAAGAGTCTCCAAGATATCTTCACCGAGGAGTGAACTCATGCAGACGGTGGTCGGAGCTACTTAAGGATTACGATGTTGATATTCTATACCACCCGCGAAGGCCAACGTGGTGGCGTATGCCCTTAGTCGCAGATCGATGGGTAGTCCGTCTGATGTTCACCAGCAGGAAGAGGATATGGTCCGGCAGTTACATCGCCAGCGAGCCTGGGTTCGCTTGGTTGATTCTCGAGTGAGGGAATTCGGTTCGAGAGGTTGCCGAGTCTTCTATCGCCGGCGAGGTAAGGAGGCGGCAGATGAGGATCCGATTTTGGTACGGCATCGACGCAGCCTTCCGCATGAGAAGAGTCTATTTGAGGTAGCACGGGTGCTAAGATTCGAGGGCCGGCCAGTGTGTTCCCGATGTGACAGACTTCGCCACAGATTCTCGTGAGGCACACAGGTCGTTATTCTATTCATCCGGGTCGACTAAGATGTACCATGACCTCGACGTGTATTGGTGGGATGGCCTAAAGAGGACGCCATGAGTTCGTGGTACGTCCGAATTGTCGCAGGTTAAGATTGAGCACCGTAAGCGAGGTCGCTGCAGCCATTGATATTCGACTTGGAAGTGGGAGGTGATAAATATGGATTTTATTACGTGGCTACCTACCACTCGTAGGAAGCATGATTCCATTTGGGCGATTGTCGACGGTCGACGAAATCAGCCCATTTTCTTCCTGGCCGAACGACGCCACCGAGGACTATGCCAGATTATATATTAGAGAGATTGTGAGACTGCACGGAGTCCCGGTGTCGATTATATCAGATAGAGGAGCCCAGTTCTCGGCTAATTTCGAGGTCTTTCGTGGCGGATTAGGGACACAGTGAGTCTCAAGACGGGCGTTCATCCTCGTGACGGACAGCCGAGCGCACTATCCGCACACTCGAGGATATGTCGCGGGCTTGTGTTATTGATTTCGCGGTACCGGAGGATCATTTACCTCTCGTGGAGTTTGCTTATAACAATAGCTACCATTCCAGATTCGGGATGGCGCCTTATGAGGCCTTATACGGAGGAAGTGCAGTCACCGATAGCTGGTTCGAGTGGGAGAAGTTCGATTAGTCGGGCCGACTTAGTCCAGCAGACGGATAAGGCGAAGCTTATCCAGAGCGGTTGTTGGCGGCTCGTAGTCTGCAAAGTCGATGCAGATCATCGGCGTCGACACTTGGAATTTGAGATAGATGATTGGGTTTTCCTAGCGTACGCCACGGCGGCGTGATGAGATTTGGAAAGAAAGGGAAGCTTAGCCCAAGGTACATCGGGTCAGACGATTGTCCGTAGGTAGGCAAGGTTGCCTATGAGTTAGATCTTCCGTCCGATTCGAGGCGGTGCATCCGCTTTTTCACGTGTCCATGCGGAAATGTATCGAGATCCATCTAGAGTGCACCCGCTCAGATGTCCAAGTAACAGAGGAGTTATCGTATGAAGAGAGTCCCATAGCGATACCGATCGCCGTTAGACGACTTCGACGAAGACGCTTCCGCTGGGCGTCCTATGGCGAACGAAACAGGAGGAAATGACGTGGGAAGCAGAGGATGACATGATGAAGAAGTACCTCACCTATTTCCTATACCTCCGTGTAACCCACTTTCCGCTTGTTAGCTTTGATTTAGCATTTACGCTCGCAAGATGTTGTGGCTCATGGGGCTTCTTTATTTGCAAAAGAATGGTTAAGAGGGTCTATGTTGATGTTGTGATTTGAGTACGCTAGAAGGAACATTCGACGAATGTTTCTGGCGGGGAGAATGTTAGACCCCGTAGTTCGACCCTACGATGAGAGCGCATTTAAAGCACGTAGGACTTAAATTTTCAAAGGATAGGTTGACGGATTATTCCGCGGGTTGTAGTCAACTTTGAGGCGGGTTATGACCCGATTCGTTGAGAGTTCCTAAGTATTTTAAAGGCCTAGGACGTAGTTCGTTGAGTCTTGATTCCAACGCAACCAACCGCTCGCCGATAGGGCGCCGAGTAGAAAGTTATGAGAGTTACAAGTTCAGCGCAATGGCGTAAATGCGTTTTCGGAAAGCGCGATGGCGCGCGCCGGATGCAGGGTCGCGCGCCTAAAGTATCGAGGGGTCGCTGAAGTTGCAGCCGCGGCCGGATGCAGGGTGGCCGCACAAAGTTCAGAGAGGTCGCGAGGTTTCACGCAATACGGCCACGTGGCCGAGGCGGGAAATTTGGGCTAAAAACTTAGAAAATCTGATTTTTGTTTTAAAAGAGACTATGGGAGGTGACAAGTGTCCCCCCATCTGATTTTCTGTTGCATGCAATATATTGACCAAGACTTGGACATTTTCTATCTTTCATCTTCTCTCTCTCTCTCAAATCGCTTCCCTTCTCTCTAAAAACCCTTAGAAAAATCAAAGTTAAGAACAAGAAAAGGAAGCTTGTAGCTAGCTTGTTGGCATTGTTGTGGTAGTGTTCTTGGCTTAAGCTAGCAATATTTGGAATAAGTTTTGGCTAAAACTTTAAGGTAACATTTCTTCCTTTAAACTTAGTTCTAGTGTCGCATGCTTAGAAAGCAAGATCTCGTGGTAGTAAAATAATGCACTTGTAGTCTTTGCATGCAAGTAAATGTGGTTTGGATATGAAGAACGGGTTAAGAAGAACAAATGAGCTTGTTGTAGCCTAAAACTACCTTAGAATTGTTAAGTGATTTGTTGTAAACTTACGAGGCGTAAATTTTGGGTGTGAAATCCCTTTGAATTGTTGGATTGATCGAGCCTAAAACGTGGTGTTTTGATGATAATTTCGCCTTGAGAAAGGTGGCAAAGTGAGTAGAAACAAAGGAAATGCTGCCCGATTTTTCTTAGAATTTAGTGACTTTGAACTTGGATTGTTCTACATTAAGATTAGAGGTTAATAAACGATCATGACTATTATAGGTTGAAATATTACTCATGTAGTTCGACTTGGCAAGTGGATCGACCAAAGAGGTATGTGAAGCTTTCCTATCTCTCGAGCATGAATAGATGAAACTATGTAGTACGGTAGACGACAAGATTTGGTGTTCTTACTTGTTTTGAGTATAAAATGACTTTTCGCTTTAAGAACGTATGAGTCCTCGTTAAGGGAAAAGTATGATTTTACTAAAGTATAGAGTTAATATAACAACTTTACGGGAAGTTGGTCTATTAGCTTCATAAAAGGTTAATGAGAATGATTTACTCTAAGTAAGATAATTATACGAAGAGGCAACTTGATTTAAAGGCATCAATTGCCCAAAGGCTTTTATGTATAAAGAAGAGTCACTTTTGAAAGAGTCAAGATGTAGTACTTGGGTTAAATTCCTGTTCTTTATTAAAGATATGGTTAAGTGCCTTAAGTAAACTAAAATGAGAGAGTATGTGAACAAGACTAAAAAGAAGTTATAAGTTTTCTTAACTTATTATTATTATGATATGATTAGCCAGGATAGGTAAGAGTATGTCCGCGGGCAAGCCCCAAGATCGCCATACCACCTCCTTCATGTAAGAGTATGTCCGGCGGCCACCCCAAGATCGCCATACCATCCGCCTACAAAGAGTATATCCGAGGGGCGATCCAAGATCGTTATACCATCCGCACCAAGATAAGAGTATATCCGGCGGGCAAGCCCCAAGATCGTTATACCATCCGCTCAGCAAAGAGTATATCCGAGGTACACCCAAGATCGTTATACCATCCGCTTCTGGTAAGAGTATATCCGAGGAAAGTCCCCAAGATCGTTATACCACCTGCCCGTGGATTTGCTACCCATGACGCGAGGAATACCTCACGCGAGTCCTTATGGGCTTACGCGGTGAAATAGTCCCACGCCACAGTACACCGATGCGGTGAGTACTCACGCGGGTCCACAGACCCACGCGTGAAATAGTCCCGCGAGTAGGATGGTTTCTTTTTGATACTACGCGAGGTACCTGCTTTGATCACGAGCCTCCTATTTTACGCAGATTATATATGTATATATACTTGTCACTCTCATTGTTAGTAAGGCACAAGAAAAGGTATTTTATTGTCTTCCATGACTCAAATTGCTCAGACTTACGATATCATATTACGCATTTTCCCACTTTACATACTTGGTACATATCAGGTAATCGAACCCTTCCTGGGCCGCTCACGCCGCAGGTGGTAAGCAGATCGAGGATCCTCGCTCTAGGATCACTATTCCTGTCGAAGCTCCATTCTCCTAAGCTTATTTATCGTACGGATATTCCCCGATGCTATAGGTATTTTGTACATCCAGGGTATGGCGGGGCCCTTCCGCCACGCTTGTTATCTTTAAGTGTGGCCACCTATATATTTTGGGCTATAAGAACCGGTTGTATTATAAATACTTTGTTTAAGTATGTTTATGGATAAGGCAATTTTATCTACCGCCGCTTATGTTTTACCCTTTTACGAAGTTATGTGTCGTGTTATGTTCCGCCGCTATTCTCCGACATATACCGATGCGGTACCGGTAGGTACCATACCGGGTTGGTCGTGACAATAATGTTTTAACGACTTCTAAATCGAACGTATCGGCGCACCACCGCAGCGTTAATAAAGGAAAATGTATTGAATAATGATGTATCGTATTAAAACCGCAGAAACCTCCATCCGCATGTAAGCTAAGATGAGACAAAATGATATTACATTTTCTAGATCATGGCTGTTGTAATAAGATCGTTATAAACAAGAATAAACTACTCACATATATGACATATGTCACTCAATTGTTTTAAAAGAGATTAAGACTATGAGTTATGAAACCTTTCTAAAATAAGTGACTTGAGCATTTGAAATTAGGCAAATTTGAACGCTTGAAAAATAATGTTGTTACTTGATTTTACAAAAGGGGAAGTGTCTTGTTTACTTAAAATGATAGTCACGATTTTTATACTACGGGTATTGTGTGGCTTATGTGAAAGTACTTTGAGTTGTGTGAAACTTGCCTATGCTTGTGATGATAGCCTTTGTTGTACGTGTGTTGTATTTACGTATTACCGCCTCTCGATAGGTCGGCTGACTTGTCGAGAACTTACTGGACACGCCAGTGATGGAGAAATTCCACGCACGCTCCTCGTTGATTGTGTTACTTTTGCTAATCGCCTGACATACCGACACCACGACGCCGCATCGTACGCTCCATGTTGATATCGCTTTATTGTTTCCTTTGGGCATATCGACACGATCGTAGCGCACGGGTATGTTTCCATTTGGAATGCCGTTTTATCGCTTTCCTTTTGGACATACCGACACGATGCGTAGCGCACGTATGCTTCCATTTTGATTGTTGTCTTGTGGTTCCACTTCGACATACCGACACGACGCGTAGCGCATCGTATGCTTCCATTTGAATTATTAATACGCCTTTGCATCGTAGGACTTGGTGCTGGTGTACTGGTGTTATCATATCATGATCGCCAGCGAGGAAGGCATTCCACGCATGATTGATGCGAGGGTATGAGACCGACTTGATATAATCGATATACGTGTGCATCGTAGTTTGGTTATCATTCATGTCTCCTCGCTTAGATAGATCGCTATGATTTCATTTACAGATTTTACGCTTTCACATACTGTACTGCAGATCGACTCCTCGTGGCCGCGTTCATGCCGCAGTAGAGGTACATCGGCCGTGATCCTCGCCTAGGATCTCGGGCCAGCTGTAAGCTCCGCTTCTCCGAGGCTTATCTTTTGGTATGTGTTCCCGAGTCAGAGGTTCTTGTACATTCGGGTATGGCGGCCCCGCCCCGTCATAGTTGTTGTAAATCTTGAGGTCCGTAGATCGCAATCTGTGTGGTTTGTAAAAGGATTAAACTGCTCGCTTTGGAAAGAGTTGTATTTATTTATGTTATCAGCGTAACCGCTGGGTTGGCCTGCTTTATGTTCATATATCTTGTTTCTTGTTTAAAGTTTTATTTTCCGCCGTTTTCTCGATGATTGTATCACCAGGGTGCCCGATAAGGCACCGAATCTGGCCCGAACGTCGTTACAAAAGTGGTATCAGAGCGCTAATCCTCTAAAGTGTCTACGCATCGTGTCTAGTAGAGTCTTGATTATCGGTGTCAGGCACCACATCTATAATCGTGAGGCTATAGGACATTTAGGATCGTTTCCATTCTTCTCATTCCGAGATCGTGCCTTAGAGCAGGTTGTAAGTTGGACCCTCCGACGTATCTCGCTTACCGCTTATGCCCGCGCAGTGCAACCAGAGCCCGGCGGCAAGGCAGCCGAGGAGTCGCTAGTGAGATACAGAGGAGTACGAGGGCGCAGCCCCTGGCTCACTCAGATTGTGCTCAGACGGCGAGTTTTGCGACGCCGCCAAATTTCAAAGAGCTAGAGTCGCAGCAGTGGTCGCTGAGACCACAAGACTGAGCCTCCAGCCTCACACTGGAGCAGATGAGACGGGTACAAGAGATGGCCCTTGGCCGCCGTGGTCGTGGCTGCATGAGGATAGGCCGATGCAGCAGCCTGGGCCGAGAGCACCGATGGTTCACCCCGAGCGTATAGTTTGAGGCTACGGACTTTCCGAGTCAGAGCCCGCCGCAGTTTTACGGGTCGAGGCCGAGGATGATCCACGTGAGTTCATCCCAGCTACGGGTCGCGAGTGATCAAGGATTCGGAGACCGAGTCAGTGTTCTTAGGTTCAGACGGCCGCGCGTGATACCGCAATGATCGTTTGATTCGCGAGTTGTCCCGGAGAGCATGCGCTCAGCAGATGGGACGAGTTCTCGCAGGCATTCCTCACTACTTCGCCTCCGCACGGCGAGGGCACGCCGACGATTTATGACGCCGAGGCGTAACGCGCATACTCGAGTACAACGTGGAGTTTGACTCGTTGGCTCAGATGTCCCCGCTTTGCTGGCAACCATGGAGGATAGAGTGCACCGCCACGCCACCGGCTAGATGATTGACAGAGGCTTGTTCGGTAGCTCTTCACCGCACGGACATTGCCCGCACGCAGCTCATGACCGATGCGAGGCACTGAGAGATCGACTAATGACCGTGGTCGAAAAGAGGCTGCAACAGCAGGTCCTTTCGTGACTTTCGAGGCATCGCCTCGCCAGAGACTAGTTATGCGCCCGCCAAATGCATAGTGGTCCTCCACGATCTTCAAGGCATCCAGAGTATTCGTGAGCGGTCGTGGCTCCAAGGGTTCAGATTTTGGAGAGAGCGGGTGTTAGCCAACCAAGCCACCCCTACCTCGTGGATCACTGGTAGACTCCACAGCGAGTGTCGTGCTAGTCCGGAGTTTGTTTTACATGCGACAGCCAGGCCATTTTGGGAGAAACTGTCTCACAGTGGGTAGCACTGTAGATAGCACAAAGCACGAGATCGGGCCATGGTTCTTCACCTTCCACGCCTAGGCAGATGTTCATACACCGGGCCACTAGAGGTCGCGTGGAAGTTCCAGCCTTAGCGGTCCTTCAACCGCCTATTTTCGTGTATATCGTTAACCTCTGTAGACTTGTATGTATTGATGTTAAGATAATGTGTTAAGTGTTATGTTCGGATAGCTTTGTGCTAGTATGTGATCGAGAAACCCGGCAGGTAGAAGCGGTTAGCCTGGGTAATGGAAGTGTGAACCTTAGACTATTTCACGATTGAGACCTGTAGAGGTAGGTCGCTGAGTAAAAGATTTATTTTATGTTTGACCTTTATCGAGTGCGTAGTATACGTGAGATTTATTTGTGTGATAAGTCCATGGGTAGTGCGAGATGGAAGTGTTAGCTTTCATGACGCGTTGTGTTGGGATTGTTCCGCATCGGGAACAAGAACGTGCTGGCGCGGCTGGGTTGAGGACCATTTGAGGTCAACCCGCGCCCGGTTTGCGGGTGGGGTCGAGGTGGTTCCGCTGTGGTAGGGTCACGAGGATGCTAGGCCCCGCTTAGATGACCATCGATGAGTTCGTGGATACGCTCTACCGATCGGTTCGTGAAGGCCGGAATGGCCTTAGGAGATCGGTTAGTAAGATGACCAAGCTCGAGGTAGTAACTCCAAAGGTTGGAAACGAAGCATTGACGGAAGTGTGATACGGATACTAGAAAGAGTTCAGTGTTCGGAAGCGGTACTACGAGTTAGGAGAAGAGAACGCTGTTAGTTCGTGCGTTGTGGCGTCGCAACTTGTTGTAGGAACTTTATCGTTATCCGATTGAGAAGGAACATTCGACGAATGTTTCTGCGAGGGAGAATGTTATACCCGTAGTTGCGTGGTATGTATGTGAGGACGACGCAGAGTACTGGCAGAAATTTTGAAAAGAAAGAAAGATGCTGAGTTTTCACTAAAAGTTTCCTGTTATTTGTGAAGAAAAGGTTCGTTAATGAGAATTGGTTTCCAGATTTGGTATATGGGCTTCTTAAATTATATTAGAATTTTGAGATTTTATTTTCTGAATGGTCACGCTGGGCCCACGGAGAAATTTACGGCTTTGTGGGCCCGCTTTGTTTTTGAGATTCGGATTGTGGATATTTTTCAAAGACGCTTATGAGGACTAATAGGGTGACACGTGTCACCCCGCCTGTGGCTTGGCCGGTTACCTCAGGCACAACACCCTGCTAGAGTCGCCGACGAAACGCTTGCGTAACTTGCGGCGGAAAATTCGCCATGTCGCTTTGTATTTTTGCGATTTTTCCGAGAGACGAAACCTTTTGGACCAACGGGAGGTGACACTTCTCACCCTCATCGACGGCCGTCGACGTTGGCTGGTCAAGGCCGATCGCCCTCAAGTGTGCCTTGCTTTGTGGCTTGTTTCAGGAGTGTTTTGGAGTAGGGTTTAGGTGCACTTGGCTTAATCTTGCCCTTACACTTGCTATACACTTGGAAGGATCTTCGCCTCGTCGCCTTTGGTTTTGCTATAAATACCCTAAGTGTGAAGACTTCATCCATTCCAAAACTTCCAAGTCTTCAAACCCTCTCCTCCCCTTTGTGAGCTCTTAGCCGAGAGCCTTCCCCTCCCCTTTTCGTGTGGCCTTTGGCCGAGGGTTCCCTTCCCCTTTCATGGTGCTAGTGGGTCCCCCTAGCCTAGTTGTCGTATAATACCCTCCTCGTGGTATTGAAATACTTCTCCTAGTATTGTTATAATGCCCAAAATACCTTAGCCTTTACCTTGTTGTATTCCAAAAGTTACCTCTATACGTAGAGTCTTAAATACTACCTTTTGTCCTTTTAGTCTCAAACCGAACCCCAAGGAAATCCTCATAGTTGCTTGAAGTATTTGAGTGGAAGTTGGTTAAGAACTTCTAAGGGTTGTTTGGAGCGGATCGAGCGCACTGAGTAGGAGCTAAACCTTGCTCAGATCGACATTATAACTTGGATAATTTTGGGCTTATCGAGGTAAATATTCTTGTCCTTATTGTAATTGGATTTATATTACAGAAGAATATATATATAGTCATATATATGTAGATATGTATTTTTTGTGTTTGCAATTTCTTTTGACTTTTAGTAAAGAGAGAAAAGAAAAGAAAAATAATTATTTTACATAGATCAGAGTGCAGTAGTGTGTGTGTGGTAGTTACGTACGTCTGGTTAGGCCCGTTATACGTAAACCCCGCTTGGCTTGCAGGCCTCGATAGAGAGGAGATTTACGCTGCCATGGGAGGTGCCGAATTTTCTGTAGAACATGGAACCTTGTGTGTTGAAGTTCATAGACGGTTGTGACCTTTTTAGGTGAAAGTACTAAGAGTAGCGATTCTACCCGAGGAGTGAAAGGGCTAGTGCGTTGTAGTACTTGGAGCATTTTGCTTATTGTCGATACTCGTCGCGAGGTATGTGAACCTCTTCCTATCTCTTTTAGCATGATATGTGAACTATGTAGTACGGTGACGCATACGTGTTAATCGTGTTTGATGGTTCTTAAACATAAAGTGTTATAACGGCTTTATGGGAAGTTGGTTATAATACTTTACGTAGGTAAGAAAATACTTTGTGGTTTTAAAAGGTAATCGATGAATTATAATCGCTAGTTATAATAAAGAACTTCGATGTATTTCAAAAGATTTATAAATCGTTTTGAAGGAGAGTAACACTTCGTTTTAAAGGTTTTAAAAAGAGTTATACTAGCTTTATGAAAGTTAGGTATAATGTCTTAAGAGGTAAAGAAAATGGTTATCATGTTGTGAGTTAAGAGACTTGATCTTATAAGATAAGAGACTTAACTTATTTGTTTTAATGTGAATGTTTGTGTGAAACCTCATTCGTGAGTAATGAGTACTTGGTTTATTTAAAAGGGATAATGTTTTCTTGACTTAAATCGAATGTGTATCGGCTGCACCACCGCAGCTAATAAAGGAAAATGTATTGAATAATGATGTATCGTATTAAAACCAGTAGAAACCTCCATCCGCATAAGCTAAGATGAGACAAAATGATATTACATTTTCTAGATCATGGTCACGTAATAAGATCGTTATAAACAAGAATAAACTACTCACATATATGACATATGTCACTCAATTGTTTTAAAAGAGATTAAGACTATGAGTTATGAAACCTTTCTAAAATAAGTGACTTGAGCATTTGAAATTAGGCAAATTTGAACGCTTGGAAAATAATGTTGTTACTTGATTTTACAAAAGGGAAGTGTCTTGTTTACTTAAAAAGATAGTCACGATTTTTATACTACGTATCGTGGCTTATGTGAAAGTACTTTGAGTTGTGTGAAACTTGTCTACGCTTGTGATGATAGCCTTTGTTGTACAAGTGTTGTATTTACGTTACCGCTCTCTCGATAGAGGGTCGGTTGACTTGTTGAGAACTTACTTGACACGCCCAGTGACGGAGAAATTCCACCGCACGCCTCGCTGATTGTGTTACTTTTGCTAATCGCTTTGGACATACCGACACGACGCGTAGCGCACGCATGCTTCCATGTTGATATCGCTTTATTGTTTCCCTTTGGGCATATCGACACGATGCGTAGCGCATCGCATGTTTCCATTTGGAATGCCGTCTTATCGCTTTCCTTTTGGACATACCGACACGATGCGTAGCGCACGTATGCTTCCATTTTGATTGCTTGTGGTTCCTTTTCGACATACCGACACGACGCGTAGCGCACGTATGCTTCCATTTGAATTGTTAATACGCTTTGGCATCGTAGGACTTGGTGTCTGGTGTACTTCGGTGTTATCATATCATGCATCGCCGGCTGAGAAGGCATTCCACGCATGATTGATGGAGGCATGAGACCCGACTTGATATAATCGATATATGTGTGCATCGTAGTTTGGTTATCATTCATGTCTCCGCTTTAGATAGATCGCTATGATTTCATTTACTGATTTTACGCTTTCACATACTTGGTACCTGTTATCGACTCCTTCGGGCCGCTCATGCCGCAGTAGAGGTACACGGCCGTGGATCCTCGCCTAGGATCTCGCCGTTTTGGGAAGCTCCGTTTCTCCGAGGCTTATCTTTTGCATGTGTTCCCGAGTTGTAGGTTCTTGTACATTCGTGGGGTATGGCGGGCCCGTCCCGTCATAGTTGTTGTAAATCTTAGAGGTCTGTAGTATCACAAGCGTGGTTTGTAAAAAGGATTAAACTGCTCGCTTGAAAGAGTTGTATTTATTTATGTTATTGGAAGCGTAACCTGGGTTGGCCTGCTTTATGTTCATATATCTTGTTTCTTGTTTAAAGTTTTATTTTCCGCCGTTTTCTCGATGATTGTATCACTAGGGTGCCCGATAAGGCACCAAGAACTGGCCCTAACGGGTCGTTACGCGAGCATCGGGTCGAGTGTTTATATAACCCTAACGGAGTATAAAACGATTTCAGAACCTGCTTTCTCCAAAAGAAGAATACCATAAGTTAATGCATTAGTAAGTAGCATAAGCGGATAGTAAGGATACATGGAAGCCCTATTCTCATCATCACTGAAGTAAACCCTTTTAGTTAAATAGCTTTTATAATTCTTAGTTATAAACAACCAATCAATTATCAATTCGCCAAATTGATACTAGAAAATAGATAACTGGTACTTGAACCCTAATCCTGGAGGACGATATTCGGTCTTATCAAGACTATACTACTTGTCACGATAACGTGCACTTGCGTTTAAAGTGTGTGTATCTTACCGCGCATCAACTTTTTGGCGCCGTTGCCGGGGATTAGGCATAGTTCAATATCAAAGTTGTCTATTTTTAATTTCTAATTTGGTTTTTACTCTTTGTTAATTTTTTTTTATGTTTTTATTTATTCTATTTTATTTTATTCTTTTTCGTTTTATGTATTTATTGTGTGAAAACAATGATGCCGTGATCCGTTGTTGGTTTTGATGCATCTCAGGTATCCTCAAGACATGGACTTCTACTGTCAATATGATCGAGCTCCAACCATAGAGGAAGAGAGAGAGGAATTGTGAGAAGTCATACTCAGTCTCACTAAGTATCAAGCGCAGTTCATGGACGAAATGAGATTGGCCATAAAGAAGCCGAATCGCAAATAGAGAACTCGCATCATTTTTAACAATAACAACAATTTGAGGAGTCAACCAAACCCAACTATTGAGGAATCGTGAGATAGTTGGTGTAGAAAAGGAAAAGATTGCAGATCCAATTATTTACCTTCGACTCTATAGAAATCATTTTTCAGACCTATTACGTAAGAACCACCACTAGCTATCACTACCGATCCCCACCAGAAGCCCATATCATCAAGGGTACCTCAGAGTTGAGAGATGTAGAGAATTTCACTGATTCCTACGTTATAAAGCATAAAAGACAAGCATGTCTCGTGTACTGGGGATAATTGTATGTTTAAGGCTCTGGTCGAGCAAATGGTCGTAGGAAATCGAGACCTACAAAAATAAATCCGTGGATCGCAAGCGCCGCAGTAAGATCCAACGGGCACTGCACTGCTAATTGCGTCCGCTAAAAGACGTTAAAGATGCCATTGTTGGGAGGCAACCCAACGCTTTCAATTATGTTATTTTAATTTCGCCTTTAGTTTATTTTTATTTTGTCTAGAACAATCTCACGCCTGGTTCTAGTGTTTGTGTTATCGATGTGCAGTGCAAATAAATCAAGGACGAAAAGTCGAACGAAGACAGATTTCAAAGCGGATCAGCACGCGCGCCAGAGCGGTCGCGCGCTAAAAGAATCAACAGTACAGAGTTTAGCGCCGCGCCAGAGCAGGTGGCGCGCTGTAATTCCGTAAAATTTGCTGTTTAGCCAGCGCGTAAAATCCCGAAAGAGCGCAGAAGATTAGGCGCCGCGGCGCCCCGTAGCAGGGCCGCGGCGCCGAAGCGGGAATCCAGAACTTAAAACGCCCAGAATAAGATTTTCCCCAAATCCAATTGCAAAAACCTAACTCTCCCTCTCCAAAAACCCACGAAACTCCAAAAATTTGCCCACAAATCCTCCACAAATCCAACCCAACCACAACCAAAATTCCTATATTCCTAAAAACCTTTAGCTATCTCAAATAACAAAGCTCCATTCCATAGCCTCAAACCACCAATTGAAACAAGAACAAGCTTGAATCTTCTCATAAAAAGGTAATCCTTTTATGTTCTTGAGTCCTTTATTGAAGTCACAGGAGGTAGTAGCTGAAGGAGTATTGTAGTTGAAGTAGTTTGGGTACTAAAAAGTTGATTGTGAAGTTTGGAGAAAAGAGTAGAAAAGGAGCGGTATCGGTAGTAAGAGTTGAAGTTTGGGGTATCAGGTTCACGCTAGTCAGAGATTGTGTAGGAAACATTTGTGCCACTAAATTGAAAGCTCTAGAAACTGTTTTAAACATGGCCACCAGAAAGAGAAGAGGCTCCACATCCACCCCAACCCCACATTACGATAATACTAGGTTCGTGAGCTACGAAGTCTTCCAAAGATACAAAAAGCTTGATAATGCACTTTAATACCGTAGTGGAATGGACTACCAGAGGGAGTCATATGGGGAGGAAGATGTTTATGAGCCCATCCAGGTTATGATTGAGTTAAGGGGGTGGAGGAGATTTGTGAATCCGGAGAAAATAGCACCAATGAACACAACAATGGTGCTTTAATTTTATGCCAACTTTCCAGAGAAGGTGGAAAGGGGATGCTTTATAAGGGGAGTTTATATGCCTGTGACAGCAGAGAATGTAAATGCACAATTGAAGACGGTTGATGTTGAAGAAAGAAGTGATTGGAATCACTTTAGAACATGGTCTAAAAGTACTTACCGCATCGACTGGAATGCCGTTGCAAGCACCGTGAGCTACCCTGAGGCTGCGTTTGATGTGGGAAGAAATGGATCAAGAGCACTGAGCAGGTGTCAATTCAACAAAGCAGCCAAGGGTTGACTATATTTCGTCAGCGCCCGCATGATTCCATCCACGCACTTCACCAGAGTGCCAGAAGATAGGATTAAACTGATATTTGGAATTATGCGGGGGATGACGATTGATGTGGAGAAAGAGATAGTACAGAGCATTGAAGAAATCAGCAGGTTGGTGACAACAGGTGGATTGAGACATGGCTCACTGATCACCAATCTATGCGCCTTACGAGGGGTCCCAACCCTACCCACTGACACTCATGAAAGAAACCAACTGCCGGTGTCCTACGGGATAGTGCACTCTTTCCCGCACTCCAAGCCCCCAAAGAAAGAAGAGTACAACCAAAGCAGCAAGAAAGCAGCAGAGGCCGCCATGGACGAAGATGAGCCTGAAATAGTGGCTCAATATGAGGCAGGACCTAGAAATCGGCCAACCACAGGAGCAGAACCTCCAACGCCCACGATGGAGCAATTGTTTCAGAATCAGATGAGGATGATGCAGACCTTGGACACAGTAGTACAAGGACAGCAAGAAACAAGGCAACAAATCAACGAGTTGAGCTCCTTGTTCAACCAATGGTCGATGCATTATCCACCGCCACCACCACCATTTTAGCCAAAGTCTGTAAGTGTCTTATTTACTTTTAGTGTCTTTGAGTCTACACACATTGGGGACAATGTGTGATTTAAGTTTGGGGGTGTTTTATTTGTGTCTTGTTTTATTTGTGTCATGTTATGTGTTATTTAAGTCTTGTTGATTGTTTTATGTTTATTTTGAGTCACCAAATTTTTTGTTTTTTTTCTCCTTTTTGAGTCATAATTGACTGTCAAAGATCATGTATGTTGTAGTTGCTAGAAACACCTAGTGGAGTAAGGTGGAATAATGTAACGGAATTGAAGCAACTATCTAAACACCTAAGTTAGATATGCCAAAACTCACGTAACTGCCTAGTGGAGTTTATCTTGAGTTATGCATGCTAAATGATAAATACTTATGTGTTATGATTGCTTGCTATTCGAGGCTAAATAGTTAGATACGACATGCAGGAGATGACTCAGACATTTCTTTGATAGCCAATTCTTACCATTCTTTTCTATCCCGTACTTTAAAAATATCCCTAGTAAGCCCCATTGAGCCAAAAATTGAAACTTCTTCTTTGACACCCTATATTCCCACAAATTGTACCATAAGTGAAAGTATGAAATAGTGGAATACATTGTGTTAAAAAAAAAGACAAAAAGAGTAAATAAGTCTGTTGCACCCCAATACAAAAGTAATAAGAAATAGGCAAAAGCCTAAGTTTGGGGGTGCTTGTCATTATTATATACTTCACTCTCCCAAAACAAAAGAGGGAAACGATAGAATCGAAGTGAAGGAAAGAACAAAAAGAAAAAAAGGAAATATTGAAAAGCTAAAAAAGCTTATGGTACACGAAATGAGCCTAAATTGCCTAATTTTACCTACCTATACCTAAGCCTACATTACAACCCTTAAAAGTCCTGAAGATCTCTTTTATGCATATCCAGAATTAGTGGAGAATAGCAAGTAAGCATGCCATAGGAATTCTTGAATTTATATGCATGATTTCGTATATTGACTTCCATTAAAGCATGATAAGTATGAGTTTGCGAAATATCTAGCTTAATGTGCTGAAATTTTATGCTATATTCTCCTGCATATTATTCTGCTAACCTTCATGTTTTTCTAGTTAACACTTATGCAACAAAAGTGATCAATGGCATTGAGTCTTTTATTTTTCGTTCTTTGAGTCTTTTATTTTATTTCTTTCTATCTTTGCTCGAGGGCGAGCAAAGGTTAAGTTTGGGGGTATTTGATCGGTGTATTTTATATACACCTTTTGAGTCAGTTTTAGTTAGTCTTTTGTCCCGCTTTGCACATATAAGTGTCGTATTAGGATAGTTTTTCTTTCTTTTGAGTCAAAGTGGTTAAAATGGCCAAATGGCGGAAAAGGAGCAAAAAGAGGGCAAAAGAGGAGATGCCAGAGCTGGAAACAGAGAAAGTGGCGAACAAGGGTAAATCCAGATCAGCCACGCGACGCCTCGCAGCTGTGCCAGGCGGCGCCCACTATTCAGAGGTCGCAGAAGACTCGGCACGCGCCGCATGCAGATGCAGGGTCGCGCGCTAAACATCCGGAGAGCTACGAAGATGCAGGCCGCGCGCCGACATCGATATCGGGCCGCGCGCCAAACACCCGACGGATGCAGAACTTCCGGCCGCGGCGCCGTCGCAGGCCGTGGCACCGACGCGAAAAATTAGGTCTTTGACGAAATTTCGCCAGCCCAAGGAAAAGAGGAGGCGGTTTGTAGCCTATAAAAGGAGAACCCTAGGCGTTTTGAGGTTCCCCTTCTGCACAACACAAGACTTTTGCTCGAGATCGATACCATTTGTTTAGTAATTTCTTTTCCTTTCTTGTTCTTTATTTCTATTTTTATGATGAACATGGAATTAGTTCTCACATGACAATGGCTAGAACTAATTCTCTTATAGGCTTTCCATGTTGAATTGTTAGAAACTTATGTTATAAATTAACGACGCTTATGGTTATTTTTCTTATTGTGAGATCTATCCAATAATCGAGTTGAATTCTTGGTAATTAATTGACAACTATTTATCACTATATGATTTCTAATCGATTCAAAGGGGATTGTGAATATGCCGTAAGTTGGGTAGACATTCTTGGATTGGGGATGAAAATACCTCAATTATTTACGAAGCGTTGATGAGAGGCTTAACAACCCTAATTTTGCGCATCGCGCGACTGGCCAACTAGGTTTTTGTTCTTAATCCTCCTATAAAGTTATCCTTATCACCGAAAGGTAAGGCGTGATATCGGGTTGAGTGTTTATATAAACTTAACGGAGTATAAAACGATTTCAGAAACTCCGCTTTCTCCAAAAGAAGAATACCATAAGTTAATGCATTAGTAAGTAGCATAAGCGGATAGTAAGGATACATGGAAGCCCTATTCTCATCATCACTGAAGTAAACCCTTTTAGTTAAATAGCTTTTATAATTCTTAGTTATAAACAACCAATCAATTATCAATTCGTCAAATAGATACTAGAAAATAGATAACTGGTACTTGAACCTTAATCCTAGAGGACGATATTCGGTCTTATCAAGACTATACTACTTGTCACGATAACGTGCACTTGCGTTTAAAGTGTGTGCATCTTACCGCGCATCAGTAACGTTATCACATTCCAGTGCAGAGTCTGAATACTGTGGGGTAACCAATGTGGTGTCTGAGTCATGTTGGCTACGTAATCTTTTATTAGAACTTAATTTTCCAATTAGCAAAACTACCTTGGTTTAATATGATAATGTTAGTGCAGTCTATCTATCTGGGAATCCAGTCCATCATCACCGCACTAAATATATAGAGATGGATATCCATTTTGTTAAAGAAAAGGTAGCTCGTGGTCAGGTACGCGTAATACATGTTCCTTCCCGATATCAGATTGCAGACATCTTTACTAAGGGTCTACCCTTAGTTCTATTTGAAGATTTCAGGGACAGTCTTAGCGTACCAGCCGCCCGCTATGACTGTGGGGTGTGACAAAAGACGTATACATGGCAATACACACAACCCCATGTGTATATTGACATACCAACGTTAAATATATTTATTTATCATACTTGTAGAGTCATTGTACAATTGTAATTAATAATATTAGTCTTGTAATAGAAAAGGTAGATTTAATTTCCTGAATTAATTTTGTATATCACTTGTATATATACATTTACAGTAATGAAATTAATCAAGGAATTATTCTCTTTAACTAATGAACAAGTTAGCGATTCAGAAATCTTGTCAAGTTCTCCAAAAAAAGGCATTTTTTATATTAGTATCAATTTTAGTGCTAAGACATCGCAAATCATCATCTAAAAGTTCTCTTGACCTTTTTAACTAGCATGGGATAAATTTGTTTACTTAAGAAAATAATTTTGCACTAATGAAGTTCAATGTTTACACTAAGTCAATTTTATCCTTTTGAACATTCTTTTTGGTGTGAGCTCCTATGTATATATAACACATATTTCATGCCATAGAAGTGGTGACATTCTAAATCTGAAAAAAACGCTTCAATGTTTTCCCCCCCATGTTATTCAAACCTCATCAATGTTCTCCTTTAACTCAAAAGAGAGAATACAACACCACAATTTTACAAATTGATTTTAGGGTCTGTTTGGCCAAGCTTCTGAAAAAGTATTTGTTTCTTAGAAATAGTTCTACATAAATTGTTTCTAGAAAATCTGTTAGGGTGTTTGACCTATAATTATAGAAGTACTTATGAGAAACACAAACAATTTCCTGTTTGTCCCATATTTATGCAAATTTACTAGAATATTCTTTTTAATAAATTTAAAACTATTTAAAATATTCTTTTCAACCATATGTTTCTAAAAATTAGTATATCTTTACAATTTAATAATTATTTTTAAAATTATTTAATTGCAATATTTAATAAAAAAATAATATTATATTGTACATAAGAAATGTAACGACAATATGATAGTCAATGACTCAAATATGTTCAAATCTACCCCCGCCCTACCCACACCTACCCCCTCCACCCAACCCCTCCTCAAATTTCTATTTTATATTTTTTTTTTTACTTTTATAAACAATTTATAAAAAATATGAATTTTTCTTATCCCCGCCCTACCCACACCTATCCCCATCCCCCACTGCCCTACCTCATCCTCAAATTTCTATTTCATATTTTTTGTTACTTTTATAAAAAAAAATTATTAAAAAATATGAATTTTTTTCTTAACCCCCCATCCTAACCCCCCTCCCCGCTCGTCTACCCCATTCTCAAATTTCTATTTTATATTTTTTTTTACTTTTATAAACAATTTATAAAAAAAATATGAATTTTTTCTTAACCCATTGTCTCCTCAAATTTTTATTTCATATTTTTTGTTACTTTTATTAAAAGAATATTTAAAAATATGAATTTTTTTTCTTACCCCCTACCCACACCTACCCCTCACCCTATCCCATTCTCAAATTTTTCTTTTATATGGGGATATTATATAAGATTAAAAGAAACTTTGTGAAAAGAAAAGGGTAAATGATCCATTTTTTTTTATTTAATGAGCAAAAAGGGCTTCTCGAGAAGCATTTTTGGAGAAGCACCAAATTGGTGTTTATGCTTCTCTTTCTATCTACAAATATTTTTTGGCTTCTGAAAAATACCTGTTTGGCCAAAAAATGTTTTCAGAACTTGTCCAAACAGGTACTTAGTGATGAATTTCGGTGGATGGTTTAAAACTGTGGTGATATTAGTGATGGATTTGTTGAAGTTATTAGTGGTGATTAGTGTATTATTTGTTAAAGGGCTTATATGTGAGTTAGTTATTAGTTGAGGGCCTTAGTGCATTTTCTCATTCTCTTTCCTTGCATTGTATAAATAAAGACTTCCACATCATTGTGTGGTTAAGCCTTCATAATAATAAAACACAGCACAGAAGCTCTAAATTTAGAGCCCCAAATATTGCTCTCGAATTGATGCTTCAGATCTCCATTTCTCATCCATTGCGATCCCACAACAATTAACATGGTATCAAAGCCCTAGGAGGAAGATCGGAGACAGTCATTACAGGCGGAAATCTACACTAGCACAGATCGATTCAGTCAGAAATTCAAGTTTTCGATCTAATTGAGTTCAAGCTGAGGTGAATCTAGTTCATGCAATAAAAATCTGTTACAGCTTTCTGAAATTGATGAGATCGAAGTGACCTGCGTTGTCGTTGTTGTTCGATTAAAACAAATTTGTCGCAAATCGGTCTATTAATGGAGAACACTTCGCAGAATGTACCAGTGATCACAAATGAAACTTCAAATGTGATTTTAAATGTAATGGATCATAATCATCCATTATATTTGAGTTCATCAGTTACGCCTGGAGCTGTACATGTCGAAATACAGCTTACAGGAATGGAGAATTATACGCTGTGAAGTCGTGCGATGCAATGGTGATTTCGTGGATTATGAAGAATGTGAGTAGAGATCTGTTGAGTGGAATATTGTACAGATCTACTGCTCTTGCAGTTTGGCGAGATTTAAAGGAGTGATTCGATAAGATTAACTTGTCGAGGGTGTATCAATCAAGGGAGCTCATATGCTTCAACAAGCGAGTATCGTCAGAGCCTATTATTCCAAGACGAAAGATCTAGGATGAGATTGATTCAATAATACCTCCACCGCATGTAACGCGATACCTAGAGCTTATATTGAACATCCGCCACGAGGTTACTATACTTTTGATGGGCTAAATGATGGCTACAATCAAGCACGGTCATATTCTATCGCTAACACTCACACCTAGCGCCAATCAAGCATATGCTATGATTGCGCAAGATGAAGTAAAAATCCATTACCTAAGATTGGAGGCAATGACTTACGTAATCCATGTGATGTATGGCAAGTCGACTTATTACAAACAAAGGAAGCCAAATCATACTAGTTTCGTGACTACCGTCAAACGGCGGGCACACTAGGAAAATTATCGCAGTTATCATTGTTCCGTGAATATTACGTTAAAAGCGGCATATTGCGAAAAGTGTTATAGATCGTTGAATATTCTCGCATAACAAAGAGAAGAAGAAAGTAAATGTGGCGAGAATAGAATTCATGCCGATGCAGTATAAGTGGCGCCTTATCGTCGATAGTACAAATACCGGTACGTAACACGAGGCAATTGTCCAAAGAACAACAGGATCACCTTCAGAGTCGACTCTCTTCATGTACGTTGGATAGGTATGAGAAGGCATTACAGTACCGAGTCACGCGAAGAAGAGGCGCAGGATGCCAGCCACGCCAAGGTTCATATGGCAAGTAACTTTGCACTTCCTAAGCCTGCACACTGGATAGTTGACTCAGGGGCTACTGATCACATGGTCAGTAGTAAGAACATGATCGAAAAGGAAGATAAAAGAAGTTTAGGCGTGTACAATCGCCACAAAGCGTGGTATTCGAGATCACACAAACAGGAAACTGTAGGCTTAAGAATGGTGATGTTATTGAACATGTGTTGTGTGTTCCCACTTTCAAGTTTAATCTACTGTCAGTTTCGAAGCTAACCAGGGAATTAAATTGTTGTGCCAAATTTTCCCCTGATTTCTTTCTTTGCAGATCTATTTACCGGAAGGTCGCGAGACTGCAGGTGACGGCCCATACATATCGAGTCCGGAAGGAATTACGAGAGTCGCCAGAGCACACGCCGTCAGACGCTTGTCAGACCAAAGATGAGTTAGAAGCGAGTTATGGCATGAAGAATGGGCCATGTTCCATCGAGTATGCTTAGAAAGTTAATGCTTTTAAGAATAAATCGATTTTTCAATAAGTCATTGTGAAGTGTGTCCTTTGGCTAGACAAACAAGAAAGGTATTCCCGATAGTAATAGTAGATCGATTTTGCTTTCCGACTTTTACACTTAGATGTATGGGGACCGTACAAAGTGTCATCCAATAACAATATGAGGTATTTTCTCACCGCGTGGATGACTACACTAGATGGACATGGATTTTCTTGACGACGTTAAGTCCGATGTAATTATCGTTCTTAAGAAATTATTTGTAATGATAATGAATCAATTTGGCCTCATCATGTTAAGGGAATTGTAATGCATAACGGAATGTAATTTCGAATTTTGCTTGTTCGATATGTTTGATCAATCGGGAATTATACATCGTAAGTCTTGTCCATATTCTTCATCAGAAATGGAGTAGTTGAAAGAAAACATAGGCATATATTGGAAATAGTGGCTATTAAAATACAAAGTCAATTACCACTAAATTCTAGCGATCAGATTGAGTCTGTCAGATATGTGATAAACAGGGTACCTACTGTTATACTAAAAGGTATTTCACCATATGAGAAGTTGTTTGGGAAGATGTCATCACTGTCTCATTTAAAAGTGATAGGGTGCATTTGTTATGCTTCAAACTTGGTGAGGAAAGACAAATTTGAACCAAGAGCTATCAAGGTTGTTCTACTTGGGTATGCAGTTCATAGAAAGGGCTACAAGTTGCTGGACTTGACCCGTGGAGTTGTGTTCATCAGCAGGGATGTGAAATTTCATGAAACCATATTTTCATATAAGCAGCTTCAGGAGAGTGGGAGTTCAGTAATTTCTCAACATTGTAATTCTGACTTGTGTGTTGATGATGAGCATGTACCTCCATGTATCAGACCATCGTGAAGAGGCCTCACGCATTCCTACCGCATCGCCTCGCTTGCTGACATTCATACTGCCCCTCCTCATTCTGAAGGATCAGCAGATTCAGAAAATGATGGTGTTATAGATTCTTATGTTGAGTCTCATAATGAGGACACATTGTCCAGTAATACAGTTGAAGATGAAAACACTGCAGTACTCAGAAGAAGGTCTACCAGAGAGAGAAGACCCCCAATATGGTTGAATGATTTGTCCATCCAAACAACCAAGCTGGATGTGCATATCCAATGTAAGATGTGTTGAATTATAATAGGTTGTCTGCTTCATATCATTGTTTTCTGGCCAAGATTTCAGTTGATCATGAGCCAAAGTCATTATATGAAGCAGCCAAGGACCACATATGGGTTGAAGCCATGCATTAGAGATTAAAGCTCTAGAAGATAACAAAACTTGGGAGATTGTGGATCTGCCTAAGAATAAAAGACCCATTGGATGTAAATGGGTGTTCAAAATCAAATATAAAGCCACTGGGAGGTGGAAAGGTTTAAAGCAAGGCGTGTAGCCAAAGGATACAGCCAGAAAGAAGGCATTAACTACCATGAAACCTTCTCCCCTGTGGTTAAGATGCGACGCAGAGTGTCATTTCGCGCGAGAGCTGTAAAGGACGGGCGATTCAAAGAAACGGATGTGTTTAATGCATTCTCGCAGAGGATCTTAATGAAGAGGTGTATATGAGTTTGCCGCAGCGGATTAAACATAAACAAGGAAAGGTGGTCGATCGCTCAAGTCATCAGATGGACTTAAGCAGCATCTCGACAAATGGAACATTAAACCGACATCGTGACCGTTTCTTCCGTTTTGTTCAAAGTAAGTTCGACTACTTTACTTATCGTAGGAATGGAGACAAGATTGTCACGGTTCGATTTATGATGATCTTCTACTAACTGGAATGATCGAGGACTATTGGCGAGACAAAGGCTATTCTACAAAGATCACTTCAAGATTAAAGATCTCGCGAATTACGCTATTTTCTCGGTTTTGAGTTTGCTAGAACAAAGAATGGATAATGCATCAAAGGAAGTATTTTTCGAGCTCATCAAGATACGGGTTTCGCAGATTCAAAATTTGTTTCTTCACCTATGGAGGCTAATTTGAAGTTCACTTCCATTGATTATGACACACATCTTCGTAAAATGACGCCCGCAGGTCCGTATACGATCTCGGCGATAAGTTCGCAGAATCCGCGGAATACCGGAGGTTGATCGCGATTGCTCTATTTGACCAATACCGCACTGCATATCGTGATTTACAGGCAAAGGTTCGAGTCGCCTCTGAGGCTCCAAAGTTAGCCTCACTGCAGAAGAAAGAGTAGTTCCATACATCAAACAAGCAACAGGTACGGGAGTCTTCATTGCAGCAGTTGAGACACGTATACTATCAGCATAATGTGATGCAGATTGGCCTTCGTGTCCAAACACTAAGATCGCCTCTGGTATTTAGTTTACTTTGCTCTTCCTTATCTCGAAGTCCAAGAAGAAGAAACTATTTCGCTGCTCAGAACTGAGTATGTAAGTCTCGCATCGTGGTGCGAAATTGTTTGGATTACGTGGCTATTTTCGTAATTAGACGTGGTCGCAACCGCTGTTTAGCCGTGACAACAAGTCAGCGATTCAGATTGCCAACAATCCAGTTTTTCACGAGAGGACTAAACATATCGAGATTGATTGTTATTTCATTCGGGAGAAGATTCAACTAGGATTGATCTCTACTCGACATATCAGATCGTGACAACCAAACTGACGTGCTTACTAAAGCTCTCCTGCCTGGACACCATTCACATCTCGTTTGCAAGCTAGGCTTGAAGAACTTATTCTTACCACCTAGCTTGAGGGGGGGGGGGTGTTGAAGTTATTAGTGTATTATTTGTTAAAGGGCTTATATGTGAGTTAGTTATTAGTTGAGGGCCTTAGTGTATTTTCTCATTCTCTTTCCTTGCATTGTATAAATAAAGACTTTCACATCATAGTGTGATTAAGCCTTCATAATAATAAAACACAGCACAGAAGCTCTAAATTTAAAGCCCCAAATATTACTCTCGAATTGATGCTTCAGATCTCCATTTCTCCTCCATTGCGATCCCACAACAATTAACAGGATTAGCGATTCTGATCTATAGAGAAATGATAAGGCACTTTTAAACTTTCCACAACCAACCCTTTTCATTCTCAACTCCATATTAGCGATTAGTAACACAGGTTTAATGGTTATTCTCCTTCATTGTTACAACAGGTTATTCCATATATTCGGACTCCTTTTCTCCGTTCCCTCGCTAATTTCATTTTTTTTTGTAGTACCACAGGAGGGACTGGAGAGGTTGATAAAATTGCACAAAATATAAAGAAGTAGCAAAGCAATAGAAGTATAGTACTCTCCCCGACTGGACATTATTGCTTAAGTTTATGCTCTTACCCTGAAAGAACAAAATTTAAATGGGAAAAATAGAATAGGTTTTCTAAGAGGATATGGTTCAGTTTAGGTTCCTTCCTGCATTCATTTCTGGTTTTTCCCTTTATATAAATTCCATTCATTTGCAAAAATGAAATACTTACTTTTATAAAGTATTCTTAAAATTATGATTAAGATCGATACCGTCAATCGATTCCAATGAATAACTTTAATATTTTTCTAATTTATTAAAATTTGATATATTCAATTTGCATTTTAAACACATTTGTTTGTGTATGTTTAGGGTTTTTGGATCCATGCGAGATATGCTACCGCATATGGGGCCCGAAAAATAAAAATTTGTAGGGGCCAATTTTTTTCATTTTCTATTAAGTAGTATTAATCAGAATTTACTGGAAAGACTAATAATTCACATGTCTTAGCTCAATTAAAATAAAGTGATTCAATTAAAGTGATGCGCACATATGGAGACCCAAATTTAGATTATTGAAATCGTATATTTACTTATATTAAAGACCACTTTTACGAATTAAAA
Organism: Przewalskia tangutica; assembly: GCA_029844215.1. Taxonomy (NCBI): domain Eukaryota; kingdom Viridiplantae; phylum Streptophyta; class Magnoliopsida; order Solanales; family Solanaceae; genus Przewalskia; species Przewalskia tangutica. The sequence continues at coordinate 123,113,010 of CM056730.1, read as the reverse complement.
TAGAATTCCAAAATATTTGAGACAGCCTACCTAATTATAATATTCTGTTATTAAAAATGAACTATTTCAACTCAAATTTTCTGCACCGCCCAAAGTGCGGCTAACTTCACTAATAGCATGATAATGCTAAACAAATAATCCAAACGATAAACAATTTCAAAAAAGTCGTCCACAAATGTCACACGCTGTCCATATCAAGATGAGAGCCTCGCCCCGCATGATAATTTAAATCACAGAAGAAGAGAAAGACGACCGCAAGGCCACGAGCTCGATCTCCCGTGATAAACCTTTCTTTGGTTGAAATTGCACACGACTATTGCCGCGATTAATCTACCGACGCGATTTGTGCGCTTATCATTCGGGCCGCTTATCCCGCGCACTGAAGCACAATGATCGCGGGTCCTTCACAAAAAAAAATGAGAGCCTCGTGGAATGATAACTTTGTATCAATGGAATATTGAGATAAGATAGCCAGTAATTGAGATATCCATGGAATTAGCTAATCCCATCAACTGTATTCCTATTTTTATTTTATCCTGAAATTGTTATCGGTTATGTCATCAACCAAACAACTCTTAAGAATGCTAAAATTAACCCAAACAATAGGAGGCTGAGGGCTAGTTCATATCCAATGAGCTCTCTGCCTTCTACAGTTAAGGTGGAAAAGTTCAAGCTCTATAATAGAAATATATTAAATGTAACCACAAATAGCAACATATAAAATAAATAATCCCTCTTTCCTCTATGATGCAATTTTTTTTTAAAGCACTCTTATATAAGAAAAAATTTAAGTTTTTTTTTTATGTAAACAAGTATTGTATTTTACATATTATTTATATAGTAATTCATATGGAGTATATCATATTAAAGTCTCGTCTGACCATGAGAATTTTTTTAAATTATTTAAAATTTCAAACACAATTTAAAATCTTTTCTCACTTTCAATACATTAAAACAACTCAATATTTTTTGCAAAATTTATAATCAAACATAATTTATCTTAAACTCCAACTTCAAAAATTTTAAATTAAACAAAAATATTTGATTTTTTTGGCCAATTACCTACTAAATATTCACAAACAAATAAATCCCCACATTACTTTGTCTCTAAAGAACGAAGATTTATCGAAAATAGTTTTTTTACCTCCTCAAACTCCACTGTCATTAGTCATTACTGTTGTTGTATTACTCTCTCAAACCAAACAGCCCCTCCCAGTACTAACTACAGTAGTGAGAGAGCGCGCATAGGAAATGGCGAAGTAGTGTACTAAAAAGGGAAGAGTTCTTCACAACTTTCTCGTTCCACTCCTTTCTCTCTCTACTTCTTGAAAAAAGCTCACTTTCTCTCTCTATACATACATAACAATAGCTATACATAATCATCTGTGTATATATACACAAACACACACATAGAGACACAAGAAAGGGTGGGAACTGATAATTTGGTGAGAACTATTTCAACTTTAATATCTAAATTTCATTGCAAAATTAGTACTTTATGTTAGTTTACATGCTTTCTTGATGGTCAGTTTTTTTTTTTTTTTTGCTCTGATGTTCATCAATCTTGTTTAACCTTTTTTATTTTCTATCTATGTTTATGTTGATGATTTTTAACTAAAAAGCATAAATGAATAAATGGGTATGCTTGTAAATTATTGAATATTAAGTTGATTATGGTTTATGACAAGTTGATGTTCTACCCTTTGTGACCTTTTACTTCTCTGTAATTTGGGGTAGTTTTTTCTTTCTTTTTTTTGTTTTTTTTTTTTTTGCTTTTTTGGGCGTTTTCTTTTACTTCTGATTGAAATTTTATTTCTTCTGTCACTACTGTTATATTTATATTGTAAAGAGTCTTTTTATTTTTATTTTGTTTTAAGCATCTTGTTGCCAGAGAGTCTCTCTACCTCCCTGGTAGGGGTAAGGTGTTCCTACACTTTACCCTGTCCAAGCCCTGGGACTACACTAAGTATGCTGTTGTTACTAAGTATGTTGTTGTTGTTTAAGCATCTTGTTCCAATGTTTGAATGGTCCCCTTAGGTTTCCAAGAAAATGAAAATAGTGAAAACTTTCCATTACTTAATAATGATTTTTTCAATTCAGAAAAGATGTAGTTATGTGAATTTATCAATTGGTTACCTAGGACAGATTCTTCTGTTTTCTTTTTATGTGATATGTGCCTTTTCTGTTGTCTTTAGAGACGGAAAATAGGAGTCGAAGCGCAATCCTTTTATTGTCTTCTCGCGAACATAAAGGGGCTTAGTTCCTTTTTCTCTTTTTTGGAATTAATTAATGTGAACACCATTGCTGTGTATGAATCTCTAGCATTTCATTTTGATGTTAGAGCCTTAGCTGGCCCGGACACTTACCTAAAAAAAAGTACTACTACTATGTAAATTTCTTACTTGGTTACTAAGGCAGATTCTTCTATTTTCTTTTTCTTTTTTTCTGTGATATGTGCCCTTTCTGTTGTCTTGAGAGTTGGAGAATAGGTGTCTAGGTGTCGAAGCTCAATCCTTTTATTGTCTTATTGCCAACCCAAAGGGGCTTAGTTCATTTTTCTCGTTATTAGAATTCTTAACGGGAAGATTATTACTGTTTTTGAATCTCTAGCATTTCATTTTGTTGTTAGAGCTCTAACTAGTTGTGTCTATGTTTTGGACATAATACTTGGCTGTACACACAAGCTGTCTAATTCATATGTCAAAAAAATCATCTAACAGCTTAAAAAATATGCTAACCTGCCAGTAAAGTTGATTTCCCCCCTATATGAATGATGTTTTAAAAAAAGATTCCCTTCCTCTCCGTGGTACTTCAGATTTTTTGCTGCTTTCCTTCACTTCTTATCGAAAATTTCTTTGTTCATTAGTAGTACTATATTTCTATTGTATGAACGGTAAGTCTTCTCTTTTTGTTTTGCTTTAACCATCTAGTTCGAATGTTTGAATGATCCATTAAGTTTCAAGAAAATGAAGTATGGAAGCAAAAAGTCTGAAATAGTGGAATTTTTCCATTATCTTTTGGAAATTATATTTTCAATTTAGAAAAGTAGTACTATGTCAATTTCTCACTTGGTTAAGACAGATTCTCCCGTTTTCTTTTTTCTTTTTTCTTTGATACATGCCTTTTCTGTTGTCTTCAGAGTCAGAAAATAGACGTTCTAGGTCCGTCCTTTTATTGTCTTCTCGCCTACCTAAAGGGGCATAGTTCCTTTTTCTCCTTGTTAGAATTAATGGGAGTATTATTACAGTTTATGATCTGTAGCATTTCATTTAGTTGTTAGAGCTCTGTGCGCTTCTTTTTTCAAAACAAAAAAACATTCTGAAATGAACCCACATATAAAAGTGGGCTGGTCTGCTCATTTTTTGTGTTAGTTGTGTGTCTTATGATTTTACGGTAGTACTTGGCTAGGCACAACACATATGATCTAATCGTGTCCACAATAAATAGATAAATACATAAAATCTAACAACATTTTTTTTGTTGATGAGGGAACCCGCAGCCGCTACTCGAGAGTGCGCTCTGGATAAACCCGGACTGACGCAATAGCCTGCAAACCACGTCAGCCAATTAACCACACTTGACAAGCCATGTGTGACAGGCTCAACCAAAAAGGTTTATGCAGGGGATCAAACTCGTGACTCATGGCCCCGCGCCATCGCACTAATTAATCCTACCTCATGTATAAAATCTAACAACTTGAATATGCTAACTGGTAATAAACTCTTTTTTTCATTGTATGAATGATTTTTACAAAGAAGACCAGCTTCCTCTTTGTGGTACTTTAGATTAGTATTACCAGATTTTTCTTCTTCCTTTATTTCTGATTTGAATGGTTTGATTTTTCTTTTCTTTCAGTGGGGTTCTGAGATGAAAGTATGTGCCTAAAACCCATATTTTATCCCACTACTCCATCAGTTTTCGTATCTGTTAGACTGCCAACATGACCGTGAATAATCCAACTGTTGAAACTGAAGATTCTTTTGTTAGCTTGCTTGAACTTGCTGCCAACAATGACATAGAGGCCTTCAAGAGATGGATTGAGCGTGACCTAGCTAGTATTCACGAGGTCGATCGCGTACGGGCGCCGTGCGGCTCAAGCAAATGGTTCTTGATCATAGAACTCCTTTGATGGTTGCGCTACATACGGCGATTGATTCTCTAAAGCAAATTTTATCTCTACCCGGTTGATGTGAATCGCTTCGCGGCCATGATAAGAGCACCGCCTTCACCGTCCGCCTCGTGGATCTCTCAATGCCGCAGAAGCCGCCAAACTTCTCTTAGGAGCCTTGACCCACACTCTAAAGATATCAATGGCCATTTCCCTATTGATGTTATAGTTGTATCTCCTAACTTTCACTCTGTTAAATCATGCCTAGAAGACCTTCTGATGACTAGTCTTATGAGATCGCAGTCACGGCAGGTCGTTGTCCACTTCAAACTCAAATTCTCCTCCACGCTCGCTTTCTCCCGAAAAAGATCACCATCTTCGCTTCGACTCTTCTTCCCAAAGAGTGCAAAGTCCAACGACCTCCCAGAAAGAAAGAATACCCTATTGACCCTCCTTGCCTCGACATACAAAACGACATATATTCTTCGGATGAATTCGGGATGTTCTCATTTAAGATCGGACCTTGCTCCAGCATACTCGCATGATCGATCTAATGTCCATTTCTCCATCCAGCGAAATGCTCGAAGAAGGGATCCAGAAAATACCATTACACCGTACCTTGCCCCGAGTTTCGCAAGGAGCTTGCCAACGCGGGATACGCGTGTGAACGCGCGCACGGTCTTTGAGTGTTGGTTGCACCGCACAATATCGAACTCGGCTTTGCAAAGATGGTATAGATTGTAAGAAAAGTTTGCTTCTTTGCCCACGAGTGGAACTAAGGCCCTTTACGCTCTCACCGTTCTCGTTGTTCCTCACTCAGGCAATACCGCTGCTGCTAATGCTATAGATTTTGCTGCCATGTCACCATCACCTTTCACACTTCCTATATCACCCTCTGCTAATGGAATTTCAAGCATGGGTTTGGCCCACCAACAAAACGTCCCAGCCTTGCATCTTCCTGGCAGCTTTCTTCATTCGGGTCGCTTACAACAACAGCTCCTAAATGAGTCTTCCTGCCTATCCCAGCGCAGCATGAGTTCTAATTCCTTGAACCGTTCAGCTCGTCCGATGACTCTTACCCGTACAAATCTTGAGGATTATTTTTCTGCAGAGAACTCATCTCCTAGATATTCTGATCAAGCATTAGCTCAAGCCGGTTTTTCCCCTACCCACAGTTCAGCAGTTTGCAGTCCATTTCAGCAGCAGCAGAGCCTGTTATTTCCGATTAATATGAATTTTTCGCCAAAAAGCATTGATAATCCTCTATTGCAGAGGATGTCTCCCCGAGCAATGGAGCCAATCTCACCAAGAAATTCCCGTGTGCCAATACTAGCACAACGTGACAGGGAGCAGCAATTTAGAAGTCTCAGCTCTCGTGATCTTGGCTGTAATATTTCTGCTATTGTTGGGTCACCTCCAGCTGATACTTGGTCAAAGTGGGGTTCAGCTACGGGAAAGCCAGACTGGGCTGTCAATACTGAGGAGTTCCGTAGGCTAAGGCAATCATCATCATTCAAGCATGCTAACAATGGAGAAGAGCCTGATCTGTCATGGGTGCAATCTCTTGTCAAAGAATCACCTCCAGAAATGATGAAGGATAAATGCGTTCCTCATGTCTCTGGACTTACAGGTGCTGGTGCAGATCTTGGTGAAGGCTCTACGTCTCGTTCCCATATTGATCGACATGATCAATTGAGTGCATGGATGGAGACAAAAAACACTAGGTGATTTCTTCATCCAAGCATGTGATGGTTGGAGGTAGCAGGTACTCGGTGGAATTAGTCGAGGTGCGCGCATGCTGGCCCACCGCCCACCCCACCGTCATGAGAAAAAAATACTAATTCCTCATTTTACTGAGCCTTGACATCTTCAAAAAGTAAGGTTTTGGTAAATAGTAACTGCACTTTATTCTAATGTTCTTGACATGTTTTCTTGGGAGCAAGACAACTGTGAAACAACAACAAAGGAAGGAGGGTCTGAATTCGGAAGAATAATGACTTTTTTCTTTTCTTTTCTATTTGAATTTATTATTTAAAGAACGTCGTAGAAGAATGAGCCATTGAGAAATGATTCCTAGCATAGGTGATTTTTCTCCTATGTTGTTGTTTAATGTAGCTTAATTATTCAGATAAGCTTATACCTTATTTCATTGTATTGAAATCAATGGTTGATCTTTGTGGCAATTCACCATTGACATGAAGTTACTTCATTTGAGATTTGATATCTCTTTTGATTTTGTAATCCACTTTTATGATGTGGTGGCTGTTGGAATAAATTTAGTGGTAGAAAGTGGTCTAAAGGAAAGATATAAAGACCATTTGAGTAGTTTCTGATGTAACTTGATGCTCAAAGTTATGAGAATTAGTATTCCATATAGATTTATTCCATCCTTAAATAGCATTATATTTCGTTGTTTTTTCCAACAGCATGATGTTGATATATGTAGATAAGAGGATAATGTTGGATTCTTGCTTTGATAAAATTGTCACTACGACCATGAGAAAGTTGAAGAACTATCAATGTAGAACAAGAAGGGAGTAGAAGATAAAGATAGAATGAATTGTAAGCATGTAGAGAGATAATTTCATTCAGAAAATTAATTTGTACCATGACTTCTATGGTCTATTTATACATTTACAATATTAGAGATTTATCTTTAGAGTTAGTTAATTACTAACTACTTTAACTAACTCTTAACTACACAACTAACTTGTTGACTAGACTAACTAAACTTTGACTTGTTTGTTCTCTCAACAGTCCCCTTCAAACTGGATACTGTGAATATGTTCAGTAATCCAAGCTTGGAACACAAATACTGATGTTGAATTCTATTCAATCCTTTGGTAAATAATCAGCAGATTGGTTTGCAGTGTTTATATATTCTGTTTTTATCATGCCTTTTTGAATATTTTCTCTTATAAAATGTAGATCAATTTCTATATGTTTAGTCCTTTCATGAAATATTGAATTTGCAACAATTTGAATTGCTGATTTGTTGTCAGTAAATATTGTCACTGGTAAGTCAATGTTGATCCCAATTTCTTCTAGTATGCCAAGTATCCAAGTTAATTCAACCAATGTTCCTGCTAAGCTCTTGTATTCTGATTCAGATGAGCTTCTGGATATTGTAGATTGTTTCTTTGATTTTCATGATATAAGTGAGTCTCCAAATTTGACAATGTATCCGGTAACTGATTTCCTTGTGTGAGGGCAGACAACCTAGTCAGCATCACAATATGATGTTAGTGTTTCTTGAGTTTTACTGGACAAAAGTATACCTTGTTCAGGCTGAATTTTGATGTATCTGACTATTCTGAGTGCAGCATCAAGATGTGATTTTTTTTATTGTTGTAGGAATTGACTAAGTGTCTGAACACTGTAGGCTATATCTGGTCTTGTGACTATTAGGTAGAGTTGTTTCCCTATCAGTCTTTGGTATGAACTGATATCCTTCAGTAATTCATCTTCTGGTATTGTCTTCTCTCTTCACGTGTCTTGTTTCTTTTGGATGTGATCATCATACTCCTTGGTAGTCAACTTCATACTGCAGTCAATAGTAGTATTGATAGGCTTAGCAACAGCCAGGCCAAGCTCAGAAATGAGTTCTAGAGCATACTTTCTTTGGTGCATTAGAATTTTCTTTTTTGATCTTGCAAATTCTATGCCCAAAAAATACTTTAACTCTCCTAGATCTTTCATTTTGAATGCTTGTTGTAAGGCTTGTTTTGTTTCATCTATTTGTTCCATGTGATCTCCAATAATCAGCATATCATCCACATAAACCAGTACTAAAGTTATTTATTTTTATGTTTTTCTTATAAACATGGAATGGTCATATTGTGACTGTTTGAACTTCATCTGAACTAGTGCCTCTGTGAGTTTGAAGTTTCACTATCTTGGTGCTTGTTTAAGTCCTACTGATAAATCATTGAGGTAGTTCCACATAGATTTCATCATGTAGATCTCCTTTTAAAAAAACATTATACACATCCATTTTAAAATGTATGTGACAGTGTCTGGATGCTGCTATAGATAGAATATCCCTTACATTAACCATTTTTACTATTGGAAAGAAGGTTTCTTGGTGATCAATACCTTCTCTTTGAATGTATCCTTTTGCAACCAGCCTAGCTTTGAGTCTTTAAATTTCTCCTGTTTCTTTGTATTTGATCTTGTAAATTCATTTCCATCCTATTGGAGATTTGCCTTTTGGTAAAGCCACAATATCTCATGTGTGATTGTCTTGTAGTTCTTTTATTGCTTCTACCCATCTTGGATCCTTGGATGTCTCAGTGTAGTTCTTTGGTTCAGTTATACTTATTTCTGAGAATGCTGTGAGTAAGGCTCTATATTTTGGTGAGATTGTTTCATAAGATATGTAATTGGCTATATAGTATGGAGTATTGTCAGATTTATTGGTGATGAAGTCCTTAATCCAAATTGGAGGTTGTTTTGATCTAGTAGATTTCCTGGTAGAGATTGTATTAGAATACTGATTTTGTGTCTGAGTTTAAGTCATAGGTGTTGTAGGATGTTGTATTTGTAGTGTATGTGTCTGAGTTTGAGTTATAAGTGGTGTAAGATGTTGTATTTGTAGTGTATCATTCTGATTTGTATATGGTGTTGCAGTTGTTTCAGTTGGTAGAATGATGTTTTGAACATTTCCTAGAGTATGGGATATTTGAATTGAATCTTCTTATATAGTAACCTGATGATTATGTACATGTATAAACATATATATTTTTAGTAGAATATTCATCCTCAGACTTACCAGTTTGGTCATGTAGAAAGATTTGTCTTTCTGGTGTTTCTGATCTGAAAGTAACATTTTGTTTGCATGTCATATAAAATATATCCCTTTTGTATTTCATAATATCACATAATGACACAAATTTTTACTTTGGAATATAGTTTATCAGATACTGTTAAATCATCTGCATAGCACAAACATCTTAATACTTTTAAATGACTAATAGAAGGTTTTTTCTGGTAAAGTTACTCATAAGGTGTTATATCAGTAATAGAAGAAGGTAGTATGTTTATCAAGAAAACTGCAACATGAACACATAATCTCCAGAATTTCAAAGGAATGTTAGCTTGGAATCTTACTGCTATGGTTATTTCTAGTATGTGTTTATATTTTCTTTCAGCACACCATTTTGTTGGGGGTGTATAAGCACATCATCTTTGATGTATAATACTTAGCTTTAAGAATAAATTGTTACATACATCATTTACAAATTTTGTTCCATTATCAGTTCTGATTGTTTTTACTATTTTATTGAACTAGGTATACACATATGTTAGAAAAAGATGAATTACCACAGACATCTGATTTGAGTTTTAGTAAGTATATCCTAGTCATTCTGGTGAAGTCATCTACAATTGTTAGGAAATATTTGTTGTCATTGTGAATTTGGACTTTATAGGGTTCCCAAACATCCTTATGTACAAGATCAAAGGTGGAAGTACTTTTATTAATACAGACTAGAAAAGAAAGTCTACATTGTTTGGCATATGGACACACACTACACTTCTTTATAGTACTATTTATAACATTAGATTTTGCTCTAATTAGTTTACTTAGACCAGTACTAGAAGTATGTCCAAATCCTCTATGCCACAATTATATTTCTTCCTCAGACATTGCAGCAAGTTCCTTATCCTTTCTCACATTTAGTCCTAACCTGACTTGTTCATAAAGATGTCTTGTTGTTTGTCTGGTTTACTAACATGTATAAGTCATCTTGCAGCCTACCAATCTCCTTCACCCTCCCATTGTAAATATCCTGAAATAAACATAAATCAGGGTAGAAGGTGCCAAAATACTGTAATTCTTTGGTAAGTTGAGACACAAACATTAAATTAAATTTGAAATGTGGTAAGTAAAACACATTGTTAAGGGTGCTTCTATTAGATATAGTACTTGACCCTAGATGAGTCACACTAACTATTTCTCCACTAGGTAAGTGTACTTTCTTAGACTGAGTTGTGTTTGTTACTCTAGTAGCATTTCTATATCAGACACCATATGGTTAGTGACACCAGTATCTATAATTCATTGCTTAACTATATTGGCTACAAGTAAGGCTTTATGATTGTACATACCTTGCATTAGCAGAAGACTGAGTAGTAGTTGATTCTTGGTAGCTTTATATTGCATGTTGTGATTCAGCAGTTGAACACTTTGTTCATATTGATCCTTAGAGAACACAAGTGCTCATTGAACCTGACATTTACTTGAATTTGTCATACCAGTACCACCAGTGGACTTGTCACTCATGTCAATGATTCTGCATATTTTTTCAGTGCCACTATCATTCTCATCTACATATATATTGTGAGCAGCATGTTCTTTTTTTTTTATTTAAAATTTGAAGGATAACCAACCACGTTATAACAATATTCTTTTGCATGACCTTTCATTTTACATACTTCACAAAACATGTTATAGTTCTTTTTGAATTTTTGTGAGTTTGGTCCTGTCCTAGAGTACATAGCATTAGGATCATGACTAATATTGTGGCTAAAATCACTAGGTCCAACACCTAGGAGTCCAGCAGACTTGGCTGTGATGGATTTTTTATTTTCATCACTGGTTATCATGGAATAGGCCTTATTAACAGTAGGCAGTGGAGACATTAACAGAATCTGGCTTCTTATCTTCATGTAGTTCTCATTAACCCCATGTGGCTATTTCTCTATGAAGATCATAAGTTCTTGATCCATCTACTTTATCAAATCTTTCTCTTAGGTCTTCCCATACTTTATAAGTTGTGTTAGCATACAATACTCCATTAAGTAAGCCATTTGAAACTGAATTCATCAACCAAGCTTGTACTACAACATTTACTCTATCCCACTGATCTCATCATTCTTCTTCATAGTTTTCCTTCTTGCATTTTTCATTAGCAAAATCAAGCTTATTTTTACTAAGTAGTGCAATTCTCATAGACTTACTCCATAATGCATAATTTTCAGAATCAAGTAATTGAAATGTGAGATACACCACTTACATCTGAAGATTGAAGAAACAGTGAGTGATTATGGTCTATAGTTGCTGAAATTCCTGTATTTGTTCTCGTGGTATTGTTGTTGTTATTATTGCCCTCAGAAAAATGTGGATCAGTGTCCATAGTAGAATAGAAATGTATATAAGATTGTAGAGCCATACAATGTGTAGATGTATACAAGATATATGTGTTCTATGGTATATATTCTTATTATAACCAGAACAGAAAAAGGATTTTGATCAGAATTTTCAGAAAAGAATGAATTTCATAATCAACTTCAGACTCAGAACTAGAAGGAGAAGAATACATATACATATATATTGTTCAAAAACAATACAGAACAATAATCAACCTAAGAAAAAAAAACAGAAACCAGAAGAAACTGATGATCAGAAGATACAGAAACAGAAAGAAATTAGGGGAGAAATTGAACCAATATCAGTGGATTGTCTTCAAAATTGTTGCGGAAGAAAGCCAATCCTCGAGCAGTGGATCAAAGCTCTGATACCATAATGAAATTGTCATTACAACCATGAGAAAGTTGAAGAACTATCAATGTAGAATAAGAAGGGAGTAGAAGATAAATGTAGAATGAATTGTAAGCTTTTCTTCATTCAGAAAACTAAACTGTAACGTGACTTCTATGGTCTATTTATACATTTACAATATTAGAGATTTCTCTTTAGAGTTAGTTGGTTACTAACTACTTTAACTAACTCTTAACTACATAACTAACTTGTTGACTAGACTAACTAACTTTGACTTTGTTTGTTCTCTCAACATGCTTACTTTGCATGGGAACCTAATTTTTGTTGTCAATTGTCCATCCTAAAAATTGGATTTTGGGTTCTTGGAGGAAGGGGAAGCTTATTAGCTGTTGACACCCAATTTTGACCCTCCCGTCCAGTCATTAACTATAAAATTAGGCTAATTTTGTAAAATAATTTTTTATAATTTTTTACAATAAATGCAGCGAATAAAACATAAATGCCGGCATAAATAAACAATTTAATAATGGCATCGCGTCTTACGTAGAGTTTTAAGCACTTAGAGTCTCGCGCCCGCATTAATTAACTTAAAGCTTTAAACGATTCTTAAATATCATACTCGCATTTAGCATTTAAATAATTTAATCTAAACTCAATTCAATTTTAATTTAACTTCGCAATAATGCAATAATAAGATTTTAATAAATACGCGTTCTAGAGCATTAAGCATTAATTAAATAACACACCCGCATTTATTTTATAACAATTAGATAATTTAATCACAATTAATTAATTACTTTGTCACTAATTAAAAGCCTAAAACTATTAATTAAATAGCACATTAAACTAACTAACTCCTAAAATTAAATACCTACTTAAAACTAATACCCTAATAACTACCCAGCCCATCTTTTAATCAGCCCACACGCCTTTATTTCCCACGCCCACGTGCCCGCGACGCCAAATTTCACTCGCCCCTCTATTATCTACCCGCAGCCCACAGCCCTATACCTCAGCCCTTCGCCCATCCCCTTCGTCGACAACGATAAAACACTCCCCTTAAACCCGCAACCCTAAAATATCAATCGCCGCCAGCACCTCACAGTCGCCGAGATTCTCGCCTGAGAATCCGGCGACTTTCCTTTCCCTTACCCACGCACCCTAGCCAGCTCTCCTTTCCAGAACCAAACGAATCCAACGATACCTTTCCATAACCAAACAAATCCTTCCAAAAAATCAGAACCTTACCATAAATCGTCCAGTAAGAATCAGCACAGAATCTCGTCAAATCAAGCACAAATATCAGCCCTTACTACTTACCTAATGAGGAACCCGAAGAATGGCTATTTAAGAACATGCAAAGGCATCAGAAAAAGGGGGGTGAACAGAGCATCGATTCAGAGCTCAGAGGGGGGAACGACATAGCAATTTAGGGAACCGATAGCATCGAAACCCTTAGCAGCAGTCAAACACAGACAGAGAGTAAACATAGAGCTCAGGCAGGGGGGTCAGGCAGAGCAGATACGGGGAGAAGACAATACGACAGTAGGGCCTGCATGAGTCCAACAAAGAATGTAAGAGAGCACATTAGAACGAACTCCAGTGGGCTTAGCATCCGCACTTTAGCATCGCAAGAATAGGAGGTTCAAATCCCCTTTTTAGTTCTAGCAAAGAAACCAACAAATAAACCTTTCCCTTCTATTCGCATCGCAAACCCAAAACCCGTCGAGTACCGACGACTTGATACGCCGCTCGGCCATTGTCAAAGAAGGTAAAACACGATTCCATCTTTAAAATTTTATTCAATTTGCTTAATATGATATGGGTTATATATTTGTATACCTGATTTGGCCAGTTAGTTGACATTGTTTTCCTGTTTATTTTGTTTCATTGCCTATTAAATATATTATGGCATCGTGATTAAGTTCTCTACGAGTTAGTTTAGTATGTCAAACCGGTTATAAGTATTGTTTGGTCGATCGTTTAGTTAAGAAATGTTTTAAGCTTATCATTTCGTGATAATAAAGTTCATAATCATCCAACAATATATGAATGATAGCCATTCGCTTTATACCGCATGATCACCGGTTTGGCTCTTTGGTTGAGTCGATAGTGCTATGATTTTTTCAAAATTTAGACTTAGATGTAATCACCAAGCAATGGTCTTTTGTGAGTATATTTTCTAGCAGCTTAGTTGGAAACCTATTAAGTTGTGTCCCTTCTCCGCCTATTCGAGTATAAGATGTAAGTTGCCGTGACGTAACTATTAATTCGAATTTGGCATAATGTATTGAGTCGCGAATGATCGCCGTTTAGTATGCAAGAAACTGCTCCGCAGTGTTCCTTTCCCAAGTCCTATCTAAACCGATTTAGCTTCCATGTGTGTTGATTTTGATTTACTATTACCGCCTGCTTTGTTAAATAATAGGTATAGGATACGTCAAATCACTATTTATCGCTCAACAATTCTCATCCAGAACTCTATGAGTTTAAGGATCGCATGAGGCTTACTAAAATCTTGAAATAACCACGAATCACATGTGCATACCGATTTGTAACAAGTATACTTGAATCGTTCAGGAAACTAATGTCCTAGAAGGATAGTTTGACTTGATAGGAATTCTAACATGAAATTAGAGTAGTATGTGATAAGTTATAACTAAAGACTTGTATAGTTCTTACCTTCTCATTCGCATGATTGCATTACCTTAATCTGAACTTATGAAACATGTGACTCTTCTTGGTTTTTTTTTGGTATTTCCATAGTGCACTCACTGTTTTGAAATGGTATAGCTTGACTGAAGATGGTCCATGACATGTTTGATCTTAAACTTGATACCATGATTTCCCTGAATATGTCATTAATACTTTGCCACCTTCTATGAATGTACACTGCAATGAAGACTCTAAAAACATGGAACAAACTGTTGGCTAGAATAGAGAGGTTGCGGATGTTTAAAGGATCATTTAGGGTCAGTCTAGTTGGGTGTATACTTGATCGCTTTGCTTCGCCTCGACTCCATCGCATCGCTCGCATACCGCCTCGCTTTTATCATCCGCCACCCTTGGCCCCATTTATATTGTCACCTGATGTCTCGTCTGTTTTCTATAACAGTAGACTTAAGTTAAGTTCTGAATCATATGAAAAATGATTTGCGTTGTCTGTAGGCTTGTCCATTATCGGTTATTTTGCTCTCTGTTGGTCCCTATATCTGCGTAGGATTAAACACTGCATCAAATGCTTGCCTGTTATTTGAATAAATTTGGGACATGTACTAATCTTTATCTTCTCTTATTTTTGCATGGCACGCATTGGAGCAAAATAAAGAGTCTCACGGCGAGGCTCATCGTAAGCCATTTCAAATGGCGACCCGCATCCGCATTCGCATTCCCTCTCTAAGAATTCCTAGAAAAACAATAGACGGTCATCCGCTTCAATCCCTCATTCTCTCATCTCATCCTTATCTTGCTTTATTTGTTATTGTAATTTATAACTTTGTAATTAATAGGATATCTAGAATAATTAGCCTTTAAACATATAAGTGGGGAGGTAATTCGAAGTTCATCGCTTAACTTACTTGCCTTTAGGACTGTTGAGCTGAGCATGCCTAAATTCTGCAAAAAATGATTTAAATGATTTAACTTGCATCATAAAACCAACAGTTTGTTTCTTATTAAAATACATAAATGTCCTCCTAAACTCTCAACAAAAATCATCTTAAGCATTTTTTATAATATTGTACGCAGGTTAAGCAAGATTAATTTAGCTAGCAGTATACCTAACTAGTTCATAAATAACCTTTGCATGAACACATAATCAGTCCATAAAACACCCTTTTAGCATTCTTTAGCATTTCTAGCCCTTTTAGCACTTTAAATCACCTCTGGACGTTTAATACCTTTAGCATTTTAGCATTTAGCACCCTTTAGCATTTTTAGCACCTCTTTTAGCATTTTTGCACTTTTAGCACCCTTTACTTTTAAAATTAATCCCTTAGCACCCTTTTAATATGTAAGCACCCTAGCACTACTTTGTTTACACTTAGCACTTTTAAATTGTTAGCACTTTTTAAGCGTCTTTAACCCTTAATATTTTAGCACCTCTTAGCATTCTTTCGCATATAGCACCTTTTGCCCCTTTTAGACTTAAGCACCTTTAAACATTTTAACATTTTAGCATTTATTTTATTTCCTAACATTTTATTAAGCAAGAGGAGCTTTTATTTTTCATTTTTCTTAAATATAATAATTACCCTAGGTTTGGCAGGACAACCGCAAGTTAGCGGATCTTAGAGGGTGCCTAACCCCTTCCCTCTAGATTAATAAAGAACCCTTACCCAGAATCTCATTAAGTTTAGCACCATTAAAATGGAGTTAATGTTTTACTTCAAACTAGTTAAACATTTAGGTGTCCTAATTCACCCAATTAATTAGTGGCGACTCATGAACCCTTAGCATTCTAGCAACCCTTTAGCATTTTAGCACCCTTTTAAACTTTAGCATCTTTTGCAATTTTAGCATCCTTTTAGCATTTTTAAAACCTCTAAGCCTCTTAAACTATTTAGCATTTTATTATTTATTTCTAACTTTATTTTCTAACATTGCACTTTTAAGGTGAGATTCGCTTAAAAATGTCGCATCGAAAAAGTATGCGCATGTAAATGGCGACTCCATCGGGATTTTAGGTTCTTAACCACAATGCACCTAGGGTTATTGTTTGGCAATTATTTTGCATTTAATTTTGTGTGTGGTATTTTGTTTATTTTTGCTACTTGCTTTATCGCTTTCCTTAAATCATGCTCGCCATATTTCTTCCATTCTCGAAAATTCACACAATCACACACTCACGCTACCGGTGTACTCGCGCACCGCAAATTTCTTTCAAAAATATCCAAATTTTAGGAGAGTTGGCGCTGCGGAGTTAGATCGGTTACGTCTGATCACCAGTAGCCTTCTCACTGAGTTGTCCGCCGAACTCAAGGCCTAGAAAAGCCAATTTAGAAACTTAAGATAGAGCTATACCACCCTTTATTTTGGGTACGACGCATTTACCTTAGGTGGGTTGGTCGTCTCGCATCGACACCACAATTAGGAAGACACCAAACTTGTCGACGGGTTCAACCCAACGACCAACCAAAGATATTATGTATAGCGTGACAATGACAGACAAATCCAAATCCAATCATGACACGAAATTGGGAAAAGCACCGTCGTTTGGTCGCCATTTCCAACAAAGGCATTATAGTTGGACGACTTGGACAAATCCGTCATAATCTCGCATAAGTGACGTTTAGGCTTACCTCTGGCATAAAGAGGTCCCCCTGCATGTTAGGAAACGTTTGAATGTGTTATGTGCGATATATCTGCTACAAAATTATGTGCTTTATGCTAACACCGTTTGTTGCATTTTTTAGAAAGATTTATCATCTCCCCAAAGAAGGTCGATTTGTATTTGACTAAGCAATGGCAGAGCATCAATATTTCACAAGATCAAAGGCACGGTCCAGCGACATGACCGATTCAAGGGCATCTGAGCGGAACGCAGTGAACTCGCTTGGTTCCTATAAGCAAAGCAGAGGTCTCGGAGAGAAAGGCAAGATAGATCCTCGAGCAACTCGCACAATTACCACAAAGAAATGGCAACCTCGCAGCCGAAATCAAAAGGCTCAAGAACTCTAATGAACTACGTTTGACTGATTCCTTAGTGGATACGTAGCGCCGCCCCGCTTGGTCCCACATCTAGAAATTTTAATCTTCCCAATATTCGCTTGTAATGAACTACGTTCGACCGATTCCCTGCGGGATACGTGGCGCCTAAATCGGCTTGGCCACACCATTAGAAACTTTCCTTTGCTTTGAAAATGACAAGAATACACATAGCCTACAAGAACTACATTGAGACCCATTTAGGCGGACACCCTTTTCAAAGCGGGACGGTGTAGGAAACTGCATGGGTTGCAAGTACAAACAAGCCAGACACGCAGATATCAAGGAACAAGGCAGCGACGTCAAATCTGAATAGACACCCCCCAAAACTCAAAATTTTTCTTTGAGCGCAGGTCTTTAATATTAATGTAGCGAGAAAGTGCAGCGGCGAAAATACGACGAAAAGTCTCTTCGCAGAAGCAGGAAAAGCAGCAAAGGCAGAGGATGACAACAATCCAAAGTCCGCAGCAAGAGCAGCAGCAGCAGAAAGGGGCATCAACAATCGGCAATCAAAGTTCAGAGTTCCGCAACAAAACCTAGCGCATCAACTCGAGCATAAAGTCAAATTGGCAACCCACGCATCGCGCGCGGCAAAGCGCATCATGGCAATTCGTCAGCTGCAACGTTCAGCATGTCCGTGCAAAGACAACATCTCAGGGATGACATCTCTACCCATAAAATTGCACTTCTCATATGTATTTATCATTTCATTTAAACAGGTATACACTAACGTCTTTTCTCAAGCTTAGCTTGCAGGAGCATTTATTCTACAGGAGCAGCAGCGACACGTCCAGGCAACGACGTGATCAGCAAGTCCACGCAACGACGCCAGCAGCAACACGTCCAGACAACGACGTAATCAGCAAGTCCACGCAACGACGCCAGCAGCAACACGTCCAGACAACGACGTAATCAGCAAGTCCACGCAACGACGTAATCAGCAAGTCCACGCAACGACGCCAGCAGCAACACGTCCAGACAACGACGTGATCAGCAAGTCCACGCAACGACGCCAAGCCAGAACACGCCCGCATAACGACGTGTCGGAAGTCCATGCAACGACGCCAGCGGAACACGCCCACAACGACGTGATCGGCAAGTCCACGCAACGACGCCCGGCAACACGCCCGCATAACGACGTGTCGGCAAGTCCATGCAACGACGCCAAGAAGAACACGCCCGCATAACGACGTAATCAGCAAGTCCATGCAACGACGCCAAGAAGAACACGCCCGCATAACGACGGCGTAATCGGCAAGTCCGTACAACGACGCCCGGCGGAACACGCCCGCATAACGACGTAATCGCAAGTCCACGCAACGACGCCCGGCGAACACGTCGCATAACGACGTGATCAGCAAGTCCACGCAACGACACCGGCCAATACGCCCGCAGAACGTTATCGGCCGACAAAGAAGTCCACACAACGCCCGGAACAACACGTCCAGGCAACGACGTTATCAGCACTACAAGTCTACGCAACGACGCCAGCAGCAACACGTCCAGACAACGACGCTATCAGCACAACAAGCCCAAAAACGACGCCATCATCAGCATATCACATCCACGCAGGGACGATTTCTATACTCCCGAAATTGCATTTCTTACGCATGCTTTATTATTCTGTCTTAGCAGTTATGCACTAACTCTTTCTTGAGCTTTAGTCTACAGGGGGCATTTGCGGCAAGGACGACATATCCGCGTTCTATCGCAAAAGGTCTGTGCAAGGACGAAAGCCACAGCATTTGCAGCATCGCATTTTGCAGGATAACCTTTTCTATTCACAGTTACATTGTTTTAAAATTATTTTGCCTTAGCAGTTATGCACTAACCGTTTGTTCAAGTCTTAGCATGCAGGAGCAGGAGCACAACGTGGATTTTCTCTTACAGCGAACCGGGGCAATTTGTTGGGGGGCCAACCTTCCCAACGATTGGCGTAGCCTCAGCGTCGGTCCACTCGCTCACATCACCGTAGAACCCAGACCACAAGCCATAGCGCGACACCCGTGTTCAAGCCGCTTATATTCTTTACTTTTTACACCATAGCCCGATGTCATCATAACTCGACATCGGGGCGGCTGAGTCCGCATTAGCCCGGTGTTTTGACCATGGTAACCCGGTGTCGCCATAACTCGACCGGGACGGCTTTAGTCGCGTAGCCCGCCGGTGTTTTGACCACGGTAACCCGGTCGTCGCCATAACTCGACACCGACAACTTGAGTCCGCGTTAGCCCGCCGGTGTTTTGACCATGGTAACCCGTTATCGTCATAACTCGACACCGACGACTTTGAGTCGCGTTAGCGCCAGTGTTTTGACCATGGTAACCCAGTGTCGTCATAACTCGACACTGGGACAGCTTTGAGTCCGCATTAGCCCGCCCCGGTGTTTCGACCATGGTAACCCAGTGTCGTCATAACTCGACACTGGGACAGATTTTGATTTTTTGCGTCAGCCTTGTCTAATTGCCCAACATTTCTAATTCTAAGGATCGAGACAAAATTGGCTATGAGTCAACGTCTTTGTCCGAAGACTCTTCCATCATCTCCATACAAAGAGGGACAGCTGTTGACACCCAATTTTGACCCTCCCGTCCAGTCATTAACTATAAAATTAGGCTAATTTTGTAAAATAATTTTTTATGATTTTTTACAATAAATGCAGCGAATAAAACATAAATGTCGGCATAAATAAACAATTTAATAATGGCATCGCGTCTTACGTAGAGTTTTAAGCACTTAGAGTCTCGCGCCCGCATTAATTAACTTAAAGCTTTAAACGATTCTTAAATATCATACTCGCATTTAGCATTTAAATAATTTAATCTAAACTCAATTCAATTTTAATTTAACTTCGCAATAATGCAATAATAAGATTTTAATAGCGCCGCATTCTAGAGCATTAAGCATTAATTAAATAACACACCCGCATTTATTTTATAACAATTAGATAATTTAATCACAATTAATTAATTACTTTGTCACTAATTAAAAGCCTAAAACTATTAATTAAATAGCACATTAAACTAACTAACTCCTAAAATTAAATACCTACTTAAAACTAATACCCTAATAACTACCCAGCCCATCTTTTAATCAGCCCACACGCCCCTTATTTCCCCACGTGCCCGCGACGCCACCAACCACTCGCCTCTATTATCTACGCGACCACACACTATACCTCAGCCCTTCGCCCATCCCCTTCGTCGACAACGATAAAACACTCCCCTTAAACCCGCAACCCTAAAATATCAATCGCCGCCAGCACCTCACAGTCGCCGAGATTCTCGCCTGAGAATCCGGCGACTTTCCTTTCCCTTACCCACGCACCCTAGCCAGCTCTCCTTTCCAGAACCAAACGAATCCAACGATACCTTTCCATAACCAAACAAATCCTTCCAAAAAATCAGAACCTTACCATAAATCGTCCAGTAAGAATCAGCACAGAATCTCGTCAAATCAAGCACAAATATCAGCCCTTACTACTTACCTAATGAGGAACCCGAAGAATGGCTATTTAAGAACATGCAAAGGCATCAGAAAAAGGGGGGTGAACAGAGCATCGATTCAGAGCTCAGAGGGGGGAACGACATAGCAATTTAGGGAACCGATCGCATCGAAACCCTTAGCGGCCAAACACATGCAGAGTAAACATAGAGCTCGTGCAAGTGGTCAGCAGAGCGGTCTGGGAGAAGACAATACGACAGTAGGGCTCAGAGGAGTCCAACAAAGAATGTAGAGAGCACATTAGAATGTAACTCGATCGGGGCTTAGCATCCAGACCCTTAGCATCGCAAGAATAGGAGGTTCAAATCCCCTTTTTAGTTCTAGCAAAGAAACCAACAAATAAACCTTGCCCTTCTATTCGCATCGCAAACCCAAAACCCGTCGAGTACCGACGACTTGATACGCTGCCTCGGCTCGCTGTCCAAAGAAGGTAAAACACGATTCCATCTTTAAAATTTTGTTCAATTTGCTTAATATGATATGGGTTATATATTTGTATACCTGATTTGGCCAGTTAGTTGACATTGTTTTCCTGTTTATTTTGTTTCGTCGTCTATTAAATATATTATGGTACTGGTGATTAAGTTCTCTACGAGTTAGTTTAGTATGTTGAAACTGGTTATAAGTATTGTTTGGTCGACTGTTTAGTTAAGAAATGTTTTAAGCTTATCATTTCAGGATAATAAAGTTCATAATCTGTCCAACAATATATGAATGATAGCCATTCGTTTTATACCAGTATGATCACTGGTTTGGCTACTGGTTTGAGTCAGATAGTGCTATGATTTTTTCAAAATTTAGACTTAGATGTAATCAGTCAAGCAATGGTCTTTTGTGAGTATATTTTCTAGCAGGCTTAGTTGGAAACCTATTAAGTTGTGTCCTTCTGCCTATTTGAGTATAAGATGAAGTTTGCCGTGCGTAACTATTAATTCCGAATTTGGCATAATGTATTGAGTGCGAATGATCTTTGGTTTAGTATGCAAGAAACTGCTCCAGAAGTGTTCCCTTTCCTAAGTCCTATCTAAACCGATTTAGCTTCCATGTGTGTTGATTTTGATTTACTATTAGTTGCCCTGCTTTGTTAAATAATAGGTATAGGATATGATCAAATCACTATTTATCGCTTCAACAATTCTCATCCAGAACTCTATGAGTTTAAGGATCGATATGAGGCTTACTAAAATCTTGAAATAACCACAGATCATTTACAGGCATACCTGATTTGTAACAAGTATACTTGAACTGGTTCAGGGAAACTAATGTCCTAGAAGGATAGTTTGACTTGATAGGAATTCTAACATGAAATTAGAGTAGTATGTGATAAGTTATAACTAAAGACTTGTATAGTTCTTACCTTCTCATTCGCATGATTGCATTACCTTAATCTGAACTTATGAAACATGTGACTCTTCTTGGTTTTTTTTTGGTATTTCCATAGTGCACTCACTGTTTTGAAATGGTATAGCTTGACTGAAGATGGTCCATGACATGTTTGACCTTAAACTTGATACCATGATTTCCCTGAAAATGTCATTAATACTTTGTCACCTTCTATGAATGTACACTGCAATGAAGACTCTAAAAACATGGAACAAACTGTTGGCTAGAATAGAGAGGTTGCGGATGTTTAAAGGATCATTTAGGGTCAGTCTAGTTGGGTGTATACTTGACTGTTTTGCTTCTGTCTCGACCCACTGCTTACTGCCTGCATACCTGCCCCTGTTTCTTTTATCATCTGCCAGCTGCCCAGTCCCATTTATATTGTCACCTGATGTCTCGTCTGTTTGCTATAACAGTAGACTTAAGTTAAGTTCTGAATCATATGGAAAATGATTTGCGTTGTCTGTAGGCTTGTCCATTATCGGTTATTTTGCTCTCTGTTGGTCCCTATATCTGCGTAGGATCAAACACTGCATCAAATGCTTGCCTGTTATTTGAATAAATTTGGGACATGTACTAATCTTTATCTTCTCTTATTTTTGCATGGCACGCATTGGAGCAAAATAAAGAGTCTCACGGCGAGGCTCATCGTAAGCCATTTCAAATGGCGACCCGCATCCGCATTCGCATTCCCTCTTCGGCAATTCCTAGAAAAACAAATAGGACGGGGTCATCCGCTTCAATCCCTCATTCTCTCATCTCATCCTTATCTTACTTTATTTGTTATTGTAATTTATAACTTTGTAATTAATAGGATATCTAGAATAATTAGCCTTTAAACATATAAGTGGGGAGGTAATTCGAAGTTCATCGCTTAACTTACTTGCCTTTAGGACTGTTGAGCTGAGCATGCCTAAATTCTGCAAAAAATGATTTAAATGATTTAACTTGCATCATAAAACCAACAGTTTGTTTCTTATTAAAATACATAAATGTCCTCCTAAACTCTCAACAAAAATCATCTTAAGCATTTTTTATAATATTGTACGCAGGTTAAGCAAGATTAATTTAGCTAGCAGTATACCTAACTAGTTCATAAATAACCTTTGCATGAACACATAATCAGTCCATAAAACACCCTTTTAGCATTCTTTAGCATTTCTAGCCCTTTTAGCACTTTAAATCACCTCTGGACGTTTAATACCTTTAGCATTTTAGCATTTAGCACCCTTTAGCATTTTTAGCACCTCTTTTAGCATTTTTGCACTTTTAGCACCCTTTACTTTTAAAATTAATCCCTTAGCACCCTTTTAATATGTAAGCACCCTAGCACTACTTTGTTTACACTTAGCACTTTTAAATTGTTAGCACTTTTTAAGCGTCTTTAACCCTTAATATTTTAGCACCTCTTAGCATTCTTTCGCATATAGCACCTTTTGCCCCTTTTAGACTTAAGCACCTTTAAACATTTTAACATTTTAGCATTTATTTTATTTCCTAACATTTTATTAAGCAAGAGGAGCTTTTATTTTTCATTTTTCTTAAATATAATAATTACCCTAGGTTTGGCAGGACAACCGCAAGTTAGCGGATCTTAGAGGGTGCCTAACCCCTTCCCTCTAGATTAATAAAGAACCCTTACCCAGAATCTCATTAAGTTTAGCAGACCATTAAAATGGAGTTAATGTTTTACTTCAAACTAGTTAAACATTTAGGTGTCCTAATTCACCCAATTAATTAGGTGGCGACTCCGCGAACCCTTAGCATTCTAGCAACCCTTTAGCATTTTAGCACCCTTTTAAACTTTAGCATCTTTTGCAATTTTAGCATCCTTTTAGCATTTTTAAAACCTCTAAGCCTCTTAAACTATTTAGCATTTTATTATTTATTTCCTAACTTTATTTTCTAACATTGCACTTTTAAGCAGGAGATTCGCTTTAAAAAATGTCGCGGTCGAAAAAGGGCGCGACAAGACTGAGACATATTTAAATGGAGTAATATGAACAGTAAAAATTATATGAGTTACTTGAGTGAATTAAAAATGAAAGAGGAAGGGGAGGATGCTATCTTTGGCTAGCATCAAATTGAGATGGTGCCCTATTTTAGGAAAACGATACATCATATGAATTTTCCTTTCAAATTCTGTAGACGGTATATATATAAAGATTACTTCCTCCATCTCAACTTATAGCTCTTTCAATTTGGATGAGTGGGAATGGGCCATTAGCTTTTGTGGTTTGAATAATCTTCATCTCTTTTGATACTTATAAATGAAAAATTAACTTAAATAGTCGCCCTCCGAAACATAGTCATAGAGCCATAGATGTATATATACGTATTATTAGTGTATGTATATTGGCTAACGACTGAATATTTTTGGCCGAGCAATTAAATATGCTACAAAAAGGAGGACGGTTAAGCCTTCTAGCATAGGCGATGTCTTCTTAAGGTCTGGTCTCTTTGGTACAGATACGACCTTTGAGAAGACGACCATTCTTTTCTACTGTGTGGAATAAGAGCGGGTGCCTTTCATTTATCAAGACGATGTAACTTCCCCTTATAAATGTCCGTGTACTCGATATTTCCAATGTAACTTCAATGGAATCGCATAATCGTATAAGATTACATATTTGTAAATACAAAAGAAAGTATAACATCACGATTATTTGTGTAATTCTCTACCTGACTCTTATTCAGAGACATCCTGTGAACTTGGACCACCAAAACCAGCCCGAATCCATGAAGAAAACACAATTTGATTCGATATGCACAAGCTGTTGAAATTACAAATTTCCATACGATCCTAATGTTTTATTTTAATAAGAATTATCCATAAATTATAAATACATGTTTGGCATTAAGTGGCTTTGAATCTCCATAATTTGTTTTACACAAATACCATGTAATGACCGTAGGGTCTGTTGAACATTTCTGAATTTCTAAAAGTAATTGTAGCTATGTGGGGGGAAAAAGGAAATAGAAAAGGATCATAGCAAGAGTTATATTCAGGAATAAAAGCATTTTCCAAGAAGTATCCCAAAATTCAACGTAATACTAATTTATTAGTCCTAATTATTTGACTTTGCTATGTCTCTTGTTGGTTATTAATTAGTACAGCATAATTTCATCGACACTTCCTCCTCTGTGATATTAGCAAATGAAAAGCTAGCCAAACGTGAGAGAAAGTCGCTCAATTATGTGTCAATTATTTTACTTTATAATAATGGATCTTTTTTTTTCTTTCAATGTCTGATGCGCATTGTTGGGCTCGATTAATTTGGATTCAGTTGAAATATCTTACTTACCGATAAAATGGTCTATACCAAAATCGACTCCACTCCGAAGACTCCAACCGGAATAATGGAATAATGGAAAGTCACTCATCCAACATTGTTGATATCGGATGAGTGTTGTGACAACACGAGTAATCAGTCAGGACAACATCGCTTATGAACATAAGGATATTGCCTGCAGTGTTGTGACAACATCACAGACAACATCTTTATAAATGATTTTGCCTATTCTTCCGGCCAAAACAGTGAGTGTTACTGTGAGATAAAAATGATCTAGGAAAGTTAACCAGGAAGTTGTGTTTAAAACGTGAGACTCTAAGCTCTCGAAACTTCCTTCTGTCTTCCTCAAAAAACGCGTGACAGCAAGAAAACGGATGCAGCAAGAAAACAGTGAAAAGAAGAAGTTAAGCTTGGAAGGAAAGCGACGTGAAGACCATGTCAATATAGTTGAGGATTTCATGGAAGCAGAATCGGTCCAAGCTGCTACCTATTTTCTCTCAATTTCCGCAACAACCAGTGAGAATTTCAAGGAATTTTCACACTATAAATAGAGGAGGAACTTTAGAGTATCGGTATCCAGAAGAAAAGAATCACCAAGAGACGGAAATTCACCATAGAAACTGGATCAAATACCAATGCCTAAAGTAGTATAACAACATCTAGTCTCACATTTCAGTTGCTACTCAGATTTTAGATCAAGTTCATTGTTGAAGCAATTGTAATGAAGATGTTGTATGTTTCTTTATAGATGTTTTGTCTTTAGGCTGAAATCAGATGTGACTTCGTTTTGTTTGTAATTTATTTTTATTTTATTTCTACAAATTGTAAAAAGAAATTCACTTGTATTTGTATATGATAAATACAATACTTCGGTCATTGACCATTAAGGACTATGTTAATATATACCATTGAAAATATAAACCTTGTGTCTTTTACTTTTTCTGCTGCATTTACTCGTTAAGGTTTATTATTGTTTTATCTGGTGTTAACACAACACTGAAGGCAACATAAAGAAATTGTTTAGCTTTTCAAACATTCGAATCTTTAGTTTTTCTACTATTAATTGTTTATCCGTAGCTTCAAATCTAACAAGCATATCCGAATTTTCAAAAATATTCTTATGTATGATCATCTCATTTGATTATTTTTTGCAAAGGTCATTTGTTTAAATAAGGTGGAATGAGATGTGCATGTAAATAATAGATTTTGGGCCTAATTCAACCTCAAAAGCTAGCTTGTAGGGTAAGGATTGTTTAAGTGGAGTTCATATTTTCATTTCATTTCGAATATGTGACTCTTACACTCTCCCGCGCCCACATCCCGTTAACTAAAATCAGTTTCCATTCTCCAATTTCATAGTCTGTTCCTTTGATGATTTTCCTTTTCAACTGTCTTTATATAATAGTAACTGAACTTTATTAGCGAATATTCTGAAAATGCCGGCCAATATTTTTTAAATTATAGTAACAATACATAAACTAATTTTCACCATAACCTTGCCCTCTTATTCTGTCTAAAACACCCCAGCAGAGAGCCAAATTTTCACAAAACTCTCTCTTTCTTAAAAAAATGATTTAGTTTTGTGAAAACCATTTAACACTCCGTATCCATTTTGTTGTACCATAACCAGTAACGTTTTCTTTGTTCGTATTTCTAAGGGATTCAATAACTTTTGCTCTATATATATAATTTTACGATGAAGAGGATTCAATTGAACTCCTTGGCTCTACATATTTCTGCAGCTGGTGGAACTTTTAGCGGTAAAATTGTAAGAAGAAGGATTTCATATTATACCAACATCTCTTTTGATTATTCAATCGACATGTATAGGTGTACATTTCAGCGTCATATTGTTTGTTGAGGGTAGTTAGTTAGTTAGGTATTTAGCTTATTCCCAATCTACCCTTACTAATTAGTACTTAGCATTTTACTGTTTTACCCTCTTGGGATTTTACCATTTTACCCTTATTGTTCTATACATTGTAATGTGGTCTTCACATTCAGTTACACAGATAATAAGAAAACGAAAAGCTTCCACAAAAGCTCTCATGGCTGCTCCTCTCGTCTTCCTCCATTGTTAACATTAGAACTTTCGATTCTCACACCTGACTGCGTTCTAACATGGTATCAAAGCTACAGCAGTAAAGAATCGAAGAGAAACTTACATGCAGCAGTCAAATCAGACTTGCCGAGACGATTGGACATTCTGATCGATTTTCCCATTTTTTGCACTCGCATCATCCTCTTCTAGGTGCGCCTTCGATTGAACAACTCTATGGAGCACATCAACACCTTTGCAAAGATTCGGCATTCTGATGAAGAAGCGGATCTACGGTTTGAACATAGCGGACCATAATCATCCTCTGTTCTTAGGAGCCTCGGACACAGCAGGAGCAATACAAATGGAGATTCAACTGGCAGGTATGGAGAACTACACCTTATGGTGTAGATCTATGAAATTAATTCTGTTGACGAAGAACAAAATCGGATTCATAGATGGTTCAGTTAAGCGAGATACATTCGGTCCTAATCAAGTAAGACAATGGGATCGATGTAACGCTGTAGTCATATCTTGGATTATGAAAAATGTTAATCGAAATTTGTTGAGTAGCATACTGTACAGATCCACTGCTTATGCCGTATGGAAGGATCTGAAAGAGAGATTCGATAAGATAAACTTATCTAGAGTTTATCAATTGAGAAGAGAAATCACAATGTTGACTCAAGGAGTCTCGCCTGTATCAAGCTATTATTCCAGATTAAAGGATTTATGGGATGAGGTCGACTCGATCATTCCTCCACCAATATGTGACTGTATAAGTCCACGAGAATACATAGAGCATCTATCTAATCAAAGGCTTTTGGAATTTTTGATGGGATTGAATGAAGGATATAATCAGGCCAGAAGCCATATACTACTGATGTCTCCTACTCCTAGTGTAAATCAAGCCTATGCAATGGTCGCACAAGACGAGAGTCAGAAACATATGGCAGAGGGATATTCGTATGGAGGAGAAACTGCTGAGAGTATTGCACTGACAAGTAGATTCCCTCAGAACAGACAACAACAGCAGCAGAGAAGGCCATATACCTTCTGTGATTACTGCCAAATGAAGGGACACACTAGAAAAGGGTGTTTTAAGCTAATGCACTGTGAGCACTGTAATAAACAAGGACATGTCAAAGAGAAATGCTATGAGCTGATAGGATATCCATCAGATTTTAAGGGAAGAAAGAAGGTTAATGCAGTCATGACAAATGTGCCCCAATTGGAAGAATGCAGGCAGTTATCCCAGGACCAGCAAGGGCATCTCAGTCACTTGCTGAGAACATGTACACCAGAGAAACTTGAGGAGATAAAAGCTGTGATGTACTCAATGGACACAGGACCTCAGTATGGCCCTCCACCAGTCCATAAAGTCCATATGGCAGGTAAACTTGCACTTGATAAAGAAAGCTCCTGGATAGTTGATTCAGGAGCAACTAACCATATGGTAAGTGATAGAAATATGATTGAACAACCTGATACATTAGAGAATGCAGGGAAAGTCCACACTTACAGTGATATCGCTTCCATTACATGCATCGGGAACTGCAGTTAATCGAGGTGACCTCATTAAACATGTTCTGTGTGTACCCAGCTTCAAGTTTAACTTGCTTTCTGTTTCAAAACTAACAAAAGAATTGAACTGTAGTGCAAGGTTCTTTCCTGACTTCTTTGTATTACAGGATCTCTTCACTGGGAAGGTGAAGGAGATTGGTAGAGAAGTGGATGGTTTGTACATGTTGGAGTCTAAGGGAAGAAGTCTGGATTATATGAAGACAAAGGCAAACATTGCAGTTGTGACAGATGAATGCGGGGCTTTGTACGGGAGGCTAGGCGTGTGCGATGAGTGTTATTAGAAAGATAGATACCTTCAAAAATAAGTCTAATTTCACAATACAACACTGTGGAGTCTGCCCTATGGCTAGACAAACCAGAATAAAGTTTCCAGTTAGTAGCAGTAGAGCTAATAGTGCATTTCATTTGTTACATCTTGATGTGTGGGGACCATATAGGATTCCCACTTATACTGGTATGAGATATTTTCTGACTGTTGTTGATGATCATACTAGATGGACTTGGATTTTCTTACTTCATGTTAAATCTGATGTTATAGTCATTCTTAAGAATCTTAGCACAATGGTTAAAAATCAGTTTGGTGCATGTATTAAGAGTGTTAGGTCAGATAATGGTTCTGAGTTCTTCAACAAATCTTGTAGTGAGTTATTTACACAGCTAGGTATTGTACATCAGAGTTCCTGCCCACATACTCCTCAACAAAATGGAGTAGTGGAAAGAAGACATAGACACATCTTAGAGATTGCCAGAGCCATCAAATTCCAGAGTCAGTTACCATCCAAATTCTGGGGGGAATGTGTGGAAGCAGCTGTGTATGTGATTAATAGGATCCCATCTATAGTGTTAGGGAATGCTTCACCATATGAAAGGTTATATGGCAGAGTTCCTAATCTATCACATTTAAGAGTGTTGGGATGTCTTTGTTATGCTACCAATTTACAGAAGAAGGATAAGTTTGACACTAGGGCCATCAAATCAGTCTTGCTTGGGTACTCATCCAGGCAGAAAGGGTACAAGTTATTCAATCTCACTAATAATACTATCTTTGTGAGCAGAGATGTAGCATTCTATGAAGATATATTCCCCTTCAGAGACCAACAACAGGACAGTATTTCAGATATCAGCAGCCCTATTCCTTCATTCTCTGAAGAACATGTGGAGTCCAACAGACCAGCAGTTCAATCTGAAGACACAGCTACTATTGCAGATGCAGTTGCAGATGGGATTATAGTAGAGAGTTCAGATTTGTCTCATCCTGAGGAAGCTATTTTGCCTGAGGTTGCTGCTGTGCCTATTTCTCCACCTGCTCAGACTCCACCAATAAGAAAGTCTAACAGGACTAGGAGACCTCCCACATGGATGAAGGACTTTATACAGCCTACAGCAGATTCACAGAGTATGCAGACTTGTTTATATCCACTGTCTGCAACTCTCAACTACACAGGATTGTCTTCAACATATCACAGTTTCTTAGTCAAAGAGTCAGAAGAATATGAACCACAATCTTACACTGAAGCAGTGAAAGATGATAGATGGATTGAAGCCATGAAGTCTGAACTTCAGGCTTTAGAGGACAACCACACCTGGGAAATCATGGACCTTCCTGCTGACAAAAAGGCTATAGGTTGCAAGTGGGTGTTCAAGATTAAGTATAAGGCATCAGGGGAGGTTGAGAGATTCAAGGCACGACTTGTGGCAAAGGGATATAATCAAAAGGAAGGCATCGACTATCAGGATACATTTTCCCCAGTGGCAAAAATGGTCACTGTCAGGTCTGTCATCTCGGTTGCTGCTGCCAAAGGCTGGAATGTATATCAAATGGATGTATACAATGCCTTCTTGCAAGGTGATCTCACTGAAGAGGTCTATATGACACTGCCACAGGGTTTCACTAATCAGCAAGGGAAAGTCTGCAGATTGTTGAAATCCCTCTATGGGCTGAAGCAGGCTTCTCGACAGTGGAACATTAAGTTGACCACTGCCTTGCTCTCTTTTGGTTTTGTCCAAAGTTATCTGGATTATTCCCTGTTTACCAAGAGAGATGATGATAACTTGGTTGTTGTTCTTGTTTATGTGGACGATTTACTCATTACAGGCAATGATCCACTCCTCATCCAGGAGACCAAGTTCCTGCTTCAACAGAAATTCAGAATCAAGGACTTAGGGGATTTACGATATTTTCTTGGGCTGGAGTTTGCCAGGAATGCCACTGGAATTGTCATGCACCAACGTAAATATGCCTTAGAGTTGATTGCTGATTTGGGTTTCACAGGTAGCAAGCCTGCTGGTTCCCCTTTGGAATTGAATATCAAGCTCACTTCTTTTCTTTTTGATCAACATGTACTTCCCAATTCCACTGTCTGTGGTCACAGTGATCCTCTTTTGGATGATCCAGTCAGCTATCAACGACTGATTGGTCGACTTCTCTACTTGACTCATACTAGGCCAGACATTGCCTTTGCTGTCCAGAACCTGAGCCAATTTCTGCAAGCTCCTAAATCTTCTCATCTTC
This sequence comes from Przewalskia tangutica, assembly GCA_029844215.1. NCBI lineage: Eukaryota > Viridiplantae > Streptophyta > Magnoliopsida > Solanales > Solanaceae > Przewalskia > Przewalskia tangutica. Next base: position 123,081,381 of record CM056730.1, on the reverse strand, counting down.
TGGCAGCACATAGAATAGTCAAATACATTAGGAAGGCTCCTGGACTGGGCATTTTTCTGTCCTCTGGTGGTTCTGTCCAATTGTCTGCTTATTGTGATGCTGACTGGGCGTCATGTCTCAACACAAGGAGATCCGTTACGGGGTACTTGGTTTTCTTTGGTGCATCTCTTATATCCTGGAAATCGAAGAAACAAGAAACTATCTCCAGAAGCTCGGCTGAGGCTGAATACAGAAGCATGGCTTCTGTCGTCGCAGAGGTGGTCTGGTTGTCTCGCTTGTTTGCAGAACTTGCTGTTTCATTGTCTTTGCCTATTCCCCTGCACAGTGACAGCAAGTCCGCAATCCAGATTGCGGCAAATCCTGTTTTTCATGAACGTACTAAGCACATCGATATTGATTGCCACTTTATCCGAGAAAAGATACAACAGGGATTGATTTCCACAGTCTACATTCCTACTGCAGCTCAACCTGCCGATGTGTTAACCAAGGCCTTGACTCAGGGGCATCACTCCTATTTACTCTCCAAGCTCGGTCTGAAGAACTTGTTTTCAGTACCTAGCTTGCGGGGGGGTGTTGAGGGTAGTTAGTTAGTTAGGTATTTAGCTTATTCCCAATCTACCCTTACTAATTAGTACTTAGCATTTTACTGTTTTACCCTCTTGGGATTTTACCATTTTACCCTTATTGTTCTATACATTGTAATGTGGTCTTCACATTCGCCATACGTATAATAAGAAAACGAAAAGCTTCCACAAAAGCTCTCATGGCTGCTCCTCTCGTCTTCCTCCATTGTTAACATTAGAACTTTCGATTCTCACACCTGACTGCGTTCTAACATTGTTTCTACTTTTTGGGATCGAGAATGTTGCAGTTGTTGTTTGCAGCGGGGTTCATGGTGCGCCGCTTGCGCTCTTTCTACCGCCAATTCGGAGTTTGAACTCGTTCGTGGAATCATTAGAATTTTTACACTATGAGGTCACATCAATATGTAATTTAAGTACCACCCTTCGCTTTGGCAGCTTCTTCTCCAGATACTTGGCCATCCCTCCTGTACTTCTCCTCTCTTCACCCCCAACTCCAAGGTAGTGGAATAAGTCATGCCTTGTTGAAATCTCTTTCGTTTTCTCAAGAAATTTTATTGCATGGTTTTTATTCATTAAGTAGGAAGTTTATGTTGCTTTTTGAAGTGTAATAAAGTTGGAATTTGCTTTGTGAAAGAAAATTGATCAAAATAGTCCTTTATGTATGAGGCTAATTGTATTTGGTCTTTAATATATGCTAGTGATCATATTCAAGTTATCAATCGTGTAAGCAAGTTTATACTATCGATGTTAATGTATAGCCCGTGAAAGGGGAGCATCGTGATGGTAAAGTTATTTTCATGTGACCTATATGCAGTGGCAGATCTACATACAAGCATGGTGGTGCAGTTGTATCCAGGTTTTTTTTTATATATACAAAACGATGTCGTTTTGTTGTCAATAGCCACAAAACGACATCGTTTTATACTCTACTCACATTGCCTCGCAAACTATTTTTTTGCTACGCAAAAAAATATTAATTCGTATGTTTGCACTATCAGATTTTATTGTTTGAATCTGTCACTGCCCATATGCATTATAGGTCACATATTTGAGCCATAAGATCAACGCAAAAAAATATTAATTCGTATGTTTGCACCATCAGATTTTATTGTTTGAATCTGCCACTGCCCATATGCATTATAGGTCACATATTTGAGCCATAAGATCAATTATTGATGTTTATATTATGATAGAATACCTACATCACATTTCCGTGGAATCACCAGGTTGCCTTTTACACTTTCGTGGGATGCAGTCCTTCATCGAACCTTACGTGAACGCGAAATACTTTGTGCATCTAATTGTCTTTTTTCACATAATTTAACATGTAATAGTAGATTACTTATAATTTATAATACTTGATCAATCAATTGTTACTAAATAATATCATATTAAGTTAATTTTAAGTGATTTGATGAAATAAATATCTTTGATACTAATGCATAAAGCTTAAACTCTCGACTCTCGACCGATCCTTTATAAGGTGGATACTTTTAGTGATAAATTAAGAAAAACTAAAACTAATAAAAAATTACACTTGGCCATATATATATATATATATATATATATATACGCGCGACATTTATCGGTATAAACTATCATTTCTGTTTGTTGCCATATATTAAGGACTAAAATACATCTAGCCCATACACTTGGGACTATTTTAGCGTTTTCACTTCATTTAACATGTTAATTCGTTGATTTTTAAGTTAATGGTTAATTTAATCAAATTTTGAATTCTTTAATTAGATTTGATTCAACTGGTTGCCGAACCCTATGGTTGAAATAGGATCCGACCCGAACCCGATTTCTTTCATAAATGGTTCTTTGTTTTCACTTTGAAAGATCCGAGAAAAAATTGAACACTTGAATGGTGGAACGAAGAGACACTAATACAAATTTATGCATTTGTTGGAAATTGGGGAACTTGCTGAATGTATATTGAAGGAAAAATAGGTTCACTTTTATTAGCCTATTGTCAAATTAATTTCAATTTTTTAAAGAATATCTCTATATTTATCTCTGTTTTATGCCTGTATAAATCGAAGATGCGTACTGGTTTGGTTGACTGCAAGCTCAGAATTGGAGAATTTAGGGCCTGTTTAGTCATGAGAATTTTTCACTTTTTCAGGAAAATTTTATTTGAAAATCAGATTTTTAGCCATAAAAATTCCAAATACAACTTTGAAAAATACCTAAAAACCTGTTTTCACTTTCTCTTTTTGAGTGCATCAAACAATCAAATATTCTCTGCAAAAACGAACTCTGTCTTTAACTCCAACTTCAAATTTCAAATAAAGTGAAAAATATTTAATTTTGATGGCCAATCGCCTACTTAGAGAAGAAAAGGTTTAAAAAAAAGTTCTTCAGTGTTTTGTGATATGGATTTTCTGAGTAACAACTGAGAAATGTTGTTTATCTAAGTTCCTGTAGTTATTTAAAGCTACAACATATGAAAGGATCCAACATTATTTACTTTCAATCTCTACAAAATTAAATTGATCATGTTCCTTTTCTTTTGTTGTCCTAATTGATTTTTGCTTTCTTTCCTTTATGGAGATTGAGAACGTATATTTTAACTTTTATGTTTGCCGTGTCATCTTTTTCTTTGTTCAATATGTATACTTGCATGCTGGTGGGTGACCGTTTTGTATCTGGCTTGAGTTAGACTGTAAATGGATCTTATGCTACCGTGCCCGGCCATTCTATCTAGTATTTAATACTAAGTCTAGTAGAGTAGAGACAATCATATTTTATTTGCATGTGTTATGACTATAATTCAAGTGATCGTTTGGTATCTGGCTTGAGTTAGAAGAGCTTATGCTAGTGACCGGCCCTGCTATCTATTATTTAGTACTATGACTAGTAGAGTAGAGACATTCACAATTTGTTCCTACCCTAATAATATTACTTGAATTGTTTAAAAGATATATCCAGTTCTCATTTCAATGGTCATACTTAGTTAAAGCACGAAATTCAGTTTGAGAAGAAAGGACTAGTACTGTAGAAGTCTGATTTAATTGGTTGAAGCATAACATCATTTTCTAGTGCTTCTTTCTATCCTTAAAGCTCATAATCACCATTAGAATATTGATGCAACTCATAGAGGTGAGTGTATAGTGAAAAAAGGGAAGCTATTAAAGAAATAGCATTGGTAGGACAAGAAGGAAACTGTGGACCCAAGATGCTGTAGTACTAAGTATGTGGAGTATCATTGTTTTTATTTCTGAATAGGCTTTGTTGGAGAAGCTGCCATCTAAAGAAATCAAGAGAAGTGTATATATGCTATGTTCATGTGCTCAAGGAATTCTTTAAATATGTTTACTTGGCATATTTTGGCCTTGTTTTTGAGGCCTTAAGATAAAGTTTTATAATTTTTCCTGTTGGTAAACATAAACAAAATCAATGTCATTTGGTTGTTGAGTTAATGGGTGTAAACATCTAATATATTGTTACTTTTGTCAGTATTGTGAATTCATCGCCCTCTCATCCCTTCTATCTCTATGTCAAACAGCTTTGTGAGCAAAGATAAGTATGAGGTAGCTGGGAATTGACGTAGCGAATTTATGGTTTCTGAAGCACTGCACCAGTCTTTCATGGCTACCAAGCTTGCATGTACATCATCTCTGCCCTGGATTTGGGTGATTGAAGCACTGGCAAGTTTCAATGAAATTGACACATCTTTACTCATCAGTATGTGTGTAGTTACAATTGTTTTATTTTGTGGAAGCTGTTGTTGAATTGTTGGCATCAGAATTTTGACTTAATAGTTCATGTTAACAGATTTGGTTAAGAGGACTCCTGAACTTTCTGATGATTTGGGTAGAAATGCAAGGGAAATGGTTTCCTTGAGAATTTTAGAGAGCTTATTTGTTCGGAAAACCTCAGGTGCAAATAATGTCGCTTCAGTTCCAGGTGACAAAATTGAACTTGATCCGTCAAGGAGCTGCGAAGATGTACTTCACCGCATATTGTTGGAGGTAATTAATTCTGTCTTTTACTTATCTAGGGTGGAGTATTTGATTCAGTTATTTGAAGCTCTAAGCGAAGGACCCATTTACAAGGAAAATGGTCTCCTTGAGAGTTTTAAATGCTAGTGTTTTACACATGCTTAGTTGTGTATTTGCATGTAAATAATCCTAGGTGCCTGCTTCAGAATTAAAAACAACAGCGCCGGAGATGTTGAAATGGGATGTTCGGTCATTCATTATGAAAAAAAGATCTCACTTGCTGAAGTGTCTTTTACAACAAGTAAGCTAGGTTTAATAATGTTTCAAATTTGAAAAGTAGGAACTTATAGAAAATATTGTCTGATTCTCTGGGATTGCTTTATTTTCTGTTTAAAACAGCTTAAAGGTGCCATTGTAAAATCCATGGATCCTCCTTTTGCGTCCTTGAAAGAGAAAAGTGGATTGGAGTTCGGGAATCACTCCAGAGACGGTGTCACTGTTGATGCTGTTGATTCTGATGGCTTTAAGCAGGGGCATGAAGTAGGAGGTGTGAATACCCGATGTGTTGCACCAACTGGGAACTTGAATACTTTTACCCAGGGCAACACAAGTGACCTGCAAGAAAAACAGCCTGGAAGCACTTTGGTGCCTGCTAAGAGGAGTATTAATGCCTCTACTGCTTATGAAATAGAAGTCAATGAAACTGAAGCCATATCAGAGAACAGTTCTGATCCTTGTGCAAAGGCTGCCAAGAAATTTAAGCAGGATGTTATTAGTCCCATTCAGAACACAGTTCCTGATTTGATATCATCTCAAAGAGATGGAGTCCCAGCAGAATCATGTGGAGGAAGTCAACCTATTATTGGAAAAAGGAACTCGGAAGATGAATCTCAAGTTGGTACCCTCGAAGCAAATGGATTGCTGAAGGATGGTAGCGCTAAGCATGCTGCATCAAGAAGTGTTTTATGTGGCGTTGACTCTAATATCAATTATCTCTTGCCTCAAAGAGCGAGTGCAGACAAAAAGTTCCAAAATATTGGAAGTAGCAGCAATCGCTGTGCTGAACTGGGAACATCAAGTGGCTCCAAAGGTGTCCTGGAATGTAATCTTCCACAATATTTGCGAAATGGTGAACCTTCTAAAGGAGACAAAGAGAATATAGAGCAAAGTCATGAATCTGAATTTTCTAGTAATACTGATGAGTATCACAATGAAAGTACTGTACTTGCTTCACAGAAAAATGATTTCTTGAACTCGCAATATGCTCAGGGTGAAGATTCTTTGGCAACTGTTGATTGTACAGAGCTTAATCTTTGTGTGAAGTGTAATAAAGGGGGAAACTTATTTGTTTGTAGTTCGGATACCTGCCCTTTAGTTGTTCATGAAAGTTGCTTGGCTTCTGTACCCAACTTCGATTACAAGGGAAACTTCTATTGCCCCTTTTGTTCATATTCTCGAGCGATTTCTGAATACCTGGAAGGTAAGAAGAAGGTCTCACTTGCTAGGAAAGATTTGAATGCATTTATTGGCTTGGGAGCTGGACAACGATCAAAGAAGTCACTACCTAGGTCACAAGGAATGAAGCAGCATCAATCTCGAGGGGGTAAGAATGAACAACTGTGCCGCAATGCGAATAGGAGGAATTCATTGAATGAGGTCAAAGAAGCAGAGAGTGCTCCAGCCGATTGGAGTTCTGTCGGAGCTCAAGTCATGCAAACCGGTCCACTTACTCAGCCAGAGGCTTCTCTACTCCGCAATGAAAATGGAAGGAATTCATTGAATGAGGTCACAGAAGCAGGACGTGCTCCAGTCAACAGGAGTTCTGTCGGAGGTCAAGTCATGCAAGCCGGTTCACCTACTCAACCAGAGGCTTCTCTACCCCGCAATGAAAATGGGAGGAATTCATTTGAATGAGGTCACAGAAGCAGGAAGTGCTCCAGCCGACAGGATTTCTATCGGAGCTCAAACATGCAGACCAGTTCACCTCAACCAGAAGCTTCTGTACGTGAACAATGCTTAGTAGCTGGTCAACAACCTGATGAATCACCTCTTAGATGTCATAGATCAAGACGGAATCAGTCCAGAGAGGAAGAAAAATTGTGTCTTGATGCGAATAGAAACAAGATTTCTTTGGAGAAGGCTGAAGAAGCAGGAAGTTGTCCAGTCAATAGAAATATTATGAATGCCGAAGTCATGCAGATGCAACCACCTCAACCACAAGAAAGTTCTTTTATAGAAGAAAGTTCTGAAGAAGAAGATGAGATAGGTGGTTCCAAATACCATGTACAATTTAGGAATCGAGAAAAGAAGTAGTAAGTCTTATGCACTTCTCCGATTATGCAAATCATGCCGTCACTTCATGTTTTCTTCCAAAAGTGTCATCCGTTTCCCTTATACTTTCCGGTGTCTGCATTTTTTCCTGCATTTTCTGCTCTTGCTCTTGCTCTTGCTCTTGCTCTTGCTCTTGCTCTTGCTCTTGCTTTGCTTTTGCTTTTGCTTTTGCTTTTGCTTTTGCTTTTGCTCTGTCTTGAGCCGAGAGTCTCTCGGAAACAGCCGTTCTACCTACCAAGGTAGAGGTAAGGTCTGCGTACACACTACCCTCCCCAGACCACATTGTGGGATTTCACTGGGTATGTTGTTGTTGTTGTTGTTCCTGCCTTTTTTGCATTGAATCAAAACATTTTGTTAGTAATAATTATTATCAGTCATGTGATTGTTTTTTTCTTTTTGTTATGATATCTACCTCTGATTGTTTGATGTTCATTTTCATTGTTAGAGCGAGTAGTTGGAAATTTTGTATAAAGGATGTACTTTTTATTTGCAGTACCTTTCCTTTAAATCCTCGACCAAGGAGGAAGAAGCTCCCATGGACAAAAATAGAGGAGGAAACATTAAAGGTACATGCATATTCTTTTGTCTAAATTTTGCTTGTTTTCTGCCTCATGCTAGTTCTCTCCTTGTAAATGTGGTAAGAATGCACCCCCTTTGTTCTAATAGAAGGGAGAAGTCACCTCTTTTTTCTGTGTGAGTGGTGTGTGTGTATACATATATTACTTACGAAAAAAAAGATTGTCCCGTTCTCTGGATCACAACGATAATAAGGGGTTTCTTTTTTGTTGGTTTCACTCGAGTTTTGGAGGAATTTACATGAGGCTGTGCTTTTCCTTTTATGTTGCATATATTAAGGAAAAATATCAATTTTAGTGGTTTTATTTTAGTCAGTACTTTCCCCTTTGGCTATCTTTTGGTGTACTAGTCTTTGTCATTGCTTCTGCAGGAGGGATTACTACGATTCTCACATTGTCGTGATAGATGGAAGAGGATTTTGGATTTTGGATGTGATGTTTTCCTGGAAGGTCGGACAGCCGGGGACCTCAAAGATAAGTGGAGAAACATTAGCAAAGCAACCGAGAAAGCGACGTAAAGGTTTCTTTTTCAAATGGCCTCTATAGATGTGTATAATTGTCTAATATTGTTGGCTGCTCTTTTGGAACTACATATTGTGCATAATGCAGCTACAGTTAATGTGGTTAAAGTCTCTCCGATGGTAGTTCCTGTTAGGCTCAAGGTCTCTCGAGCCTTCTGTTGTTGTACCTTGAGGTATTTGTTTTTGAAGTTTTTTTTTTTTTAAACTGGTAACTGTAATTATTATTTTTTTGAACTATTAAAGTACAGTGTAATTCTATGTTTGTCGTATTCGTATATATCATCTGCATTTTTTTTTCCACGTACCAATTAGCTGCATGATAAATTGATAATACACCAAGAATGTAAAGGGGAACATAAGTCCGTGTTTCTCCTTTTATTACTCTCACAGGTGTACTAATAGACATTACTACATATTACTACTAGTCTTCAACTAGTTTCTTTTCTGTATACCATTTGTTGTCAACTTGTCGTCTCTTTTGGATGAGATGACTACCCTGCCTCTCCCTCCGCTCCGAGAGTAGTGGCAGAGTCAGAAATTCTAAATAGTGGTGGAGCCATGGATTCTAACAAAGAGGTTTGAAAAAGAGGTAAAAATGTCACAACTGAGATTCCAACCTACAATCGACTTAAAGCAATTTTTGAGTCATTTGTTACACTGGAAGCTATTAAGGTTTCAACCATTTATATATTTTCAAGACAAAATTATCTTTTCCTTATTTCCATTGTGTAATTCTCTAATGAAGTAAATTCGATTAAACCCCTCTCGGATCAGGTCCTAAGGCAGATCCACAATATAATATATATAGGTTTATGTGAATTCAGAGTAATTTTGTCAAAACTTTATATATGTATTAAAAAATTCACTAAAGATCTATAAATATTTGGTTGTGAACCCAATTATTATAAATATAACTTGAGGTTGTTGTGCATAGGAACTTATAAACTTCAAATCCTGGATTCGTCCGCCCCGGCACCGTAAATCCGCTCCCTTTATAGCTGTGTGTGCGCACAAATGGAGTTTGTTTTTCAGTGTGATTCAAGTTGTGTGCGTACGTATATGATTGCATGGGATAAAGATAAAGAGAAAGACTCAAGAATCAGGCTGTGAATGTCAGGAAAACATGTGAATTAGAGGCTCGTGAATGACGAAAAATTCTGTGAGGTGTTTTTTAATTACTTACTACAGCTTAGTAGTTGCTCACTGGCTAGTGTTTCTTCTTCTATGAATATCTTTGACTATGAGACAAGAATGTTGAGTAGACCATTAATAGAGAATCCAAGGAATGTGAGGTGTCATTCTGCATTCAATTCAAAGCAATCGCTTTAGTTAAGATTAGAGTTACAATGATAGCTTTCTTCATAGGAGTATAATCTTAATTTCTTTAAAGAAATTTAAATTACACATCAGGATTATTTTAAAATAAATAAAAAAGTAACCTAAATAGCTGCCCAATCGCTTAAATTAAAAAATAATCGGCGGATATATATTAGTATATGTACAATCCATGTATTATATATGTATAACCATATATAATTAACATATCATTTATATATACTGGTAATAAAAATAAACGATACATGTATTTATAACTCTCATCAATACCACTAGATTAAACTGATCATTGGATTTAAGTTGTATTTATTGTCAGCATAATAAAGTTTTATACTATCAGTGTGGTTTAATATATTATACTTAGCAAGTTACTGACCATTTATATTAGGTTACTCATAATCAGTGGCGGAGGTACATACAAGCAAGGTGGTGCAACTGCACCACCAGTTTTTTGGATTTTTTTATCATAACGACGTCGTTTTGGATGAAACGGTGCGTTTTAAATTTCTTCCATCAAAAAAAAAATTGGCTGAACAAAAACATCTCTGCACCACTAGAATTTGTTTATTGTCTCCGCCACCGCTCATAATATACCTTGTATATAATCTTGATTGTGTAGCTAGGTTTTTGTCAGCAGGAGCAGCAGCTATATTAGAAGTAAAGAATAATGTGACTTGACATTATATTCGGAGTACATACAGTATAATACTTTGCTCAAAACGGTCACATGCATGAGCTCTTCTTATAAGACTTTCTACAAACGTGAAAACATTTAAATCAAAACTACAAATTCTTCCCTATACATATCCCCCGCGCCTTCCAATCTATCCCTCACACTCAACACTTGCCAACAAATATTACGCTCTTCACTACTACCCTTCACTAAGCTAACTTCATACAATTTTCTTGCACTCATTGGCCTTACAATACGGCATTGATAATCTAGTCTAGACATGGACAGCTACAAAAGAAATCCACTCAAACCATGGAAGAAGGGGCCCGCAAGAGGGAAAGGGGGCCCACAGAACGCGTTATGCGAATACAGAGGCGTTCGACAACGAACATGGGGAAAATGGGTGGCAGAAATCAGAGAGCCTAAGAAGAGAACAAGGATGTGGTTAGGATCTTTTGCTACAGCTGAAGAAGCTGCTATGGCTTATGATGAAGCAGCGAGGAGATTATATGGACCAGATGCTTACCTTAATTTACCTCACATGAGGGCTAATTTCAATCCATTGAACAAATCACAAAAGTTCAAATGGTTCTCTTCAAGCAATAATAATTTTGTTTCATCATTTATTCCTAATAGCACTGGCTTGCTCAACCTAAGTGCTCAGCCTAATGTTCATGTAATTCATCAAAGACTTCAAGAACTCAAGAGAACAGAAGCGGCAGCATCAACTTCGAGTTCATCAGTCAGTACTGATCCCAAAAATGAAATTCAAAACTATAGTAAACAACACGACATGCCAATTTCACAAGTGATCAAGGAGAGGGAAGTTGAATTCTCATCACACAACAAAGTAGCGGTTCATGATGATCAAGCAGAGAAGCCTCAGATTGATCTGAATGAATTTCTTCAACAGATTGGAATGCTGAAAAGAGATGATCATCAGCAGCCTGATAAAAGTCGAGATTGTTTCACAGACGATAGTTTGGTTGCTAATTTATATGATGATACAACAAGTTACAATTGGGACACATTGGGTGCAATAACAGGTATAGAAAATCATGAGGCAGCAGCAGAGGCTAGTAGCTTTGTTGGTGCTTACAATGTTAATGATGAGCTTATGTTTCCCTCTTCAATATGGAACTTCTAAATAATTGAATGATTTTTGTAGGTCTATATGACTAGCTTTGTTGTAGCTGCTTGTGTACATCAGTTAAGAGGGAAAAACTTTCAAACCACACCAGGGATATCCCCTGTTCTCTAGGGGTGGAAGGGAAAGACTACATATATAATGGATTAAGAGGATATTTTCTGATGTTAGTAGAATAGGTATAGACATATTGCAATAGCTTCTTCCTTTTTTTCGGTTTCTCACCTGGTGTCCGGTACCCGTATTGGGACCTTACTAAATCTGAATCCGCTCTGGGAAGTCCACATTCAGGGTAAAGCGTTTTCAACAAAGGCGATTTCATACCTAGGACTTGAACCCAAAACCTCTAATTAAGTATGAAAGAAATGTAACACCCCACCCCAATCCTTATTGGTTATTGCAATGGTATTTATACGTACTAAAACTCCCCTTGACGATAATTTTTGAAAGAATTTATCTTAGACGCACTGGATTATGTAATGAATCTTTTACATGGTCAATGTATTTTAACCGATTAAGAAAGGTTATTTACTAAGATGACATGTTGCTACTGGTTATCTTAACTTGATGGTAAATATCACTATGAAAATATGAGGCAATTACAAACATAGATAAAATAAATTGCCAGGTCCAACAAATAGACCTTTGTTATTGTATTTCAAATACCAACAGTAGTTCAAAATAGAGCGCCCTCTATCACGTGTTCTTTGACAGTTATAATGATACTCCATCCATCTCACAATGCTTTCACTATTAGCTATTAGCAAGTCAATAATATTTTAACTATAAAATAAATTGATTTATGGCATCTTTACAATGTCAAGTTTAAAATTATACTCTAAGTTTAAGAAACCAATGTCTGAATCCACACAAACATTACTTGCTTGAACCTTCATACTCTGAACACCACCATTCTTTTTAGACCCGAGAAAGTAACACGTTTACCAACAGAACCTTCAAATAGGAGTGTCATCACTCATCAGGCACAGAGCTCTTTTTTCAAGTGTCCTCCAAGAATAGTCAGTCACACCGCACACGTGAAGGTGACAGCCTAGTGGCCTCACATCTTTTGCAATATGAATTCAAGAATCATAAGAAATGGAAGTTCATGACATGAATTAAGCGTTGACCAAGTGTGTGTTTGGTTGAGCTTATTTTAAGCTCATAAGTGTTTTTTTTTTAAATAAACACTTATTAAAATATTGAGAGGTGTTTGGTTGAAGTTACTTTAAAATAAGAGTAGAGCTTATTTTAAAATAAGCACTTACTCCAAAAGCCCAAAATTTTGGCTTTTTGGAGTAGAACTTATTTTGGCTTTAAAAAATTTTATTTTTTGTACAAAGGTGCTTTTTGGATTGGCAAACAAACACCTAACAACTTTTTGATAAAAGTTCTACTTGAAAAAGCTCTATTTAAAAAAACTCTACTCCTATAAGCTCTTTTTAATAAGTTGTACCAAACGGAGCCTAAGTAATATTCGCCAAGACGTTATAAGAGAGGAAAAAGAAAAGGCAACTTCCAGAACTTCAATAAGTTACAGTGCTGCAGTATGCGGCAACAAGCAGCCTTGAAACTACTACTCGAAACTCAAAAAGGCTGGTGGCATTCTTAACTGAGTTATTCCAAGGGAGGTTGAACAAAATCCAGAAAGGAAGGGGGAAGTGGGTTGGGGTGGGGGTGATATGTAGCTTTAAAGACATAACACCCCACCCCAATCCTTATTGAACCTGAAACCTCTAGTTAAGCAATGACATCAAATTGATAATTTCTGATGTTACTACAAGCATAGCTAAGGTTTACCAGCAATTTGAAGAATATGATTCTCTGGTAATATGACGAAAAAATAAAAAATCACTTGTAGATAAGGGCGTCACGACCAGGCCCAATACCAACGTAGTGGATAGGTACCCCAACAAGCTCCTCTATCCTTTCTACATACTCGCATGCAGCCTTCGGCAAGTCAGAATACTTCCTGATGGAAGAAATATCAGTCTGCCATCCAGGCAAAACTTCATACTCCACCTACATAGATAAGATAAGAGTAAAGAAAATATATAGTAGAAGTCACAATACAAGAAAGTACAAAATGTAATAAGATACAAGCAACAGGGGGATAAAGAAGACTCAATGTGCATACTGAAGGTCTTGAGATATCAACAGCCAATAGAAAAAAATTATGACGTTCGGGAGAAAAAGACAAACGGAAAGAACAAAAAGTACCAAAAATCAGGAAATTTCGTTTCCTTCCACCTTCCAATAAGGGTAGAGGAAATTAAACTAAAGTTAACTCCTCACTAAAAACAAAACTTTTCTGAACAAGATTTATGCTTTTCCGCTCATCAATGAGTTAATATGGCTCAATTTCCCCAAAACATTCACATGAAAGTTGGAAGTGATAATCTGGGTTTCCAAACAACACAAAATCATCATGTAAAAGATGATGTAGAAAGAAAAAAACAAGAAACTTACCTTTATTTGTTCAAGAAGACAGAGATCAGAAGGAAAAGAATTTAATGTTGAACCATCAGGATGCCTATAAATAACACCCAACTGAATTTCTGACAGATCTGACAGCACATCTAGTTTTGTTAGGTTTAGAGAAGCAAATCCATTTATTTGACAGCAGAATTTCAGTGCAACTAGGTCAAGCCAACCACAGCGACGTGGGCGTCCAGTAGTTGTGCCAAACTCCTGCCCAGCAAAACGAAGAAGGTCGCCACCTTTGCCCATGATTTCTGTTGGGAAAGGACCAGAACCTACTCTTGTGGTGTATGCCTTAACCTGCAGGAGAAGCATCAATTAAAAAATCTCAATATTTGCTGCTCTATGCTTAAAATGCAATAAATGCAGACTGAGGATCGTATTTTTCTGGCTAAAAGCTGGGTGTATTGCACGTCTAGCTGATCAACAATGATAGATGTACTGCAATATAGTTTTGGAAAGATAACACCAGTTTTTATTTCCATAATATTAGCTAGACTTTTGGACAAAATTGAAAATCATGAGAATTCTTCATTCTTTAGTATAAAAGGACAAAAATTCTTTTAAGAAAATAATTCAAGTTTGGCTTACCACACCAACAAGATCACCGACAACTCTGGGAGCAATACCAAGACCTGTGCAGATTCCCCCAGCTGATGGACTGGATGAAGTGACAAAAGGATATGTCCCAAAATCGATATCCAACATAGTTGCCTGACCACCTTCTACCAAAATCTTCTTTTTCTGAGATATAGCATCATTCATGAAGTGTACAGTATCTGTAATGTAGGGTTCCAACCTCTCAGCAAATTTCTTGTAGCGTTCCACTTCTTCCCTGAGCATATCAGGGCCATACTTAAAACCTTCGAATCTTGAAGCGGCATCTGATAATAAAAGATCAAGCTTTTGGGGGAATGTGTCCATGTGCCTTAAATCACTTACCCTTATGCCATTTCGAATAACCTTGCTTGAATAGCAAGGCCCAATGCCTCTCTTGGTGGTTCCAATAAAGGATTTAGCTAGCTCAGCTTCTCTAAGCCCATCTATTTCTTGGTGAAAATCAAATAACAAGTGAGCACGATCAGATACCAAGATCCTTCCTTGGCAAGAAACTCCATTAGATTCAAGACCATCAATTTCTTTAAAGAGTCCTGGTAGATGCACCACGACTCCATTACCAATAACACATACAGTTTCCTCATTGAGAATCCCTGAAGGGACAAGGTGCAGAGCAAACTTCTTTCCCTCAGAATTGTAAATAGTGTGCCCAGCATTTGCTCCCCCCTAACACCAATAAACATTATTGAAAAAATCAGCTAGCGTAATTAACAAGTTCATCTATACCAGGCAATAAAAATGAAGTACAATGATACGATGGCAAAAAAAAAAATACAAATAACAGGTTTAAAACAAATTGGTATAGGTAATAAATACATATAAACGATCTACCAAATATTTGATCTAAATGTTGAAATTTCATATGATAATAGGAAGAATCTAGAATCAAAAGATAGAATTAGAAATAGCTTCCTCCAAAAACTATGATCTTGAGGTGTCACTGTTGGGGTGTGCGAACAAAGTCCCACATAAAAGAACCTACATATAAGTTGTAGGATTCTCTTAATGGTGTGAGGCCTTTTGGGGAAAATCGTGTGGGCTTGGCCCAAAGCGGACAATATCACACCATGTAAGAGTGTCTTGGGCTATTTTAGCCCAGCAACTGATATCAAAGCCCATGGTTCACGGGACGAGTATGAAGACGGAGGAGTGTGGCGTGGGGCCCGGCTTAGTGACTTTGCCCATCTATTGAGTCGGTGCAGTACCTTTACCCGTATATTGAAGATTGCTTACACAACAAAGTAGCAGCGGACATTGGCGGCCATAAATACTTGGAGTAGGATGTGGGTGGCACACAATTAATATTCAAATTAGCACATAACTGGTGATGGATTGTGGAACTTAGTTCGAGGGGGAGATTGTTGGGTGTGCGAACAAAGTCCCACATCGAAAGTGGAAAGGAAAAAGAACCTACATATAAGGTGTAGGATTCTCTGTGAGGTCTTTTGGAAAAAAACGGTGCGGGCTTGGCCCAAAGTGGACAATATCACGCCATGTAAGAGTGTTTTGCGCTATTTTAGCCCAACAATCACTAGGCGTCATTGGGAAGCCGTCTTGTATACTAATTCACCTACTTACTGAAACTAAGTATATCTCACTGAAATTCCAAATAATGAAGCAACAACAACAACATAACCAACAACATAACCAATGTAATCCCACAAGTGGGGTTTGGAGAGGGTAGAGTGTATGTAGACATTACCCAAGAGAGGTTGTTTGCGAAAGACCTCGGCTCAAGTGCAGCAAATCAAAGTAGTTATGAAAAAAAACATAATGGTAACGAAGAAACCAGGCAACTAATAGGGAAAGCAAGCAGTACAAAGCATTCAGGAGAAAAATAGTGTGATTGCTCCAGACTACCACCAAGCCTAATCCCACCGAAAAGCAAGACAAAGTTCAACTACCTACTAACCTTCTCCTAATCCCCGACCTTCATACCCTCCAAATAACAAACCAAATACCATTATTGATATGCCCTAATCCAAGACATTAGCTTACAAAATCAGTGTTATCTATAGCCACTTAGCAAGTTATTACTATATTTCTAAGGTTATTAAATATATTAGGCTTGATATAGAGTATTACTACTTGTTGTAGCTCAAAAATGAACATTAATTCATATAAATATATACCTAACAACGAGCACCAATATCGAAATGCTTACAGTATCAGTGTTATTTAAGGTTATTATATCAGGTTTGATATATAGAGTATTACTACTTGTTGTAGCTCAAAAATACTTTAGTAACATAAATTCATATAAATATACCTGACAAGTGACAACAAGCAACAATATCAAAATGCTTACAGTATCGATGTTATTTAACCGATTATAGGAAGTTATCACTCTATTTATAAGGTTATCATAGCTCAAAATACTTTATTAGGAACATAAATTCATATAAATATATACCTGACAACGAGCAACGATATCGAAATGCTTAGCTAATATATCAACGAGCTTTCCTTTTCCTTCATCGCCCCATTGGCAACCTAACACACCTGATACCTGACTCAGTGACTCAATTCGACTCAGTCCTGACTCGTTGACCGCCTTATGGTCAACTACTGAGGCAATTGGCTTTGTCGAACACACGATAATTGAAGAATTCTTCTTCCTTTGCTGGAACTGAAGAATCCTACAGCCATTGGTTCCATTGTAACCGAGGGCCCCACTCCGGTGAGTTACCTTTGATGTTGTTGTTGCTGTGGTGATTGAGGTGGAATCGAGTCTTAGGGTTGAGACGTTCATTGTGATGGTGATGGTGGCGGCGTGCGGCGGCGGAGAAAGAGGAGGGGAAATGTCTTTTAAGGGTTTAGGTTCAGGAGATTGTTCTTAATTATAGGTATCTAGTTAATTTCTGGATTGAAAATAAAGTCTCTTTAATAGGACTTGTTTAGTTGTTTACATTTCTCCATCTAATGTTGTATATGTGAAAATATTTGATTAAACACGCATTAAAAAATGAAATAAAAAAATAAATTTATAATTTAAAATAAATTTTAGATATTTATGTTCTTATAAATTATCTAAATAATAATACTAACATACTCAATATAATTTCACAAGTATAATCTGAAACGAGTAGGATATACGAGGGTTCGGCTCCGCTCTATAAGTGTTTGCTCAAGTAATTATCAATGCACCTTCAGACAGATTGACATGTGGATAAGAATGAAAGGTTGAGATTGATTTCTATTTTATATTCTATTTTTGGTTGTATTTTTTTATTAATGGTATGTTAAAAAATTATGTTAGATATTTCCAAATGATTTCCTAAAATTATTGGAGTGCAAAATTTCTGAGAACTGCAAGTATAAATATAATTCCAAAAACTCCAAGTAAGTTAAAATATGCATAGACGGCATTGAATTTTTATTTTATCAATTTATGACATCAAATTATTGATTTTCTTCTTGTAAAAAGTTATTCAAGTTCAATTCAATAAATAATTAATAAATATTAATTAAAATGTAAAATAAGAAAACAATTCGACAGCTCTAAGTACTTGATTTTTTTTCTACATGGATATTATTTAATACTACCAGAGAAATAGTGACAAAGGAAGAAAAAGAAATGGCTATTCAATGCCGTCTATGCATATTTTATCTTACTTGGAGTTTTTGAAATTATATTTATACATGAAGTTTTTGGAAAAATTGCACTTTAATAATTTTGGAAAATTATTTCGGAAACACTAACATAATCTTTTAACATAAAGGTTAATAGAAAATACAACCAAAAAATAAAAAAAAAGGTTGAAAGCAATTCCAACCTTTCACGCTTATAAATCACATGTCAATCATCCAAATATGCATTCATAAATACTTGAGCAAACACTAATGGAGCATAGCCAAATCGAAGACCTTATTTCTACTTTTGTGGAGATATAAAGGTTATTTTTGGTAGATTCACGACTCAAAACTTAAATTGTTACTAAATATGAAAAGAAGTCATTTAAAAAAAAAAAAGATGAGTAATAAAATGAGATTTTCCCAATACAAATATAAATTAGTCTAATCCCAAAATATATGTCAAAGACAACAAAAACTAAAAAAATTAAAAATTCGACGCAAATACGTGTATATAATCGAAAAGATATAAAGAACAACTCCCACCGTTCATTTTATAACACTACTTTGACTACCAGGGTGAAATATATAATAAAATCATAAAAATTATACTATACGTAAAATTGTACTCTAATTTGAACGGACAAAAGATGTCGTAAAGTATAAAAAAGGAAAATACTTTTTCAGAAAAAAATGTAAGTGAAGAATAAGTTCGCTTCCTTTTGCTGTGTGAATTATATCAGTTTCCTAAATTCTGATTCTCCTTTCAGAGGTTCTGTTGGTCTTTCTTATAGGAGTAGTATGGGTGTAGCTCAGTTAGTTAGGGGTGGCGATTCTTGAGAAGACGAGTTCGGCGCAGCGATCGCATGTGGGAGATCATTTCTTCTTTGTGAGGGATGACTCTTTGTGGGCGCAGCTGTGTCTCACCAGTGGTAGTGAAGACTGTGATTTACCTTCCTCCACCAATCGGGTCTGAGGATGGGCGCGAGGATGGGCGCCTTTTGCTCCCAAGTAATTATTCTAACAAGTTCATGTTTTTTCAAATACTTACAGATTCCTGATTATAGAACTTTTACAACTATTTGAATATACAAGACTAATTATATTTAATCACATGAGATACGAACCAATATTAAATTACATGAGATTATAATGTAGATCAAGAGTGGTTATTGGAAACAAATCTTTATCCAATTTAAAACCAAACCAATATTTTCAATTCTACGCATATATCTCTATTTTAACACCAATGATCCGACAACAATTAAATACCACAAGCATGTTGTCTTTATTTATTTATATTTCCAAATCTTAATAATAAAGAAAAAAATTCTATGCATGATTACAATTTACAAAGAGTGCATCCTCTTTCTAATTTGTGTAGTCATTTGCAAATTCTGCATCAGTGACGAGAAGTACATCTGGAGAAAAGAATGGCTGCCACGGAAACAAGAGAATATCAGTAATTGTTACATGTGTGATACAACAGACAACATATTGATGAAAGAAGGTGCAGCGGACGCCTTACTATCATTAAGTTTGCTAGTAGTACTAGTGGAGTATTTCCTTTTACAGACACAGGCCGGCTGTCATTTACTGAAACCTGGAGACTCCAAAGGAAAAAGGGGTATAACCTCGGTTCCAGCAGCAGTGGATATAATATGAATAAACATATAATTAGAGGCAAAGGAATGAACATACATGATGCATTTGAGAGGAATCAGGTATAACTATGGTCTCTAAACTATGGTGTGCTCCAATAAATATAAGGATGGAATTCCATGCACAAGTTTCCATTGCACATTAAATCCCTGACCCGATAAATAGAACAAATCTTATGTGGCAACTTCAATGGAATTTTTTAAGGCTAAACATAACTTTCCCTATGTGCAAAACATTGGCAGACTTGCACACAGTTTATTACAAGTCCAATTCAACTTGACAAATGACAAATCAGGTACAAGGAGACTCAGATAGTGATCTTAGGTGTCTGACTAATAAATACGCAAGACAAGCAAACTGCTAACAATTGTAAATTTGTAACCATACATTCTCCGATAACTAGGATATACCACATGTGAAGATAATCTAGAACACCTTGAAATATGTATTCACAAACCTCAAAACTGATAAGCGACTCTTGTCATATCTTCATTTCAGGAAGATATATGATCTCAAGGGTTAAATAATGCTACCTAACAAGGCACGGAGACGTACATAACGGATAAGCTGCACAAGAAAGGTATAAGGCGGCAGGATCAACAATTTAGCTAAAGCTTTGGAACAGATAAAGCATGAGTTATGAGACTACAAGGAAAACAAAATGTAGAAATATTCACTAAGCAGATCAAGGACATATCTTACTTGAGCATTAAAGTCCTCATAGATCCTGAACAGTGAGCAGCATCAAAAGTGCTTTTAGTTTTTGGTGATGTACATCAGCATCTGAATGAAGAAGCTAAGAGCAGAAGTTACAGAACCAAATAAAGGTAACTCGTTATATGTAAACTAGTAACGTCTCTGTTCAACTATCATCAGTGCTGATTGCAACATTTCTCTAGCCTTTCTATCTGGTGTACATCCAGCAGATTCCATTTCACAATATATCTTGGGGACCTAACAAACAGCAACCAAATAGATCCAGATAAATGTTGCTAAATAGAGGATTAGACATCAGGATATAGTTTCCATGCCTTTTACAGCTTTTGCTCACTGAAGCCAAAACAGAAATTGAATCATTACATCTTTATGCATTACAACTTTAACAAACTTTTTTCAGCTAGTGACTTTATTTAGTCCCATCACATCAGAAAAGGGCGAAAGCCAATGGCTGATAGCAATATTAGAAGCCAAACCTGATCGAACTTCTTATCCCTCATAAAAGCCTTCATTAAAGTGCTATAAGTAATCACATCAGGAGTAATACCCTACAGAAATAGCAGCAGCACTATCAGCAAAGTTTATGTCAGGAAATATGTCTAGAGAAATTTGGAAATTTAAAGGACTTACCATCTCCTTTATATGCTGGTAAATTGATAGTGCCTCCATATGCCTACCAGCATTCCCAAAAGCATTGATCAACATATTTAGCATTATAAGGTTTGGTTCCATTCCATCGGCTTCCATTATTTGCAGAACCTTTACAGTCTGCTCACATAAACCCTGCACACAAGGCAAAAATATTAAAAAGATGGAATCTCCTCAAAGCTACTTAAAGACACTATCTTGAACATAGTAATAGGAAACATTAACTACATATATAAATTAATGTAAAGAGAGGCCTCGAATATAAGGAAACCAAGAGTAAAAGCCGTGCCATAAATTAAGACACAGTACTAGATGGGTAAATACTTATCCACCGGGGGTTTACACCAAACCAAACAGTTTAACTTTAACAGTATATCACTTAACCATAACAAATGTGTGTATGAAACACACATGGCTTGCATTCACTGGTTTGGTCTAAACACCAAACATGTGTTGATAAGGACTTGGTTAAAGAGTGCGAGTAAGTTTCTACCATACTAGATGGAAAGTGAATGGTTAAATATCAACTCAACTACACAACATTTCCAAAATTGTCTAATCCAAGATTAGCACTACCATTATATAAAGTGGCATATTTACAGTCATGCAGCTCCCAAGATGGAAATATTCACCTCCCAATGAGAGAATTTGCATATGTAACCTAGAGGTAACTCTTGCCCTTTTGAAGAACACTTCAGGAGTCATTCCCTATACTGTCAATGCATTTCCTTATACTGTAAATGTAATTTACACCTTCCATTTTTTAAAGCAACAAATAAAAGAAAAAACCGTCTCCTTCAAGAAGGAAAGAGAGAACAACTCACTTGCTGAGCATAGGCATGGGCCAGGACACAAAAGATGTCAGGTGGAAGCTTAAGACCTTCCAATTTTAGGGCATTTAAACAATATTCTGCATCCTGAAATCTCCCCTGCTGGCCATAAATGTCAACCAAGACAGCGTAAATAGCCCCGCTCTTGTGATGTCCTCTCCCTTGCATATTCTCAAGAATTTTATCAATAACATCCCACCTGCCTTGCTCCACTAAATGAGTAATAATGATAATGAAAATCTTTGGATCAGGGTATAGTCCTTGCTCTTGCATCTCATTGAACAAATCTATAGCAGTATCTAGATGCCCAAACTTGCAATGCCACCGGATCAAAGAATTCCATGTTCTAAAATCAGGCTTTATGCCTTCTTGACGCATTTTTTCAAACATTTCTAAGGCCTCTCCCAACTCACCATACTTCCCAAAAGTATCAATGATGCTATTAAAGAGGCGCCTATCCAGTCGTAGCCCCATCTCGCGGATCTCTTCCACAATACCTAGTGCTTTTTTCCACATGCCATTGTCTCTATACAATTCAATTATTTTACTATACACAAAAGAATTTAAAGGATAACTTTCTCTCTTCATTTTGGCAACAATTAACCAAGTATCTTCCAACCGCCCAGCATTGACATAATACTCAAGCAGGATCTCATAAGTTTCTTGGTTCCTCTCAACAGCCAAATCTTCGAGTAACAACAAGACCTTATCTGCTAGCGTTAAGAGGCCTTTTCTCAAGAAGATCCTAAGTAAGGTATTGAACACTTTTATCCTTGGCCTGCTGCGACCAGACCATAACATTTCTTGAAAGATTGCATCAGCTTCCAAAGTCCTTCCAACACTTCCAAGAGCAGCGATTAGGCTGCTATAAGATACAAAACTTGGATGAAAACCCAAACCCTCCATCTGGGATAGCAACCTCATTGCCTTATCAACGTCGCCTTCAGTACACAACTCACAAATAGACTCATTATACAAATCATAAGAAATCTCCTCACCATTTCTATAACAAGTCCGGTGCTCATTATTCGAATTGTCAATGGTGGTCCCAATAAGACAATTAACTAAAAAGCCACATCTTTTAGCTCTACTTTGCAATATAAGCTGACATGACGTATGTAGCATCTTGCGTTTCACTGGATTAATAAGATGCTTCAGATAAACAGGTACAAGACCATGAGGACATAAAGCTGGACTGGATCTAAAAAGAAGTTGTTGTCGTATCTGCATGTTTTTTTGCAAGAAACAATCTCACTGCAACAACAAAAAAATAGTTAAATAGTCATTGCTACTAAAGAACTATAATTTTTAGACGAAAAGATGTAGTATTTCTTGTTATATCCACACACAGTGGCGGAGGCCGAAAAATTACACTATTTAGCTGGGTCGAAATTTTAGTTTTATGTATATAAAATTATAAACTAAATGTTGACTCCCTTATTTTTTATGCATGTCTATGTTTTTATATTTTGACATCCATTATAAATTCCTGTCTCCGCCACTGTCCACACATAAGGCCAAACAAATGCAAAATTCTCCAACGAAGTGATAAAGTTAGGTCAAATACGAATTACTCCCCATCAGGGCAGATTACATCATTTTCACTTCTTCGCATTTTTAGTTCGTAAATAGAGACGAACACTTCAGAAGCAAAACGAAATCTGTGGCTACTAAGCTCAAAATTGTTAACTGTAGCTCTCCGTTCACACATTTTATCAAACACATCGAAGTACAAAATGAGATAGCAATTTCTGTAGACACAAAATCATTGGAGATAGCAATTTCTTACAATTGGATTTCGACCGTCCAAATTGATGAACTGGAGCAAAGTTGCAGCAGAAGTTTTCAATCCGCTAAAATCAATTTGGGCCTTCGGAGTGGTTTATACTTTATAGGCAACTTGCAGGAACTCCTTCTTTCCGACTGGTTTTAATTTTTTCTCATTAAATTGAATTTTTTTAATTTTTTCCTTCACCTCTCAGTTAAAATAATAACAATATACTCAGTAAAATGTAATATAGTAGGGTCTGAAAAAGGTAAAATTTACGCAGATCTTATTCCTATTTCTATCTCGGTTATTTCCGATAGATCCTCGACACAAAGACAGACACTCAAATCAGCATCTCAGTTAAAAAAAATAACAAGACAAAGTTTGTTGCCTTATGCCTAAAGGCAAAATTCTGTCTTGCAAATTCAAACTGTCTTGCGAACTTTTTTTGTTTTTGACTGAACTGGATTTCGAATCGAAACTTCGAATACTTTTTTAAGCGAAGGGAAAAAATTAAAGATGAATATTTTTTAAGGACAATCAACTTAAAAATGCTGGTTTATCGAGTATTTGCATAAAATGGATTTGATTTGAAGCCACTTTTATGTTTTGTCTCCTCTGTTTTAAGGAAATTTTGCAAAAATAACCTTCCACTGCACAACCAGAAGAACGAAAATTTGCACTAATTCAATTGTTCACAGAAAATTTGGAGACAACCAAAATTTAGTACAATTGAATTGGTCACAAATTTGTGGGATGACAAATTAAACCTGTGTTGTTCACTTATTTATAAATTTAGTCGGATAGACATAATTTGATAATATCTTCATTTTATTTATTTTATTAAATTGGTCACAATTTTGGCGAATAACAACTCTCGTATGTGTTGTTCTACTTTATAAAGGTCTTGGAACAAGGGTGGGCAATAACGAAAGTTGAAAATGTAAATTTTTATCTATTGCTACGTCTAAGAATTTAGTGTCATGTGAATTTAGTAGTGGGCAAATACATGGGATATTTTTCACGTGTGGTCACTAAATTTTACTAATATAATACTCTCTATGTCCTAATTTATGTTGCACCATTTATTTTTTGATCTGTCTCAAAAAGAATGTTATCTTTCTATATTTAGAAATAATTTAACTTTATTAGATGATTTACAGCCATACGTTTATATAAAATTTATTTTTGACCACAATTTCAAAAGTCTTCATAATTTTTTAAAATTTTGTGTCAAGTTAAATAGTGTCACATAATTGAGACATAGAAAATAGTATAATTATAAAATTATCTTGTAATATTAAAGTAATAACTAAGCTACGTGGAAATTGCCCAAAAAGATAAATGACTGGACATCGAATTCATGTCGCCACGTTATACATGTCACTTGTCACATTAGTGTTCTGCTACTGAGTAAACTCTAATATCCTCACCAACTGCCAAACCTATTTGAAGTTGTTAATGTTGGGTTTAGTGTTGTAACATTTTGCTCAGTATGTGATTTTTAGTACTCATAACTGATTAAGAACTGCTATTTCATCTGGTTTTTTTTTTCTTAACCGGTGTGAGAGTCTACTTCGGAAGAGAAGAAGCTGACCGCACTGATTGGATTGCTTTCGTCCTAAGAAGCGGATCATTCGACAGCAGCCCCAACTAATGCTATAGTTGGGACTCCTTTGAAGAGAGAGAAGTTTAAATCTTTTTTAAGGATGCTTTCATGTTTTGGATTGAGCTTTCACTCCCGCTTTAACCCACACAATGATATTTGAGGAAGCTAGGGGCAACTATTGGCTCTAAGCCTATGCACGTGAATCAGGAGAAGTTAAAATTCGAAAATGTTTGAACAAATGTCACGACATTCGGACAACATTTTGTAAAACAGTTTTGTCTTACTTCATGGACTGAAGCAATTTCCGTGGGAATTTTACATCGATGATAAAGTGATTTGGCAAGGTGGTTAGGAACTAATGAAAAACGTGAGAAGAACAAGTCAAAGCCGATGTTAAGCTTGGGGAACAAGTCCAAGAAGTTAGAGGATTTTGCTCCATGATCTTCTCCAACAATTTTTTACTGTTCCATAGCCTACATCGAGACCCAACACAAGTTTCAACAAGTAAAAAAATATAAATTATTTAACGGAAAAGGGTCTAAAATGCCCTTGAACTATTAGAATTGATATAAAAATGCATTTTATTCACCTTTGAGCCCCAAATACCCATGATGTTAACCTATTGAGTCTACTTTGCCTTTATTTTTAGCGGTCACATTAAAATAAAATAATTAAATATGTATTATGTGGCTAGATAACCCTTCTCGAATTTAAAAAATCCATCTATGACTAGTATTTTGACCTAGCCCGTGTGAGAAAACCTCTACCAACAACATGTTATCTTCTAACTTGAAGCTTCAATCTTCATTAATGACTTCCATGGAGTTTTCTGCTTCTTTCTTCAGGTCCTAAGCTCTAATTCGATGGTTATTCATGCTACCAACTTTAAAAATAGTATAACTTAATTGATTTAAACACCCAAATTTGTAGATTTAGAAATACAAAGCAAGCTTCGAAAGCTCCTTCAATGGAGACTTTAGTTCACTCCCTTAAATGAGTTTTTTTTTCAAGTATACTCAATCACGCTTCAACTTAAGAATCATATTCCAACATAGCAAGTTCAAATCACCAATAAATTTCTAAATTGAATTTTCAAATTAAGGCTAATGTTCATCAACGAATGTCCAAAAATGAAGGTTTCATAAGATTAAACAAGTGTTTTTTTTCCAGTATTCAGCTAAATTTCAACACAAATATGCTCAATAAAAAATTAAAATCAATTTTTTTCCATTTAAACACTTAATGCAAGTTAAATTTTCCTTATTTTGTTTTATACTGAAATTGGTTAGAGTGTTTTTCAATTTGATTTGCTAAGATTTATTTGGGGCTGGTCAAGGTTTATTTGGTGTGGCTATCCAATAAGAGGCTACCACATAATAAATGAAATAAGTCCATTAAAAATAAGAGCAAAGTAGACGTAATAGGTTAACAACATAGCTATTTGGGGTTCAAGGATGGAAGATATTTTTGTACAACTTCTAATAGTTCAAGGGCATTTTAGGTAAGTGTCACCTCTAGTCGGTTGATTGTGCCTATCAAATTGCAATTCTCAAGAGCCAATGATTTTGCTCTTGAGTCCAGTTGCTCAGATGTAGTGATTAAGACTTTACAAAGATTTTGTAATTCCTTTATCATTTCGTCTTTCGAGTCAACTAGATCCAAATCAGCAGCCTTAGTTGAAGAAATAAATCCACTAAAACAATTTACATCAGAATAATCAAAGTATACATACCTCTCTGATGATGCAGACATTTCGGATGTGGCCTCCGATGTTGTTTCAGATGTTGGGTCAACATTGTCAATAACATCTTCATCGTCGGATAGTGAGTGTTCAAACATGGCTGCAAGCATTGCCTGTGGTTATTTTTCTTCTTGATCTTCTTCTTCTTCTTATTCTTCTTCATTCTCATCATCACTGACGGTTACCCACATGACTTTACCAATTTTCCTAAGGGTGTTTGCACACTCATTATCGTAGTGTCCCCAACCCGAGCATGCATGACACTGCACTCCCTCGAGTTGTTTGAGATTGTAGTTGGTTCAGTCGGAGTTGGATTTCCTCAGTGGGTTGCGGTTTCTTTGCTCGGAAGGCGACCTAACTGGCTGCTTATTGAAGAGAGGGTTCTGATGCTTATTATAGTTTGCTTTGTTACGATCAGTGTTGATCTTTCTCACCATAAAATTGAATTTACGAGTGAGTAAGGCAACAGTTGAATCACTGCCCAGTTCCTTTAGGTTTTCTTCCTCGTTTTCCATTACAGATTCGGAGGTTTGTCCTTGGAGTGCCAAAGTCTTGTCTTTATATAGATCTTTTTGGCTCTTCATTTTCATCTCATATGTTTGAAAGATGCTCATTAAAGCGTGAAGATCCATAGTAGCAAGATTATGGGTCTCTTCAATAGCACAAATCTTAGTATTAAATCTTACAGGAAGAGATCTGAGAGCTTTATCCACAAGTTGTGTGTTGGTTAATGGAGACTCAAGCACTTGACACTGATTAGCAATGTCAATCAATTTTTCAAAATAGGATTTTATGTCGTCAGAATCCTCCATTCTTAAGCGCTCGTACTGACTCAAGATCATGCGAAACTTTATACGTCGAACACTTGAGGTTCCCTCACAATGAGTTTGTAAGGTTTCCCAAGCATCCTTGGCCGTTGTACAATTTTGGATAAGCTTGAACATATAAAGATCTACACATCCAAATATTGCATTTAGGGCCTTTTCGTTAAAGCTTGCCGAGTTGATTTCTTCCTGGGTCCATTAACTCGGGTTTAGTGAGAATATCACTATCCTCGTCTGCCGGGTACTTGGGGATTACATAGCCTTCGGATACTGATCTCCAGGCTAGAAACATCAATGGATTTGATGTGCGAACGTAGTTGAATTTTTCAAGGCGTAGTTAGATCCGTCAAGTATCGAAAGTCTACCAACGTTTTGTGAAGCTGAGTCCATAGCCGTAATATTCAAAATCAAACACTTATTGTATCAAGTGAAGACTTTGATACCACTTGTTGGGTCCCGTGGGCTACGGATCCGTAAAACGTAAGATTAAAAACGCAAAAACTAAGAACAACAAAAACAATCCTGGATGGTGCCTTCAATGTTGAGTCAACATCTGAGGCAACATTGTAATAAAACAGAATAAACCTTGTAGAGTATGTGCAGCGGAAAAAGTAAAGAGACACAAGGTTTATATTTTCAAGGGTATATATAAATATATCCTTTGATGGTCGATGACCAAAAGAATTGTATAAATTATATACAATTACAAAAAATTTCTTTTTACAAATTTAGCGTTACAAACGAAAAAGAAATTACAAACAAAATGAAGTCGCAGATGACTTCGCCTAAAGTTACAAAATCTAAAAGATAAAAGAAAACATCTTCATTACAATCACTTGAACAATAAGCTTAATCTAGAATAGAGATATCGATTGCAATATGGGACAAGATGTTGTTAAAACAACTTTAGGCTAAAATATTGATCCAGTTTTCTAAGGTAAAATCTGAGAGCTTTATTGGAAGTTCTTCTTCTCTAAATCTGGATATCGATACTTGCGAAGCTCTCCTCTATTTATAGTGTTGAGCTTCCCTTGAATTCCTCACTGATGGTTGCGGAGGTTGAGCAAAAGATGGCAGCAGCTTGGACCGAGTCTTCCTCCTGGAAATCCTCAACGATCTGGACTTGGTCATTCATTGCTTTCTCTCCACGTTTGACTTTGTCTTACACCACGTTTTAAACACAACAATATGGTAAGCTTGCCTAGGTCATTTTTACTCGCAGTAACTTCATCTGCTTATGCCGGAAGAATAGGTAAAACAGTTACAGAGATATTGACAGAAATGTTATCGCAACATCGCAGGCAATATCCTGAAGACGTTGTCCTGTGCTTTCGCAGATGTTGTCACAACATCCTATCCAACATCAACAATGAGAAAATTGAAAAATATTTTCCAGAAAATCTTTTCCTCCGTACAAATAGACCCTTAATGTCCCACTAATTTCCGAAGTGCAAATAGGGTGATAATATCTGTTAACACTGGTTGCTTTGTCTGAGAAATACTTTTGGGCTACTTCTCTTTTGGATGGATTTTTCTTGTGGTTATGTAACAAAAAAGTTTGTTGCTTAATAAAAGTAACAAAAAATATGAAATAGAAATTTGAGGATGGGTGGGGTGGGGGTAGGGGGTAAGATTTTTTTTATATTTTTTATATTTTTTTTTTATAAAAGTAACAAAAATATGAAATAGAAATTTGAGGATGGGTAGAGGCAATGTGGTGGGGTGGGGGTAGGCGGGAGATAAGATTATTTTCTATATATATATATATATTTTTTTTTTATAAAAGTAACAAAAAATATGAAATAGAAATTTGAGGATGAGGTAGATGTAATGGGTGGGGTACTGGGGGTAGGGGGTAGGGCGGGGATAACAAATAATTTCATATTTTTAATCATTTTTTATAAAAGTAACAAAAAATATGAAATATAAATTTGAGGATGAGGTAGGAAATGAGGTGGAGTTGGGGTAGGGCGGGGCGTAAGGGGGAAAAAAATTCATTTTTTTTATAAAAAAAAAATATGACATAGAAATTTAAGGATGGGGTGGAGATATGTGTGGGTAGGCGGGGGTAGGTTTGGACATATTTGAGTCATTAATTATCATATTGTCGTTACATTTCATATGTACAATATAATATTATTTTTTGATTAAATATTGCAATTAAATAATTTTTTTTAAATTATTAAATTGTAAAGATATACTAATTTTTAGAAACAAATGATATAAAAGAATATTTTAAATAGTTTTAAATTTCTTAAAATGAATATTCTAAATTTTGTAAATGTTGCATAAAACAGAATCGCTTTCGCTTTCGTAAACACTTCTATAATTATAGGTCAAACACCCTAACTGATTCTCCAGAAACAGTTTCTGCAGAACTAATTCTGAGAAATAGAAATAACTTTTCAGAAGCTTGGCTAAACATACCGGAAGTTACCAGTTTTAAAAAAAAGTACATTTGAAAAATATAGGCACGTGACTGTAGATATAGTCCGTTTTACCCAATTTAAAAAATCAATTGCGCATTTGCAGCATAATAACTTTAATAATAATTTTTTTGTAGTCACTATGTTCAATTTGTTCTCATTCTGTTGGATGCTCTTTCTTTATTCATGTCTTTGCGTTGATTTCTTTATGTAACACCTGTTCAGATGTAAATCATGTGGCCAACATTCACTTCACTGCTCTGGTCAATGTGGTCTAGGACCGTTCCAATACTTTTAAAGGTTATGTGGGAGAAGAATAAAAAGAGATTTTTTTTATTCACATTAAAATTAATTAATTAATTAATATTAAAAAATTATTGATCAAAATATTTAATAAATGTATATTAAACACTTATTTATTTAAAAGGGATAATCCTATTTTTTGTAAATTAAAATCTTTTGTTGCTCAATGAATTCAAATTCGTGATCACATATTATACACATTTTTAATACATATCTTAATATTTTAAACATCTGTTAAAAAATAAAATTCGCTGGGGTCGTGTGCGGTGGTGCCGCCTTGGCCGTCCATATTGAACTTGTATCGCCGGTCTACAATCCCTTGCTTTTCAATATGCTGCACAATGTTCTGCAAAGAACATGCTTTTACTGCTTCCATTTTAGGGCATCAAGAGCAGAGGTAAGTTTTTTTAATAATAGGATTGTTAATTCTTTTCCTAGCACTCGTATAATCGTATTTTCTTTTCCGTACTAATAGTCTACATTTCTTTTTTGAGTTAGGTTGAAAAGTGTGTTTCTCAATTAGAGTTAATTGCAAAAGATGATGTTATTGGGGCCAAAACGATGGGTGTCATTTATCCTGATTACTCTACTGATCAGGAGGAAAGTAAAGGGAGCCATATGTCATGTACAATAGATGATTTGAATATGCAAGATCATTCTGAGTACAATAAGAGGCCATCTTGGGACGATTTCCAGTTTACTGAAGCTATGGCAGTTATCGATAGAATTCTCAAGACGAAAACTGAGAAATGTAGTAACTGCAAAGCAAAAAATCCAAAGATCACCAAACCTAGTTTTGGACGGTTCCATATGGTATGTCTCTTTTCATCACATTGGTGTCTTCAATACATTGTTTAGATTCCGGTTAAAAAGATGCATTGTTCGGACTTTTGGATGTCATGTTGTGTTGCGCTTCTGGTATTACTGAATGAGTATTGATTCTGTTACGAAATTGATGTTTTATCTCCTAAGCTTTGATATACCATTTTCTAAAAAATAGCTTGACATATCTGTTAATTGAAATGTGTGACCATCTCATCTAAAAGTTTAAGCTTTTAGCGAGATCATACTTTTATTTACTTATTTATGTCTTCAACACGTCCTGTCACATGAGGGTCGGATTTTTTTATGGGTCAAGTATGTGGAAATTCTTTTGATATGGATGGCGGTGTGACTCGAATCGAGGACCTTGCCTTGATACCATGTTGAAATGTGTGATCATCTTATAAAAGTTTAAACATTTAATTGGGATCTCAAAGAAAAAGTTTAAGCTTTTAAATAAAATTGTCACACGCTTCAATTAACATAATATCAGAGCCATAACCATCACCATCGATTTGTGTATCTCAATGTTGGGTCCTCGTGTTATGTTATTTACCCTCTAGCTATCTAATCCTGGCATGGCGGGGAAGGGGGGGGGGGGTCCTTAAGTTCCACATTTATTGTGGAATGAGTTGCAGTCTCCTTATATGGCCTTGGACAATCCTCCTCATGAGCTTTCCTATGTGGACTTGGACAACGTCCATTCTTAATATGGTATCAGGGCAAGACCCATTCTTATTAATCGGGGGAATGTTCCATATTGGTGGAGGAAATGGGTACGTTGTCTTCTTGTATTGTCTTGAATAATCTTCATCTCATGAGCTAGTTTTTGGGTTGAGTCAGACTCAAGATCCATTTTTTTGATAACCGTGGTGTCCGGGCAGCTTGCGCACACCTCGACTAATTTCACGGGGTACTTGCCACCTCCCACCAGCAACAGGTATCAGGTAACTTTGTCCACCGAGGCTAGAACAAATAGGAACAAATCACCTAGTGTTTCTGTCCCCGGTGGAAATTGAACCCGAGACCTCATGGCGCTCAACCCACTTCATTGACTACTAGCCCACACCCTTGCGTGCCAAGATCCATTTCTTCACAATATCATTTTACTGCCAATTGTACTTCTAAAACAAATCCAGCACTAGAGTATATTTGGGAATTTATAGCTATTCATAGTTCTACAAAAGAATAACAGTTCCTTGTTTCCCCTTTGTGATGATGGTTTCTGCATAGTGCATCCTTCTATCAGTTCTAGTATCTAGTAACTTCCACTAAAGTTTAAGCATATGGAAGAAAAACACCTAGTTTTTGTATGGGTTGTGATTCAAACTCTGGTCTTCCGTGGTCTGGATGACTGTTAGGCCACACCTTTTTTTCTTCCTCTTCAAGAAAAAATGTAGTAGATCAATACATGTCTTTCACCTCTTCAATCCAGCATTTCCTAATACCATCTGTCACCTCTTCAAACAAGACACTCCTTAGGTCAAATACCATTTACCCACCACTTTGCCTAGGGAGAAACTAGTTGAAAATATAAATAGTTTCTAAAAGCTTAGTTCATGTATACTAGGTTGTTAAGTTTGAGAGCATGACTGGTGAGATGTTAATCTAGTTGTGGTCAAGGAGGCATTATTCAAACCCAACACAGTCTAGCCGCAGGTTGAAACAGGAGTCCTCTTTCCCTAGTATAAGCTATCTTGAATTCACATTTATTAAGTAATCTCCCTCCCCAGCCGGAAATCTCCGCCAAAAGTACAAAAATGTGTGATCAATAGTTAAAAACCAAATTTAACAACAAAAGAAATAGTTAAAGAACCAAATAGCTTAACAACTGCCTTCTTCTCTGTCTATTTTGCATAATTTATATCTATAAGTGTTGCTTTAACCGTCCTGCATTTTTCCATAACTGTGGCTTCCTGTATCCATGTTAAACTTAAAATTCTCTATTTGGACAAGCTTTTGTTGTTTACACGTTTTAATTGTGGCTATTTGCTGATAAATACTAGGTAAAATGAGCTATCAATTCTTTTTCCAGCTTCACTGGTACTTTTATTTTTCTATTATAAACTTCCAAAGTACAATGGCCCATCCTGTTTTAATTCTGGAATTCTGGATGAGCATCAGTGCACATGTTTGTGCTTTCTATATCCGCCCCTTTTTTACTTTTGTCTTACTGTGGATCTTTCAGAATGGAAGGTACTCTTGATTGA
Organism: Przewalskia tangutica; assembly: GCA_029844215.1. Lineage (NCBI taxonomy): Eukaryota > Viridiplantae > Streptophyta > Magnoliopsida > Solanales > Solanaceae > Przewalskia > Przewalskia tangutica. The sequence continues at coordinate 123,048,033 of CM056730.1, read as the reverse complement.
GTTGCTTGCTTAGTTTTAGGTCTATTATATGAATATATTTTTAGAAATACCTGATTTCGGCATGATGTCATTAGATCATGTTGAGATGCGGGCATCATATATCCTCAAGATTTTTCTGTTGATTTTGGAGTTTGCCAATTAGTAGCTTTGATGTTTGATTTCTTTTGTGAAATGTTTTCTTGAATCAAATGACAACATTACTTCTAAAGGCATAGAGATTACCATGTAGTCATGAAGTATTAAATTGCTGTTTTCTGCTCAACTGGATTTTTTTTGTAGGATATCTCAAGTAAGCGAATTAGGGAGAATTATTTGAATATTGGTCAGCGGTTCAATCTGCATTATACTGGTGGAAGTGAGGAAAATCCTCCGCTGAGGTGGTAAATGCCACTGAGCCATTAGGGGAAGCTGATGGATTAGAAAATTCTAAGGCACATGGGAGGCAAGGGGGTGACCAGTCTGATGTGATTGAGCAACAGAGAGACTCATTTTCAGTAGCAAACTTACCATCTCAGGTATGGCTTCCACCGTGAGCAATCTTGTAGCTTACATGTATTCTAGCTTTTCCTCTAATATTTAGCTTATCGTCTTTTGCATGATTATTCTGATGATAATAATATCTTAGCTGCTATATAAATTTGTAGTTCCGTTTAGCAATCTTTTTAGTTATAATTGACAGGTCAGAAATATTATAGGGCATTTATGGGAAAACGAAGCTCCTCTTTGCACATTCTTCTGTGATATTCAGAGTCAGCACCGTAATACACCTGGAAAGGTGGCTGGGCCCTCTATGTTCTTTTTGGATTCCATTCTTGTACCACCAATCAAGTTCCGCCCGCCAGCCAAAGGGGGTGACTCTGTAAGCGTTTTGAACACCATTTCAAAATTTCTAAAATTTGTAGTTATGCTTTTCTCTGGTCAGTCTGGCACTAAGAACCATGTAATGCAAGATCTGTTCTTCAAACTTGTTATAATAGTCCCTTAAAAATGTGTATAATATTCCAATTGTTCTCGCATAGATTTAATGCTATAGTTGCAGGACGATAATGAACATAGGCTATTAGAGCTTTTGACTGGTAAAGCTTTTTCGGAGGTTATTTGGAATCCACTTTTGCCAATTGCACATAGTATGTCTATTTATTTGGTTGATTTGGTATATCACGCATGGATTCCAAAAAAAGTATTTCATGTTATGTCTTTATCTCATAGTTACTTGAATCTTTCCTCTATCTTTATCCTGTACTTGAGCAGCAGAAATGAAATTAATAATTCAGAATCTTTGAATATTGGTTTATTGTCTTTTCTGATACTTTAGGTGGATATAGCTTTATGTCTATGGACATACTATGTCTTGGTTCAAGTACACAAAATAAAGGAAACATAGAAGTAACACATGATGGGCAACCTTGTCCATTTTTAAGTTACAAAATAAGTTTGTTATACTAAATATGAAAAGAGGAGGTTTTTGTAACATTTAATACCACAGGGGGCGGTAGGCCTCTTACAAAACAACCTCAGGGGAAGTTTGTGTAATTTTCTTATCCTATCTTTATATCCCTGATTTACTTACATTTAAGTTTTGATGTCTCTTCAGGTTATGGAACATCCACATACTGTTCTTCTTGGCAAGGTCATTCAGTCAAATATAGCTTTGGGAAATGCTCATATCAACCAGGCTGGAAGGTCTAAGATCATTAGCCGCTTGATGGATCTTCAACAATCTGTAAATGTGCTGTTTGATAGCAAAACAGCTGCTGGTGAGTATTCCTCTCTTTTGTGTTGCCTGTGCTGCTTTTTAAACATTGTTATTATAAGCAGTCACTTAAAGCAATGTGAAGCAAGGGGTCATCGCTTCATGGGAAAAGCCATGCACACTTAACTTCAAAATGACGCGCAAAGTGGCCCAACGAGAAATGATCTATTCTTTGAATCTCAACTTTTAGGAATTGGATTATTATCAACATTATTGTATATATGACATGAAAAAATTGAAAGTGATTAGTGTAGTACTAAATTCATATATTTATGATACTTTTCGATGCTCCGTAAGTCACACCTTCACTTTAAAGAAGCGTGTGCCTAAGTTCTCGCTTTTCATTGCAAGCTCCATGGACGATGTCGTTTTTTTGAGCTTTTCTCTTAATAAAAAAGTGCTTCTAAAAGTATTTGAGTGGGGGTGCTCCTGGTAAGTATTCTTTCTCGAACCTTTGGGATGTAATATTATTATGTGAGACTTGGTCCTAGGGATGTCATGTTGAATTCTGTGACCATTTTGTCTAAAATTCTAATCCGTAGAGAGGGCATATTTTTGTATTTAGGTCTTCAACCATCCAAATAGGAGTAGAGTTGAAACTTGATTGCAGCTAAGAGTCCTCGTTTTCTGAATTTTAGTTGGTTTATTTTTCTGCAGACTTGCATGTACGTGGCGTGGTATTTGATCTTTAAAGAAAGCAAGGGTCTACAAATGTTCCTTGAAACAACATCTAATTTTCTATGGAATGTTGTCTGCGTGATGGTGTTTATTTGCTATTGCTGCTGAGTTGTAGTGTCATTTTCTATTGCTGGATTTGGCCATTGGGGTAATTAAATCTACTCTGTGGTTCTGGTGGTCCGACTACAATCATTTTTGGGCTGATTAGCAGTATCTTTTATATCAAATGGCAGGTCCTGGTAAAAAAGATGTTGGTTCAGGCATATGTCAATTGTTGGAAAAGAAAGAAGGTATCTCCGCCAGAAAATGATGGGGAAGAGAGTCAATTTTGCCTGCCGATCAGTTATATCTCCAGATCCTTATTTAGCTGTCAATGAAATTGGAATTCCACCATATTTTGCTTTAAGGCTAACCTATCCTGAGGTATGGGTGAAGATGCTAAATTTTACTTATTTTGGAATAGCTTTGCTGTTTCTACTGTTCTTTACCTATTGAGAAAGTTAAATAACAACAACATACCCAGTAAAATCCCACCACATGGGGTCTGGGGAGGGTAGAGTGTACACAGACCTTACCTCTATCTTGGTAGGTAGAGCGGCAGTTTCCGGGAGACCCTCGACTCAAGACCTGCGTAATCACAATCAAAGCAAACGTTGCATAGCAAGATAAATGGTCAGAGACAAGAAATTAAAGTTATATGAACATGTTGGTAACAAAAATCGAATACGCCATGGTAGCGCATTCTGCCAAAAGAAAGTAGTAGCTAACGCAAATAAATAATATAAACAAAGTACACTAGAGAACACATAGCCGCATAAATCAACTACAGGAAATATAAAGCAATACTGCTTCTATAAGTGTGATGAGCTAATCGGGCCTACATTGCTCACACTACAATTATCTTTTTGTGGGCGTGAGTAGGACTACACTCGACTATCTACTACCCTTCAACCCTAATTCGTGTCCTCCACAAACCCCTATCTAAGGTCATGTCCTCAGTAAGTCGCACATGCGCCATATCCCGTCTAATCACCTCTCCCCAATACTTCTTCGGCCTACCTCTACCCCTAATGAACCCGTCCATAACCAACCTCTCACACCTCCGCACTGGGGCATTTGTGTCTATTGAGAAAGTTAAATAAGAACAAGAAATACATGTTTCAACTTTTCTGCTCAGACCATATTAGATAGATCTAATGTTCTTGGATTCAGCAAATATTAGATCTCTATTATTTTACCTTGTTGTCCAGATATATCAGTAGTCTTAGACGTAATTGTATGGAAGAAAATGAAAGATGAAGTACTATATACATGCATAATTTTTCTCTTTTACTTTACTTATGACCCCCCTCTCCTCTTCCCAGTACTGCTTTTTCTTTATCTTTTTGGTTTTCCCTTGGGGGATTTTGTGTGGGGGCAGGGGACGGAAAAGACAGCATATCAGAAACTCAAGCCTAATACTAGAAGAATTGAGGTTTTGTTTGTTATTTTTCCGTCGAAATGTCTACTAATTGTATGGGATTATTATTGCTCTACTTGTTTGTAGTCAAAGCTTTTCCTGGACAGTTTATTTTTGCTTCTAAAATCACATATATATGAACTTACTACCATTGTTAGAGTTTAATGTGGTTACTAGTCTATTTAGATGCTCAGTCCATCATTTGCTCAAAGTTTCTAGCAGAGCAATGGACACTTTTTACATGAACTCCTTGCCAACTGTGGAATGTTGGCTAAAAGTATCAGGGGAAGATACTTTCATCTTGCGCGAACTGGAATATATGTAAAAAAAAAAATCACTTTGTAGCTGCTATGCTTCTGTGCATGGGTGTGCTCTCATCACCGTCTCCTGACCTCCTCCACGACTTTTTTTATCTCTTTTTTTTGTGCTTTGGTGTTTTTTCCTATTACTTGCATTTCTCACCATATTCTGCGAAAATTCTGAATAATCTTCTATATTATTGTACTCAGATATTTAAGTAAAATTTATTCAAATTCCTTTTCTTGAAGGTCTTGGCTAAATCACTGAAAATTTACCTAGTCGGCTTGCATAGCCCTCAACCCTGCATAAAGCTTTCTGAAACTCTAACATGCACATATTAATCTCCCTACCACCCTACCTGAGATCAGTGTCACCCCGAGTGACTCATAGGAGGTTTAAGGCAGTTTGGTGTTGTTTCCCTAGAACAATTGGAAAGCAACTAAAGATAAAACTGTGGATAGTGTTGGATCCTGTACCAATTAGATTCTCTTGTCAAACAGATCTGAATCTATCAAGTTATTCTGGCCATCCTTGATTAAGTGCCCTAGTATATTCCCTATTCGATTTATATGGGTTGAATAATAAACCAGTTAGAGCAAATATATCCCCTTACCCTGTACTGTTCAATAGCCATGTTTATTCATGGAATTCAATTTGGCTAATATTAATTACTTGAAATGACGAATAGATGAAAATTAAAAAATGACGAAAGAGGGAAAAAGAAGAAATGTATTCTTGACATCTTATTTTTATATGCCAGCTGAATGCTTAAATTTTAGGACTATCCATATTTACTTGTTGTGTGCTAATATCTCATTCTTTTATCAGAGGGTGACTCCTTGGAATGCTGTTAAAACGAGAGAGGCTATCATTAATGGGCCTGAAAACCATCCTGGGGCTGTCTCTTTTGCTGATAGAATATCTATCGTGAAACTACCATCAAGTAAAAAGATGCGTACAGCAATATCTAGAAAATTGCCTTCTTCAAGGGGAGCAATGACTCAATCTGGGAGGAACGATGAGTATGAATTTGAAGGCAAAGTTGTTTATCGGCACTTACAAGATGGGGATATTGTTCTTGTGAATCGACAGGTACAGCTTTTTGCTTCAGTCTGCAGAGCTAGTTGTATGCAGTATTTCATGCTTCCTTCTAGGGGTGTAATTGCTGTTTTCAACTTAACAAAAGAACCTGCTGTTTAACAGATTAATCATTGGCAATTATGATGCTATGTAATTAAGGAAAAAGAAGTATGGATATTCAACTGTAGCTTTTGCTATCTATAACATAGATCACACTAGGATATCAAATCTGATTTTGGTAAGTATGTGATTGCTCGAGGTTAGATGCAATGGAACAATGTCAGCTGTTTAGCTCATTAAATATAATGGTATCTAAGTTTTTTATAATTTATTCAAAGCACCAGAGAAGCGAAATTAATACAAATGTCTAGTCCTTCCCTTTGTGCTGCTTCATTTGTTTACTTTTTTGCTCTTTTGTTCTTTCCCTCTCACTTAGCTGTCTTAGTCAGTTGTTCTAATCTTGGGAGTCTATTTAGTGTTGGAGCCTATTCCCTGTAAATGGCGTTTTCACATTTCTAGATTTCATTAGCTCTGTAACTTCCGCTTGACAGCCCATCCTTTTGGTTAGCTTCCTGCCCTGGATAATTTATTTCTTATAATGGAGCTAACCCATCTCTTTTGTACTATTTTGCATCTTCTTGATGCCAGTTATATATAACACCTTACTTTGTCTAAAAAAGGTTATTATAACACCTTACTTCATCAAAAAGAAAACCTGACAGTGCTAATACAAAGATATTATCCATTTCCTCCCAAAACCCATATGCTCTGGGACTTTAACATGAAACCCCCAATTTGCATGATCATATGCTTTTTCAATGTCTAGTTTACACAAAATCCTAGGTGTCTGTCCCCTTTTTCTGGTATCCAACATTCATTAGTAATCTGTCCCCTTTATGAAGGCTATTTGATGTTTGTCCACCACCAATTTGAGTTCTCAGTCAAAATATGTTAGAACAATCTTGTACACACTCTATTGGTCTGAAATTCCTCTACTCATTAGCTCCATTCTTTATAGGAATCAAAGCCACATATGTCTCATTAAAAGCTTTTCTCAAAGTGTCGCTGAGTGAAAATTACCCGTACTCTTAATGATGTCCTCCTTCAAGAAACCCCTACATGAATGAAAAAATCCCGTTGAGTACCCACTTCTAGTACTTTTTGTTTTATTTTTATTTTTATTTTGTATAATATTGGTTTGCGATGAATTTAAATGGAGCGACATATATAATCGTATAGCTGATTACAGCTGGCCTATTACTGGACTAGCCAGTATGAATTGCTGCTTTTACTATTCTAACTAGAGCTGAACATTAGGTGGGATTCTTTTTCATCGCTGTCAGGAGTTTCTTTGGATTTTCTAGCTTCCTTGTTTTCAGCTAAGCAATTCCTCTCTTTTATGTGTTCAACATGAGAAACCTCCCATTGTCCTCACAGTAGCAGTACTGTAGTGCTTGCAGTATAATATTAATGCAGCAGCCTACCGCATTGGTCTCATCAATGAGGAAAATTAAAATGACTTGCCTAAAAAAGGTGGCATTAGTTGTCATGCCTTGGGATAGGTACTGTGGACAAGCTGTTTTATCGGCTTCTTAGAAGCACCACTTAAATTGCTTGGACTATTTACAAGATATTTTGAATATTGTGGTTCCTGTTTGGAACTCACATATCTGAATTCTGAAGCAGTGGCATGTGACTTGGGTCCAACTATGTTGATATGGTGACCAATGTTGAAAACCTTTTGCAGGCTAGAATGAGCTGGTTCTAGTTTTGGTACAAAGTTGTTCTTCTCTTTGTTGCTTCACTTGCATAAACAGAATATTCATGAAGTGATCAATGGAATGTTACCCATAACTGTGCCGGGTTGACCTTTCGCGGACTAAAGTGAGCTGGTTCTACTTTTTGTTACATAATTGTTTTGGTTCTTCTCTTTGTTGCTTCACTTGCATAGACAATATTCACAAAAGTGATCATTGGAATGTGTGTCCATAATGCTTTGTGTTGCCTTGCTACTCGTTTTTTCATAACTGCACAATGGTCTAACTGGAAAATATTGATGGCAGCCTACGCTTCACAAGCCCAGTATAATGGCTCACGTTGTCCGCGTATTGAAAGGAGAGAAAACTTTCCGCATGCACTATGCTAATTGCAGGTTGGAATTCTCTATTTGTTTTTCCATGCATGTAATGGTACAAAATTTCCTTTCCAGGACTAATCTGCTCTTGTATTGCTTCAGTACCTATAACGCCGATTTTGATGGCGATGAAATGAATGTCCACTTTCCACAAGATGAAATTTCTCGTGCTGAAGCATATAACATTGTAAATGCTAATGAACAGTACATTGTTCCGACTAAGGGAGATACTGTTAGAGGCCTGATTCAGGTTTGAGTAACTAAACTGCACACTGTCACCAACAACTTTTTGTGATTCATTCATGTTATCTGTTTATTCTACTTCTCCTAATAATTCTTTGACTTGTGCATCTTCTCCAGGATCATATTGTAGGTGCAGTGCTTCTGACCATGAAGAATACCTTTTTGACCCTTCATAAGTTCAACCAGCTTCTGTATGGATCTGGTGTGTTTGCCGCTGGGCCTGGTCCGACTTCTGGAAATCATTCAAAGAAAGTTTCTGTAGTAGATTCTGAAGGTGTTGTACAGACTATCGTACCTGCTGTGTGGAAACCAAAGCCTCTTTGGACAGGGAAGCAGGTGAAGACTAGCAAAGACAAGCTTGTTATGCACTCATTTTGAGGCCTTTGGATGTGATGTTAGAGTAATCATAAAAGGTCAACTTCGTAGAGAACTGCTCATTTTAGCTTTCTTGTAGGTCATCACTGCATTACTAAATCATCTGACAAATGGTTCTGCACCGTGTACCGTGAAAAACAAAGGGAAAATTCCATATCCATATTTCCTGAGTGAGAGTCGCCTAGTTGAGTATCAGTCAAGAGAAGAAGAAGAAGATAGAACCGCTGAAAATAAGTTCTTAATTTGGAAAAATGAGCTTGTGCGTGGTGTAATTGACAAGGCTCAGTTTGGAAAGTTTGGTTTAGTTCACACAATTCAGGAGCTTTACGGAGCCAACAAAGCAGGCATTTTACTTTCTGCTCTGAGTCGTTTATTTACTATTTTCTTGCAGGTTCGCGATGTTGTTTTAGTTATTTCTTTCTCTGACACGTTTGTTTTATTTGTCATGCCTGCTTGGTGAAATCTTTAATCTAAATTTACTCATTCTCTTCAGCTGCATGGCTTCACTTGTGGTATTGATGATCTTGTCATCTTACCACATTACAATATTCGGAGGAAGGAGGAACTTGAAGGAGAGGATGTTGGTGAAGAGGCTCATTGTGATTTTGTGAAGTTCAAGCGTGGAGAAATAGGTTAGTATGTCATGAAGCTCTTTGGGTTTTTTAAGTATTATTCTATCTTTCATTAAGCTAAGGATTTGTGAGGCAGCTGACGGAAAACATATTCCCCTACTTTTATCATAGCTACGCATGACTATCTTTGTAACAGTTTCATATTCTTTTGTTATTACACATATACACTTTCTGTCATGTGCTTACCTACCAAGGGCTACCACTCAAAACTGCTGGAATAACTTTTTATCCTTCCATCTCTAAGAGAAAATGTTTTGCTTTTCTCTAAGGTTTGAGTTTGAGGCAATAGTTTGAATTTTCACTAACTAGATTAGGGCATTAGTTAGGAATTTAATAGTGACATTAAAATCGAAATGACGTGCTGTATAAGCAAATATGTATCAAGTTTGAAGGAAATGATTCCAGCGTATATGTCATGATTTTGCAGGTGTTTCCCAAACTTTTGTGTAGGGTGTCAAGATGTCAATATTAATGAAGAAAATTAATCATTTAGGTCTTGTATATGCTCCATATGAAGAGTTATATAGCACCAGTGTGCTGTACAATTGCTTGCTAATGAGTTTTTCTTCAGTATGTCCGTATCAATGACTGTTGAGTGCTGGAAATTGTCTTGCAGGCCCTTTGGAGCTCCAACTAGAAATTGAGAAAGCAATAAGCAGCAATAAAGAAGCTGCCACAGCAGCCTTAGACATGAAGATGAAAAATAAATTGGCAAATAAAGGCTCACAATTTAATAAAGAGTTGCTGCTAAAAGGATTGCTGAAACCTTTCCCCAGAAACTGCATCGCCCTTATGACAATCACTGGGGCAAAGGGGAGCACGGTAAGTTGGTAAATGTTTGGAATTTTTCGGTTTAATTATGAGATAGTTCACAACACTCATAATTTAAGCGTGGTGCTATGTTACTGTCGTCTATCGGAAACAACCTCTCTACCCCACAAAGGTAGAGGTAAGGTAAGCGTGGTGCTATGTTTCATGTCTTTTAATACTTTATAATGAGGTAGAAACTCTTGAAACATGATTTTATAGTGTGAGGCTGTAAATTTCTGAAATCACCATCTATGAAACCTGATCTTGAACCTAAAAGAAAATCTTGGGAAAGTAAACGTAACTTATACGCTTATCCGAAAAAGGGCACAGTTGACTTTTCGTTTTGCTGCAGCCATATTGTCTGAGTTGTCAAATAAATTTTCTTTTGGCTGCTATCATGTAATAACTGCTTGTTCTGCTTAAATCAGTTATGGTTTACATAAAATGTCTCATAAACATGACTCCGTAATCTTGGAAGAAGCTTGCACTTTCATTGCTGAATTCCTTTGTAGATTTAGGATCCTATGTAAACAACTGCATGTTTGCGCCTGTTGTGCCATTGAAAAGGTTTTTAGGTCCTATAAGAAATTGTCAATATAATAGAACTGAGAATGAGCTACCTTGCATTTGAAATTTAAATTTAGATAAAAGTACTTTGAGTAATCTAATCATTCGTGATCTTCCTGATTGCTTTCCAGGGAAAATGTTTATGAATTACCTGGGTTTACATGTTAATGTACTGGAATATGTAATGATCGGCATAAGCTCTCTGATACAAAGAACAAAGGTGCAGTTAATAAGAAGAGAGTCACGTGTTCGGCACGACCTAAAATTGTGTCTGAAAATACTCTATTGAAGCTCAAATTAAACGGTTAAATCACTCATTTTTAATGCTTTTGTATTTCTTTAGCTTTCACATAGATTATGATGCTATACTCTGTTTTCTACTAAATTTGTTAGCACTGATGATGCTATAGGATTGGTAGAGTTTGTTTTAGGATGTTCTGCATGAGTTTGCACGACTTCTCGATTGGTGACCAGAAAAGTTTCTGTTTCGATATCATTTTGCATACACTGAAGGGGAGCCTTGGAGTAATTGATAAAGTTGCTGTCATGTGACAGGAGGTCATGGGTTCAAGCCGTGGTCCGGCCCTTCCCCGGACCCCGCACATAGCGGGAGCTTAGTGCACCGGGCTGCCCTTTTATCATTTTGCATACACCATTAGTTCAGCTTTAACATAACTATCATTATCATGTTGTCCCTGTGCCGATTGATGGATTTCTGTGTCATTTCTTTAGGTTAATTTTCAACAAATTTCCTCTTATCTGGGCCAACAAGTTGTTGGAAGGAAAACGAGTGCCACGAATGGTTTCTGGAAAGACTTTGCCTAGTTTTCCACCATGGGATTGTGCTTCTAGGGCAGGAGGCTATGTCAGTGATCATTCTCTTTCTGGACTTCGTCCCCAGGAGTACTATTTTCATTGCATGGCTGGTCGTGAAGGGTAAATATATCATTTGTTCCCTCTTCGTTTTACCATTGTGACCTATTACTACTCATTTTGGTCAGGAAAAATGTAGCCATTTTGAGCTCAGGCTCTCATTTGAGAGGAGCCTATCATAGGACATGTAATTTAAGAAAATATGGCAAGGGGAGTGGGGAACTGGGGATGAGGCCCAATATTCCTCTGCTAAAACTAGCCCATTAAAGTTCAAAATTGTCGAGTGTTTTTCAAAATCCTTTTTAAGCCTTCGTCTTTATGCTTGCGGTTACGACAGCGAAAACGTCGGAAGCGGTGTATGCGAAATTGGTAGAAAGCCAGGATGAGGTGGAGAAGTGGACGAATAGGGAACTGTATAAGTTGGCGAGGAAGGAGGCAAAACTTGCGGTTACGGCGACAAAAATGACGGCTTTTGAACGCATGTATGTGGAATTAGAGGAAAAAGCAGGGATAAAAAGTTGTACAGACTAGCCAAGGCAAGGGAGAGGAGGGCCCGTGACTTGAATCACGCGAGGTGCATCAAGGACGAGGACGACAAAGTACTGGTGGAGGACGCGTATATTAGGCGGAGGTGCTTACTTCCATAAAATCTTGAACGAAAAAAGAGATAGAGACATTGTGCTATGAATTTGGAGCAATTTGGTAGGTACCAAGATTTTGGGTATTCTAGAAGCATTAAGGTTGAGGAGGTTGAGGGTGATGTTCGTAGGATGCGCAGGGGACTCGTACGTCCTGACATAATGAGATCCCAGTTGAATTTTGGAAGAGCGCGGGCAGGGCAAGTTTGGAGTGACTGATTGAGTTATTTAACGTTATTTTTAAGACGATAAGAATGCCCGAAGAATAGAGGTGGAGCACAATGATTCTTTTGTACAATTAAAGGTGATATCCCGAGTTGCAACAACTATAGGGGTATCAAACTGCTAAGTCACCCTATGAAAGTTTGGGAAAGGGTCGTGGAGATGAGGGTGAGAAGAGACGTGTCTATTTTCGAGAATCAGTTTGAATTCATGTCGGGGCGTTTGACTACAGAAGCCATTCATCTTATTAAGAGATTGGTGGAGTAGCATAGGGAGAGGAAGAGACTTACATATGCTTTTTATCGATCTCGAGAATGCATAAGACAAAGACTCGAGGGAGGTTCTATGAAGATGTTTGGAGGTTAGAGGTGTACCTGTGGCGTACACTAGGGTGATTAATGATATGTATGATGGAGCTAAGACCAGGGTACAAACAGTAGGATACTCATAGCACTTTTCAGTGATGATGGGGCTACACCAGGGATCAACTCTTAGCCCATTCTTGTTTGCCCTGGTGATGGATGGACTACAACAACAACAACATATTAAGTGAAATCCACACCGTGGGGTCTGGGAAGGGTAGAGTGTACACAAACCTTACCTCCACCTTGATAGGTAGAGCGACTGTTTCTGGGAGACCATCGGCTCCAAACAAAGCATAATCACAAGCAAGACAATCAAAACAAAGCAAGAGTAACGGTGATGGATGGACTGCCGCGACAAATTCAAGGGGAGGTGCCATGGTGTACGTTATTCGCAGACGACATAGTCCTGATTGATGAGACTCACAGTGGAGTGAACGCTAAGCTGGAGGTTTGAAGACAGACTCCGGAGTCTAAAGGGTTTAGGTTGGGTAGGACCAAGACAGAATACTTGGAGTGCAAGTTCAGTAACGAGAGCGACCATGAGACATGCGTGGAGGTGAGGCTTGATACTCAGGTCATTCCAAAGAAAAGAAGCTTCAAGTACCTCGGGTCTATTATCCAAGGGGATTGAGAGATTGATGACGATGTCACACATCGTATTGGGGCAGAGTGGATGAAATAGAGGCTCGCATATGGAGTCTTATGCCATAAAAAGGTACCACCAAAACTTAAAGGCAAGTTCTATAGGTCGGTGGTTAGGCCGACTATGTTGTATGAGGAGGAGTGTTGGCCAGTCAAGACTTCACACATCCAAAGGATTAAAGTTGCGGAGATGAGGATGTTGAGATGGATGTGTGGGCATACAAGGAGGGATATGATTAGAAATGATGATATCCGGGACAGAGTGAGAGTGACCTCGGTGGCGAATAAGATGCGGGAAGCGAGGTTGAGATGGAGTGAGCATGTGCAGAGGAGAGACACAAATGCCCCAGTGCGGAGGTGTGAGAGGTTGGCTATGGACGGGTTCAAGAGGGGTAGAGGTAGGCCGAAGAAGTATTGGGGAGAGATGATTAGACGGGATATAACGCAGGTGCAACTTACTGAGGACATGACCTTAGATAGAGAGTTGTGGAGGACACAGATTTGGGTAGAAGGGTAGCAGGTAGTCGAGCGTAGTCCTACTTACGCTTGCAAACGGATAGTTATAGTGTTTTTTTTAGTGTAGGTACGCTTAGCCTATCATACTAATAGGCACAATATTGTTGTATAGTTCCATGCAGTTTGATTTCTGTTTATGTGTTCTTTAGTGTACTTTGTATATCTTATTTACATGCATTAGTTGCTGCTCCTTTTTCCAGAATGCGCTATCATAGCTTTTTCGATTTTGATACCCGCATTTTCATATTGCTTTAAATTTTTTGCCCGAGCCTGACCGTTTCTCTTACTTTGCTTGTGTTTATGCTTTGTCTTGAGCCGAGGGTCTCTCGGAAACACCCGCTCTACCTACAAAGGTAGAGGTAAGGTCTGCGTACACTCTACCCTCCCCAGACCCCACGCTGTGGGATTTCACTGGATATGTTGTTGTTGTTGTATCTTTATGCTTTATTCAAGTGCGCTACTGCTACTTCTACATCCTTAGCTTATGATATCTGCCAGATCTAACTTCCACCTTCTGGTTGTTACAAGTTGATCTATAGTCCTTCAGTTTTTTTCTATGGATTTTGGTGTTCTGTATGCTACATCTTTTGCTATCCTTGGGATTTTTTCATTTCACACTGGAGGTGCAACTTTGTTGTACTGGTTGATTAGATTATTTTAGATTGAAACAACCTTAAATGTTTTGTTGAAGCATGAATAAGCTAGCTATTGAATGGTGGCTTGACTTCTTACTGAATAACACCCATAGTTTAGAATACATCTTTATTCCATTCTCTTTCCGCTACTGAAGAAATGGTTTGAGACTACCTATATTTCTTTATTTAGTGTTTGTGAATCACCATTATCATGTACTCCATCAACCCTTGGTCTGTTGGTCATATTTGCATTTACTTGCCTGACTGTTGGCTCCTTGTTTACAGATTAGTTGATACTGCTGTCAAAACATCTCGCAGTGGATATCTGCAAAGGTGCTTGATAAAAAACCTGGAATCTCTTAAAGTCTGTTATGATTATACTGTCCGTGACGCAGATGGTTCAATTATCCAATTTTATTATGGAGAAGATGGTGTTGATGTACATCGAACAAGTTTTCTCAAAAACTTCAAAGCACTGAAAGATGTAAGAACTGAATTTCGAAGTCCTTTATTGATTATTAACTACAGTTAATAAAACGTGCTGCTGATTGTGTAAAATTTGCTATACAGATAATCCATTTTTTTCCCGCATTATGCTAATAGGTTATTAACTTGATTAGAGATGCATATGTATTATACACCATTTTACTAAAAGTCAAATTTGTTATAGTATCTTGAAATTATGAATTCTAATGGTGTTCTCAAGTTAGAATTTTTACTTTATGCAACGGTGGAGTTTTCGTATGGAACTGGAAGAAAATGTAAAATATATTAAGGAGGACTTACTTCAGTTGTTTTCTTTATTGAAAAAAGCTGGATTACTGTGAATGTTAATATTTACTAAAGTTTTAAAAGCATAATTATGATACCAAAGATATTTGAGTAAAGTGTACATTAGGATACTAGAGTGAAAATCAAGAAAGGATCAGTACAAACTAATGCGAGTCGTGTGAGTTTAAAAAATGTTGAGAGGAATTGTGTATTTAGTATGTAATAAGTGAAGTTTGTCATTGGTTATTTAAGGAAATGATATAGAATAATATTGTGCTTCTTATACCATAATATCCTTAATATTCGTGTTTTTAATGAACTGATTGATTGGTATTTTTGTCATTATTTTTGGTAATGCTCATAGATGATTCTTGTTATTCATGTATATATACTGTATCCTCCGTGTCTTGACTCATTTATCCATTTTTTGATGTTTAGAATCAAGAAACCATTTGCCAAAAGTTGCGTCATGGTCAAAAGCTCAATTCCTATATTGAGAAGTTGCCTGATGGCCTGGAAGAAAAAGTGAAGCACTTCTGGGGAAAAAAGCGAAACAGTTAGAGAAGAAATTAGAGAAGCAAGTGAAAAAGGAAGAGATATTGAAGCAACTGAAAGAGGACGAGGTGGACTTTCTAGAATTAGTGGGACAAAAGTACTTCTCAAGTCTGGCAGATTCAGGAGAACCAGTTGGTGTGCTTGCTGGTCAGTCAGTAGGTGAACCTTCAAACCCAAATGACTACTTCTCGTTTCTTCTCTAAGTAGGTTATTTACCCTGTTGTTGTAAGTACTTTTGGACCACAATGAGATGGAAATGCGATTGATAATCCCAATAAAAATGCTAATCTATGATGCAAAGAAAATGAAATTAAGGTCTTCAAATCAAAATGTCATGTTACTGTAACAATCATTGCTTGAATTTCAGACATTTTGCTCCCATATTGTGCTCTTGTAGCAAACTGTCTGTGAATTAAGTTACTATGGTTGTACTTCAACTATGATTTACTGAGATATGAAAACCAGTGGGGTCAAATCGTTAATACTCCCTTTCTCAGCGCACAGACGCACAAAATAAATGAAAGTAATGACATACAGAGGAGGGAAACCCGGTAGCAGCCTTATATACCACCAGTACAAATATGTATGTTGCTCGTAGGATGTAATGTATATGAACTTGAAAAATGATAATTGGATTTAAATCAGGCAATACAATTTGCTGGCTTTAATCCTTCCGTTGGTTTTAGAAGCTACAGGATTAATATAGTAAGTGAATAACCTGTTTTTACTTCTCCATTAGATAACCACAGAGCTGGAGGAAGGTATATGGTAAAATAATTATATGGATATCTAGTTCACTGCTACAAACCTCTTTTTCTAATCTTTATTTTTCCTGAATGTCCAACTTGTCTAGCCACTTAATTGTTTTCTTGCTGCATGTTAATACCTTGTGTGCTCGCACGATGAGAAACAATGAGTCTCTGTGTATGGCTGTGCTTTATTCATACTAATAATCACGGAAAATGAGTGTGCCTGTTTTCTTGTTGTTTTGGATCACTGACCACTCTGCAGGTCCAGTTTTTAACTTTCTCCCGTCTGTGCTAGTTGAATTGATGCATTTCAGACAGACTTGCTTGAATTATTGTGGCTTGCTATGATCCGAGCTAGTTTAATATTAAAATGGTTGTCATGATTGAGGATTTTTGTATATTAATATTGATGATATTCAGATTTTCCCTTGTTACTTTCATATTGCTGTCTATGAAGTCTCTCTTTAAGCTTGGTCGTTCAGCTTTTTGAAAATTCTACCGAGCCATCCTAATTCTTTTCCTTGCCAATTATTGTGACAGTAAAAGTGTCACGACCCGACCCGACGGGCCGCGACTAACGTCCTAATTGGACGTCATTACTGACCTGTCACTCTTAATCCATTTAATACAGATATCTACAGAAATTTCGGCAGCACAACGCTGCTTTTACAACATATCCCTAAAGCGGCGAAATGGTCGCCAAAATAACAACAAGACAACAGTCATAATAGGCTAGCCGACTAGGCTGCCACCAACCACATCACGCGCACAAAGGCATAAATCAAAATACGCAAGCCGGCAAGGCTGCTACTAAATAACGACATCAAAACTCAAAACAAAGTACAAATATCCAACCCACAATCGCTCATGCACTCTAAGAAGTAATATCGACATACGACGGGACATGACCCCGTCGTGCCCAAAATATGCATAAGTCCGAAAAAATAAAGTGCAGTACCAAAAATAGCGCTCGGAACAAAGGATCTCTCCAATCAGCATGCAAATCCTAGACCGGAGGGTCACCTATTTGAACTCCCGAACTGCGGGCATTTAACGCAGCTTCAGGAAGTCGATGCGAATAATGTCTTGAGTATGTAAAACATAAAATATCAGAAATCAATAGTAATCGTATACCAAGTAAAACAGAGAGTCATCAAATCATATAAATCGAGAATCATGTATGCAAAAGCATATCATGCATCTTGAATCATAAAACATCGTGCTCGTATGCGTATATAAAATCAGATAACATGTCTCGGCCCTCTATGGAGGGACTCGATGGAATCTATATCTGCGCGCGTAACATGTCTCGGCCCTCTAAGGAGGGACTCGATGTAATCTGTATATATATAGCGTGTCTCGGCCCTCTAGTGAGGGACTCGATGAATGATGCATGGCTGTGCACGAACATGATCTGGCCCGGGACTCAGTGGAATGAAATAGTAACACTTAGCACGAGTAGATATCATGAGCAACTGTATGCAGCTAAAATCATTATGTGACTCTCAATAACATTACTACCATAAACTCTGTTACTGAATCATAATCATTAGTAAATAATCATTTTTAAAACTGAACTGGTAGGAGTTAAGTACGTCCGCCGTACTTTACTAAAAATCATGCCAAAAGAAAGAAGGAAAGGTCTTACATACCTCTTAGGCGAACTAATCAGCTTGGTATTAAGGTATTCCTCGTCTAGTACTTCAACCTATGATAAGGAACAACATGCTCGTCAATTCTATGATTCCTAATGTAAGTTATATGCTTAAAGGCTCCCTTATTTCTACGAAAATTTGGCCAGCATTTCCTTTGTTTATGTGCGTATCCACAATTTTCCAATAATGCAAATCAACCAACAATTCAACTCCAACTAACAATCCAATCAAACCAACAATCCAATTTAAACCAACAATCCAATTCAAACCAACAATCCCCTTATTCCAGAATATAAAATTAACATCTTTCTACACTTTAATCCTTTCGAGGCATGTATGGGTAACTTATTTCAATACATATGCATGTGTGTAGCTTATTTTAAACACCAAATTCAGCCTGTAATACGTCCCTATTACGTTCAATAATTTTCATCGACCTTTCGGCCAACACCTATTTCAATTTCAAAGCTTTTCCAAAATTCCTTACTTTTCAATTAAGCTTCCAATACTTCTTATAACGACTATAATTTTAATCATCAAGGTTCCATCCAAATTTTCACATGCAATTAGTCATAACATACCAACACACTTAATCAATTTCAATGTATGCCAAGAATGGGTTCTAATTCGGTTTCGACCCCTAATAATCGCATACATTGTCCTCTTTCTATTTCTTCTTCAACATAGATACTTCTCCTAACTATAATATCAATTAATCTATCCAATATCAAATGAAAGGGATAAAATTTTACCAATTTTCGAGCTCAAAACAGTCTCGTCGACAGCCCGCTGCCCCAGCGATTTTTCAGCCTCTTTTCATCGATTTTTCGCCCAAATTCTTCTCTTCTTTCAACCCAAAATGACATGCAACACTCCTACTATAATAACCCAACATTTATACATGTTTTCCTTCACAAAATTTGTCCAAAAGCGAGAATTTGGACCCAATTTGGACCCCAATGATCCGTTTGCACACTGTTTAGGGTTCAAAGATTGGCTTCAAATTGCTAAATGGATTAATCTAATAAGAGGATGATAACATGGCTTCAATTCTTGGTTAAGGATGGGGTAATTTCGGATTGGAATTTGAGAGAGAAAAGATGAAAGTTTTGGTGTGAAGAAATGAAATTAGAATTATAATAGAAAGAGGTTTTAGTATTTAGGGGAAAATCTGAAATTACTTCTTGAAACTTACACTTTGGCCCTCTTAATGCCTTCTTAGTTAAAAACGACCCCAAGAAATAAATCTTAACACTCGTTGCCTTAAATTCCCGGAAATTCCATAAGACCTCATTGTCACGGGGCCGCGATTAACGTCCTAATTGGACGTCATTACTGACCTGTCACTCTTAATCCGTTTAATACAGATGTTTACATAAATTTCGGCATCACAACACTGCTTTTACAACATATCCCTAAAAATGGCGGCCGAAACAATCGCGAACAATAACAAAACAACGATCATAATAGGCTGGCCAGCTAAGCCGCCACCAACCATCACGCCGCAGGCATAAATCAAAATACGCAAGCCGGCAAGGCTGCTACGAGATAACGACATCAAAACCCAAAATAAGGTACAAACATCCAACCCAGAACTATCTACAGACCTCTAAGAGTGTAATACTGACATATGACGGGACAGGACCCCGTCGTGCCCAAAATATGCATAAGTCTAAAAGAGATTACGTACCAAACGACAAGCTCGGATCGAGAGCTTCCCAATGAGTAGGAACCTAGATCGGAGAGTCACTCAACACTGTACTGCGGGCATGAACGCAACTTGAGCTTCGGTCTGAAATAATGTCTTGAGTATGTAAAACATGAAATCACGAAAATGAGGCCATAATCGTACCAAGTAAAATAGAGAGTCAATCGTGTCTATAAAAATGAGTCATATCGTAACCCATGAATGCCTACCATAAAATCATCATGTCCATATACATGCAGAATGCATAACGTGTCTCGGCCCTCTAAGGAGGGACTCGATGAAATCTGTATATATATATATGTATGTATAACGTGTCTCGGCCCTGTAATGAGGGACTCGATGAAGGTATATATGTATAACATGTCTCGGCCCTGTAATGAGGGACTCGATGGAATTATCAATATAACATGTCTCGACCAGAATGAGGACTCGATGGAATTATCAATATAACATGTCTCTACCTGTAATGAGGACTCGATGAAATGAGTAATAACACTTGCGCAGCGAGAATATCATGAGCAACCATATATAACTTAGATTATCGTTTGACTCTCAATGGAATAAGAAAAAAGCATTATCATATCATTTATCATTTAAGTCATCTTTTAGAAAATCAAGGCGCTTAGCGTATCACATATCATCTTTTGGAAAGTCAAGACACTAACTTATCATGAATCATTATTTGATTAAAACTAGCCTTTGAAGGAATCGCGTACGTCCGCCGTACTTTCATTAAAATCATGCCAAAGGAAGGAAGAAAGATTTTCATAAAATCATGCCAAAGAAGGAAATGATAGTCTCACATACCTCTTGGTCGAACTAGCCAACTCACTATTTAGGATATGTCTCGTCTAGTAATTCAACCTATAATAATGGTAACACGTTCGTCAATTCTTAGGATTACTAGCGTACTTTATATCGAATGACGACTTCATATTTCTATAAAAATTTGGGCAGCATTTCCTCTGTTTATATGCACTTCCACAATTAACCAACAAGCCAATCAGACCAACAACAAGTTATAACTCCAGCGTATATTAAAACCGTTTCATCTACTCGACATATATACCCCAATTATCCCTCCTTTCTCTTTACACTTATGGAATGTATTCAAAGTAGCAATCAAGGTGATTAATACACCTATTTATCATGTTTCCTCAAATAATCCAATCTTCTAGCAAATCCGAGAGTCCAAGAATGCAAAATCACATTTCTATACCTTACTTTCTTTTAGACATGTAGTGGTAATTACCATAACATTTATGCATGTTCATAACTTATATCTTCATCGTCATAATTCTACCAAAACAGTCCCTTAAGATTTATAACATGTTCAAAAAAAATTCATGGAATTTAGGCCAACAACAATAAGAATTCCAATTCTTCTCTTAATTTCTTAATATCAAATTTCTTCTTTTATATTCCAACACTTTCCTTTAATAAATCACAACTTAAATTTCAGGATTTCTTTCAATTTTAACACACAATTAGGGATGATGTTAATAATAGTAATAACGATTATATGGCACCAATACCCCGTAAAGGGTCGCATAATGTCCGAAAGTTATTCATGAGTTTTAGGCCATTTAACATGTACCAATTTATTCTTTCCTTAATTAATAATCCAACTTATTTTTCCAACAATTCCATATAATGGACACATCTTAAATCTTCACAAGTTATTCCATTTCTTTTCTTAATTCCTTAACGTCTAATTGAAATCTTAAACTACAATTCATATTCCCAATATTTCCCTAACTAATTACAACTTAAACATCAAGGTTTCTTCTTCAATTCTCAACATGTAATTAGTAACGTTAATAGCCATAACATAATCACATTCGTCTTACATAAAATTAGCCCCCAAGAATTAGTAATTACACATCTCAATAAGCACATGCAAATCTCAAATTTCCAAATTCTTTTACACAAACCCAATTCTTCAATTTACAACAACCTGCAACATTAATTATAACATAGAAGAAGAATAATTTACCTTAAAACGGCCCTAGCAGGTCACGGGTTTGTCCCTATTTCTTGCCCAATCTTTCACCTTTCCAACTTCGAATTAACATGCATGTGTTCTACGAGGTTAACCCATCATTTATACACGTTTTCTCCTCAAAAATCTTGTCCAAAACTTGAAGAAAAGTTGCCCCAATTTTCGGCTAAGCAGTCCCGATTTGGCACTGCTTTGGTTCAATTTTTTTAAAAAAATCTTGGCTCTTAATTTATGGGAGAACTTACTCTAAGGAAAAGGAGAAAAAAAAACTTCAATGTGTATAGCAATGGGGGAGGTTCTCGATTTGTGCTTGAAAGAAGAAGAAGATTGTTTTTCTTTGTTTCTTAGAAGTTAAAAATGAGCAATTGAAGGCTTTTGGGGAATTTAAAAAAAGAAAATCTGATTTCCCCCTTTTTACACTTAGGTCCCCAAGTCCCTTAAAAAAAATCTTAAACCCACTCCTTTTAAATCTTAACTCCCGTATCCTTAATTTCCCGAGAATTTCATAAAGTCCCGTATTCTCGTTGTCGTAATTCTTATAATGTGTAATAAGCCGTAATGAAAATATATATAACTTATCATTTTAAACTCTCATCGACGTGCCCGTAGCTCTTGTAATTATATCTTATTCATTATTCGAATCTTAACCTTAATGACGTTCTTAATCCTTGTCTTAAACTCACGAGGTGTAACACTCATATCCTTCATGTCGTAATTCTTATAATAAATAATAATCCTCAATAAACCTACACATAACTTATTATTTTAAACTTTCACCGACGTGCTCGTAGCTTGTGTAATTATATCTTATATCCATTGCCCGAATATTAACCTTAATGACGTTCTTAATCCTTGTCTTAACTTACGAGGTGTAACAAAAAGTTTGTCCGAAAGTACTGATGTTGTGAATGAATTCTGGTGAAAATTAAAAGGCAAAGTGAGATGGAAAAAATAGATATTGAATGCGAGTCATAAACTGAAACTTCTCAGATATTGTGCTTACATCTCCAGGGATTCGTTGATAACTAATCTTGTTGGAGCATGTGTTTTCCCTAAATATTGAAGATCAGGCTAGAGTTTTCAGATACACGTAATGTTAAATCCACTCATTCAAATGCAACCTTAAAGTATTAAATGTTGTTCTCATTTTCAGACTGAACACTTTTCATCTTGCGGGCCGTGGAGAAATGAATGTCACTCTTGGAATTCCACGTCTTCAGGAGATTCTGATGACCGCCTCTGATGCTATTAAAACTCCCATCATGACGTGCCCCTTCCTCGGCTGGAAACAAAAGTAAGTTAATTCTCCAATTATCTCTTCGTTGTTTCAAGATGGGGAAAGTATGACTTTCCATTTGAGTGAGCTAATAATAGGTCTTTAGTCCACATTGACAATATAATGATTTGCTGCCTTTTCTCATTGATAATGATTCTATGTAGTCTTTCTTATCTACACTTTTTTGAAATCTGTTGCAAATCCTAAAAGTTTTAAGTGATCTTCAGGGATGATGCCCAGTCTCTTTTGGCAAAAGTGAAGAAGATTACTGTTGCAGATATGATTGAGAGTATGGAGGTTAATCTTTTGCCGCTATCAATCTACAAGCTCATAGTGAAGCTCAAAAAGCACGATTTTGTGTCATCAGAAGATTGCGAGTATACCCTAAAATATGTGTTCTTAAGGGAGTTGGAGGATGCAATAGAAAGTCATTTGTCTTTGCTCTCTAAAATTAATGGCATACAGAACTTCAAGTCAAGCTCGGAATCAGAGGCTTCAAATGAGACTGGAGAAAATGCTTCTAGCGCCAGACATGAAGAAGAGATGTTGGACGATGATGACGAAGCTGAGGACGAAAGAACTGAAGATCTTAATTCAGATGCACAAAAAAGGAAACTGCAAACCACGGATGAGATGGATTATGATGATGCTTCTGAAGATGAAGCTAGTGAAGCTGAGACCACTGCTGAAGTTGAAGATGAGAAAAGTGTCCAAGGGCAAGAGATTGGAAATAGGGATTAAGAGGAAATTGGAGACCATAGCAATGAAGAGGACATATCAAATACCAAAACAAGTAAGTCAAAGACAAAAACAACTGTCAAACAGAAGAAAAAGAAAGAAAGACGTAGCAGAAAGGATTCTGTTACACCCCGTAATACCAGGGCTACGAACGTGATTAAGGATTTAAGATTTAAATTTTGGAAGGAAAGAATTATTACATTTTCTTAAGGAAAATTTCAGAAAAATGTGACGGCGGAAAAAATTATTAACTTGGAGTTTAATACTTCTAATTGGATTTATGGACTTAGTATTCGATTATAAAGTATCGGAATTGATAATATGGGGTCCGCCGAAAATTTCACAATTTTGAGGGGGGGGTTCGAAAATTATAATATTTTGGACCAATCGGAGGGTGACACGTGTCACCCCTCCACTTGTCTTGCAAGATGACCACACTTTAGATATTTTGAGAAGAGGAGGACAAGCTCCACTTGTCCATACACTTGGCTATACATATCCAAGTCTTGCAAGACTTGGATCATTTCACACTTTATCCAAAAGAAAGCTCTCATCTCTCTCCCTTTAGCTCATATTTTCGAGAGCATCTTGGCCAAGAACAACAAGGTTGATTAAGTTTCTTTCTCCAAGATTAAGCTCTTAAACCAAGTGCTAAGCCAAGATAAATACCCCACCTTGGAAACTTGTCTTGACCGAGAATTGTAGGGTGAAAACCTAGCTTGCCCATCGACCTTTTGGAGGTAAAACGTGAAGGGGAGTTGGTTATAAGGTTGTAGTGGATACATGGAAGTGATTGGAACAACGAAAACTGCGGGCCAAAAATCTTGGGCCATAATCACGGCTTTTGGGCTATTTTTAAGGTTGAAGTACTACGTGTGACATATTCTACTTAGCGTGTGGATTAAGCCGAAGAGGTATGTGAACTATCCTTTCTTCTTCTAGCATGATTCCTTGTTTTAAAGTGAGTGTATCCTACTCCTTAGTGATGTAATTCTTGATAGTACTTTGGATTTCCTAAAATAGAAGTTGTTCTATATACTTCATTGATAGTACTTGGGGTTTCTAAAATGAAAGATTGTTATATCTATTCTCTTGATAGAAAGTATTTCATTTTAGTTCATTGTAGTATATGAAAGAAGCTACATGATTGAAAGGTATAAATTACTTGGTGTCAAAAGTATACTTGACTTGATTTGAAAAGTATAACTTACTTGAGTTTAAAAGTGTAGTAACTTGATTTTAAAAGCGGAAGTGCCTTGGTACTATGCGTGTTAGTGTTTTAAGGTTTATAAATGAGAAGATGTACGACGGACGTACACAGTACTTCGGGTTCAATTTCCCTATTATTACTAGATGTGATATTGCCTTGAGTTCTCTTAAAATGATAGTTCATTCTATTTGTGCTAATGAGAGTCGGAGATGATTTAAATTGTATAGTTGGATCATGTGAGAACGTCTATGATTATGACATAAATTTTATTGTGAAGATTGTATAGTTGGATCATGTGAGAACGTCCATGATTGCGACATAAATCTTATTGGGAAAATTGTATAGTTGGATCATGTGAGTACGTCCATGATTACGACATAAATCTTATTGTAAAGACGGTATAGTTGAAACCATGTGAGTGTGTCCATGATTATGATATAAATCTCGTTTTGGAAAAGGTATAGTTGAAATCATGTGAGTGTGTCCATGATTGTGTTATAAATCCCGTTTTAAAAAAGGATACATTTGATTTTATATTTTAAAAAAAAAGGGGCCCAGTTGACTCTCAGTGATACAGTAGTACAGTGATACAATAGTACAGTGGTACATCGATACAAGGTACAATTGACTCTTATTTTACATGGCACGGTAGGATCTAGTATTTGATTTTCATACTTGTCCCTGTCATTCTTTTGTACAGTTATGATCTTGTTTATTGTATTTCATGTTTACATACTTGGTACCTTGTTGTACTGACCCCCTTCGGGGGGCTGCGTTCATGCCCGCATGTATAGGTATTCAGTTGGGTGATCCGTGAGCTTAGGATCCTTGTTCAGTGTTTTGGGAGAGCTCCAGTGTTCCGGAGCTTGTCATTATGGCTATGTATATTCAGGGGTACGGCGGGGCCTTGTCCCGTCATAGTTACTGTCCAAATTCTTAGAGGTCTGTATTCATATGTGGGCTGGACTGGCGTGAGTTGTATTTATATTGTTGTACAGTTGTAGTCCCATACGGGTGTTATATATTATGGCAGCCTTGACGACTTTGCCTTTGCAAAAAAAAATGATGAGTGTTATTTAACTTCCGCGGGTTACTTGTGTTGTATGGATAGAAGGGTGTCCAGGTAGGGCACCAGTCACGGGCCCGGGGTTCGGGTCGTGACAGATTCAGACAGGTCTGTCTTTGTTGATGTGGAGGGACTGCATTTTGAGGTCCACTTTAGATTCGTCAATGAACCTCATATCTTGTTAGCTCAGGTAGTCTTCAATCGTTTTTGTTACTCTTCCAGTAATTACCTAAAGAGTGTCATTGAATTACCTTTTTATGTTCTTACATTCTTTTCTTTAATCCCACACTTCATTGAGAACTTCGCCATGCACTACCCACCATTTAGTTATCCTTCAGCTAGCTTATGTCGAGTAAACTCATGAGTGGATCAACTGGAACTTTATTGTGCAAATGTTATTTTATGTCTGATCTCTATGCACTACTAAGCAAATTGCTTGCCTTGAAAATACTTTGGTCCATAATACTCTTCGTTTACTAAGTGTTCTACTTGGTGCTGCTGTGGCAGGTTGCCCAGAAGACTGCAAAGAAAGTGTGTTAAGAACTCAGGTAAAATTGACCAATGCAGAATGGTCAAGTATGAAGTAACTGAAAATACTGTGATGTGGGATGAAAAGCAGACAAAGAAACAAAGACAAGACACCGATTCTGCTTATTGGGCCCTGAAAGCAGCTGCAATAGATTTTGGTACCTTTTGGGAAATGCAAGATGACTTGATGTTAGTCGTATATACACAGAATAATATTCGTGCTATGCTGAATACCTATGGAGTTGAAGCAGCCCGGGCATCAATCATACGAGAGGTTAAGACTGTTTTCGGGATATATGGAGTTGAGATTGATTTTTGACATTTGAGTCTAATAGCCGATTACATGACCCATACGGGTGGATACCAGCCAATGAGCAGACATGGGAGCATATCCGAGTCTCTGTCACCGTTCCTTAAGATGTCGTTTGAAACAGCTTCCAAATTCATAGTCGAAGCAGCGTCTCATGGTTTGACCGACTACTTGGAGACACCATCCTCCAGAATTTGCTTAGGGTGCCAGTGAAGATGGGTACTGGTTGTTTTGACATAATGCAGAAGCTAGATATTTGATGTATAACCATATGATAATTATTTTTGCGAGTGTCTAAATATAATTATTTATTGGTGATTATCTGTTTATGTGCTGGAATTATTCGCCCATTCTATTGACTTTGTCTGCTTATTTATGCTGTTACCACTATTATGAAAAAAGAGATTTAAGTTCTGCCCCCAGGGCTAAGTTCAACTGGCGAAGTTGAGGGACTTTTGACTTAGATCACAGGTTAGAGTCCTATGCCATGTGTACTAAACCTGAAATTTAAATAGAGAAGGGTAGAGAGGTGGGTTCATTATCGAGTTTTGAAGGTAGCGATTGGTCCTGGGTTATGCTCTTACAAACTTCTTTCATTAAAAAAAAGGCCAAGTTCTATTCATTGACAGTGTGAGTGTGGTCGATATTTGTACAATTAAATTACTTAAAAGATTAATAATTTGCAATCGTTTTGAAAATATTTAGAAGCAATTTGTTTTTTGTTATTCCTTCAGTTCAAAGTAGTGTTATCCTCAAGTTATGTCTGCAAAAACAAAACAAAAAAAACACTCATTTATAGCTACAAGAATCAAATGAACTCTAATATTGTCACGATCCAAATCGTAGTTCGTGATGGCACCTACACTATCCCGGGTAGGCGAACCACAATCTAGAAATATCAAGTTAAATAATTAGAAATTAAATACTATCATAACTAGGGGTGTACATTTTAGACCGGACCGAAACAGGAATAGATTCCGTTCTGGTTCCCGGTCCTTTATTATATAGGATTCCGATTTTTCGGTCAGGATAAAAACTGGAATCATCCGGTCCGGACCGGTTCCAGCCCAAATTTTTTTTTATCCCTATTTTCGTCCATCTCTCCCCCAAACCCAAAACCGACAAGCCCAATACCCCTCATTTCATAAGGTAATGCCTCTTTATTTTTTAATTTATTCATCTCAACTTATAACTCTATCCCAATGTAACTTTAATGTATTATGTTGTGAGTTACAAATACATTGTTAAAAATTTACAATAAAAATAAATTAAAAATTGCATTTAAAAATAAAAAAAACAGGTCCAACCGGTCTTCGGTCCAGAAAAAATGAAGATTCCGGTTCCGGTCCATTCTGGTTCGGTCCGGTTTTGGATCGGTGTATACCCCTAATCATAACTGAATATCCAAATATCCCCAAAGATCTGGTCAAAAGTGTAAAAGAGCATAAGAAATATAAGTCTGAACTGCCCGAAGGCTATATGTTGTCTAATGAAAAAAATACAGAAGTAAATACGGAGGGTCATTTCAGGGGCCACTGATGACCAAGTAGCTCAACCTGAATGACCAAAGATGCCACCCTCCTATATCAGTGACAAGGCATAGGGATGGAATTAGAATCGTACTCTGCACTCAACAAAAATGCAACAAAAGTAGTATCAGTACAACACTAGTACTGATAAGTATCATAGGCCGACTAAGATTAGATAACGCAATAAATAAGAAGTAGAAACTAACAAGTAGCACATAGAGCAAACACGTAAGATCACATATCATAAACAAGTCCATATCAAGAAAATAAGGTAATCAACCAAAGACAAATATAAGTCACTAACAGAACAATTGAGAATATAAGAATGGACGAGTGCAATGTAATGTCATAGTCACCTCTCTCACTCCACTCTCATACACACATGCTAATGACAAGGCATGGCCCCATAGGGAATCCCTGAAGTCCATGTACAACTCGGGCTATCAGGAAAACCTCGGAAGCATCGATCATTATCATCTCCGGCAGAAACCTCGGAGTATCTCTGTCACCCTCAATATCCGGCAAAGACCTCAGAGTATCTCAATCACTCACCTCACCACCTTGACCATATTAGAATAATACGTAAAGCAATGCATGATAACAATCTCATCAATAAGTACAAGTCATGTTACCGTTCACATTTCAATTAATCAATATTACTTTCTTTTCATGAGATAAGTGAACTTGTATGTTACAGAAAATCAGACAAGCAATAATCATAGAATATAATACATATGGAAATAAGTCCACATAAACAACAATCATACCAAACTAGTGGATTTTTTTCACTACCTCCAATGCCTGAAGGCCTATCGTGCTATCCCCGTCAATTTCTACAACTATATACGATTATCTAATCAAAATCTAACTCAAGTAAGTGATAATCTATCTCGAGGTCGAGCGGATGCCACGAACAATCAAACTTGACTTTTTCCCTTTCGAAATGCTTCCGAACTAACAAAGTCTATCAAATGTATAATCTACGTTAAATTACGAGTTTTTAGACACCCATATTACTATGCTTTGAATTCAGAATCAAAAGTGAACCAAAAAGTCAAATTCGAGCTCCGAAGGAAAAATTAAAATTTTATTAAAAAGTCATTTTATCCATACCCTAAAGGTCCTATATCTAGAAAATTAGTCAGTTTCATTCACAAATGAACTCTCAAATGATAAATTCTCATTTCTTAAGACTAGGCTTAAAATCTTAACTTAGGATTAAAATCTCACTTTTCACAACTAAAATACCATAAATTTGAAGGTGTACACATAGTTAAATATCCTAAAATAAATATTACATATACCCAACACATAAAAATAAAAAGAAAATTAAAACCTAAGAAAGCATACTGAATGCCGAAATCGAAGCAAAATTGCTAACAGTGATCGACCTTACTAATTATGAAGGAACCATTAACCATTTTGAATAGTTTAAAATTTACCCACTCCGTCAAATACTTTATTTTCCAACTTATACTTTATATGGGTGCAAATAATATCGTTATGACTAAAACATTCACGCAAATTAAATAAATATATATATTTTTTTTAAAATCCATTTCTTAAGAACTTTTGACTTCACTAATTCTTCTTTGATACTCACCGAATTACTTCGGAA
Organism: Przewalskia tangutica; assembly: GCA_029844215.1. NCBI lineage: Eukaryota > Viridiplantae > Streptophyta > Magnoliopsida > Solanales > Solanaceae > Przewalskia > Przewalskia tangutica. Next base: position 123,018,396 of record CM056730.1, on the reverse strand, counting down.
AAGATGTTTTAGAGATGTTATGCCTAAAAGTGCTAAACGATCAAACGAATAGTTACAAATATATTGTCATGCTTGTATATTAATTATTTTACTGTTAATCAATCAATCAACTAACTTCTTTTCAATCTCAAATTAGTGGGTCAGCTTCTTTTGCTATCTTTATTAATTTAGGCCATATTTATCGAAACAAACAAATACTAATTTTAGGAAAAATACTTATATTATAAAATAATAATAATCATAAAGAAAAGACAAGATTTTAAGATCATATTTTATCCTTATCTTATGGAGTAGTACATATAAGGATAATATAATCTCACTAGCATCAATTATAACAAATTTGTCGTACTTTATCCACAACTTTCATTCAAGACTTATTAATAAATTATATAATATCAATAAAAATGTTAATTTAAATGATAGAATGACGTCCAAGAAATGTTAATTCAATTTGTTAGCACATTCTTCTTAGTTCTTACTGACTGACATGTAAATATACACACACAAATATAGAGAATGGAGAAGAATGAATGTGTAACTGGTGGAACAGGTTATGTAACATCATGGTTGAAGGGTGCAATGGTGTCATAATTGGTCATTCTGTTGATTTCGAGGATAAAAACGATGAGGAGATGAAAATCCAACTGCAATTTTAGGCATTTTAAAGGCGTGTTTGGATTCAGAAACAATTAAACGAGTGGTATACACTTCGAGTGATGGTACAATTGGTTTTATTGAAGGGGGTCCAGATGTAGTAGATGAAAGTTTGTGGAGTGATATAGATTTTATCAAAAAGGTAAATTTACTGTATGAGTAAGACGAAAAAAATGGATTGGATCTTGTGTGTGTGAATCATGCTTGGGTTTTGGGTCCTTTTGGTACTCCTCAATGCCCAATAATTATTCTTTCATAACATGGCTATGATTCTAGGTACTCCTTCAACACTTCCTTTATTATTTTTCTGTTTTAATTTTTGTTAGTGATATGATATGAGCTTAAATGAGGAAATGAGGATTCATATAGCTAATTTCAACTTGTTTGCCATTGAAATACAATTGTAATTTAACTTATATATACTGACAGTGATAAATTATATTTGTATATCAAAACGATAATGAAAGTTAACTATCTATAACATGTGACATTATTAGCAACCTGAAAGATACAAGTAATTTTTATAATAAGTTAAATTGTACTGGTAGTATAAAAGTTTATTTACACTTTTAGTGAATATAAGTGTGGAAGTATTAGACATGTGCACCAAAGTGTCATGAGGTGCATAGTAGAAGATTAGTTTGCATTGGTCTAGTTTAAATCATTAAATTAGTTATGGGTGGTTGGTTATTGATTAAAGTGTAGTTGAGGGGTCAAGATGTATTAATTGTAGTTGAGGGGGTCAAAGTGTATATGTACATTCTTGTATTCATTTTTGTGTATATGAAATACAAAATCGAGAAGAGCAGATAACTTTTTCTGTTCCCAAAAATATACCTTCGTTCTCTCTCCTTTCTTCTTCTTCCTTCTTCTTTCTTCCTTCCTCTACTCAACCATACTGTCTTTAACTACACATGCAATATGTAATTCTTGTGGTCTTTAACAATAAGATAAATTCATATTATTTTGAATTTGTTAAATTTATATGAAAGGTAGCATGTGAATTTTTAGCCCGGAAAATAAACAAGTAACCTATTATAGGTAGTTAAATTACAGTGATAATGAAAATTGGTGAATATAAAGTAAATCCTCACTATATTTTGGATTTATATTTATATATACTAATGGTGTAATTTTTTTTAACTTCAGATCAAGTTAAAATAAATAACGCGCTTTTCGTCATTTTGTAATTTTAATATCTTAAAATCTTCTTGTTTGATGAGTCCTTAGAATGTGTTGGGTACTTCTTTTTCTATTTACTTATAGTTTTAATAAGGCGATAAGGAATTAAGGATTCAACGGAATTATGTTAACACAACAGGCAGTGAATGAGTGGATTAACAATTTGCACATTAAATGTGAATTGTGATCTCTTGATCGTTGTAGGCGCATCACTAAGTAATCCAAATCAACCCACATTATTAATTAACGATGAATAATCAATATTATTTAATAGATACTAAACACAACATGAATCATGAAAATGAAAGTTGCATTGATGATAACGATCTCTTGAAAAATTGAGCACGTGAGAAGATTTGAATAAATTATTCTTTTTTACTCGTATGGAAATAATATACTTTAACTTAAACGATGCGATACACACTTTCAAATTATTGTAATTATAATTATTTTATTTGGCCCCAACCCCTTATCTTCCCCACCTAATTTGCAACAGTCATGTCTGCACACCCTATACTCCATTCAATTTTCCACAGTAGATAGAGCCCACCATATCACCCGAATCTAGTAGGTAAGTTATGGGTCAATTTGAATTTAATAATTCTAGTTTAGATCCCATATATTTATTTTAAAAAATTCACCGTATAAGTAGAAATAATCGACCTCAAACTTAGTAAATCAATTGAATTGCGATAGAATAATTAAGTTGAACCACCCGCAAGCAGAATGGTACAGCCAGAAGAGAAATACGACCGCAGTCACGAGTTCGATCCTCGCATAAACCTTCTTGGTTGGCACACATGGCCACAAGTGTGGTTTATACTCGACGTGGTTTGCAAGCGCCATCACACCGGTTTACTTACGCGACTGAAAGAAGAATGGTCGATGCCTTCACAAAAAAAAATAATTAAGTTGAACCCATAAATGTGGACTATCATATGTTTAGAACTATAAGTTTGTAAAATATTATTGTTATATAAAGACAGAGCTAAAATTTGAAGCTTATGGATTCGAGATTTTAATTCTTTAAAGTTATTGGGTTCTCTAGTACTACACATAATTAATGACTTCTTTTAATACAAATACAGGTTTTGGACTAAAGTTATTAAGTTCGGCCGAATTCGTAAGCTAGCTCCGACCCTGTTGTCACACACATGTCATGATCACAAGTAAAAATCTTTATTTCTTTTTCAAAATTTTTTGCGAAAATTTAAATTATATCACATAAATTAGAACGGGGATAATTTGCTGATTTGTCTTAATCAGTAGTGATCATTTTTTATTAGGATCCTGCTGCCACTAATTGCTCAAAACCACGTAAATCAGACTTGTTGAGTTGCTTTCATATGCAAATCCAAGGATGTTGACACAGATACATCACCCATCAAATTTAAAGAGTAATTAAACACCATCTTATTGTTTGTTTTTAGGAATATGCTAGAGATTTGGCCCCGGTATAAATTATCAAATCATGTTTCTTTGTTACATATGGGTCTATTGGAAACAACAACTCTACATATCAAGGTAGAAGTAAGGTCTGCTTACATTCTACTATCCTCAAACCCCACGTTGTGGTATTTCACTTAATATGTTGTTGTTGTTGTTTCTTTGTTACATATCAGTCAACAAAGTGTTATTTTTCCTATTAGTATAATTTAACATGCTATACAAGGTTATTAGTTTTATTTTCTATGTTATCATTGTTGGTATAATAATCTGTACTTGACTAAATAATGATTCAAAACAATATGTTAATCACTTAGTGAAACATATAACATAAATGAAACAATAAACGAAAACAGAATCTGTTTTGGAAAAATAATTTCAGAATGTAATCGAGCCCACTTAGTTCAAAGTGTGTCCTTAAGGAAATTATTCCTCACAAGACTCGAGGTTAACTAATATCGCATCCCGGGATAGAACGATTATCTTACCGTAATAGTAGTACTCCAAATTCCAGAAGAACGAACCACTCAACGACGGATATCACACGTAATGAAATTTTCGAGTCAAGAGCAACTTCGAATTTCGTAATTGATTAGAAAAATCCAAATCCAAATCCAAATCCAAAGCCGGCCGGCCGAGCCGAAGCGACGGCGACGCAGTGGTCTTTGCCTCTCAACCCTTTTTAAGAAATGGTAGGTGTAATGTAATATATACACCTCTCTTTCCTTCCCTTTTTCGATGTGACAAAAGAGTCTTTTACCCTCTCTTTAATTTTTATCCCATAATTTCCTATTCACCAATATCAAAACCCAACAATCTACATGAATGGGAATGATTATAAGATGTAAGAATGTACGGACGAGTGTGATATACGGCGAGAATTGATCGATCCGATAAGTAGGTTTCCTTGAACTTTCCGTAGTGAACTTATATCGGATATACTCGATCAATCCAGATTTGATATCTTTGAACCGTCGAACTTTGTTGTATACCTAGACAACATAAGACACACAATCAACCTCAACCGCTTATGGTTCTCACGGTTGTGTTCGTTTCACCATGAACACCGCCGGTCTCACGAGTGCATGAGAATGGGCCTTTACCGTCATTCCTTTAAAGCGCTTACACTTAACACTCACATAGGTGATTTCTAAACACGTGGTCCTATAGCCACATTATCCGGTCATACATCGCGATTTAGATAACCATTAAAAACCTTAATGCTTTATTAACTCATTAACAAGCCATAAAGTCTTATCCTTATTTCAACATTGTCTTCATCCGAGAATGGGTTGAGTTATTTGACAATGTTGAACCGCTACCACAACTTTGTTTGATCTCCTCAACCTAGCTCTTGGGATCTCCACCGCTAGTAGAGTTACCGCCACGATGACTTGTCTCGCCTTAACCCCATTCCCATGATGATCTACCAACTCTCTCTAGATAAGCCTTTGTAATGGATCCGCCACGTTATCTCTTGACTTTACATAATCAATCGTGATAACGCCACTAGAGAGAGTTGTCTAACAGATTGTGTCTCCGTCAGATGTGACGAGATTTTCCGTTATACATTACGCCCCCGCCTCTACCTATCACGCTGATCACACAGTATACATATAGAGCCAAAGGTTTGGGCGAGAATGGAATATCTTCTAAGAAATTCCGAGCTATTCACCTTCTTCACCTTGTTTAAAGCTATAAATTTCGATTCCATCAGAGCGGGCGATGATGTCTGCTTTGATGATTTCCAAGACATCGCTTCCTCCGCCAACAAGGAAAACATATCCACTCGTGGATTTAACTTCAAACGATCCTGATCCAATTTGCATCACTATATCCTCAAGCATCATGATATTTATTATAATGCAAAGCATAGTTTTGGGTGTGTTGTAAATATCCCAAGACTCGTTTCATTGCCATCCAACGAGTTTGATTGGGATTACTCGTGAATCGACTCACTGCTTATAGCACATGCTATATCCGGTCGGTACAATTCATAATATACATCAAACTTCCCAAAACTCACAGATAGTCCAATTGTGAGTCACTTTCACCTTCATTCTTTGAAGTGCAAAACTTACATCAATCGAGTCTTTGCAACATTGAAATTTAAATACTTGAACTTGTCAAGTACTTTTTCAATATAATGTATCGTGATAATGCTAGACCTTGTGGAGTTTTATGGATCTTAATTCCTAAGATCAAATCGCAACCCTAAGTCTTTCATGTCAAATTTGCTAGCGAGCATACGCTTCGTAGCATTTATATCGACAATATTTTTACTCATTATCAGCATGTCATCAACATACAAACAAACAATGACTTCATGATTTGGAGTATTTTTAATGTAAACACATTTGTCATACTCATTAATCTTAAATTCATTTGCCAACATTGTTTGGTCAAATTTTGCATGCCATTGTTTGGGTGCTTGTTTAAGTCCATAAAGTGACTTCACAAGTCTGCACACTTTCCTTTCTTTACCAGGAACCACAAAACCCTAAAGTTGTTCCATGTAAATTTCTTCCTCCAATTCTCCATTTAAGAAAGCTGTCTTGACATCCATTTGATGGATTTCAAGACCATATACGGCCGCCAGTGCCACTAACACCCGAATAGATGTTATTCTTGTCACCGGCGAGTATGTGTCAAAGTAATCAAGACCTTCTTTTTGTCTATAACCTTTGACCACAAGTCTTGCCTTGTATTTGTCAATAGTGCCATCAGCTTTCATTTTCCTTTTAAAGATCCATTTTGATCCTAAAGGTTTATTTCCAGGAGGAAGATCAACTAACTCCCATGTATGGTTGTTTAAAATCGATTCAATCTCACTATTGACTGCTTCTTTCCAAAATGTTGAATCAGAAGATGACATTGCTGCTTTAAATGTTTGAGGCTCATTTTCAAGCAAGAATGTTACAAAGTCCAGTCCAAAGCGAAGTAGATGTCTTTGACGCTTGCGCCTTAGATCCTCTTTGCTTGGTGTACTTTCCTTGGTTCTTCCCGCGGTCGTTTAGATCTTTCACTTGACGACTACATTCGCTTTATACGGATAGATGTTTTCAAAGAATTCAGATTATCCGATTCAATTACCAGATAACATGAATTTCGGATTGTCCGATTTGTGAACCAAAAACCGACAAGCTTTGCTTGTAGTAGATAGCCAATAAAAACACAATCCACGCTTTTGGTCCGATTTTTACCTTTGGGCAAAGGAACTTGGACCTTTGCTAAACACCCCCACACTTTGAAATATTTCAAGTTGGGTTTTCTTCCTTTCCATAGATCATATGGAATAGATTGTGTTTTGCTGTGGGGTACTCTGTTGAGTATTCGATTAGCTGTAAGGATAGCTTCCCCCCACAAGCTCTGCGGTAAACCAGAACTAATTAGTAAGGCATTCATCATTTCCTTTAATGTTCGGTTTTACTTTCCGCAATTCCATTTGATTGTGGTGTGTAAGGGACAGTAGTTTGATGAATAATTACATATTTCAAACATGTCTCTGCAAAAGGAGATTCGTACTCTCCACCCCTATCACTTCTAATCATTTTGATCTTTTTATTCAATTGATTTTCCACTTCGTTCTTGTATTGCTTAAATGCATTAATTGCTTCATCCTTACTATTAAGCAAATACACATAACAGTATCGAGTGCAGTCGTCAATGAAAGTTATAAAATACTTTTTCCCACCACGAGATGGTATTGACTTCATATCACATATATCTGTGTGAATTAAGTCTAAAGGATTTGAATTCCTATTAATAGACTTATATGGATGTTTAACAAACTTAGATTCAACACAAATTTCACATTTTGATTTGTTGCACTCGAATTTAGGCAATACTTCTAAATTGATCAATTTTCGCAAGGTTTTGTAATTGACATGTCCTAAACGAACATGTCATAAATCATTTGACTCCAATAAGTAAGACGAAGCTGAATTTTCATTAATACTGTCAACAACCATTACATTGAGTTTGAAAAGGCCCTCGGTGAGGTAGCCCTTTCCTATGAACATATCATTCTTACTTATTACAATTTTCTCACTAACCAACACACACTTAAACCCGTTTTTGACGAGTAGTCCTAATAAACTAAATTCTTCCAATTGTTGAACGTGCGTAACATTGTTGGAAGTCGACCTTGCTTAAGTCATCCTCGTAAGTATCTTCCCATATCCTTCAACCTCGCTGCGAGATTTCCCATAAATGCATTCTTCTGATCCAGGGAGCATATGTTGCAAATACTTTTTTGCGGAAATACACGTGGCACCGTAATCCACCACCACTCCTTCGGGTTTCCAACCAAATTGCACTGACAAAGATTGCACACAGATCATTCGGATCAATTGCCATTATTTGTTTGTCATCACAATCGACAAACCGCTTTACTTAATAAAACCGAATAGCAATTAAATCACGCACTAAACGATGAAGATTTTATTTCTTCAAATCGGAGTATAATTGTGAAACTTAAACGATGAAGATTTTATTTCTTCAAATCGTAATTTGAACGATGAAGATTTTATTTCTTCAAATCACAGTATAGTTATGAAACTTTAGTATTCCAACGAAGTTTTTATATCTTCGAGTCAGAATACTAATATTCATATGGAGTAGAAAACTACACAAGTTTTAATCTCCTTAGAACGACGAAGATTTTATGTTCTTCAAATCGTTGTGTAATTATGAAACTTTAGTATTCCAACGAAGTTTTTATATCTTCGAGTCAGAATACTAATATTCATATGGAGTAGAAAACTACACAAGTTTTAATCTCCTTAGAACGATTTAAGATTTTATGTTCTTCAAATCGTTGTGTAATTATGAAACTTTAGTATTCCAACGAAGTTTTTATATCTTCGAGTCAGAATACTAATATTCATATGGAGTAGAAAACTACACAAGTTTTAATCTCCTTAAACAGAACGATGAAGATTTTATGTTCTTCAAATCGTCGCAACAAATATCATACACAACGGCGAAGATTTTATTTCTTCAAACCGAATCAATTTTGATAACAACAAATATAATACACAACGGTGAAGATTTTATTTCTTCAAACCGAATCAAAATTGCTTGAAACGAAGTGTAGTAGATTGTATGTTGTATACTTGATGACGTTTTTATATCTTCAAATCAAGTATCCAAATGAGTAGAAAGTTATGAAAACTTTAATCTCAACCGGAGTAGAAAATTCGAAGATTTTAGTCTCCTAACATACAAAAAAAAAACACTTTTTTTTTCCTTTTGGAAAACACTTTTTCCTGGATTTTAATATTCCAACGAAGTTTTTATATCTTCAAGTTAGAATATGAAATTTAATACGGAGTAGAAAACCACACAGGTTTTAATCTCCAAACCAGGATACAGATTAAAATACAATAAATATAATTTCCTTAAGATTGTTGGTATAATAATCTGTACTTGACTAAATAATGATTCAAAACAATATGTTAATCACTTAGTGAAACATATAACATAAATGAAACAATAAACGAAAACAGAATCTGTTTTGGAAAAATAATTTCAGAATGTAATCGAGCCCACTTAGTTCAAAGTGTGTCCTTAAGGAAATTATTCCTCACAAGATTTCGAGGTTAACGGAATATCGCCTCCCGTGATAGAACGATTATCTTACGTAATAGTAGTACTCCAAATTCCGTAGCAACGAACCACTCAACTAAAGATATCACACAGAATGAAATTTTCGAGTTGAAGAGCAACTTCAGAATTTCAGAATTGATTAGAAAAATGAATTTGTTGATAAATTCTTGAAATGATCAAGAATTTATAGGGTTAGAGGTACTGATTCTGAATGGTTGCAACCATTCAGAATAGTCACCTCATTTTGGAGGGAAATTCGAAAAAGAGAGGGAGAGCCGGACGGGTCGGATCGGGTCGCGGGTCGATCCGTTTGGATTTGTTTTTTAATTAAATAATTAATTAATTAAAGAAACGTTTGTCCAAAAAGATTATCAATCAAATTCAAATTCAAATCCAAATCCAAAGCCAAAGCCGAAGCCGAAGCCGAGCGAGCGACGACGACGGCGCGAGGGGTCTTTGCCCTCTCAACCCTTTTAGCAGCTCGAGAAGGTGTAATGTAATATATACACCTCTCTTTCCTTCCCTTTTTTCGATATGGGACAAAAGAGTCTTTTACCCTCTTTAATTTTTATCCCATCATTTCCTATTCACCAATATCAAAACCCAACAATCATATCATGTTTATTATAAATTGTAGTAGTACATGTTATTACAAACAATAAATCTGAACATATCATATATTGTTAATTAGTGTATATAACTTAAATTCGTTAATGAGAAACTTTTGAAGAATGAAAAGCATTCAATATGTTCCAATTAGGTGGAAGTTAATAGCCACGTATATGTGGTCAGTTGAACACCCTTTATCAAAAATTATTACTAAGTATATAGAACAAAATTTATTTTTTATACATATTTATTGATCCTCCTACCTTTAGAAATTCGTTTGGCTTAGTCACTTGTTTTGTACTAGATTGAAGGTAACACCACTCTATGTATGGGTGAGCGGGTTCGGATACCTTACTATTTTTAATTATCCTGACCCTATCTCGTAAAAGGTCGATTTCTAAATTTACTAGCGGAACTTATCAGTAGTAATCATTACCGGAACTATCAGGACCTGCGTTCGGATAGGTTCCCGGGTACCCTATAACGGAAAACACATTTCAACCTACAGTATGCATCCAAAGCGGTCAGAATATTTAGGCACCATAATTAGAACTTATGACCAATCAAACGTTATATGAAAAGAGAAACAACATATTTCCATATAATTAGCTTGAGAAGAGAAACAATCTTCCGCTTATCTAATGTACAAGAATTTACTGCTTCCTTAATTCATCATCAGTTCTTCATAGTGGGGATCAAAGTGATGGGAGATCTAGCAGAAGATATAATTTGATTAAGCTCTTACATAAACTAATCAAAAAAATAGGACTCTCAAATCTCAATTATGCAGAAATTAACCCAAACGCCCCAAAGCCCAAAACTAAATGAGAATATCAATAACTAAATAATTTAAGGGGGGGTTCATAGGGTTCAGGTATCGATTCCGGGTACCCGATCTCGGAACCGGATCCGACATCTATCGGTTCCTAATTTTACTACCCGAAACCTATGTGCCTCTTTCTGCACTCTTCCTTGTAAATTACTCATCTCTTTTTCGGTGAAATCAGAGTTATATACTTATATTATATATATAGTGGCCAGTTATTAAATTTTAAATCTCATATCATACTTAATTATTATATATAGATTGTTATAATTATTTAGGTGTTAATTAGTAACATCTCAATACATGATTAATACCTATAACACGTGTTTTAGCACATTATTCTTAATCTCACATGTATATATATCCATTGTACAAACAAATATACTTCAAACTAAAGAAAATTAGATAAAAGAAAAAGAGATGGAGAAGAGTGAGAAAGGGAGTGTATGTGTAATCATGGAACAGTCATGTAACATCTTGGTTGATAATGAGGCTCCTTCAATCAAGTTATTCTGCTAATACCACCATTAATAATAACTTGGATCCGGTATGTCTCAGCTATTAAAATAGGCTTGAGTTTGTAACACATTATTCTTGTTTATATCCTGTTTACATAGTATAACCCTTCATACCCTTTGTTTTTACTTCAAGTGCAAGAGCAAATCGACACATTTTATTAACGACAAGAGTATAAATAGCTAGCACGCAACAAAGTATAACTGAGAATAAGATTAATATATATCGCGCATTGTAGAGTACTCTTTTTCCTTCTCTAAATCATTGTTGTGCAATACGTATGAGCAAGTTTCTTGGAGAAATTACCAAACGATCCCAAAAACTCAAAATTTTCCGCACAAATCCTGACAATCCTGAAAGCTTTCGTCCAGCAATTGAAGGGTGCAATGGTGTTATCATTGGCCATTCTGTTGATTTCGAGGATAAAAATGATGAGGAGACGAAAATCCAACGAGCCATCGCCGGAGTTTTAGGCATTTTGAAGGCATGTTTGGATTCAAAAACAGTAAAACGAGTTATATACACTTTGAGTGATGGTGCAGTTGTTTACGGTACTGGGGGTCAAGATGTAGTAGATGAAAGTTCGTGGAGTGATATAGACATTATCAAAAAGTTGAATCCTTTAGGAGCTGTTTACTCAATAACTAAAACATTAATAGAAAAAGAAGTTCTAAATTTTGGAGAGAAAAATGGAGTTGATGTTGTGTGTGTGAATCATGCTTGGGTTTTTGGCCCTTTTGTTACTCCTCAATGCTCAATAATTGTTCTTCATAACATGGCTATGATTCTAGGTACTCCTTCAACACTTCCTTTATTATTTTTCTGTTTTAATTTTTGTTAGTGATATGATATGAGCTTAAATGAGAAAATGAGGATTCATATAGCTGATTTCAACTTATTTGCCATTGAAATACAATTGTTATTTAACTTATATATACTCACAAATTACATTTGTATATCAATAAGATTAATATTATAACATATTTGTCATATTAGGTAATTGGACGGATATAGAGTATGATTCTGGCATTATTCCACTGGTCCATGTGGATGACGTGGCTCGAGCTCACATATTTCTTTTGGAATGTCCTCAAGTTAAAGGGAGGTACATTTGTTGTAATGCAAATTTAACTCCACATGAATTGTCTCAATTTCTAACAGCTAGATATCCTCAATACCAAATTCCAACTTTTGAGTGAGTTCTCTGTCTGGTTTTTTTACTATGAGTATTTAATGTTACATAAACAAGTGTAAATTATAGGTCTTTTAATTATATTGCAGCTTGTTTGAAGTTGACAAAACATTCAAGGACCCTCACCTTTGTTCAAAGAAACTGTTGGATGCTGGTTTCAAATACAAGTACAATCTTGAAGATATGTATGATGGAGCCATTGCTTCCTGCAAACAAGTTGGTTTACTCTAGAAACATTCTCTAAAGAAAAAACAGAAATTTGTAGCGGACGAATTCTGTAGCTAAACGATAAAATTCATCGCTAATGCTATTTAGCTATAAATTAATAAAAAAAATCTATTAGTGAAGAAGTTCGTAATTAACTTCAGATTTGTTTGTAGTGATTATTTGGGGATGACGATGTGACATCAATGAGATATAGCAAGTTAAAATATATAATGTACTTTTCGTCATTTTGTAATTTTAATATCTTAAAATCTTCTTGTTTGATGAGTCCTTAGAATGTGTGCGTACTTCTTTTTCTATGTACTTATAGTTTTAACAAGGCGATAAGGAATTAAGGATTCAACAGAGTTATGTTAACACAACAGGTAGTGAATGAGTGGATTAACAATTTGCACATTAAATGTGAATTGTGATCTCTTGACCGTTGTAGGCGCATCACTAAGTAATCCAAATCAACCCATATTATTAATTAACGATGAATAATCAATATTATTTAATAGATACTAAACACAACATGAATCATGAAAATGAAAGTTGCATTGATGATAACGATCTCTTGAAAAATTGAGCACGTGAGAAGATTTGAATAAATTATTCTTTTTTACTCGTATGGAAATAATATACTTTAACTTAAACGATGCGATACACACTTTCGAATTATTGTAATTATAATTATTTTATTTGGCCCCAACCCCTTATCTTCCCCACCTAATTTGCAACAGTCATGTCTGCACACCCTATACTCCATTCAATTTTCCACAGTAGATAGAGCCCACCATATCACCCGAATCTAGTAGGTAAGTTATGGGTCAATTTGAATTTAATAATTCTAGTTTAGATCCCATATATTTATTTTAAGTTGAACCCATAAATGTGGACTATCATATGTTTAGAACTATAAGTTTGTAAAATATTATTGTTATATAAAGACAGAGCTAAAATTTGAAGCTTATGGATTCGAAATTTTAATTCTTTAAAGTTATTGGGTTCTGTAGTACTACACATAATTAATGACTTCTTTTAATACAAATACAGTTTTGACTAAAGTTATTAAGTTTCTACTAATTCGTAGCTCCGACCCTGTTGTCACACACATGTCATGATCACAAGTAAAAATCTTTATTTCTTTTTCAAAATTTTGCGAAAATTTAAATTATATCACATAAACTAGAACGGGGATAATTTGCTGATTTGTCTTAATCAGTAGTGATCATTTTTTATTAGGATCCTGCTGCCACTAATTGCTCAAAACCACGTTAATCAGACTTGTTGAGTTGCTTTCATATGCAAATCCAAGGATGTTGACACAGATACATCACCCATCAAATTTAAAGAGTAATTAAACACCATCTTATTGTTTGTTTTTAGGAATATGCTAGAGATTTGGCCCCTGTATAAATTATCAAATCATGTTTCTTTGTTACATATGAGTCTATTGAAACAATTTCTACCTATCGCTTAGGCGAAGATCTGTTACACACTACTATCTCTCAAACCTCACGTTGTGGATTTCACTTAATATGTTGTTGTTGTTGTTTCTTTGTTACATATCAGTCAACAAAGTGTTATTTTTCCTATCAGTATAATTTAACATGCTATACAAGGTTATTAGTTTTATTTTCTATGTTATCATATCATGTTTATTATAAATTGTAGTAGTACATGTTATTACAAACAATAAATCTGAACATATCATATATTGTTAATTAGTGTATATAACTTAAATTCGTTAATGAGAAACTTTTGAAGAATGAAAAGCATTCAATATGTTCCAATTAGGTGGAAGTTAATAGCCACGTATATGTGGTCAGTTGAACACCCTTTATCAAAAATTATTACTAAGTATATAGAACAAAATTTATTTTTTATACATATTTATTGATCCTCCTACCTTTAGAAATTCGTTTGGCTTAGTCACTTGTTTTGTACTAGATTGAAGGTAACACCACTCTATGTATGGGTGAGCGGGTTCGGATACCTTACTATTTTTTAATTATCCTGACCCTATCCCGTAAAAGGTCGATTTCTAAATTTACTAGCGGAACTTATCCGTAGTAATCATTACGAACCTATCCGACTCATGCTCCGATAGGTTCCTGCAATTCTATAACGAAAACACATTTCAACCTACAGTATGCATCCAAAGCGGTCAGAATATTTAGGCACCATAATTAGAACTTATGACCAATCAAACGTTATATGAAAAGAGAAACAACATATTTCCATATAATTAGCTTGAGAAGAGAAACAATCTTCCGCTTATCTAATGTACAAGAATTTATCGCTCCTTAATTCATCATCGCTCTTCACAGTGGGGATCAAAGTGATGGGAGATCTAGCAGAAGATATAATTTGATTAAGCTCTTACATAAACTAATCAAAAAAATAGGACTCTCAAATCTCAATTATGCAGAAATTAACCCAAACGCCCCAAAGCCCAAAACTAAATGAGAATATCAATAACTAAATAATTTAAGGGGGGGTTCATAGGGTTCAGGTATCGATTAAGGTGCGATCTCGAACCTGATCCGACATCTATCCTGCTCTTTATTTTACTACCCGAAACCTATGTGCCTCTTTCGCACTCTTCCTTGTAAATTACTCATCTCTTTTCTGAAATCGAGTTATATACTTATATTATATATATATAGTGGCTATTAAATTTTAAATCTCATATCATACTTAATTATTATATATAGATCGTTATAATTATTTAGGTGTTAATTAGTAACATCTCAATACATGATTAATACCTATAACACGTGTTTTAGCACATTATTCTTAATCTATGTCATGTATATATATCCATTGTACACAAACAAATATACTTCAAACTAAAGAAAATTAGATAAAAGAAAAAGAGATGGAGAAGAGTGAGAAAGGGAGTGTGTAATCAGGTGGAACAGTGACGCGTGATTAGATACACTTTTAAACGCAAGTGCACGTTATCGTATCAAGAGTATAGTCTTAGATAAGACCGAATATCGGATTAGGGTTCAAGTACCAATTGTCTATTTTCTAGTATCTATTTGGTGAATTAATGAGTGATTGGTTGTTTATGACTAAGAATTATAAAAGCTAATTAATTATAACGATTTAATATGTGGAATAGGGCTTCATGTATCCTTACTATCCGCTTATGTTACTTACTAATGCATTACTTATGGTGTTCTTCTTGAGAAAGCAGTTTAAAATCGCTTTATACTCCCGTTAGGTTATATAAACACTCAACCCCGCATTGTTCCTTACCTAACTTTCAATGATGCGGTAACTCTATATAGAGGATTAAGCACAAAACCTAGTAAAATTAGGTTGTTAAGCCTCCAACTACAAATCTAATTGAGGTATTTTCATCCCCAACTCGAGACCGTCTACCCAACTTACAAGATATTCACAATCCCTCCTTTTCTTTAATGATAGAAATCATATAGTGATAACTAGTTGTCAATTAGCTACCAAGAATTCAACTCAATTATCGATAGATCTCTCAATAAGAATAATAACCATAAGCATGCATTAAGTTATAACATAAGGTTCAAGAAATTCAACATGTAAAGTCTATAAGAGAATTAGTTCCTAGCCATGAATACGCATAACTAATTCAAAGTTCATCATGCAAAACCGAATTA
The DNA here is from genome assembly GCA_029844215.1 of Przewalskia tangutica. NCBI lineage: Eukaryota > Viridiplantae > Streptophyta > Magnoliopsida > Solanales > Solanaceae > Przewalskia > Przewalskia tangutica. Next base: position 123,002,507 of record CM056730.1, on the reverse strand, counting down.
AAGAAAAGAAAAAGAAAAGAAATTACTAATGTTTGGGTCTCCAATCTCCTGCAAGAACACTTGTGTTTGCGAAAGGGAACCGTTCTCCTTTTATAGGTTTAAAACGCTTCTTTTCCTTCCGTGCGCCCAAAAATCCGCCGATTTCACCGCTTTGCCACTTTTTCTCCGCGCCAAGATTCTCTTTTTCCCCTTTGATCAAATACTCCTGAAACTTAACCTTTGTCTGCCGAAAAAGATAGAAAGAAATACAATCTTCGACTTTCAATGGGTAAAAAGTAGGCTAGGCTGGTAAAGATATATCCTTCCCTTTGTTTGGGGGGGGAACATATAATAAAAATTAAGACTCCCACTTTGGGGCTTTTGCTATTTCTTATTACTTTTGTTAATTTACATTATTCCACCTTCTTCACTAGGGTGTTTTAGCAACTACACAAGATACATGTGAGCAATTATGTGCAATTATGACTAAAAAAATTGAAAAATTTCGTGACTCAAAATAAAAACAAATAAAACACACCCCAAACTTAAATCACATCATTCTAAATGTGCGTAGTACTTCAAAGACAAATAGCAAACGCACACTCGTGCTTTCGGGCGCAAAACGTGGCGTGGCTGTGGCGCGATAACGACGCACCATCGTTGAACAAGCGCACTCACTGGCCGATTTGTTGTCTTGCTTCTTGGCTGCCTCAATTACCGTTTGCAAGGTCTGCATCACCCTTCGTGGCCGTACAATTCGCCCTATCAGGGGCCTGTTTCGCTTGGCCGGGCCGCGGCCCGGTCCGCCATATTTGAGCTCCCTATTTCCGTGCTCATCTTCATCCATGGTTGCCTTCACACGTTGTTGCCGCCACGCGGTTGTACTTCGCCCGTCACGGGCCAGACTGAAAAGAGCAGTACTCATCCTACGACACTGCAGCCGTTTCATGCAGATGGTTTCTTTAATGTGATCAGCACTCGCGGTATGACCGCAATAAGTGAACCGTGGTCTCAATCCACCTGTCACTAACCTCACGATTTCTTCGAAGTGCTCGTGACTATCTCTTTCCCCATCAATTACTCACTTCTATAATTCCATAAATCAACTTAATCTCGCTCGCACTCGTGAAGCGCGTAGATGGAACGGCGCGGCACGATTTAAACACAAACAGATGGAATCGCTTACAATTGGCACGCGCCATGCTCTAGATCCATTCTTCCGCCTAAAAAGCAAATTTCTGTAGCTTCATCGTCAAGACATTATTCCAATAATGTTGTTGGCCACCAGACCATGTTATTAATGGCTCACCGCTACTTTCTTCAACATCAACTGCTTTTAGCTGTATTGCACGGCTTCACTGCTGCATTGTTTTCTTATAAAGCACTTCTTTCGGCCCTCCGAAGTTCAGATAAAATTCCGCACTACCGCTGTGATTCATCGGGTTTTATCTTCTCCGATTGGTTAAAATTCCTTCGGCACTTCTTAGTTTTCATCATAGCCCTAGATGGCCTTGGCAAACGCTGTTCCCCATGGATAGATCCCCTTTGGTAATCCATTCCCTTCGGAATTACGTCTAAAGATCAAGTCTTTGTATCTTCGTAGCCCTGTAACTCACGAACTCATTTTCATCAGACGCTGGTCAAAATGGATGTGGGATCCTCTTCTCTTCTCGTGGCCATTTATAAAAACAAAATCGCAGCTTCTAATTTTATGTACAAACGTCTCCATACACTCAACAACTAAATAATACAACACCCTAAACCCAACACAATGCCTACAACCTATTTTTCTATTTTTTCCAACTTACAACTAACTTTTCTCCTGAACCATCTAACTACAATACCTTCCCAACTACCACCTCCCATGACTGCTGAAAGGATTCAAGAACAAAGATGGGGGGATTACCTTTTGATTTATAAAGCACTCAAGCTTGTTCTCGCTTTCACCACTGCCGAGAAGCATGGAATGAGCCTTTGTTGTTCGAGATAGCTGAGTTTGGGTTTCAGAAGAGTTTCAGTTGTGGTTTGCTGATTCGTGAGGTTTGTGGCACTCTCGAATTTCGTGGGTTTTTGGAGAGGAAGGTTAGGGTTTTCAGTTGGAATCTGGGGAAAACTGATTTTTCAAGGCACTGGATTCCCGTCAATTTACATGTTCGCGAGCCGCAAGCACCCAAACATCCGCCCTTTGGGACTTCACACCGCTTCTCAGCGCCGCGGGCGCCTAAATCTTTGGCCAACTTCGAATTTTACCGCGCCGCTTCTCGGAAATACACGAACTTCCAGCCTGCTTCAGGATTTTGGCGCCATGCCTCGCCCCTGGCGCCGCTTTTAGCGCTGAAATCTCGAGCGCGCTTCGCTTTATTTCTGGCCCTCTGGCAGAGAATTTGATGTACCACAATCACAAAAACAACAAGATCCAATACCGTGAGATCGTTTCAGACAAAATTAAAATAAAATAACGGCTGTGAATTAAAATAACATAATTAAAAAAATTGGCCGCTTCCCAATGTTAGGTTTGCATCGTCTTTAGCCTTTCTTTAATGCAAAGCTCCTTGGGGATTTTGAAGTTAGCCGGGGTGGATTAAGTCTCAACTGGATTAAGTCCCCCACATTTGGCGTCGCGCTCTCTTTCTTTAGCATTATCGTTCTAGTGGAGTTTTTAACAATTACTCATTTAGTTAGTCATCTCTGTTTAAACTATGCTTGCTGGGGCTTCATCCTCTTTCGTGCTAGACAATGGCTCGATGCTGGGTTTGGTGGTGTTGATTGCAAAACACTCCACTTCACAGCTTGGCTCAATGACGTGTTCTTAAAGACTTTAAACACCATCTCTGCGCACTTTAGCATTTCCCTCTTCAACCGCGCCAACTGGCTCTACCTGGCTTACAGAACGCCTCCCAATCACCGAGGATTTCTCGTGATTCTTCCATATCCGTAACGGAAGTCTGCAGGAAAGAAAAATTTTCCTGCTCTTCTACAATCGTATCCCCATCTTCCTGCGGATGAACCATCGCCCCGCCGCTTAGTCAGAACACTACAGCTGGTCGGCCTCCAACTCCACCTGAAAACCGAGGCAGCATCAAATTTATACTACTCGTGCATCACAAGCGCTCATAAAGTCACCCCGCCACCGTATGGTAGTAAAGCCTCCAGGTCCTTTAGCTTCGTGGCACTTGTAAGATAAGACTACACTCTTCCTCATAGTGCTTACTATCTCATATTCGGCGCTTCTCTTCTTTTTCCCCAAGATTTCTTCACGCACTCAAGAAGACGGCATCCTGGGCTCCAAAGCCTCTATAAACGGTATGTTGACGGCAATCAATAATTTTGAAAGAATTGCTGAAAATTGTTTATCGACCGCCTCTTTGTAATCTCCGGGGAATTTTATCTTTCTCAGATACCCTTCCTGAGTTTTCTACTGGCTAGGCTCAAATACCTTATCTCCGAGTTTTCGCCTGATCGCACTTATTCGGGTCGGCGGCGGCCGCGGTTCCAATTGTTTTCACTTCAATCGCGACCGCCATATCGTCTCTCTGATTTACCTCAGATAAGCCGCAAATGCCTCGTGGCTCGATGTTTGCTCGCTATACCGCCCGTACTCGTTTCTAAGTTTCAACGCAGGATCTAGATTCTCGTTATAAACCGCGCCCGCGCAGGTGCTGCTGTTATGCAGTAAGAAGTCAGTCCGTTTTTCTCGGCCGACCTTGCACGAGTCGCTGAGGTTTCTTTTCTGAAAAGAAGGGTCATGGATTCTGTATCATTGGTTCTGCATCGCCTAGCACTGACTTCACGCTCGATATTGGCTTTGCTGCGATGCGGCACTATCTATTACCGCTGCCACGGCGTTCGCGATTCTCCACCGGATTATGTTGGCTTACGATAGCCGTTTCGTTGCCTCCGTAGTTACCTACCGCTTCGAGCCTTCCGCTCCATTGGGATGTTGTTGGGATCCACATGACACTTCATCAAAATGTATGTACTACATATCTCACAAGCAAGAGTTTTTTCGCACAAAGATTCACACAAGATGCTATCGCACTGGCGTATCTAAGAGGTTAATTTCAGGCTCAAAGTGGTAATAAAGATTCACTTATGGACTCCTCATACTCTTTCCCATGGCAATGATAAGCGTCTCTTGTGCTGTTGGGGCACATATCTTCCACAACCTGGCGCCGGGTCGCTTTCTCACGACGCCCACCCAGCCAGATCTATAATGGTTCCACAGATCATCACTGTCAGAGAGAAAATATGAACCAAGTTCCACAACCCAATGCAATGGTGTGGACATCAGTAGGATCCTTGAAAATATGAACATGTTTCATATAAGGACTCTCCATCACCTTGATGTGGTTGTTCAACTCCTCTAATTTGCCGCTTATTATGGGTTAACTCGCTAGAATTTCCGTGCTACTGCGCTATGTAAATATCGAATCACCGGCAGAATTCTAACTGTACTTTTTGCTCTATCCATTTCGAAGAAGGAAAGAGTTTCAATTGATTTGCATCATCGTGAACATATATTCGAAAGGTACATAGCTCCAAGAAATTAAGTATGTGTATACGATTCAATGGCAATTCGAATCGTGATCATGCTGTACTCATGCTCAGATCGCTGGGTTTTATTTTCTCGAATTGCTATCTTATTGTAGGGAGTTTAATGCAAGTCTCGTGCTCCATTCTACTTAGTTATAATTCTCTGCATTTCTTTCGGCTGATTCAACTCGGCTCCCTCCATATCTACTGGTACCTGGCCGAGGATCTCCTCGCTAAGTCGATTTTCACCAACCCTTCTCATCCTGCATGGTGTTGGGAGCACCGCCCATTCTTCTATCAACGTTAGTAATTACCGATTCTTTCGCCTGCTTAAGAAAGCTTCATAATTTCCTGGATATCAAACAAGAGTGTCAATGTTCCTTCTCCGCATAAACCATATCCCGAAAGATCAAAACAAACAAGAAATCACTATTCATTTTCGTGATTGAAATTAAAAATAAATAATAAAAATGTTGATATCAACTATTGCCTAAACTTAATCCAGCGCTTAAAACTTGACGCTACGATGACGACACACTTAACGCAAGCACGCAGTATCGTGACAAGTATAAGTAGTATAGTCCCCGATATAATCGTAATACGCCCTCGGATTAGGGTCATGGTCGCATTTTCTAGTATCTATGAATTGGTATCTTATATAAACACTCAACCCCGCATTGTCTTCACCTAACTACCGAGCAAAAGGGTCTATGCGAGGATTCAAGCACAAAAAAGCCCTGATCATTACGCACAATGCGAAAATTAGGTTTGTAAGCCCCACTCACCTTACAAATCTAATTTGAGGTATTTTTCATCCCCAACTCGAGACCACCAGGCCGTCTACGTAAAAGATATCTACAATCCTTCGTAACTGGATTAGAAATCGACATAGAAAGCCCTATAAGAGATTATAGTCCTAGCCATAAACATTACAAAGGAACTAATCTAGTCCACTATGCAAAAAAATAATTAAAGAAAAAAAAAAAGAAAAGAAATTACCATGCTGGTCTCAACTTGTGCAAGAACAGAACAACTTGTGTTGAAAGTAACCTTGAAAAACCGCTGCTCAGGTTCTCTTATAGGTTTAAACGCTCTCTTCTTTTCCTTCCGTGCCCGCCCAAAATCCGCTGCCAAAAGACGTAATTTTTTCCGCGCTCATACTCACGCTGGGCCGCGCGCCAATCGAATGTACGGCTGTTTGGCGCCATGGTATATAAAAATACAGCAGTCATGTAACATCTTGGTTGATAATGAGGCTCCTTCAATCGTTATTCTGTTAATACCACCATTAATAATAACTTGGATCCGTATGTCTCGTAGTATTAAAATAGGCTTGAGTTTGTAACACATTATTCTTGTTTATATCCTGTTTACATAGTATAACCCTTCATACCCTTGTTTTTACTTCATAAGTGCAAGAGCAAATCTTGACACATTTTATTAACGACAAGAGTATAAATAGCTAGCACGCAACAAAGTATAACGGAGAATAAGATTAATATATATCGCATCAGTAGAGTACTCTTTTTCCCTTCTCTAAATCATTGTTGTGCAATACGTAGGAGCAAGTTTCTTGGAGAAATTACCAACGCATCCCAAAACTCAAAATTTTCCGCACAAATCCCGACAATCACGAAAGCTTTCGTCCAAAGAATGAAGGTGCAATGGTGTTATCATTGGCCATTGTTGATTTCGAGGATAAAAATGATGAGAGAAAAATCCAACGAGCCATCGCCGAGTTTTAGGCATTTTGAAGGCATGTTTGGATTCAAAACAAGAAACGAGTTATATACACTGAGTGATGGTGCATTGTTGTTTGATCTGGGTCAAGATGTAGTAGATGAAAGTTCGTAGTGATATAGACATTATCAAAAGTTGAATCTTTGAGTCATTTACAATAACTAAAACATTAATAGAAAAGAAGTTCTAAATTTTGAGAGAAAATGGAGTTGATGTTGTGTGTGTGAATCATGCTTGGGTTTTGGCCCTTTGTTACTCCTCAATGCTCAATAATTGTTCTTCATAACATGGCTATGATTCTAGGTACTCCTTCAACACTTCCTTTATTATTTTTCTGTTTTAATTTTTGTTAGTGATATGATATGAGCTTAAATGAGAAAATGAGGATTCATATAGCCGATTTCAACTTATTTGCCATTGAAATACAATTGTTATTTAACTTATATATACTCACAAATTACATTTGTATATCAATAAGATTAATATTATAACATATTTGTCATATTAGGTAATTGGACGGATATAGAGTATGATTCGCATTATTCCACGTCCACGTGGATGACGTGGCTCGAGCTCACATATTTCTTTTGGAATGTCCTCAAGTTAAAGGAGGTACATTTGTTGTAATGCAAATTTAACTCCACATGAATTGTCTCAATTTCTAACAGCTAGATATCCTCAATACCAAATTCCAACTTTTGAGTGAGTTCTCTGTCTGGTTTTTTTACTATGAGTATTTAATGTTACATAAACAAGTGTAAATTATAGGGTCTTTTAATTATATTGCAGTTGTTTGAAGTTGACAAAAACATTCAATGGCCCTCACCTTTGTTCAAAGAAACTGTTGGATGCTGGTTTCAAATACAAGTACAATCTTGAAGATATGTATGATGGAGCCATTGCTTCCTGCAAACAAGTTGGTTTACTCTAGAAACATTCTCTAAAGAAAAACAGAAATTTGTAGCGGATTTAATTTAGCTAAACGATAAAATTCATCGCTAATGCTATTTAGCTATAAATTAATAAAAAAAATCTATTAGTGAAGAAGTTCGTAATTAACTTCAGATTTGTTTGTAGTGATTATTTGGGGATGACGATGTGACATCAATGAGATATAGCAAGTTAAAATATATAATGTACTTTTCGTCATTTTGTAATTTTAATATCTTAAAATCTTCTTGTTTGATGAGTCCTTAGAATGTGTTGCGTACTTCTTTTCTATGTACTTATAGTTTTAACAAGGCGATAAGGAATTAAGGATTCAACAGAGTTATGTTAACACAACAGTAGTGAATGAGTGGATTAACAATTTGCACATTAAATGTGAATTGTGATCTCTTGACCGTTGTAGGCGCATCACTAAGTAATCCAAATCAACCCACATTATTAATTAACGATGAATAATCAATATTATTTAATAGATACTAAACACAACATGAATCATGAAAATGAAAGTTGCATTGATGATAACGATCTCTTGAAAAATTGAGCACGTGAGAAGATTTGAATAAATTATTCTTTTTTACTCGTATGGAAATAATATACTTTAACTTAAACGATGCGATACACACTTTCGAATTATTGTAATTATAATTATTTTATTTGGCCCCAACCCTTATCTTCCCCACCTAATTTGCAACAGTCATGTCTGCACACCCTATACTCCATTCAATTTTCCACAGTAGATAGAGCCCACCATATCACCCGAATCTAGTAGGTAAGTTATGGGTCAATTTGAATTTAATAATTCTAGTTTAGATCCCATATATTTATTTTAAGTTGAACCCATAAATGTGGACTATCATATGTTTAGAACTATAAGTTTGTAAAATATTATTGTTATATAAAGACAGAGCTAAAATTTGAAGCTTATGGATTCAAATTTTAATTCTTTAAAGTTATTGGGTTGTAGAAGACTACATAATTAATGACTTCTTTTAATACAAATACAGTTTTGGACTAAAGTTATTAAGTTCGTAATTGGTTAGCTCCGACCCTGTTGTCACACACATGTCATGATCACAAGTAAAAATCTTTATTTCTTTTTCAAAATTTTGCGAAAATTTAAATTATATCACATAAACTAGAACGGGGATAATTTGCTGATTTGTCTTAATCAGTAGTGATCATTTTTATTAGGATCCTGCTGCCACTAATTGCTCAAAACCACGTTAATCAGACTTGTTGAGTTGCTTTCATATGCAAATCCAAGGATGTTGACACAGATACATCACCCATCAAATTTAAAGAGTAATTAAACACCATCTTATTGTTTGTTTTTAGGACTATGCTAGAGATTTGGCCCTGTATAAATTATCAAATCATGTTTCTTTGTTACATATGAGTCTATTGAAACAAAATTTCTACCTATCAGGTAGTAAGATCTGCTTACACACTACTATCTCAAACCTCACGCACAGATTTCACTTAATATGTTGTTGTTGTTTCTTTGTTACATATCAGTCAACAAAGTGTTATTTTTCCTATCAGTATAATTTAACATGCTATACAAGGTTATTAGTTTTATTTTCTATGTTATCATATCATGTTTATTATAAATTGTAGTAGTACATGTTATTACAAACAATAAATCTGAACATATCATATATTGTTAATTAGTGTATATAACTTAAATTCGTTAATGAGAAACTTTTGAAGAATGAAAAGCATTCAATATGTTCCAATTAGGTGGAAGTCAATAGCTACGTATATGTGGTCAGTTGAACACCCTTTATCAAAAATTATTACTAAGTATATAGAACAAAATTTATTTTTTATACATATTTATTGATCCTCCTACCTTTAGAAATTCGTTTGGCTTAGTCACTTGTTTTGTACTAGATTGAAGGTAACACCACTCTATGTATGGGTGAGCGGGTTCGGATACCTTACTATTTTTTAACTATCCGGACCCTACCCTGTAAAAGGTTGATTTCTAAATTTACTAGTCGGAACTTATCCGTAGCAATCATTATCCGGAACCTACCCGGACCCTGCGGTTCCGGATAGATTCCCGGGTACCCTATAACGGAAAACACATTTCAACCTACAGTATGCATCCAAAGCAGTCAGAATATTTAGGCACCATAATTAGAACTTATGACCAATCAAACATTATATGAAAAGAGAAACAACATATTTCCATATAATTAGCTTGAGAAGAGAAACAATCTTCCGCTTATCTAATGTACAAGAATTTACTGCTTCCTTAATTCATCATCAGTTCTTCATAGTGGGGATCAAAGTGATGGGAGATCTAGCAGAAGATATAATTTGATTAAGCTCTTACATAAACTAATCAAAAAAATAGGACTCTCAAATCTCAATTATGCAGAAATTAACCCAAACGCCCCAAAGCCCAAAACTAAATGAGAATATCAATAACTAAATAATTTAAGGGGGGGTTCATAGGGTTCAGGTATCGATTCCGGGTACCCGATCTCGGAACCGGATCCGACATCTATCGGTTCCTTATTTTACTACCCGAAACCTATGTGCCTCTTTCGGGCACTCTTCCTTGTAAATTACTCATCTCTTTTTCGGTGAAATCAGAGTTATATACTTATATTATATATATAGTGGCCAGTTATTAAATTTTAAATCTCATATCATACTTAATTATTATATATAGATCGTTATAATTATTTAGGTGTTAATTAGTAACATCTCAATACATGATTAATACCTATAACACGTGTTTTAGCACATTATTCTTAATCTCTGTCATGTATATATATCCATTGTACACAAACAAATATACTTCAAACTAAAGAAAATTAGATAAAAGAAAAAGAGATGGAGAAGAGTGAGAAAGGGAGTGTATGTGTAACTGGTGGAACAGGTCATGTAACATCTTGGTTGATAATGAGGCTCCTTCAATCTGGTTATTCTGTTAATACCACTCATTAATAATAACTTGGATCCGGTATGTCTCGGTTATTAAAATAGGCTTGAGTTTGTAACACATTATTCTTGTTTATATCCTGCTTACATAGTATAACCCTTCATACCCTTGTTTTTACTTAGTTAAGTGCAAGAGCAAATACTGACACATTTTATTAACGACAAGAGTATAAATAGCTAGCACGCAACAAAGTATAACGGAGAATAAGATTAATATATATCGCGCATTGTAGAGTACTCTTTTTCCCTTCTCTAAATCATTGTTGTGCAATACAGAAGGAGCAAGTTTCTTGGAGAAATTACCAAATGCATCCCAAAAACTCAAAATTTTCCGCACAAATCCAGACAACTCAAAGCTGGCCCAAAGAATTGAAGGGTGCAATGGTGTTATCATTGGCCATTCTGTTGATTTCGAGGATAAAAATGATGAGGAGACGAAAATCCAACGAGCCATCGCCGGAGTTTTAGGCATTTTGAAGGCATGTTTGGATTCAAAAACAGTAAAACGAGTTATATACACTTCGAGTGATGGTGCAGTTGTTTACGGTACTGGGGGTCAAGATGTAGTAGATGAAAGTTCGTGGAGTGATATAGACATTATCAAAAAGTTGAATCCTTTAGGAGCTGTTTACTCAATAACTAAAACATTAATAGAAAAAGAAGTTCTAAATTTTGGAGAGAAAAATGGAGTTGATGTTGTGTGTGTGAATCATGCTTGGGTTTTTGGCCCTTTTGTTACTCCTCAATGCTCAATAATTGTTCTTCATAACATGGCTATGATTCTAGGTACTCCTTCAACACTTCCTTTATTATTTTTCTGTTTTAATTTTTGTTAGTGATATGATATGAGCTTAAATGAGAAAATGAGGATTCATATAGCTGATTTCAACTTATTTGCCATTGAAATACAATTGTTATTTAACTTATATATACTCACAAATTACATTTGTATATCAATAAGATTAATATTATAACATATTTGTCATATTAGGTAATTGGACGGATATAGAGTATGATTCTGGCATTATTCCACTGGTCCATGTGGATGACGTGGCTCGAGCTCACATATTTCTTTTGGAATGTCCTCAAGTTAAAGGGAGGTACATTTGTTGTAATGCAAATTTAACTCCACATGAATTGTCTCAATTTCTAACAGCTAGATATCCTCAATACCAAATTCCAACTTTTGAGTGAGTTCTCTCGTCTGGTTTTTTTTTACTATGAGTATTTAATGTTACATAAACAAGTGTAAATTATAGGGTCTTTTAATTATATTGCAGTTGTTTGAAGTTGACAAAAACATTCAAGGGCCCTCACCTTTGTTCAAAGAAACTGTTGGATGCTGGTTTCAAATACAAGTACAATCTTGAAGATATGTATGATGGAGCCATTGCTTCCTGCAAACAAGTTGGTTTACTCTAGAAACATTCTCTAAAGAAAAAACAGAAATTTGTAGCGGACGAATTCTGTAGCTAAACGATAAAATTCATCGCTAATGCTATTTAGCTATAAATTAATAAAAAAAATCTATTAGTGAAGAAGTTCGTAATTAACTTCAGATTTGTTTGTAGTGATTATTTGGGGATGACGATGTGACATCAATGAGATATAGCAAGTTAAAATATATAATGTACTTTTCGTCATTTTGTAATTTTAATATCTTAAAATCTTCTTGTTTGATGAGTCCTTAGAATGTGTTGCGTACTTCTTTTTCTATGTACTTATAGTTTTAACAAGGCGATAAGGAATTAAGGATTCAACAGAGTTATGTTAACACAACAGGTAGTGAATGAGTGGATTAACAATTTGCACATTAAATGTGAATTGTGATCTCTTGACCGTTGTAGGCGCATCACTAAGTAATCCAAATCAACCCACATTATTAATTAACGATGAATAATCAATATTATTTAATAGATACTAAACACAACATGAATCATGAAAATGAAAGTTGCATTGATGATAACGATCTCTTGAAAAATTGAGCACGTGAGAAGATTTGAATAAATTATTCTTTTTTACTCGTATGGAAATAATATACTTTAACTTAAACGATGCGATACACACTTTCGAATTATTGTAATTATAATTATTTTATTTGGCCCCAACCCCTTATCTTCCCCACCTAATTTGCAACAGTCATGTCTGCACACCCTATACTCCATTCAATTTTCCACAGTAGATAGAGCCCACCATATCACCCGAATCTAGTAGGTAAGTTATGGGTCAATTTGAATTTAATAATTCTAGTTTAGATCCCATATATTTATTTTAAGTTGAACCCATAAATGTGGACTATCATATGTTTAGAACTATAAGTTTGTAAAATATTATTGTTATATAAAGACAGAGCTAAAATTTGAAGCTTATGGATTCGAAATTTTAATTCTTTAAAGTTATTGGGTTCTGTAGTACTACACATAATTAATGACTTCTTTTAATACAAATACAGGTTTTGGACTAAAGTTATTAAGTTCGTGAATTGTAAGCTAGCTCGACCCTGTTGTCACACACATGTCATGATCACAAGTAAAAATCTTTATTTCTTTTTCAAAATTTTGCGAAAATTTAAATTATATCACATAAACTAGAACGGGGATAATTTGCTGATTTGTCTTAATCAGTAGTGATCATTTTTTATTAGGATCCTGCTGCCACTAATTGCTCAAAACCACGTTAATCAGACTTGTTGAGTTGCTTTCATATGCAAATCCAAGGATGTTGACACAGATACATCACCCATCAAATTTAAAGAGTAATTAAACACCATCTTATTGTTTGTTTTTAGGAATATGCTAGAGATTTGGCCCCTGTATAAATTATCAAATCATGTTTCTTTGTTACATATGAGTCTATTGAAAACAATAATTTCTACCTATCGCTTAGAAGTAAGATCTGTTTACACACTACTATCCTCAAACCCCACGTTGTGGTATTTCACTTAATATGTTGTTGTTGTTGTTTCTTTGTTACATATCAGTCAACAAAGTGTTATTTTTCCTATCAGTATAATTTAACATGCTATACAAGGTTATTAGTTTTATTTTCTATGTTATCATATCATGTTTATTATAAATTGTAGTAGTACATGTTATTACAAACAATAAATCTGAACATATCATATATTGTTAATTAGTGTATATAACTTAAATTCGTTAATGAGAAACTTTTGAAGAATGAAAAGCATTCAATATGTTCCAATTAGGTGGAAGTCAATAGCTACGTATATGTGGTCAGTTGAACACCCTTTATCAAAAATTATTACTAAGTATATAGAACAAAATTTATTTTTTATACATATTTATTGATCCTCCTACCTTTAGAAATTCGTTTGGCTTAGTCACTTGTTTTGTACTAGATTGAAGGTAACACCACTCTATGTATGGGCGGGTTCGGATACCTTACTATTTTTTAACTATCCGGACCCTACCCTGTAAAAGGTTGATTTCTAAATTTACTAGTCGGAACTTATCCGTAGCAATCATTATCCGGAACCTACCCGGACCCTGCGGTTCCGGATAGATTCCCGGGTACCCTATAACGGAAAACACATTTCAACCTACAGTATGCATCCAAAGCAGTCAGAATATTTAGGCACCATAATTAGAACTTATGACCAATCAAACATTATATGAAAAGAGAAACAACATATTTCCATATAATTAGCTTGAGAAGAGAAACAATCTTCCGCTTATCTAATGTACAAGAATTTACTGCTTCCTTAATTCATCATCAGTTCTTCATAGTGGGGATCAAAGTGATGGGAGATCTAGCAGAAGATATAATTTGATTAAGCTCTTACATAAACTAATCAAAAAATAGGACTCTCAAATCTCAATTATGCAGAAATTAACCCAAACGCCCCAAAGCCCAAAACTAAATGAGAATATCAATAACTAAATAATTTAAGGGGGGGTTCATAGGGTTCAGGTATCGATTCCTGCAATTCGATCTCTAACCTGATCCGACATCTATCTGCTCCTAATTTTACTACCCGAAACCTATGTGCCTCTTTCGGGCACTCTTCCTTGTAAATTACTCATCTCTTTTTCGGTGAAATCAGAGTTATATACTTATATTATATATATAGTGGCCAGTTATTAAATTTTAAATCTCATATCATACTTAATTATTATATATAGATCGTTATAATTATTTAGGTGTTAATTAGTAACATCTCAATACATGATTAATACCTATAACACGTGTTTTAGCACATTATTCTTAATCTCTGTCATGTATATATATCCATTGTACACAAACAAATATACTTCAAACTAAAGAAAATTAGATAAAAGAAAAAGAGATGGAGAAGAGTGAGAAAGGGAGTGTATGTGTAACTGGTGGAACAGGTCATGTAACATCTTGGTTGATAATGAGGCTCCTTCAATCTGGTTATTCTGTTAATACCACCATTAATAATAACTTGGATCCAGGTATGTCTCGCCGTTATTAAAATAGGCTTGAGTTTGTAACACATTATTCTTGTTTATATCCTGTTTACATAGTATAACCCTTCATACCCTTGTTTTTACTTCCGTTAAGTGCAAGAGCAAATACTGACACATTTTATTAACGACAAGAGTATAAATAGCTAGCACGCAACAAAGTATAACGGAGAATAAGATTAATATATATCGCGCATTGTAGAGTACTTTTTCCCTTCTCTAAATCATTGTTGTGCAATACAGAAGGAGCAAGTTTCTTGGAGAAATTACCAAATGCATCCCAAAACTCAAAATTTTCCGCACAAATCCTGACAATCCTGAAAGCTTTCGTCCAGCAATCCTAATTTGCAACAGTCATGTCTGCACACCCTATACTCCATTCAATTTTCCACAGTAGATAGAGCCCACCATATCACCCGAATCTAGTAGGTAAGTTATGGGTCAATTTGAATTTAATAATTCTAGTTTAGATCCCATATATTTATTTTAAGTTGAACCCATAAATGTGGACTATCATATGTTTAGAACTATAAGTTTGTAAAATATTATTGTTATATAAAGACAGAGCTAAAATTTGAAGCTTATGGATTCGAAATTTTAATTCTTTAAAGTTATTGGGTTCTGTAGTACTACACATAATTAATGACTTCTTTTAATACAAATACAGGTTTTGGACTAAAGTTATTAAGTTCGGCCGAATTCGTAAGCTAGCTCCGACCCTGTTGTCACACACATGTCATGATCACAAGTAAAAATCTTTATTTCTTTTTCAAAATTTTGCGAAAATTTAAATTATATCACATAAACTAGAACGGGGATAATTTGCTGATTTGTCTTAATCAGTAGTGATCATTTTTTATTAGGATCCTGCTGCCACTAATTGCTCAAAACCACGTTAATCAGACTTGTTGAGTTGCTTTCATATGCAAATCCAAGGATGTTGACACAGATACATCACCCATCAAATTTAAAGAGTAATTAAACACCATCTTATTGTTTGTTTTTAGGAATATGCTAGAGATTTGGCCCCTGTATAAATTATCAAATCATGTTTCTTTGTTACATATGAGTCTATTGAAAACAACAGCTCTACCTATCAAGGTAGAAGTAAGATCTGTTTACACACTACTATCCTCAAACCCCACGTTGTGGTATTTCACTTAATATGTTGTTGTTGTTGTTTCTTTGTTACATATCAGTCAACAAAGTGTTATTTTTCCTATCAGTATAATTTAACATGCTATACAAGGTTATTAGTTTTATTTTCTATGTTATCATATCATGTTTATTATAAATTGTAGTAGTACATGTTATTACAAACAATAAATCTGAACATATCATATATTGTTAATTAGTGTATATAACTTAAATTCGTTAATGAGAAACTTTTGAAGAATGAAAAGCATTCAATATGTTCCAATTAGGTGGAAGTTAATAGCCACGTATATGTGGTCAGTTGAACACCCTTTATCAAAAATTATTACTAAGTATATAGAACAAAATTTATTTTTTATACATATTTATTGATCCTCCTACCTTTAGAAATTCGTTTGGCTTAGTCACTTGTTTTGTACTAGATTGAAGGTAACACCACTCTATGTATGGGTGAGCGGGTTCGGATACCTTACTATTTTTTAATTATCCGGACCCTATCCTGTAAAAGGCTGATTTCTAAATTTACTAGCCGGAACTTATCCGTAGCAATCATTACCCGGAACCTATCCGGACCTGATTCGGATAGATTCCCTGCACTATAACGGAAAACACATTTCAACCTACAGTATGCATCCAAAGCGGTCAGAATATTTAGGCACCATAATTAGAACTTATGACCAATCAAACGTTATATGAAAAGAGAAACAACATATTTCCATATAATTAGCTTGAGAAGAGAAACAATCTTCCGCTTATCTAATGTACAAGAATTTACTGCTTCCTTAATTCATCATCAGTTCTTCATAGTGGGGATCAAAGTGATGGGAGATCTAGCAGAAGATATAATTTGATTAAGCTCTTACATAAACTAATCAAAAAAATAGGACTCTCAAATCTCAATTATGCAGAAATTAACCCAAACGCCCCAAAGCCCAAAACTAAATGAGAATATCAATAACTAAATAATTTAAGGGGGGGTTCATAGGGTTCAGGTATCGATTCCGGGTACCCGATCTCGGAACCGGATCCGACATCTATCGGTTCCTAATTTTACTACCCGAAACCTATGTGCCTCTTTCGGGCACTCTTCCTTGTAAATTACTCATCTCTTTTTCGGTGAAATCAGAGTTATATACTTATATTATATATATAGTGGCCAGTTATTAAATTTTAAATCTCATATCATACTTAATTATTATATATAGATCGTTATAATTATTTAGGTGTTAATTAGTAACATCTCAATACATGATTAATACCTATAACACGTGTTTTAGCACATTATTCTTAATCTCTGTCATGTATATATATCCATTGTACACAAACAAATATACTTCAAACTAAAGAAAATTAGATAAAAGAAAAAGAGATGGAGAAGAGTGAGAAAGGGAGTGTATGTGTAACTGGTGGAACAGGTCATGTAACATCTTGGTTGATAATGAGGCTCCTTCAATCTGGTTATTCTGTTAATACCACCATTAATAATAACTTGGATCCAGGTATGTCTCGCCGTTATTAAAATAGGCTTGAGTTTGTAACACATTATTCTTGTTTATATCCTGTTTACATAGTATAACCCTTCATACCCTTGTTTTTACTTCCGTTAAGTGCAAGAGCAAATACTGACACATTTTATTAACGACAAGAGTATAAATAGCTAGCACGCAACAAAGTATAACGGAGAATAAGATTAATATATATCGCGCATTGTAGAGTACTCTTTTTCCCTTCTCTAAATCATTGTTGTGCAATACAGAAGGAGCAAGTTTCTTGGAGAAATTACCAAATGCATCCCAAAAACTCAAAATTTTCCGCACAAATCCTGACAATCCTGAAAGCTTTCGTCCAGCAATCCTAATTTGCAACAGTCATGTCTGCACACCCTATACTCCATTCAATTTTCCACAGTAGATAGAGCCCACCATATCACCCGAATCTAGTAGGTAAGTTATGGGTCAATTTGAATTTAATAATTCTAGTTTAGATCCCATATATTTATTTTAAGTTGAACCCATAAATGTGGACTATCATATGTTTAGAACTATAAGTTTGTAAAATATTATTGTTATATAAAGACAGAGCTAAAATTTGAAGCTTATGGATTCGAAATTTTAATTCTTTAAAGTTATTGGGTTCTGTAGTACTACACATAATTAATGACTTCTTTTAATACAAATACAGGTTTTGGACTAAAGTTATTAAGTTCGGCCGAATTCGTAAGCTAGCTCCGACCCTGTTGTCACACACATGTCATGATCACAAGTAAAAATCTTTATTTCTTTTTCAAAATTTTGCGAAAATTTAAATTATATCACATAAACTAACGGGATAATTTGCTGATTTGTCTTAATCAGTAGTGATCATTTTTTATTAGGATCCTGCTGCCACTAATTGCTCAAAACCACGTTAATCAGACTTGTTGAGTTGCTTTCATATGCAAATCCAAGGATGTTGACACAGATACATCACCCATCAAATTTAAAGAGTAATTAAACACCATCTTATTGTTTGTTTTTAGGAATATGCTAGAGATTTGGCCCCTGTATAAATTATCAAATCATGTTTCTTTGTTACATATGAGTCTATTGAAAACAATGTTTCTACCTATCGCTTAGTAAGATCTGTTTACACACTACTATCCTCAAACCCCACGTTGTGGTATTTCACTTAATATGTTGTTGTTGTTGTTTCTTTGTTACATATCAGTCAACAAAGTGTTATTTTTCCTATCAGTATAATTTAACATGCTATACAAGGTTATTAGTTTTATTTTCTATGTTATCATATCATGTTTATTATAAATTGTAGTAGTACATGTTATTACAAACAATAAATCTGAACATATCATATATTGTTAATTAGTGTATATAACTTAAATTCGTTAATGAGAAACTTTTGAAGAATGAAAAGCATTCAATATGTTCCAATTAGGTGGAAGTTAATAGCCACGTATATGTGGTCAGTTGAACACCCTTTATCAAAAATTATTACTAAGTATATAGAACAAAATTTATTTTTTATACATATTTATTGATCCTCCTACCTTTAGAAATTCGTTTGGCTTAGTCACTTGTTTTGTACTAGATTGAAGGTAACACCACTCTATGTATGGGTGAGCGGGTTCGGATACCTTACTATTTTTTAATTATCCGGACCCTATCCTGTAAAAGGCTGATTTCTAAATTTACTAGCCGGAACTTATCCGTAGCAATCATTACCCGGAACCTATCCGGACCCTGCGGTTCCGGATAGGTTCCCGGGTACCCTATAACGGAAAACACATTTCAACCTACAGTATGCATCCAAAGCGGTCAGAATATTTAGGCACCATAATTAGAACTTATGACCAATCAAACGTTATATGAAAAGAGAAACAACATATTTCCATATAATTAGCTTGAGAAGAGAAACAATCTTCCGCTTATCTAATGTACAAGAATTTACTGCTTCCTTAATTCATCATCAGTTCTTCATAGTGGGGATCAAAGTGATGGGAGATCTAGCAGAAGATATAATTTGATTAAGCTCTTACATAAACTAATCAAAAAAATAGGACTCTCAAATCTCAATTATGCAGAAATTAACCCAAACGCCCCAAAGCCCAAAACTAAATGAGAATATCAATAACTAAATAATTTAAGGGGGGTTCATAGGGTTCAGGTATCGATTCTGCAATTCGATCTCTAACCTGATCCGACATCTATCTGCTCCTAATTTTACTACCCGAAACCTATGTGCCTCTTTCGCACTCTTCCTTGTAAATTACTCATCTCTTTTCTGAAATCGAGTTATATACTTATATTATATATATATAGTGATTATTAAATTTTAAATCTCATATCATACTTAATTATTATATATAGATCGTTATAATTATTTAGGTGTTAATTAGTAACATCTCAATACATGATTAATACCTATAACACGTGTTTTAGCACATTATTCTTAATCTCTGTCATGTATATATATCCATTGTACACAAACAAATATACTTCAAACTAAAGAAAATTAGATAAAAGAAAAGAGATGGAGAAGAGTGAGAAAGGAGTGTATGTGTAATCGTGGAGCAGGTCATGTAACATCTTGGTTGATAATGAGGCTCTTTCAATCTGGTTATTCTGTTAATACCACCATTAATAATAACTTGGATCCAGGTATGTCTCGCCGTTATTAAAATAGGCTTGAGTTTGTAACACATTATTCTTGTTTATATCCTGTTTACATAGTATAACCCTTCATACCCTTGTTTTTACTTCCGTTAAGTGCAAGAGCAAATACTGACACATTTTATTAACGACAAGAGTATAAATAGCTAGCACGCAACAAAGTATAACGGAGAATAAGATTAATATATATCGCGCATTGTAGAGTACTCTTTTTCCCTTCTCTAAATCATTGTTGTGCAATACAGAAGGAGCAAGTTTCTTGGAGAAATTACCAAATGCATCCCAAAAACTCAAAATTTTCCGCACAAATCCTGACAATCCTGAAAGCTTTCGTCCAGCAATTGAAGGGTGCAATGGTGTTATCATTGGCCATTCTGTTGATTTCGAGGATAAAAATGATGAGGAGACGAAAATCCAACGAGCCATCGCCGGAGTTTTAGGCATTTTGAAGGCATGTTTGGATTCAAAAACAGTAAAACGAGTTATATACACTTCGAGTGATGGTGCAGTTGTTTACGGTACTGGGGGTCAAGATGTAGTAGATGAAAGTTCGTGGAGTGATATAGACATTATCAAAAAGTTGAATCCTTTAGGAGCTGTTTACTCAATAACTAAAACATTAATAGAAAAAGAAGTTCTAAATTTTGGAGAGAAAAATGGAGTTGATGTTGTGTGTGTGAATCATGCTTGGGTTTTTGGCCCTTTTGTTACTCCTCAATGCTCAATAATTGTTCTTCATAACATGGCTATGATTCTAGGTACTCCTTCAACACTTCCTTTATTATTTTTCTGTTTTAATTTTTGTTAGTGATATGATATGAGCTTAAATGAGAAAATGAGGATTCATATAGCTGATTTCAACTTATTTGCCATTGAAATACAATTGTTATTTAACTTATATATACTCACAAATTACATTTGTATATCAATAAGATTAATATTATAACATATTTGTCATATTAGGTAATTGGACGGATATAGAGTATGATTCTGGCATTATTCCACTGGTCCATGTGGATGACGTGGCTCGAGCTCACATATTTCTTTTGGAATGTCCTCAAGTTAAAGGGAGGTACATTTGTTGTAATGCAAATTTAACTCCACATGAATTGTCTCAATTTCTAACAGCTAGATATCCTCAATACCAAATTCCAACTTTTGAGTGAGTTCTCTCGTCTGGTTTTTTTTTACTATGAGTATTTAATGTTACATAAACAAGTGTAAATTATAGGGTCTTTTAATTATATTGCAGTTGTTTGAAGTTGACAAAAACATTCAAGGGCCCTCACCTTTGTTCAAAGAAACTGTTGGATGCTGGTTTCAAATACAAGTACAATCTTGAAGATATGTATGATGGAGCCATTGCTTCCTGCAAACAAGTTGGTTTACTCTAGAAACATTCTCTAAAGAAAAAACAGAAATTTGTAGCGGACGAATTCTGTAGCTAAACGATAAAATTCATCGCTAATGCTATTTAGCTATAAATTAATAAAAAAAATCTATTAGTGAAGAAGTTCGTAATTAACTTCAGATTTGTTTGTAGTGATTATTTGGGGATGACGATGTGACATCAATGAGATATAGCAAGTTAAAATATATAATGTACTTTTCGTCATTTTGTAATTTTAATATCTTAAAATCTTCTTGTTTGATGAGTCCTTAGAATGTGTTGCGTACTTCTTTTTCTATGTACTTATAGTTTTAACAAGGCGATAAGGAATTAAGGATTCAACAGAGTTATGTTAACACAACAGGTAGTGAATGAGTGGATTAACAATTTGCACATTAAATGTGAATTGTGATCTCTTGACCGTTGTAGGCGCATCACTAAGTAATCCAAATCAACCCACATTATTAATTAACGATGAATAATCAATATTATTTAATAGATACTAAACACAACATGAATCATGAAAATGAAAGTTGCATTGATGATAACGATCTCTTGAAAAATTGAGCACGTGAGAAGATTTGAATAAATTATTCTTTTTTACTCGTATGGAAATAATATACTTTAACTTAAACGATGCGATACACACTTTCGAATTATTGTAATTATAATTATTTTATTTGGCCCCAACCCCTTATCTTCCCCACCTAATTTGCAACAGTCATGTCTGCACACCCTATACTCCATTCAATTTTCCACAGTAGATAGAGCCCACCATATCACCCGAATCTAGTAGGTAAGTTATGGGTCAATTTGAATTTAATAATTCTAGTTTAGATCCCATATATTTATTTTAAGTTGAACCCATAAATGTGGACTATCATATGTTTAGAACTATAAGTTTGTAAAATATTATTGTTATATAAAGACAGAGCTAAAATTTGAAGCTTATGGATTCGAAATTTTAATTCTTTAAAGTTATTGGGTTCTGTAGTACTACACATAATTAATGACTTCTTTTAATACAAATACAGGTTTTGGACTAAAGTTATTAAGTTCGGCCGAATTCGTAAGCTAGCTCCGACCCTGTTGTCACACACATGTCATGATCACAAGTAAAAATCTTTATTTCTTTTTCAAAATTTTGCGAAAATTTAAATTATATCACATAAACTAGAACGGGGATAATTTGCTGATTTGTCTTAATCAGTAGTGATCATTTTTTATTAGGATCCTGCTGCCACTAATTGCTCAAAACCACGTTAATCAGACTTGTTGAGTTGCTTTCATATGCAAATCCAAGGATGTTGACACAGATACATCACCCATCAAATTTAAAGAGTAATTAAACACCATCTTATTGTTTGTTTTTAGGAATATGCTAGAGATTTGGCCCCTGTATAAATTATCAAATCATGTTTCTTTGTTACATATGAGTCTATTGAAAACAACAGCTCTACCTATCAAGGTAGAAGTAAGATCTGTTTACACACTACTATCCTCAAACCCCACGTTGTGGTATTTCACTTAATATGTTGTTGTTGTTTCTTTGTTACATATCACCAACAAAGTGTTATTTTTCCTATCAGTATAATTTAACATGCTATACAAGGTTATTAGTTTTATTTTCTATGTTATCATATCATGTTTATTATAAATTGTAGTAGTACATGTTATTACAAACAATAAATCTGAACATATCATATATTGTTAATTAGTGTATATAACTTAAATTCGTTAATGAGAAACTTTTGAAGAATGAAAAGCATTCAATATGTTCCAATTAGGTGGAAGTCAATAGCTACGTATATGTGGTCAGTTGAACACCCTTTATCAAAAATTATTACTAAGTATATAGAACAAAATTTATTTTTTATACATATTTATTGATCCTCCTACCTTTAGAAATTCGTTTGGCTTAGTCACTTGTTTTGTACTAGATTGAAGGTAACGCCACTCTATATATGGGTGAGCGGGTTCGAATACCTTACTATTTTTTAACTATTCGGACCCTATCCTGTAAAAGGCTGATTTCTAAATTTACTAGCCGGAACTTATCCGTAGCAATCATTATCCGGAACCTACCCGGACCCTGCGGTTCATGATTAAATATGTTACTATGAGTATTTAATGTTACATAAACAAGTGTAAATTATAGGGTCTTTTAATTATATTGCAGTTGTTTGAAGTTGACAAAAACATTCAAGGGTCCTCACCTTTGTTCAAAGAAACTGTTGGATGCTGGTTTCAAATACAAGTACAATCTTGAAGATATGTATGATGGAGCCATTGCTTCCTGCAAACAAGTTGGTTTACTCTAAAGAAAAAACAGAAATTTGTCGCGGACGAATTCTGTAGCTAAACGATAAAATTCATCGCTAATGCTATTTAGCTATAAATTAATAAAAAAATCTATTAGTGAAGAAGTTCGTAATTAACTTTAGATTTGTTTGTAGTGATTATTTGGGGATGACGATGTGACATCAAGGAGATATAGCAAGTTAAAATATATAATGTACTTTTCGTCATTTTGTAATTTTAATATCTTAAAATCTTCTTGTTTGATGAGTCCTTAGAATGTGTTGCGTACTTCTTTTTCTATGTACTTATAGTTTTAACAAGGCGATAAGGAATTAAGGATTCAACAGAGTTATGTTAGCACAACAGGTAGTGAATGAGTGGATTAACAATTTGCACATTAAATGTGAATTGTGATCTCTTGATCGCTGTAGGCGCATCACTAAGTAATTCAATTCAACCCACATTACTAATTAATGATGAATAATCAATATTTTTTCCTAGATACTGTTGGAAATTTATTTAATAAACATGAATATAGTGAATGAAGGAAGAATTTTACAAAGTGTGAATATCGAAACTAATCGGAAATGGGCCGCGACGCCGCAAGAACTGCCTCTGCGCCGCGGCGCTACCAGCCAGCGCCGCGGAGTCGTCGACGTTTAGAACTCTCTGAAGTTCTGGCGCTGCGGCGCTAACCTGTAGGATCTCGGCGTTGCGACAGTTTCAGAACGTTGGAAGCGAATTTAAGATGATTTTTGGGCTGACTTTGGAGTATTAACTCTCCATTATGTTGCTCATGAATCCATCCATTATTTGGCTGAATTGTAACTCCACAATCAAGTCTAATTCATGGAAATTCAAGGCCATAACTTGGTATGTGGAAGGTCATCTTCCAACACTATAAAATGATGCCTTTGGCTCATTTGCAAAACACACTTGACACTCAATAATTCTGAAAATCTTCCTCTCTTGCAATCCTTCATACACTCATAGATTCTTCTTTTATAGTAAATTCTTGAGTTATCCTTTGCTCAAGGATTTGTGGTTGTTTTATCTTGGGAGACGAATTACCAATAGTCATTAAGGGATTAATACGGGGCAATATTGTCTTAAGGACAGATTGAATATCAACCGACTCAACCAAACTTTCTTTATTTTCCATTTCAGATTGTAATTTGTTGTTGTTGTTATTTCCCGATTTCCTTGTAATTCGCAAATTTACTCACAATATTAAGACAATATTCGTTGTTAACAACATGACTGGAGAAAATCAAACCAACACTGTTCAAGGCAACTAAAATGCCTTCACTATTCAAGACACAACTAGTGCAAACACCACTGCTGCTCAAGGCGTTCCAAATGTCTTTACTACTGCTAATGGGAACTGTTCCACCACCATCTGGTTTTCACCATGAACGCCCCGAGAAGTTCATGAGAACAAACTTTAAGAGATGGCAACAAAATATGCTTTTCTTTCTGACGGTTATGGGAGTATCTCGATTGCTAACCGAAGATTCTCCAAAAGTTGGAGATGAAGTGGACCCTCAGCCTGAAACATTAGCGGGAGGGGGCCAGGAGATCCATGTCACTAATGACATGAAGTTGACTCTAGATGCCTGGAGTCAGAGTGATTTCCTTTGCCGAAACTATATCCTGAATTGCTTATCCGATCCTCTTTATACGGTATAATGTACCATTGGCACTGCTAAAGAATTATGGGATAAGCTTCAGATGAAATACAACACTCAAGATGCGGGTTCAAAGAAGTTCATCATTGAGAAGTTTCTAAAATTTCAAATGGTGGACAACAAGACGGTGGCATCCCAACTCCAGGAATTTCAAATGATTGTACATCACTTGGATTTGGAAGGTTTGAAGCCAAACGAGCAATTTTTGATTGGATCGTTGATTGAGAAGTTACCTCCCTCGTGGAATGAGTTTATGAGTTATCTAAAACTCAAAACGAAAGAAATGACTCTAGATGAGCTTATTGTCAAACTCCAGATTCAAGAGGACAATAAGAAGGTCATGCCAAAAGGGGAAGCAACTCACTAAGGCTAAGGCAAACATGGCGGAAGTAAGAGGGGACCCAAGAAAGAAGCGTAAGTCCCAAAAGGATGCAAAAGGCCCAACAACTGAAAAGTTTAAAGGGACTTGCTTTTATTGTGGCAAATTTGGCCACATGGCTAAGGAGTGCCGCAAACTCAAGCATGCTAATAAAGTAAAAGCCAAAGGAAAGAACGTCGTCTAAGATACCATTCTTGGCGATACGATTGAGGATTTTTCGGCGGTAGTTCTTGAAGCAAACCTCGTTGAGAATCCTATGCAATGGTGGATGGACACAGATGCCATCCGCCACATATGTTCCAACAAAGACGCCTTTTCCACTATACATCAGTCACAGACAAGAAGTTGTTCATGGGTAACAATGCTTCTTTAGAGGTTGTGGGGGTAGAGAAGGTGGTCCTGAAGATGATGTCCGGGATGGAGCTGACTCTGAAGGAAGTGATGCATGTCCCAAAAATTCAAAGAAATTTAATTTTTGGACCACTATTGGTGAACGCTGATTTTAGGCTAGTGTTTGAATCTAATAAGTTTGTAATCATTAAAAAATGGAATGTTTGTAGGAAGACGCTTCGTCTGTGAAGGCCTCTTTAAGGTTAATGCTTCTTCTGTAATGGCTACTCCTATCATTAATAAAATTGAGACTTCTACTTACTTACTTGAATCTTCTAATTTGTGGCATCACAGATTAAGACATGTAAACTATCAATCTATCGAAAGGTTGGTAAAGATGGAGCTGTTGTCTTCTATCGACGTAAACCCTCAACGTAGGTGTGCATAAAGACAAAACTTTCAAAGAGTCCATTTAGATTCGTCGACATGAAAACCGCTCCTCTAGAACTCATACACACTGATATATGTGACTTGAAGTTCGCACAAACTAGAGGGGGGAACAAGTACTTTGTAACTTTCATAGATGATAGCACAAGGTATTGTTACCTTTACTTACTCAAAAGTAAAGATGAAGCCTTTGAAGCATTCAAACG
Source organism: Przewalskia tangutica (assembly GCA_029844215.1). Lineage (NCBI taxonomy): Eukaryota > Viridiplantae > Streptophyta > Magnoliopsida > Solanales > Solanaceae > Przewalskia > Przewalskia tangutica. The sequence continues at coordinate 122,975,842 of CM056730.1, read as the reverse complement.
CTACAAAGCAGAAGTCGAGAATCAACTAAGCGGACGGATTAAATCAATTCGTAGCGATAGAGGGGGAGAATATGTCTCACCGCTTGAAGTATTTTGTGCTCTATCGGGCATTGTTCACCAAACGACGACTCCTTACTCACCTCAATCTAATAGAGTTGTTGAACGTAAAAATCGTACATTAAAGGAAATGATGAATGCGTTACTCATCAATTCAGGTCTTCCCCAAGAAATGTGGGGAGAAATTGTCCTCACCGCTTGCAAGATTCTTACAGAGTTCCTCACAAAGGTAAGGACATGACTCCATACGAGTTATGGAAAGGAAAGAAACCCAACTACAAATACTTTAAGGTTTGGGTTTGTCTGGCAAAGGTTAAAGTACCTACGCCAAAGCAGGTCAAAATTGGACCTAAGACTGTTGATTGTAGGATATGCAAGCAACAGTAGTGCCTATCTCTTTATAGTGCATAAGTCGGATGTACCCGACGTTTATGAGGATACAATCATGGAATCAAGGAACGCTAGATTCTTTGAAGACTCGTTTCCTATCAAGGAAAGAGACATAACCTCTCTCAAACGAAGTTATGATCAGATATCACAAGATTCAGGAGTCAGTGACTACCCGGATCTAAATGGTTCAGAACCAGCGAACTCCGAAGTGGCTGATTATCTGGAATCCAGTATTCCAGATTCTCAGGACTTAGAGGGTCCAGAGATGGAACCAAGATGAAGCAAAAGGGCCAGGCAAGATAAGTCCTTCGGTCCAGAATTTGTAGCTTATATGGTTCATGACGAACCTCGGACACTCGCTGAAGCGTTGTCAACTCCAGAATCGCCTCTCTGGAAAGAAGCTATTGAAAGTGAGATAAAATCCATCTTGCACAACCATACTTGGGAGTTGGTTGATCTTTCTCTGGGAAAAAACCCGTTAGGATGTAAGTGGATACTCAAATGGAAGGTAAAAGCTGATGGATATATAGACAAATGCAAGGCCAGATTAGTAGTCAAGGGATATACACAAAAAAGGGTCTTGACTATTTTGACACCTACTCTCCGGTATCTAGGATGACATCCATACATATATTCTTAGCTATCGCCGCCTTGCGGGATCTAGAAATACACCAAATGGATGTCAAAACATCCTTCTTAAATGGTGATTTGAAAGAAGAAATTTATATGGACCAATCCGAGGGGTATGCGGTTCCTGGACAAGAGACGAAAGTTTGTTGGCTTGTCAAATCGCTGTACGTGCTGAAACAAACCCTAAAGCAATGACACAAAAAGTTTGATAATACTCTATTATCAGAGGGATTTACCATTAATGAGTGTGACAAACGTGTCTACACAAAAAGAGATGCCAACTCATTCGTAATGATCTGCCTTTACGTAGACGACATATTGATCACATGTAGTAGTCCTAGGGTAATTCTAGAGACTAAGAACATGTTGAAATAATGTTTTGACATGAAAGATATGGTATCACAGATGTCATCTTAGGGATCAAAATCTCTAAGACATCTGACGGACTGGTCTTATCTCAATCTCATTACATCGAGGATGTGCTGAAGAAATTTGAGGTTTTCGATAGTTCACCAATATCGACACCACTGGATGTAAATCAAAAGATTGAAAAACATATTGGTGCGCTCATACGTCAAGAGCGTTATGCGAAGGTGATTGGCAGTCTAATGTACATTAAAAACTGCACTCGACATGATATCGCTTATGCAGTCAACAAGTTGGCCAGGTTCACTCGCAATCCGAGTGAGGATCACTGGAAAGCGTTAACTCGGGTACTAAGATACCTGAAACACACGCAAACTTATGGGTTAAATTATTCGAGATAACCAGCTGTACTAGAGGGGTACATCGATGCAAACTGGATATCTGATATCGAGAACACCAAGTCCACCAGTGGGTATATTTTTACAATTGGTGGTGGGACTGTGTCTTGTAAATCCTCTAAGCAAACTTGCATTGCCCGATCCACGATGGAGTCGGAGTTTATCGCTTTAGACAAAATATGAGAAGAAGTTGAGTGGCTTCATGACTTCTTAGAGGACATCCCATGTTGGGATAAACCCGTACCTTCTGTAATGATTCACTGCGATAGTCAGTCGGATCTAGGAAGGGCACATAGTTTTATGTACAACGATAAATCTCGTCATATCAGACGAAGACATAAGACCGTTCGATAGCTGGTCACCACGAGTATTATTTTTATTGATTACATAAAATCAAAGGAAAACATAACAGATCCCTTGACGAAGGGAATACCCAGAGATCGGATGTCCTCCCTGTCTAGGGGAATGGGCTTAAAACCCAATCACTAAGAACTGATACCGCGGACACCCAACCTAACAGACTGGAGACCCCAAGAATTAGGTTCAATGGGAAAACCAAGCCGTAAAAGTTCGGTGGAGCGCTTCGATGGAAGCAAGAGAACTTCGGAGAATGTTTTGACATATAAACATGAATCCAAGGTCGTTCCCGTGATAGACATTAAGTGCTACCTGCAAAGGGGTAAGAGGTTAAGTTTCCAAAACCTTTGATAAATCCTCAGTCGTTGAGGTTAGGTTTGGGGAAATTTTTAATGGTTCCTAATACTTGTAAAAGTTGGGTATAGCAGAATACCTTGTAGGAGACCACCTATTTAAGTGCGAGGACTGGCCGGCCTCAACTGAAGCACTTAAGAATCTAAGACGTGTCCATGGCCACAATGGACAAAATCTCAAAGAAGAATAGAGTAAGGAAATGTGTTGTGTTGGTACCATTGTCTTGGCTTATACTAAACACTGACGGTTCAAGACATCGCATTCACCGTGCAGTAAATAAGTCCGATGTTATTCTACTATGGAAAGTTCAAAGCCCCGACTACCTATCCAGATGCAACATTGATCCGCAGAAGGATTGCTAGAAAGTCACCATGGGTGTACGCCAAAATCTCTTTCAAGGGGGGATTGTTGGAAATTTATTTATTAAACGTGAATATAGTTAATCCTATTATTTATGACACGAACATGTGGGGCCCCGCACGTCGGAAACTTTGTTTCCACACACGTGCACACGTTGTGCCAAGGATCACAAATTTCCTTAGTGAAATTGATATTGGTACATATACGATATGTTCGGGACATGAAATGATAGTCGGTTATTGGCCAAATGACGTTGGTTTCACGTTAGTAAATGAAGGAAGAATTGCACAAAGTGTGAATGTCAAAACTAGTCGGAAACGGGGCGCGACGCCGCAAGAACTGCCTCGGCGCAGCGGCGCCATCCTCAGAGCCGCGGTGCCACCAATGCCGCGACCACGGCGATGCCCGTAACTCTGAAGTTACGCACCGCGACGCCAACTGCGGTGCGGCACGCGATAGTTTCAGAATGTTGAAAGCGAATTTAAGGTGATTTTTGGGCTGACTTTGGAGTATTAACTCTCCATTATGTTGCTCATGAATTCAGCCATTATTTGGTTGAATTGTAACTCCACAATCAAGTCTAATTCAAGGCCATTACTTGGTATGTAGAAGTTCATCTTCCAACACTATAAAATGATGCCTTTGGCTCATTTGCAAAACACATTTGACACTCAACAATTCTGAAAATCTTTCTCTCTTGCAATCCTTCATACACTCATAGATTCTTCTTTTATAGTAAATTCTTGAGTTATCCTTTGCTCAAGGGTTTGTGGTTGTTTTATCTTGGGAGACGAATTGTCAATAGTCGTTAAGGGATTAATACGGGGAAATATTATCTTAAGGACAAATTGAATATCAATCGACTCAACCAGACTTTCTTTATTTTCCATTTCAGATTGTAATTTGCTGTTATTGTTATTTTCCGATTTCCATGTAATTCACAAATTTACTCACAGATACTAAACACAACATGAATCATGAATAAAATGAAAATTGCATTGATAATAACAATCTCTTGGAAAACTGCTAGAAAAATTGAACATATGAGAAGATTTGAATAAATTCTTCTTTTGTTACTCGTATGGAAATAATATTCTTTAACTTAAACGATGCGATATACACTTTGGAATTAAAAAATGAAAAGGTTTACAACACTAATTCTCCTTAATTGTGTTTAACACACACTACTCTGATAATATTATGCGTGCTAACTGTAAGATGATATTAATCTCCCTAATAAGTAAGCAGTGCTACTACCTCAATGAAAAATGAAGAGTGATATATCACTCTTGCTGCATACAAACCCAATCTGCAAGATATATACCTGGCAAAGCGATCATACCACGCACGAGAGGCCTGTTTCAGGCCATATAGTGACTTATGGAGATGACACACATAGTGAGGAACTGCTGGATGGGTGAACCCAGGAGGCTGATACATGTACACTGTTTCTCTCAAGTCCTCATGTAGGAATGCATTTTTCACATCAAGTTGATGGATCGGCCAGTGTTTGCCCATGATAATATTCAAAATTGTGCGAATGATAGCTGATTTGACAACCGGACTGAAGGTCTCTCCACAATCAATGCCCTTCTGCTGATTTGTGCCATTAACCACAAGACGGGTCTTATACCTCTCAAGATCCCCATTATTTCTGAACTTGTGACGAAAAAGTCACATACAACGAATTACATTCACCCCCTCAGGTCTAGGTACTAGATCTCACGTGTGCTGTTTAGTCAAAGCATTAAATTACTCATACATAGCTGCATTTCAATTAGGGTCTTGTTTGGCCAATTTTGGGTTATTTGGAAGTGGAGAGATGGTTTGGGCAGACAAGTTGAAATGAACTTTGGATTTGAAGATTTCATGCTTTGAACGAGTTTCCATTGAATGAGTAGGGACAGTGGGTGGCTGAGTGGGGTCTGAGATGGGGGTAAAGTCAGACAAGGAGATGGTGGGGGAGAAGCCGTCGAAGGTGCCGCGACGCCGGGAGCAGGAGCCGCGGTGCTGGGCAGACAGTATTCTCTGGACATTTGGTGCCGTGGTGCCTCTGCGAGGCGCGTGCCGACTCACCAGAGGCCAGCGCGCTCAACGCAGGCCGCGATCTTGAAGACGAGACAAAATAAACGAGTTGTTCGAAGAGGATGGGAGAGATGGTAGGCTCGTGAAGGATTGAGTAATCCGGTTTTTGGAATTTTTGAAGATTCGAAAACGAGAATGTGGTCTCATCGAATGTGACATGACGAGAGATGTGGATTTGACAAGTCGATAAGTCATAGCATATATAGCCCCTATGGTTCGGCGGGAATCCTAGGAAGACATAGAATTTCCTGAAAATCAGAATTTCCTGAAAATCAGAATTTTAAAATCAGAAAATGTTTAAGGGACTGTTTGACATAGACATAGATTTTAGAGTTTAGACAAATAGATTCATGATTATCATTAATAGTATATTATTATATAATATACAAATGTGCTAAGTATTTTAAATGCGAGCATTTAATTATTAGCATAGTGTCTGCTATTATTGTTTGGGTAGGCGGGCCCAGTAACTGATTTACATAAATGACCGCAATAACTGTCTAGGTAGGCGGCGCCCAGGAGTTATTTAAAACCATCTTATATCATGTCTGTTGGGTTGATGGTTTCCCATCTAAATGTGTTTAGAAATTGCATGATAGGATGTCGTATGATATATGACATGTATGTTGATCTGGGTTGAAATCCCTGAAAACTGAAAATGTTCCCCAAACTTAAATACAAGTCTAAATTAAAACGTGTCGTCCATTATAATTGTTAGAGTGCAAAATCTTTTCGGCGATACGAGTATTTATGCCAAAATATTTGCTCTAAGTCTACGAGGACTCAGACTCTTTCATAGATGTGTTAAACGTAAAAGTAGATGATAAACTTTTGTGGGTATTTACACCAAAGTGTTTGCTCGCAAAGGCCAAATTTACTTAGATACATAAACGCATTCGTGTAATGAGGTTGACTTGCTTAGACAAATCATGACGCCAAAGTGTCGGATTAATCTAAGGATGCAGGATTAAAATTAAATTATTTAATCAACCAAGAGTTGCAAATAAGTTTTACCAAAATGTGCTATTGAAGTTATCAGTCAAAGCAAACGCGGATATAACATAGGTTTGGATCTTGATCCATTATGACCTTAAAATGTTTTAGGTCTGTATTCTACCATGGGGTCGTAAAAGTGTGCAAAAATAGTGGGAGATAATTAAACAAAAGGACATGTTAAATTAGTTTAAAACGAATGTGTATAAAAGGGAAATAAATTTTGATTGTATTTTCCTGTCTAGCTATATCTTCAAACTATCTTCAGAATGTCGAGCCTATAAATTGAAAATGAACAAACTCACCGGACCGAACTATCTTGACTGGCTAAAGAAATCTAAGAATTGTCCTAAAGCAAGAAAAGATGGAATATGTAATGGACAATGTATTCCCCACAGTCCCTGCCGTTGATTCTGCGAAATATGCTTCATTTGATAAGATAACCTACCATAAGAACCTAGATGACGCTACTTCAGCACGATGCTTCATGTTGTCTTCCATGTCAGTGGAACTACAGAGCCAACATGAGAACATGTTCCCTAACAAAATGCTCGAACACTTGAAGAGACTATATGACTCTCAGTCCCAAACTATGAATTATGAGTTGTTGATAGAAACTCTTCAAGTGTAAGCTAAGTGAAGGTAGCCAAGTGTCTCAGTATGTGTTGAAGATGATAGGGTTGATAGAAAGACTGACCTCGATTGATATAAGGTTGCAGAATAACGTCACTTCCATCCTTATCCTGAAGGACCTGAACTCTCTCCCTCGAGAATTTTATCGTATACTACAATATGAACGAAACAAAGAAGTCTGCCGGAGCTGCATAACATGCTAAAGACCTTTGAATCTTCAACTTTTAAGAGCAAAGTTGTGCTCATGATGAGATTCTCTACCCGGCCCAAGCTGAAAGGTAAGGAATGGCAGAAGAAGAAGAGCAAGGCAGTCACTGCGCCCTCAGCTATGAAGCCTAAGGGAGATGTGAAAAAGAAAAGATGATTCCGACAAAGGATGTATGTCTCAAGTGTAATAGAAAGGTGCATGGGAAGCTTCAATAAAAGGTACATAAGCACTCTTATTTGTGCAATATTCTTGAATGAATGGACCAAAAATGTTTGGAATTTATCGTATACACTATTTGGATCATACTTTAAATTTTTGGATTCTTAATGATTCCATTACAGTTGTTGTTCTACTTTCCTACATTCAGATTAATTATTTAAAATAAGAATAGGAGTGTTGATGGATAGTAACATGCTAGAACGTGGTGGTTGGCCTATCCATAGATTCCATATTATGGTTCATCAAATATCTTGAGCATTGAATTTGGACTAGCACATGTATGCCATGTTGTTTAAGATGGGACATCTGTTTTCATGGTCCATTAGAAATGTTTTTTTTAAAAGTTATATAACCTTTTTTCACAAAAGATTATAAATATAGCATAAGATATTAATAAATAAAACACAAAATCTTTGTACATAATTGATCATATAAGATAATTTCCTCTAAAATACAAGGGGGCCAAAAACAATACTCACTTGGGAGTCATAGTAAAGAGTGGGACATAAGGAGAGAGGAGTAATGTGGTGCACTATACTTTCACAAGAGTCAATCTAGAACTTCTAAGTTGAAGCAACGTATGTTAATCTAAATTTTTCAGACAACTACATCTCAAAGAAGAAAAAAAATCCTCTTAGTAGGCATTTGGACATAGGATTTGAGAGGATTTTAAATTAATATTTGTTTATAAAATTTGTACAAATTTCAACTTTAATTTCGAATCATCATTTCAAATCTCAAATTCTCCAAAAGTAGGATTGAAATTTCAAATCACGATTTCATTTTTTTTTAATATAAAACTTGACTCATAAATTTATATTTTGTAAAAAAAAATCCAACATTTTATATTTTATGAAAAAAGACTCATGCTCAAAGTGAAGAGATTATTAGTACCTTGTGCAAGGATTATACGTTAAAGAATAACTAGTTAATACTATTGTTATTTTTTTTAAAGTGGATCTTTATAAAATTATGTGTCTTTAAAAATTTGTAATAGGATATAATCGCGAGAATTTATTTATGAATTATGATTTGTTCATTTGGTAAGATTGTATAAAAGTTTTGACAGTTTTCACAAATTGCGAGGTTTACATGTTTATGAAAAAAATATAATTTAAGAAATTCAAATTGAATTCCAAACAAAACTTCAACTACAAAGTAATTTCAAATCACCGATGTCCAAACGAGCCCTTAATCTATAACTTCTTTGACTGAACAAACAAAAAAACATTGGGCAATTTTAACGTGAACCCAACAATTTTTGTGGGTCGCACTAAAGAAAAAGATTTGAGTCAAGAATATGAGATCTTTTGTAACAACTTCAAATTTCACAATAAAAATATTGATATATTATAGTCACTAAATTCAGAATTACATAGGGAATGGAACTAATAATAATCAACAAGTAAAACGAAGAAGAGAACTATTGAAGGAGATAACTAGAAGGTAGATGAGAAGTTTAGATTCTTGAGAAAAGGGATGAGAGAACTGACATTTTTCTCAACAATACCCATAACCGTTCTAGTGAAGAGTTTCACATCGGAGTTCATGTTCTCATTTCATATCCGTTGTGAGACTCTTGACAATAACAACAATCGACAAATAAAACCAAAAATAAACTATGTAAGGAGATAACCAAAAAGGAGATAAGTTTAAATTCTTGAGAGGGAATGAGAGAACTAGACATTTTTCTTAACAATACTCATAACCGTTCTTTCTAACTTTTAATCCCTTTTAACAATTGCTAATTGGGTTTGGATTCTAATAAAACCTTCCAACATTTTACTCGGTCCAATAATTTAACTGGATCAGTCTTATTTATCACTTCTAGCCCATATTTTATCGTAGTCTCTATTTATTTGATGAACAAAGAAAAGATTATGGGTTTAATATTTTTCTCAAAAAAAAAAATATTTTTGGTGAAGCAAATATCGAGCGAGCCCAATTATGATATGATGAGTTAAATTATGACTATAATAACGATCAGGATTTGGCAATTTGAAGTCTATCTATTATTAGAATCATAAATCTGGTGTAATTCTGATAGATTAGCAGATTCTAAGATTTAATAATCACAAGTTTATCAATATTGATTACAAGTTAAGTAATTTTAAAAGAAATTGAACACTATAACATAATAGCATGGTCAAAACTGACCACAGCGTGAAATTAGTACCTCTGAAATCATGAAGGTTCAAGTATTTCAACAGCCAAGCTCTAAGTTAATTAACAACACACCCAATAGTCACACAAGTGGGGTTTTGTGAGGCGTTGCAGATTTTGTCTCAACCTTTGTGAAGTGGAGAAGTTGTTTCAGATAGACATTCGATTAATCTTTTAACCTAATCCTGACATCCAAACCTTTCTATCAAAGGATCATATCCTCAGTAAGTTCCAATTCTTTTTCGGCATACCTTTTAACCCCTAACATGTTACAATCAACCTCTCACACCTCCTTACATGCGCATTTGCACACCTTCTCTTTACATGCCCAAACTATTTTAGTCGTGTTTACCTGATCTTGTCCGCCACGGGAGCCACGTCCACCTTGATATAACTTCGTTCTGAATCATATCCTCCTAACATGCTCACATCCATCTAAGCATCTTCACTCATTTTCTGAATGTGTGCGATCTTAACTGGTCAACACTCTGCCCGGTACAACAAAATCAGTTTAATTAGGTAGAAATAGCATAAGCATTAGTCAAAAAAATTGCTCACTTTTCGCTTTTCGAGAATCCACCGAGTTGTTCTTTAACCCATAATTTTTTCAAATATCTTTTAAATTATTAATTATCGTGACCTATAACACTTTTTACGTAATTTCTAAATATCTAAATTTTATTTCAAAAAAATAAAGAGGAACGGTTAAAATTAAGAAATTTGATTCTCGGAAAGGAAAAATGTCTAATTTTTTGGATAGAGGGAGTACTATTTTAGTTTTGTTGTTATGATATTGGAAATTATCCATTCAATAAAATTCCCAAATGCTTCACCTACCACTCGAGCTTCAGTTCACATTTTACCATTAAGATATGATACTGGAAATTAGCCAATTAAGATATGCTTCACCTACAAAACAGAGTAAACCCAGAAACAATTTTCTGTTTGTTCATCCATGTACAATTGAACAAAAATTAAGATATGCAAAAACAAAAATCTCATTCCATAGGCAATTTTTTGACAAATATTGAAAAGAAAATTCAAATATTAATCAATAACACTCCATATACAAAGGCAAGAAAGAATCAATTGAATAGTAGCATTTCGATAACAATAAACCTCCAAATCCAATCAAAACAAAGCAATTGAATCGATAGTATAGTGATTTCATTCCAAAAAATTCATAGCCTGGAGTTTTAATTCCTCAATGAAGCGAACAGGGAGACGAGCAGAGAAGTTCCGATCAAAGCACCAGAAACCGGCACGGAGAATCCTGCTCCGGCATCCGGAGACGGAGCTGGAGCTAGACCGACCTCCTGTGCTGAGGCGGCGACGGCAGCGAGAACGATGGCGAGGATAAAGGCCTTAATGATGCTGCTAACTTGCGCCATTTTGATAGAATAAACTGATGAACTTTCTAGAGAATTGAATAAAAAGTAAGGTGTGTGATGGGAGATGAAGATAGAGAAGGAGGTTATTTATAGTGGAAAAAGGAAGGAAGTGACAGCTGGCGGAGGAATTGAGCCGTTGAACTAACAGCTCAGTTGACGGCGACTGATTGCTGAACCGTCTTTTGGGGATGTCTTGTCTGCCGTTAAAGAAGAATTCTCCCGTTGGGTTCAAAATTGAATGGTCCCACCATTTTTGTACGAGTGATTATACTAATTTAATTTAATTAAATTAACCATAGAAGACAAACTAAAATCGACTAAAGTCCTAGTTTTAAAATAAACAATAAAATAGAAAAAGAATGTAAATTCTTGTTGGGTTCGTGATTACAATAATGTTTGTTGAAAATAAAAATAAGTTAAACACTTAAATACAAGGTGTAATAATATTATTCTTTTTTTTTTTTTGTTGCGAATCTGCACCGCTTTCTTTTCGAAATACAAGACAGTAAACCTGATCGACGCAGAGCATGCAAACCACGCCGACCATGTAACCACACTGGCAGCCACGCGTGACGCTCAACCAAGGTTTACGCAGGATCGAACTCGCGACTCATGGCCCCGCGCTTCATCTTAAGCACTACACTCATGCCAGTGTAATAATATTATTCTTGATGGAAGGAGATCTTGTGTGACAAAAATCATATTAAGAATCATATGATAATGACTTATAAAATTGACCCTTTCAAGGTTGATGACTCTACCGACATACATACTAAGCTTTGGGGTCAAAAGCGAAATCTCTCGCCCACAGAGTCCTCATCCCGAATCGGTGAAGGAGATAAATTATAGTGATTCAGCGGCCCACTAGGTGGAAGACACAATGTCTGGTGTCTATAAGGAGTCATCCCGCACATAGGAGAAATAAAACTCTCACACTGCGGCTGTCAAGACTCGAACCTGGCTACTTGAGAGCAATTTACCACTCTAAAACCAATTAAGCTACGCTGGGCGACATACATACTAAGCTGGACATACAATAATCCAACCTAGTGTAGTTCTACGACTATTTCTTGAACTTATTGCATTTGAATGCTAATTACCTCTTAGTAGTTCGTTCCCAAAAGTATAAACTTCAATAAATCAAAGATTTAGGCTTAAATTTTTTTGAACCATAGAAATACTTAGAAAGTTACTCACCTAATCTACTAAAACAGTAAAATTACCAAGTAAAATAATGTATATGCACACCTTATGTTAAAAGGTAGAAAAACTGTATCTGATAAATCATGGACTCAACAAACTTTGACAAGAATGACCAAAAGTTTAAAATTAACGGGAGTACAATATAACCATCCAAAAGCAAAAGTCTAAAAGTAAATTTCCGAATGCTTAAAGATTTCACAATATGAGCATTAGTTCCCTTTTTGTGCTTCAGCTCAAAATTCTCGTGTTATTTGTTTCTCCGGTATTTTTTATATTGAATATAATTGTAATTTTCGAAGACAGTTATTTGTTTTTGTTAAGAATTTCACATGAAATATAGAATGAGAACATCAAATCAAGGACTTAGACAATCCTCATCCTACAAGCTAACTTTTGGGGTTGAGTTAGACCCAATACCATTCTTTTCATGATATCAGAGTCACTCATTCCAATTCTTTATTTACCGATGTTGAGCCGCAAATTATATTATCCATACTTTAGTTAACAAGGTCTGGACGTGTTGGTGAGTGTTAAGAGTTTCACATCGGATATGGAATGGAAACATGTACTTTGGACAATCTTCATCATACAAGATAGCTTTTGGGTTGAGTTAGACCCAATATCCATTCTTTACATGATATCAGAGTCAGACTCATTCCAATGTATTGTTCACCGATATTAGATCCCCAAATTATATTATTCACGCTACAGTTAATACTATTTGGGCGTGCGAGAGTGTTAAGAGTCTCACGTCGGATATGAAATGAGAATATGGACTCCCTATATAAAATTGGATAATGATCACCATACAAACTAACTTTTGGAATTAAGTTAAGCCCAAAATTCATTCTTTACGGTTTAGTTAAGAGAAAAACTAACCAAACACTACTAGAAGTCTAGATCCATAAAGCTGCAGAATGAACACCTTACACAAGAGACATAACAGGAAGAAGAAATAGGGAATAAACTGTAAAATTCATTTCTCATATATACTTCAAAAATATATATATATATATTAGTAGTAGTAATACATATCAAACCAATAATAATAACCAAACTTCCTAAATCCCTAACAAATCAATCACACTCTGTCTCTGTATAAGAAGATCTCGAACAAAATAATCAATATTTAGTGCCTCCACAAAGCAACAACAAACACAAGTAGAGAAGTAGCCACCAAAGCACCAGATTGGGTCAGAGAGAAGCCCGCTCCGGCATCAGGTGCCGGTGCCGGAGCCATTCCGATCTCCTGAGCCGATGCTGCCACAGAGAAAAAAAAACAATCATTGCAGCCAAAAATGCCTTAACAATGTTGATTTGTGCCATTGCTGCTAAGAGATATTTTTTCGCTCTAATGATGATGTGGAATTGAAGGCGAATTGGGAGTGAAGAAGACAGCTGGCAAAAGAGTTTTGAATCGGCGAGGCATGTGAAAGGAGGAACGTTCGTAAGTGGGGTTTGCGGCGCTGGAAAAAAGTGCTGGACACGTTGCTAGTATCTACTGGAAATGACCTGGTTAATATCGATTCGATCCCAACTTTTGAAATTGAAATAAATTCGGCAGTGGATCACTAAATCTTAATAATCTTCTTTATCTAATTAATTAGAATTCACTTTAAAATCGTCCACCAGGTATGAAAGATCTTTTAGATTCACATATTCCTCCGAGGGACGATTGGAGCGTGGATATAAGGGCATTTATGACACAATCAACTATTTGCTTTATTTTCAATTATAATTTACTTTTACTTTAAGAAAAATAATTAAATGATCTTTTAGAGATTTATTTTCTCTCTCTTTGGGAGTGTTTGGTAAGGAGTAAAGACTATATTTTTCACAAAAATAAAATGCCAGTATTTATTAAATATTTATAATAATTTAGACAAATATTATGACTGTCAAGTAAGGTTGCTTATCAGACGGATAATTACGCTTAACGATTTGACTTGTCGAATATCGACTTTCAAATGTACTAATTTGCTAGCCAACCGATAACATATATATTGGTTCATATCAGATTAGTAATTATCGGACAGTTATCGAGCGAGGTATAGATTAATCAACCAGTTGTATGCTGCTTTGCCCGGAGCTCTTCGCATATTAAGAATTCAAAAATTACCTTGAGCCCCATTGAATTTGGGCATCCAGTTAAAGAACTGCTAGAAAACGAAAAGTACTACTACTATAACTGTGGTGCTAATTTAACCAACCTTTAATATACGTTTGAGAAATTGGCAATGGTGATCAACTATAGAACAAAAGAAAGCAAAGAAGTCCAAATGAAAAGTGGGAATTGTAAAAGTAGAAAGTCCAAATGTAACATATACGGTAGGGGTATATTTATAAATATAATAATTCTTAACGGGTTAACGGCTAAATCAATATAGAAAATGAGTAAACCGCACCCCGCACTATTAAGTCATTGATAAAATTCAAAATGTCCCCCATCCATTAATACGATAACTTAATATTAATAAATCAATAAACCTATTTTGCGGTTGGGTTATCGGTTACGGTTCGTTTTTGAACAACCCTACTATCAAGAGAGCATGGATGATGATGGGTCGGAGGCGAGGGGTGTGACATGGATGGGTAACAGATGAGCTTATTATTTTATTTTTTCCTTTTTCTCTCAGTTGTGTTAGTGGTCACCTGTGATTATGATTTACTCGAAATTTAATTAAGGACACTAATTAATGGTAGCTATTTTCAGTTTTCCCATTAAAAGGAACCTTTCTAACAGAGGGAAAATAAAGGACCATTGATAGCCATTCCTTGCAAAGTTTGGAAAAAGAAAAGAAGGAATCTTATTTCCCTTGTTTGGCTAGTTGAAGAACATTGAGAAAAAGAAAGGGAGTAAAGAGTTACTCCTTCCAACCCAAAATAATAGAGATAATATGATAAAATATGTTAAGAAGATTAAATATTTTTTAATATCTAATTATTCTTCATTTTTATTTGTCATATTTTGATTTTGACATGTCTATTAAGAAGCCAATAATATAATGATAATTTTACTATATCACCTCTAATTATTGGTAAGTAATTTAATTATTAAAATAAATAAAATATATATTAAAAGTTGTGCGACCACTAAAATTTTCTTGAATTTGTCAATTCAATAATAGATGATAAGGGTAAAATAGGTATGAAGTGATAAATTATATCATGAGTTTCTACAGTGAACAGGATGAAGTATTATTTAGCAATTAATATTCTTATTTTAGTTTGTAGCTATTACAATCGTATCAAAAGACGGATCTTTTGTCGGAAATGGTGACAGACTTGTCTCTAGTCCTCTAAGTCCTTGTCTTTAGTCCTCTAGACATCTTCCCTTGCTTAGGATTGTCCATAAATCCAATTTATTACAATCTAACTCCATATCTTTTAGGCCGTTGTTTATAACAGTCCAATCATTGAACGGGAAGGAAAGTGAGATTTAAACTTTCTGATTTTACGGCATAAGGAATATAAAGGAATACTTTCATATTTATAGCCTTATTCAGTTCATCTTAGTCAGACCTCTTTAAATCTCATTTTAGACAAGGAATAAATAATTAACTCATACCTTTGGGATTGTGGCCCATGTTAGTGACGTGTCCAGATCCTCCTTTTCATGAGACGTAGGCTTTCTGCTACAAGATGGAACATCATCTTCAGTTTTCTCCTTATGTCCCAGTTGATATCCTCAACCTCTCGTGGATGCTTGTTTCCACCACTCTCGGGAGCGATGACAGCAACTTTTCGTTGACCCTTAGCCTTGCTGGCATGACTATCAGCATTATCTTCAAGTTCATTATTAGAGAAAGAGATCTCCACTTTGACGGAACATGTCACGACCCATTTCGGTTCGTGGATCGTGCCACCGGCACCCAAGTAGTCATACATCGTAGTAATCAATGAAATATAAAACAAGACGAAACAGCTTTATAAAATAAGCATACGCTTTAAGTGAGAAACATCGCTTTCTAAGATATATATATAAACATGGTTTAGCGCTACATCCGATATCGCATAACATGACTACGCACTTAAGGAAATATACAACTATGGCGGGACAGGGCCCCGCCATACCCTGACTGTACAAAACTATCTACAACAGGGAGATCATACCCAAAAGTAGAGCCTCCGGAAAGGATGGAGCTCCCGACACCAACGTAGAGATCCTAAGAATGTGGATCTAGCACCTGCCGCTTTACCATGCAGATGAACGCAGCTCGGGCGAGGTCGATAACAGTACTAAGTATATGAAATCAGAAATACTTTAAAATCGGTTTGCAAAGATGTATGAAACAACGAGGGACCGCATAGTGCCACATCATAAACAAGAGCAACAATAGTAAGTCAGAAGCTCAGAATGTGTCTTTTCTAGGCCGCGAATGATCGAGCAGGCCATTGCCTGTAGTATCACCACGCAAGCCTAATCTCGACTCAGAGTCCGTGATAGCCACTCACATAGGCCCGCATAGGTACATAACCCCGCATCGAGGGTAGCTACTCCTGCATCGCCCCGACTCGTAGTCCGCACGGCCACATGGACCGCGTGAGGTATAACCCCGCATCACTAACACGGAACTCCCGTAGCTCGCGTAGGTCCCCTCGACCCGCATGAGGTATTCTCGAATCATGGTCCTGCATCACCGAAGTCTACCCCCGCACGGAGGCCTTAACCCCAGAATATGTCAAGAGAGTGATAGTACACTAACATAACTTATCTTTAAACAACATAAGCACAACAAGAATACTCTTTTATACAAACGTTATAAAGACACTAACACACATAGCATCATATCATGTCTACTTATCAAACTATCTTATTATTCCTTTCACAAATTAATATAAGCCTGTTATAAACACATAGCAAACTGCTTTCTTTTATCATTCTTAAGTGGTTATACTTAACTTCCCATAAAGCTAGTATAACTCTTAAGCTTCGCTTTAAAACCAATTA
The DNA here is from genome assembly GCA_029844215.1 of Przewalskia tangutica. Taxonomy (NCBI): domain Eukaryota; kingdom Viridiplantae; phylum Streptophyta; class Magnoliopsida; order Solanales; family Solanaceae; genus Przewalskia; species Przewalskia tangutica. Next base: position 122,959,084 of record CM056730.1, on the reverse strand, counting down.
GTTCTCTTACTAAAAAATTCAAGATTCCTTGGAATGCTTTCGATTCTTTATTATTCAAAGCTTAAGCCGAGGCATTGCCGTAAGTATTATTCGAGCTTAAGCCGAGGCATTACCGTAGTTATTATTCGGTTAACACACGTACGCCTACCGCACTACATATATATTGTAAAATATCATGCTTTAGGAAGAATCACATACCTTCTCAAATAAAACCACCGCCAAGTTGAATATGTCGCGCGCAGAGAATCAATTTATAATAGTCGATACGCCTATCAACGCTCGCACTACTTGAAAACGATTCTAAACAGAGGGTTCTATATCCTACGGAAAATTGGGCGTCTTTCCTACCCGTGAGCTACTCAAGTTCATCAGGAAAACAATTCTATGTAAGTACAGTTTGATTATTCTTCTTTAAACCCTTCTACCGTGATAACAGTTCAATTCTATTCTGCAATATTCTTCTAAGTATCTAATACTTATTCTTATACTACTACGATGTAATCTCTAATTCAAAAGAGGTTAGGATTAGTTACCTCGGTAAGCCCAATAATATCCTAGATAAAGTCGCACTGAGCAAGGTTTTGCTCTAAGTCATGCTCCAGGAAGCCTTAGAAGTTCTTCACAACTTCTACTAAGTACTAAGGGATTTGAGCTAGGTATTTGGGCATTATAACAATACTAGAAGACAACTTTTCTACCAAGGAGGGTAGATTTTGGCTAGGCTGGGGGCCTCGCCAAACCACTTAGGCTAGAGTGGTATTCGGCCAGGGCCTTCACAAGAGGAGGAGGTGTTTGGACGAAAAGGCTACAAAGGGAGAGGAGAGGATTTTTAGACTTGGAAGCTTTTGTGGATGAAGAACTCTTCATCTCTAGAGGGGTATTTATAGGTCAAGGGATGACCAACCAAGGGCCAAGATGTAGCCAAGTGCTAGGCAAGTGTAAGGCCAAGATTAGGGCAAGTGTATCTAGCCAACTTGCACACAAAATATCCTACCAACTACTTGACAAAATTGGCTCTCCACCCGGTCCAATTCCGCCACAAGTCCATCAATTGGAGGGTGACAAGTGTCGCCCTCCCGTTGGTCCAAAATGTTTCGTCTCTCGGAAAAATCCGCAAAAATTAGAAATGGCATAGCCGGAATTTACCCTACGAAAGCTGTGGAAACGTTTCGTCGGAAAACTATTTGCTTTGTGAGTTGTGCCCAAAAATCGTCCAAGGCCTAAACTTTAAGGCCAAACTTTTTGTACGTATTCCCTCACGTACATACTCTGGAAATACGGGGTATAACAGAACAGATAAGTAACTACAGTCAAAGAGAGACTAAAAAATAGAACCAGATCTACTACATTTGTTGTTGACAGGTACAGTGTTAGAACTGTTAATAGAACTGTCAACAGAATTGGTTTCAACAAGAAACCCACAGCCAGATCTGAGACCATATCTACTGGCATACATCTTTCTAGCACTAGTATCGATATTATCTTAAGATTGTGAGTTATTACAATGGATGTACGAGAATAGTGTACAATTATTACTAGTACTTAGAAAGGATAAATAATTACAATTCAATAGGCTTGAAGTCTAACATCAGTTGTTACAACAACAATAAGTGTTGATGATCTTGATCTTCTGTCTTTGATTCTCCTTGGAGTCTTGATATCTTCGTTGGAACTGCAGCAAGCCCCTTGGGAACAACAACAACAATATGTTTAGAAATCTGAAAATAGTGTGAAAATGGCTTGGTGAGTCGATTGATTTTTCAATATCCTTAAGATAATATTGCCCCGTGTAATCCTTTAACGGTGTGTTGTCAACTTAATACCCAAGATAAAACAGCAATCAAACAAGTGAGCAAAGGAGACTCAAGTGTTCGCCAGGAAAGAAGGATCTTTGAGTCTGTGAAGATATACTAGAGAGGAAGAGCTTTTCAGAAAATATGAAATTACACAAGTGTAAGGTGTTTTCCAAATGAGCTTTGAGTCTCATTTTATAGTGTGTAGATGATGACTTCTCAACTAACCAAGTAATGACAATCAATAGCCATGTAATGATACTAATTGAGGGGAGTAATTCAGTCAAATAATAGCTGAATTCAAGTGCCAATTCATGGAGAAGTAATGCTCCAAAACTAGCCAAAAAGTCAGAAACTTTTCACCTTCCATCGTGCTTATCGCTCGGCAACGCCATGCGCCAAAACTTCGTAGTTTATCGCCGCTCTGAGGCGCCACGACGTTTTCCGACTCTTTTCATCCTTTTACATATCGTAGTACACTTCTTTCTTCATTTACCAACGTAAAACCATTGTCATTTGACCAATAACCATCTATTATCTTACGTCTCAAACAATTTGTATACGTACCAATATCTCTTCCATTAAAGAAATTACGATCCTTGGCACATTATGTGCACGTGTGTGGAAACAACATTTCCGACGTGCGGGCCCCTAATTGTTCGAGTCATAATTAATAGGATTAACTTTATTTTACGTTTAATAAATTTCCAACACTTATGTCTAGGATGAATATATATAGACTTTATAGAGAACTTCCCACCTTTTAAATTGTTTTTCATTAGTACAATAGAATAAAGTCAAGTAAAATAATCTTCTACCTTATGTCGTTGAACTACATGGATGTAATCACCTCTTAGGTATTTACTAAGAGGGACAATATTCACAAATAAATATTATACTTTTAAAAAGGTTATACAAATAGATTACATGCTCAAAATGCAGGAAAGTTATTACTAGTAAATTTAGCACATAAGACATCGTATGTTTGATGTTTTAAACGAATATATGCTAGGAGGAAGTGCAGATATTGATTTTGGGGCCGCTATTTATATCAGCAACGCACAAATTTTTGCAAATTTTCCCACTTAAGAACACACTTTAGACGTACACGATTGATGTTCTTAAATTTTGTGACCGAAGTTACAGATATCGGGTAGTGTAAACTTCAACGAAATTAAGTGACAAAGTTCAGACAATCGCCTGAAAAAATCCTTACTTGAGACGACATTGTGATTGAAGTTCTCCCTGTGACAATGCAAACTCCATAAAATCACGTTTGAGGTTCAGTTGATGCAGTCATCTCGATTATCTATTGAGGATAAAGATTTCAACCCGTAAGGTTATTCAATTCGAGTGTTGGGTTCCTTGAATATATGACTGAAACGATCTGATTACTAGGAGATAAAAAAGAAGCAGGAGAAGTGAATTCTGAATTGTCTTTAACATTTCATTGCTAGTAGTAGAAGGAAAAGGAAAATAAAATAACGACTTTCATATGAAATGAAAGCCCATTAAGGAGATAAATCTGCAGCCCATGGTATAGTGGGCCGATCTGCAGCCCATTAAAGCCCTTTATGACACCCCTTTCTCTGTAAATACTGAGTAATGTGACCAACCAAACTAATGTTTTAGCAATACTCCTTACTCCATGAATCTCAAAACTTGTTCATTCTTGTTCATCAAGACGATGTTACAATGGAGTCCATTCCCATCCCGTTCAGGTCAGTCATTCTTCTTCTCCTTAATCAAATCTTTTCCATTTTCCATCTCTTCAATCCCAGAAGACTCCACCATTAACCACCAACTCCTCAACATCCTTTCACATCCAAATTGGCAAAAACACCCTTCTTTAAAGCACCTTATTCCTTCACTATCCCCGTCTCATATCTCTATATTCCTCTCACAAAACCCATATCTTAATCCCCACATTGCCCTTTCCTTCTTCGATTATCTCTCCCGTATCCCTTCCTTTAAACCCAATCCCCAATCCTACGCACCCCTTTTACGTATTTTAGTTTCCAATAAGCTTTTTCGGGTCGCGGAAAAAACCCGACTTTCCATGATTAAATCATGTAACACACAAAACGACGCCGTTTTCGTGATGGGTTTTGTGTTAGAGATGAATAAATGTGATAATGGGTTTAAGATGAATGGGTGGGCTTATAATACTTTATTGATGTCGTTATCGAGGTTTGTTATGGTTGATGAAATGAAATGTGTGTATGATGAGATGTTGAATGATATGATTAAGCCTGATATTTATACTTTTAATACAATGATTAATGGTTATTGTAAATTGGGTAATGTTGTGGAAGCTGAGGTTTATTTGATTAAGATCTTGCAAGCTGGTTTGAGTCCCAATACACATACGTATACGTCGTTTATATTGGGGCATTGTAGGAAAAAAGATGTGAATAGTGCTTTTAAGGTTTTTAGGGAAATGCCGAAAAAGGGTTGTCGAAGGAACGTGGTTTCGTATGGTAATTTGATTCATGGGTTGTGTGAAACGAGGAGGATCGATGAAGCGATGAAGTTGTTTTTGGAAATGGGAGATGATTTTTGTTCGCCTAATGTTAGGACATATACGGTTCTTATTGATGCTTTGTGTCGATTGGATAGGAGGGTAGAAGCATTGAGTTTGTTAAATGAGATGAAGGAGAAAGGCTGCGAGCCAAATGTTTATACTTACACTGTTCTCGTCGACGGTTTGTGTAAGGACTCTAAGCTTGACGAAGCAAGAGTGTTACTAAATGTGATGTCGGAAAAAGGGTTAGTTCCGAGTGTGGTGACATACAATGCTTTGATTGATGGATACTGTAAGAAAGGTCTTGTTGATGTTGCATTAGATATTTTTAACACGATGATGGAGTCGAATAATTGTGTCCCAAATGTACGTACATACAATGAATTGATTTCTGGCTTTTGTAGGATGAAAAAAGTGCATAAGGCAATGTCACTACTTGATAAGATGCTTGAGCGTAAACTGTCTCCTAGTAATGTCACTTTTAACTTGTTAGTTCATGGACAGTGTAAAGTACGGGAAATAGATAATGCATTTAGGTTGCTTAGATTGATGGAGGAGAATGGTTTGGCTCCTGATGAATGGACTTATGGTACTCTAGTTGATGGATTATGTGAAAGTGGTAGAGTTGAAGAAGCTAACATCGTTTTTAGTTCTCTGAAAGAAAAGGGTATAAAGGTTAATGTTGCAATGTACACTGCTCTTATTGATGGACATTGCAAGGCTGAAAAAGTTGATTTTGCCTTGACATTGTTTAAGAAAATGATTGAGGAAGGTTGCTCCCCAAACACATGTACTTATAATGTGCTGATTAACGGGCTGTGTAAACAGGGTAAGCAGCTAGAGGCAGCCCAATTACTTGAAGGGATGAAAGAAAGCGGTGTTGAACCCACAATTGAATCCTACAGCATCTTGATTGAGCAACTACTAAAAGAATGTGCCTTTGATCACGCGGACAAAGTTTTTAGTTTAATGGTTTCTAGGGGACACAAGCCTGATGTGTGCATTTACACTTCCTTTTTGGTTGCATATTACAACGAAGGGAAATTGAAAGAAGCGGAAGATGTGATGGCTAAGATGGCAGATGAAGGAGTTAGGCCGGATTTGATGGCTTATACAGTAATGATTGATGGTTATGGTCGTGCAGGATTATTAAATAGAGCCTTTGATATGCTAAAATGTATGTTTGATTCTGGATATGAACCTTCTCATTACACCTATTCGGTTTTGGTTAAACATTTGTCCCAAGGAGGACTTGATCTTAATATTGCTGACGTGTGGAAAGTAGTGAAATATGAAACTTTGCTTAAACTCTTTGATAAAATGGGGGAACACGGAAGTCCTCCAAATACAAACGTTTTTAGTTCGCTTGCTATTGGACTTTGTAGAGAAGGACGTCTCGAGGAAGCTTCGAGGTTACTTGATCACATGCAGAATTGCGGAATGTCTTCTTGTGAAGATATGTATACCTCAATGGTAAATTGTTGTTGCAAGTTGAGAATGTATGAGGATGCAGCAAGATTTCTTGACACTATGCTTACACAAGGTTTTTTACCACGCTTAGAGTTGTACAAGCTCCTTATATGTGGGTTATATGATGATGGAAACAATGATAAAGCTAAGGCGATCTTTTTCCGGCTTCTTCATTGTGGGTACAATAATGATGAAGCAGCTTGGAAGCTTCTAATTGATGGATTACTTAAGAGGGGATTTGTAGATAGATGTTCCGAGTTGTTGGATATTATGGAGAAAAATGGTTCTCGACTTAGTTCCCAGACATATGCATTGCTGCTAGAGGGACTTGATAGAACAGACAACAAATAAAGTATGAAATTCCCTGTTGCCTGAATAAAGATTTCTCATTTCTATTCGTGTGGGATATTCTTTTTAAGGGGAATTTACCTTCATGAGATCAGTTCGGAGTCATCATATGGTATATGCAGCTACTTCTGACCGGAAACAGGCAGGTTTCCATAGCTTTCTTAACATTTTCTTCTATTCCTCCGTCTATTTTCATCTTTCTCATGTTCTTTATGCCTTTATTTAAGTGGAAGGTGGATAAAATAGTGAACAAAAAATAGGTCTCACTTTCTGGTTCTAAAATATGTTTATAGGATTCTATTTCCAAATGCTGTGAACTATTTATGCTTTTTTCATTTTATTGCTCAGTTTGAAGAAATATGCTAGGTATTTGATTTTGATGAATGGTCCGTTTAGGCTAGCGATTACGAGCTGCTATTGTGACAGTCACAAAGGATTTTCTATAACAAAGCTAGTTGCTGCTTCTCCCTTAAAAAAAGGAAATTAAAAAAATTGTAACTTAAAAGACCCCTTATTCATCAGAGATGGAGACTGAGTTTTGTTTTCAGTTTTTTAACTAAAGTACTCTTAAGCATCAAAGATGGTTTTACACTGAAAGTTTACTCCTATGGTTCTTTTTCCTCAACCCCTCTCTTATTATGTTAGAGATACTGTGTACTACTTTGTTGCTATTACTGCCTAATATTATTGTTGTCTTTGCATCTTTTCTTAAGCCGGGGGTCTATGGGATAATTTCTGGAATTTCTTTTTTGGGTTGTGGGATAAAGTCAAATTTTTCCTTCTGAAATTGGTAACATGGAATTAAGTCAAATGATGATGGTTTCTTTTTATATTCAACTTTGTGTTAAATGTCATACATGAGTAGTTTTGATTGCGATGGGAGGGCAAGCTTGGGTTTTTTCGACTCGTCAGGCACGGACAATGGCTTTTTCTATTTTAAATCTTTTAGTTCTTTCCTTTTATCTCTCGATTCCTTCACCATTATGTGTTGTCATGTTATGCAAGTTCTCTTTGCTCACATTTGTATTAATTGATGCTGATCCATGTGATTAATATATTGTCTTTCTCCAGAAATCAATTTGCAAGGAACCAGGAGAGACAAAGGTTGGTGTCTTGTCTTTTAACTTTTGAAGAGGTAAAGTTTTGTTCCAAGCGAGTGAAATTTTTTGTTAACTTTTGTTCCAAGCAAGTGAAACGAAAAGAATTTTTCTTATGCTTTTCATCACTTCCCTCTGCATTTTCTCTTCCTATCCCTTAGCCTCCATACCGTCCAAAATCTTGATGTGGTGAGATTAGGTGTGCAATGAACATTCTAAACAAACTATGCATTCCTTTCATGTATGGACTACATGTCAACAAACAGAAAGTGTCTGTTCTTGGATTTTAACCTTTATTGGAAAATTAGACATCATATTTACTAACTAGGAACTATTCTCTGAGGGTCAAATTATAGGTGAATTTAAACTAGGATCAAATTCCTTTCTAGTAGATTGAAAGCAATTAGACTTGAGGCATTATCCTCTCCTAATCCATCCTCACATGTTCATCTATGCAGGGAGTGCCACCACTTGATGTGCCGGAATTGTTGGCATATTAGTTAGACAGTCACGCCCTCACCTTCAATCAGTGAGGGTCCTCATTGATTGAAGGTGAATTTTTGTTATGGATTGTCAAACTGATTGAAGGTGAAATTATGAATGATGAACTAGATTAAAGAATTGCCAGTGTTTTCCAGAGTACTGGCCGTTGTTATGAAGGTGGATTTTGGCGAAGATTCAACCAGGCAGAACCTATCAGGTGATAGAAGGCATGTAGCAATAGTCACACTGTGAAGCTTCCTTGGATGATGGGAACTGCTATAAATCTTCTATTCCGAGCAGCTTACTTAGCCAAATCAGAAAAGAAGAATGTTATGTTGCTGGTTCCATACGCAATAGGTGGGGGAGTGAATTGATTTCAAGGCTGATTCAAGATTTCATTTTACCCTGGAGTGGTAGTCCCTAATTAACTAGCTAAATAAATTATAGTATGACAGGCGTAGATGTTGAGGTAGATGTGATTATTTTGATACATATTTGTTTCCCTTCCAGTTCTCCGTAGAACGGCGGAGTATAATACCAGCTGGAGACACTTCTCAGTTTATCTTATCAAGGGATGCTGGTATTGGAATTTTAGAGGAGCCAGAACATCTGGATTGGTACCACCATGGCAAACACTGGACTGATCAATTTAACCATGCTGTTGGCATCGTCCACACAAACTATTTGGAATATTTCAAGAGGGAAAATGATGGCGCTCTTCAAGCTTTTCTTGTGAAACACATTAACAATTGGACCGCGAGAGCATATTGGGACAAAGTATGTTTAGTTGTGGACTAAATTCTCCATCGGCAAAAGGAGAAAAAGGAAAATTGTTAGGTACATGCATTAAGCAATGGAAAATACTTTAACTCTGCATTTTAGAGCACCATGTCCTCTTATAAATTTTAAAACACCTTGATTATTTCATATTGACCCTAATTGAGACGTCAATTCTTCTGTTTAGGTTCTTCGCCTTTCTGCTGCTACACAGGATTTACCCAAGTCTTTGGTCTGCAATGTTTATGTTGAGTTTCTGAAAATATGAGAAAAAGCAACTGCAGATAGACAAAGCGGCCAGAAAGTTTTCTCTAAAGGGGCATATTTCTTGGGTAAAATGGTTTGGACAAATGGATATCGGGAGTTGATAGATAGCAGAGCACCGACCTTGATGGGTTTAATTTGGATGTATTTGGCAACGGGAAGTTGCTCATGAAATGCACACAGTACAGAGGTAGAGACGATGCAGATGATTCTCTTCTTGGGTAAGAATCCTTCTGTGGAACATTTTATTAATGAAGAATGTAGAAGTTGTTACACATAATAGGCATTAGTCAGTGCATCTTTTTCCATTTTTGTCCAATGATCTATAAAGTATCATTAAAAGACTTTAATGGAATTGACAATATTAACGTTCTGTTCCATTGTGGCACAATGATTTTAGAATTACTGTTAATGCATCAATGATTAAGATGATAAATATATTTGTAGGATCATCAAGGCTAACCTGTAAAGTAATTGAACACGTGTCCTACCTAATTTTTGTTAGATGTAGAGAGACAGATACACTCACCCGGGGATTTCCATTTCACTTGGGTACAAAATTTCTTATTCTTTTAAAGGGTAAATACCTCGTGAATGACTTGTATAAAGTCTTAAACTTTTTGTCCTCGACATCTTCTATAAAAAAAATTGAATTGGGCAGCCCGGTGCATTAAGCTCCCACTATGTGCGGGGTCCGGGGAAGACATCTATCAATACTGAATGCAATTTTTTTTCTTGTGATTTTTCATTGACATGGTACTTCCAATTGCTAGATCTTAAGCTTGATCAATGATGTTGAGTGCAGACCTTTTGCTGCCTTTTGTTTGATGCTAGTAGTTTCTTTTTTTATTTTCTTGTTCCCTGTTCGATTCTTTAGAGTTCAGCCTTTTAATGTACATATTTTTGCTTGCAGTGATGTGCACTGCCATGGCCGAGGCTCTTGCAATGGGGAAAATTGGACCACAGGTCGAATGAATTTCTCCAGGTATTCCCCCAACCTGCTTGACGTACACGATGCCTGAAGACTTTGTAGCAAAATTTAAAGAGGTTCGTGGGAAGCTGCTACACAGGTTCATGGAATATTCTGACCTCGATAAGGTTTTGACTTGTGAAACAAGACTGGACAGGAGAAGTCGGAAGGGCATGTGGAAATCAGTTTCCAACTTTCCATGTCAAACCTGGATTAATCTAGTTATGCTAGGCTGCTAATGTTACAAATATAAGAAGACAACTCATATGTGCTGGCTAATTAAATGTATTGATGTATGCTAAATGTCTTGTTTAGTTGATCCATTGTCAAACTTTTCTCGAGGATATAATAAACTTTTTACAAGTATAATGACATGTTCTTTGAAGTCTAGTAAAACAATTGCAGGCTTGAATCTTCATGGTGACACGCCACATGCATTTATATATGGATTTTGAAAAGGTCCAAAAAATAAACAAAAGAATCACCAGCAAGAGATTACACATTTAATTAAACCCCAACGTGTATAAGCTAACCAAGCTACATCATACCTTTTCCAGACCCCCTTGTGGGAATACACTGGGTTGGGTATGTTGTTGTTGTATCCTAAAGCTCCATCTCTACTTAAGCAACAATTTAATTACAAAGAAATTCAAACATTAAAAAGGTGAAAAGAAAAAGATAATCCGATGCATAAAGCATCTCGTGTTGATGCAGGACTCGGGGAAGGCAGCACCCTAAGAGGTGTTATGTAGGACGCAAGCATATGTGACTAATTCTTTGGCTCTAACGGGTGACCTATAAGAATATTTGACTAATTCTCATTTCTTCCATGGTTGAATGGAAAGAACCACCACCAAGATAATAATCAGCAAAATAATAATGGCAATACAAGTCCACTTTCTTGAACTTTTCTGGTGCTTTCTTGCTACCTCAAGTTGCTGAGCCCCACCTCTCACAAATGAATTGGCTCTGTTGACTTGACTTTCAATATCATCCAATTGAGCTCCTTGACTTTCCACTAAAACGGCCATGTCCAAGAAAACTTGGTGGAGTTCTTTCAGATTCCTTTCTAATTCCTTCACAGCTTCATGCCTTTCTTGAATTTCCATAACTGTGTCCATTACTTGTCCTCTTCCTTGCTCCTGTATTGCTTTCTGCAAAAATGTCTCACTTTGGCCAGTAGATATCAGATTATCCAGTGTACCTTCATCTGGATTTTCTCCGGTCACCGTGTAGTACCTGTTGAATAATAATTTTGAATTTTTAGACGAGCTGATTACATATTTCAATATAGTATAAAGTAGTCAGAGGTCATGGTTCCGACACATCACAAAAATGAATTTTCATGTACTTAGGTCATAGAAAAAGATCAGACTCACATTCACCATGGAAGAACAATATAGCAGTGTGATCTCATACGTGGGGTACGAGAAGGGTGAGATGTACGCAAACGTTATCCCTATTTTTTTGTGGGGTAGGGAAGTTGTCGACAACATAATATAATTAAGTAAATAAAAATGTGTTATTTCTAACCGTGTTAGCTTTTAGATGAGATAACCACTAAACAAAGTAGGTAAAAAAGTCTTGATTTCAAATTTCACTTCACCCATTATCAAACTTGAGTCATAAAAAAAATCAGACCCTTAAGACTTTTGGTCTAACGTTAACTTGCCGTTAAAAAAATCTTATTTTTACCCTTAACCGTTAATGGAGCTCGGACATGAGGGTAATTTTGAACACTAGTCTATTCATCAAAGTTTTTTTATTTATTTTAACCATAAAAATTGAAGACCTTTTTCGAAGAACTTGCACAAATGGACTGTACCTATTTCAATGTGGAGCTTGTTAATAAAGCAAATACATATAAGACAATTTGCTAACGGCAAGAGCATGAATGAATCAAAAGTCAAAGATGCTCAATTTCAGAAAATATTTGGGCTACTCCACTAATATTATTAACCAATTAAACAGTACCTTCTTTGAACAGTTTCTCTATACTCAGATGCCATTCTTTGCCTTAGTTCATTGAACTGATTCATAGATTCTTGAAGTTTTTTCCTCAATCCATTCACAAGAGATGTTCTTGTTCTATCAGATGAACTACCAGGTCCACAACCAGGAATACTTCTATTAGCTGCATTAGATCTATCTAATGCCTCTAATCTCACTTTAATAAACTTTGCTTTCTTCAATGCTATGGAAACATCATTATCCATTTTGGTTCTCAGATCTTTAACAGTTTTAGCATTGTGCAAAGTCTTGCTTTGTTCATGAGAATTGTGGAGTTGGGAATGAAGGGTTTCGAGATCTTTTAGCTCGTCTTTAATCGCTTCTACATCTTCAAAGAATTTATCAAGATTGACACCACCAGTTTGTCTCATTTGTATTCCAGGGGATTCTTGATTTGGTGATTGATGATCTTCATTTCTGAAACGAGAGAAAGAGCCTGAGAATAGATCATTCATCTTGAAACAGGATTAGTTTTTGAGGGGAAAAGAAATTCAAGATTTGGTTAAAATTTTGATTGAACTGGTTGAGATGTGTTGTGAAGGAATAAATGAATATGGGGAGGAAGGTTGGGGGGGAGGGGGTGGCAGGCTGGAGAGAAGACTTGTCAAATGGGTCGTCTGCTTCAACAACTATGATGACAAGTTGGAAGGAAAAATAAGATTTTAAAAGTCAACGCAGGGTATGAAGTTGGTGGAGTAGGAGAGCGGGGCGAGCGGTCGCGAGTTCGACCTCTGCCAACATGCTTGATTAGTCTGCTCGCGCGTGACTGCGAAGTGTGGTTTACTGATGGCGTGGTTTCACGGTATTGCGTCAGTCCGAGGGTTTACCCAGTGCGCACTTGTAAAAAAAGTAGCGGCTGCGGATTCCCCGTCATAAAAAATAAATTAAAAAGTCAATTGATATTAATGTATTAGTCTTCAATATAAATATATAGAGATCATCGTGGTGGAGTGGTAAGTACTCTCTCATTCTTAATTAGATGTTCTGTGTTCGAGAGCTAGTTATTGAGTCTTCCTCGGGTCTAAGGCTATGGAACTTCCTGATGCAAATCCGGATTAGTAGAGCCCCAAAGCGGGCACCTGACATCGAGCGAGAAATTTTTAAAAATAAATATATAAAGACTAAAGGTTATGACAGGGTGGTGAATATTCCTCCATCCTTAATCATAACCAGATGTTCAGCATTTGAGACTAGTGGTGTACAATCTAATACACACAGACACTACACAAAGCAGGGGAGAGAAATTTTTTGCATCTTAGTATTTTATCCATTATATATTCCAGGAGAAGAATAATCAGAACCCTGAATGATTGGCAAGTCAATAAAAGATTCACAAGATTAGACAATGTGTTTTTGAAAGTGCAGGAGGTAACAACAATGAAATGATATAGAAGTAGTGAATTACGTTGTACATATTCCAAAATACTAAATCATAAACACTTCACTTCCATCCAAGTACAAAACCAGTCTCAAACAACAGCAAATACTAAATCATACTTCAATACAAACCAACATATACACAACATCATAAACCCGATAATTTGGACCTTCATGAACTTATTTAACTTTAGGATATATGTCCTACTATTGCTATAATAAAAGTGCATTAAGGTTTTAGCACCTCGTAACATCCATGTAGCTAATGGAATGATATATAGAGGCAACCTTAATGCGGATAAGCCAAGGATGAACTGCCTGTCGATAGCCAAGGATGATCTGCCTATTCCAGCAACCAAATCGCGATAGTAACAAAGTCCAAAGACCTCCATTTGGTTGTAGTAAAGACGAGAAGTTATCAAATTTTGAGGTTGCAGCAGCAGATGCTGCTATCTGTTGTTGCAGAACCCCACTTACTGGCCATCAGAATGTCTTGGCCAGTGTTCATCATATCAATAAATGCCTCAACAGAGGGCCTAGGATTGTGAATTGGTTAAGTATCAAGATTTCGCCCGGAGTACAAGCTATTCTCCGATGAATTACAGGACATTCTGTTAGCTGTTTCCTTTGGTGAGTTAAGATTGCCTATATAATCAGACTGCGCAACTTCAGAATTTTGTGATCCTGTGAGATGACATTTCCTGTTGCTAATCTTGGTTATACCGTGTGCATCGTCATTTATACTTCCATTCATCTTCCTTGTGTTCAAGAAGCAGCCCCCACCTCCCCTAGGTGGGCGCATGGCATGAAGATGGCGTGAGAGGTGCAAGAATGGCTGTAACGATTAAAACATTGCAAAAATTAAGTAATCTCTTCTCAATGGGATGCATTTAGTTATATGCTCTTATTCTTCTTCTAGTAGATAGTATCTAAATTTAGTATCATATCATTTCTCTAGAGCCAAAATTTACTCTCTTATAGGATAAGAGCACATTGCTAACATGAAAACGCCGGTTGTTACCATAGTAACTGCACGAGTCAAAGTCATTCATAACTATTTAGTCAAAACAAGAATTTACCTTGCGTGGTCTAAGTAATTTATTCTCCATTTCCTTTGCACGAAACTTTCTACGCCTGAGTATCCCATGATACTGCTTGGCATTGACAAATATTGGGCCTTCATCAGAGCTCAAATTCAATGGGTAGCATAATCCGGCCCTTCAAAATTTTGAGAATCGAAAGTCCATTATGAGTATATTAATTGCTGTACAATCTAGTTAAGAAGAATCTTAGACAATACGTCTAATTCCTAATAAATAAGACAGGTCAGAGTATAGGAAACTTCCTCACAAAAAAAGATGATTAAACAATAACTACATGTAATCGTCCGTGATAATTGAAATTAATAACCTAAAAGACAAAGTATGTTACCTACTACAAGTTAAAATATTTTTTCCTCTAACAATGTATATAAGTTAAATGCAAAATAATTTACGGGGGTAAGGACCGTCTCAAATATCTTGGGGGTCATGTTCTAATTCGTAAAAGTGAGCCCTTAATATAAGTAAATATACGTTTCAATAGTTAGAAATTATTTTAAATTATAAATAACAATTAAATACAACTTCAAGTTAATCAATCCCTACTTTGATTGGGCTAAGACCTGCGAATTATGGGTCTTTATAGTAAATTCTGGCTAATACTACTTAATAAAAAAATGAAAAAAGACTCCTAAAAGTTTTCGTTTTTTGGGGGCCTTGTGCGGTAGCACGGTTCGCACAGATCCAAAGACGGCCTTCACAGAGGCTGATGAGCAAAACTTAGCTCAAAATGGCCTTGATAGTCCATATTATATGATTACATAGAATCTGAACATCTGAAAGCTTTTTAGCCTTATATGAAGACTTCGAATCACCTGATTGAGAGTTTGTATAAATGTTACTCTCTCCGTCCCAATTTATATAATGTAATTTGATTGGGCATAGAGTTTAATAAATAAAAAAAGACCTTCGAATCTTATAGTATAAAATAAGTTAAAGATATTTGTGTGGTTATATATCATCTCGTTAAGCGGTAAATATAAAGTTTAAAGTTAAATTGTTGTCAAATAAGGAAACGTGTCATTCTTTTTGGACTGACTAAAAAGGAAAGTGTGATATAAATTGGGACAGAGGGAGTAATAAGAGTTTAATAAAAGTGCCATATAAAAACATAACTCCAATTGGTTAATTAAATTAAATCTGAAATTAGTATGATAATTGTGACCTTAAGCAAAATGAAAAATCAAGAAGAGTGAAGTTGAGATTCTTTAGTTCAAGAGAAGCTAAAAGAAAAGAATGCATACACAACAATTCTCCCGCTTACATCTAATTCGGTTATGATCTTATGTACTAATTGATTCTGGGAGATTTCTTTGTTAATAGTCTCACATCGAATATGAAATAAAAATATGGATTCCAGATTTGGACAATCATCACCCTTCAAGATAACTTTTGGGGTTGAGTTAGGTTCAAGATGCATTCTTTATATGATATATGAGCATTCCAATACAACGATTTGGCCACACACTAACCCCACCATCGCATCCCCAATTCTCCCTTAAAAACGTCCTATATGCCCCTTATATTATCAAGAACCTAATCTTCGTTAGAAAATTTTCCATCGATAATTCTGTATCCATCAATTTTGACCCATTTGTTTTTTATATAACGGACCTACGTACGGAGGAAATTCTTACCAGATACAATAGTGAGGGGGACCTCTATCCATTCCATATCGGATATGAGACTCTTAATACTCCCTCGCACACCCATACCTTGTTAACTGGAGCGTGGATAATATAATTTGGGGGCCAACATCGGTGAACGAAGAATTGGAATGGGACTGGCTCTGATACCATGTAAAGAATGAATCTTGGGCCTAACTCAACCCCAAAAGCTAATTTATAGGGTGAGGATTGTCCAAATCCATATAAAAAGTTCATATTCTCGTTCCATATCTGATGTGGGACTCTTAACATTCTCAATTATAAAACAAATCAGCTTTTGAACTTCAACAATTCTCCAAGAGAGCTCTAACATTGTAATAAAACTTTCCATATCATTTGTTCTTATTTTTTCAAATATCTAAAACTTAAACAAAGAAAACAAAATCAACTTTCATAGTACATGTCCTTATTCTTTAGCATAGAACTCTTGCATTGCAATATACAGAACTTGTTAGACACCAAAACCATGAAAATGAACATAATCATGCATGTCTTTACCATACAAAAATCAAAATATTTCAAATACTAACAAGAGTTTAAGTTCTGTGCACTAATTATGATATAAAAATAACACAATCAGGTCACCTTTAACGTAATTACATGTAAATTTTCATGCTAAACAACAACAACAACAACATACCTAGTGAAATCCTACAATGTGGGGTCTGGGGAGGGTAAAATGTATGCAGACTTTACCTCTACCTTGGTAGGTAGAGCGGTTGTTTCCTAGAGACCCTCAACTCGGGATAAGCAAAGCAAAAAACAGTCGGACACGATCAAAAAATTAAAGTAGTAAGCAGAAAATGCTGATAGCAAATGTGAATACGTCATGATATCGCATCCTAAAAGAGAAGCAATAACTAACGTAGATAAATGATATAAACCAAGTACATTAAAGAACACATAGCAGAAGACTTAAAACTAGAGAAGACTATAAAGCAATACTACGCCTATTCGTATTGATATGATAAACATGCCTAGTGTATTAACACCATAACTACTAGTTTGTAAGTGTAAGTAGTACTACCCTTGACTACCTACTACGCTTCTATCCTAATATGTGTCCTCCACAACCCCTTATCTAAGGTCATGTCTTCAGTAAGTTGCGCCTACTCCAAATTTCGTCTAATCACCTCTCCCCAATATTTCTTCGGCCTACCTCTACCCTTCTTGGACATGTTCATAGCCAACCTCTCACACTCCGTACTGGGGCAATTGTGTCTCTCCTACGCACATGTCCAAACTATCTCAACCTCGTTTCCCGCATCTTTTATTCCACTGAGACCACTCCCACTCTGCTCTGAATATCATAATTACTAATCATATCCCTCTTCGTATGCCCAGAAATCCATATGAGCATCCTCATCTCCGCCACTCTTATCATTTGGATGTGCGACGTTTTGACTGTCCAACACTCCGCCTCATACAACATAGTCGGTCTAACCACTACCCTATAAAACTTGTCTTTTAGTTTTGGTGGGGCACATTTTGTCGCACAGGACTCCAGATGCAAGCCTCCATTTCATCCACTCTGCCCCAATAGGATGTGTGACATCGTCATCAATCTCTCTATTCCCTTGGATAATAGACCCGAGGTACTTGAAGCTTCCTTTCTTTGGAATGACCTGAGCCTCAAGCCCCACCTCCACGCTTGTCTCACGGTAGCTCCTATTGCTGAACTTGCACTCCAAGTATTATGTCTTGGTCCTACTCAGCCTGAACTATTTAGATTCCAGAGTCTGTTTCCAAACCTCCAGCTTAGCGTTCACCCCTCTGCGAGTCTCATCAATCAGGACTTTGTCTTCTGCGAATAACATTTACCATGTCACCTCCCTTTGGATTTGTCACGTCAGTCCATCCATCACCAAGGCAAATAAAAATGGGCTAAGAGTTGATCCCTGGTGCAGCACCATCATCACAAGAAAGTGCTCCGAGTCTCCTCCCATTATTTGTACCCTAGTTTTGGCTCTATCATACATATCCTAATCGCCCTAGTGTACGCTACAGGTACACTTTTAGCCTCCAAACATCTCCAAAGAACCTCCCTAAGGACTTTATCGTATGCTTTCTCGAGGTTGATGAAAACCATATGTACGTCTCTCTTCATCTCCCTATACAGCTCCACCAACCTCTTAATAAGATGAATGACTTCTGTAGTTGAACGCCCCGGCATGAATCCAAACTGGTTCTCAGAAAGAGACGTCTCTTCTCACCTTCATCTCCACGACCATTTCCCAAACTTTCATAGTGTGGCTCAACAACTTGATACTCCTATAGTTGTTGCAACTCTGGATATCACATTTGTTCTTGTACAAATGAACCATTATACTCCACCTCCATTCATTGGGCATTCTCATAGTTTTAAAAATGACGTTCAATAACTCAGTCAGCCACTTCAAGCCTGCCCTGACTATGCTCTTCTAAAATTCAACTGGGATCTCATCCTGCCCGATCACTCTTCCCCCGCGCATCCTGCGAACAACACCCTTAACCTCCTTAATCTTGATGCTTCTACAATACCCAAAGTTCTGATACCTACCGGATTACTCCACATCTCCCAACACAATGTCTCTATCTCCTTTTTCGTTCAAGAGTTTATAGAATAAGACTGCCACATCTGCCTAATATGTGTGTCCTCCACCAGTACTTTGTTGTCCTCGTCCTTGATGCACCTCACGTGATCTAAGTCACGGGTCCTCTTCTCCCTCACCTTGGCTAGTCTGTACAACTTCTTATCCCCTCATTTTTCCTCTTATTCCACATATAGGCGTTCAAAAGCCGTCGTGACCGCCAACTTTGTCTTCTTCCTCGCCATCTTATACAGTCCCCTATTCATCCACTTCTCTACACCATCCTTGCTTTCTACCAATTTCTCATACGCCACTTTCTTCGCATCCACCTTCTCTTGAACCTTACCATTTCACCACCAGTCCCATCGACGCCCACCACAGCTACCCCGCGAGACCCCTAATACTTCTCTAGCCACCTCCCAAATGCAACTGGCTATTTTGTCCCATATACCGGTCACATCCCCACTACTCCCCCATTCCCCATTGGTTGTCAACCTCTCTCACATCTCCTTTGCACTAGCCATGGTCAAACTTCCCCATTTGATTCTCAACCTGTCATTCACAACCATTCTCTTCTTCTCTATCTTGATCTCCAAATACATCACCAAAAACTTATGTCAGGTTGTAAGATACTCATATGGAATAGCCTTGCAGTCTTTACAAAGACCGTTGTCAACCGTCCTAAGAAGCAAAAAGTCTATCTGAGTCTTAGCCACCGAACTACGAAAAATCTCCAAGTGCTCCTCCTTCTTCAGGAACTTCGAATTGGCTATCACCAATCCAAAAGCTCTAGCGAACTTCAAAAGTGAGACGCATCCCTCGTTCTTGTCCCCGATGTCAAAGCCTTCATGCAATTCGCCGTATCCCCCTGAAAGTGACCTGATATATCCATTGAAGTCCCCTCCCACAAATAACTTCTCAGTGGGTGGTACACCTGCCATCACCTCGTCCAAATCTTACCAAAGGCACATCTTCTCCTCCTCGACCAAGCCCGCATGCGGCGCGTAAGCACTAATAATGTTCATAGTGGACCCCCCAACTACCAACTTAATCGTCATCATCCTATCGTTGACCCTCCTAACCTCTACCACCTGGTCCCTAAGCTCGTTGTCTACCAAAATGCCTACCTCATTTCTATGCCCCGACCTACCGGAGAACCATAACTTATACCCGTCCACTTTCTTAGCCTTAGGTCCTACCCGTCTGGTCTCCTGGACACATGTTATATTGATCATCTTCTTCTTAAGAATCTTAACTAGCTCTATGGATTTTCCTGTCAAAATCTCAATGTTTCAAGACCCTATTCTCAACCTAGCATCGCCCCTACCCCGCTTACCCCTATAAACATTAATTGATAATTTAAGCTACATGGATCGTGTAAAAAATCTTTACACTATAGACGTATATATAAAAACTTAAAATCTTAAGAGAATAATTACCGGAGGAAATGGTGAATTCAGTAGCGTTCCCCTTTGTGGTAGTGAGATGACTGCCAAAAGGCTCAACATAAACCACTGATTGAGGCACAAGGTTTCCCCACCAAGGTGCAGTGCGATTTGGACAACCCCTTCATTCTCTTTGGTAAATATATTATGCATTGTCATATATAGATGTGCACTTCAAAACCAATCAATAGCAACACCTTTAATTTCTTTGATATATTCTAAAACAAATTCCTGTAATTCAACAACAAACAGTAATTGTGAATCAAATTAATGGAACATTTATCACACTTAACTTTACCAACCAAATTCATACAAAAATAAAATAATTTAATTAATTAACCCACACTTCTTAAACGGTGGTTGAGCCACATAGTGAAGAATTGAACACACTTTATCAAAAAATTATATTGTGTATATCAAAAATTATATAATATACATAGATAAAAAATTACTTTTTCTACGTATATATATATATATATTAAATCTTGAACATCCTTAGAGAAATTTCTGCTTCACATTTTTAAATCTTAATGTTCAACAAAGAAACTAGAGGAGAAAAGGCAATCACAATGCAGAGAGAGAAAACTGTGAGTAAAACAACGGTAAAGTAACGGAAAGTAAGTAATTATAATAAAGATTACAAACTGGAAATAAGAATAAATATAAGATTTGCTGAGTCGAGTGATATTCACTATGTCCTTAAGATAATATTGCCCCGTATAAATCCTTTTACGGTGATGGGCAACTGTCTCCCAAGATAAAACATCAACTAACAAATGAGCGAAGAAAACTCAAGTGTTTACTAAAAGAATAGCCTTGAGTGTATGAGAGAATGCTTAGAGAAGAAGTTCAAAAATCTAAATGTGGCGTGTTCTCAAGTCCTCAATTTATAGTGAAAGAAGATGGCCTCTCAACTAGCCAACTAATGGCCTTCAATAGTCATGTAATGACCCTTAATTGAGAGGTTACAATCAACCAATAATGTGTCAAATAATGGCTAAGTTATGGAGGAAAAACTGACATTTCAATGCTCCAAAACGTCACCATAATCAACCAAACTTTTGGACTTCCGTCGAACGGTCACTGCCTCGAAAGCGTCGCGGCTCGACTGAATCACTGCCCAACTAGAGCCGCGGCTCATCCCTTGGGGAGCCTCGGCGGCGCGACCCTTAAGGGTGTAGCGTCGCGGCTCTCTGGCTTCCGAGGGCGAGTCGCGGCTCTTCTCGGCTCCGCGATCCTTTTTCGACTCGTTCCAATCTTTACACTACGCATACTTCTTCCTTCGTTACCAACGTGAACACTCGTCAATGTCGTCATTTGGCTAACAACCGTCCATCATTCTACGTCTCAAACATTTTATTTACGTACCAATATCTCTTTCATTAAAGAATTTTATGATCATTGGTACAACGTGTGCACGTGTGTGAAAACGACGTTTTCGACATGCGGAGTCTCAATTATTCGAGTCATAAATAATGGAATAAGCTTTATTCCATTTTAATAAATTTCGAACGAAAACAAGAGAATGAATTTCTTAGAGTGAAAACAAAAGAAATAGTTAAGATATATAGTCCAAGTCTAATTAAAGATGGATGCCTAATTAATCTTTGTCCTTTTGGCTCCTAGCTAGTGTCATTAATAGTATGTTTGGAGTTTTGATAGAAAATATTATTCTGAAGTTCGTACACTTTGATCACGTTATTCATTATGACTTTTAGAATATCTATGTTATTAGGTGTATGACTTTTATGTTTATGTTGGACAATACTTTTATGTTTTTGAGATGCTCAAGTTCATAGTAAATTTAGAATTATCTGTTACAGTATTTATATAAATTCCATTTGTAATGGTAAGAGCAGAGTTTCTATATATTATGAACTATGAAGTGAGTTTAATATCTATCTCATTTGTCCATATTTTTGAGAATGGATTGACGAAAAGATAAGAAAAAATATCATATTTTTAATATTTTTTTATAAAAATAATTAAAAATATGAAATAGAAATTTAAATAACTTTCACAGTGTCATACTTTTTAAATTTAAACTCCTAGCTCAAAGTATAGTAATTATCTCCATGAAAATAACCTGTTAAGACTTGAGAAAGCTTAAGTCCTTGTAAACCTGTATTTGGTACCTTCCCTTAGTTGCCTTTATTGGTAAAAATATACTCATTGGATTCATGTGAAACAAAATTCTGTAAATGATTACAATCTCATGTAGTACTAGAATTTAAAAGTCATTCCTATCAAAAATAGTAGAAATAAGATTAATTCCTCCTTAACCAGAAGTTTTGATTTTGAGTTCTCAATATAAAAAAATATGTTAGATATTGTTTCCCTTTAGTTATATATCTAACATATTTAAATAAAAAATAAATAAATCCTCATAAGTGTTAAACAACACAAATCTAAATTAATCGAAACTGTAACACCCCATTTTAACCGGAGTCGGAAACGGGATTACTGCTACATATGGTTGATTCCTAAATGTATTTTAAGGAGTCGCCACCTAATTATTATAGTGAATTAGGACACTTAGTTTATTGCAATAAAAATACTGCAATTGACTTCCATTTAATAGTCTGCGAAATTAGTGAGATTCTGGATCAGGGTTCTTTATTATCCTAAAGGGAAGGAGTTAGGCATCCTTTAAGATCCGCTAACTTGCGGTTGTTCGTTCAAACCTAGGTTAATTATTTATTGCTCTTTTTATTCTACCTATTCTAAGCATTTTACATAATTTACAATTAAAATAAAATACAATGCAAAATAATAAAACATGAAATTAAATACGACATAAAATAAACTCCGGGGCATTCTTTTTGAAATGCATCTCCGGATACCTGCATAAACACTTAGTGAAAGTATTAGTAATAGAATACATAAATTTTAAAATAATAGCAAAAATTAACAAACAAAACAAATAAATCCGTCTTTTGTACAGGGGAGGCCTTGGAAATCAGACGGGGATTCCTTCATCGGCCAATATTGCTAAAAATAATAAAATAAATAAAACCTTCGGATCCGCGCCAAAACAGTAATAGTTTTAAACACGGAGGGCTCAGATATGTAAAAAATATAAAGTAGGACAGCCTAAACAAGTGCGGCTGCGAGAATTCGCCTTGCCAAGCGCATGTTGGTTATCCGATGTAAGTGGAAGAAATCATCCTTGCCCAGAAAGCTTCATTTATTTTATTTTCCGTCTTTGCAACTGTGGAGGCCTCAAAAATCGACGGATAACTTTTTCATCGGCCAATCAAGTGTAGTATCTTGTTTATTATCAATTAACCAGCAAAAAGAGCCTAAAACCAGTCCAGCAACAATGGGCCCAGAATATCAGTAGCAAAATGGCCAAAACCAGTCCAATAATATGGCCAAAACAGTAGCAAAAATGGCCAAAAATCAGTCCAGCAAAATGGCCAAAATCAGTAGCAACATGGCCAAAATCCAGTCCAACATAAATGACAAAAATCAGAAATGACAAAATGGCCATAAAATCAGCGAAACAACGGCAAAACATCAGCAGCAGAAATGGCCAAATCAGTAACAACAATGGCCGAAAATCAGTCCAGCAAAGCAGTAAACAATACGCAATCAGTCCATAACCAACAGATAACAAACAAATACTGAAAATCGAGCCAACAGGGTCCAACGAACAAACGGTTCGTAATCAGTCCAAAATGAAACATAACATAGGTCGCCGGAGTTTTAACAAACTCCGGCGACATTCCAAATAATAAATCAGCCCAACAAAAGAGATACAAACAGTGATATTGTCGGAGTTAACAACACGAAAGGGCAGCGGCGTCGCTTCCACGGCGAGGTCGCCGGAGCGACGCCACCATGGTGGGTTCGACGGGAAATGATGATGGGCTGCAAGGCGACGGGAGTTCAGATGAGACAGTGGGCTGTTGATGATGGGGCTCGCCGGAGTTAGGGCTGAGAGGGTGAGGGAGATGATGTGGGTGTTAAAAGGGGGCTTCGCCGGAGCTTGGAGCTCCGGCGAAGGAGGCGGCGGTGACGGGAACAGTGGTGTGGAGAGGGTGAGGGCTGATGTGAGGCGACGGGGGAAGGGTGAGGGTTGCTGGTGACGTGGGAAGATCGCCGGAGTTCAACTCCGGCGAAGAGTGGCGGCGGCGGCGACAACGGGGAAGCTAGGGTTTGAGAGAGGAGGGTCAGATGTGAAATATGCGGCTGATCCCCTTTTGTGTTGGGGGGGGAAAGTTTAATATATAGGGGTGTGTGTTAGGGTTTGGTATTTGGGGGGGGGGGAAATGAAAAGTGGGTATTGTTTGGGGGGGAAAATGAAAAGTGGTATTTGATTTTAGGGGGGGGAAATAAAAGAGGGTGTTTGGATGATATTAAAAATAGTGTTGGCTTGGACTGATTCAAATTGTGTCTTGAACTGGACTGGTTTAACAAAAATGCAAGACTGGTTAATTATTTAAAGAAAAAATTATTTAAAAGATGCAAAATTATTAAAATGCAAATGCAATATTTAAGACACGTTTAATGTCTGATTAAAAGTAAAAATGCGGTGCCGATTAATTATTTAAAAAGATGCGAATATTATTAAAATAAAAATGACGCTATAACAATAATAAAAACATAATATTAACAACGACATAATGCTTAATTTAAAAATAAAAGATGCAATGCCATTTTTGTGAAGAAATAAACATAGAATATTATGTAAAAATATGCAAAATAACGATAAAAATGAGGTGTGCTAAAAAACTTAAAATTGCACGAAAAATATACAAAAACGGGTCAAAATTGACTGTCAACAGCATGTCCCTCTTTGTACGGAGATGATGGAAGAGTCTTCGGACAAAGATGTTGACTTGTAGCCAATTTTGTCCTGTTTTGTAAACTAGAACTCAAAAATAGGGATGATGCAGATCCAAAAATGTCCCAGTGTCAAATCATGATGACACTGGGTCGTTGTGATGCAAAAATTAAAAAGCAAAGCTGACGCTGATTAAAAATGTCCCAGTGTCGAAGTATGATTGACACTGGGTTGCAGGTGATGTGGTGCTGAAAAAGACAAGGTTATTGTAGATGAAATGACGTCGTTTTCGGACGCAATGCAAATGTTCGTCGTTGCATGGACGAAACATAAATGAAGCCGTTGCATGGGCTTAAAAATAAAAGGCGTCGTTTGCATGGACGCGATGCAGATGCTCGTCGTTGCATGGACGAAACATGAATGAAGCCGTTGCATAGGCTTATATGAAATAAAAGGGCGTCGTTGCATGGACGCGATGCAGATGCTCGTCGTTGCATAGACGAAACATGAATGAAGCCGTTGCATGGGCTTTTAAAATGAAAAGGCGTCGTTGCATGGACGCGATGCAGATGCTCGTCGTTGCATAGACGAAACATGAATGAAGCCGTTGCATAGGCTTAAAATGAAAGGACGTCGTTTTCGGACGCAATGCAGATGTTCGTCGTTGCATGGACGAAACATGAATGAAGCCGTTGCCTAGGCTTAAAATGAAAGGACGTCGTTTTCGGACGCAATGCAGATGCTCGTTGTCGCGCCCTTTTTCGACCGCGACATTTTATTTTCTAAACTCCTGCTTAAATAAAAGGTTAGAAAATAAATAACAAAATGCTAAATGTTTAAAAGAATGCTAAAAATTGCTAAAAGGATGCTAAAGTAAATGCTAAAGGGTTGCTAGAATGCTAAGGGTTCGCGGAGTCGCCACCTAATTAGTTTGGGTGAATTAGGACACCTAAATGTTTAACTAGTTTTAAAGTAAAACATTAACTCCATTTTAATGGTCTGCTAAACTTAATGAGATTCTGGGTAAGGGTTCTTTATTATCCTAAAGGGAAGGAGTTAGGCACCCTAAAGGATCCGCTAACTTGCGGTTGTCCGTTCAAACCTAGGGAATTATTATTCTATAAAAATGCATGTTTGAAAGTGTTTAAATAAAAGGGATGAAAATTGTAAGATTTATTTAGAATATAAATTTAGCTTTGGATGAAAACTAGCATTCATAACGTATTAGATAAGATACATGTATTGCAAAATCTTATTATGATGAAATGTGTATTTTATAAAAATAAAATGTAGAATATCTATTATGCAAAGACTAACAAAATAATTTTTTAATTATAAATGTTAGTAAGTGTTTATGAAGAAATCAATTTACTACGCCAAGGATTTAATAGCGGGTGACGCTTTAGCTACGTGTCATTTGGTATGGCCTAGGCAATGCATAGCTAGTCATAACATAACTAATTTAAGACGAGTGAATTTCTAGCGTCAACTATTTTTCTAATAACAGCCCAAAGTTTAATTATTCTAAATGTACTACTAGTAGCGTAATGTTAGACAAATAATTACAACAAATAATATGGGAGGATATGAATTAATAATGACTCGAAGAAGCGGCGAGGCCATCTCGCTTATGATTTGGAGTTTGTGATGCGGAGTGGATGAAGCACATAAGATGTGGGTCTTCATTTGTTGTAGCTTGTGATGAGTCTTGCCATGAGACTCTTCGTTTCGCTCCAATGCATGCCCTTCTCCGGACAGCGACCCGGGGCAGCGTATCAAGTCGTCGATCCGCTCGGGGTTTTTATTGTGATGCGTTTAGAAGAGGAATGAAAACTTTTACCTGATTCTTGACTGGTATTGCGAAAAAGAGATGCTTTTCGTTTTAATTTCTGTTCTTGCTGCTTCCCTAACGATTTTTATGATTCTTCTTGCTCCTTGCCAGCTAATTTCCCCTTTTTTATTTTCGGGTGTCTTTAGTCGAGTTTCATTCTGTGAGAATGGATGCCATTTCCTTTGCTGGTTTCGACAGTGAGGAAGGTGCTGGATTTCCTCCCCCCGATTGGGTTCTTAACTGCTGCTAAGGGAGAGTGTCAAATCGGTGATTGCTGCCCTGACCCTGCTATACTCTCTGAGTTCGACCCCACTGTGTTTCTCAAATGCTGCTATGCTATCTCCTCATGTTCTATAACATTCGAGTGAATCTTACGGATTCGAAGGTGCTCCTCACTCCATCGATGATGCTGTGCATGTATAAGAGGGTTAATTGCTAGTCTCCATTTGGGTCTAAGTGTGGTATGGATCTTAAGGTTGATTTGTCTTGATATTTCAAAAGATTTTGGGTCGATTAATCGATTTCGTGAAAGATTTCCATAGGAAGGAAAGTGGATAATGGGTTTAAGGTAAGAGGAGTCGACTGCGCTTGCATGGGTAAGGAAGGCCCGGATTCTCCTGCGAGAAATCCGCAACGCAGGCTTTAGGGTTCGTTTTGTTTTTGTGTGTGGAGGACGATGGGTGTTGGGCTTCTGTGGGAGACGAAGTGAGGGTGAGGTAAAGAAAGAATGGGGCTCTGGGTCGTGGGGCTTTTGGGCTGATAAGGGGATAATGGGGATTGGGCTTGCGGGTCGACGGGAAATTGGGCTGGGTAGTTAATTAATTAGGGTATTAGATTAGTTAAGTTATTTAGTTAGTTTTAGGCTTAGTTAATTAATTAGCTAATTAATTCTAGGCAAGTGTATTAATTAATTAGTGATAACCTAAATTAACACATGTGATTAAAATAATTAGATGCTTTATTAGTCTAATTGTTAAAATAATAAATCTGCGTGTTATTCAATTTGTGCTTAATATTTTAGAATGCGGCGCTATTATTTAAAAACTTATTATTATGCATTATTGCGAAGTTAAATTAAAATTAAAATGAGCTTAGATTGAATTATTTAAATGCTAAACGCAAATATGATTTTTAAGAATCGTTTAAAGCTTTATAAATGCGGTGCTATTAAATGCATATATCAGGTTAAAATTGATTTTAAATTACAAATGATTACTAATAAATGCGGCTATGCTACCTGACACGACGTTATCGTTAAATTATGCATTTATTAATTATTTAAGAATTACGACAAAGCTTAAAGTTAATTAATGCGGGCGCGAGACTCTAAGTGCTTAAAACTCTACGTAAGATGCGATGTCGTTATTAAATTAATTCTTAATGCCTGTATTTATGTTTTATTGTTGTATTTTATTATAAAAAATCCTAAAAAATTATTTTACAAAATTAGTGTAATTTTATAGTTAATGGTTGGACGGGAGGGTCAAAATTGGGTGTCAGCGGATGTCCTCTTTGTATGGAGATGATGGAAGAATCTTGGACAAAGACGTTGACTCATGCCAATTTTGTCTCGATCTTCGAGTGCGAAAATCTTTGGCGGTAGATAAAGTGACGCAAAAATCAAAATCTGTCGATGTCGAGTTATGACGACCTTTGGCTACCGTGGTCAAAACACGGCGGGCTAACGCGGACTTAAAACATCCCGATGTCGAGTTATGATGACCTTTGGGTTATGGTGCAAAAGTAAAAGAAAATAAGCGCTTGAACACAGGGTGTCTTGCTATGGCTTGTGGTCTTTGGGTTCTACGGTGATGTGGGCGAGTGGGCCGACGCTGAGGCGCTTACGCGATCGTTGGGAAGGTTGGCCCCCCAACAGATTGCCCCGGTTCGCTGTAAGAGAAAATCCACGTTGTGCTCCTGCTGCTGCATGCTACGACTTGAACAAACGGTTAGTGCATAACTGTTAAGGCAAAAAATGATGATGTATAATTTTAAAAGTAATGCAACTGTGAGTAAAAAAAATGTTATCCTGCAAAAATATGATGCCTGCTGTGTTGATGCGATCTTTGCAAATGTTGTGATTTCGCCATGCGGACGTGTTGCGATTGTGAATGCGGATACGTTGTCGCTGCGCAATCGTCCTGTAGACTAAAGCTCAAGAAAGAGTTTAGTGCATAAGCGCTAAGAGAATAATAAATGAAAACGCGATTTTGAGAACAGAAATCGTCCTGCGTAGATGTGATATCTTGACTTGTCGTCGTTTGGACTTGTCGTCGTTTCGGACTTGGCGTCGTTTTTGGACTTGGCGTCGTTTCGGACTTGGCGTCGTTTTCGGACTTGGCGTCGTTTCAGACGTGGCGTCGTTTTCGGACTTGGCGTCGTTTGGACTTGGCGTCGTTTTTGGACGTGGCGTCGTTTTTGGACGGCGTCGTTTTGGGCGAGTCGTTTGGACTCGAGTCGTTTTGGACTGAGTCGTTTTGGACTTAGCGTCGTTTTGGGCGTGGCGTCGTTTGGACTTAGCGTCGTTTTGGGCGTGGCGTCGTTTCGGGCGAGTCGTTTCGGACTAGACGTCGTTTTGGACTTAGCGTCGTTTTGGACGTGGCGTCGTTTGGGCCGAGTCGTTTTGGACTGAGTCGTTTCGGACTTAGCGTCGTTTTGAGCGTGGCGTCTTTCTGACGCGAGTCGTTTCGGACTTCGGAGTCGTTTGGACTCGGCGTCGTTTTTGGGCGTGGTGTCGTTTTGGACTTTGAGTCGTTTTCGGACGTGGCGTCGTTTTCGGACGCGGAGTCGTTTTCGGACTCGGAGTCGTTTTCGGACTCGACGTCGTTTTCGGACGTGGCGTCGTTTTCGGACGCGGAGTCATTTTCGGACTCGGAGTCGTTTTCGGACTTGACGTCGTTTTGAGCGTGGTATCGTTTGGTAGAGTCGTTTCGGACTTGGCGTCGTTTTGGACGTGTTGTTGATGCTCTGTATAATAAATGCTCCTGCACTGAGCTTGAGAAAAATTAGTGTATAACTGGTAAAACAAAATGATAAATATATGAGAAATGCAATTATGTGAATAAGGATGTCTTCCCTGTATGATATGTGGGGTGTTGTGAATCTTTGAGATCTAGATCTTTGCGGCGAATTGCCGTGATGCGCTTTGTTGTGATGCGTTCGTGAACCGTGTGGATTGTCATGATGTCTTTGTTGTGCGTTTGTGCGCTGCATGAGTTCTGATTTGACTCAGGCAGAGCCGATGCGCTATAATTTATTCGCGGACTTTTGAGTTATCGTTGATTATCGGTGCCTCTATCTCTCGGCGTATGGAATCATATTTGTCGGTGTCCTTTCGTGGCGAAGTCCTTAAAGATTGTCGATTTTGGTAATGGCCGAGTCGGATATATGTCGTCGCCTGGTCATAATGCTGATAACGTCGTTGCCTGGACGTGTTGCTGTTGCTCCTATAGGATAGATGCTCCGAGATGTCGTCCTTGCATGGACGTGCTAAATGCTGCAACTGATGAATTGCCATGATGCCTCTGTTGGGTGTGATGCATTGGTTGCCAATTTGACTTTGTGCCCTAGCTGATGCGCTAGGTTTTGTTGCGGAACTCTGAACCTTGATTGCCGATTGTTGATGCTCCTTTCTGCTGCTGCTGCTTTTGCTGCGGACTTTGGATTGTTGTCATCCTCTGCCTTTGTTGCTTTTGCTGCTTCTGCTAATACGAAGAAACCTTTCGTCGTATGTTCTATTTCGGCTATTGTACTTTCCGCTCCTGTTAATATGAAGAACCTGCGCTCAAAGAAAAAATTTGGGAGTTTGAGGGGGGGCGGTTGATTCGCGTTGACTTTGTAGTTTTGACTTTTGATATCGGACGTCTGCCTTGTTTGGGACTCATAACCCCTGCCTGGTTTCCTACCTTGTCCCAGTTTTGAAAAGGGTGTTTGGCCTGAGGGGGTCTCAATGGAGTTGCTTGTATGTTATGTGCATTCTTGTTATTTTAGAACGAAGGGAAAGTTTCCTAATGGTGTGACCGAAGCCGATTTAGGCCGCCTACGTATCCCCATGAGGGAATCAGGTCATGACGTAGTTCATTACAAGTGAAATTGGGTAAAATTAAAATTTCTAGCTGTGGGACCGAAGCCGAGACGGCCGCCTACGTATCCACCAAGGGAATCAGGTCGAAACGTAGTTCCAATTATTACATATAAAGGGCAAAATGCATTAAACTAACTATTTCAGGACTCAGCGGGCCGAGGCAGGGGCGCGAGTCCACTTCTTCTTGCTCTGTGTCTTCGATGGTTGAGTCTTCGGCAGGATCATCTCGCACAACTAGACGAATGACCTATTCAATAGTTAAACAATCTCCGGCAAGGAGCACCTCCTTTCTTCTGGCGGTTGGTTGATGATTCAACTTTCTTCCTCATGCGGTGGCGTAATAGTCCGCTTCCGTATCTTCTTCATTTTTAGCTATCATGTTCACACGGGCATCTTCATAACCCGGAAGAAGGTTATTGTTTGCATTGAGAGGAGCATCTTTCAGCTGAATGACTCCTTCTTCGATTAATTCCTCTACTCTGTCCTTGAGTGTATAGCAATTTTCGATGTCGTGTCCCTCTGCACCGGAGTGGTATGCACAATGTTTAGTCTTATCGTGCCCTCGGGAAGTAGGCCTGGGAGTATTTCTGGGAATTGGATGGAGTATTCCTGCGGCTTCGACCACCGTACACTTGAGCTATGGGCTCGGCTAAAGGTGTATAGGTTTTTGTTGGTTTTCTTTCGGCGTCATCTACGGGGTTTGGGTCCATTTGGAGTGCGAGTTCGTGATTGTGGTGAGTATTTTGGATATGCTGGTTGGGTATGGTAAACAGGATATGGGGTGGCGCAGTGCTGATAATATGACTGTGGGTTCTGAGTGTTTTGGTAAGAAGGTGGTGGGCTTTGATATCTTTGGATGTTGTTCGCCTATGCTCACGAATGACCGTGATGGAGGTGATGCATCTCTTACTCTGGAGGTACCTCAGATGGAATTTGATCGCTGCTCGCTAGTTGCTGTAGAATGTCAAGTTTGTAATCCTGCTGTCTTAATGCCTTCTTCCACGAAGTCGCCCATTCTACGACTTCGCAAAACTTCGCCCAATTACACCGATCATTCTTTCATAATATGTCGCGTCTTTCAACGATCGCACAAACAAAGTGGTCATTTCGCTCTGCCATT
Source organism: Przewalskia tangutica (assembly GCA_029844215.1). Taxonomy (NCBI): domain Eukaryota; kingdom Viridiplantae; phylum Streptophyta; class Magnoliopsida; order Solanales; family Solanaceae; genus Przewalskia; species Przewalskia tangutica. Next base: position 122,927,365 of record CM056730.1, on the reverse strand, counting down.
GGAGTGGACCTTGCCGCTTCGACCGCCACCTCGGGCGTATTCACGAAAGTTTCGTGATTTCTTTTCAAGCTTCATAAGATAAAATCATCGGGGCGATTGTCGGTGTTGAATCTAAATCTATCCATGAAATCTTGTGCCATGGCATTCAACCGTCCCATTTTCGAGGGTTTTGGCATGTGTACGATCCGGCGCCTCGCGGTTAGACTCACGATGAATAGCTTCATGATGATTGCTTGATTTTTACCAACTCCAATCAATTTATCGCAATATGACCTTAGATGAGCTCGAGGGTTCCCCTTTCCATCAAACATGTCAAATTTGGGCACCTTGTACCCCATAGGTAATTCAACGTCGGGGTGCATGCATAAGTCTTCATATTCTAAACCTTCCTCCCCCTTGTTCATCTGAATGCTTTTGAATGCCTTTTCAAGCTACAATTTCTTTTGCCACATTTTCATCGCCTCTGGCTGTCCGCTCCATTTCCTTGTATTGATCATCTCTTGAGATGATGCATACCTGATAAATGGTTGGCTTTCGGTCGGATGTGTTAATCCCTCATAATGTTTTTGTGCCATCTGCTCGTATTGGGTGGCTTGGCAATTTGGGTTGAGTCGGGAGATATAAGTAGGTGGAGGTTGAGATGTGTATGTAGTGAACGGATCATTTTGGAGGTCGGCTTGCAAATTGACCGGGCGAGTGACATTTTGGTGTGAGCTGGTATGTTGCGGCCTCTGCGGGGAGCTTTGGGGAAGTGGAGGCTCAAGGGCTTGTGATACGATTGCATTTGTCCCTTGCTCTGGGAGTGGTGCATTCAAGCTAATAGCGAGTTTGTGATGTTTCGGAGCCTTTCTATTTCGGCTTGCATGATTTCCATTTGCTGCAATAGTGTGGCGAGGTGTTGATCATTGGTGTTTCTGCTTTCTGACGCCTCTGCATCCTCTACATGAACGGGGATGAGTCCTAAGTTGTTTCGTCCCGGTGCTTCTGGATTAGTCATTGGATGATTGTGCTTCTACTAGTCAACGCGAATCAACCTTTTGGGGAATAAGCTAGGCAAAAATAAACCTTTAACAAATGAAGCAAACCAAGTTAGTATAATATGCAAAAGCTGCGGGCAATATATACAAATAAGCAAATTGCAAATCAAGTGCGTGTTCTAACATGTTTGGGACCTCTTTATGCCAGAGGTAGGCCTAAACGCCAGATATGCGAGATTATGATAAGTTTGTCCAAGCCACCCAATTGTAATGCTTTCGTTGGAAATGGCGACCAAATGACGGTGCACTTTTCCCAATTTCAGCATGTCATGATTGGGTTTGGATTTGTCTGTCATTGCCACGCTACACATAATATGCTGGTTGGTCGTTGGGTTGCGAAACCCGTCGACAAGTTTGGTGTTTTCCTAATTGTGGTGTCGATGCCAAGGGCGACCCACCTAAGGTAAATCGTCGCATGCCCTAAAATAAGGGTGGTATAGCTCATCTTAAGTTTCTAAGAATTGGCTTTTCTAGACGCAAGGTTCGGCGGACAACTCGAGTGAGAAGGCTACGCGCCACCGGTTAGGCCGCACTCCACGTATATTACCGACTCTCCTAAATTTGGATTTTGAAGAAAGAATTTTGTTGATGCACCAGCGCACTCGCATGTAGTGTGTGATTGTGTGAATTTTCCAGAGTGGAAGAAATATGAACGGAATGCCAGTTTAAGGAAAGCAGTAAAGCAGGTAGCAAAAAATAAACAAAATACAATACACAAAAATTAAATGCAAAATAATTGCCAAATAATAGCCCTAGGTCTGTTGTGGTTAAGAACCTAAAATCCCCAGCGGAGTCGCCATTTCTGTCGCGCCCTTTTTCGACCGCGACATTTTATTTTCTAAACTCCTGCTTAAATAAAAGGTTAGAAAATAAATAACAAAATGCTAAATGTTTAAAAGAATGCTAAAAATTGCTAAAAGGATGCTAAAGTAAATGCTAAAGGGTTGCTAGAATGCTAAGGGTTCGCGGAGTCGCCACCTAATTAGTTTGGGTGAATTAGGACACCTAAATGTTTAACTAGTTTTAAAGTAAAACATTAACTCCATTTTAATGGTCTGCTAAACTTAATGAGATTCTGGGTAAGGGTTCTTTATTATCCTAAAGGGAAGGGGTTAGGCACCCTAAAGGATCCGCTAACTTGCGGTTGTCTGCTCAAACCTGGGAATTATTATTCTATAAAAATGCATGTTTGAAAGTGTTTAAATAAAAGGGATGAAAATTGTAAGATTTATTTAGAATATAAATTTAGCTTTGGATGAAAACTAGCATTCATAACGTATTAGATAAGATACATGTATTGCAAAATCTTATTATGATGAAATGTGTATTTTATAAAAATAAAATGTAGAATATCTATTATGCAAAGACTAACAAAATAATTTTTTAATTATAAATGTTAGTAAGTGTTTATGAAGAAATCAATTTACTACGCCAAGGATTTAATAGCGGGTGACGCTTTAGCTACGTGTCATTTGGTATGGCCTAGGCAATGCATAGCTAGTCATAACATAACTAATTTAAGACGAGTGAATTTCTAGCGTCAACTATTTTTCTAATAACAGCCCAAAGTTTAATTATTCTAAATGTACTACTAGTAGCGTAATGTTAGACAAATAATTACAACAAATAATATGGGAGGATATGAATTAATAATGACTCGAAGAAGCGGCGAGGCCATCGCTTTATGATTTGGAGTTTGTGATGCGGAGTGGATGAAGCACATAAGATGTGGGTCTTCATTTGTTGTAGCTTGTGATGAGTCTTGCCATGAGACTCTTCGTTTCGCTCCAATGCATGCCCTTCTCCGGACAGCGACCCGGGGCAGCGTATCAAGTCGTCGATCCGCTCGGGGTTTTTATTGTGATGCGTTTAGAAGAGGAATGAAAACTTTTACCTGATTCTTGACTGGTATTGCGAAAAAGAGATGCTTTTCGTTTTAATTTCTGTTCTTGCTGCTTCCCTAACGATTTTTATGATTCTTCTTGCTCCTTGCCAGCTAATTTCCCCTTTTTTATTTTCGGGTGTCTTTAGTCGAGTTTCATTCTGTGAGAATGGATGCCATTTCCTTTGCTGGTTTCGACAGTGAGGAAGGTGCTGGATTTCCTCCCCCCGATTGGGTTCTTAACTGCTGCTAAGAGAGAGTGTCAAATCGGTGATTCACGCTCGACCGCTATACTCTGAGTTCGACCCCACTGTGTTTCTCAAATGCTGCTATGCTATCTCCCTCTATGTTCTATAACATTCGAGTGAATCTTCTGGATTCAGAAGGTGCTCCCTCACTCCCATCGATGATGCCTATTGCATGTATAAGAGGGTTAATTTATAGTCTCCATTTGGTTCTAAGTTTGGTATGGATCTTAAGGTTGATTTGTGCTGATATTTCGAAAAGATTTTGGGTCGATTCGTCGCTGATTTCGTGAAAGATTTCCATAGGAAGGAAAGTGGATAATGGGTTTAAGGTAAGAGGAGTCGACTGCGCTTGCATGGGTAAGGAAGGCCCGGATTCTCTGCGAAATCCGCGAAAGCAGAGGCTTTAGGGTTCGTTTTGTTTTTGTGTGTGGAGGACGATGGGTGTTGGGCTTCTGTGGGAGACGAAGTGAGGGTGAGGTAAAGAAAGAATGGGGCTCTGGGTCGTGGGGCTTTTGGGCTGATAAGGGGATAATGGGGATTGGGCTTGCGGGTCGACGGGAAATTGGGCTGGGTAGTTAATTAATTAGGGTATTAGATTAGTTAAGTTATTTAGTTAGTTTTAGGCTTAGTTAATTAATTAGCTAATTAATTCTAGGCAAGTGTATTAATTAATTAGTGATAACCTAAATTAACACATGTGATTAAAATAATTAGATGCTTTATTAGTCTAATTGTTAAAATAATAAATGCGGGCGTGTTATTCAATTAGTGCTTAATATTTTAGAATGCGGCGCTATTATTTAAAAACTTATTATTATGCATTATTGCGAAGTTAAATTAAAATTAAAATGAGCTTAGATTGAATTATTTAAATGCTAAACGCAAATATGATTTTTAAGAATCGTTTAAAGTTTTATAAATGCGGTGCTATTAAATGCATATATCAGGTTAAAATTGATTTTAAATTACAAATGATTACTAATAAATGCGGCTATGCTACCTGACACGACGTTATCGTTAAATTATGCATTTATTAATTATTTAAGAATTACGACAAAGCTTAAAGTTAATTAATGCGGGCGCGAGACTCTAAGTGCTTAAAACTCTACGTAAGATGCGATGTCGTTATTAAATTAATTCTTAATGCCTGTATTTATGTTTTATTGTTGTATTTTATTATAAAAAATCCTAAAAAATTATTTTACAAAATTAGTGTAATTTTATAGTTAATGGTTGGACGGGAGGGTCAAAATTGGGTGTCAACACTCGTCGTTGCATGGACGAAACATGAATGAAGCCGTTGCATAGGCTTAAAATGAAAGGACGTCGTTTTCGGACGCAATGCAGATGTTCGTCGTTGCATGGACGAAACATGAATGAAGTCGTTGCCTAGGCTTAAAATGAAAGGACGTCGTTTTCGGACGCAATGCAGATGCTCGTCGTTGCATGGACGAAACATGAATGAAGCCGTTGCATAGGCTTAAATGAAAAGGCGTCGTTGCATGGACGCGATGTTGATGCTCGTCGTTGCATAGACGAAACATGAATGAAGCCGTTGCATGGGCTTTTAAAATGAAAAGCGTCGCTGCGTGGGCCGCGATCACGCTCGTCGTTGCGTACGAAACATGAATGAAATCGTTGCATAGGCTAAAAAAATGAAAAGGCGTCTTTGCATGGTCGCGTTGAAGATGCTCGTCGTTGCATGGACGAAACATGAATGAAGCCGTTGCATAGGCTAAAAAAATGAAAAAAAGACGTCGTTGCATGGACGCGATGTAGATGCTCGTCGTTGCATGGACGAAACATGAATGAAGCCGTTGCATGGGCTTTTAAAATGAAAAGGCGTCGTTGCATGGACGCGATGCAGATGCTCGTCGTTGCATAGACGAAACATGAATGAAGCCGTTGCATGGACTTTTAAAATGAAAAGGCGTCGTTGCATGGACGCGATGCAGATGCTCGTCGTTGCATGGACGAAACATGAATGAAGCCGTTGCATAGGCTAAAAAAATGAAAAGGCGTCGTTGCATGGACGCGATGCAGATGCTCGTCGTTGCATGGACGAAACATGAATGAAGCCGTTGCATAGGCTAAAAAAATGAAATGACGTCGTTTTCGGACGCAATACAGATGCTCGTCGTTGCATAGACGAAACATGAATGAAGCCGTTGTATAGGCTTAAAATGAAATGCATAGGTTTAGGCGTACTCCTTTGTGGCGTGCTGGTTGAGATAAGCGTCATTGCATGACGCGTGCATTTGTGACCGCGTGGGTTTATTGTTGTGTTTACGCGCTTTGCGATATGAAGATCCTGCACTCAGAAAACTTGTGAGTTTTAGGAAATGAGTGGTTGATTAGCGTCGATCTGTAGCATCGCTCTTGACGCTTGCATTCTTCGTTTGCAGAAGACCTAGTTGGCTGCTTTTTCTGTCTATTGCCATTTTCTTGCATCAATTCTTTAAAATGTCGGTTTCGTAATGAAGATGTTAGGCTGGTAAGGTTGCATCTTGGCCTATCAAGACGATCAGGTAAGCATTTTTTTTTATAATGAATGAAAAACTAATGCTAGAATATGGACAATGTACAATTGAGTAGATGAGAATGCAACCCCCCGAAAATATGTAGGTAGTAATGGATGCAAAATATACGAGGATGCTAAACTCTCCAATGGACAAAATCGAGTCATGTGCAGAAATAAGGAAGAAATATTTCTAACGGTGTGACCGAAGCCGATGTGGTATCACGTATCCCGCCTGGAGTCAGTCAAGACGTAGTTCATGCCGCAAAAATAAGAATTTTATGATTTCAAAATAATGCGGGACGAAACCGATGTGGCGCCACGTATCCGTGAGGAATCAGGTCAAAACGTAGTTCGTGATGCAAAATAATTTTTATGTAATATGCATTTTGTTATTTTTTCTGAAAAAATGGAAAACGACATTACGTTCTGACTCCAGTTGATACCAACAATTAGTATTGTGCATAAGGATGTTCTTTTATTGCTTTCAGTATAAACGAGATTGACTCCGGTGTAATTCACACAGCTTCAGATAGTACCTCAGACATACCTGAGTGTCGACACACCTGCTTGCATCCAAGGTTTCGAACTACACGTAATCTCACGTTTCAAATGCCTCACTGAAAGAAAGTCCCATTTCACACATATATTTCAGTATTTTGAATTTTGGGACGTTGAGAGAATTGCGCTCACACTCAAAAAGATGTTCAATGCATGCAATTGTGATACCATAGGCTTGGCCGTCATGTAAGTATCCACTAATGTGAGAACACTCAGTATAAGATCATGTAGGGCTTGTCACGGGCTTGTAATGTAGGCTTGGGGAAAGGGAATGAATATCATTTGGATAAAAGTGACTAATCCCTCCTCGAGCGTTGGACTACGTCCGTGCTTGATATTTGTGTGCTTTAATGCTGACCTGCTTTCTTTTGTCCCAGTTTTTCTGTATTGACTTCTTTTGAATCTTTCATTTCGAGCCCCTTTTTTCGGGGTCATATATTCCTTTTTTTTTATTTATTTATCGGGGCTTTTGATTTCATCTTTGTGTGAAGTCATCTCTGCTTTTGGTTTTTGAGACTTTGACAATTTTTGTCTTTGCAAGCTTCAGCTAGAATTTTGTCAGTCACTTGCACATTTCTAAAGCACTCGAGGAGATCGGGCCAAGAGAAGGATAGTGCGTACGCACTCAGAAAGGGTGTAGGTGTAATATGCGGTTGTCAAAAAAATAGGTTTTAGGCTCAAAGGGGTGTACTAGGGATAATGTTATTTGGTAGGCTGAAAATGCTCAAACGGGTCAAAGAAAGCCTACGATCATTTCCTACACCGAGTGTTACTCAGGATTTCGCCTCAACAAACATTCAAGCCAAGTTCTAGATCACAATACTATGCAATTGAACTTATTCAAACACTCACCACACAATGCATATGAAACGATGAGGTCGGTTTCATTCTTATCTTGGAAACATGCAAGACAATTTCATCTGCGGGTATGAATAAGAGGTACCAAAAGAATCTATGGTTTACCACAAGGTCAACCCATACTGATTATCACTTGTTTTTTTTTTTTTTTTGTTTATGCACATTTGTAACTGTGTTGGTATTAACAAAGTCAAACAATAATACTTACAAAATATTTTTGTATTTTTTGAATAACACATTTTTTTGTATTTTTGAAGAAAATATACGTTTTTCTTTCTTTTGAATAAAGTATTTTTTTGTATTTTTTAGACTAAATGGTACGAACCGAATAGGGCTGCCTCGTATCCGTAGGAATCAGTGTCGTAGTTCATTCAAATATGTTTAAAAACGCATGCACGAAAGAATTTATCAATGAAAGGATGGTAATGTAAAGCTATGCAAAGAAAATGATTGTCACCGTGGGCGAATGCAAAGTAAAATGAATGCCCGAGAACATGATGAATGAGATCGTAGGTAGAAATGTGTTTTTTTGTTTTGTTGTTTTTTTATTTTTGTGGTGTCGAACCCAAAATGAGTTGCCTACGTATCACACCGCGGTGAGAATCGCACACGCGTAGTTCAAATAATTATCTTTGTAAAATGTATGATATGAAAGAAGCGTATGTAATTAACGCTAAACATATCAATTGAGTTTGCGAATACGAATAAAAATACAAAGTATAAAAGAACTGAGAGCGATGTCTCGTTGAATCTGGTATAAACTGACTTCTATTAGTCAACATAACTCCCGCTCATTCTTGTGATGATTTTTTTTTCTTTTTCCGACCGCCCTCGGTTGTTTGCGAGGACGACCTTCCTACAAAAAATATGAGAAATATGTGAGTAGAAAAATAACAAAAAATAATAAAAATGCAAAGGTGTGACAATATAGTCAAAAACTCCCCTGATTGGTTCGACCGGACTGGTGGTTGATGCTTCACAAAGTCCAAGTTGCGCTATTCAAGAGTGATTTACGCAATAGAAGTCCTGATTGCAATGTGACAGCAAAAGTGCAAAAATGCAAATGCTCGAACCCGGAATCACAAAAGGGTAATTATTGAATTAAACAATATGTACAGAGTTGCTAGCGACAAACAATAATAAACAAAAACATGCAAATCAAGCGCGTGCCCTAATATGCTTGGGACCTCCCTTATGCCAGAGGTGAGCCTAAACGTCAAATATGCGGGATTGTGATAAATAGGTCCAAGCCGTTAAACTGCAATATTTCGTCGGAAATGGCGACCAAATGACGGTGCACTTTTTCCAATTTTGGCGTGTCGCGACCGTGCTTGGATCCGTCTATCATCATCACGCTACACATAGTATGCTAATGGGTCGTTGGGTTGTGAAACCCGTCGACAAGTTTGGTGGATTTCTAATTGTAGCGTTAATACCAAGGATTAACCCACCTAAGGTTTATGCATGCATGACTAATATAAAAGGGTGGTATAGCTCTATCTTAAGTTTTCTAAGATTTGGCTTATTAGACGCAAGGTTCCCGAGCGGACAACTCGAGTGAGAAGGCTACGTGGCTGATCAGACGAACCGATCTAACTCCACGCAAGCGCCAACTCTCCTAATATTTTGGGTGTTCTTGAAAGAAATTTGCGGGTCTTGCGAAGCACACCAGCGCGTGTAGTGTGTGATAGTGTTAATTTTCCAGAATGGAGGAAATATGAACAGAATGACAATTTAAGGAAAGCAATAAAAGAATGTAGCAATTAAAGTAGTTAATTACAAAATAAAAACAAACCATATAAAATATTTACAACAAATATAAAAGCAAAATAAAGTGCAATATTTAATTAACTCTGGTTTGATATGATCAAGAACTGATATCCCGATGAGTCGCCATGTCAGTAACACCCATTTTAACCGAGTCAAACGGGATTATCGCTACATATGGTTGATTCCTAAATGTATTTTAAGTCGCCACCTAATTATTATAGTGAATTAGGACACTTAGTTTATTGCAATAAAAATCGCAATTGACTTCCATTTAATAGTCTGCGAAATTAGTGAGATTCGGATCGTGTTCTTTATTATCCTAAAGGGAAGGAGTTAGGCATCCTTTAAGATCCGCTAACTTGCGGTTGTTCGCTCAAACCTAGGTTAATTATTTATTGCTCTTTTTATTCTACCTATTCTAAGCATTTTACATAATTTACAATTAAAATAAAATACAATGCAAAATAATAAAACATGAAATTAAATACGACATAAAATAAACTCCGGGGCATTCTTTTTGAAATGCATCTCCGGATACCTGCATAAACACTTAGTGAAAGTATTAGTAATAGAATACATAAATTTTAAAATAATAGCAAAAATTAACAAACAAAACAAATAAATCCGTCTTTTGTACAGGGGAGGCCTTGGAAATCGGGCAGGATTCCTTCATTGGCCAATATTGCTAAAAATAATAAAATAAATAAAACCTTCGGATCCGCGCCAAAACAGTAATAGTTTTAAACACGGAGGGCTCAGATATGTAAAAATATAAAGTAGGACAGCCTAAACAAGTGCGGCTGCGAGAATTCGCCTTGCCAAGCGCATGTTGGTTATCCGATGTAAGTGGAAGAAATCATCCTTGCCTAAAACTTCATTTATTTTATTTTCCGTCTTTGCATTGTGGAGGCCTCAAAATCGACGGATAACTTTTTCATCGGCAATCAAGTGTAGTATCTTGTTTATTATCAATTAACCAAAAAAAGAGCCTAAAACCGATCCAGAACAATGGGCCCGAGAATATCGAGAGCAAAATGGCCAAAACCGGTCAATAATATGGCCAAAACGAGCAAAAATGGCGAAAATCACCCAAAGAAATGACCAAAATCGGTAGCAACACGACCAAAATCCGATCCAACATAAATGACAAAAATCGAAATGACAAAATGGCCATAAAATCAAATAAACAACGGCAAAACATCGTGCGAAATGGCCAAATCGATAAACAATGGCGAAAATCACCCGGAAAGCGATAAACAATACGCAATCACCCATAACAACACATAACAAACAAATCTGAAAATCGAGCCAGCAGGTCCAACGAACAAACGGTTCGTGTCGATCCAAAATGAAACATAACATAGGTCGCGGAGTTTGTTAAAACTCGGCGACATTCCAAATAATAAATCGACCCAACAAAAGAGATACAAATGGTGATATTGTGAGTTAACAACACGAAAGAGCGTGGCGCGGCGTCGCTTCCACAAATGTCGCCGGGCGACGCCACCGTGGTGGGTTCGACGGAAATGATGATGGTCGCGGCGACGGAGTTCGGATGAGGCGGTGGGTTGTTGATGATGGGGCTCACGAGTTAGAAGTGAAGGTGAGAGAGATGATGTGGGTGTTAAAGGGGCTTGCCGGAGCTTGGAGCTCCGTGAAGGCAGCGATGGCGAGAACAGTGGTGTGGAGAGGGTGAGGCGATGTGGCGACGGGGAAGGGTGAGGGTTCTTTGGTGGCGTGGGAAGATCGCGAGTTCAACTCCGTGAAGAGTGTGGCGCATGCGACAACGGGAAGCTAGGGTTTGAGAGAGGGTCGGATGTGAAATATCGGTGATCCCTTTTGTGTTGGGGAAAGTTTAATATATAGGTGTGTGTTAGGGTTTGGTATTTGGGGAAATGAAAAGTGGGTATTGTTTGGGAAAATGAAAAGTGGTATTTGATTTTAGGAAAATAAAAGGGTGTTTGGATGATATTAAAAATAATGTTGGCTTGGTGATTCAAATTGTGTCTTGAATCGATGGTTTAACAAAAATGCAAGACTGGTTAATTATTTAAAGAAAAAATTATTTAAAAGATGCAAAATTATTAAAATGCAAATTCAATATTTAAGACACGTTTAATGTCTGATTAAAAGTAAAAATGCGGTGCCGATTAATTGTTTAAAAAGATGCGAATATTATTAAAATAAAAATGACGCTATAACAATAATAAAAACATAATATTAACAACGACATAATGCTTAATTTAAAAATAAAAGATGCAATGCCATTTTTGTGAAGAAATAAACATAGAATATTATGTAAAAATATGCAAAATAACGATAAAAATGAGGTGTGCTAAAAAACTTAAAATTGCACGAAAAATATATAAAAACGGGTCAAAATTGACTGTCAACAGAAACGTCCATCCGAATATCAAACATTAAGAGGAAACCAAAAAAAAAAACATGTGTTCGTACTCGATATTTGTACCAAATGAAAACATAAAAAATAAGTGTCTTAAACATAAATTTGACTATTAACTATAATTAAGTAATTATTTTATACTTCTTAAGCTTAAATTATTTAATTTAGTGTAAATATCAAATATTCTATTCTCGGAGTATTAGTATTATCGAATTCTTAGATTTTTATTACATGTGTTATTTTTTTTAGCCTCGATTGCTATATTCTTATATTGTTTTTAAACTATATCTTGCTATTGTTTATGCTTATTGCTATTACCATTCTTTTTTTACCTTTTTTTTTAAAACCTTTTTTGAATCGAGGTTCTGTCAGAAACAGTCTATCTACCTTCTCAAGATAGGATTAAGGTTTGTGTACACTCTAACTTTCCTAGACTCTATTTATGAGATCACGCAATTATAATCGTTGATGTTGTTGAGTGTAAGTATCAAATATGAATAAGTAATTTTCTCAGTAATTACCTATTTTCTTGATAATTTTGGGAAAAAGAAATTAATTTATATGAGTACTCTTTTTTTTTTGTTGACGAAGAAATCCGCAGCCGTTGCTCTTTCGAGTGCGCACAAAGTAAACACACCTTCATTTCGCTAAACTAGAGGGAAAAGATTGTTGTTGTATTTGGTGGATGATATATTATAGCAAGTGTTCTTTCTTGAAGATTTGTTGGAAGCCATAAGATGGGCTACAAATGGTATCCTAAAATAAGTGCCACATAAAAAGAAGCTTTATAATAATCTTTGCTGCTAGATTTGTTGCAATCCTTTTAAGATTTAGCTTTTTCATCAAAGTGTAGTAGCTACAGGGCACCTACCATTGGACTTGTCTGGATATATGATAAATACTTTTAAACCACTATAAAAAGGGACAAACCAACATTGGATTTGCTTGGATGTACGTTAAAATTTAAATACTTTAAAATCTATTTGTAAGGAAAAGGGAGAAAAAGAGTGGAATACTAGGTTGCTCTAACCCTTCAAAAATGTAATTTCGCTCGTGTTTGTATTATTTTTATAGGATGCAATACTCATCGATCGATATTTTTAAACAATCTAAACATATCCGATAGATGTTCCTGTCAAAATTCTATCGGGATTCGGGAATATGAGATTTCCAAGTGGAAAGCCCGTCCGAAACGTGTCATTGGAATCCAATGTATTCCATCGGAAATTCGTTTTGTTTTAGTAATAGTATCACCTTCCCTCCACTTACGGAACTCTAGCATGAGACATGATAATTCTAAACCATAATCAATAATAGAATGAATTCCATGTGTCATTAACTAAAATCGCTTGTCAAGTAACCGAGTGCAACTTATAGTTATAAATCCTTGGGTATGTAATATTTAGGGGTGCCAGATGGATCGTTTGGGCTGAAGTTGGCCGGATTAAGATGGGCTAAAGTTGGGCGGATGGGTCAATGTCCAACCCGCCCAAAACTTACATAGGTTAAGATGGACGTGTTAAGATGAGCTAACTGATGGGTCATAACCTAAATTGCCTAACTTGACTCATTTCTTTTACAAATTTCAAACTTACCTTCTATGATGTTATTTTATTTTGTATGATATTTAATTTTTTCATATCATTATTTTTTTTTAAAAATTCATTTTTTATAAAAATAAAATAATATGAAATATAAATTTGAAGATGAGGTGGAAGGGGTAGGTGTGGATAGGAGCGGAATAAGAAAAAAATTCATATTTTTTATAAATTATTTATAAAAATAATAAAATATAAAATAGAAATTTGAGAATGAGGTGGGGGTAGGGCTGTTATCGATCCGGATAACCCGAGAACCGGACCGAATATTCGGACTGATATTCGGATCGAAAAGTTAACGGTCCGAATACGAGTACCAGACATAAGGATCCGGTCCGGCAACCAGGTCTAATTACCCGATAGCTTATATGTTATCAGTCCCGGTCTGATACCCTTAGAATAGTTTGGGAATTGGAATGATGAATTGATGATCAATCCTTGGAATATTGTTATTATATATTGCTTTAAGTTTGTTAATATGTAAAGCAGTAAAACAGAGATTTTTATAAAACAATTATAAGTAAAGTTGAGATTTTTAAGTAAAGCATGGATTTTAATATTTTGGATCGGTTTCGGACCGAAAACAGTATCCAGAACCAGATCGGTAACCTTATCGGACCGGACCGGATACCCGCCCGATAAGGTATCGGTCCGATCCCGAATCTCTTTTCAGGACCGAATTTTTATCGATCCGGTCTTGGTCCGGACCGATAACCTTATCGGTCTGGTTCCGGTATGTCGATACCCGAACCGAATCGGACCGATAACAACCCTAGGTGGGGTGGGGGTAGGGCAGAGGGGAGTAAGAAAAAATTACATATTTTTATAAATTGTTTATAAAAGTAAAAAAATATAAAATAGAAATTTGAGAATGTGGTAGGGTGTGGGAGAGGGGTAGGGGTAAGAAAAAAATTTACATTTTTAATAAATTTGCTTTTATAAAAGTAACAAAAAATATGAAATAAAAATTTCAGAAGGGGGGGCGTGGGGAGTGGGGAGTGGGAGGTAAAAAATTTCATATTTTAATAATTTTTTTTATAAAAGTAACAAAAAAATATAAAATAGAAATTTGAGGGTGGAGTGGGATGGAGGGGGTAGAGTTGGGGAGGGGTAGGGTGGGGGAGGAGTAGGGGGAGGTAAGAAAAAAATTCAGATTTTTAATAATTTTTTTATAAAAGTAACAAAAAATATAAAATAGAAATTTAAGGGTGGGGTGTGGTGGAGGGGGTAGGGTGGGATGGGGTGGGGGAGGAGGGGAGGTAAGTAAAAATTTCATATTTTTAATAATTTATTTTATAAAAGTAAAAAACAATATGAAATAAAAATTTGAGGATGGAGTGGAACTCTAATCATTAAAATTAAGTATTTTGATGGGTCAAGTTTGGACATCATCATGGGCTCATTTGGGTTGTTGATTTATGATAAGTCAACTTGGATTAGCCCAAACCAACCCATCATCAAAATTACTCTTGCCCAAACCCATAAAATCTTAGGCGGATTGGGCGAGTCATTTGAATTTGGACTAATTTTATCACCCTAGTAATACTACAACAATAACATTACGCCTCAATTTCCTGGTACTTTAATTATATATTAGTAATAATAATTTCTTGATTTTGATGGTGATGGGATGGGACTATCAAGAATAGTGGAGGTAAGGTTTTATTTCATCGTTATGTTAATAAATAAATAATCCAGTTGACAGGTTAACAGACATCAATTCATGATAATAGACAAAATCAATTAACGCAAGCTGATAACAGTAGATTAAGATTCATAAAGTAGTTAAGAAATTCTTTAATATTTACTTAGAGGTATCTCAGCATATATAGTCATTTGGGAACTACATGTCCTTGATGTTAATTTTGGGATCAGAAAATCAAGATTGGCACAGATGATACACTCGACTCTATATTTTTTCAATGGATAGTGTTAACATGTATTATGCTCTTAACTAAGTAATCTTTGTTTAAATAATAATATACGTATAAATAAGTATCTTCCCAACCCAAATGAATTAATACCAGAATCTTTCAGTGGGGCAGGGACCAACTAGCAAGTGGAGGTTAGTCCCTTATTATATTCCAGATTATAGTACAATCAAGATTTTAATTAATTTATCATCACATTAGGTAGGCCAGTGTTTAACAGCAAGGTATTGGGGTATGCTAGTAAACCTCATAGTGAATCTTAGGCTTAACCTTGTCAAAATCATTTGAAATTCAAGTGAGATTGATGTTGTGAGTTGGGTGCACGTGCAATATCTGGACCAAATCCAGGAAAACCACAAGGCCATACTTGTTCCATAGTTCACATGCTAAAATTCTAATTTACCCTTCAAGCCAAAAGATGAGATAAAAGTTGAACTGTCAAAAGCTACCAAACTTGGTGCACAAAAATTTCTCTGAGGAAAGAAACAGCAATATATCCTACAAAAACAGCATATATAAATGGAAAAGGACACATCTTATAAAGTTGCTAATCAATTCCTTCTTCCACATCAAACATCAACCATTTACAGTAGACTTGTAGTGAAACTCGTCTATTGAGGTATAAACTAGACCTTCCGACACGAGAGCTTCAAAAGCTTCTCTGCCATACAGAAACCATAAGGAAAATAAGTAAAGAGCAGAGATGATCACAATGCTATCTAATCATGGAAGACACAAGAGGGGAGACTTACAAGATCTTATCCAAAGGGAGTTTTAGCTGTTGAGCAAGCTCATTGCGATGAACCCCTTTTTCACGTGCACTGAAATAGAAATGTCAGAGATTACTAGCACCTTTTTTCACGTGCACTGAAATAGAAATGACAGAGATTACTAGCACCGCAAAATCATTCAAGGAGTTTGGTGGTCATTTTCAATCAATTACAAGCAACTAAAAATATCCAATATCTACTATGTTGCTCGGATCTTCCAATAATGTTGTCACACCCCTATCGGATCCTCCAACAATGTATAAATTTGGAGGATCTGACACATCCTGCAGTTATTTTAAGATCGAAGCAACACAGATTAAAAGAATTTATATAAAAAAATTACCAAGGGTTTATGCTTGGTTCGGAAAAGTTTTCAAAACTTGAAAACGAATTTGTTTGGTTTTGGAAAAACTATTTTGATTTTTGAAAATTAAACTTAAAAAATAAAAGCTTTTTGGAAACAAGGTGGATTTGTCCTTGATCCTAATGGAAGATCTTCCTCACCATTCTCCAGGATCACAAAACCAACGTGAAAGACCATTTTAAGAAAACTTCTGCTTCCCAAAACCAAATCCAATCAACGTGTTAGATACAATGTAAGAACTATGTTGCACTACTTTGCCTATCAGTTTACATCTAAAGCAAAGAAGTATGAAGAGGATCACCCAGACCGCAAATTATATCCACTTGTTAATGCCACAATTGAGAAAGGAATAACTGTAGACTACCAAGAATAGCAAGCATCTATGCTAAGCTCCTACACAAAGGCAGGAGGAAATGTTCCTCAAGCAATCCAAATTTAGTGTCTTGATGAAAGTTCCCATTTACACTACAATGAAATACATAAAGGCATGTTCATTCTTGAGTTTAGCCAGATAAAATGTGAGTATATTTAGATCTATTAAATGACTTAATAATGGAGATCATCATTGTATTGCTAAAACATTCCCCAAGTTAATCCAGCGTACAAAGTTCCTATGTGGTGTTAGCAGTAACAAAGCCATCCTCTAGTTTTCATTTGATAGAATGAAGCCATTACAAATTAGACCAAAAATTTCATGATGCATCCCGAAGTCAAAACTCAATTATATTCCCTTCCCCTCTTCCTCTATTCTAGAACAACAACCCAAAACCTCTTGTTTACCTCTTCTTTTATAGCCGAGAAACCCCTGAGGGAGTGGCAAATGGTTTGAGCTTGGTAGATTATGAGCTAGCTCCTCTACCCTTCTCCATATAATACCAGACATTGTCTATGCAGGTTCATACCCGTGATGTAATTCAAACATTACGCATTGAACTGTTACCATTAAGTTGATAAGATTTCTTTCATCATTTGGTAGCATGGGTTTCATAGTTTCTACTGGAATATATCTAGTTCTATGGAGCACACAGATGTATAAGATTACGAATTTCATACTGTTGAATAAGTTCCTATAAACTGGAATCAACCTGAGAGGAAAGAGCCTATATAAACCATCCACTTGTCCTGCCTGGATGTACTTAAAGGTACGTATGGTTTTCAGGGGCGGATCCAGTAAGGGGCCAGGGGGTTCATCCGAACCCACTTCGGCGAAAAATTACACTGTATATACAAGATTAAAATTAATCTTTTATGTATATATAGTAGATGTTGAACCCCCTTAGCTTCTTTATATGTCTACTTCTTTATAAATTTGA
Source organism: Przewalskia tangutica (assembly GCA_029844215.1). Taxonomy (NCBI): domain Eukaryota; kingdom Viridiplantae; phylum Streptophyta; class Magnoliopsida; order Solanales; family Solanaceae; genus Przewalskia; species Przewalskia tangutica. Next base: position 122,910,111 of record CM056730.1, on the reverse strand, counting down.
ACCCCCCTAGTAAAATTCCTGATGGTTTTGTTGTATCCCGAAAACCATCTATCTAACATTTATTAACCAAAAAACAGAAATAGAAATTGAAAGCGGAAAGTTCACTTGGTGTTCTTTTCTCGCTTTTTGAAAAGTTAGTCCACTGGAAAGTTGTAACTGGCTTGCATTAAATCTAACAAAGTTATTACATCGTTTGCCCCAGTGATGGGAGAGATGTTCGCAATATCTACCACAAGAAATCCGCTCCCTTCTCCAAAGGAGACCCTCTCGAAGTTTCGGTTGTTTCATAGATTGAAGAAGCTCTGGTTTATAAACAGGAAGTTGAGGAGATAAGGGGCGAAGGATATTCAAATTCAAAGTGGATTTGACATGTGAAGAGTGTGTCATGATCGGCTACCTATGGATAAGCGAGAACATTATTGACTGTATCACCTATCTATTATATTACCCATACATACCTTTCTTTTCTTTTAGACATTTTACTCCACCTTAGGTGCTGACCGACCACAAAAGCAAAGCAAAGTATAAAGGAGAAGTACCCGACCCGGCAAAGAACCCATTCACCATTTCGTTCTCAACTCTTCTCTAAAGTAAGTGAATGATTTAAAATTCGAGTTATACCAAGGAATAGCACTATTATATATTTCTTCCTATGGCATCTGACAGAACAGGATTATCAGACAAAATCAGCCGCCATAAAAAAAAAAAGCACTTCGACATGTAATACTCAGCCTTCATTTACACTGATGTGATTTTTATGGTATTTGCACTAGAAAGTGCAAGCACTGAAAAATGCACTCCCAGTGAGCAAAAATGTTGGAGATTCAAATGACTTACAGGCACGATGGTTGTTTCAAATAGTCCAACACCATTTTATCTACACCCCTGATCCCGTCCATGCTGTATCCAGGAAACTGAAACTTAAAAGATAAATACTAAATCACTTTCTACAAGGGAAATGCGAAAATCTGAAAATGCACATTAAAATTAACTACACAAACTAGAAGGAAGAGAAAATGTATTTCGAGATATACTTGATTTGATGCTGAAGCTTGGTATCCCTTTAAAAGAGTGTTAACAGTTGAGCTAGGCACTTGAGCTGACATAAAGGAACTATCCTGTTGCTTCTGGAGTGACAAAGGAAATACAACTTCAATCAGAATCTTACATACAGCATATTGTTTAGCTTAACATATGCGAGGCAGTTTGCTAAATACCCGTAGCCTACTGTTGTAGCTATGAACATAAATGACTTCTGCAAAGTGGGTTGCAATCTCATTGTAGTCATCCACAGGCCTAAAAACCACAGATATAAGAAATTAGGATCTTTACCACCAACTCGTCAAAGGCGACATAAAGGGAACAGGGGCAGGGGGCCATCCTCCCCTAATCTCCCCAGAGATACAGTATGAGTAGGAACAACTCTCATGAAATTTTTGCATGTTCATGCCCTTTAAATTCATACACCAATTTAAAAGGATAGTAGTGTGGTTCAATACATAAAGACGTTTTTTTCATTTGATTTCACCAGAAATGTTTTTCTTGCAAACTATCCATCCGTGTCAAGTTGGATACATAAAGTTCATTGGTTTAAGAAGAAATATCAAAAAACTCTATCATGGTTAATGAAATTGATGATCATAAAGTGTACATGGCAATATAGTTAATTTTGGTTTCCCCGGTTATTGATTCATCACAATTAAGGGCTCTATTATATAATGCAAAACCTCTGATTTGTAGCAAGTTTATAACAACAGCTCTCCTTATGCCTGTTCACAGAAAGGAGGTACGGAACAGATACAATTGCCTCGTTTTGGCAAACAATTATCATGTCATATAACATGCTTATTAGAGAAAGCTAGTTGTACACACTCCCTCACCCTTCTATCTGATGAACTTCCTCTAAACCTCGAGGACAATCCCCCCACCCAACACACACACACACACCAAAAGAACAAAGACTTTATGCCAATTAAGCAATTATCAGAACAGAAATATAAATGTATAGTCAACGTCTGAAAAGTAGAAGGATCCTAGATACGTTAAAGGCATGCAGGGATATAACTAGGGCTGGCCAGTGGGCCGGGCCGGGCCCACTGGGATCGGGATAGGCGGGCTCGGGACGGGGTCGGGACGGAGAGGAGGGGCGGGGTCGGGCCAGGCGGGACCGGTACTAGCGGGACGATACCGTGTCCCGTCCCAGTACCGGTCCCGGTGGGCAGTCGGGACGGGACGGGCGGTTTTTTTTTTTAATTTTTCCACTAAATTAAAAATACTAAATTACTAACAAAGTAACATATAGTCATATAGTGATAGTCATATACTCATATTATACTATTATAGTATTATACTCATATATATTTATAAACTAAATAATTAAACAAAGACAAGAAGAGTGTAAAAAAAAACATCTCAAGGCTGTTTTTGTGCCTCTTATATTATTAATTATTTCATTGAAATATACAAGATTCAGAATTACAACATTGTAGTGTACTGTTGTTGAAAAAAATTGCAAAAGACATAGAAAATGTAAAATGGTCGTTATTGCAACGGTTATTTTTGGCAAGTAGCGGGATTGGGGCGGGACCGGGACCGGGACGGGTCGGGTCCTAGCGGGACCGGGTCGGGCGGGACCATACCATGTCCCGTCCCGGTTCGAGCCCCGGACCCGCTAATTTTTTTTTTTAATTTAAACAGGGCCGGTACGGGACCGGGACCGGGTCGGCCCGGCCCACTGGCCAGCCTTAGATATAACTAGGGTTTAAGAACAAGGGAAAAGTAACTTACTAAGACCATACAAGGACCTTGAAAATACTAATATCAATATTAATATAAGTTTCATGTTTTTGCATTGTCTCAAGTAAAGATAATTTAGTAACTTTGTGCTGAAACAAAGCTGTGCAATGATTGAGTACATGAATGCTGGATAGATTACAAACTATGTACTAAAAACCTAAAACCCCACGGAAGTAGCTTTTTTCAAGCCAGAGGCAACCACCTCACTAGCAGAAATGTTTTATTCATATATTCACCAACATTAATATAATGAAAGAAACAGAAATGAGCAATTCAGAAACCCATTCGTACTGAAATACCTGACTGAGTAAGCCATCAACTGCTTTTTACCCTGAAAGCCTTTCAAGTGTCCATGGACTCGAACATACATGCCATTTCTATTTGACAAAGAACCCAAAAATACGATAAAACATGATATTTAAATATATTAGGTGAAAAATTAACACACTATCAAGAACAATTACGTGACTGCTTCCATTTCCTTGGTATCAACAGCTTCATTTACCCTGCATAATATGCATCAACCAAATTTACATTTAAATTTTAAAAACACAAAGTCAATTGTGGCAAACATAGTAGCAACTGACTAGATTAAGGTTTTACACAAGTAAAGCAATTCTATATCCTTTACCAATAAGAGATGCACTACAATGTACGTGTGGTCTACCATGACAAAAATGAGATTGACGCCATACCTCTTACCGAAACAAGAGATAGAAAAGAAAAGCAAAAAAGGAAACTGACTATTACCATCGAAAACAGTCAACGCGCCCTGTTCCATCATCCACCACAAATGAAACATCTGTAATCCTTTCCGCTTTGTTGAATAAAATACCCACCAGTTTTACCTACGGGCATGTCAGATTCTAAATCATACCTATCTTGTATAATCTTTCAATGAAATAGCAAAAGCCACGAGTATAAGAGACTTACATTATTCACGTCAACCCCATCAATGAGAAAATTTGTCTTATCATCAATTGATTGAAAGGCTGCACTAATTTGCTTGACGGTTAATGGAATCAAAGTCTGTGAATCACGATTCTGGGAATAGAAAAATGAAAAGAAAAGCAAAAGAGATTATCAACCCTGCATTTCAATTTTCCACTACCATAGTAAGATGCTATATTAAACAAGAAAATATAATATGCATAAAAATTCTTTTACTTCCTCTGCACTAAGCCAAAATCAATTACACTCTACATGACAACACTGACAATTTCTAAAGACCAAGAGATGTAATTTTGCAATCTACTTGATCAGCTCTTCTTAGTCCATACTTACTAACCAAAGCTAGAAGATATTCCAACGTTCTCTACCAAATTTACTACTTATCTATTATTAGATGTTTGCCCTATCGGAAACAGCATCCCTGCCCCACAAAGGTAAGGTATGTGTACATCCTACCCTCCCCAGACCCCACTTTGTGGGATTACACCGGGTATGTTGTTGTTGTTGTATCTATTATTAGATGGTTGACTGATTCTTCTTCTGTGTGATGTAAAAATAACATCTTAGCAAACAGTTTCAGTCTCCTAATCTAACGAATTCCAGATTTGATGTAGTTTCATGGACCACTGTACAAGCAAATAGAGCTACTCCGTTTGAGGTTTTTATCCTCCACACAGCTTTTCATGGAAATCTCTCCTCCCTGTCACCGTTTCTGGCACTTCTTCGCTTCTGGCTATCGGCTCACCAATTGCGTAAAATTCATCTTCCAATATTCAATCGAGGTTTTAAGCATTGTTATCTTATGCTTCCTCCTTTCCAAAACAAATGGCACTGCTGCTACTCACGGAATCAAATAGTTTCTTTATTATTACAGTGGATTAAACACCTCTAATATTCTTAACTATAATGATCTATAATAAATAAACTGTTTGATTCCCCAAAAAAAGTTGAAAAATGGATGCCTTAATTCATAACGAACTAGATACACTGACTCTTGTACACTGAAACTCAACAAAATTTTGGGGATGCACGGAGTCTTACAATTTCTTTCATACAACATTCTAAAAGCTCCAAGCATTTTAACTATGCCAATTTAAACATATCTCCACCTAGTTAGATCATGAGCCATTACAACTATTCTTTGTTGGTCAAAGTAGGTTATCCAATTCACCGTGTCAGAGAGGACCCAAATTACACTCAATTTGTTCCCTTTCAGTTTCCTGTATAGCTGCAAAATCATCAACAAAATCACAGAAAATAAACGCATGCCAATAGAACTAAAATACTTCTCAATTTAAGAATTCGCATTTCTTTCGTCGGAAAGTTTCAAAAATATACAGCCAACATAAAATATTACACCATGTAGCCCAATATACAATATTGTACAACATTATACCTGGAGGGAAAGCATTATACATAATGAATCAACCTTGTATAAAAGTGTGTATTAATAGTGCATAAAAGGTGTTTACACACAAATATGGGCTAAACCAGGTAACAAAAACAAAATATGGGCTACGCGGCGTAAATATTTTCTCTCCCAGTAGACATAAAGCGTAATTTGTAGAGGAAAAGGCCTGGAAGAAAATAGAACACACCTTAGCCGGAGAGAAAGAATGATCGGCGGCGGTTTGAGTGGCCTGCGACGGCATGAAACCGCCGCCGGCAAACGCCGCGTTGCCGTCGAATTGGTTGGTCCCACCACCGGACATCCCTCTGTCTATGTGTGTGTGTGTCGGGTTCCCGCCTTTTTAACTCTCCTTCTCTTAGAAGCTTTCGCTCTTAGTACTTGAAATATAGGAAAACTACTACTTTTGGCCCTAAAAGAACCAATGAATACTTCTTTATGTAGGCTATTGTTCATCTACTAATATTTATTAAAAAAAAAGTTACATTTTTATATTTGAAAACTATTTAATTTTATCATTCTTATTTTATTCTTAATAAAATGACTTGTTGGAAGTCTGAAATTGTTGGCATTAAGAACAATATTGATACTTTACATATATTCTTAAATTTCGTATTCAATCAAATATTGTCACATGAAATCCAATAATTTATTGATGATATACTACGGTATTGATCATATATATCATACCCATGTTAAACTTTCATTGTTGACACATTTGGAACTTGTCGTCTCACTTTCTCTATTTTGAGTTTCAGTTTGATTCATGTTCTTTTACCAAGAAAAACTATCAAGAGGAAATGGCATGCAACTCAAGATTAGTCACTGTGATCTGTGATAAGTCCACTTAGATAAGAGAGTAACAAATTGACCAGGACAAACCAAAGTTCAATACCTATTATCGGCAACAAGAAAATATAATCGACCAAACAAAAAACAGAACTACATGCATTTAATTGTTACTCTCTTATCTAAACAAACTACAAAGCCATCAAGATATTCAGAGAACACTCAGAAATAGAGTAATAAGAAGCCACTATAAAACAAGTAAATTACAAAATACCACTCTACATACAAACATACACAAACAATCAGAAGAATTTGTTATATTGATCTGTGAGAGAACCCCTGAGATTGGAATATAGGCCATAAAGAGAGTACTGGCGAAGATTCTTCACTTCAAACCACGAATTGAAAACGGATTCATGCTTATCAGTGCCAGAAAACGTAAGTTGTATCCCGAGGCTACAATCAACACTACCCCCTCGATTCTTGCAATTACTAGTCCTGATAGCACAGTCCTGATCGTTGAGGCACACAAAGTTAGAGTTGCCTGAGCAAGACGAGCATCCATCTCTCTTCCAATACAAGTTTTCCAGCCTACCCTTTTTGAATTCATGTACCTATGGATCAACAATAACACCACACCATACTCTTGTTAGATACCAAAAATCAACTGATGTGACATCAAGATCTTGTTGACAAGTAAATTCACTTACCAGAGTAAAACTTGTTACAGTGAATGTACTATTAGCAACGAAAGCAGGCAAAGACCTAGCAGCATATTTCCGACCAGCAAATGCAACCATGTAGCCTCCATAAGAATCCTGTTGTACAGTAGAAGAAACATCGGAGGTTAATAGATGCATATGAATATAGAAATATGGGAGAATAGCAGCTTTGGTCCTTGAGCTATTGCTTAGTTCCTTTATTAGTCCTTGTGATATTGGACTTAGCACATTCATCCTTCAATTAAGCGAAGTATGTGATTGCGCTCCAACTACTAACGGAAGTTTAGAAAAGAGACAATCTGTTAATTTAAAGAAGGGCAGGACATACTAATTCAGCACCAAAATACTAAAAAAAAAAAAAGAAACCTGATTTATCTATTTTATCTAGAGGATTTTTCATGATGATAAAAAGAATGAGCCTAATGCCTAAACCTGATGGAGTGGAGGGTGTTCGGCTAAAGGTTAAAAGAAAAAAATTGGCTTTGGTAAATAAGTCAAATTCCTTCCTGATAGATGAGCGTTTGAGTCCCTTCCGTGGTGGGTTGAAATAATAAAATGATGGTTCTTGATGAAAATGGAGAGTGGATTCTAACACCGCCTTTGGATTATTGCTTTATAATCCACTTTAGTTTGATTTTTGCTGATATGTGTGCTTTAGTATATTTTGTTTAGCTTATTTAGTTGTGTTAGCTACTGTTCCCTTTTGTTTGTTCGAATGCACTTTATGCTGCTTTAATTTCTTATTTGAGTTTGACAGTTTTTCTTGTTTTACTCTTTACTCGTGATTTGTTTTGATTGTCTTGCTTGTGATTATGTTTTGTCTTGAGCCGAGAGTCTTCCGAAAACAGTCGCTCTACGTACCAAGGTGGAGGTAAGGTCTACCCTCCACAGACCTCACTGTATGAGATTTCACTGGGTATGTTGTTGTTGTCGTCGTCGTCGTCTTCTTCTTTCACACTTACTAAGGAAATTGAAAGTGGGTTTCTCCATTTTCTTTTTCTTGGGGCTTGTATCTGAACAACAACAACATACTCAATGTAATCTCACACATGTGGGGTCTGGGAGGGGTAGAGTGTACGCAGATCTCACCACTACCTCGAAGGGATAGAGGTTGTTTCCAATATAAAAAAAACTTTGAGAGAACAGAGAGGAAGAAAAGATGACAGAAGAATTGATGGATAGTCAGAGTGGCATCCATATTGTGAGAAATTATGAGAGAAAATATTATTATTGAATTGTGTATCTACATTATTACATTGAGCCATATTTATAGATACTACATTCCAATCATTTTTCAAGTAGGATACTATATACAAATCTTATTCATATTTCTATTCTAACACTCCCCATCAAGTTGTGCATACAAGTCATATGTACCGAGCTTGTTACAGATGTATCTAATACGAGGACCACTAAGTGACTTGGTGAAAATATTCGCAAGTTGATCACTCGACTTCACAAAATTTAGTAACAATATCTTCGGAGAGTATCTTTTGCCTGACAAAGTGTGACAGTCAATCAAAATGTGCTTAGTCCTCTCATGAAATACCGGATTTGATGCGATATGAAGGGCCGCTTTGTTAACACACACAAGTTCCATTTGACAGAGCACGACATACGTCATGAGTGTGTTCAAACTTATGACAATAACTACACTGAACATCATTGGGTAGTGGACCATTAGAGCATGACATACGTTGCGAGTGTGTTCAAACTTATGACAATAACTACACTTAGTTTGAAATTTTCCAAAACGACCTCCTCGTCGATTATCCATAGACTGAGATGTTCGATTCTCTATGATTTGAGACGCAAGAACAGAGGAGTCAGCGGTTTGGTAATGAAACCACTATGTGATTAGGAGGCGCAGCAAGACGAAACAAACAGGAAAATAGTTCATCAATTGTAGGAACCGTAGGACTAGCCAAAATCTAATCACGTGTCGAATCAAGGTCAGTAAGAAGTCCAGTAAGTGTAAGAACTAGAAACAACATCTATCTTTGCTACTTATTTTTTTCAACGTTTGTAGTGACTGGAATCAACTGCTCAAATTCCTCCGTGACTGTCTCTACATGTCTCAAGTAAGTAGACATATCTAATTCCTGTTTCTTTAAGTTGGTCATCCCAGATATCACATCATAAAATCGAAATATGTGATTAGTGTATAAAGCACGAGCCATTTCCCAAACTGAATAACATGTCTGGAAGCAACAAAACAAGAATATCAACTAAGGATCAATAGATTGTCACATGAGACTACATAATTGAGCGTCAACCTTCTCCTACCATGCTTTGGCCTTTTTGTCTCACTAGTTCATTAACCACAGTCTTTTGCGTTAAGTGATCTTGAACACCTTGACTCTTGCACCACAACTCAACCGAAGAAGCCCAAGCTAAGTAGTTTAAACTTTCCATTAATAGTTCGAAAGTAATCATAGGGCTTGAAGTTCCAATTTCAGTATTTTTGGAGCTAAAAATATCAGATTCGAAAGACATCTTGTTAAATCTGAAATTTGTAGCCTAAAATCACGAAAAATAAATTGGCCGAAATCTGGAAAAATTAATTTCGCAACTAGATCTGGAATAAAAATAGATCTGTCGCCGGAAAAATAGTATATCTGATCGCCAGAGTTCTTGGAATCAGAAAATAATTATATCGGCAGACTCGGAATGAAGAGGTGATGCAACTGACAAAAAGAAACTACCGAAAAATGTCGCATGTGCCGGCGCGTGAGACAGACGCAACACCGGAGTTCGGTCTGTTACGGTGTGTGTGGGTGCGTGACTGGTTAGATGGCGGAGAATCTTACTGGGCTTTGTTCGCCGGACATTTTCGAGTGTAATGGCAGTGTTTGTTTTTGCAAACATTGAAGGAAAAAGAAGATGCAAACAGTGTTGTGCAGTCGCCGGAATTATGCACGGGACTCTACTGTATTTTAGGAATGTTCATTGGTTCTGATACCATGTGAGAAATTATGGGAGAAAATATTATTACTCCCTCTATCCCAATTTATATGACACTTTCCTTTTTAGGAAGTCCAAAAAAGAATGACACATTTTCTTATTTGACAACAATTTAACTTTAAACTTTATATTTTACGCTTAACGAGATGATCTATAACCACACAAATATTTTTGGCTTGTTTTAGACCACAAGATTCAAAAGTCTTCCATTATTTCTTAAATTTCGTGTCAAGTCAAAGACCTTCATATACAATGGGACGGAGGGAGTATTGAATTATGTGTCTACATTATTACATTGAGCCCTATTTATAGATACTACATCCCAATCTTTTTCCTGTAGGATATTATATACAAATCCTATTCTTATTCATATTCTAACACATGTAACCGAATTGCCCTTTTGAAAGTTAACAATATGTTTCCTCGATTAGCTTCTGTTAGTAGTTGGAGAAAAATCACACACTTCATATAATTGAAGGATAAATGTGCTAAGTCCAATATCACAAGGACTAAAAAATGAATTAAGCAATACATTGAACGAAAATTGCTATTTTACTAACGATACCCAGGAAAACATATTGGAGGATGGAAGTACTCAACCATTATCCAAATGAAAGGTACTAATGAGCTTCACAAATTGCAGAATGCAGAAAGATAGTGAAAATGAAGGTAGATTTATGCATATGTTACCTGTAACCAATGTTCTAAAAAACGTTAGGCGGGACCAGGGCGGGGAGTGGGCGCCTAGCGCCTAGGCGGGACGGTCTGGGGGCGCCTAGGCCATTTTTTAGAACACTGCCTGTAACAGTTGTTTCTAGCTACAAAAATAGAGCTAAAAGGGTCCAGAAAGGAGAATAAGCAAAAAGTCCTTATCTCAGTACGAATCAGTAATAAACCACTCCCCTTCTTCCAATATCCCCCCCCCCCCATAAAATAAACAGAGAATAAACAAAGAGAAACATAAGAGGCTTCTCAAGGATGCAGCAAAAAGAAGAGGGGATAGAGGTTTGAAATAAAAAAACCGAGCATAAACACTTAATGAAATTATTAAAGAGCTTCCGAAATGATCTGCAGATCGTGAGCTATTAGGTGGAACAGACTCCAATATTTGAAGAAGACAACTTCTGTGCTATAAGAGGGCAGCAACAATGGGAAAATAAAAGGCTTAGGCACGTTTTCTAAGATGAAAATCAAATAATAGCACGACCATAAAGCAAGTATGTAAAGCTTTGGAAATGTATTCTAAAGTTTTGACAACATTGGCAAACCCTTCAGTTTCTACAAGTTACAGTTTGGAGCCTATGATCTAGTGCATGAGTTGGTATTTGAAATGATTCATATTTCCAGCACTCACTCACCTAGCCATGAGCCCTAAAACACAGTAAGTGGGGATAAAAGGGTAGAATGTGAAGCATATCATATTGCTTTGTCACTAAAGCTCTCTGGTAGACAAAAGGAAAAACTAAGGACCATTAAGCACCATTCCCTCCATCTCTAAGAGAGTCTCAACCTTAATTGAAGAAGACAATGAGGCAGATAGAGGTGGCTGTCCCTGCTTTCCATGTTGCCAGTTGTGAACTACGGAGAGAGTACGAGGTGCAGATGAGGGAACAATAGCAAGAAGGTCAGTCATTGTGCAGACCTCCAGAAACCATGTCCGAAGCTAATTGTTGCTTGCCCCGAAGGCCGAAGGGTGTGGCCTAGCGGTCAATGAAGTGAGGGAAGAATTATGAGGTCTCATGTTCAAATTTCAATGGAGATAAAAACACCAGGTGATTTATTTCCATCTGTCCAAACTTTGATAGACAGAGTTACCTGGTATTTGTTAGCAGGTATCACGTGAATTCAATCGAGGTGCGCGCAAGCTGGTTGGGACACCACGATTATTGAAAAAACTAATTGATGCTTCAATTGCGGTGATCATCTAGTCGAGGGGTCAAAGAGCTCACAAGGGAAAAGAATCAGAAGGTACAGCTTTATCGGTGACCAAGGTGCGATTGCCCCAAACCTTAGAGTTAGTTCTTAACTAAAGAGGAGAACCTATTTTATGATACAGACTTAAATAAGCCCAAGGCTTAAAGATAGTTCTCTATGTAAATGGAGAATCAAATTTCTGAAATGCCCTTAATACTCTTGGATGATGGGCAAATGGGTCCCTGTAGTTCCTAGATTTGGTCATATAGGAGAAAAGACTGATGGATAAAGGCACCTGGATTTGGAGCACCACCAAATCATAGCTCAATACCCACATCGTATCTCCTTAAATAGTGAAGATACCATTTGTTCTATTTCTTAAGCTCAGTTACTTAGATTTTTAAATATATAAATGATAACAATTCTTTACTGTTGATGTTTTACCACTAATTTTTAATATTAAGTTGCATACAATTGCTTCCGATAATCAGATAAATGATCTCAACTGTTCTCTTGATAACATTGTATTACTAATTTATGTCGAATTTACCTATAAGTTGCATACAATTGCTACCTATGACTACTAAAACAAAATTCACGACTGCATTAAGTCATAGACATCTAGCAGACAGGAGAAACAGGAGTAAGATAGAATTAGTGGTAGGAGGCAAGCATCAGATCAAGAGTGAAACAAGCATTCACCAGAACATACCCGAATATTAGTGGCAGTAAAGGAAAATTCAGATAGTTACAAATGATGGGACATTGTTACAAAGAAGGAAACTAGCATTCATCACTATAAGAGTATTAATCAAGTTCAATGGTTCTAGTCTTATTGGTAGCACAAATAGGTGTATGGATTTCTTGGATTTGCTAGGGGGTAGACAGTAGATTTTAGGCTTTAAGTTCTTTATGTTTTGAGTCTGAATTCCCTTTGTTATTGTACTACTTGTGCAGTCGTGAATTCCCTTTGTTATTGTACTACTTGTGCAGTCGTGAATTCCCTTTGTTATTTCACCAGAACATACCCGAATTCCCTTTGTTACTTGTGCCATCTTGGTACCTTCTATAAATAAAACTTTTACCATTTAGAAAAATGGTTCTAGTTCTAGAATTAAGAACCAACGGATACTCAGCCAAAAGAAATATGGAAAACAGATGCTTAGGAAATAATTGTCCTGCATTAGCTTAAAGTGAATGAGATAAAAACGACAGCAGAAGAAAAACGAACCACATTACATTCTTCATACATACTAAATACTCCCTTTGGCCTAATTTATGTGACACTCTTTCACTTTTAGTCTACCCAAAACAACTAACACTATACTATATTTAGTAAAAAAAATAACTTTAAACTTCCTATTTAGCCATCGAATTCTATGTTTCAAGAGCCCTTTTGCTTTTTAATCTCTGTGTCTAGTCAAACACCATCGCATAAACTGGGGCAGAGAGACTAGTAGTTTTTAGTAGGAATTGTCCAAACTTTCTAACTTCACAATACATAATCAAGAGTCAAAATCAAGACTAATTACAACCCATTTCATTCCCTCCAACCAACCCTAAAACCAGAACAAACCCATTTCAGATCTAACCCCAATTCACCCTATTTCCACAAAATTAACAATAAAAGAGTAAGTGGGGTTTAAGATCATACAGGAAAGAAGTTGGAGGTGTTAATTGTAAGTAGAGAGATTTCATCCACTTTAGGTCTGAACACAGCAAGTTGAGAATTCGCACTCGAAAGCGATAACCTCTTATCACAAGGAGATAACTGAACCGACCCGTTTTGGAAAAACGAAGTTCTTGAAGCAAATGCTATTCCAAAACTAAACCCATCAGATTTCTGCACCTTTGCATCAGCACAAGGTGAGTACACGCGGTTTGTGTCGCTTCGCGATTGTGCTATAAAGGTTAGAGATGAGATTAGTAGAAAGATTAGTAGTAATGGTGGACTTTGAATCGCCATTGTTGTTGTTAGAGAAGACTACAGAGTGGAACAAGAGAAGACACAGCAATATACTACACATGTTGTCGACTTTTATGCTAAAATATATTGTCAAAATATAATCATTATTCAGTGGTATCAAATTATTTATCACTTTTTTGTTTTACGGACAAATTAATTAAAAGATTATTTGATCTACTTTATTCATATTTAAGTTATAATTTTTCTCCATTAAATATTTACTCCATTTATATGTCATTTTCATTAATGATAAAGGATAAAATGGAGAAAAAACAATTAATTATGTATTGAACTTCTAAAACGACAAATAATTTGAGACAACTATTTTTAATAAACACTAAAAATAATTTGAGATGGAGAAAGTAATTTATGTGATGTATTTGATTAGACAAAAAATAATAATAATAAATTAATTTATAATCTAAAACATATATTTGTGTTGTTATAAATTATTGTTATGATTAAAATGAGAATTTAAAAGTTGAATACTTTTAACTATAACACAGTGTTATTCTTCTTAGTTCTCGAGAACAAACTAAAAATAAGTGTGTATAAAATGGAACTATAAGATGATATTAATCTCCCTTTGGTAATCTACTCATTAATATCAAAGTATATATAGAGTACAATATTCATCTCTTATACAATATGAATCATAAGCCTATACAAAAGAGGAATTCTAGTTTTATCATAATTATATTTACACAATATATGGAAATATTCTAATTATGGGTATGAAATATTATACACGTTTACACACCCCCTCAGTCGGAGCGGGAGGAGGTCGGACGCTGAGACTGGATCTGAAGTCAAGAAATAACTGTCTCGAAAGTACTTTGATAAATATGTCTACATAATAGGATGATGGAACATGTAACTGTCACGACCCGACCCCGGGATCGCGACTGGTGCCCTACCTGGGCACCCTTATAGGTAAACATCAGAGAAAAATCAGCGGAACATACATGAAACTTATAAATAAAACATCGGGAATGTCTGACATGTTAGCCGATAGCTACCTTCCAAGATATATAAAAACAACCAAGGCGATTGCCTCGCTTTCTTTTACAAATCGACCACAATATGTGACTACGCACCTCAAGAGTGTTAACATAACCACTGTGGCGGGACAAGGCCCCGCCGTACCCCTGAATATACATAGCCATGACAACTCCGGAACATTGGAGCCATCTCAAAATGCTGAACCAGGATCCTAAGCTCGCGGATCCATAACTGTGTACCTAAATCTGCGGACATGAACGCATCCTGTTGACACCCAATTTTGACCCTCCCGTCCAGCCATTAACTATAAAATTACACTAATTTTGTAAAAATAATTTTTTATAATGGCATCGTGTTTTACGTAGAGTATTAAACACTTAGAGTCCCGCGCCCGCATTAATTGATTTCAAGCCCTGTCAGGATTCTTAATAATTAATAAATGCATAAAATAATTAATTTAGCGATAACGTCGTGTCAGGTAGCATAACCGCATTTATTAGTAATCATTTGTAATTTAAAGTCAATTTTTTAATCTAAATACATGCATTTAATAGCGTCGCATTTATAAAAGCTTTAAACAATTCTTAAATATCATACTTGCATCTAGCATTTAAATAATTTAATCTAGACTCAATTTTAATTTAACTTCGCAATAATGCAATAATAAGATTTTGATAGCGCCGCATTCTAAAATATTAAGCATTAATTAAATAGCACGCCCATTTTATTCTTGTAATAATTTTAATAAAGCACCTAAATAATATAAGCAATTTATGTTATTAATTTAACACTAATTAAATACCTAATTAAAAGCCTAAAACTATTAATTAAATAGCACATTAATTAAAACCAACCTAACTTAACCTACCCAGCCCCAATTGAATAACCCGCGGCCCAACTACCTACCCGGCCCACACCCGCAAGCCCAGGCCCCATTCCCTTATACTCACCCTTCCTCGTCCAGAAACACCTAAAGACAAAAGAGCCTCAGCAACCCTAAAGAGGAACCGCCGCTCCTCTGCCCTTTAGCCACGAATCTCGCCGGATTTTCAGGGTTGAAAATCCGGCGACTTTCCCTTTACCCACGCACTCCACCAACTTTCTTACCATAAACCCATTATCTACTTTCCTTCCTATTGCCAAATCTTCCATAAATCGCTCAAATCAAGTCTTACCATAAGAATCGCAGACAAAATCTCACCAAATCACTCTAAAAGCTTACCAACATTAGAACCCAAACTCGAGCTATAAATACAGAACATTTGAGCGCAGTGCAAGGGTCGAACACGCAGCAGGCTCATGAGTCCAACAAAGAATCGACGGAGAGCATCGACGAGAGCAGAGCATGGGAGAGCATATAAGAGAGCTCGTGGTCGAATTCTGGGGCTCGATCGGCATAGATAAGCATCGAAACCGATAGCAAAGAGAGTTCATCTTAGGGGATAGCATCGAACCCTTAGCCGATTAAGAACCATTAGGCGATCGAACATAGGCGAGCACACGAGTAAATACAACCAAGGAATCGAAGCAAAACCTTCCCTCTGCTTTCGCATCGCAAAGCCCAAAACCCGCCGATCGACCGACGACTTGATACGCTCGCCGTCAGGAGGTAAACTCAACTCCTCGATCTTGATTTATTTCATATTTTTGTATTTTCGTGTGCTTGCTTACATTAATCATGTTGTTAGTCCGCTGATATTACGCGACTATAATGCGATGTTTAGTTAGTTCGCTTTCATTAATCTAGGCATATTTAGCTTATTTAAACTATGGAGTGAGTTTACATTCATTGTAATATGCTATAAATGTTATTTAGCACCGTTTAGAGGATTATGATAAGGATTAAGCAAACCGCTTCATGATGTTTGTTATTGCTTCGTCATCCGCAACCCCATCTATTAATCCTCTGCTTGCTTGTGGTCGTAGATTTTACGTGCTCACAAGTCACAACTACATTCTGCTTTGTTTAGACTAGTTTAAGATTTGTATACTCCCGTGTTGCCGATCTCCAAATGTTGGGCCATATCACGGAGCCACGACAATGCATTCCTTCCTACATATTTGGTATAGGTACTCGTGTGTTGGTTTACTAAGTAAGGATAACAAGATAGTCCCCAAATCATCTACTAAGTTATACTAGGAGGTATTATGTCAAGCTTCATGAAACCCTTTTTAAAATGTATCCGATCTCATTGAAAGGCGGGCTGTTTGGAATAAACCGACCAATTCAAGGCATTTAGATATCGTGCTAGGCCCATTATAAGAAAAACAGACTAGTTAGATTGGAATCGGAGCCAGCGTATCTGTAAAAGTCACAACTTGAAGTTCTTAAAAGGATAAGCTCTAAATAGTTATTTTTAGTGTACCTGTCCTGATTTATACATCTGTTTTGCCCTGTTTATCAGATAGGAAATAACCTTTCATTTGATCAAGTTGCCTAAGCTTTATCTATACAATAATGAAACCAAAGATTGGTTACCAAGTTGATGCCAAGGGTTATTCATTCCCTGTCGAGGAATAATATAAATCGCCTCTAATGTTGAGTTATAACAATTAATTGTCCTCTTTGATTGCAGACGCTTGTGAAAACTGTTTGGTGAAGAATTAAAGGAAACAAATCACGGTTATAATCTTGTCTTAAATCCTGAATAATATACTAAAGCCTATTTTGAATTGTTCATGCTCTGTTAAGGATCTGTATTTGGTATTATACCTTTATATATCAACTGAGATCCAATAGATTTCTTTAAAACATGTTTGAATTCCGAGTTCTATTTAAGAGGAAATGATATGTGCTCGTTGCTGTTTTCCTTTATGATTTGGAGTCACAATTAAATCATGTCCTGTAAAGTCATCACAAATTTCCTCTGCTTGTCCAAATGTGAAATACCCTCATAGCAATATGTAGCATTTGTGGAACTACTGCATCTAATTCCTTACCTATCACCATGTATACTTGCTCTAAGCATATGTAGAGTCCATATATTATGGCGATCTTTTAGTTATGCTACATATATGTTCGTACATCTCTAAACCGTATACTGCAGCCTTGTTAGTATAGGTATTAATCCTCGCATGTGGATTCTACTTTGTCCTCCTTTAAAGGAGTAAATAGAAAACCAAGAGTTATACATTACGATGTCCAAACATATCGGCGTTGCCTATATTTGCATTCGCTTGCCTCTTTCGAATACGTGTGCGAGTCGTTGTCGCTTTATGCAAGCATATAGAAATGTAGGTTGAGCTAGCGAATTGCTAATTAATTTGCCCAATGTTTTGCATTCTGCTTACATGTCATTGTCTACAGTTATCAAGCAGGACTTGATTAAATGTTAGCTAAGATATACGCATCTTCATTTATACCTCGGAA
This sequence comes from Przewalskia tangutica, assembly GCA_029844215.1. Classification (NCBI taxonomy): domain Eukaryota; kingdom Viridiplantae; phylum Streptophyta; class Magnoliopsida; order Solanales; family Solanaceae; genus Przewalskia; species Przewalskia tangutica. The sequence goes on along the minus strand of CM056730.1, from coordinate 122,892,229 downwards.
TATTTTACTAATCCTTATCTTTCTTTTTTTACATGCACGCACCGGAGCAACAAAGAGTCTCATAACGAGACTCGCCGTGGCCAACGTAAGCGTGCATATACATCCATCGAGTCCTCTTGGCCATTCCTAGACAAACAAATAGGATGGGGTCATCCGCTTCAATCCCTTGCTCTCTTATCTCTTCCTTATCTTACTTTATTTGTTATTGTAATTTATAACTTTGTAATTAATAGGAAACCAAGAGCAATTAGCATTTCGAACGCATAAGGGGAAGGTAATTTATAATTGGAAACGCATTTCTACTTTGCGCGTCTTTTTACGATTATTATATCTAAATTTTACCAAAGCAATCTAAATGATTTAACTTGCCTTATAAAATCAACAATTTGTTTCTTATTAAACCCATAATAAATGTTTTCCTAAACTCTCAAAATCATCTTAAAACATCTCTTATATAATATTGTACGCAGGCTAGGCAAGATTAATTTAGCTAGCAAAATACACATAATTAGTCCATAAAGCACCCTCTTAGCATTCTTTAGCACTTCCAGCCCTTTTAGTGCTTTAAATCACCCCCTGACGTTTAATACCTTTAGCATTTTAGCATCCTTCTAGCACCTTTTTAAAGCACCCCTTCACATTTAACACTTCTTGCATTTTTAGCACCTCTTTTAGCATTTTGCACTTTTAACACCCTTTATTTTTAGCACCCTTTACTTTTAAAGTTAATCCCTTAGCACCCTCTTAATATTTAGGCACCCTAGCACTACTTTGTTTACACTTAGCACTTTTAAATTGCTAGCACTTTTGTTAAGCGTCTTTAACATTTAATATTTTAGCACCTCTTAGCATTCTTTCGCATATAGCACCTTTTGCCCTTTTAGACTTGAGCACCTTTAAACATTTTAACATTTTAGCATTTCCCAACATTTTACTAAGCAGGAGGAGCTTTCATTTTGCATTTTTAATATAATAATTACCCTAGGTGTTGACACCCAATTTTGACCCTCCCGTCCAGCCATTAACCATAAAATTACACTAATTTTGTAAAATAATTTTTAGGATTTTTATAATAAAATACAACAATAAAAACATAAATACATGCATAAATAAATATTTTAATAATGGCATCGCGTCTTACGTAGAGTTTTAAGCATTTAGAGTCCCGCGCCCGCACTTATTAACTTTAAGCTTTGTCGTAATTCTTAAATAATTAACAAATGCATAAAATAAATAATTTAGCGATAACGTCGTGTCAGGTAGCATAGCCGCATTAATTAGTAATCATTTGTAATTTAAAGTCAATTTTTTTAATCTAATATATGCATTTAATAGCGTCGCATTTATAAGGCTTTAAACAATTCTTAAATATCGTACTTGCATTCGGCATTTAAGTAATTTAATATAAACTCAATTCAATTTTAATTTTGCAATAATGCATAATAATAAGATTTTAAATAATAGCGTCGCATTCTAAAGTATTGAGCATTAATTAAATAGCACGCCCGCATTTATTTATTATAACAATTAGATTAATGAAGCACCTAATTAGTTTAATCACATGTGTTAATTTAAGTTATCACTAATTAATTATTAATACACTTGCCTAGAATTAATTAGCTAATTAACTAAGCCTAAAACTAATTAATCTATCACTAACTAATACTAATTAAATAACTTAACTAATTAAATACCTAAAGGCCTTAATTAATTAATTAACTAACCTAACACTAATACCCAATCTAAATTACTAGCAGCCCACACCCCAGCCCCACTCGCCCAGCCCATTTCCCTTCTGCGACCCGCAAGCCCAATCCCCATTATCCCCTTATCAGCCCAAAGCCCCACGACCATTTCATTCTTTCTTTACCTACGCACATCACCCTCACTTCGCCTCCCACGTGTTCTTCACCGTCGCCAGCCCGAGATTCTCGCCTGAGAATCCGGCGAGACACCTGCCAAATGTTAGCCAGCTTTCCCTTACCATATCCCTACCCAAATCTCGTCAACAAATGGTAAGAATCAATACGAAATCTTAGGATATCAAGTACGAATCGTGCGAATTCAGAGCAAGAATAGGCATAGAAATCTCAGCCTTAAATGCATACCAAACATAGAACCCGAAGAGGGGCTATATAAGAACATGCAAAGAGCATCGACAAGGGGACAGACAGAGCAGAGACGGGGCGGGCAGCGATGGCATCGATTAAGGGCTCAGGAGATGGCAATCATTTCACCCTTAGCAATAGTTAGGAAACCCATAGCATCGACACACTTTAGCAGCAGTTAGGATATCCATACCATCGACACACTTTAGCCAGACAGGTAGACCCAGATAGCATCGGGCAGGGAATAACCCTTAGCAGCAGTTAAAGCACCACCATAGCAGAGTTCAGCTTGGAGAGCATCAATTCAGGGATCAGTCGAACCCTTCTCTCAGTTCTAGCCAAAATCAGCAAGCATTTTACCCCTTCTATTCGCATCGCAAACCCAAAACCCGGCGATTGGACCGACGACTTGATACGCTGCTCCGGGTCGCTGTCCGGAGAAGGTAAACCCTGTCCTCTTTGTGAAATTCTGATTTCATATTCGATTATGTGAAGTTTGTTTTATCCTGATTGCCGTTGTATCGTGTATATTCGTATTGTCTCTCGATATGTGGGTATCTTTGCCTTAAGCATTCGTCGGAGGAAGGTCCGACGTATGGTATGTTAAATAACTAACGCAAGACGCGAATGTATGTGTATGCTTGGTTTGGTTATTAGTCATCGCTAGAAGTACACATGCGTAAGTGCTAAATTTGTTCATGTTGAAAATGGTTGCTAGGTAATGGTCCTGTTTTGATATGGTTTCCTTTTAGATTATAACTCTTGGTCAGTCAAAACACAATATAAGAATGTATTCGCATCTGTTGGCGATGTAATTCTGGCTGATTTTCTGTATGTATTCGAATTGGATCTTCATGTCTAAAAACTGCCTGATGTTACTGTAATGATCTGCTTGCTGGGAAAGATAATGGATAGTAAAATACTCTCATTGATGTTTATGGCTTGCCGACCTGTTTTACTAACTAATATTTAAATATGAGATATATACAAATATTGAAGCATGCTACTGTACATCTGAATATATTACGACCCTGGGTCTCATTTGTATGAATCCATCCCTGTGTCTGTCCCGTCTATTAAACTGGTTATATACTTCCTATATCTTCTTAAGTGTTAAAACATATCCATAATGAGGTGTGATATCTCTTAAGGTATGTTTTGTGCTAAGCTCATCTGTTTAGCTATCCAAATGGTGTCTACTATAGCATTCTGCATTTAGGGAACCAACTTAGATCTTATTAAGTCATGGTTCCTGTTGCACTCTGTGTGTTATGTCTGCATATGTCGATATGCATAGGGTATGATTGGGCATTAAAATGGTTAAAGGGTTCAGTTGAAAGGATTTGAATAAGCTTTGTATGTACAAGATGTCTATGCTCTCTGATAAGTTGTACACGTGTGTCTAAATTGCCTATTATAAGTATGTGTTCATTGTACCTCGGTTTCTAAATTGTCCATGCCAATCATTTTCTAGTGACTGAAAGCACACCTTTAGAAGTAGTCTTGAATACTTGCACCTGTGTCTAAGTTGGCCCTTCTGTGAAAATTGGAAATGTTATGTTTGGGGCTTATGTCTATCCCCCTTCTACTGCCTACATCTGGCCAGTATAGTTTCAGCCTGTTTGAGCAATTATTGTGGCAGATATGCAGGTATACTATATGTGTACCTGACGGTCCCCCATCTGTTTACTTGATTAAATGACTTCAAGAATAAGAAAGTCACTTCTTATTGCCTACTTGCTTATCACTTGAAATAAAATCGTTTGTCTTTCTGTATTTCAATGTTAAGATCGAATCTTGGGCAGTATGTATTATGGGCTCATATCCCTAAGTGCATGTGGTAAAACTGGATTGGAAAATTTGTTCTAGCCTAGGACAGTTTCTGGACCACTGTGGAGTATTGAATATTTGTGTGAACTTTAGCTTCAATGACTCAAATATATTTGGATATATACTAATCTTTATCTTTCTTTTCTTTTTTACATGAAACGCATTGGAGCAACAAGAGTCTCATGGCGAGACTCATCGTGGCAAATTAGTACCCGCATCTATGTGCATCTCTCTATCTGCATCGGAATTCCAAAGCCGCAGGCGAAAGACATCGCCATCCTTCGAGTCCTTTATATTATTTTCTACCCCGCCCCCATTCATTTATTTATTGTAAATTAATTGTTTAACATTATACTAATTAGTAGAATAGTTGGAATAATTAAATCTTGAACCAATAGATTAGTAAGTAGTTGGACATTAGAAATGTATTCCCTTTAATTTAATTCTTGCAGGCTTGCCACGACCAAAACTTTGCCAAATGATAACCGTCCCTTGCACTAGGCCACATAAATTAAATTTTTCAAGTAAGTGCATGCATTTAACTTATAAATTAGTTTCGCGTCACTTATTTATAAATAAAAGTAAATGAACACTTTTAAACTCTACATTATAAAATGCATGCATCTATGATAAATCAATTTTACACCATCTCTTATAAATAATATAAATACCTCTAGCACCTTAGCATCTTTTCTATTTAGCACCCTCGACATTTCTGACAAATTTTTCTATTTAGCACCCCTTGGCATTTTAAAATCTTTAAGTCTTTTAAACATTTTAGCACTTTTATCATTTTCTAACACTTTTCCAAGTAGGAGCCCTTCTAGCATTTAATACCTTTAGCAAACTTTTGCCCTTTTAAGCACCTTTTAAACATTTTAACACTTTTAGCATTTTTATTAAACAGGAAGAGCTTTTACTTTGCATTTTAAAACATAATAATTACCCTAGGTTTGGCAGGACAACCGCAAGTTAGCGGATCTTAGAGGGTGCCTAACCCCTTCCCTCTAGATTAATAAAGAACCCTTGCCCGGAATCTCATTAAGTTAGCAGACCATTAAAATGGAGTTAATGTTTACTTTAAACTAGTTAAACATTTAGGTGTCCTAATTCACCCAATTAATTAGGTGGCGACTCCGCGAACCCTTTAGCATTTTAGCACCCTTTTAAACTTTAGCATCTTTAGCATTCTAGCAACTCTTTTGCAATTTTAGCATCCTTTTTTGCACTTTTAATACTTTTAACCTTTTAAGCTTTTTGAACATTATTAGCATTTATTCTATTTTATTTTCTAACCTTTTATTTGAGCAGGAGTTTAGAAAATAAATGCCGCGGCCGAAAAAGGGCGCGACACTAGGTTTGGCAGGACAACCGCAAGTTAGCGGATCTTAGAGGGTGCCTAACCCCTTCCCTCTAGATTAATAAAGAACCCTTACCCAGAATCTCACTAAGTTTAGCAGACCATAAAATGGAGTTAATGTTTTACTTTAAACTAGTTAAACATTTAGGTGTCCTAATTCACCCAAATTAATTAGGTGGCGACTCCGCGAACCCTTAGCATTCTAGCAACCCTTTAGCATTTTAGCACCCTTTCAAATTTTAGCATCTTTGCAATTTAGCATCCTTTTTTAAAATCTTTAAGCCTCTTAAAACCTTTTAGCATTTTATTATTTATTCTCTAACATTTTTGCATTTTATTAAGCAGGGCTCGCTATTTATTTTATAAATGCCGCTAGAAAAAGACTCGGCGGGTCAAGACAACAAAAATTTAATATGGAATGTAAATAACGTCAAGAAATGTGATCATAACTGTACAAAAGAATGACAAGGACAAGTATAAAAAGTACATACCAGATCCTGCCGTGTCATTACCACTTATGAACTTAATTTCACATCAATACCTTTTCCATTCTATTAAGAGTTATAGCCATATCTTACGTACTTACTTAGGAGAAGTCATTAAGTTCATCTCTATCTAACTTACTTATCTTTCATAACATAGTCCGGCCCATTACGGAGGACGATATACTACCCTACCAATCCAGGACGCGATCAAGTCACACAAAAATAGCAAAGCGTGCCCGTGGAATCCCCCATCACTGTCGACAGCTAAAAGTGTAAAACATAACCATGGGTCTCACGCCCATAATATCAATCAAAACAGGTGGTTTAACGTCTTGGGGCTTGCCCCTCATTTATACTCTTACCCTGGAGAAGGTGATAAAGGTCGTTGAGAATGGGTATAACGCCTGGGGCTTGCCCCTCATTTATACTCTTACCCTATCTCAACCTAATGACAAATAACACATAAAGCAGTGGTGCAGTGGCCTTGGGATTTACCCTCACTTATACTCTTACCCCGGAGGTGGTATAACGTCTTGGGCTTGCCTCATTTATACTCTTACCCTAACTCAACCTACCATCATACATAACATAAGCACTACCGACTTATCATACATAACATAAGCACTACCGGCTTATCATACATAACATAAGCACTACCGGCTTATCATACATAACATAAGCACTACCGGCTTATCATACATAATATAAGCAAGTTAAGAAATCCCCTAACTTCTTATTAGCTTGTTCATATACACTCTCATTTTTTGTTTACTTAAGACACTAACATGTCATTATAAAATCCGGGAATTTAACCCAACGTACTACGTGCCTCTACTCCTTTAAAATGATTCTCTTTCAAACAAAACTTCCAAGATACTAATAACCGTAGTATCAAGTCATATCTACTTTTCACGACAAGTCACAATACTTTTTAGAAATACAATTATAGGCTTCTAAATCAAGTGACTTCTTTATTAAAAACCTTAAGCAATTGGTACCTTTAAACCAATTTGCCCTTACCTAATACAAGTTATTCCTTTGATTACTTTACTAGAGAAAACCATTCTCTTAATCTTCCATAAAGCCGTTATAACCGACTTCCCATAAAGCCGTTATAACCCTTTATGGTTTAGACTAACACGTTCCTTTTATAACCAAGAGATTTATACTTTCAAATCAATTCTCTTAACTTTCAAAAAAACTTCAAGTCTCTTAACTTTTAAGAAAACAAGTTTCAAGTCTTAAAAGCTTCATACGTAAACTCTTTCAAAATTAGTAACAAATCTTTGGTGCGTCGTGAATAAGTTATACTTATTTATAACTATTTTAATCAAGTAGCCATGATCTAGAAAATGTAATACAATTTTGTCTTATCTTAGCTTCTATGCAGATGGAGAATTCTACTTGTTTTAACACAATTAATTGTCATTACATTTTCCTTTATTAACGCTGCAATGGCTTGTTCGATACTTATTCTTATTCGTGCCGTAAATTAGCCAAGTCAACTTGGCTCCAAAATACCTCCTAACGACTCTTACCAACATCCCCCATAAGACTTGGTAAGAACTTAGGATAACTTATACATAACCTTTACGTAGAGTAAATCGACATACATACCTCTTAACTTTTAAGAGTAGAAGGAATCATGAAATAGTACTACATGTATATTCCATACATAGAATCATGTCAAAAGAAGGAAGAGGTTCACATACCTCGCGACGATTATCGACAAGAGCAAAAGCTCCAAAGTACTTCCACTCGAGCTATTCCATTCTTCAAGTAGGATACGCTATACTTAGTACATCAACCTATAATGGTCACCATACGTCCATTAACCTCTTACTTCACGTAGAATATTCTAGGTGCTAAGTCGCTAAATTCTACGGAAAATCTGACAAAGACCTCCTTTGTTTTTACTAACTTCACACCTTTTTCAAGGCCGAATACAATAACCAAACAGCCTCAATTGGCTCACAACAATATAGAAGGTATTCCAATGCAAATGAATAACTAAACAACCCCAATTGGCTCACAATTTAGAAAGTAGTTCAATACAAATGAATAACAAACTAAAAGTCCAAATTCGGCCACCTTGAGTTCAACCAAACCAATTCTTATCAAATTTCCATTTCAATCCAAATTGGTAGCATAACATGATATCAAGTCGCATTTGATTATAACAATCCATAATCTCTAAGTAGGTAACATGCGACGATTTCTAACTACGACCAACTTGAAATCCAACTTCAAATGGCTAATGTGTCATTTCGGTTCTTAGGCTACAACAATTCATAACACTTATAAAACTTCAACACATATGCTTCATGCTAGTAAAATGTAAGGCTAACAACAATACATAATCTTATAACACTTAAAGAGAACAAAATTATACCTCAACGAATCTCAATCTAACTTCCAAACCCGAAGTCGCTCCTTAGCAACTTAGAGTCTCTTCAAGACACTTCAATCCGCTACTTGAGACCCTTAGAACAATACCAACAACTTTCCTTCAAACCTCCAATCCAAAACCTAGAAAGCCACTAGGTTTTCACTTTGCGACTAATACGAAAACTCTCTTTTTCCGGGATTTTTCTTGTCGCGCCCATTTTCGACCGCGACATTTTATTTTCTAAACTCCTGCTCATTTTAAAAGGTTAGAAAATAAAATAATAAAAATGCTAAAAGAAAGTTAAAGAAATGTTTAAAGTATTAAAAATGCTAAAGAAGTTTTAAAGCTAAAGGGTGCTAGAAGTGCAAAAGATGCTAAAATGCTAAAGGCTAAAATGCTAAAATTGCAAAAGATGTTTGAAAGCTTAAAAGGTGCTAAAGGTGCAAAAAGGGCTAAAGTTCAAAAGGGTGCTAAAAGAAAAAAGAAAGATGTTAAAGGATGCCAAAATTGCAAAAGAAGCTAAAAGTGCAAAAGATGCTAAATGCTGAAGGGTTGCTAGAATGCTAAGGGTTCGCGGAGTCGCCACCTAATTAGTTTGGGTGAATTAGGACACCTAAATGTTTAACTAGTTTGAAGTAAAACATTAACTCCATTTTAATGGTCTGCTAAACTTAATGAGATTCTGGGTAAGGGTTCTTTATTAATCTAGAGGGAAGGGGTTAGGCACCCTCTAAGATCCGCTAACTTGCGGTTGTCCTGCCAAACCTAGGGTAATTATTATGCTAAGAGGGTAATGCATGTTTTTAAAAGATGATGCAATTATTTTATAAAAGAGTACATTTTTTATAAAAGGATTTATAAGACTTATTGTATACCTGTAAAATTAGTCTTTTGAGTGAAGGCATGCATTTGTAAAGCATTATAAGTGCATATGAAAAAAAGCATGCATTTATCTTTAAAGTTGATTTATTGATTAAAGGTATGCAATTACTTTAAAAAAATATTTTTTATATGTGGCATATTGCAAAAGAGATTTAATATTATTTGATAAAAGGTTTAGACACGCATGTAAAGCCTAAAACAATTAACTTAAAGGGAAGCAAATTTCTAGTATCCAACTACTTGCTAATTTATTGATTCAAGATTCAATTATTCTAAGTGTCCTAATAATTAATGTAGACAAATAATTACAACAAATAATAGGGGAAGGATATGAATTAATAAATGACTCGAGGAAACGGCGAGGCCATCTCGCCCGCGGCTTTGAATTTTGAGGCGGAGATGAAGATGCACATAGATGTAGGTCCTGGTTTGTTGCAGCTTGTGATGAGTCTCGCCATGAGACTCTTCGTTTTACTCCGATGCATTTCATGTAAAAAGGAAGAAGATAAAGATTAGTATACACTCAAGGCCATATTAATAAAGCAAGTAAGATGGCACATTTATATAAACGTAAACATATATGTGTTTTGTTACTCACAAATCCAAGTAGATTAAAGGGCCCAGTAATGATACAGTAAGAGACATAAGTCTAAATTATAGTTCGCAGTAAACCGCCCCACTAAGTGTGAACCCCGAACCTCATTATGCAATAGGAACACACAAGTAAACATGTTGACAGTCAAATCCTAATCTCCCAGGACACTTTCATATACTAGCTATACTATATTCAAACATGTAGGAACATAGAGGAAGACAAGCAGCATTTTGGCTTTAGCTAATATGCAAGGATGTGCTACAACCCGAGGAATCAATTAAATGGCATGATAAAACACACTGACATCTGAATCGCTCCAAACTTCTCAACAATAAGTCATTTAACACGATTATTTACGGACATCGCATCTAACTTAACACACTTATTATATGAATATGGTCACCGCACCAACGAGTATAGCTTATCAAGGTATAACATAATTTAACAAGGATGCATTGTGCCGATACAGATACTATTTATATAGAAGATCCTAAGACAAATTCATCAGGAATATTAGACTGTGATTTAACAGAGATGTACTGATTCTATGGATGCCAAGATACCAAAGAAATGTCATTCTTTAGAACAATTTAGTTTCAAATGGTGCAAAGTGTTGATCCACACATCATCTAGACAACTCACATAGTCACACACATCAAAATAAAACAATACACATAGTATCATTATCAGAATCACAGTAAACTAGGCAAAACACCACGTTTGGATTTAATAGTCACCAATTAAATGAGTAATAAACTCAGCGAAACTAAATCAATTCACACAAACAGTGCAATAAGCCATATTTAAAAGGCAAAATAATTGATTTTACCTCTCCGCAAATGACCGAGGCAAAGATATCAAGTCGTCGATCCACTCGGAGATTTTGTGTTATGCGATTTGAAAGGGAAACGAAGTTTTCGGGTGATTTGCTTCTGAATTTCTACTTTTGTGCTATCGGGTCTAAGGTTGTGTGAAACTAGTGTTTGAGGGTGTTCTTGCTTGTGTGGAGTGATTAACTGATGCTAAAGGATATTAAGACTGATTTCCGATACCTACTGATTGCTTTGTTTTTCTGGATGTTGATCGATATTCTAGAGATTATTGAATGTCTCCTCCCATTTGCATGTGCCCATTGGAACCATTTATAGCCCCATTGGGTTCTAAGTTGGTAAGTAATCGGTACTGACTTGTGCGATTTCATACTGATTCTTGACGAAATTTGCGCTGATTTGTCAGTGATTTCGAACGCTTTTAGGAAGGATATGGTAAGGAATGAGATGTCTGGGGTGCGTATGTAAAAGGAACCCCCGGATTCTCCGGCGAGAATCGCGGGGGCTGGGGGCGTGGGTGCTGGCGGCGGTTGCTAGGTACTCTAGGGCAGCGTTTTTTGGTGGACGATGGGGAGGTGAGGGAGAGAAAAGAGGGCTGAGCGTCTTTTTCGCGAGTCGGTGATAAAAGAAATAAAGCGGTCAGGTATGCGGGTAAGGATAAAGTGGCTGTATGTGGCCGCGTAGATTGGGCTAAGAGGGTAGTATGAAGGCTGGGTAGAATTAGGAGTTTAATTAGTTTTTTTTTTTTTTAGGCTAGTTAATTAATTAGCTAATTAATTCTAGGCAAGTGTATTAATTAATTAGTGATAACTTAAATTAACAAATGTGATTAAAATAATTAGGTGCTTCATTAATCTAATTGTTATAATAAATAAATCGCGCTATTTAATTAATGCTTAATACTTTAGAATGCGACGCTATTATTTAAAATTTTATTGTTATGCATTATTGCGAAGTTAAATTAAAATTGCATTGAGTTTATATTAAATTACTTAAATGCTGAATGCAAGTACGATATTTAAGAATTGTTTAAAGCTTTTATAAATGCGACGCTATTAGATCGTGTATTTAGAAAAAATTGATTTTAAATGATTACTAATTAATGCGGCTATGCTACGACCTGACGTTATCGCTAAATTATTTATTTTATGCATTTATTAATTATTTAAGAATTACGACAAAGCTTAAAGTTAATAAATGCGGGCGCGGGACTCTAAGTGCTTAAAACTCTACGTAAGACGCGATATCATTATTAAATTATTATTTATGCCTGTATTTATGTTTTATTGCTGCATTTTATTATAAAATTATTTTTTACAAAAATTAGTCTAATTTTATAGCTAATGACTGGACGGGAGGGTCAAAATTGGGTGTCAACAGATGTCCCTCTTTGTATGGAGATGATGGAAGAATCTTCGGACAAAGACGTTGACTTATAGCCAATTTTGTCTCGATCTTCGATTGCAAAAATCTTTGGCGGTAAAAGGCGACGCAAAAATCAAAAAGCGTCCCGAGGTCGAGTTATGACGACACCGATACCATGGTCTAAACACCGCGCGCTAACGTGGACTTAAAGCCCCGGTGTCGAGTTATGACGACACCGGGCTACCATGGTCAAAACACCGGCGGGCTAACGCGGGCTTAAGATGTCCCGATGTCGAGTTATGATGACCTTTGGGCTATGTCAAAAAGTAAAAGAATATATCCGCTTGAACACAGGGTGTCTGCTATGGCTTGTGGTCTTTGGGTTCTATGGTGATGTGGAGCGAGTGGGCCACGCTGAGGCCGCTACGCGATCGTTGGGAAGGTTGGCCCCAAAGATTGCCGGTTATTTGTAAGAAAATCCACGTTGTGCTCCTGCTGCTGCATGCTAAGACTTGAACAAACGGTTAGTGCATAACTGCTAAGGCAAAATAATTTTAAAAACAATGTAACTGTGAATAGAAAAGATTATCCCGCAAAACGCGATGCCTGTTGTGTTGATGCGATTTTGCGAATGCTGTGATTTTCGTCCTTGCACAGACGTGTTGCGATTGTGAACGCGGGTATATTGTCCTTGCTGCAATTGTCCCTGTGTACTAAAGCTCAAGAAAGAGTTAGTGCATAACTGCTAAGACAGAATAATAAAGATGCGTAGAAATGCAATTTCGGAGTATAGAAATCGCCTGCGTGATATCGCGATGATGGCGTCGTTTTGGACTTGGCGTCGTTTCGGACTTGTATGCGTTTTTGGACGTGGCGTCGTTTTGGACGGAGTCGTTTCGGACTCGAGTCATTTTGGACTTGTCGTCGTTTTGGACTTGTCGTTTTTGACGTGGCGTCGTTTGGACGCGAGTCGTTTCGGACTGAGTCGTTTTCGGACTCGACGTCGTTTTTGGACGTGGTGTCGTTTTCGGACTTAGCGTCGTTTTCGGACGTGGCGTCGTTTTCGGACGCGGAGTCGTTTTCGGACTCGACGTCGTTTTTGGACGTGGCGTCGTTTTCGGACTTAGCGTCGTTTTCGGACGTGGCGTCGTTTTCGGACTTGGCGTCGTTTTTGGACTTGGCGTCGTTTTCAGACTTGGCGTCGTTTTTGGACTTGTTGCTGCTGCTCGCAGATCAAGCTCGAGGAAGAGTTAGTGCATGCTTCTAAGACGTAATAATAAAGCATGACTGATAAAAATGCAATTTTGAGCACAGAGAAACTCTTCCGTATGTAATATGCTGATGATGGCGTCGTTTCGGACTTCTTTGTCTTGATAACGCCGTTATGCGGGCGTGTTCTTCTTGGCGTCGTCGTGTGGACTTGCTGATCACGTCGTTGTCTGGACGTGTTGCTGCTGGCGTCGTTGCGTAGACTTATTGTCCGATAACGTCATTGCACGGGCGTATTCTTCTTTGGCGTTATTGCGTGGACTTCGATCACGTCGTTGTGCGGGCGTGTTGTTCTTGATAACGCCGTTGCTGGACGTGTTCTTTGCTCGCGTAGAATAAATGCTCCCGCAAGCTAAGCGAGAAAACGTTAGTGTATACCGTTTAAACCAAATGATAAATATATATGAGAAGTGCAATTTTAGGGGTAGAGATGTAAGTCCCGATATGTGAATCTTTGAGATGTTGTGGGTCTTTGAGATGTCGTTGTTGTGTGCGAATTTGACTTTGTGTCAGCGATGCGCTCGGCTTTGTTCTTGAACTTTGAGTTTTATTGCGATTCTGCTTTCTTTCTTCTGCTTTCTAGTATTTTATTCGCTAATATGAAGAACTTTGTTGTATCCTCCGCTAATATGAAGGACTGCGCCAAAGAAAGTTTTGTGAGTTTGGGGAGGGCGGTTGATCCGCGTTGACCTTAGACTCTTGATGCTCGGATGCTGTCTTGTTTGGACTCATCACCCGCACAGTTTCTACCTTGTCCCGATTTTGAAAAGGGTGTTTGGCACGGGTCTCAATGGAGTTGCTTGTATGTTATGTGCATTCTTGTTATTTTAGCACGAAGGAAAGTTTCCTAATGGTGTGGCCGGCCGATTTAGGCGCCACGTATCCCCACGAGGAATCAGTCATGACGTAGTTCATTACAAGTGAAATTGGGTAAAATTAAAATTTCTAGATGTGGGACCGGCGAGACGGCCGCCACGTATCCGCGAGGAATCGGGTCAAACGTAGTTCCATTACATATAAAGGGCAAAATGCATTAACCGACTATTTCGGGACTCGGCGGGCGGCGAGCACGAGTCCATTTCTTCTTGCTTTGTGTCTTCGATGGCTGAGTCTTCGTGGGACCATCTTGCAGCGCCTGTAGACGAATGACCTATTCAATAGTTAAACAATCTCGGCATGAGCAACTCCTTTCTCTGGCGGTTGGTTGATGATTCAACTTTCTTCCTTTACTGGTGGCGTAGTAATCCCTTCCGCATCGCCTTCTTCATTTTCAGCTATCATGCTAACATGGGCATCTTCATAACCCTGTGAAAGTTATTGTTTGCATTGAGAGGACCATCTTTCACCGAATGACTCCTCGCCGATTAACTCCTCTATTCGTCGCCGAGGTATAACAATTTCGATGTCGTGTCATACCTTGCCGGAGTGGTATGCATGATGTTTAGTTTTATCGTGCCTCGGGAGGTAGGCACAGGGGTATTTACGAATTGGATGGAGTAATCCTGCGGCTTTCAGCTTCTCATACACTTGGGCTATGGGTTCGGCTAAAGGTGTATAGGTTTTTGTCGGTTTTCTTTCGGCATCTATGCGGGGTTTGGGTCCGTTTGGAGTGCGGGTTCGTGATTGTGGTGAGTATTTTGGGTATGCTGGTTGGGTATGGTAAACAGGATATGGGGTAGCGCAGTGCTGATAATATGACTGTGGATTTTGAGTGTTTTGGTAAGAAGGCGGTGGGCTTTGATATATTGGATGTTGTTCTGGCCTATGCTCCTGAATGACCATGATGGAGGTGCATCTCTTCTCCTCTGGGAGGTACCTCCGATGGAATTTGGTACCTTTGCTCTGCTGGTTGCTGTAGCTGTCAAGTTTGTAATCCTGCTGTCTTAATGCCTTCTTCCACGGTCGCCATTCTACGACTTCTGCAAAACTTCGCCAATTACACCGATCATTCTTTCATAATATGTCGCGTCTTTTAGCGATCGACGACAAAGGTGGTCATTTCGCTCTGCCGTTGGAGGTGGACCTTGGCTTCTGACCGCCACCTCATGGCGTATTCCCTGAAAGTTTCTGTGGATTTCTTTTCAAGCTTCATAAGATAAAATCTGTCCAGGACAGTGTCAGTGTTGAATCTAAATCTATCCATGAAATCTTGTGCCATGGCATTCCAACTGTCCCATTTTCGAGGGTCTTGGCATGTGTACCAGTCCAGCGCCTCGCCGGTTAGACTCCTGATGAATAGCTTCATGATGATTGCTTGATTTTTACCAACTCCAATCAATTTATCGCAATATGACCTTAGATGAGCTCGAGGGTTCCCCTTTCCATCAAACATGTCAAATTTGGGCACCTTGTACCCCATAGGTAATTCAACGTCGGGGTGCATGCATAAGTCTTCATATTCTAAACCTTCCTCCCCCTTGTTCATCTGAATGCTTTTGAATGCCTTTTTCAAGCTACGAATTTCTTTTGCCACATTTTCATCAGCTCTAGCTCGGGTCTGCCGCTCCATTTCCTTGTATTGATCTGTCTCTTGAGATGATGCATGCACAATAAATGGTTGGCTTTCGGTCGGATGTGTTAATCCCTCATATTGTTTGTGTGCCATCTGCTCGTATTGGGTGGCTTGGCAATTTGGGTTGAGTCGGGAGATATAAGTAGGTGGAGGTTGAGATGTGTGTGTAGTGAACGGATCATTTTGGAGGTCGGCTTGCAAATTGACCGGGCGAGTGACATTTTGGTGTGAGCTGGTATGTTGCGGCCTCTGCGGGGAGCTTTGGGGAAGTGGAGGCTCAGGGGCTTGTGATACGATTGCATTTGTCCCTTGCTCTGGGAGTGGTGCATTCAAGCTAATAGCGGAGTTTGTGATGTTTGAGCCTTTCTATTTCGCCGCATGATTTCCATTTCTTTGCAATAGTGTGGCGAGTGTTGATCATTGGTGTTTTACGCTTCGACGCCTCTGCATCCTCTACATGAACGGGGATGAGTCCTAAGTTGTTTCGTCCGTCTTACGGATTAGTCATTGGATGATTGTGCCTACTAGTCAACGCGAATCAACCTTTTGGGGAATAAGCTAGGCAAAAAATAAACCTTTAACAAATGAAGCAAACCAAGTTAGTATAATATGCAAAAGCTGCGGGCAATATATACGAATAAGCAAATTGCAAATCAAGTGCGTGTTCTAACATGTTTGGGACCTCTTTATGCCAGAGGTAGGCCTAAACGCCAGATATGCGAGATTATGATAAATTTGTCAAAGTCGTCCAACTATAATGCCTTTGTTGGAAATGGCGACCAAACGACGGTGCACTTTCCCAATTTCAGCATGTCATGATTGGGTTTGGATTTGTCTGTCATTGCCACGCTACACATAATATCTTTGGTTGGTCGTTGGGTTGAGAAACCCGTCGACAAGTTTGGTGTCTTCCTAATTGTGGTGTCGATGCCAGGACCGACCAGCACTAAGGTAAATGCACGTATGCCTAAAATAAAGGGTGGTATAGCTCTATCTTAAGTTTGCTAAGATTTGGCTTTTACGGGCCTTGAGTTCGGCGGACAACTCGAGTGAGAAGGCTACGCGGTGATCGACGACCGATCTAACTCACAAGCAGCGCCAACTCTCTTAAAATTTGGGTATTTGAAGAAATTTGCGGTCTGTGAAGCACACCAAATACGTGAGTGTGTGATTGTGTGAATTTCCCAGAGTGGAAGAAATATGAGCGGAATGCCAGTTTAAGGAAAGCAGTAAAGCAGGTAGCAATCAAAAATAAACAAAATACAACACACAAAAATTAAATGCCAAAGTAATTGCCAAATAATTATCCTAGATCTGTTGTGGTTAAGAACCTAAATTCCCCAGCGGAGTCGCCATTTCTGTCGCGCCCATTTTCGACCGCGACATTTTATTTTCTAAACTCCTGCTCATTTTAAAAGGTTAGAAAATAAAATAATAAAAATGCTAAAAGAAAGTTAAAGAAATGTTTAAAGTATTAAAAATGCTAAAGAAGTTTTAAAGCTAAAGGGTGCTAGAAGTGCAAAAGATGCTAAAATGCTAAAGGCTAAAATGCTAAAATTGCAAAAGATGTTTGAAAGCTTAAAAGGTGCTAAAGGTGCAAAAAGGGCTAAAGTTCAAAAGGGTGCTAAAAGAAAAAAGAAAGATGTTAAAGGATGCCAAAATTGCAAAAGAAGCTAAAAGTGCAAAAGATGCTAAATGCTGAAGGGTTGCTAGAATGCTAAGGGTTCGCGGAGTCGCCACCTAATTAGTTTGGGTGAATTAGGACACCTAAATGTTTAACTAGTTTGAAGTAAAACATTAACTCCATTTTAATGGTCTGCTAAACTTAATGAGATTCTGGGTAAGGGTTCTTTATTAATCTAGAGGGAAGGGGTTAGGCACCCTCTAAGATCCGCTAACTTGCGGTTGTCCTGCCAAACCTAGGGTAATTATTATGCTAAGAGGGTAATACATGTTTTTAAAAGATGATGCAATTATTTTATAAAAGAGTACATTTTTTATAAAAGGATTTATAAGACTTATTGTATACCTGTAAAATTAGTCTTTTGAGTGAAGGCATGCATTTGTAAAGCATTATAAGTGCATATGAAAAAAAAGCATGCATTTATCTTTAAAGTTGATTTATTGATTAAAGGTATGCAATTACTTTAAAAAAATATTTTTTATATGTGGCATATTGCAAAAGAGATTTAATATTATTTGATAAAAGGTTTAGACACGCATGTAAAGCCTAAAACAATTAACTTAAAGGGAAGCAAATTTCTAGTATCCAACTACTTGCTAATTTATTGATTCAAGATTCAATTATTCTAAGTGTCCTAATAATTAATGTAGACAAATAATTACAACAAATAATAGGGGAAGGATATGAATTAATAAATGACTCGAGGAAACGGCGAGGCCATCTCGCCCGCGGCTTTGAATTTTGAGGCGGAGATGAAGATGCACATAGATGTAGGTCCTGGTTTGTTGCAGCTTGTGATGAGTCTCGCCATGAGACTCTTCGTTTTACTCCGATGCATTTCATGTAAAAAGGAAGAAGATAAAGATTAGTATACACTCAAGGCCATATTAATAAAGCAAGTAAGATGGCACATTTATATAAACGTAAACATATATGTGTTTTGTTACTCACAAATCCAAGTAGATTAAAGGGCCCAGTAATGATACAGTAAGAGACATAAGTCTAAATTATAGTTCGTGCAAACTGCCCCACTAAGTGTTGAACCCCCTGAACCTCATTATGCAATAGGAACACACAAGTAAACATGTTGACAGTCAAATCCTAATCTCCCAGGACACTTTCATATACTAGCTATACTATATTCAAACATGTAGGAACATAGAGGAAGACAAGCAGCATTTTGGCTTTAGCTAATATGCAAGGATGTGCTCTGACAGGAATCAATTAAATGGCATGATAAAACACACTGACATCGGCAATCGTTCCAAACTTCTGAACAATAGAAGTCATTTAACACGATTATTTCTGGACATTGGCATCTAACTTAACACACTTATTATATGAATATGGTCACCAGACCAACGAGTATAGCTTATCAAGGTATAACATAATTTAACAAGGATGCATTGTGCCGATACAGATACTATTTATATAGAAGATCCTAAGACAAATTCATCAGGAATATTAGACTGTGATTTAACAGAGATGTACTGATTCTATGGATGCCAAGATACCAGTGCAAATGTCATTCTTTAGAACAATTTAGTTTCAAATGGTGCAAAGTGTTGATACACACATCATCTAGACAACTCACATAGTCACACACATCAAAATAAAACAATACACATAGTATCATTATCAGAATCACAGTAAACTAGGCAAAACACCACGTTTGGATTTAATAGTCACCAATTAAATGAGTAATAAACTCAGCGAAACTAAATCAATTCACACAAACAGTGCAATAAGCCATATTTAAAAGGCAAAATAATTGATTTTACCTCTCGGCAATGACAGGCAAGATCCCTTTCGCACAACTCAAGATCTTTGACTTGAGATTGGACACTTTTAGCTTAGTAATAATTTTTTTTCCTTTCCTTTTTTTATTTTTTTTTTTGAACTGATGAACTTTGAATTAGTTCTTGTCATATTACGGAACTAATTCTCTTTTTAACTTTCTGTCATGTTTCGAACCATTGAATATAAATATAAAGTGCATGCTTATGGTTATTATTCTTTGAGATCTATCCTCGAATCTGTGAGTTGTATGAAATGCTAAACTACAACTTACTATATTTATATTAATATATGATTTCTAATCGTCGGATCAGGGAATACGCTGTTGTAAGTAGACGGGTCTCAGCTTTGCCTTTAATATGATGAAATTGGGGAGATTAGATTCGTTAGAGAGGCTGAAGAACAATACAAATTTAATTTTTCTACGTTCTTTTTTAACTAGGTTTCATCCTTAATCCTCCTATATATCATTCTATCGAAGAACATAAAGGTTAAAGGGTTGAGTTGAGAAGTTTATATAAAAATCTAGTTTATATAAACACTAAATCTGAATATAAAAGAACAAAAGTAGTAAGTAATGCAATAAAAAAGTAAGCGATAAAGTAATATATTACATGTAGTAACCATTCTCATCACATCCAAATTAATATATTATTTAATTAGCTTTTTAACTATTTAAATCTTTATATTTAATTACAATCAAAACAATCAATCAATAAATCAAAAAAAATAATCGTACTGATACCCACCCTAATCCCGACGACGATATATACTTGATTATAAGGCTATCATACGAGATTATACGCATTTATACATGCGATCGATTAATGCGCTTGCGTTACGCATCAATATCAAGTCGTCGATCCACTCGGAGATTTTGTGTTATGCGATTTGAAAGGGAAACGAAGTTTTCGGGTGATTTGCTTCTGAATTTCTACTTTTGTGCTATCGGGTCTAAGGTTGTGTGAAACTAGTGTTTGAGGGTGTTCTTGCTTGTGTGGAGTGATTAACTGATGCTAAAGGATATTAAGACTGATTTCCGATACCTACTGATTGCTTTGTTTTTCTGGATGTTGATCGATATTCTAGAGATTATTGAATGTCTCCTCCCATTTGCATATGCCCATTGGAACCATTTATAGCCCCATTGGGTTCTAAGTTGGTAAATGTCGATCTTGACAGGCGATTTCATACTGATTCTTGACGAAATTTGCGCTGATTTGTAAGTGATTTCGAACGCTTTTAGGAAGGATATGGTAAGGAATGAGATGTCTGGGGTGCGTATGTAAAAGGAACCCCAGATTCTCCGAGAATCGCGAGGTGGGCGTGGAGTCTGTGGCGGTTGCTAGGTACTACAGGCGTTTTTTGGTGGACGATGGGGAGGTGAGGGAGAGAAAAGAGGGCTGAGGGTCTTTTTTTTGTGGGCTGCTGGTGATAAAAGAAATAAAGGGCTGGGTATGTGGGCTGCGGGTAAGGATAAAGTGGGCCGGGTATGTGGGCTGCGGGTAGATTGGGCTAAGAGGGTAGTATGAAGGCTGGGTAGAATTAGGAGTTTAATTAGTTTTTTTAGGCTAGTTAATTAATTAGCTAATTAATTCTAGGCAAGTGTATTAATTAATTAGTGATAACTTAAATTAACAAATGTGATTAAAATAATTAGGTGCTTCATTAATCTAATTGTTATAATAAATAAATGCGCGCTATTTAATTAATGCTTAATACTTTAGAATCGCGACTATTATTTAAAATTTTATTGTTATGCATTATTGCGAAGTTAAATTAAAATTGCATTGAGTTTATATTAAATTACTTAAATGCTGAATGCAAGTACGATATTTAAGAATTGTTTAAAGCTTTTATAAATGCGACGCTATTAGATGCATGTATTTAGAAAAAAATTGATTTTAAATGATTACTAATTAATGCGGCTATGCTACCTGACACGACGTTATCGCTAAATTATTTATTTTATGCATTTATTAATTATTTAAGAATTACGACAAAGCTTAAAGTTAATAAATGCGGGCGCGGGACTCTAAGTGCTTAAAACTCTACGTAAGACGCGATGTCATTATTAAATTATTATTTATGCCTGTATTTATGTTTTATTGCTGCATTTTATTATAAAATTATTTTTTACAAAAATTAGTCTAATTTTATAGCTAATGACTGGACGGGAGGGTCAAAATTGGGTGTCAACATTTCTATTGAGATACACTTACATAACACTCTTGAACCTTGGTTTAAAGTGTGGAGCTTATAGGACAAGAAACTAATTTTTTTCCTCCTTGTAGCACCCAAACCCGAGAGCACCATATATGGAGTCTTCAAATTCTTGGAAATTTTTCTAAGTGTTGGACAAAGTCTTGCTACTACTAGTATTATAAAGGGTAGTGGAGGGTCAAGATGCAACCATTTGGGTGGCTAGGATAAGCTCTTATTAAATATCAAGCTAATTGTCTCCTTTGACTTAGTCAAAATTGTCAAGCCACACTTGCAAGACTTGTTCATCCAAGACTAATGGTAAATGACCATTATGGGCATGCCTAAATTCGACCAAGGCATTACTAAGGGGGGTGACACGTGTCGCCCTCCCATTCGTCACAATAAAACGTTTTCCGACAATTTCATAATTCCGATAAATTCTTACAAGTCTCAAATCTTGTCACTTATGAGTTCTTACGTACGTTCTTAAAACATGTCCTGTAAAATACGGGGTGTAACAGTAACACTCTGACATGGCCTAGCACAACTTTCTCACGGACGAAGTGTAGGTCTATCTCAATATGCTTGGTTCGTTGATGTTGAACCGGATTATGAGAAAGATAGATGGCAGAGATGTTATCACAATACACAATAGATGTCTGACGCAAAGGACACTGAAGTTCTAACAGTAAATTTCTGAGCCAACAAATCTCAGCTACCACATTTGCAACGCCTCTGTACTCAGCCTCGGCACTGGATCGAGATAGCGTAGCCTGTCGGTTGGCAGACCAAGAAATCAGATTATCCCCTAAAAAACTGTCACGATCCGACCCCGGGTGTGTGACTAGTGTCGTACCTGCGCACCCCCTCTATTTCCCTCACAACATATATAAAATATAGGCCAATAAAATACTGAAGAACTGTATAAATAACAACAAGGCGAGCCGGTGAAGATGCCGCTATATAAACAAACGGGTACACCCCGATACATACAGTCATACAACAGGCCAAAAATAAGTACAACTCTCGTAAGTCCAGCCCACATATGAATACAAACTTCTAAGAGTTTGGACCTTATCTATGACGGGACAGGGCCCCGTCATACCCCTGAGTGTACAAAAACTTACAAAACAAGGGATCCATACCAAAAGATAAGCCTCCGGAGTAATGAAGTTTTTCCCAAAAACCGAACAGAGATCCTAAGAGCGAGGATCACCAACCTGTGTACCTACACCTGCGGCATGAAACGCAGCCCCCCGAGGAAAGGGGGTCAGTACGAAAGATGTACCAAGTATGTGAAACTGAAAGTACTGTAATGAAATCATAACAGTCCAAAATAAAGCAGGAGACATGTATGATAACCAAAATAACAGTACAACTGTGCCTTATCAATATGAAAGTAATGAGAGTCAATTCTTACCTTTTCAAAATATGCAAGTCATGCCAAAATCAGGGACTCCTACTCTCAGAATATGATATCACGGGACTCGAACCCGCACAAGTATAATGATATCATGGGACTCGAACTTACGCAATGTACAAATGGTAACCTGGGATTTGAACCCACATCATGGAGAGCTAATCCATGGAATGATGCGATGTCATGGGACTCGAACCCACCATACATCGAGAGTGGTCCATGGAATAATATGATGTCATGGGACTCGAACCCACCATACATCGAGAGATAGTCCATGGAATGATATGATGGCATGGGACTCGAACCCACCATACATTGATAATGTTACCGCCCCTTTAGTGAGGGACACGGTGATATAGGAATACAACACTTGCACGAAAGGCTATCATGAGCAAACGTATGCAAGTTAAAATACTCTTTGACTCTCATTAAAACACGTAGAATGAACTATCATTTTATAAACTCAAGACATTTTCATTTCATGTAAAATTAAGGACTTGTACCCCAAAAGTACTACGTACATCTATTCTTTATAAAGAGAATCATTTCATGCAATATTAGGGACTTGAACCCCAAAGTACTACGTACATTCATTCTTGTAAAAAGAATCCTTTATGTGATAAACCCCAATATACTAGCACTAGTAGTATCAAGGCACTTCCTCTTTTAAAATCAAGTTACTACACCTTTTAAATTCAACTCAAGGCTTTAAAATCAAGTAACTTCTACTTTCAACATTAAGGCACTTATTTTTTCAAGTCAAGCAACTCATCATTTTCCAATAAAGTAACTCCTATCTTTTAAAATCAAGTAAACTTGTACATTTCAAATCAAGTACTATAATGAATCCGATTTCATTTAAAATGTGTACGTCCACCGTACTACACATTTTATAAGGTTCATGCTCAAAGAAAGATAGGAAGAGTTCCACATACCTCTTCGGCTTAATTCACCTGCTACGTAGAATATGTCACTTGTAGTACTTCAACCTAAAATGACAATAGCATTTCTATCAACTTCAAGATTTCTAAGGTAGAATAATACCAAGTAAAGGGTCTCTTATTCTACGGAAAATTGGGCAGCACTTTCCATGTTTCTAAGTACTTTTCCACATTTTCCAAGGCCCGAATTCAAAAACCAACAAGTCACATTTAAGACACAATCAAAACAGCAACCAAAGGGGATTACATGCCAACTTGACGTGTAAAATTCTGCCCCACAATTATATAAAAGCGGTCTATAAAACAGTCCATAATTAACCAACATTAAGGGTTTAGGACTTTCATTAGTCATTTTACCACATTAAACATGCAAGTTGGTGGCTGATTTTCCAGCATATATATATGTCTAAAACAGTCCCAAAATTGCCCACAATATCCAACAATTTAAAGGGCCATTCTTGGCCACTACAACAACTACATATCCAAAGCCCTTTTCCTTAATTCCTTTTAATCCAATTCTCATTTCAACATGTTATATAAATCATATAAACTATCGGCAATAATATTTTCTTCATTATATAACATGCAACAAGTGAAAATAACCACAACAAGACTAACGAATTTTAATGGCCGAAACTGCCATATTTCGACCCCAACATCCAATATTGTCCAAACCTTTTTTAATCTTCTTTCTTTTTAGTACAAGCTCATTTATACGTTACTACAACATGTAATCTTCAATTACTTCAAGAGGAAAAATGATCATTACCTCAACTATGCCAAAACCGTCCAAGCTAAAGTCGGTCCTTAGGTTAGTCTTAACTCCTATTCTTCAAGTTTCAATCACATATATGTATCCATTAGAAGCTTATAACCAACTTCCCTTCACATTTCAACACCAAAAAGTTGAAGAACAACTCTAGGGTTTCAACCCTTTCTCACGGCTCAAAGGGATTTAAAAGGGCTTGGAGAGATTATCTTAGCTTAGCACTCCATTAGGGAGCTAATCTTGGATCAACAAACTAAATTTGGAAGATTTAAGAATTTTGCTCTTCGATTATTGGGCTTGGCCGAGAGCAACAAGGAGAAAAAGATATATTTTCTTGAAATGCTTCTAGGTGTTGGAGTCTTGCAAGCCTCTATGTATATATAATATCTATTGTTAGCAAGACAAGTGGATGGGGCACTTGACACCCTCTTATTAGTCCAAGTGTTGCCTCCTCAAAAATATCTAGATATTTTCCCAAAAATATCTCCATAAAAACGTGGACCCCTCAAAATTGTTAGATCCGATCCTTCATAATCATATACTAATCCCACAAATCAAATTTGAGAATCAAATTCCAAGTTATTAACTTTTTCCTTCACAACGTTACGAAATTATTCCTTAAGAAAAAATAATTTTTCTTTCGCTCCAAAATTTAAATTTTATTTCCTTACGTACGTTATCATATCATTTCTTTGAAAATACGAGGGATAACAAAAACACAAAAGCCAGAAGTGGAGCGTCGCGTGTCCAGACACCCTGCTCAATCTGCATCCGTATATGAAAGTAACTTGTCTGGTGCAGAGGGGTATAGGTGCAAACCATAATCAAAAGTGTCCTTAATGTATCGAATGATACACTTAAGAGCAGTGAAATGAGACTCTCCGGGGTATGCATGAATAAGCACACCTGCTGAACAACATAAGTTATGTCTGGCCTGACAAAGGTGAGATACTAGAGTGCACCTAGAAGCATGCTCGTGGAATACAACATCACTGTCAACATGTAACAAGTATAACATACAACTACCCGCACACTGTGCCTTTTTAACAATGAGAGTAAACTTTACATGCTTTAAAATAGGAAGCTTATGATCAATCTAGGGTCACCCGCCCGTAGTATCATTATGCAAACCTACTCCTGGGATTGTTTCACCCGCAAGGGTCTTGTGGACCCGCATAGGATAATTTGCCCCGTATAGGACTATTTCACCCGCTTAGGCCCTACGGGCACGCAATGAGCATATACGTCATACTCGCATCATGGGTAACAAATCCATGGAGATGTATAATGTCTTGGGGGTTTACCCCACAATTATACTCATAAGGTGTATAACGTCTTGGGGGTTTACCCTGCATTTATACTCAGGAGGTGTTTAACGTCTTGGGGGTTTACCCCGCATTTATACTAAGGAGGTGTATAACGTCTTGGGGGTTTACCCGCATTTATACTCATAACACTAGCACCAATGGCTATCATGAAAAACATATACAAGTTAAGATAATCTTTGACTCTCAACATCATAAAATGAATCAACCATCATTTTAACAAACCAAGACAATTTCCATGCCTTCTTTTTCAACAAATCAAGACAATACCATTTAGGCGAGCCGAAGTACTATCAAGGCACAAAATAGAATAACTATCATTTAAGCAAGCCAAAGTACTATCAAGGCACTAACACACCTTGCATTACTAAGAATTAAAGTCCATTACGACAATGTACGTGAGTCGTACATTCACTTTATGAACTAAATTTCCATTTTAGGAAAGCCCAAGTACTACATGTATCGCTAGGAAGTAGGATCCAATACATGTATCATTTTGAAACTATCATTTAGAAAATCGAGACACTTATCGTACCAAGTATCCTTCTAAGACAAGATTTTGGCAAATCAAGGCACTAGACCTCACGTGTTACTTTAAAACATCTTGAACATCAAAGTGTCACATATCATGTATTATATTAAGGACTTAATCATGGACATTCTCGCACGATTTCCTTAAAACATTTTAAATCATCCCTTGACTTTCCACTAAAACTTGTTATAACAAACTTCCCATAAAGCCGTTATAATCACTTCATTTTTAGACAACTAACGCACCATTACCTCTTTCCTTTTTATAAAAAACAAGGCATTATCATGCCACGTACGGAAATTGAACCCAAAGTACTTTGTACATCTATTCTTTATAAAAGAATCGGTTAATGAAATATTAGGGCGTTGGACCCAAAAGTACTTTCACCATTAAAACCAAGTTACTTACTTTTTAAAACTCATGTAACTTATACTTTTAAGACCAAGTAACTTATACTTTTCAAATCGAGTTACTACACATTTTCGAAATTCAAGTCCCAAGTACTTTCGAAAATCAAGCCTCATATACTTACAAAATTAATACTTTTATGAGCCGTGAATAGGTTATTCTCGTTTATAACGATCTTGTTAAATCAACCATGATCTAGAAAATGTAATACAATTTTGTCTTATCTTAGTTTTTATGCATATGGAGAATTCTACTTATTTCAATATAATTGATTGTCGATACATTTTCATTAACGCTGCAATGGCTTGTTTGATACATATTCTCATTAGTATAGTAATTTACCAAGGTCAACTCGACTCTAATACTTCCTAACGACTCTTACCAACATCCCCCATAAGACTTGGTAAGAACTTAGGAATATTCTAGACATGCCTTTAGCATAAAATTAATAACATGAATACTTCATATAACAAGACAAGTATACTTCAAGAATAAGTCATGTATACCCCAATAACAAGGCAAGTATACTTCAAGAAAATAAGTCAAGTATACTCCAAATAACAAGGCAAATATACTTCAAGAAACAAGTCAAGTATACTCCAAATGACAAGGCAAGTATACTTCAAGAATAAGTCATGTATACCCCAATAACAAGGCAAGTATACTTCAAGAAAATAAGTCAAGTATACTCCAAATAACAAGGCAAGTATACTTCAAGAAACAAGTCAAGTATACTCCAAATGACAAGGCAAGTATACTTCAAGGATAGTCATGTCGATAGAAGGAAGGAGTTCACATACCTCGTGACGACTAACCCATACGACAAGTAGCAAAATGCTCCGAAGTACTTCAACCTCATCGGCTATTCCTTAATCCAAGTAGACTATGCTACACACTACACCATTTTTCACCACTTCTTTACGTTACAATCACACACATGTAACTTCTACGAGTTTGTAATCATCTTATCTTCTTGTTGTTTTTCCAAAAAGTTCATAACAAGTTAAGGGTTTCAAGGCCTTGTTCTTGGCCAAACCGTGATCCACACTTTGGTGTGTTAAACTTGGCTTAGAACTTAGTCTAGGTGCTTAATCTTGGAAAGAAAAATACTTTGATCTTGATCTTGTCTTTGGATATGGGGATTTCAAATTGCTCTAGGTTTTTGGAGAGATGAGGGTTTGTATGGATGAATATCTTTTGTTCTAAGTCTTCAAGACTTATCTATATAAAGGTGTGTGGAGTCTTCACAAGACAAGTGGGGAGGACACTTGCTAACCTCATATTGGCCAAGTATTTCTTCACAAAAAAAATTCATCCACACTTAGTTATTTTTCATCCCATTTCGATGGACATGTAACATAGTATACCAAGACTTAATAAATTCACTAAGTCCATAATTCTAATGAAAAATAATTCCATTACTAGAATTAATTCTTGTCATCACATTGAACTCAAAAAAATTCCGTATAAGGAAATGTAAACATATTTTCCTTCCGACATTCAAATCTTATTTCTATAATCATGTTCTCACTTAGTAGCTATGGATTTACGAGGTGTAACATAATTACTTTAGTATAGTTTCCATCGAATCTTCTTGAAGCTCTTTCATATAGTTAATGCATTAGATTTTGAGTTCTTCTTCAGCGTATTAAGATCTATTCAATATTGTTATGATTGCTTGATAATTAACTAGCCATTAATTGTCATCACTTATATGATTTCGAAATCAAAAGTCTGAAAGGTGAGATTTGAATATGCTGTAATTGTCTAGACATATGTTAAAATCGTGGACGAAAGTACCCCGATACTTGTGTAGTATTATAGGTTATTGTTCTTAATCCCCCTGTATGGTAAAACTTATCATAGAAATATAGAAGGTTTCTCCACTAGGTTGAGTTCTTGTATTTTCTAACCGGAATATAATGACAGATTAGTTAACCTGCTATCTTAATAAGAAAAAGAATCATTAGCATTACATTAACACGTGAAAGAGTAGATAGTTGAGGAGATTGAAACCCTATTTAACTGTTATAAATCCAAAATATAATCATTTTTAGTTTATTTTCTGTACTTAGTCATAATTCTTAGTTATCAATCTAAAACTAAAGAACGTCAACCAAATAGATACCATAGAATAGATAACCGGTACTTAATAAACCAGTCTCTGTGGACGATAAACTCGGTCTTACAGATCTTTATTACTTGAACGATACGTACACTTACGTAAGCACTTAGAAATATCGCAACAAGTTTTTGGCGCCGTTGTCGGGGACTGGCGTACTGTTAATATCGATCTATCTATTCTTATTTCTAATTTGGTTTTTATTTTCAGTTTTTTTATTCTCTTTTATTTTGCTTTAGTGTTGTTTGTTGTGATCTGTTTGTTGTTTTTTGTTAGTCTCAGGAACTTAGTTTATGCGAAGTAGGAGATGAGCTGACATTCCTATCCCTCCGAACCCTGAGATTGAGAGATCGTGCAGACAGAACAGAAAAGAGAAAAGAGAAGCTAATTCCTTAGCAATGGGAGATCAGCGAAACAATAATTTGGGGATGATGAGTTACCGTATGTTTTAAGACAATCCCCTGTAGAAAGGAGCTTGGGGGACTATGTGATGACAACCATTACAGGGGTACAAACTTACATAAGGCTTCCAGTTGTTGAAGCCAACAATTTTGAAATCAAACCAGCCATATTGCACATGGTTCAAAGCTCAGTTCAGTTTGGGGGATTACCGTCTGAAGATCCTCATTTGCATCTAGCAAATTTCCCGGAGCTGTGTGCAACTTTCAAGTACAATGGTGTTACTGATGACGTCATTCGGTTGAGACTCTTCCCATTCTCACTCAGGGATAGAGCAAAGTGCTGACTGAACTCATTACAGGCGAAGTCCATCACTACATGGCAAGACTTAGCCCAGAAGTTTCTTGTCAAGTTCTTCCCTCCATCCAAAGAAACAAATATCAGAGGAGAGCTTAATAATTACTATCAGATGGATGGAAAGTCACTCTATGATGCATGGGAGCGATTCAAAGATTTTCATATGAAGTGCCCACATCATGGGATTCAGAAGTGGATGTTAGTCCACATATTTTACAATGGGCTGAGTGGTACAACTCTGTCACGCCCCAAATTTTCCTAAGTCTTTACTTAGGGCGTGATGGCACCTGGACAATTATTTTCCACCAGGAGCACCATTTAATTCTCTTTATTTAAAAATTTAAACTTTTATTCAAATACGGAGCTATTAATAAAATAACAATAAAGAAATTTGTTTATAACTTTATTAAAAATATAACGCGAGCCCATGCTCGTGCAAATATTGTTTCTACATAGACATACTGACAAATATTATTCTAAGTTGGAAGGGAGACCATTCCACACGGGCATTTCCCGAGACATTGGAACTGACATTCTGAACCTGACGAGTACCAAACCCGAAACAATGGACTTGGTATGACAAAAGGCTGTGGGATGATCGCTAGCCTTGGCGTGGAGCCTTTCCTCTATCACGCTTTCCTGAAACATGTTAAATAAAGAGTCAGCCCTACCATCTGGGGCTGAGTGAGAACCTTACCCTGCAATTCAAAGTAACACCACAATATTCCAAGCGCAATCACATTATAACGTAATAAGCATATTGCAAAACATATCGTTACAACATTTTTAAATATGTAGCAACTCCTCATAGGAAATTCTCAGTTTAACTAACACTTCATTTTATCTCGTATTATACGTTAGGACATTCCCCTGCATTTCCATATGTTTGTTACATTTATATATTTGTGAACGCGTATTCACTTTTCATATTTATATAAAGGTGAACATGTATTCATCTTTCATATTTGTTGCGCGTCAACCCGATCCATTATATTTACGTATTTGTGAACACGTATTCACTTTACGTTTTGTTGCGCGCAACCCGATCCATTATGTTTACGTATTCGTGAACGCGTATTCACTTTACGTTTTGTTGCGCGCAACCCGACCCATTATATTTACGTATTAGTGAACGCGTATTCACTTTACGTTTTGTCGGCGTGCAACCCGACCCATTATATTTACGTATTTGTGAACACGTATTCACTTTACGTTTTGTTGCGGCGTGCAACCCGATCCATTATATTTACGTATTTGTGAACGCGTATTCACTTTACGTTTTGTTGCGGCGTGCAACCCGATCCATTATATTTACGTATTTGTGAACACGTATTCACTTTACGTTTTGTTGCGGCGTGCAACCCGATCCATTATATTTACGTATTTGTAAACGCGTATTCACTTTACGTTTTGTTGCGGCGTGCAACCCGATCTATTATATTTATATATTTATGTGAACACATATTCACTTTTCATATTTTTCAGAAGATCGAATAAATACTATTCTCTTTTCTAACATTCTGTCATTCATACTTGTAACGATTATAACTTTTTAACCATAACTACAACTAAGGTGTTTCTCAAGCGGAAACTAAGGTAAGACGGGGATTTTTCACTGTACCAAATTTCATTTAAAACTACTTTGGGTAACTAACACAAATTTATCCTCAAAACAGCCACATGAAATTTGATTCGGCAGAATTTTTATTAAACAGAACACAATCTTAGAATAGTCATAACTCCTAATCTGTAAACCCGTTCAAGCCCCATAAAATCTCAAAACGACGAGAACAGAGAGATACACATCTCCATGTGAACCATCCTTTCATATTCTGTACCATTTGGTACAGTTTTACCCTTTTATTCGTTGCCCTTCCTGAATCTCGATAGATCCGAGGCAGAAACTTTAAACATCGATAACTCTCAATCTGTAAGTCGTATAGACCACCGTAAGGTCTCAAAATTTCCACAACAGATAGAGATAGAACTTTCATTTAGCAACAATTTTCCTATTCCCGACATATTAGTACAGTTTTACGTTTCAACGTCCTGCCCTTCTGGATTCCGATGAATCCGAGGCAGCAACTTCAAACTACAATAACTCTCAACTCGTAAGTCCGTTTTAATAACTATTTATCTATATCTGTCCGTAACAGAGAGATTTACAACCATGTAAATTTTCATATAATTCTAATAAGTAAAACTCAATAAAAACAGTCCGTAATTATGCCTTTCCGAATTTCGGCCAAATCTAAGGCAGAAACTTTGAACTATGATAAATTTCAAACCGTATGTCCAATTTACCTCATTTTTGGTTCTATATGATCATATTAGAGAGGTGTACCACTCCTCCGAATTTCAGCAAATTCTAACAATTATAACTCAGTGAGAACAGTTCGTAAAGTTCATGACGCAACTAGTTGTCTAAACAATCAAAAGTTCAATATTTCTTTTCAACACTCAATTCTTATTCTAACATGTATTGAACTTAAAATAAAGGATGTTACCAAGAATTTCTGAGTGAGAAAAACTCACCTTGTAAGTGTGAAGATTATTGTTGTGTGGTTGCTAAAATTATCCCTACTCTCTAGTAGTTTGATTCTTGTTCTTCTTGCCCTCTTGGTATTTTTTCCTCTTCTTTTCACTTGTTTTTTTTCTGATTTTCTAACCTTTATGTTATGTACTTTGTTTGTGTGTAAATACAATGTATAAGTGGAGAGTTTTCTATAACCTATGAGAGGTGGAATGATAAGAGTTGGAGGGGAAATGAAAAGGGGGAAGAGATAAAGGGAAGGGGTACGTGCATGCTGAAATTTCCCTTATTTGTTTTTTCTTTTTTTCTTTTGTTTTTCTTTTGTTTTCTTATTTTCATTTCATCTATCTATTTATCCAACTTTAACACTAACTCTATCCCATGCAATTTATTCTTTGTTTTCTTATATATATTTTTTTATTAACCCAACCACAACTATATATTATTATTATTTTTTTCCGGATTTCACAAACTCGTACCATCATTGATGTTGCAACAGGAGGTACATTCATGAGAAAGAGTGCCAATGAGACACATAATTTGCTAGAATATATGACCACAAACAACCATCAGGGGGTCGGTGAGAGAGGAATGAACAATAGGAAAATGGCTGGGGTTCATGAGCTAGATGCTATCACTGTATTGACTGCGCAGGTAGCCACTTTGACAAAGCAGATGCAGCAGAGCACCATGGCAGTTAAAGCGGTTCAGACACCAGTGGGTTATGAGATCTGTAGGGGTCCCCTTACTTTTGATAGATGCACAGCAGTGGACCCGAATAATGTGCCATGGAGCAGGTTCAAGCAGTGGGGAATTTTCAGAGACCCTACAACAACCTTTACTCCAATACGTACAATCAGGGGTGGAGAAATCACCCAAACTTTTCTTGGAGGATTGAACAAGGGCAGCAACCACAATATAGACATCGTCCTCACAACAGTTCAGCCCACCAGACCAACAAGAGAAGTCAGATAAAATAAGAGAAATAAGAGCAGCACTGATGACCTTGGCTAAATCCCAGACATAATCCAACAACTCCCAGACTCAATTCATGAAGGAGACCACACAGTTCATGACCGAGACTAAGTCATCCATCAGGAGTTTGGAAACACAGGTGGGACAACTGGCAAACACGTTGAATAATAGAGAGCAAGGTAATCTTTCTAGTAATACAGTGATGAATCCAAGGGAGCAATGTCAAACAATCAGTTTGAGAAGTGGTAAGCAGTTTGAGAAGTGGTAAGCAGTTAGAGAAGATGGCACCCCAACCAGTGGTTGAAAAGGAGAAGGATGTGGGGAAGACAATTGAGGTAGAGAAGGAGGGAGTTACTGATGACCACCCTATTTTAGAGAAGGCTCCACCCGCAGTGATGAGGGAGTATACATACAAAATTCCTTACCCTCAAAGACTGCAAAAAAAGTCCTTAGACAAGCAATTTTCCAAATTTTTAGAGGTCTTCAAAAAGCTTCATATCAATCTTCCATTCATTGAAGCTTTGGAGAAGATGCCAGCTTATGTGAAATTCATGAAAGACATCCTGTTTAAGAAGAGAAAGTTGGTGGACTATGAGACAATAGCGCTGACAGAGGAGTGCAGTGCTATCTTGCAGAAGAAACTTCCCCCTTAGTTGAAAGATTCAGGGAGTTTCACCCTACCTTGCACTATAGGGAATGTAACATGCATGCAAGCAAGCCTTATGTGATTTGGGGGCAAGTGTCAACCTAATGCCCCTCTCTGTGTTCAAAAGACTTGATTTGAGGGAGACAAGACCAACCACAGTCACATTGCAGCTAGCTGATCGCTCAGTGTCAGTTGTGCATCCCCAAGGAATTATTGAAGATGTGTTGGTACAAGTGGGTAAATTCATCCTTCCTCCTGATTTTCTCATTTTAGACATGGATGAAGATGAAAATATGCCCATGATCCTTGGGAGACCATTCCTAGACACAGGGAGAGCCCTTATTGATGTTGAAAAGGGGGAGTTAAAGCTCAGAGTTCAAGGTGAGGAAATGGTGTTTAAAGTTTTCAAGCAGCCCACTGAACCTCAAGTCGATGCTAGATGTTTTGCTATTGGTGTAGTTGATAAAAAAAGTCCTCATGAAAGTTCCAAGGGTACTGATGCCCTTGATGATAAGAATTCTGCACCCGTAAATGATGTGGTGGATGAGAACAATGGAATGAATCCTCCTGAAATAAGCCCTATAAAAAAAAGGAGAAAGATGAGAAAATTGGTGCTAAAGTGGATATGCGGAGGGGACACTCTACCTCCTTGATCTAGTAAGTAACCTGCGTCCGGCTAAAAGACGTTAAAGACAACGCTACTTGGGAGGCAACCCAATGGTTTTAATTATGTTATTTCAATTTTTGTTTTAATTTATTTTATTTTATCTTGAACCGTCTCACGATCTGGTATGTTAGTATTTTTGGATGACAGATGAAGGGCAGGATTCACTCCGAAGGACGAATGGTTAACAATGCAGAAAACTGAAGACACTGGATTTTTTCGACAATTAACACCGCGGTGCTTTGAGCAGAACCGCGGTTCCTCATTCGGCTTTGTGCATAGTAATTTGGCATTCCTCCCAGACCTCCGCTATGACCGTTGTGTGGTGTCAGTAAGTTGTCCCTCATTATTTTTAGTCTTCACACATTGGGGACAATGTGTTGATTAAGTTTGGGGGGTGTCCTATTTTGTTGTGAGTCATTTTATTGTTTTATGTGTTCATGAGTCATAATTTTTTTTAATGGAGCAAGCATGTTATAGTTGCTAAAGATATTGAGTGGATAAAGTGAGATAATGTAATGGAATTAAAAGCGACAATCTGTGTGCTTAAGTTAAATATGCTAAAAATTCATGACATCTAGTTATTTGGGATATTTGCGCTTAGCCTGTGTGCGTCAGTTATGGAAAGAAAGGTTGAAAATGTCTAGAAAATCTGTCTGCTTGTTATTTGATACGAAATAGTTAAGATGTACATATTTAGGAAAATGATCCAGACATTTCTTTGATAGTCATTCCTATCATTCATTACCTATCCTGACATAAATTGTTTCACTAGTCAGCCCCTTTGAGTCTAAAATAAGATCTTTCTTTGACACCCAATGATTCCTTTGTGGTGCCATAAGTAATATTTGAAAACTCTTGGAATGAAAAGTGTTGAAAAAGAATTAAAAAAAAAGTATGAATTTGACGCACCCCAATGAAAAATATGCAAAAATCTAAGTTTAGGGGTGTTTGTTATTTATAATGTATCTCATTCTCTCAAAAGAAAAGAGTGGAGAAAATAGGTATGAAATTGAAAAGAAAGTCAAAAAGAAGGAAAAAAGTTGCATGAAAATGCTTATGGTACGTAATTGAGCCTAAATGCCTACTTTTACCTACCCCTGTCTAAGCCTACATTACAACCAGTGAAAGTCCTGATGATCTTTAATATGTATGTCTATGATTAGTGGAGAATAACAAGTAAACAGATCTATATCGTTTGAGAAAGATGGAATGAGATTGACATGCATAGGTTAAGTATTTGTATTTCCAATTGATCATGATCTAAGTGAATTTGCGAAATATCTAACTTGAAATTCTAGATTGCTAATTATTCATGCTATGTATGTTCTAACATATTATCCAAACTTTCATTCATGATTTTGAAGAAGCATTGCTATAACTATTCGATCCATTTCATAGAGTCTTTTATTTAACTTTGTTTTTATTTTTGTTTTTGTTTTGTGCTTTACTCGAGGGCGAGTAAAATGTAAGTTTTGGGGTGTTTGTTAAGTGTATTTTGTATACACTTTTGAGTCATTTTTAGTTAGTATTTTACTCTTTTATTTTACGCTTAGTATAGTGTTAGGTGTGTTTCTCTTTCGTTTGTGTCACAGCGGAACCGCGGTGCCGACGCGTAAAAATCATATTCCGAGTCGATTTTTAACAAGGGTAAAAGGATCCGAAGAAAGGTTTTTTCAGATATAAATACCCTAAACCCTGTCATTATTAGATTATCACACTTTGGAGAGGAGAACGACGGCTACAAGCGACAATTGGAGACATCTCATTGTTCAAGTTATTTTCTTTCTGTTACTTTATTTCAGTTTATGTTGGATTGTAATCTTGACATGACAATGTTTAGGAGCTAATTACTTTAGTAGGGTTTCCATCGAATCTTCTTGAAGCTCTTTCATATAGTTAATGCATTAGTTTTTGAGTTCTTCTTCAGCGTATTAAGATCTATTCAATATTATTATGATTGCTTGATAATTAATTAGCTATTAATTGTCATCACTTATATGATTTCGAATCAAAAGTCTGAAAGGTGAAATTTGAATATGCTGTAATTGTCTAGTCATAGGTTAAAATCGTGGACGAAAGTACCCCGATACTTGTGTAGTATTATAGATTATTGTTCTTAATCCTCCTATGTGGTAAAACTTATCATAAAAATATAGAAAGTTTCTGCACTAGGTTGAGCTCTTGTATGTTCTAACCGGAATATAATGACAGATTAGTTAACCTGCTATCTTAATAAGAAGAAGAATCATTAGCATTGCATTAACACGTGAAAAAGTGGATAGTTGAGGAGATTGGAACCCTATTTTCTTCATAACTGTTATAAACCCAAAGTATAATCATCTTTAGTTTATTTTCTGCACATAGTCATAATTCTTAGTCATCAATCTAAAACTAAAGAACGTCAACCAAATAGATATCATAGAATAAATAACCGGTACTTAATAAACCAATCTCTGTGGACGATAAACTCAGTCTTACAGATCTTTATTACTTGAACGATACGTACACTTGCGTAATCACTTAGAAATATCGCAACAAACTGGTCGTGTATGAAGTGGGCTTGCTGCGGGTACTGGACTTGCCGAGGGGCTGGATAGGGCCCAACAACCCGTGGTGGGAGTACTGGTTGAAGGGTTCTTTGATCGAATTGTGGCGGCACGCGCATTCACGAATCTGGTTAGGCGCGCGTACTGGGTGATTATGCGGGCCCTGTTGTTGTTGCTGCTGATTCTGCTGTCCGCGACTCCTACCACGACCACGACCTCTTCTGCCGCGACCTTTGCCACCGCGTCCCTGCTGCGGGTGAGAGTTGTCTGGCGGCGTTGGATCTTGAGGGCGTGTTTCTACAGCTAACGCCTTCTAATTGTGCTCATCCTGCTTAGCACGGCGAGTCTCTTCGAGCAACAACTGCGAGCGAGTTTTGTTAAAACTGGGAAGCGAATCCGCCTGTTGAATTATGACGGCTAATGTGTCATAGTCGCCTTTGGGAAGACCTGCAATCCATTGCAGCACCATTTTAGTGTCCGAGACAGGCGTATCAATGTTGGAGAGTTGAACCGCGAGGAGTTTCAATTGTCTGCAGTACTCAGTCATGTTGGAGAAATTTTCAAGGCGTGTATTGTTAAACTGTTCCTTCAAATACACTGCATGAGTGTGCTTGTTATCTTGAAAGATTTCCTCCAAGCGGTTCCATAACTCAAGGGCTGCGACGCCAGATTTCATGATAGTAAGAAGAAGATCCTGAGAAATACTATCATAAATACACTGTTTGACGCCGGCGTCTAGACGACGCCAAGTAGACTCATCAACCCCCGGAGGGCGCGGAATAGTGTTATTGATATGATCAAGCACGTTATAGAGACATGCATGATTACGAAATAGTTCAACCCAGAGAGAATACTGACTGTTTTCTTGATCAAGAAGAATGAGAATAGAGTTCTTGATGTTTGTAACAGTTAGGGCTGAATGAAAAGAGGATGACAACGTGGTGGTGGGATTTGTGGAGGTGGAAGCGTCAGAAGTATTGAAAGAATCCCGCGTATCCATTTATAGAAGAGAGAAAAGAGGAAGAAAAGTAGCACAAAAAACTGAGAAATTGGAAGAAGGATCGCGGCAGTGCAGTGGGAAGGGCCGGCGGCGGGAGAGAGAATTTCTAGGGTTTTGTGTGGTAGGTTCTTGATACCATGTAAGATGATATTAGTCTTCCTTGGGGAGTCATCTCATTAATATCAAAGTATATAAGTAATCCTAGTTTTACCATAATTATATTTACACAGAACAAAACAAACAACTTTTACAAAAAAAAATCAAATATGCCTTTAAAGTATACAAGAAATTAAGCAGATATACCCTTGGTTAATAGGTTAGCTCATATATGTCATTTATCTTTTAATAGTTGATCCAAATATATGGCTCATCCATTTACTACATCAACAATTGCTGATGTGTTCTGGAAAATGGTCCATTGTTTGCATGGCACACCTGAGTCTATTGTTACTGATAGGGATAGTGTTCCTCAACAATTTTTGGCAATCCTTGTTCAAATTATTGGGCACTCAACTACACTATAGCACTGCATACCATCCACAGAGTGATGGCCAGATAGAGAGGGTGAACAAATGCTTAAAAAACTTTTTCAGGTGTATGACTGCTAGTAGGCTAACCCACTGGAAGCATTGGCTATAAGTTGTTGAGTGGTGGTAGAATACCAATTTCCACAATAGCCTACAATGCACACCCTTTGAAGCCTTGTATTGGTACACACCACCATAACTGTCTATTGGTCCCCTACTTGAGACTGTTATGCCTGCTGAAGATGTCATAATGAGGAGACAACATGTGCAATAATTGCTGAAAGCTAATTTGAGCAAGGCTCAAGAGAGAATGAAGTACTATGCTGACATGAGAAGAACTGAGAGGGAATTTCAAGTAGGTGATATGGTGTACTTGAAGTTTCAACCATATACACAAACTTATATTGCTATAAGGAACCTGAAGCTCAGTTCCAAGTATTCAATATTGCTTATCGATTAGCTCTTCCTCCTGAAAGTAAAGTTCACCCAGTGTTTCATGTTTCACTTCTCAAGAAGAAGGTGGGAGACAGAATTGTGGTACAAACTCCTCTACCTTCCAGAATCAACGGTGTGAATACAAGAGAGAGACATCACACGAAAATCAGGTCAATATCTCTCTGTCTCACCTTCTTCCTCGTGCTCTCTTTCTTCTTTCTTCTGCAGATCATTCCTTCAACAATGGCGTCGCGTATGATAGATTAATATAGTAATCGATTACCTTGTAGTTAAGTTATATTTTCTAGTTATATAAATCGAAAATTGTCCCAAAAATTCTCTTAATTTCGTAATTTCAATTTGTTTGAGTTTGCTTCGATTTAGGATCATTACACAGGTCAACAGAGAAGAACCTGCTCAGTTCTCATCGTCTTCTCAACTGCGATGATTACTTTCTTTCTCAAAGGTAAGCTCGATAGTCGATACCCTTGACTACTATCAATCTTCTTATCTATGAGTTGTCTGATTAATTCTCCCCCAAATTCATGTTAAAGGAAAAAAGAAGAGGCTTAGAGATGGCTCTTAGTTACTTGTATTTTTGTTGAGCGAGACATTGTTGTTTTTCCACAATTGCAATACTTTGAGTTGTTAAATTCTGGTGAATTTTATCTCGTTATGTTGAGCGTGAGCGTCAGGGGTGGATCAAGCAGGAGGCTAATAATGAGGCCCATTTTTTTTAATAATGAATATTGAAGCGGTAAAAAAAGAAGTAAAAAGTAAAAAAAATCTTCATAGAAATTAGAAGAAAAGAAAACTTACCAACTTTATAGTAGAGAATTAAGCTACTCAAATCTTCATATTAAGTAATAAAAGTTCATACAACAATATACAAGGGATTGTATTGGAAACATATGATTAACATCTTAATGACTTGATTAATTTTTATTAATATAAATAATATCAATAACATTACTATATGAAGTTAAATGCTTTATGTCTTTTAAAGACTATCAATAAGAGTATTATATTCGTCGTTCATAGCCAATTTTCAATTCATGTCATTTAATCGGACACAGGGTTATGGTGTAGGAGAATTTAAGAACATTAGAATTTAGATTAAAATGTCTTTTTGATTTAAAGATACTCCGTTGACAACGAGTGACCGGTCTGTGACTCGGGGGAGAATTGAGTGAATTTTGGGACAAAATCAGAGAGGTGACGATCGCCGTGTTGGGCGGTGGAGCTAGGCAGGAAAGCGAAGCATGGGCAAAGCGGTGGATATTCATCCCGATCATTTGGACCCGTGACGGGAAGGTTGGGCGAATCGGTGATGCGGAGGTCCAACGAGCAATGGACCCGCTAGCGAATTTTGGGTGCGGGTTAAGTCCAAGTCCAATAAATGATGAATAATATACGGGGAGATATCTTCATCTAAAAACCTATACGAACTAGGTCTGGAACTACTTACTTTTGCAAACGAAAATTGGTGTTTCATAAAAAATAACATGGCGACTAATGATGATTTTATTAGACGATAAATGAAAACACTTATAACCACGATGATTAGATTGATAACCCAAAAATATACAAGGGGTAAAACGGGCTTGAAGTTAGTTAATTGTAGGTGACAAAAATAGTGGATAACATAAGCACTCAAAGACCCTAAGATGTGAATACGAAAGAGTTTTATTATATAATATTTAAAGAGGGGAGAAATATGTCAAACCTTTGGTAGGAAGTATGTTAAGAAGATAAGTAGTCATTTGTAGAGCATGATGCCAAAAGGAAGGGAGTACGGAAGCATGAACCAATAAAGTTCAGACAATATTATTATTGGTACGATGTTTTCCATTTTGCGAGAAAGTATGAGGACAAGAGAAACAAAAAACGATGACATTAGTGTCACAAAAATTCTGAAATAGTCCATTATCATATTCTTTGTCATTATCACATTGAATATTTTTTATTTTCCGATCGAATTGGGTACGGATGAATGCTATAAATCTTAAGAACGTGGAAAAATGATGGTCCACGAAACTTAAAATGGAAGATGTCCATAAATTATTATGAATAATATCAAATTGCATTAAAGTACGAGAAGTAGAGGCTACGAATGATTATTTAACATGTTTTCCTAAAGGACATGATTGACAAATTGGAGTACTATGTGTACCCTTACATGAAATAAAATTACTTTTATGTAAAGAAGAAACAATGGATAACCCATGGTGACCCAAACGTGCATGCCACAAGGAAGGAGCTAGAGCTGCAAAAGTATATGACAAGGGTTGACTCGAGAGACTGGATGCATGTGTGATAGGATAAAGATCTCCCCTACTATCACATCTCATGAGAGGTATCCCCGTCTTGAAATTCTTTACAGAAAATCCAAAAGGATCAAAATCAACAGAAACTCAATCATCAGTGGTGAGTTTACGAACATGCACCAAATTTTTAATTAAGTTAGGGGCATGAAGGGCATTTTTAAGACAAGAGGTGGATAGGGGGAAACAAAGTTTTATGATCGTAACCACGAATTGAAATTGCATTGCCATTACTAACAATTATGCCACGATTAGTGCTCAAATTTGAATAAAATGAGAAAGTACCTTGGTCGGACGTTATGTGAGAAGTGGTGTCGGTGTACATGTACCAATTTGTGTCTGGAGGATTCAATCCAAGTGTATGCATGACGACTTCAATGTCGATCGGAGTGGGACCCGCATCATGATGGGCCTGTGGAGGCCGAGGCCGAAACACACCTGCTTGCTGCCCCGACCCAGAGTTGTTGCAGAAGTTATTGGACCAAGTCGAATTGGACCGGAAGGAATGCTGGGCAGCCCACTGTCCAGGGACTGGATTACCGGGAAAATATTGGTTGTTGGGCCACTGGCCCAGTTCCACGGCCAAGGAGCCCAAGGCTGAGACTAGGCGGCTGCGCCCATCGCCATCGTTCGAGGTCCACCACCGCCATCAGAATCGCTTATTCACTTGACGTTATTCTTATTCGCCACCGTTGTTGCCACCTTGATTCTTGCCATTATTTTTACGATTTTGACCCTTTTGCCTCCACCGTTGGTGCTGTTTTGGCCTGAATTGTCAACAAACCCGTGAGAGGTAGCTGAGGAAGTCAGCATCGCCACAGAACTTGCGCCGGTAGAAGCTTTTTTGGCCAAGCCGACTTCTTCTAACGTGAGTATGGAATGAGCCTGATAGAACCGCGGAAGAAGATTGCTCTGACGAAGAAGCGTACCGATGCCACTATAGGTCGGCAACTAGTTGAAGGACAAGATGATCATTGGTAACGGGCGCACCAACGTTGCGAAATTGGTCTGCCAATTCTTTCAACCGTTTGCAGTAAGCTGAAACGTTAGGGAAGTCTTCCATATTGACGTGAAAGAATTCCCGTTCAAGTATAACAACCAGTGAATTCTGATTATCTTGGAATATATCATGAACTCTATTCCAAGAATTCATCGCCGTAGCGTCCTGTTCGATAATCGTTTGCAACAGGTCCATAGAGATAGTGAAGTAAATCCATTGAAAAATGGTAGCATCAATGGTCGTCCATAATTTAGGATCATCGTCTGGTTTAGGGACCTCCATATCCGCAGGAGCCGCGGGAATAATGTGATGGAAGACTTGATGCGAGCATGCATGAAATTTGAACAGTTCGGCTCACGTCGTGTATTGGAGGTTTTTTATTTTTGATAGGGATGTGATTCTTGATGTTAGAAACAAGGGTACGTGTTCTTAGCCATAAGATCAACGAAAGACGTGATGTAGGAATTTGGAAGAAAATTTGGGAAGAGAAAAGGCAACATCGAGCACGAAAACCGAGAAGATGGGCTCGAAAACCGATGCTTAGCGTACAAAAGTATTTCCATAATAGAAAAATCCTACTATACTCCCAAAACCTTATTCTACTTGTACACCAATTATATAATCATGAAAAATGTACAACTCTAATTTAATTAGAACTAAACATACCCTAAATTAGGCCACTAAACCGTGATATACACGGCAAGAATATACCGTGTATATCACGGGTTTTAACAGCCCAATTCAACATTCTACCCGTGATATACACGGTGTATATCACGGGTATTTATCAGATTCATATCACCTCAACAGTCTTTATAAAATTTGAACGTGAACGAGGCAATAACGAGTCGATTACTATAATCTTTACCTGCGTCGCATCAAGTACAGTTACAGTACGTAATCTACACTCGGACAGACCTCCATTACGCAAGGTATTATTATACATAGACCTGAAACCAGCAAAGTTGGGACAAACTCTTGAAAAAGTAGAACTCATTTATTACATAATTTGCAGAGCATAATGTGTACATCTTAACTATATATCTGCTACTGCTTTTGATACTGCGATTAAACTAATACTAAAGCCAAAGGTTATGCAAGACAATTCTTGATTGCTTCCGTCCACCATTCTCATCGTAAGAGTATATGAACCCTGTATGTATGTATAGACACACTCTGTTAAGCCCTGTATGTATGTATAAACTATAAAGACACTCTGTTAAGCTCTCAAAATAACATTTTCTTCCAATTCACACAATTGAATGAAGCACCAGAAAACGATGTCGCAAAACTGGAAAGACGACTTACCGGAGGAGTCATTCCAGGCAAGGCTTGAGAGTGAGTAATCACAAAATCACCAGACACAGGGCAAGATGTCTCTTTACAAATGTCATGGGACTCCTGGTGGACGTGAAGGAATAGGTACTTCACGTCAATCACTAACTTTCCCCCACTGATATTCTCATCTGCAACAGAAGAACGAAAAAGGCCCAACCGCAAATTTAATAGTAGTACTAAAGAACACATGTACTCCTTCAAAGATATAACATAACTTTATTCCCTCCACTCCTCCCTTAACCAACTTTGTTTGGTGATGCACCACTTCAATATTAATCCCAAACAAGCCAGACACGTTTTTGTCTAGCACCAATTATTTACAACCTTATGATCACAAGTCACAACATCAAGGTCGAACACATTCACGCAAATTACCTGTAGTTGCAGCAATACTGAAAGTGGTCTCTTTACCTCCTTTAACAGGATAAGGTGTTATATCTACTCCACTCACCTTAACTGCATAACTGTCCTCCTTATCTGCATTAGTAAACCAAAAATAGACCAGCTGTTAGTATCATGATTATCGTTAACACAATTTGTGCCTATGCTTTTCCATGGATAATCTAGATTAGCATTTAGAGGATCGATCGGTCCAACATTAAAATTATGAGCAATTTAAGACAAGGTACAGACTACAGACTATGGTACATGGGACAATGAAAATATATTGCCGGATTAAAAAAATGAACATTTAGTATATGGGCATTTACCGTGATTATGCCGCAGTAACTATTGGATCAAATTTGTTCCCATTTTGCTTTTGGTTATTTTCTCACATCATATACTTGATCTAATTACATCATTTAATATTACAGGAACATAACTACACAACAACCATAAACTTAAAAATATATTAAGAACTGTTAGATAATACATACAATATACACATGATTTACATGTATATTGGGTATATATCGTCCAGCCCAAAGCCGAAGCAGTGCAGTCCGTCGGCCC
This sequence comes from Przewalskia tangutica, assembly GCA_029844215.1. Classification (NCBI taxonomy): domain Eukaryota; kingdom Viridiplantae; phylum Streptophyta; class Magnoliopsida; order Solanales; family Solanaceae; genus Przewalskia; species Przewalskia tangutica. The sequence continues at coordinate 122,847,700 of CM056730.1, read as the reverse complement.
ATCAAGCAGTGCATCGTGTGGCGTTTCTATTTATGGTATATTGTGTATATTACACTTATATATTAATTAGTCTTGTAGTCTTACTATAATTGTATGATTAGAATCCAAATAGAATAGGGATTTAGAGGTAGAATAGGAAAATGATTTTTCTATTGTAACTTGTATATATATACACCTTCAATCAATAAAAATAATCAATGGATTATTTCTTTCAAGAACATACATGGGGAAAAAACCTGAAATATAGAATTTCAAAAACCTATTCACTTTAGTTTAATTAATTAAGAAAAAAGGATGCTCCTAATTACAAATACTTTATTAACATCTACTTTCCCCCTTGATCCTAACTAATCCAGACTCGCACGGAGTTGGATGCATTCGAGGGAGCACTACTAAAAAGTACTACTTTGCATTTTAAAATTAGGAATCAAGCAATTTAATAGATGAAAAAGAAGTAACTGCAATAGTCGAAGTCGGTGGATTTAGCTGATGCCAATTGAAGGAGAATAACACACATTGAGAAGAGAAAAACAATGAAGAGTTTCATTAAAATCACCGCCATTGATTGATCACAAAAGATAATTATTTCATTAACAGTAAAGATTTGGAAATTTTATTAGGCTTTGGAAATTGGGGTACGTGGCAATGTAAGTAACATGTACGTCGACACGTAAGCAATAGGAAACCGACATTTTTTCTTAGTTGCCGATGCCAACTCATTAATGCTTGGGATATTTCTTTTTCATTTAGAAGAATTTTGTTTTGGACAATAACACATTCTCTTTGGTTATAACTTATAACCCAGAGGGGCACGTTTTGTACGTTGTATTACGTTGAACTGTATAGGATAAAAAATAATATAGTGTTTGGTGGACATTTTCAGCCGGAGTAGACTATACTATTTCTAAAAATAGTACACTTCAACTGTCATTTTAAAACTCATCTAGTAGATAAGTCTCCCTTGAACTGTAATTTAAAAAAATATAGTCCATTATATATTAATACTCTAATATCGTCCATTATATATTAATACAGTCCATTACAATAAAGTACAGTCCATGCAAAATGATACAGTCTAGTGTGACGTACCAAATGAGCCCGAGGACCAAGGTGGAGACTAACTATACAATTATGGTAATAGTACAAGCCTAATTATACTACAATATAATTTCCTAATATACACAATATACATACTCCCGTGATGGGCTCTGATATCATGAAAGAAATAATCTCTTGATTATTCTTATTAATGTATGGGGTATATATACAAGTTCTATATAGGAAAATGATTTTTCAATTATATATATAAAATTTTATTCTATTTGAAGACTAATTATATAATAATTATAATAGTATAAGTCTAATTATACTACAATATAATTTTTTAATATACACAATATACATACTCCCGTGATGGACTTCTTTCTAACAGTATCATTATCAATTTATCTCTAAGAGAATTGTGAAATTGAAAAAAAATACAATAGTATTTATTTTTAAGTTGAAAATTATATTTGAAATTGCAGTTATGTTGGGATATGAATACAATTTGAAATTATTTTAATTTTTTTTCGAGTGATTTGAAGTGAAAATTGTTAAAACAACTTTTGAAAATTTTGGAATTCTGATTTTTTTGGAATTTGGTAAAATTATAATAATTCTATATTCTAAGCAATTTTAACTACCCATGACCAAACTAACAAAAAAGTCCTTTCCTAGAAAAACTATGGGCATAATCTAGATTCTGCTTTCATCCGTGCAGTTTGAGTGCATGAGTAAGATGCAATGTGCGACCAACGGTAAATAACATACTATCACAAATTGATGTCGTAAATGTAGGGTTTTGTCGGGTTCGTATACGCATCGAAATTTGAAAATTTATGTTTCAAATCCGACGACGGTCAAATTGTAGAATGATTATACAATGTAAATAATACAAAACATGAATGTAATACTTCGAACGAAGACTTACATTGGTTAGCAATCTGGATTGTTGAAGCTTTGTGTAGTCCGAGGGTGTCCACGCAAATGTCCCTCGATTTGCAAGTTCTTAAAACTTTGATGTAATAACTCTTTTGGAAAGCTAGGAATTCCAGCAGAGTTTCAGTAGAGTTTAATCTTATGAGAAGATGGTGTAGAAAATATGAGGCTAAACCCTGTATATATAGCTGAATATATCAGCTAGGGTTTCCCCAGTAGGACAGACCCAGAAATCGAAACAGACTGGGCCAACTCGGACCCGCAGGACTTTTGGCGTCGTGGCCCTGAGTAAGTGGCGCCACGGCGCTGGACCTAATTTATGCCTCATTTCATATTTTCTTTTAATGTCTCGATCATCAACCGAACATTTATATACTCTCTGATTACATCCTTGAATCGACGGAACAATTGACTTAGTGTTACCCTTCAGACCTTTCCATATTGACACTAATAATATTAGGGTATACACAGAACTTCTAGACTACGCCGGAAGACAAACTCAATATGTAAAGTTTAGCTACACGAAATATGTGAACTGAACCTCTATGTGAGAAGATAAAATCATTTCATTCATGACACACTCAATCAAGCTTAGGATTTGTCAAGTGTCTATCCAAATGGCTTGATCATTATAACTCATCTATATTAGTTGACAACAAGACCATATCAAAGACATGTCCATTGTATTGGCCAATGACTTAGTCAACCTAATACCATATGAGTATCTGAGTGTTCACTCGAATATAAATGAATCCTAATCTTGGCTCACATACCACCTTTAATCTACTTCGTAAATGCACCCAAAACAAGTCGCGTCTCAACCTATACGACATTTGAGTTTAGGACATGATCAAAGTACATTACTTCGTAAACAATGTGATATTGACCTCAAGTCTAAAAACTTCTATCTCCCACATGCTGATGTCATTATAGACATATAACAAAACAATACATCAGCAGGATATATCAATACTTCAACAAGTATACATGTGTCTATCACGAGTTGACATAACTCGTAACAAGTGAGACATACTACATCCCCTAAGGATATGATGCAGACCACAAGTCGACGTATCGCATATCATCGATATCCCAATCCCGATGATCATTAGTCGAGGTAATTTAAGAATTACGTTATAACATTAATTCTCACATCATTAATAAACACGTAAACTCTAGGGATGCATTTATAGAATATTATAAACAATCAACTAATAATTCAACAAATACAAATGTCATATTATTAATTATCATTAATATAAATACGAATGTGTATAAAGTACATTTTGTACTAATACAGATTGTCTCTAAGACATACATATACTTTCACTAAAATTTCTTAAACTATTATAATCAGTATACCTTAAGATTCATTTATGTGAATCCGTTCTTTCTAGTGGTGCCCTTCAGTACTGTATTTCAAAATTGCCTAGAAAATTAAAGAAGCCGTAATGACCAAGCAATTAATTGGTTGATCGAGATTTTGTAAAAGTATATAATTGAAAGAAGAGAAAAGACTTAGAAACTGATCTGGAATTGGACCAGAAATTACTTTTTTGGGTGTCCACCCATTCTTCGATATTCGTATTGCAATGGCCAAAGCAATTAATTGATGGATCGGACACTACAACAAATAGCTTCTGAAAGGGCGAGTAAAGTCGCCTTCTTTGAGTGAAAAATCGCCCTTTTAAATCTAATGAGACGATTTTAAATCGTCCTTCACTCCGCCACATTATATCTGTTGTGTAATAATCTGCCAGATTGTATGGGCTTCTATATCTTGAGGCCCTTTACTGTAGCCAGCCCTCGATATGTTCGAGGGTTTTGAGAAGAGAACCTCGATATGTTCGAGGGTTTGTTAATGGCAGAAAGAGAGAGACGCAGAAGAGAAAAGAGGGGAAGAAGAAGGAGAGTCCAAGATCCACTTTTATTGATTGTAATCTTTTTCAATAAACTTTACAACAACTCAACTTCTCTATTTATACAAGTATCACTACTTTTACCTTTCTATAACTGCTCTTTGACTTGCAACCACCGCTTCTCTTTTTCCTTTCTCAACAACCTCCCTCAAGCTGGGTGCTTTGAAGATGTTTAGCAGGCCAAGCTTGGAACATAGGTAGTCGTGTTGTCTTCTGTTTAGTCCTTTAGTGAGTATATCGGCTGGTTGTTCTGAAGTGTTTATGTATTCTGGTTTTATTGATCCTTTTTGTATTTTTTCCCTTATGAAGTGTAGATCGATTTCTATGTGTTTAGTTCTTTCATGAAAAACTGGATTTGCTGCAATTTGGATTGCAGATTTCTTTGTCGGTGTGTCTTATTCTTGGTGTGTTAATGTTAATTTCAATTTCTCCTAGTATGCCAAGTATCCAAGTTAGCTCAGCCACTGTGCATGCTAGACTTCTATACTCTGACTCAGCAGAGCTTCTTGAAATAGTAGATTGTTTTTTTGATTTCCAGGAGATCAGTGATTCTCCTAGTTTAATGAGGTAGCGATGGTGATTTTACGGTATTTGGACATGCGGCCCGATCAGCGTCACGGTATCTTATTCTTGTTTTTGAGCTTTGCTAGATAGTAATATTCCTTGTCCCGGGTGCATTTTGATGTATCTTATTATCCTAAGTGCATCATTCATATGTGTCTTCTTTGGTTGTTGTAAGAATTGACTCAGAGTTTGTACACTGTAGGCTATGTCTGGTCTTGTACCAGTCAAATATAATAACTTTCCTATTAATCTTTGATACATATTGATATCAGTTAGTAGTTCATCTTCTGACTCTGATGTACCTTTGTTTGTATTGTTTTAATTTGTAGTTAGGTCATCGTATTCTTTGGTAGTTAGTTTCATGTTGCAATCAGTAGGTGTACTGATAGGTTTAGCCCCTGCTAGTCCAGATTCAGCAATTAGTTCTAGTGCATATTTTCTTTGATGCATAAGAATTCCTTTGTCTGATCTTGAAAATTCTATGCCTAAAAAATATTTCAGTTCTCCTAGATCCTTCATTTTAAAGGCTTGTTGTAGAGCCTGTTTTGTCTCTTCTATCTGTTCCAAGTGTTCTCATGTGATCAACATATCATCTACATAAACTAATACTAGAGTTATTCCTTTGCTGGTTTTTCTTGTGAATAGAGAGTGGTCATGTTGTGACTGTCTGAATTGCATTTGAATTAGGGCTTCTGTGAGTTTAAAGTTCCATTGTCTTGGTGCTTGTTTAAGTCCATATAGGGATTTAACTAGTCGACATACTTTCCCCCCTGACTGGAGAATCCCTGTGGTAGTTCCATATAAATTTCATCATGTAAATCTCCTTGTAGAAAAGCATTATATACATCCATTTGATGTATGTGCCAATGGTTAGAGGCTGCTATAGATAGTATGATCCTTACAGTTACCATCTTTACTACAGGGGAAAAAGTTTCTTGGTAGTCTATCCCTTCCTTTTGACTATAACCCTTAGCAACCAATCTAGCTTTAAGTCTTTCAATTTCTCCAGTTTCTTTGTGCTTTATCTTATATATTCATTTACACCCTATAGTAGATTTCCCTTTTGGCAGATCCACTATGTCCCATGTGTGATTATCTCAAAGTGCTTTTATTTCTGCCTGCATTGCTTCCACCCAACTAGGATCTTTGGATGCCTCACTATAGTTTCTTGGTTCAGTTATTTCTGAAATTGTTGTAAGATAAGCTCTATATTTTTGAGAAACTGGTTCATAGGATATATAATTAGCTATAGGATAAGGTGTATTATTCTTGTGGTTTGATTTACTTATGATGAAATCTTTAAGCCATATTGGTTGTTGTTTAGTTCTGTTAGATTTTCTTGTAGATGTTACATTTGTGGTTTGTATTTGTGTCTCAGGTGAGCTTACTTGTGATGATTGTTGTTGATTTTGTGTTATATTATTCTGAAAAGTTTCTGATTGTTGTATTTGTGTTACATTATTTTGGGTAGTTTCTGATATTGTAGGTTCAGAATTACCTTCTGAATTGTGTGTCCTCTGATGTGTACCTTCATTCATGTATATTTGTATTGATACTGTGTCTTCTCCTTCACCACTTGTATTTTGTATAAACACTTGTTTTTCTGGTGCTGCTCTCCTGAAAGGAAATTCTGCCTCCCTGAAAGTAACATCTCTACTTACAAAGAACAAGTCATTTAGTAGATCATATAGTATATAGCCTTTTTGTGTTTCAGAATATCCCATTAAAGTACATGTCTTTACTCTGGACTGCATCTTATCTGAAATTGTTAAATCATTAGCATAACATAGACACCCTAATACTTTTAAGTGGCTAACAGTTGGTTTTCTTCCATACAGCTTCTCATAAGGTGTAATACCTGTAACAGAGGAGGGTAGTCTGTTGATTAGATACACAGCAGCTTTAACACATAGTCCCCAAAATTTCAGTGGAATGTTAGCTTGAAACCTTATAGCTCTAGTTATTTCTAGAATGTGTCTATGTTTTCTCTCAGCCACACCATTTTGTTGAGGTGTATAAGTACATGACCTTTGGTGTATGATACCTAGTTTTGAAAACAGACTATTACACTCATCATTAACAAATTCAGTTCCATTGTCAGACCTTATTGTTTTAACAGTCTTGTTAAACTGAGTTTGTATAAGTATAAGAAATTGTTTTATTATCATATACACATCTGACTTGAGTTTAAGTAGATGTATCCAGGTCATTCTTGTAAAATCATCTACAATTGTTAAGAAATACTTATTTCCATAGAAATTGTTTTATTATCATATACACATCTGACTTGAGTTTAAGTAGATGTATCCAGGTCATTCTTGTAAAATCATCTACAATTGTTAAGAAATACTTATTTCCATTGTGAGTTGGTACTTTGTAAGGTCCCCAAACATCCATATGAACAAGATCAAAACTAGAACAAGTTTTACTAATACTGTTTGGAAAAGAAAGTCTACATTGTTTAGCACAGGGACATATAGTACACTGGTTTATTTTTATACCCCGTATTTTCAGAGTATGTACGTGAGGACGTACGTAGAAAATTTGAGCCTTAAGTTAGGCAAGTTTCGAAATTTGTACACAACACCCGATTAGAGTCGTTTTTCGACGAAACGTTTCCACGACTTTGTTGGGAAAATTCGGCTATGTCATTTATTATTTTTGCGGATTTTTAGAGAGGCGAAACATTTTGGACCAACGGGAGGGTGCCATGTGTCACCCTCACATTGGATGAGGTTGGGCGGCAATGGTGGACGATTTGACCTTGGCTTTTGTCAAGGATTAGGTAGGATATTTTGGTGGTAGATGGATAAGGTGTACTTAGGTGAATCCTAGCCCTACACTTGCTATACACTTGGATGGATCTTGGCCATTGGTTGGCCATTCCTTGACCTATAAATACCACAAGCTTGAAGAGTTCTTCATCCAAAATGTGCCTAAGTCTTGAAATCTCCTCCTCTCCTTGTTGTATTCGTCACACCCCTCCCCTTTGAGAAGGCCCTTGGCGAAAGTATCCCCACTCTAGTAGTGCTAGCCGTGGGGTACACCACTAGCCTAGTTGTCTCGTATAAATACCCCTTTGTGGTATAGAAATACTCTCCAGTATTGTTGTAATGTCCAAATACCTTGGCCCCAAATACCTTGTAGTATTCCCGAGTTACACTTATAAAAGCCAGGAAAATACGATTATACTTTCCTTTAGCCACTAAACGAAACCCTAAGGAAATCTTCATTGTTGTTTGAAGTACTTAGAGAAGTTGGTTAGAACTTCTAAGGGTTGTTTGGAGCGGATTGGAGCACTTTCGGAGGAGGAGCTAAACCTTGCTCGGGGCGACATTAAACTCGGATAATTTTGGGCTTATCGAGGTAAATATCTTGTCCTATTGTAATTGGAAATTACATAAGTGTTGAATATATAGTTGTTGTATACTATATATAGAATGAACTTAGTATTGTGGCAATGTCTTTTGACTTAAGCTGAAGAATAAAGCTGAGCTGTAATTACATAGGGGTGTATTACAGAGACTTGTATAGCATTCTTGTGTAGTAGAATTGTACACGTCAGGTTAGGCGTGTAAAACCCCACTGGTTGGCTTGGTAGCGGCCTCGATAGAGGAGGAGATTTCTGTTGTTGCGGGGGAGAGTCTTCAATTTTACGTAGATTATGGAGCGTTGAGATCTAGATGTTAATAAGCGCCTTGTGGCCTTATAGGTTGAAGTACTACGTGTGGAGTGATCCAGCTTAGGAGTAGCCGCGGTTTGGGGTACTTGGGCGTTTTGCTATTAGTCGACAATCGTCGCGAGGTATGTGAACCTCTTCCTATCTCTTCTAGCGTGATATGTGTGAACTATGTAGTGCGGTGAGCGTCGTGTGTTAAGCGTGTTGTGTTTGATTGTTCTTAAAACATAAAGTGTTATAACGGCTTTATGGGAAGTTGGTTATAACGACTTTATGTAGGTAAGAAAATACTTTGTGGTTTTAAAGGTAATCGATGTGAATTATAAGCGGCTAGTTATAATAAAGAACTTGATGTATTTCAAAAGATTTATAAATCGTTTTGGAAGGAGAGTAACACTTGGTTTTAAAAGGTTTTAAAAAGAGTTATACTAGCTTTATGGGAGTTAGGTATAATGTCTTAAGAGGTAAAGAAAATGGTTTCTTGATGTTAGAAGTTAAGAGACTTGATCTTATAAGATAAGAGACTTAACTTATTTGTTTTAATGTGAATGTTTGTGTGAAACCTCATTCGTGAGTAATGAGTACTTGGTTTTATTTAAAGGGATAATGTTTTACTGATTTCGGAAATCAGAATGTGTATCGACAGAACACTGCAGCGTTAATAAAGGAAAATGTATTGAATAATGATGAATTGTATTAAAACCAGTAGAAACCTCCATCTGCATAGAAACTAAGATGAGACAAAATGATATACATTTTCTAGATCATGGCTGCTGTAATAAGAATGTTGTAAACAAGAATAACCTACTCTCACGTGAGACATATATTACTCAATTGTTCTAAAAGGAATCAAGTGATTAAGTTTGGGAACTATGAAACCATTTGAAAATGAGAACCTTGAGTAATTGAAACTAGGCAAGCGGAACTTAGGAAAAGAATGTTGTTACTTGATTTTGAAAAGGGAATGTGGGTTGGTCATTCTAATACTACGGGTATCGGGTGACTTTTATAAAAGTAATGGATCTCTTTTAAAAGAACTTAACGTATGTAGTACTTTGGGGTTAAAAACCCGGACTTTGGCATAAAATGAAAGTACTTTGAGTTGTTGTGAAACTTACTATGCTTGTTGTTGTGAAACTTGCCTATGCTTGTTGTTGTGAAACTTGCCTATGCTTGTTGTTGTGAAACTTGCCTATGCTTGTTGTTGTGAAACTTGCCTATGATGATAGCCTTGTTGTGCAAGTGTGGTATTTACGTATTCTGGCGTCTCTCGATAGAGGCGGTTGACTTATTGAGAACTTACTTGGGCGTCTTTGGCGGTGATGGAAATTCCACGGGTATGTTTCCATTTTGATTCTTGTCTTGTTGTTGATGTCACATGGGCGTATCTGCCGTCTGATATTAGGGGCATCGCGGCCGTGCGGCCGGGTTGATTACCGATATATGGTTATTCTTGCAACATGGGCGTGTCTGCCGTCTGATGTCCGGGGCATGTGGCGTGCGGCGGGGTTGACCACCAGTATATTGTTATTGAGGTTACATGGGCATGTCTGCCGTCACGATGTCCGGGGCGTGGCCGTGCGGCCTTATTGTGTGTTGCATCATGGACATGTCTGCCGTCACGATATTAGGCGCATGCGGCCGTGATCACGAACATGATGGATGTTGTGGGCGTGAGACCCGTAGTTATATTTAGTGGTGACTTTGAGGCGTGAGTCCACGGCTTGGCTTTTATGTTGCGTCTTGTATTTTGGTTATCATACATGTCTCACCTTTTTAAGCTATTATGATTTCATTCTGATGTTGTGATTTCACATACTTGGTACTGTCGTCTTGACCTCGCCGGAAAGTGCGTTAAATCTGCGCGGTAGAGTACATCGATGCGTGGATCCGCTCTTAGGATCTCATTTGGCGTGTTGGAAAGCTCGTTCCTTGAGGCTTATCTTTGGTATGTTCACTGAGTTGTAGGTTCTTGCATTCGGGGTATGGCGAGCCCTGTCCGTCATAGTTGTTGTAAATCTTAAGTGCAGCCTTTGTTGTGGCGGGGTTTGTAAAAGGATAAGCTGTTCGGGTTTTTATGTATATCTTGAAAGCAATTTTGGTTTTGGTTGCTGTTTATTTATTATATCTCTTGTTTCATGACTCGTGTTTTATTTTCCATTGGTTTTCTACGATGTTGTATCACTAGGGTGCAGGGTAAGGCACGATGCGGGCCGGGTTGGGGTGTTACAAAGTGGTATCGAAGCGATTAGTCCTCGGAAAGTGTCTGACCGTGTCTAGTAGAGTCTTGATTATCGGTGTGTTGTGCACCACGTCTATGTCGAGGAGGCTATAGGACATTTAGGATTGGTTTCCATTCTTCTCATTACGAGATCGTGCCTTAGAAGGTGTGTTGTAAGTTGGACCCTGCGGCGTGTTTCGTTTTACGATTATGCCTGCGAAAACCTTGGGCGAGAAGGCAAAGCGGCGAGGAGGCTGCTAGTGGGATTGAGAATGCGGCGCGAGCGGTCGATTACTGAGTAGTGCTTGAGAGCGAGTTTTGCGCGCCGCCCGGCCTGTGAGTTTAGAAGCGCGGCGGATGGCTGCTGAGACTCTGATACACGAGCCTCGGTCCCGCGATGCAGGCGGGAGATGGTCGCGAGAGATGGCGATTATTGGCGAGTTGTGGCGAATATGAGATAAGTGGGCCTTGCGATTCGATTCAGCCCGGCTTTGTAGTGCGCTGAGGCGAGCGATTTGAGGCTACGGGATTTCCTTAGTTGTAGCACTTTGAGTTTCTGGTGGCGGGAGGATGATCGCGAGAGTTCATCCGTCGATTCTGAAGAGATCGTCACGGGTGATCGAGCTTGATGAGTGCGTGACATTTAGTTCGCGTCGGTGCGTGATACGCGATCGATTGGTTTGACTTCGTGGGAGCTTTCGGGAGAGCATGCACTTCCGGCCGTTTGGGGCGAGTTTTGAGGGCCTTCTGGCACATTTCTTGCCTCGCAAATGAGGAGGGCTCGGTAAACAATTTTTGATGTTGGCGAAGCAGGCGTCTGATTCGGGAAGTCTGATGTGAGTTCGACTCATTGGCGGTATGTTCCGTATTAGTAGCTAGTATGGAGGATCGAGTGCAGATATATTCTGAGGCTCGATGATTACCTAGCGAAGAGTTGTTGGTGTTTCTCTTGGGGCATGGACATTGCCGCATTGAGCTCGTGCACTTGGAGTGCGAGGCGCGGTCGGCAGGTGGACGGCTTTCCGAGAAGAAGGCGAGCGGCGGATATTTTAGCGACTTTCGGCGGACGCCTCGTGGCGAACTAGTTATGTACCTCGCCATTCTGAGTGGTCCTCCGCGACGCCGGGTCGCAGGATATTCGGGGCGGTCGGGGCTCCCGGAGTTTGAATGTTCGGGGAGTAGGGGTGTTGGCGGATCGATCACCCTACCTCGGTGTGGTCGATGTGGTAGACGCATTTCGGGAAGTGTCGTAGTACGAGGAGCTTGTTATTCTTGCGGCCAGCGGGGCCATATAGCGAAGGCTGTCAGGCCGAGGTGTGGCGGTAGGATAGCCTGAACTACTAGAAGCGATTGCGGGCCCACGGTAGAGTCGCGGTGGAAGTTCGATTTTAAGCGGTCCTTGAACACGCCTAGTTTGGTATATCCTTAACGGTAGATCTTGTATGTATTGATGTTAATGATGTGTTAAGTGTTATGTTCGGATAGCTTTGTGCTATAGTGTGATTTAAAAATCTGGTTAGTGTGAGATGGAAGTGGTAGCTTCCGCGATGTGTTCCGTGTCGAGGCGGAAGTTGGCGCTCTGATGGGTGGGTTGGGGCCATGTTGCGGGCCAACCGCGTCCGTTCGAGGAAGGGTCAGCTGCAGGTGGTCGCGGTGGCGAGTCACGCGAGGTGCTAGGCCCAGCTTAGATGACCATCGTATGAGTTCGTAGATATGTTCGACGGAATCGGTTCGTGAAGGCGAGAATGGCCTTAGAAATCGAGGTTAGTAAGATGACCAAGTTTGGAGGTAGTGACTCGAGGTTGGAAAGCGAGCGTTGGCGAAGTGTGGTGCGTGTCTTGGGAAGAGTTCGAGTGTTGAGCGAGTGCGGCGGTAGGGAGAAGTGAGCGAGTGTGATCGTTTCTTTTGTGAAATGAAGGTGCGGAGGAGTATATTTTAGACCTTGGTGGGAACTTTTGTGATAACAGAGGTGATTCCTCGTGGACTTGGGATTTCGTATTTTGTGCATTTGTTATTTCATGGCGGTGTGGCATGATTGTTTTTAAATGCGTATAGCGGTGAAGACTATCTTGGCGCGTGTTTGTGTTGAGACTTGAGAAGGAACATTCGGGGCGAATGTTTCTAAGGAAGAATGTTATACCGTATTTTGGAGTATGCGTGAGGGCGTGCGTAGAAAATTTGAGCCTTAAGTTAGGCAAGTTTGAAATTTGTACCTGACACGATTAGAGTCGTTTTTAAAAGCGTTTCCACTGACTTTTGTTGGGAAAATTCGGCTATGTCATTTATTATTTTTGCGGATTTTTAGAGGCGAAACATTTTGGACCAGCGGGAGGGTGACATGTGTCACCTCGCATTGGATGAGGTTGGGCGGCAATGGTGGGCGATTTGGCCTTGGCTTTGTCGAGGATTAGGTAGGATATTTTGGTGGTAGATGGATAAGGTGTACTTAGGTGAATCCTAGCCTACACTTGCTATACACTTGGATGGATCTTGGCCGTTGGTTGGCCATTCCTTGACTATAAATACCACAAGCTTGAAGAGTTCTTCGTCAAAATGTGCCTAAGTCTTGAAATCTCCTCACTCTCCTTGTTGTATTCGTCAGCCCACCCCTCACTTTGAGAAGGCCCCGGCGAAAGTATCCCACTCCTAGTAGTGCTAGCCGTGGGTACACCACTAGCCTAGTTGTCTCGTATAAATACCCGCTTTGTGGTATAGAAATACTCTCAAAGTATTGTTGTAATGTCCGAATACCTTGGCCCAAATACCTTGTAGTATTCCCGAGTTACACTTATAAAAGCCGGAAAATACGATTATACTTTCCTTTAGCCACTAAGCGAAACCCTAAGAAATCTTCATTGTTGTTTGAAGTACTTAAGAGAAGTTGGTTAGAACTTCTAAGGGTTGTTTGAGCGGATTGGAGCACTCGGAGGAGGAGCTAAACCTTGCTCGGGAGCGACATTAAACTCGGATAATTTTGGGCTTATCGAGGTAAATATCTTGTCCTATTGTAATTGGAAATTACATAAGTGTTGAATATATAGTTGTTGTATACTATATATAGAACTGAACTTAGTATTGTGGCAATGTCTTTTGACTTAAGCTGAAGAATAAAGCGAGGCGAGCGTAATTACATAGGGCGTATTCTGATGAGACTTGTATAGCATTCTTGTGTAGTAGAATTGTACGTCAGGTTAGGCGTGTAAAACCCCACTGGTTGGCTTGGTAGCGGCCTCGATAGAGGAGGAGATTTCTGTTGTTGCGGGGAGGTCTTTGCCGAATTTTACGTAGATTATGGAGCGTTGAGATCTAGATGTTAATAAGCGCTTGTGGCCTTATAGGTTGAAGTACTACGTGTGGAGTGATCGGCAGCTTAGGAGTAGCGGCGGTTTGGGGTACTTGGGCGTTTTGCTATTAGTCGACAATCGTCGCGAGGTATGTGAACCTCTTCATCTCTTACAGCATGATATGTGTGAACTATGTAGTGCGGTAGGCGTCGTGTATTAGCGTGTTTGATTGTTCTTAAAACATAAAGTGTTATAACGGCTTTATGGGAAGTTGGTTATAACGACTTTATGTAGGTAAGAAAATACTTTGTGGTTTTAAAGGTAAGCGATGTGAATTATAAGCGGCTAGTTATAATAAAGAACTTGATGTATTTCAAAGATTTATAAATCGTTTTGGAAGGAGAGTAACACTTGGTTTTAAAGGTTTTAAAAAGAGTTATACTAGCTTTATGGGAGTTAGGTATAATGTCTTAAGAGAGGTAAAGAAAATGGTTTCTTGATGTTAGAAGTTAAGAGACTTGATCTTATAAGATAAGAGACTTAACTTATTTGTTTTAATGTGAATGTTTGTGTGAAACCTCATTCGTGAGTAATGAGTACTTGGTTTTATTTAAAGGGATAATGTTTCTTGATTTGGAAATCGAATGTGTATCGACAGGACCCTGCGGCGTTAATAAAGGAAAATGTATTGAATAATGATGAATTGTATTAAAACCGGTAGAAACCTCATCTGCATAGAAACTAAGATGAGACAAAATGATATACATTTTCTAGATCATGCATTCTTTGTAATAAGAATGTTGTAAACAAGAATAACCTACTCTCGTGAGACATATATTACTCGATTGTTCTAAAAGGAATCAGTGATTAAGTTTGGGAACTATGAAACCATTTGAAAATGAGAACCGTGAGTAATTGAAACTAGGCAAACTGGAACTTAGGAAAAGAATGTTGTTACTTGATTTTGAAAAGGGAATGTGGGTTGGTCATTCTAATACTACGGGTATCGGGTGACTTTGATAAAAGTAATGGATCTCTTTTACAAAATTTAACGTACGTAGTACTTTAGGGCTAAAACCCGGACTTTGGCATAAAATGAAAGTACTTTGAGTTGTTGTGAAACTTACTATGCTTGTTGTTGTGAAACTTGCCTATGCTTGTTGTTGTGAAACTTGCCTATGCTTGTTGTTGTGAAACTTGCCTATGCTTGTTGTTGTGAAACTTGCCTATGCTTGTGATGATAGCCTTTGTTGTGCAAGTGTGGTATTTACGTATTCTGGCGTCTCGATAGAGGCGGTTGACTTATTGAGAACTTACTTGGGCGTCTTTGGCGGTGATGGAGAATTCCACGGGTATGTTTCCATTTTGATTCTTGTCTTGTTGTTGATGTCACATGGGCGTATCTACACCGTCTGATATTAGGGGCATGCGGCCGTGCGGCGGGTTGATTACCGATATATGGTTATTCTTGCAACATGGGCGTGTCTACCTGCCGTCTGATGTTCGGGCATGTGGCGTGCGGCGGGGTTGACCACCGATATATTGTTATTGAGGTTACATGGGCGTATCTACACCGTCACGATGTCCAGGCATGTGGCCGTGCGGCGCTTATTGTGTTGCATCATGGACATGTCTACTGCCGTCACGATGATTAGGGCATGCGGCCATGATCACGAACATGATGGATGTTGTGGCGTGAGACCCGTAGTTATATTTGAGTGGTGACTTTGAGGCGTGAGTCACGACTTGGCTACTTTTATGTTGCGTCTTGTATTTTGGTTATCATACATGTCTCACGCTTTTTAAGCTATTATGATTTCATTCTGATGTTGTGATTTCACATACTTGGTACTGTCGTCTTGACCTCGCCGGAAGTGCGTTAAATCTGCGGTAGAAATGCGTCGATCGTGGATCCAGCTCTTAGGATCTCATTTCGGCGTGTTGGAAAGCTCGTTCCTTGGAGGCTTATCTTTGGTATGTTCCACTGAGTTGTAGGTTCTTGCATTCGGGGTATGGCGAGACCACTGTCCGTCATAGTTGTTGTAAATCTTAAGTGCATGCCTTTGTTGTGGCGGGGTTTGTAAAAAGGATAAGCTGTTCGGGTTTTTATGTATATCTTGAAAAGCATTGTTTTGGTTGCTGTTTATTTATTATATCTCTTGTTTCATGACTCGTGTTTTATTTTCCATTTGGTTTTCTCGATGTTGTATCACTAGGGTGCCGGGGTAAGGCACGATGCGAACCGAGTTCGGGTGTTACATTTATAGTCCTGACTATTACATCAGTTCTTGCCCTAAGAATTTTACTAAGTACAGTGCTAGATATATGTCCAAGTCTTCTATGCCATAGTCCTATTTCTTCCTCTGTAATGTCTGCAGTTTCTTTGTTATTCTTCACAGTTAGTCCTAACTTGATTTGCTCATTTGAATGTCTTGATGGAGTCTGTTTTATTAGAGTATATAAGCCATCCTGCACCCTACCAATCTCCTTCACCCTCCCATTGTAGAGATCCTGTGTAATACCCCGTATTTCCAGAGTATGTACGTAAGGGAATACGTACAAAAAGTTTGGCCTTAGTTAGCCTTGGACGTTTTCTTTTGTACACAACTCACTAAAAGAATCGTTTCCGGCGAAGCGTTTCCACACTTTCGTAGAGTAAATTCCGGCTATGCCATTTCTTATTTTGCGGATTTTTAGAGGCGAAACATTTTGGACCAACGGGAGGGTGGCGTGTCACCTCACATTGAAGCAAGTGGGGTGGCTTTGGGCGATTGGGCGTCAAAGGGGTGTTAGCCTTGGCCGATTGGTTCCTTGCTTAGGCCTTGTTTTGTGCCATGTTGTGTGGAGTGTTTTGTGGAGTGTTTTGTGGAGTAGGGGTTAGGGTGCACTTGGCTTGATCTTGGCCTTACACTTGCCTTGCACTTGTCTTCATCTTGGCCATTGGTTGGCGAGCTTGAGCTATAAATACCCTCTTGAGATGAAGAGTTCTTCATCCACAAAAGCTTTCAAGTCTAAAAATCCTTCCTCTCCCTTTGTAGCAATTCGTCCAACACCCCTCCGAGAAGCTTGGCCGAGGCTACCCCACCCCTAGCCTAGCCGAAACCTACCCTCCCTTGGTAGAAAAGTTGCCTTCTTGTTTTGTTATAATGCCCAAAATACCCTAGCCCAAATACCTTAGTACTTAGTAGAAGTTGTGAAGAACTTCTAAGGTTTCCTTGGAGCATACAACTTAGGAGCAAAACCTTGCTCAGGCGACTTTTCTAGGATATTATTGGGCTTACAGAGGTAACTAATCCTAACCCTCTTTTGAATTAGAGAATACTTCTTGTTGTAGAATAAGAATAAGTATAAATACTTAGAAGAATAATCAAAGTACTTACATGGGAATTTGTTTTCCTGATGAACTTATATAGCTCACGGTAGGGAAGTCTTGCCCGACTTACCGTAGAATTATGAACCTCTGTTTAGAATGACCTTGAGTAGTCTTTGATAGATATCTGTGACTATTATAGGTGACTCTCTGCGCGACATATTGACTTGGCGGTGGTTTTCATTTGAGAAGGTATGTGATTCTTCCTAAAGCATGATATTTTACAATATATAGTGCGGTGAGCGTACGTGTTAAGCTGAATAATAACTACGGCAATGTCTTTGACTTAAGCTGAATAATACTTATGGCAATGCCTCACGCTTAAGCTTTGAATAATACTTCTGTGATGCCTCACTAAGCTTTGAATAACAAAGAATGAAAACATTTCAAAGAATCTTGAATCATTTTTAACGGAAGATAAATATTTGGTTTTAAAACAAAAGCTTAAGAGTTATACTAGCTTTATGGGAAGTTAGGTATAACAACTTAAGAAGATAAAAGGCTGTTTACTTGTTTGTTTATAAAAGCCTTGTATTGATTTACATTAAGTGTAGTAAGATTTGTGTGATAAGTAGACATATTATGATGCTACAGGTTAGTGTCTTGAATTCTTTGTGTAAAGGGTCATTCTTCTTTGTGCTTACGTTGCTAGCAGGTAAGTCCGTTGTCTTGTTATTGTATCACCTACCCCATTTGTTATCTGAGGGCTTGCCCGCGATCTTGGTCTATCGGCTATGCGGTCTGTGAGACTATGCGGAGCGGCGGTATGCTCGGGATTGATCATTCGGGTGTTTAGCACGATCACGGGGATTCCTATGCGATCTGTTGAGACTATCACGGTCTTTTGAGGCTATGCGGTGCGGGAGCCTAGGCGGATCTGGGGTTGGCTGCCCCGATCGGGGAATACCTCGTGCGGTGCATGTGTGACTATGCGAGTGCGGAAGTCGAGGACTAGGCACGCGAGAATGATACTATGGGCGATTAGCCTTTGCTGCGATCATTCGCGGCCTAGAATAGACTTTATTCTGATTTTCCTATTACCGTTGTTGTTTGTGATGTGACACTATGTGCAATTGAACGATTGTATTTGTGAAAAGGTTTTAAATACTTTGATTTTATTTGATTATTTATAGTTTCACATACTTGGTACTGTTGTCTTGACCTCGCCCGGCTGCGTTCATCTGCCGCGGTAAGAGCGGCAGTGCTAGATCCACATTCCTAGGATCTCTACGTTGGTGTCGAGAGCTCCATCCTTTCCGGAGGCTCTACTTTTAGGTATGATCTCACCATTGCGAGATAGTTTTGTCTGATCGAGGTATGGCGGGGCCTGTCGCCATAGTTGTATATTTCCTTAAGTGCAGTAGTCTGTTATGCGATGTCGGATATAGCTGCTAAACCATGTTTTATATATATATGCGAAAGCGTGTTTCTCACTTAAAGCGTATTCTATTTTATAAAGCTGTTTCATGTCTTGCTTTATATTTCCGCGATTACTACGATGTATGACTACTTGGGTGCCGGTGAGCACGATCCACGAACCACTGGAATGAGTCGTGACAAAAGTGGTATCGAGCGATTAATCCTCGGAAAGTGTCTCTGACCGTATCTAGTAGAGTCTTGATTATCGGTGTGTTGTGCACCACATAATCGAGGAGGCTATAGGATATTTAGGATTGGTTTCCATTCTTCTCATTACGAGATCGTGCTTTAGAGGCATGTTATAGGTTGGACCCCTAACGTATTCCTTTCTGTATGATTATGCCTCGCGTAAGGCAACCGGGCCCGGCAAGCGGCAGCGGAGGCGCTAGCGAGACACCCAGTCACGAGGCTCGAGCCCGGTCTATACCGAGGCGGCGAGTTCTATGGCGCCGCCCGGCAGCGAGACCACAGTACCCCGCTCGCATCCCACGGCTGGGGCGGAGGAGTTAGGAGTCTGAGAGATGGCCCGACTTTTGGCTAAAGTTGTGGCCCGTCTGAGAGAGGCTGGATCGCGGCGGTTCGATTCCGGCTCGGCTCGGTCGCGCCCGTAGTGCACGAGGCGAATAGTTTGAGACTACGGGATTTCTTAGTTGTAGCCCTCCGAGTTTCTGGTCGAGGCGGAAAGATGATCGCAGGAGTTCATCCGTCACCGCAGAGGATTATCACGGGTGATCGGGGCTTGAGGCGAGTCTGTGACATTCGGTTCGCGTCAGTGCGTGATACCATGATCGATTGGTTTGATTCATGGAGCTTTCGGGAGAGCATCTGCCTCCGTGGTATGGGATGAGTTTTGAGGCTTTTCTCACACACTTCTTGCCTCCGCGGATGAGGAGGGCACGAGTGATAGATTCTTGTCTTTGAGCAGGGGAGGGCCGCAGTGAGAGTCTGATGTCGAGTTTGATTCTTTGGCTCGATATGTCCATGTTGTAGCGAGAGATGGAGGGCGAGTGCATCGCTATGTCACTGGGCTAGATGATTACATGGCCGAAGTCTTGTGCGGGTGTGTCCTTGACGAGCATGGACATAACCCGTATGCGAGCTCATGCGGCAGGATGTGAGGCGTAGAGACCGCCGGGTAGAGCGATATCGGCAGCGAGAAGAAGGCGAGCGGCCGGTTCTTTTGGTGGTCCTCGGGGTGGCGGCGTCGTGAAGTCGATTTGCACCACGGCCAGTATGAGCGCTCCAGCTCATTCGATGACCCAGGCGATCGGGGCGGTCGGGGCGGGACTTGATTTCGAGTAGCGAGGGTGCTAACCGTTGGTCTGCTCGGTGTGCGTTGTGGCGAATACCATTACAGGGCGTACTCAGAACTGCTATACTTGTGGCGGCGAGGTCATTTCGCGAGTTTGTCCGGCCGGGGCGGCGGTAGTAGGGCCGATGCAGTGCATTGCGCTTCATCCCAGCGATTACTCGCCGGAGGCAAGGTACACGTGGATCAGCGGGTCGCGGCGGTCGTGGCGCGAGTCGGTCTAGCGGTCCTCGAGCGCGTATATGCTTTGTCGGTAAGCGGGATCGGGAGGCCTCGCGATGTCGTCACGGTACCTTATCGGTTCTGGGTTTGATGTGTATGCTTTGATAGATCGGGTTCTACTCATCTATATATCTCCCTTGTTGCTAGTAGGATAGGGATAGAGCACGAGTCCATGGGCAGTTCGAGTAGCTACGCGATGGGTGATTCGGTGGTAGCGGCGGGTATATAGAGCTTGTCTGTGACCGTTCTGATCGTCGGACCTGGCGGACTTGATAGAGTTGGAGATGATTGACCGGCGTGATTGGGGATGGATTGGCTAGCACTACGCCAATGTAGCTGCAGAGAAAGTAGTGCGGTTCCGGTTTCTGAGGCCGGTTGTTGAGTGGGAGAACGCGGTATCGCCAGGGTAGGTTTATTTCTACCTCGAGGCTAGGAAGATGATGCGAAGGGTATATCTATCATCTCGTTGGTGTTTGATCTGAAGGCTGCGGTACCAGATTTTGATCGATTCGATGGTCGTGAGTTCCCAGGCGTGTTTCGGATGACCTCCGGGTATCCTCCGAGAGAGGAGATCGAATTTTGTATAGATGTGTTGCGGATACTCGGCTATTTCCATTCGCCATACTGAGAATGGCACTGCCGAGTTGAGAGAGTTGAAGGATCGGCAGGGATTTGCTAGAGAAGGGCTTCATTAGGCCCAGTGTTTCTCCCAGGGAGCGCCGGTATTGTTCGTGAAGAAGAAGGGCGGGGCCAGCTGCGCGTGTGTGTTGATTCTGACGGTGAACAAGGTGACCATTAAACGAATACCCCTTCCGGGATTGATGATTTGTTCGACCCGGTTGCGAGTGCGAGATGTTTCTCAAGATTGATCTGCGATCGGGCTATCATCAGTGCGAGTCGAGAGAGGTGGATGTCCACAGGGTGCATTCGGACGATCACGGGCATTATGAGTTCGAGTCATGTCTTTTGGGTTGACGATGCCCGGCGGTATTCATGGATTTGATGAGCGAGTGTTCAAACCATTTTGGACACGTTTGTGATAGTGTTCATTGATGATATCTTGGTTTATTCTCGCTCGGAGCGGGAGCATGCGGAGCATTTGAGGCTGTCTTGTGATTCTCGAGACCAGCGATTTATGCCAAGTTTTCCAAATGTGAGTTTTGGTTGACTTGATGGCGTTTCTTGGGCATATTAGCCGGGTGATGGCATTCGAGTTGATCTGCCAAGATCGAAGCGATCGAGGACTTGGCCTAGACCTACTACTCGACAGAGGTTCGCGATTTTACGGGCCTTGCGAGGATATTATCGGTATTGACACCCAATTTTGACCCTCCGTCGATCATTAACTATAAAATTACACTAATTTTGTAAAAATAATTTTAGGATTTCTATAATAAAATACAACAATAAAAACATTAAATCTGAGCATAAATAATTAATTTAATAACGACATCGCGTCTTACGTAGAATTTTAAGCACTTAGAGTCCGCGCTTTTATTAACTTTAAGCTTTGTCGTAATTCTTAAATAATTAATAAATGCATAAAATAAATAATTTAGCGATAACGTCGTGTCAGGTAGCATAGCCGCATTTATTAGTAATCATTTGTAATTTAAAATCAATTTTAATCTGATATATGCATTTAATAGCACCGCATTTATAAAGCTTTAAACGATTCTTAAATATCGTACTTGCATTCAACATTTAAGTAATTTAATATAAACTCAATGCAATTTTAATTTAACGTCGCAACAATGCATAACAATAAAATTTTAAAAAATAGCGTCGCATTCTAAAGCATTAAGCATTAATTAAACAACACGCGCGTTAAATCATCGTAATAGTTTCATAACTCAAATTAGACTAATTGAGACCTAAATAATTAGACTAATTTAGCACCTAAATAATTAGACTAATTTAGCACCTAAATAATTTTAAAGCGCCTAAATAATTTAATCACAATTTATTAGTTTATTTAGCACTAATTAATTAAACATTACCTAATTAAAATACCTAATTAAACTAACTAGCCTAAAACTAACTACCCAAATTCTTTAAACATCCGCGACGCCTACCAAAGACGCAGAACCCCTTATTACCTGCGACCCACAAGCCCGCATCCTCACCTTATTTCCTCACCGTCCCTCTCTCCATCGCCTAAACCAAAAACTAATGCCCAACCTAAAAAAAACCTACACATAAGAGGGTCGCCGCCTCCATCACGCACAGATCCAACGTTCCCTTTCCAAATTTTCCATCCTCAAATCTTGATGAAAATCACATAGCCCCCTCCTTAAATGGTCTCCCCGAATCGCCCTCAAATCACGCCCAAACCAGTAACACAAATCTTACCAAAACCGAATCCCTCATCACTCATCCCAAATCAAAACTTACCATAACAGAAATATACCATTAAAATCCGTCACTGGTTTTGGAAAAACTCGTCCAAATTAAGTACCAAGGATCACAACCAAATCAGTCCTTAGAATGGTCCAAAATCAGCACCTATTTTTGGTAAACAATCACTCGAAAATCAGTACAAATCAACCCTAAAACCCGTCCTAGATTTACCATAAGAGCGAATTCCAATTAGGAGCTATAAATATCCAAGTTTTGACATGCAACAGGCATCGTGGATTCACCTCGACAGCATCTAAGAAACGCAGCAACAGATAATTAGAGTCACAAGAAACAGGAGTCTCGAAACCTTTTCTTTCCAAATCAATCAGAAATCGACTAAACGCGCCACTAATTGCATCGCAAACCCAAAACGTCGAAACCCGACGACTTGATACGCCCCGGTCATTGCCGGAGAAGGTAAATTCGTCACCTCTTAATCCTACTTCTTGCAGTCTTCTATTTCAGTCAAATTATGTGCTATGTGGCTGACCAACTATGTTTAGTTAAGATTAGTGACTATCGGTATATCATGTTTTGTTTAATTGTGCTTAATGTAAATGATTCGTTATTAGATTAGTTGTATATGCTTAACTGGATAAACGCTGGTCGTGTTAAGTCTGTTCATATACAAATCATCTAGTTAACTTAAATACATGGTTTAAAGTACTTTTAACACTGTATAGGTTGTTTTTGTTTGTTTAAACTGCCGATATGGTCTCTGATCTTGATCAAAAAATAAGTTGGGAAGGTTATCTTATACTCGATTGATACCAGTTTAAGCTAATAGGTTCAATACGTGATTGTATAGTAGTTTCAATGTGTCTATTTTGCCTTATTTTCTGAGTCTATTTGTGAAACCTATTGCGTCTCGAAAATGGTTTAGTGCAAGTAGAATACCACTTCCTCTTTTCGTATCTTTGCGATTGATCCTGTCTTCAAAATGTTCCTGTTTGCCTGCTTGGTTCTTTGGATCACACTTCTGAAACTTGTTAATCAATTATAGTATGTATCTCGATTGTTTCCCATGTTAGCCCATCAGTTTACTTGTCCCTGTCCCTGCCTTGGTTTGGGACCAAATGTGTCGACTCTGGTATATTATTACTTGTATGTTTAAGCATTAAGGTGTCTTGTAATTCTCCTCCTTTATCGTCAGATCTAAACATGTCCAGTTTATATTTGGTATGGGATGTTGCACATATATGTCTAACTTGTCTACTATAAATATGTGTTCATTGTATCTTGGTTTCTAAATTGTCCATGTTAAGCATTTTCCTATCAGTTGTTTAAGCAACACTTTTAGATGTAGTCTTGAATACTTGCATTCGTAAACCTGCGCCTAAGTTGGCCCCTCTTTGAAAGCGAAAATGTTGCATACATATGTCTTATGTCTATCCACGCCCTCTGCATACATCCGACAGTAGCATATCTAGCACATCAGCATTACTGCAGTGGTCTGCGGGTATACTATATGTATTTAGGTGTATACTTGGTTTTTTTATGTCTCGACCCATTGCTTCTTTGCTGCATGCCACCATTTCTTTGCCTTATTCATTTGTTTTTCTCTGTATGTTGCCTCTCTTGATAAATTACTACATTTTGGGGCCTGCCTATCATTTGTTTCTCCCCTCTACCAGTTGGCTGCATACCTGTTCACCCCTATTTTTCTGCTACCTGCTGGCAGTTTAAGACCTGTCTGACAGTGCCTCTGTTGGCCTTTACGTGTGCTTGCTTCAATATAAACTGTGTGCCAAGTGCTTATTCGTTATTTAATTGGGCTCGTACTAATTCCTTATCTTTTCTTATTTTTACATGAAACACATGCCTTGGAGCAAAGGGAGGAGTCTCAATACGAGACTCATCGCTATTTTCCCAAATGAAGATCCGTGCCTACATTCCTCGTTGCATCTCACATCTGATATCCTAAAGCCACAAGCGAAATGCTCTCGCTACCATTCCTTAGGGTCATTTTATTTTTTTGCTTCCCCGCCCCATTCATTTATTGTAATATAATTGTCTAACATTACGCTATTAGTAAAACATTTGGAGTAATTAAACATTGTGTGATAAATTAGAAGGTAGTTTGCCCCCTCTTAAGTTAATTGCCTAAATTATTAAACCATTTAATCACATAATTACTCGGGTAGCCTAGACATTATTTCCGCCATTAAATCTTAACTTGCATAATTAATCACATATAGCTATGATATTATTTTCCAGATTTCTAACTCATTTGCTATAGCACCCATATAGAAATCTTATTTTTCATATTAAGAAAACCCCCTTAAGCATGTGTTATACTAATCAAGGTAGGCAAATGTGTATATTTAGTCAATTAGTCTATTTTTGCATTATATATATTATTTAAAGCATGCTTTAAACTTTAGTAACATTTTAGCACCTTCCTAGCATTCTTTCTACTTTAGCATATAGCACCTTTTGCCCTTTCAATACTTTAAGCACCTTTTAACATTTTAACATGCTAGCATCTATCTCCTAGCCTTCAGCACTTTAGTATTTAGCACTTTTAAGCACCTCTTTACACCTTAGCACCCGTTAGCTTTAAAATTAACCTCTTAGCACCTTTAAACATCTTCCAACATTTCAAAACCTTTTTAACTACTCTGCATTATTTTAACATCCAGCATTTTATTTTCTAACATTGCACTTTTTTTTGTAGATCTTTTACTTTGCATTTTTAAAAATATAATAACTACCCTAGGTTTGGCAGGACAACCGCAAGTTAGCGGATCTTAGAGGGTGCCTAACCCCTTCCCTCTAGATTAATAAAGAACCCTTACCTGAATCTCATTAAGTTTAGCGGACCGTTAAAATGGAGTTAATGTTTTCTTTAAACTAGTTAAACATTTAGGTGTCCTAATTCACCCCAATTAATTAGGTGGCGACTCATGAACCCTTAGCATTCTAGCAACCCTTTAGCATTTTAAATTTTAGCCTTTTTAAACTTTAGCATCTTTAGCATTTTTTGCACTTTTAGCACCCTTTAGCATCCTTTTAGCAATTTTAGCGTCCTTTAGCATTTAAAAAATCTTTAAGCCTCTTAAACTATTTTAGCACTTTATTATTTATTTTCTAACACTTTTTATTTGAAGCGTGGAGTTTTTATAAAAATGCCATGTAGGAAAAGAAGCGACAGAAATGGCGACTCCACTGGGGAATTTAGGTTCTTAACCACAACAGACCTAGGATAATTATTTGGCAATTATTTTGCATTTAAATTTTGTGTGTTTTGTTATTTTTTGCTACCTGCTTTACTGCTTTCCTTAAACTGGCATTCCGCTCATATTTCTTCCACTCTGGAAAATTCACACAATCACACACTACATGCGAGGTGCGCTGGGTGCATCAGCAAAATTCTTTCTTCAAAATCCAAATTTAGGAGAGTCGGTAATATACGTGGAGTGCCCGGTCTAACCGGTGGCCGCGTAGCCTTCTCACTCGAGTAGTCCGCTCGGGAACCTTGCGTCTGGAAAAGCCAAATCTTAGAAAAACTTAAGATAGAGCTATACCACCCTTTTATATTAAGGCATGCATGCATTTACCTTAGGTGGGTCGGTCCTTGATATCGACGCCACAATTAGGAAGACACCAAACTTGTCGACGGGTTTCTCAACCCAACGGCCAACCAGCATATTATGTGTAACGTGACAATAATGGACAAATCCAAGCCTAATCGTGACATGCCAAAAGTGGGAAAAAGTGCACCGTCATTTGGTCGCCATTTCCAACAAAAAGCATTACAGTTGGACGACTTGAACAAATCCATCATAATCTCGCATAAAGTGACGTTTAGGCTTACCTCTAGCATAAAGAGGTCCCCCTGCATGTTAGGAAACGTTTGAATGTGCTATGTGCGATATATCTGCTACATACTTGCAAATTATGTGCTTTATGCTAACATCATTTGTTGCATTTTTAGAAAATCTATTATCCTCCCCAAAGGGTCGGTTCGTATTTGACTCAACAATGTCGGAGCATCCACACTTCACCAGGTCCAAGGCAAGAAATGATGATATGACTGGCTCGGGGGCGTCTGAGCCAAATGGTTTGGGAATTATTCTGTCGGTAAACAGAACCTTGAAGGAGGAATATCACGATCGGGAGGAATGTATTGCCGTTGCTGCAACAAATTGGCGATATGCGAGTTGAGATGGAGAGGCTACGAATCGACCAACCTATCCATTAGCTTGAATACCACATGCGGATCAAAGGGCCACTACTTCACAAACCATCCCGGATCGACCTCCACGCGCATATCTCCCAAAACTCTCCACTGAGCCACGATCGCGAACAAACGCCGCCGCCCGGCCCGACCCTCAACCCGCTTCAAATGACCCTCCCACTACCCGTATACCTCGGCCCCGCTGCACTTCACCATAATCAGCCCTAACCGCCAGCCAACCAATACCACGCACCACGCCCATTACGGCCCAATGACAACCTGAACGGCTAACTTATGCAGCGAAGCCCGACGCACTACGTCCGTGCTTCCGCGAAGGGGATCATTATGAAGAGATGGAGGAAGTCAGAGCCAAAATGGGCGAGGCGTGGCCAAGAAATTCATAGTCCGAAAGAAGCGATTCGGGGCATGCGATCGGACAAAGGTCACGAAGGACTAGACTACGAGGATCTTTGCATGCATCCAGACGTGGAACTGCCTATGGGGTACAAGGTGCCGAAGTTTGAACTATTTGATGGAAAAGGGAACCCCCGTGCACACCTGAGGTCATATTGCGACAAGATAATCGGGGTAGGAAGAACCCGGTCATTATGAAGTTGTTCATTCGAGCTTGACGTGAGGCCTAGATTGGTATACGGCCAAGACCGCGGAAATGGCAGTTGGAATCATTGGCCCGAATTTTGTGGAGCGGTTCGGGTTCAACACGAAACCGTTGTGGGCGAGTTCTACTTAATGATGTTGGAGAAGAAGACTACGAAACATTCGGAGAATACGCCGTGAGGTGGCGTTGAGGAAGCGAAAGTGCAACCACCACGTGGTGGAGAGTGAAATGACCACGTTATTCGTACAATCTTTGAAGGGCGCAACCTCTTATGAGCGGATGATAAGCGTCGTGAGCGGAATTTGCGGAAGTTATTAGAATGGCGACCGTAGAAGAAGGTATTAAAGCGGTAGGATTACAAATCGGCGTTACGAGCAACTAATAAGGCGATTGATCGAGTGGCACTTGGAGTACTTCACGGAGGAAGAAAGAGAGCGATTTCCCCTTCCATGTTGTACAAGCACGCAAACCCAAGCATTTATGACATACCAAAACCCATCATACTACCACAACTACCACACACACCTATATATAACACTTGCAAGCACCGTTTATCACGCCGCCCGCATAGATCCACCCATCGGGCCATGACGAATAGAGCACCCAATGCACTGAGCAAAAAGAATTTTGAAGGAAAACCACCCAAAGTTCGCACCCCACTACGAACCCATACCTCAAATATATGAAAGGTTGCGGTGCGAGCCTAATCCAACCGATTCGGGAAGGATCCACGACCTATCCCAAGATGGTATGATGAGAACAAGCGCTGCGCGTATCACTCCGATAGCCCAGACATGACATGAAGGTTGCCACTCCTCGAGGGGGGCGGATCGAGGCGATCGGAAGAAGGGTAATTCAGTTAAAGGATCCTGCCCCAAATGTGCATGACAACCCCTTGCCAAACCACGGCCACGTCAATGTGCACCTGATAACCTTAGATGAGAATACACTCCCTGCGCATGCCCATTCCGCCTCGAATCGATCATTTATCCGGCGTGCACGCGCGAGGCCGAGAGAGGAGATAGCGAGCATGAAGACCCAGCCATCCACGAAGCAGAGCATGAAGGCATATTGATTGGATTTGCACCCCTGTCTTGGTCCGCCTAGAGCCGGGATAGGAAAAACAATTTATTTTAGCAGAATAATTTATGAACTCATTTTTAAACTTTAATATGTTTTCTTTCGTTTTGCTTGTAATGAACTACGTTTGACCTGATTCCCTTGGTGGATACGTAGGCGGCCGTCTCGGCTTCGGTCCCACATCTAGAAATTTTTAATTTCACCCAATATTCGCTTGTAATGAACTACGTTCGACCTGATTCCCTCATGGGGATACGTAGGCGGCCTAAATCGGCTTCGGTCACACCATTAGGAAACTTTCCCTTTGCTTTGAAAATGACAAAGAATACACATAGCCTATAAGCAACTACATTGAGACCCATTTTAGGCCAAACCCCCTTTTCAAAACTGGGACAGACAGGGGTTGCAAGTCCAAACAAGCCAGGCACGCAGATATCAAGGAACAAGGCAGCAAAGTCAAATATGAATCGACCCCCCCCCCAAAACTCACAAATTTTTCTTTGAGCGCAGGTCTTTTCATATTAATGTAAGCGAGAAAGTGCAATGCGAGAAAATACGGCAAAAGTTTCTTCAGATAGCGAAGCAGGAAAAGCAGCAAAGGCAGAGGATGACAACAATCCAAAGTCCGCAGCAAAAGCAGCAGCAGCAGAAAGGGGCATCAACAATCAACAGTCAAAGTTCAGAGTTCCGCAACAAAACCTAGTGCATCAACTCGGGCATCAAGTCAAATTGGCAACCCACGCATCGCACACAGCAAAGGCATCATGGCAATTCGTCAGCTGCAACGTTCAGCATGTCCGTGCAAAGACAACATCTCAGGGACGACATCTCTACCCATAAAATTGCACTTCGTATGTAGTTATCATTTCATTTAAGCGGTATACACTAACGTCTTTTCTCAAGCTTAGCTTGCGAGCATTCATTCTACGAGGCGGAACACGTCCGTGCAACGACGGCGTTATCAACACGGCAAGTCTACGCAACGGCGCCGGCGGAACACGTCCAAACAACGGCGTAATCGGCAAGTCCATGCAGCGGCGCCCGGCAACACGCCCGCACAACGGCGTAATCGGCAAGTCCGTGCAACGGCGCCCGGCAACACGCCCGCACAACGGCGTAATCGGCAAGTCCGTGCAGCGGCGCCCGGCGAACACGCCCAAACAACGGCGTGTCGGCAAGTCCATGCAACGGCGCCCGGCAACACGTCCAGACAACGACGTGATCAGCAAGTCCACGCAACGACGCCGGCGAACACGTCCGGACAACGGCGTGATCGGCGAAGTCCACGCAACGGCGCCGGCGAATACGTCCAAACAACGGCGTTATCGGCCACGATCCACGCCCGGCGCCAGCGAACACGTCCAGACAACGACGTAATCAGCAAGTCCACGCAACGGCGCCAAGAAGAATACGTCCGAGCGATGGCGTTATCGACGGGCAAGTCCACGCAACGACGCCAGCAGCAACACGCCCAGGCAACGACGTTATCAGCACAGCAAGTCTACGCAACGACGCCAAAGAAGAACAGCGGCGGCGCTAACGACAACAAGTCCGAAAACGACGCCATCATTAGCATATCACGCAGGGACGATTTCTATACTCCCGAAATTGCATTTCTTACGCATGCTTTATTATTTTGTCTTAGCAGTTATGCACTAACTCTTTCTTGAGCCTTAGTACACAGGGACAATTGCAGCAAGGACAACATACCCGCGTTCACAATCGCAACACGTCTGTGCAAGGACGAAAATCACAGCATTCGCAAAATCGCATCAACACAACAGGCATCGCGTTTTGCAGGATAACCTTTTCTATTCACAGTTACATTGTTTTTAAAATTATTTTGCCTTAGCAGTTATGCACTAACCGTTTGTTCAAGTCTTAGCATGCAGCAGCAGGAGCACAACGTGGATTTTCTCTTCTGACAAACCGGCAATCGTTGGGGCGCCAACCTTCCCAACGATTGGCGAGCGACCTCAGCGTCGTCGGTCCACTCGCTCCACATCACCATAGAACCCAGCACCACAAGCCATAGCAGTACACCCCAGGTTCAAGCCAGTTATATTCTTTTACTTTTTGCACCATAACCCAGTGTCGTCATAACTCGACACTGGGACATCTTTAAGTCCGCGTTAGCCCGCCTTGGTGTTTTGACCATGGTAACCCAGTGTCGTCATAACTCGACCGGGGCGGCTGAGTCCGCATTAGCCCACCTTAGTGTTTTGACCATGGTATCCCAGTGTCGTCATAACTCGACACTGGGACAGTTTTCGATTTTTGCGTCAGCCTTGTCTACCTGCCCAGCATTTTGCAATTCTGAAGATCGAGACAAAATTGGCTATGAGTCAACGTCTTTGTCCGAAGATTCTTCCATCATCTCCATACAAAGAGGGACATCTGTTGACACCCAATTTTGACCCTCCCGTCCAGTCATTAACTATAAAATTACACTAATTTTGTAAAAATAATTTTAGGATTTCTATAATAAAATACAACAATAAAAACATTAAATACAGGCATAAATAATTAATTTAATAACGACATCGCGTCTTACGTAGAATTTTAAGCACTTAGAGTCCCGCGCCCGCATTTATTAACTTTAAGCTTTGTCGTAATTCTTAAATAATTAATAAATGCATAAAATAAATAATTTAGCGATAACGTCGTGTCAGGTAGCATAGCCGCATTTATTAGTAATCATTTGTAATTTAAAATCAATTTTAATCTGATATATGCATTTAATAGCACCGCATTTATAAAGCTTTAAACGATTCTTAAATATCGTACTTGCATTCAACATTTAAGTAATTTAATATAAACTCAATGCAATTTTAATTTAACGTCGCAACAATGCATAACAATAAAATTTTAAATAATAGCGTCGCATTCTAAAGCATTAAGCATTAATTAAACAACACGCCCGCATTCATCATCGTAATAGTTTCATAACTCGAAATTAGACTAATTCAGCACCTAAATAATTAGACTAATTTAGCACCTAAATAATTAGACTAATTTAGCACCTAAATAATTTTAAAGCGCCTAAATAATTTAATCACAATTTATTAGTTTATTTAGCACTAATTAATTAAACATTACCTAATTAAAATACCTAATTAAACTAACTAGCCTAAAACTAACTACCCAGCCCTTTAAACATCCGCGACCCGTCGCCCCGGCCCAGCACCCGCAGCCCAAACCCCTTATTACCTGCGACCCACAAGCCCACATCCCCTCAGCCTTATTTCCCTCACTTCATCCCCTCTCTCCATCGCCTAAACCAAAAACTAATGCCCAACCTAAAAAAACCTACACATAAGAGGGTCGCCGCCTCCATCACGCACAGATCCAACGTTCCCTTTCCAAATTTTCCATCCTCAAATCTTGATGAAAATCACATAGCCCCCTCCTTAAATGGTCTCCCCGAATCGCCCTCAAATCACGCCCAAACCAGTAACACAAATCTTACCAAAACCGAATCCCTCATCACTCATCCCAAATCAAAACTTACCATAACAGAAATATACCATTAAAATCCGTCACTGGTTTTGGAAAAACTCGTCCAAATTAAGTACCAAGGATCACAACCAAATCAGTCCTTAGAATGGTCCAAAATCAGCACCTATTTTTGGTAAACAATCACTCGAAAATCAGTACAAATCAACCCTAAAACCCGTCCTAGATTTACCATAAGAGCGAATTCCAATTAGGAGCTATAAATATCCAAGTTTTGACATGCAACAGGCATCGTGGATTCACCTCGACAGCATCTAAGAAACGCAGCAACAGATAATTAGAGTCACAAGAAACAGGAGTCTCGAAACCTTTTCTTTCCAAATCAATCAGAAATCAGCAGCTAAACCTTGCCCCTAATTGCATCGCAAACCCAAAACCCGTCGAAACCCGACGACTTGATACGCTGCCCCGGGTCGCTGCCCGGAGAAGGTAAATTCGTCACCTCTTAATCCTACTTCTTGCAGTCTTCTATTTCAGTCAAATTATGTGCTATGTGGCTGACCAACTATGTTTAGTTAAGATTAGTGACTATCGGTATATCATGTTTTGTTTAATTGTGCTTAATGTCGTCGTTCGTTATTAGATTAGTTGTATATGCTTAACTGGATAAACGCTGGTCGTGTTAAGTCTGTTCATATACAAATCATCTAGTTAACTTAAATACATGGTTTAAAGTACTTTTAACACTGTATAGGTTGTTTTTGTTTGTTTAAACTGCCGATATGGTCTCTGATCTTGATCAAAAAATAAGTTGGGAAGGTTATCTTATACTCGATTGATACCAGTTTAAGCTAATAGGTTCAATACGTGATTGTATAGTAGTTTCAATGTGTCTATTTTGCCTTATTTTCTGAGTCTATTTGTGAAACCTATTGCGTCTCGAAAATGGTTTAGTGCAAGTAGGGAATACCACTTCCTCTTCCGTATCTTTGCGATTGATCCTGTCTTCAAAATGTTCCTGTTTGCCTGCTTGGTTCTTTGGATCACACTTCTGAAACTTGTTAATCGATTATAGTATGTATCTCGATTGTTTCTCATGTTAGCCCATCAGTTTACTTGTCCCTGTCCCTGCCTTGGTTTGGGACCAAATGTGTCGACTCTGGTATATTATTACTTGTATGTTTAAGCATTAAGGTGTCTTGTAATTCTCCTCCTTTATCGTCAGATCTAAACATGTCCAGTTTATATTTGGTATGGGATGTTGCACATATATGTCTAACTTGTCTACTATAAATATGTGTTCATTGTATCTTGGTTTCTAAATTGTCCATGTTAAGCATTTTCCTATCAGTTGTTTAAGCAACACTTTTAGATGTAGTCTTGAATACTTGCATTAAATGAAACTGCGCCTAAGTTGGCCTCTTTGGCTGAAAATGTTGCATACATATGTCTTATGTCTATCCCACGCCTCTGCATACATCGACCAGCGCATATCTAGCATCTCCCATTACATTCTGCAGATCTGCAGTATACTATATGTATTTAGGTGTATACTTGGCTTTTTTATACATCTCGACCCATTGCTTGCTGCTGCGTACCACATTTCTTTGCCTTATTCATTTGTTTTTCTCTGTATGTTGCCTCTCTTGATAAATTACTACATTTTGGGGCATGCCTATCATTTGTTTCTCCCCTCTACCAGTTGGCTGCATACCTGTTCACCCCTATTTTCTGCTACTGCGCGATTTAAGACTGTCACCGATTGCCTCTGTTGGCCTTTACGTGTGCTTGCTTCAATATAAACTGTGTGCCAAGTGCTTATTCGTTATTTAATTGGGCTCGTACTAATTCCTTATCTTTTCTTATTTTTACATGAAACACATGCCTTGGAGCAAAGGGAGGAGTCTCGTCTGAGACTCGCTATTTTTCCAAATGAAGATCCGTGCCTACATTCCTCGTTGCATCTCACATCTGATATCCTAAAGCCACAAGCGAAATGCTCTCGCTACCATTCCTTAGGGTCATTTTATTTTTTGCTTCCCCGCCCCATTCATTTATTGTAATATAATTGTCTAACATTACGCTATTAGTAAAACATTTGGAGTAATTAAACATTGACGCAATAAATTAGAAGGTAGTTTGCCCCCTCTTAAGTTAATTGCCTAAATTATTAAACCATTTAGTCACATAATTACTCGGGTAGCCTAGGCATTATTTCCGCCATTAAATCTTAACTTGCATAATTAATCACATATAGCTATGATATTATTTTCCAGATTTCTAACTCATTTGCTATAGCACCCATATAGAAATCTTATTTTTCATATTAAGAAAACCCCCTTAAGCATGTGTTATACTAATCAAGGTAGGCAAATGTGTATATTTAGTCAATTAGTCTATTTTTGCATTATATATATTATTTAAAGCATGCTTTAAACTTTAGTAACATTTTAGCACCTTCCTAGCATTCTTTCTACTTTAGCATATAGCACCTTTTGCCCTTTCAATACTTTAAGCACCTTTTAACATTTTAACATGCTAGCATCTATCTCCTAGCCTTCAGCACTTTAGTATTTAGCACTTTTAAGCACCTCTTTACACCTTAGCACCCGTTAGCTTTAAAATTAACCTCTTAGCACCTTTAAACATCTTCCAACATTTCAAAACCTTTTTAACTACTCTGCATTATTTTAACATCCAGCATTTTATTTTCTAACATTGCACTTTTTTGTAGATCTTTTACTTTGCATTTTTAAAAATATAATAACTACCCTAGGTTTGGCAGGACAACCGCAAGTTAGCGGATCTTAGAGGGTGCCTAACCCCTTCCCTCTAGATTAATAAAGAACCCTTACCCAGAATCTCATTAAGTTTAGCAGACCATTAAAATGGAGTTAATGTTTTTCTTTAAACTAGTTAAACATTTAGGTGTCCTAATTCACCCCAATTAATTAGGTGGCGACTCCGCGAACCCTTAGCATTCTAGCAACCCTTTAGCATTTTAAATTTTAGCCTTTTTAAACTTTAGCATCTTTAGCATTTTTTGCACTTTTAGCACCCTTTAGCATCCTTTTAGCAATTTTAGCGTCCTTTAGCATTTAAAAAATCTTTAAGCCTCTTAAACTATTTTAGCACTTTATTATTTATTTTCTAACACTTTTTATTTGAGCAGCAGGAGTTTTTATAAAAAATGCCGCGGCCGGAAAAGGGCGCGACATCGGCGGTTCGTAGAGAAGTTTGCTTCTATCTCTGCACCATTGACTAGGCTGACTCGAAGCGACAAGTTCGATGGGTGATGCTTGTGGCGGGGTTTCGATTCTTGAAGGAGAGATTGACGACCGCCCCCGTTCTTACTCTTCCAGAGGGTCCAGACGGTTATGTCGTGTATTGTGATGCGTCAGGCATCGGGTTGGGATGTGTGTTGATGCAGCATGGCAGGGTTATAGCATATGCATCCCGGTGAAGAAACACGAGGAACTACCCGCATGATTTGGAGTTGGCGGTAGTAATTCACGCTTTGAAGATGCGGAGGCACTATTTGTATGGGGTTCACGTGGATATTTATACAGACCAAAAGAGCCTCGGTATATCTTCACCGGAGGAGTGAACTTACGGCAGAGGCGGTGGTTAGAGTTGCTTAAGGATTACGATGTTGATATCCTGTACCACGGGAAGGCGATGTTGTGGCGTATGCTCTTAGTCGTAGGTCGATGGGAGCCTATCATATGTGCGGTAGAGAGGAGGACATGGTTCGTGATTTGCATCGATTAGCGAGCCTTGGTGTCCGCTTGATTGATTACGATAGCGATGGGGTTAGAGTTCGTGAGGTTGCGAGTCTTCCATCGTCGAGGAGGTGAAGAAACAGATTCGAGATCCGGCTTTGATTCGATATCGTGATCTGACTCTTCGTGAGGCGCGGTCCTTTTGGTAGCACGATGGGGTGCTAAGGTTTGAAGCGGTATGTGTTCCGGATGTTTGAGGACTTGTGAGTTCTTGGGAAGCACACGGTAGCGCGTTACTCTATCCATCCGGTCGACCAAGATGTACCACGACGCCGATCGTGTATTAGTGGGATGGATTGAAGAGGCGTTGCGAGTTCGTAGCTCGATGCGTGTTGTCGGCGGTGAAGGTAGAGCACGAGGCACGGTGGTTTTATTCTGACGATTGAGATCCCGACACGGAAGTGGGAGGTAATCAACATGGACTTCATCACGGGATTACCTCGCACTCGGAGGAGACATGATTCTATATGGGTTATATCGCCGGTGGCGAAATCAGCCCACTTTCTTCCCGTCCGGACGACTTTTTTGGTGAGGATTATGCGGACTTTACATCAGAGATCGTCGATCGCATGGAGTCCCTACTTGATCATATCGCAGAGGAGCCCGCCGGTTTCGCTAACTTCCGGAGGTCCTTCCAGAGGGGTTTAGGGGCGGTGAGCACAGTCGCATTTCATCCACAGACAGACGGACAGGCAGAGCGCACTATCCAGACTCTTGAGGATATGCTGCGAGCCTGTGTTATTGACTTCAGTGGTAGTTGGGAGGATCATTTGCCTCTGGTTGAGTTTGCGTATAATAATAGCTACCACTCGAGATTCGGATGGCGCCTTATGAGGCCTTGTATGGGAGGAAGTGCGGTCGCCTATAGGTTGGTTCGATGTGGGCGAGTGCGGCTAGTGGGACCAGATTTGGTGCAGCGTGCGGTGGATAAGGTGAAGCTTATCGAGGCGGCTATTGGCGACTCGAGTCGGCCAAGTCGTATCACGGATCATCGTCGTCGGCATCTTGAGTTCGAGGTTCATGATTGGGTTTTCCTAAAGGTGTCACCCATGAAGGGTGTGATGAGATTTGGGAAGAAGGAAACTTCGACCCTATACATTGGGCGTTTGATTGTCGCGAGGTAGGCAAGGTTACTATGAGTTGGATCTGCCGTCCGTCGGAGGCGGTGCATCCGGTTTTCACGTATCTATCTTTGAGGAGATGTATCGGGGATCCATCTAGGTACACCCGATGACGATGTCAGTGTGACCGGGTTATCGTATGAGGAGATTCCATAGCGATAGTCGATCGTCGGAGTTAGGCGTCTGCGGACGAAGGGCGTGGCTTCCGTCAAAGTCTTGTGGCGGAACGAGCTCGAGAGAGGAGATGGCGTGGGAAGCGAGGAGGACATGAGGCGAAGTATCCTCACCTATTCCCACACCTCCGGGTAATTCACTTTCCTACTTGTAAATTTTCGTTATCGTTTATGCCTAAGTGTTGTTTTGTGGCGCGTGTGGCATTTGCAAAGCTATTTAAGTTATGAAGAATCTTATCGTTAATCGTCTTGAGAAGGAACATTCGGACGAATGTTTCTAAGAGGAGAATGTAATACCCGTATTTCAGTATGTACGTGAGGAATACGTCAAAAGTTTGGCCTTAGTTAGCCTTGGGCGTTTTCTTTTGTACACAACTCACTAAAAGAATCGCTTTCCGACGAAACGTTTCCCACGACTTTCGTAGAGTAAATTCCGGCTATGCCATTTCTTATTTTTGCGGATTTTTCCAGAGGCGAAACATTTTGGACCAACGGGAGGTGGCGTGTCACCACATTGAAGCAAGTGGGGTGGCTTTGGGCGATTGGGCGTCAAAGGGTGTTGGCCTTGGCGATTGGTTCCTTGCTTAGGCCTTGTTTTGTGCCATGTTTTGTGGAGTGTTTTGTGGAGTAGGGTTAGGGTGCACTTGGCGATCTTGGCCTTACACTTGCCTTGCACTTGTCTTCATCTTGGCCATTGGTTGGCAAGGCTTGAGCTATAAATACCCTCTTGAGATGAAGAGTTCTTCATCCAAAAGCTTTCAAGTCTAAAAATCCTTCCTCTCCCTTTAGCAATTCGTCACCCCCATCTCCCTTAGAAGCTTGGCGAGGCTACCCCAGCACCCTAGCCTGGAAACCTACCCCCTTGGTAGAAAAGTTGCCTTCTTGTTTTGTTATAATGCCCAAAATACCTAGCCCAAATACCTTAGTACTTAGTAGAAGTTGTGAAGAACTTCTAAGGTTTCATGGAGCATCTGACTTAGGAGCAAAACCTTGCTCAGCGACTTTTCTAGGATATTATTGGGCTTACCGAGGTAACTAATCCTAACCCTCTTTTGAATTAGAGAATACTTCTTTGTTGTAGAATAAGAATAAGTATAAATACTTAGAAGAATAATCAAACTGTACTTACATAGAATTTGTTTTCACGATGAACTTATATAGCTCACTGGTAGGAAGTCTTTGCCCGACTTACCGTAGAATTATGAACCCTCTGTTTAGAATGACCTTGAGTAGTCTTTGATAGATATCTGTGACTATTATAGGTGACTCTCTGCGCGACATATTCAACTTGGCGGTGGTTTTATTTGAGAAGGTATGTGATTCTTCCTAAAGCATGATATTTTACAATATATAGTACGGTGAGCGTCGTGTGTTAATCGAATAATAACTACGGCAATGTCTTTGACTTAAGCTCTGAATAATACTTATGGCAATGCCTCACGCTTAAGCTCGAATAATACTTACGGCAATGCCTCACAAGCTTTGAATAACAAAGAATCGAAAACATTTCAAAAGAATCTTGAATCATTTTTAACAGAAGATAAATATTTGGTTTTAAAACAAAAGCTTAAGAGTTATACTAGCTTTATGGGAAGTTAGGTATAACAACTTAAGAAGATAAAAGGCTGCTTACTTGTTTGTTTATAAAAGCCTTGTATTGATTTCTTAAGTGTAGTAAGATTTGTGTGATAAGTAGACATATTATGATGCTACAGGTTAGTGTCTTGAATTCTTTGTGTAAAGGGTCATTCTTGCCGTGCTTACGTTGCTAACAGTAAGTCCGTTGTCTTGTTATTGTATCACCTACCCTTCGATCGTTATACCGGGCTTGCCCTCGATCTTGGTCTATACGGCTATGCGGTCTGTGAGACTATGCGGAGCAGCGGTATGCTCGTGATTGATCATTCCGGTGTTTAGCCTGATCGGGGATTCCTATGCGGTCTGTTGAGACTATCGCGGTCTTTTGAGGCTATGCGGCTGCGGGAGCCTAGGCGGATCTGGGGTTAGCTGCCCCGATCGCGGGAATACCTCATGCGGGTGCATGTGTGACTATGCGAGTGCGGAAGTCCAGGACTAGGCACGCAGAATGATACTATGGGCGATTGGCCTTGCTGCGATCATTCGCGGCCTAGAATAGACCTGTTACAGTTTTCCTATTACCGTTGTTGTTTGTGATGTGACACTATGTGCAATTGAACTGATTGTATTTGTGAAAAGGTTTTAAATACTTTGATTTTATTTGATTCTTTATAGTTTCACATACTTGGTACTGTTATCGACCTCGCCCGGCTGCGTTCATGCCGCGGTAAGGGCGGCAGTGCTAGATCCACATTCCTAGGATCTCTACGTTGGTGTCGTGAGCTCCATCCTTTCCGAGGCTCTACTTTTGGGTATGATCTCACTGTTGTAGATAGTTTTATGTGATCGGTATGGCGGCCACCCGCCATAGTTGTATATTTCCTTAGAGGTGCGTAGTCCATTTATGCGATATCGGATGTAGCTTGCTAAACCATGTTTTTATATATATATCTTAGAAAGCGATGTTTTCACTTAAAGCGTATTCTATTTTATAAACTGTTTCATGTCTTGCTTTATATTTCCGCTGATTACTCTGATGTATGACTACTTGGGTGCCCCGGTAAGGCACCAGTCACGGGCCCTGGAATGGGTCGTGACATCCTGGAAAAGGCAGAAGTCAGGGAAAAATATGGCTGCACATTTTAATTCTTTTGTCAGTTGGGAAACAGACATCACGTTGTACTTAAACTGAGGTAAATAAAACACATTAGTTAGTGTGCTCTTATCAGA
Source organism: Przewalskia tangutica (assembly GCA_029844215.1). Taxonomy (NCBI): domain Eukaryota; kingdom Viridiplantae; phylum Streptophyta; class Magnoliopsida; order Solanales; family Solanaceae; genus Przewalskia; species Przewalskia tangutica. The sequence goes on along the minus strand of CM056730.1, from coordinate 122,808,114 downwards.
AATAGTACTTGAACCTATATGAGTAACACTTGCCACTTCACCAGTAGGTAGATGCACTTTTCTTGATGTATTTAAGCTAATAGCTTCATTTAACATATTTATATCAGACACCATGTGATTAGTGGCTCCAGTATCTATAATCCACTGTTTAACAATATTAGAGACTAGAAAAGCTTTCTGTTTAGTTATACCTGCTGTATTGGCTGAAGAATGAGCAGTGACTGTTTCTCCTGATGTCTTGTTTGTGTTGTGATTCAGCATTTTGACAATCTGTTCATACTGGTCTTTTGAGAATATAGGAGTTCCTTGAGCCTGCCAGTTGTTAGACATAGTCTCACTTTTGTCACTTGTTTTACTCATTTTCTCAACTGAATTATACCCATCAGTAGGATATTTGCATTTTTTATCAGCTGTGTAGTATTCATCAGTAGCATATACATTATGAGCAGCATACTCCTTTCTCTTTGATCTAAAGTTTGAGGGATATCCTACTACCATATAGCAGGCTTCTTTTGTGTGTCCTTTCATTTTACACACTTCACAAAACAAGTTGTAATTCTTCTTAAACTTCTGAGAACTAGACCCAGACTTAGAGTATAGAGCAGCAGGATCAGCATGACTATTGAATCTACCAGGCCCTACTCCCAACAGGCCAGCAGACCTTGCAGTAATAGATTTTTGGTTTTCATCACTTGTTATCATTGAGTATGCCTTATTCACATTTGGTAATGGAGACATTAACAATATTTGACTTCTTGCTTGCATGTAGTTTTCATTCAATCCCATCAAGAATTGATACAACTTTTGTCTTTGTAGGTATTCAACAAAATCTTTTGACTTGGGACAACAACAACTAGGAGGAGGAACTAGTGATTGAAACTCTACCCATAGAGTTTTCAGTCTAGAGAAATACTCAGATACACTGGAATTACCTTGAGTTAAGGTAGCTATCTCCCTATGAAGATCATATGTCCTAGATCCATCCACTTTATCAAATCTTTCTCTTAAATCTTCCCAAACTTCATGAGCAGTATCTGCGTATAGAACTCCAGAAAGGAGACCACTAGAAACAGAGTTCATAAGCCATGCATGTACCACAGCATTTACTCTATCCCACTGATCCCACATTTCTTCCCCATAGTTCTCCTTCTTACATTTCCCATTTACAAAACCTATCTTGTTTCTCCCTAGTAGGGCTATTTTCACCGACTTACTCCAGACAGTGTAATTTTCAGATCCAAGAAGCTGGAATGAGACTAGTGACACCCCACTAATATCTGAAGATTGCAAGAACAAAGGGTGACTGTGATCGATTGTAGTGGAGATAATTCTTGCATTTTCTCTTGGAGGTAAGCCACAATTATTCCCATCAATTGTAGTTTCATTAACCATTTTATCTGATGTATTCAGACTCAAGAAACAGATTTTGACAGATATAATTTTTTGGAAATTGACAATAATCCCTAGAACAGTCGACGCTTGCGACAGAGATTCAGAATTGCAGATGAAGAACTGTCTTATATTTTACAAATCTTGACAAGAAGATTAGAAGAACCAGAAATCAGAGAGAACAGATGGACAGAATGAATACCAATATTCAGAAGCAAGAATTACTATCCAGAAGCAAGAACTGAAAGGCCAGAAATCAGAAATCAGAATTTGAAGCAGTTGCGGAAGATCATCTACTGATGCTGCTCTGATACCATGTAATAATCTGCCAGATTGTATGGGCTTCTATATCTTGAGGCCCTTTACTGTAGCCAGCCCTCGATATGTTCGAGGGTTTTGAGAAGAGAACCTCGATATGTTCGAGGGTTTGTTAATGGCAGAAAGAGAGAGACGCAGAAGAGAAAAGAGGGGAAGAAGAAGGAGAGTCCAAGATCCACTTTTATTGATTGTAATCTTTTTCAATAAACTTTACAACAACTCAACTTCTCTATTTATACAAGTATCACTACTTTTACCTTTCTATAACTGCTCTTTGACTTGCAACCACCGCTTCTCTTTTTCCTTTCTCAACATGTTGTCGTAGATCAAGGAGGGCAATTTCTTATGTCACCGCCTTTGATAAGGACTAAATAGGGCGACTTCACCCACCTTATTTGAGGTGGTTCAAAAAGGGAAACTACGATCGTCTTTTTTTAGATGGACCAAATAGGGCAACTTAACTCGCCTTATTTGATATGATTCAAATAGGACAACTAAACTCACATTTTTCTTCAATAACTCTAAAATGGCAATTCCAATTGCCCGGGTAGATATTGCATCAAATCACTTAAGAGGGTTTTTAGATAGTTAGGTGCAACTGTAGTGTACAGATCATATTTGTTCAGACATAATAAATTCATATGCAACCTGCTTTTCTGTCTGTCTGTTTCCATCAAGTAGTTGGAATTTATTTTTCTAATTATCCACCTAGAGAACCAGTTGAGCTGCTCACGCGGACAAGTAATATTATAATAATTGATTATATGTCGCTTAGACAACAAATTAAAGTAAGCTTCAGATATAGCGATATGTTATAAGATAACAATATATGAAAGCAATAGCAATCAAAATAAATAACACATAATTAAAGTGGGAAATCCTAAGGAGAAGAAAAATTCTTTTTATTTATTAATAAAAAATGATTACATGATACATGGGAAAGCCTTTCTTCACTACTCAAAAAAAAAATTGGGTGATTATTTGATACATAGATTAGTTATATGAAAATTATAATACAACAATCATTTATTAATCACTCTTATAGTCTTATACTTATTCATGTATCATTAATAAATATTTTCTCATTTAAGATTTTATGTTGTATAACATAATACATTATACTTAATGCAAAATATTACCCATGTGAATTAAAATATATATCATCAAGCAACTTTCGCATAAGTTATAGAGAGATTATTTTATGCGGCCAACCAAATATTGTACTTTAGTTACTTTTTTTGTGAAGGCGAACCATTGCTACTCTTTCGAAAGTCTTGCAGAAACCCGGTGACACAATAGCCGCAAACCACGTCACCGGTTAACTACACTTGGCAAGCCATGTGTGTGAGCTCAACCAAGAAAATTTATGCAGGATCGAACTCGTGGCCCCGCGGTCATATTCTTCTTCTATCTTGCGGGTTGTACTTTAATTACTTGGTATTTTGCTCTGGGGATTATTTTCATTAATTAACACGACTAATCAGACGGCCCCTAATTGTTTTTTAATCCACCCTATCATATCCACTTATGCCTAAGATCCATAACAGAAGAGGAATTATTAAGAAAAAACAATAAAAAAATAAGAAACAATGGCATGCAAAAAAATTGACTGAATAATGTTTCCTTTTCAAGGACTAACATATTACAACTGTACGAGTTTTTTTGAGTAAATGGGGTCAATGGAAGGAAAAAAAAATTAGAAGCAAAGAAGAACTAATTAATTAATCTACAGCTTACAAAGGACAATTAGAAAGAGAAGCAAGATGAATATATTAATGTGGTGAAATTGATATACAGGATTTCTTGATTCTATAGGAGCCTAGTCGAAAATGAAGAAATCTATGATAGAAAGTGCTTTCCCTTTTAATGAATCTTATGCAGTGCAAATCTAATTAGTCGGACCAGTGAATTAATGACATGAATTCATCCCAAAGGTCTAGTTGCCACTGGAACAACCTCAGCCAAAGGAGTAGATTGTGGTGTTGGCAATGGAGATGTTCTACAAACTGGACAACTTGGATTCAACATAAGCCAAGGATCCACACATTTCAAGTGAAACAAATGTTCACAATCCGGCAATAACCTTAACATATCCTTATTATTGTAATCAGCTAAACATATTGAACAACAACTAGATGTTGAGTCCTTATGATTTACCTTAGCTTCAGAGTAAAACAACTTAGGATAACTCGAGAGGGTCGCCTCATCGAGACCAATATCGACTATACAATGATTTTCTTGGCTATCGTGGAGCGCGTTGCGATTAATTCTATGTCTTCTTGGTGGTGGTAACTCTGTCGTGTGACTTCGAGTACAAAAATATGATGTGAGGGTTATTGTTGTAATTAAAAGAAGAATACCTACCGATATACCGATTCCGTAACTGAATCCTCCGATATTACTCGATCCGAGGAACCCTCCGGTGTCGGAACTTGGATCGGAAATGGTGGTGGTGTTCATGATGTGTTAAGAGAATTATGGGAGTGGTTTTGGGTTTGGTTGGCCATTGGTATTATATGACCAAAATTAAGGGAATGGTCTAAAGATTATTTAGAAGTCAACGGTTTTGATTGAAGGAAATGAATTTGGACGAACAAAAAATAATACGTACATAGAATGCGGTTTCTTGTGAATATATATAGTTTTTTTCTCGTTAAGTTTATGCTTGGATGAAAAGTTTTGAGATGTCAACATCCTTTCTAATCTATCATTTTCTTGTAAGTTTTGTTTCATGTGAGCAACGACTTTTTCTGCTACGTTTCTTCAACTTTAACCAATAGTAAATTAATTTTAAGTTTGCTTATGTAGCTAGTTAGTGCATGTTTGGTTCCATTTCTAGCAACCCAGAAGTGATTATGGGTTGTTATTTTGTGAAAATGAGCAAAATAACAATGTTTGGTTCTACTCTCCAGAATAACAATGTTTGGTTCCATTTCTAGCAATCCAGAAGTGATTATGGGTTGTTATTTTGTGAAAATGAGCAAAATTAGGATGTTTGGTTCTACTCTCCAGAATCAATTCTGCAATTTATTTCAATTTGAATTTTATTTTTTCCTTTATTACCATCTTTAATTTTCATCAACAACTCTATCTACCTTCATTACACTCTTTAAATATCTAGAAATAATTACTAAAAAAATTCAAATATACAACTTTCATTATCCTCTTTAAATATCTAGAAATAATTACTAAAATTATCAAATATAGTACTAATGTTCTGTTTTAATTAAAAAAAAAAATCAAACGTGCACTAAAGTTGACATTTGTTCATGTGTAATTGCAGATTAAGAGGGAGATTAAACTTTAAACTCCTCAAACATCCTAACGTTGTCCGATTATACGAGGTATAGACTATCCTTCTCCTTTTTCTATTGTCTTCTTTCAAATACTCCACATATTATTACTATAATATATTATATATTGAACAAAAAGAAATAAATATACCCAAGTTGAAGTATCGAAAAGTTCAAAGTAAGTTTTGTTATTTTTGAAGAATTGACTGGAGACTTAGTCCGCAATCAAATTGTAGAGTACATGCAAAATTAGTATTGTAATAATATTTAAGTATTATATTGCACTTTAAATTAGTATTGTAATAATATTCTACTAATATTTAAGTACTATATTGCACTTTAAATTCTATTATTTATTTGTAATTTTTATTTATATACTTTAAATTCTAATATTTAAGTATTATATATTGCACTTTAAATTCTATTATCTATTTAACTATATCCATTTTGGTAATTCTACGTTCAAAAGCAATTTTGATCCAAATTATCCAAACATCATAAATTGATAACAATCACTTTTACATTGCATCCAAACATAAATTAATTCTGACAGAATCAATTCTCATTCAGGATCAATTATGTCCACCGCAGAACCAAACACACATTAATAATTTATTTGACCTATCTCTCCCTTTCTCTCTCTTCTTAATAGCTACTCTACTAATTGCACGTTCAATGCACCAAAGATTTAGGTGGTCATAAGATGCCTATTTTGTGTATTTTATTTTTCATGACATTAATATACAGTAACTTCTTTTTCTCTCATTATTGTGTAGAAGATTTTGGATTAGAACTAGCATATAACGATATTAAATAAATAAGTAAAAAATAATATAAAATGTTTACGAGATTTACCAAACTTACGTCTTCGGAAGAAATAGAGAAATAATTCTATTATGATCGATGAAATTAGTAAAAGTTAAGTGATTTTTTAGTTAAAAAGACTTAGTTTGATGACTTCTCTACAAAAATACTATAAGCAGATGACTTTATATGTGAAATTAGTATATAGAGACTAATAAATTCATGTAACCTGCTTCTCCCTGTGGTTTAAAATCATGTTATTGACTGTTAAAAGATATTGGGTCCAACCCAATTTTTCAATATAGTGCACATCCAGCCCATTCACTGTGCACGTCCAAAACAGTCTCTTAATTTGTATATTTGGTAAATATTAGACTTAGTATTGTACCTTAATTAGTGGTGTAATATTATCATAAGTGTATAGTCATTCTTCATATAGAATAGGGATTTAGAGGTAAAGTGAATAGAATTCTCCTATTATAACTTGTATATATATGCATTCAATCAATAAGAATAATTAAGGGATTATTTATTTCATTGACATCTAAGATCAGTGTTATAATTGGTTATAACTTATAACTCACTTAATGTAAGCTTAGCATCTGTCATCAATCCCCTTAAGAGAGGACAAGAAGATAAGTAATTAAACAAAACATCAAGAGAAGTTGATGCCATTGTAGGGGGGGGGGGGGGCAGAATAATATTTCTGGCCCCTCAATATTATTGACAAGTTTTGCTTTTAGTTTTTGTGATAAATGATTAAATACATAAACCTTCAAGTAATTGTATCAAATATGTTATATTTGAACTAATTTTAGAAATATATTACTCTCAAATATCGAGTATTATAAATTTAACACTACACCTAGACACTTAAAAGTTAAACTTAATAATTCTGAAATACTCATAAATAAATTAGGCCAAATCAAAAGTGCACAGTTCAAGTAAATCCGAGGTTAAATGTGCAGGGTAGGTTAGATATCACAGGAAGTAAAATTAGAATACTGAGAAGCCGAAAGTGTTATTAACCCAAAAAGAATCTAAGCATGCAACATCAATCCTGAAGGTCTAGAAGCCAAAGGAACAACCTCAGCCAAAGGAGTGGATAATGGTGTTGGCAATGGAGATGTTCTACAAATTGGACAACTTGGATTCAACATAAGCCAAGGATCCACACATTTCAAGTGAAACAAATGCCCACAATCTTGCAATAATCGAAGCATGTCATTATCCTTGTAATCTGCTAAACATATGGAACAACAAGTACTAGCCGTTGAGTCCTTATAATTCACCTTACCTTCTGAATATAACAACTTAGGATAACTCAAAAGTGTTGCCTCATCAATCCCCATTTCCACCACACAATTATGTTCGTCTCGATTAATCGTTGGTGTTTGATTTCTAGTACAAAAATATGAAGTCATTGTTATGGTTACAAACAAGAGGACAATGCCAGCTGAAACACCAATGGCGTAGTCGAATCCTCCGACTTGTTCCGATCCGAGGAACCAACCGGTGCCGGAATTTGGATCGGAGATGGTGGTGTTATTCATGATTTTGTGAAAATTAAAGAGTTGGTTTTATGAGAATTATAGGAATGGTTGGTATTTGAATATTTGCCATTTGGTATAAGGCTAAAAAGAAATTGGTCCAAATAAAAGATTTTGGAAGTCAACGGCTTACGTGAAAGATTTGAAGAGAAAAAGAGGGAAGATTAGTGGCGTTCTTGGTTGAAAGAAATGAATTTTAACTTTGACAGAAATGGAGAAAAACAACATTAATTGAGACAAAAAGAAAATTACGGATGAAGCCGTTTCTTGTGAATAGATATGCAAAATATATATACTTCAAGTTTAATTAAATTCAAAATTTAGTTCGTCAATAACGTTTTCAACAAATTTCCAATGAATTTCTGTCGAAAAAGTTTGTCGGAAATTCCCATAATTTAATAGTATATACAGTTAGATAAGTTAAAAGATAATTATGGATAATTTTATTTAATAATATTAATTAGTAATCTAGAATAATATTAACATATATGTTATAACTGATTAAATTATACTTGGTATAAAAAACTTATTATTTAGTGGTGTAAATAATTTAAATGTTGGCGGTTTTTGCTTCATTAATTTCATGTTTGAATGGAAGGTTTGGGATGTCATTATGTCAACGTCCTCTAAAGTCTAATCTATCATTTTCTTGCAAGTTTTGTTTCATGCGAGTAAACCAATTAGTTCTTCAACTTTATCCAATAGAAAATTAATAATAGGTTTACTTATATAGCTAGTAAATAATTTATTCGGCTCTCTCTCCTCTTAATTAGTCTACGAATTGCACGTTCCATGCCCCAAAATTTTAGGTGTTTGCATATCAATTATCATGCCTATTGTAAGATTGTAGGAGAGCGTTTTTCATTAATACAAATATATATATTATGTATAAAAGAAATTCTAATTGAACGGTGATCTATATTTTACATAATTATACACTAATATTAATTACAGAATATACGACGGATATATGGTAATATATTCGCTATTACACCCCCTCAGTCGGAGCGGGAGGAGGCCGAACGCTGAGACTGAATCTGAAGTTTAGGAATATCTGTCTAGGAAGCCCTTTAGTGAAGATATTTGCATACTGATACGAAGAAGACACATACAACACCTTAACATGACCTATAACAACATTCTCACGAACAAAATGTATATCCATCTCAAAGTGCTTGGTTCTCTGATGTTGAACCGAGTTATGAGATAAGTAGATCGCAGATATGTTATCACAGTAAATCATAGATGCCTTATGTAAGAGACAATGGAGCTCCAAGAGGAGGTTTCAAAGCCAGCAAATCTCAGCAACAGCATTTGCAACGCCTCTATATTCTGCTTCTGCACTTTATCGGGATAGTGTGGCTTGCCGTTTGGCAGACCACATAATGATATTATCTCCTAAGAACACACAGTAGCCTGACGTGAAACGCCGCGTATCCGGACAGCCTGCCCAATTGGTGTCCGCATATGATATCAATTTGGTCGGTGCAGAGGGGGTAGAGATGAAATCCATAATCAAGAGTGTCCTTAACGTATCAAATGATACGTTTAAGCTCTGTAAAGTGAGGCTCCCTGGGGACATGCATAAATAAACACACTTGCTGAACAACATAAGCAATATTAGGCATGGTGAATGTAAACTACTGGAGTGCACCTGTGAGGCTCCTATAAAGGGTGGGATCGGACACTGGATCACCATCAACGACATTGAGTTTCGACTTTGAGTCGATCAGAGTACCATGATCTTGTAGTTCGTCATTTTAGCCATGTACACACTTTCTTCTACATACTTACGCTGACACAGGAACATAGTTACTGCAGATCTAGTTACAAAAATCCCCAAGAAGTAACTCAACTTCCCCAAGTCTGTCATAGCAAATTCGGATTTGAGCAGAGCAATGATCTCATTTTTTAACACATCAGAAGAGGCAGTGAGAACAATATCATCCACATATAATAACAAGTATGCAATGTTACTACCTCGATGAAAGATAAATTGAGAATAATCACACTTGCTGCATACGAATCTAATCTGCATAATGTAAGTAGCAAAACGCTCATACCACGCTCTTGAAGGTCATGTTTCAAACCATACAATGACTTATGAAGACGAAACACATACTGAGGAGCCTCTGAATTGACAAAGCCTGACGGCTGGTAAATGTTAATAGTTTCTTTCAAATCCCTATGTAAGAATGCATTCTTCACATCAAGATGATGAATCAACCAGTTCTTACTCATAGCTATGCTCAGAATTGTGCGAGTGGTGGCTGATTTAACCACCGGACTAAACATTTCACCACAATCAATACCCTTCTGCTGACCAGTACCATTAGCCACAAGTCTCGCCTTATGGCGCTCAAGGTCACCACTGTCTCTGAATTTGTGACGAAATAGTCACATACACCGAATCACATTAACCCCATACGATTTCGGAACCAGATCCCAAGTGTGTTGCTTCGTTAAAGCATTAAATTCCTCACACATGACCGCATTCCAATTTGAGTTAAATTTGACTAATTTTGGATTTTTAGTTATTAGGGATACAGTTTGAGTGGATAGGTTAAAGTGAACTTTGGGTTTGAAAATTCCGTGTTGAGCACGGATTTCCATTCGGTGCATGGGGGAAGAGGCTGTTTGGGCAGATGAGTGGGGTGCGGCTTGGTAGAATCTCAGGTTAGAGGTCGATGGCCAGATGCGTTTTGATGAGTCAGTGAGATTGGATGGTGGTTGTCCGGATAGATGGACGGGATTGGGGTTCGGTTTCGGTGGCTATGACGGGTTGGCTGTGGGTGATTGTGATGGGATGATATGGTTGTGACGTGTTTACAGGGTGGAAATCATTGGGCTGAGGTGGTCTATGGGAGGCTGGCTGGAGGCTGTCGGTGACACTGGGTTTGTCGAACTGGTAGGTCGTAGGTGGTGGCGGGTTGGATCGACGGCTCGACACTGTTAGAGGAATTTCTTACGGGACAGGGGTGGCAGCGGCATGGTCGGGTGTTGCCGAAATAGTCGGAGCGGTGGTTAGACGGAGTAGGGCGTGGACAATAGGGGAGGCTTCAAACTCATCGAGAAAGTTGTAATCCGTGTTCCAGAATTTTTGAATGTTTGTAAATGGGAAGAGTGATTCATCAAACGTGACATGGCGAGATACGAGAATCTTACGTGTGGACAAGTCATAGCACAAGTATCCCCTATGATTGGACTCGAAGGCTAATAAGACACATGAAGTGGTGCGATGTGTTAGTTTATGAGGGTTGTGGAGGCAAGATTTGGATAGCAAAGAGAACCGAAAATCGGAAGGTGATCATATGAGGGATCCGACGAAATAGAATTTCAGTGAGGGTTTTATTATGAAGCTTACGGGTAGGTAAAATATTAAGAATGTATTCTACCATTTTGACTGCATAGACCCAAAATGAAGGGGGAGAGAGGCATGAAAGAGGATTGTACTAACTATGTTATTGATAGTGCAGATGATTCGTTCGACTTTACCATTTTGGGGAGTTTTATCATTAATACAAATATATATAGTGTGTACAAGAGGCGTCCTAATTGAATGAGAATCTATATTTTACATAATTACACACTAATATTAATTACAGAATATACGACGAATATATGGTAATATATTCGCTATTACCTATTTCTTCTTTTTTTCCTGGTAAGTTTTGTTTCATATGAGCAACGTCTTTTTCAACTTTGTCCAATAATAAATTCATTATAAAGTCGATAAATTCCTAGGATAATATCAATTTTGGTCCGTAGGTTATTGTTTTATTTTTGGTCTTTGTAATATATGAATCAGCCATGGCTCTATAGTAATCTTTGTATCTCTATGAGGTAGGGATAAGATCTGAGTGTTCTATATTTCTCCAGACCCATTTGTGGATTATACTGGGTATATTATTGTTATTGCTTGTGATATATGAATTGACATATTTAACCTTCAGTTAAGTAAAATGTACAATTTGATCCCTCGATCCGTTCAATTTTACTTGTTTAGTTTAGACTTTCCACATCCATAAACAATACTAGTTGATATGAGTGTTTTACCACGATACCCATATCAATTGGTGTTTAGTCTAAGGTCTTGAGAAATGATTTGGGGAATAAGTAATTAATATGTTTTTCTTTTGATATGTTAAAAGCTAGAAAATATGTTATATTTGACAATTTATAGAACTATATTACCGTCAAATAATTTAACATATCAAATGAGTAATTAAGTGGTGGAATGGTTAACAATCACATTGAATTTGTGAATATTCACAAGCAAAGAGATCAAAAGCACACAACTCAATTAATTAAAAATTTAATATGCTTAATCAAATAACATAAGAACCAAAATCAGAATGTATCAATTCTTAAATACCAAAAATGCTATTAACCTAATTTATTTGATTTTCATTTTTCTCTCTACCCTCCGTGAGTTCTATGAATTGCACGTTCCAGGCACCCTAGATTTAGATGGTTGTGTCTCATGTCTTGTATATTTTTTTTACGAAGAAACCCGCAACCTCTATTCTTTCGTGCGCACATGGTAAACTCTGACTGACGCAATAGCCTGTATATTTATGTATTTTGATTTGACTTTTAGAGGACATTAACATATGTCTTTCTTTTAATTTCTATGTGCAGTAAACAAAACCAAACAGAAATAGGTATCCTATATATGTGCAATAAGATCGATACTAGCTAGTAGGATATTCTAGGAATTGATAACTATGTAACGATTTTTATTCTGTACAATTATCATAGCACAATTATGATAATCATAAAGGTAAAACACTTTTAAGCACATCTTACTTTGGAAAGACTAACAATTATTCACAGTGCTTCACGATATATAATATGATAGAGGTTGATATTTTTAAATTAAGAAAAGAGAAATATGAGATATTTGTATGAAAAAACAAAACGTTTATGTTCGAAAAGTTAATTAGAATTTCCAATACTTCTCGTACTGTTATTAAAAGTACATTTTTGGTTTCACATTATATTTTTAAAAGAGGATATATATATATATATATATATATATATGTGGTGTGTGGGGGTGGTGGGGGAGGGGAGGAGTCGAAGGTGTGAGTTTTCCTCTAATAGTAGAGCACCTTCTTCGTCCACCAATAAGTTGAAGCCTTTTGTCACAAGGAGAATAATGAGAACACTATTGATTCTCCTAAAACTCCTTATATGGATTTGGAGATCAAGATCCATTCTTTATATGATATTAAAGTCAGATTCATTCTAATTATTTGTTCAACGATATTGGGCCCCCAAATTATATTGTTTACGCTCCAGTTAACGAGTTTTGGACGTGCGGAGGAATATTAAGAGTCTCACATCGGTTATGGAATGAGAATATTGACTCTTTATATGAACTTTTAAGGTGATGATTGTCCAAATTCATATAAGGAGTCAATATTCTCATTCCATATCGGATGTGAGATTCTTAAGAGTTATTACCTCTTTCCCTTTCATTCTTAACTATACAATCTCGTAATTAATTAATCCAAGAGTTCATGATTTGTTGTTAGTTTATTAGTGATCACTAATTCAACTGTGAGAAGAGTCCCCCAATCAATTGTTGATTTAAATAAGCTCCATTATTTCACATTTAAAAATGATATCAACTGCATGCAACTTGCAACTATATATGGCGCAATTTGCAATATGAAAACAAGACTTACATTGTTTGAATATAAGCCATTCGTAAATTCTACACAAAGTTTTCTTATTGACACCACATATTGAGCATACAAATTGTTAATTACAAAATGTAAGATGATATTAATCTAAGGTCCTTAGGGAGTCTTCTCATTAATATCAAAATATATATAGAGTACAATAATCATCCCTTATATAATAGGAATCATAAGTCTATACAAAAGAAGAATTCTAGTCTACCATAATTATATTTACACAATATATGAAAATATTCTAATTATGGGTAGAGATACAATTGTTTCTATAATATACACGTTTACACACCCCCTCAGTCGGAGCGAGAGGAGGCCGGACGCTGAGACTGGATCTGAAGTCAAGAAATAACTGTCTGAGAAGTCCTTTGGTAAATATGTCTGCATACTGATAGGATGATGGAACATGTAACACTCTGACATGGCCTAGCGCAACTTTCTCACGAACTAAGTGTAAGTCTATCTCAATATGCTTGGTTCGCCGATGTTGAACCGTATTATGAGAAAGATAGATGACAGAGATGTTATCACAATACACAATAGATGCCTGACACAATAGCCGCTCGACGCAGCGACATCAAGTTTTAACAAGAAATTCGAGCCAACAAATCTCAATACCACATTTGCAATGCCTCAGATCACCGACATCGATCGAGATAGGTAGCCTGCTTGCGCACTAATAAATCAGATTATCCCCTAAAAATACATAAAAGACGGAGGTGGAGCGTCGCGTGTCCGGACACCCTGCCCAATCTGCATCCGTATAAGAGAGCAACTTGTTTGGTGCAGAGGGGTATAGGTGCAAACCATAATCAAGTGTGCCCTTAATGTATTGAATGATACGCTTAAGAGCAGCGAAATGAGACTCCCTGGGGGCATGCATGAATAAACATACCTGCTGAACATCATAAGCAATGTTTGGCCTTGTGAATGTGAGATACTAAAGTGCACCTTCAAGGCTCCTATACAGAGTAGGATCGGAGACTGGAGCACCATTGTCACGACCCGACCCGACGGACCGCGACTGGTGCTCTACCTGGACACCCTTATACCCACATGTCACATGTAATCACACATATACCAAGGATAATGTAGAAATCGGTAAGCCATATCAAAATAGGTAAGCCGACAAGGCTGCCACTATATACGGGAACATTCAAAATGAAGTACAACAGTACTACTGACCAAAACACATATACAATCCACACAAGTCCAAAACACATCTACCACTCACACCTGTCTACAGACCTCTAAGAGTTATGATTGTGAAACATGACGGGACAGGGCCCCGCTGTACTCCTGAATATACATAAGTCTATAACAAAAGTGGTCCAGACTAAAATGACTTGCTCCGGACAATGGAGTTTCCAAATAGCCAACAGAAATCCTAGACTGGAGGATCACCAAACCGAATATCTCAGACTGCGGCATTTAACGCAATTTCGAGAGCGGAGTCAAGACGTAAATAATGTCTCGAATATGTAAAACATGGCATCAGAATAAGATCATAACTGGCCAAGATATATCAGGAGACAAATATAATAATTCAAATATCAATATAACAGTGTCTTATGAAATGAGAGTCAACTGTGCCTTATAAAATGAGAGTCATGTGTGCCCATATAATATACCGTACCCGACCCAATGTGGGACTCGATGAATATAGTCATATACATATACATACCGTACCCGGCTCATTATGGGACTCGGTCAATGAAGTCATATATATATACATACCGTACCCGGCCCCTTAGTGAGGGTCTCGGTGAAATCATATCATATACCGTACCCGGCCCATTATGGGACTCGGTGAATGAAGTCATATACATATACATACCGTACCCGGCCCCCTAGTGAGGGTCTCGGTGAAATCATATCATATACAGTACCGACCCATTACGTATGCAATACAACAAGTGTGTCTATTCATGCATAATCCGATGGAAGAACATATGCATGCCCTCAAACGCATTGTGCGGTATATTCAGGGCACTCTGGAGTATGGATTACATCTATATCCTTCGTCCATCACCAAACTTGTCACTTACATGCACGCAACGCAGATCGGCAGTGGTGTCCGACACCGACGCCCACCTCCGCTATCGCCTTTTTCGTGGTAATTTGATCTTCTGTTTCTAAACGACAACCCACAGATCACGCCGAGTGTCAAGTCGAATACCGCGCGTTGCAATGTAGTATCCGACTCACGCCGATTCTAATCTGTTACTTGAGCTTCATTGCACTATTCCGACAGCTACTGTGGTATACTATGATAACATTAGTGCAATCTATCTATCAGGGAATCCACTCCATCATCAACGCACTAAACATATTGAGTTAGATATTCATTTTGTCCGTGAAAAAGTGACTCGCGGACAAGTGCGAATGTTACATGTTCCGACGCGACATTCTGATATCTTCACAAAAGGACTTCCGCTGATATTATTTGAAGAATTTGGGACGATCTCAGATTCGCCGCCTTCACCGATCATGGAGTGTTAGAATATTAGTTAGAATATTCTGTAACGTGTCATTAATAACATTACGTATATCTTATATTAATGCAGATCTCTTCATATATGGTAGAAAATTATTGTATAGGGAATATTTCTAGGATTATTCTAAGGAAGACTTATGTTACACCCCGTAGTTCCAACACATGAATCAGAGAACGTACGTAAGACGTTAAGGTTTAAATCGTGAAACGATAGAAGATACGCTTTTCCTTAAGAGAAATATCGGGAACTTGTGAAGGAAAAGGTTTGTTAATTGGAATTTGGTTCTCAAATTTGGTATTTGAGACTTTTAGAATATATTAGAATTATGGATTTTAAAATTCGGATTTGGTCACGGGCCCACGGAAAATTTTACTGCTTTGGGGCCCACAATATTTTGAGATATTTTGACCAATTATGGATATTTTGGAGGATGAAAATATTTTTAGATCAATGAGAGGGTGACACGTGGCACACCCTTTGACTTTTGACTGGTCTCAAGACTGGTCTTGGAAGATATTTTGGAGACAAGGAGTGGGACCCACTCCACTTGTCTTGCTACTTATAAGGCCATACACTTGTCAAGCATCCACACTTAGGACATTTTAGATATGCAAGGTAGAGGGCTTGCAAGACTTAGCCACACTTAGAAAATATTTCATCTTTTTCTTCCTCTTCCATGTAGTTTCGGCCAAGGGCCCTTTTCAAGAGCAAAAATCCTTCAAAAGTTGATGATAAATCCTCAAACTCAAGCCTAAGATTCCTAGTGGTATACTAAGCAAGGATAACCCCTTAAACCCCCGAGATCAAGTGTTGGCCGAGAATAGAGAGGTGAAATCCTAAGTTTTATCAACTTTTGGAAGTGAAATACAAAGTGAAGTTGTGTATAAACTCATAGAGGTCACATATATGTGATTGGATCTTCAAGAAGTGGAGCGAAACGAAAACTGCGGACCAAAACCTAATGGGTTGTTTTGGACGATTTCTTGGCTCAAAATTAGGTAATAATTCTTCTTCCTCCGCAGTAATTGGATATTACTTATTTTTATGTTTAAGGGATGAACTTATGTTAAAGAAGAAATGGAAAATAAGATGTGTATGAAGTAGATATGTTGTTGGCCGATTTGAGGCAATTTTGTGCCCTTGGTTTCGTTTGTTATATGGTTGTTGTTATCCACACTTGTCGCATGTTAAAATAGGTTAATATGGTTGTTGATAAGTTGGTATGTCATATATGGAAGTGTTGGAACTCGAATTGGAATAAAATGGATTAAGAAAAGAGTTATCGGATTATAGTTGTTTTAGCCGAAAAACTACCCAAAACTGTTAGACGTTGTCGTATCATTTTATGGACTGTTTTGGGCGTGTTTAATGCTGGAAATTAAGCCCCTAATATGCATTTTTAAGTGTAGTAGTTGCTAATGAAAGTCCTAAGGAAATAGGGGTGTGGAAAGGTGTTGAAACGCCTCACATTTTACCCTCGTTATTGTTGGATTACAGACTGTTTTTATGGGCTGATTTGTGGACTGTTTTGTGTAATCGTGGGCAGAATTTTACACGCCCTATTAGGCGTGTAATCCCCTTTGATTGGTTGGTACGTTGAGCCTTAAATGTGGCGTGTTTGGTTATTGTATTCGACCTTGAAAAAGGTGGCAAAGTATGTAGAAACAAAGGAAGTGCTGTCCGATTTTTCGTAGAATTTAGGGACTTTGCACTTAGAATATTCTACGTTCGAAGCTAGAGGTTAATGGACGTATTATGGCCATTTTAGGTTGAAATACTAAGTATAACGGATTCTACTTGAAGGATGGAATAGCTATCAAGGTTGAAGTACTTTGGAGCTTTTTGCTACTTGTCGATAATCGTCGCGAGGTATGTGAACCTCTTCCTTCCTTTGGCATGATTCTATGTATGAAATATACATGTAGTAGTATTTCATGATTCCGTCTACTCTTAGAAGTTAAGAGGTAGTTATGTTGATTTACTCTATGTAAAAGCTACGTCTAAGAAATCCTAAGTTCTTACCAAGTCTTATGGGGATGTCAAAGAGTCGTTAGGAAGTATTTGGAGTTGACTTGGCTAATTTACTACGAATGAGAATAAGTATCGAACAAGCCATTGCAGCGTTAATAAAGGAAAATGTAATGACAATTAATTATATTAAAACAAGTAGAATTCTCCATCCGCATGTAAGCTAAGATAAGACAAAATTGTATTACATTTTCTAGATCATGGCTACTTGAATAAGATCGTTATAAATAAGTATAACTTATTCACAACGCACCAAAGTATATGTTACTTAATTTAAAAGAGTTTACGTATGAAGTTTTTAAGACTTTGAAACTTGTTTTCTTAAAAGTTAAGAGACTTGAAGTATTTTGAAAGCTATGTGATTTGATTTGAAAGTATAAGTCTCGTTATAAAAGGAATGATTTTGTCTAAGACATAAAGAGTTATAACGGCTTTATGGGAAGTTGGTTATAACAACTTTATGGAAGATTAAAAGAATGGTTTTCTTCAGTAATGTAAGCAAAGAAATGATTTGAAATAAAAAAGGGCAAATTGTTTTAAAAGCATATATTGCTTAAGTTTTAAGGAAAGAAGTCACTTGATTTAGAAGCCGGTAAATGTATTTCTAAAAAAGGTATTGTGACTTGTCTTCAAAGGTAGATATGACTTGATACTACGGTTGTTAGTATCTGGGAAGTTTTATTTGAAAAAGAGTCTTTCTAAAGGAGTAGAGATGCGTAGTACTTAGGGTTAAATTCCTGATACTATATGACATTATCGTCCCGTAAACGGGTCGGGCAAGATACCTTACGGGCGACTATATGACATTATCGCCCCGTAAACGGGTCGGCAAAGATACCTTTACGGGCGCACTATATGACATTATCGCCACGAAACGGGTCCGCAAGATACCTTTACGGGCGCACTATATGACATTATCGCCCCGTAAATGGGTCGGGCAAGATACCTTTACGGGCGCACTATATGACATTATCGCCCCGTAATGGGCCGGCAAGATACCTTTACGGGCGCACTATATGACATTATCGCCCCGAAACGGGCCGCAAGATACCTTTACGGGCGCACTATATGACATTATCGCCCCGAAACGGGCCGCAAAGATACCTTTACGGGCGCACTATGTGACATTATCGCCCCGTAACGGGCCGCAAGATACTGTACGGGCGCACTATGTGATTTTATCGCGTCCCGATTGGTAGGCAAGATAAGCATCCTCCGTAAAGAGCCGGATTAGGTTATGAAAGATAAGTAAGTTAGATGGTAATAAACTTAATGACTTCTCCTAAGTATGTACGTAAGATATGGCTATAACTCTAATGGAATAGAAAAGATAATGATGTGCAATTAAGTTCATAAGCGGTAATGACACGGCAGATCCGTATGTACTTTTATACTTGCTCGCCATTCTTTTGTACGCTATGATCTGCATCAGACTTTATTTGCTCCATATTCGCACTGTTGTTATCGACTTCTTCGGCCGCTCATGTCCGCAGTTTAGGTATTACAGTGGATCCGCGAGCTTAGGATCCTGGTTCAAGATTTCGATGGCTCCAATGTTCCGAGTTGTCATGGCTATGTATATTCGTGGCACGCGGGGCCTTGTCCCGCCATAGTATTTGTTCAAATCTTAGAGGTCTGTATTCATCCAAATGGGCCGGATCACAGAGTTGTTTTTACATTGTTAAGCGTGTAGACCTTTTCGTAATTTTTATGTTATGGCGCACTTTATCGGCTTGGCCTTGGTTTAAAAAAATGTGTTATTTATCTTCCAGCTTTATTATGTTGTATGTTTAGAAGGTGCCTGTGTAGGGCACTGCCATGCCGGGGTCGGGTCGTGACAACTTATTCTTCCTAATGATTGTAATTAGTGTATATATTGTTACCTAATGGAAGAAGAACATTTGCGGAAAATAATCTCAAAGTCTTAGTGCAAACCAAATCAGATCCTAACCACCTAAAAGAACAAAACATTATGTGTGCCAATACTAATGGATACAAGAAACATAGACAAAGAATAGAAACTCAGAACATAAAATATATTCATAATCCAAAACTGTGAACAATACAGCAAAACTGTTTACATATGAAAAATGGAAAAGTAAAGCTAAAATACATGTTAGAATTGAATGGACTTGCTATTAGCCAGATCTCTGAAATGTGCATCAGTTCTTCAGCTGCATATTTGTGTTACTTCTCATCTTTAACATTCGTTTTTGCAAGTAAAGTTTATCCTGCTGCTTTCCAGCAGCCTCACTTTGTTGAACAGCTCTTGTATGATAACAGAAGCATCCTTTAACTTGCTCCTTAAACTATCTTCTTCCTTAGCCCGCTGTCTTCTTTCTTCGATAAGCACGCGAGCTAGAGTCTTACTCCTCGCTCTTTCAAGCTGCCAATGGCGCAAAACTTCTTGTAACCTCTTCTTAGTACTATTATTCTCTTCTCTCAACTCATTGGACACATTTTCTCCCATCTTCACAGCTGAATTTCCTGAAGTTTGACCAGTTTGCCTAGTTGGTATACACACTTGCTGAGTTTGATCTCTTGCTTGTACTGGTACCGTGTTCTCGGGTTCTCCTCCAGTGGATTTAAAGTTAGAGTTGTCAACATGACAGGTTGTGAGGCCAACGTTGGAGCTAAGCGGGGAACAGAATTTTATTTTAGGCGCAGAAGTGTTTTCTGGAGCTTGATCAGTTTGCCTATTTGTTGTACACACTTGCTGAGCTTGATCTCCAGACATAGTTTGACGTCTTGCTTGTATTGAAAAATTAACTGGGGGAAGCACTTTCCAGGACCCCACATAACCACGGGATGCTTCTTGCACCGAACTGTCATTTACAGAAGAATGAACAGGTCCCATCTCGCGTTCTACTCCGGAGGTTGTGGGGTCTATGTTGGAGCTAAATGGGGAACAAAAGTTGCTTTTAGGCGCAGAAAAAGTGTTTGATTCTTTCTTATCGTCAGGAGAGACAGTAGTGTTCTTTACATTGCGACGCTTAGCATAACCAATGAAATGGCAATTTGAAGACCAATACTTCTTCTGCATAGCTTGTAAGCGAGCCTCAAGTCTAGCAAGTACGCCTGTTCGCTCAAAGCCCTGTTTATCATGAGCTGGTTCAACAAAATTAGCTTCTAAGACGCCTATCACACCGCGACCATCGCTACCAGCAGCATTCCACACTCTCCAGAAAGGCTTAATAAGCCTATTCTTATGATAAACATTGAAACCTTGAATATCAATGTGATGTTTTGCATCTTTCACAAAACCAATAGTTACTTCAGCTGCGGAATAACCAACGGACTGTGGTCTGTACGTAATCTCCTCGGATAGCATCATGTCGTTTACCAAATTATGATGTTCAACATCTTTCCCCCTCAAATTATTCGAAATCCAGGAGGGTGCCTTAAATACAAAATCGAAGCATAACTCCTTAAAGAATGTTGATAAGTTAGAAAATGCCTCGAGTTAGGATATTCTTTCGCCATCTCAATCTTCTTTTCATCGCGACTAACCCCCCTGATTTGAATGTCATGTGGGTCCGTGTCAAAGTCAATCTCCGTGGCTCCTTCCTCGTCCTCCCAAAGATTGTATATGATAATTCGCGTCCCATGATCGCCTTTCAATAACTCAAACTGCTGGAAGAGATCCGCTTCGCTTTCATAAGGAGACCATTGTACTATCGTCTCTGAATTCCTTTTCCAATCATCACCCGAAGATCGAACCAACATCTCCCAAGTGTCTCCTCTCTTCACAAAATCGATCATAGGAACAACGATATCTTCTTTCCCTGTGCTCCTTAAAAAGGTATACGACAACATTCCAACGCTCTGTGTCAACGTGCTCGTTGCTCTATCTTTCCCCCGTGAAAACACAATCACATCGGCTCCTAACCTCATACTACTCGTTTTGAAACCATTTCCATATTGACCAATCGTGTTTGTTAATTTGCTTTTCGCGGAGTATCCAAGAGACATACATTGGCGCATTCTATCAGGAGTCATTCCACCACCATTGTCTTCAACTAACAACATTCTGCTCCCCTTGTATTTCTTGTTGTCCAGCACGTCTATGCTTACATAAGTAGCGCCATTGCAAACCTCGTCCATCGCATTGTCTAGAAGCTCGGCGAAAGCACCTAAAGCCCATTTATGACTAGTGGCATTCGAATGCAAGAATTTCGGGTGAACTCTCACATGATCCATGCCAATAGTTTGATCATGACCTGCTGAGAAAATGCCCGCCTCTTCTTTATTGCCATCATAATCTCCAGCTTTCCAGAATTGCTTACAACTAGTAATTAGAATAGTAGTAGCAGGGGAAGCTACCATTGATAAAGGAGCAATCATACGAGGCTGCTCCCGTGACGCGCCTTCAACTTTCATCTTCTTCATAGGACTTTCTTCCATATCGTTGAAATAAGAACCATAACCGTAATTGGTTATAGGAATCATATGCATAGATGTGTTTGTGGGGACGTTGGTAGTGTTTTGAATATCGTCTGTTAGGTTTATGATTTCTTGCTTGATATGCATGGTGTGAAAATTAACTAAAAATCAAGAATTCAGGCATTTGCATGTTGAAGAAGAAGAATAATGTATTGGGAATAGGTCTTGCAAAGTTTGTGATGAAGAGTTATGGAATAGTTGCTTATTTTTATAGAAGCTTCTCCTTATTCTATATGAATATGGATTAATGAAAAAAAGTCTTGAATCCCATTAAACTCTTAATTTGTTGAGGGTATAGTCCAAATCCAAATAGGAAAAGGAAAAGAGAACTAATTTGTTTCAAATCCAAGAAAAATATAAAACCAAAACCTAAACAAATTGGGAAAATATATCACATTTTGTGTTAGAATCCTGTAATATATCAAGGATTTTAATTAGACTGTACTAACATTCTATCATATTTTTTTACGAATGTCCGAAAGTATCCTACAATTTAATGTTACGTTTTAGTATAAAATATAATTGTCATGAGAGAATATTATAAATATACAATTTTATTCCACTTACGGTGTGGGTTAAAAGTCCATTAACATTCCTTATTTGAAGTTTCCTATTTATAATAGTATAGAATATAGAATAAATTATACTATATCATCATTTCACATTGAACTTTTTAATTAAATTCTCTCCTCAGCAAACTATATATAACTCATTCCATTTCTTTCACCTTCTTCCAGAAAGATCGGTGACTTGTTGGCCAAGCAATTGAACCAAATGGGTTGGGTGTGGAAAAACGACGACGTATCCAAGGATCCCGGCGCCGATGATGATTTCAGCCTCTTCAAGGATTTTGAAAACCCTAGATCATCCTCCGGCAGCGGCAGCGACGACGGCGGTAAACGGTGCTCTACCAGGAAGATTGTGAGCACTCAGTGCCGAACTGAAGAGACCGAGCCCGGAAAGTTTATTAGAAAGTGCGAAAAGACTGAACAGACCTTCAAGGATTGTATTGGGAGGTAAAAAAAAATACTCCTATTGTTATGTTTTTCTGGTTAGAAGTTTGTTTTAGGAGGAAATTAGACACAAATATTCGATTTTTCGTGATTAGTTTACATTAAACTAAACTATACTCCATTGCTTTTACTTGTCATGTTTTGCTTCCCCATCGATGGTCAAACTACATGTGTTTTGACTAATAATATTTTCAGGGGTATAGAATTGCAACTTATATTATTTTTCGTGTACTTTAAACATTTAAATTTAAATTTAAAAATATTAAATTAATCTAATTCAAATTAGTCTGAAATTAATCAAATTGACTCTGTTAAAGCGAAAGTTTTTAAACCACTCACTCTCGCATGATTCAGTTTCCTTTATATAAGCCTAATGTATTTTCTTTTGTATTTTGGATTAAACTTATTGACTGAAATTTAACATTGTATCAGATTTATAGAAAGGTCTCTTTTTTTTAAGATGTCATAAGTTAGCTACAGAGGCTGGAAGTCTTTATTTATTCACTCATTAGTCATTAGTATGTAGTTTAATTTCATTCCAACTAAAGATTTAATCAGACATAATTCTTTACTTGGAGGTTTAAACAAGCTCATTCCATTCTGCATTTTTAAGGTTACAGCTTTGTACGCGTTCTAAGTTGGTTAAAGATTCAACATATTTTTGCTAAAGCGTTGGTTTTTCACTCTAATGAAAGAGGTTAATTCTATGATTGCAAAGGAACAGTTGGCTCTTATAAATTGCAAGCATGACAGTATCTGAGATAAACTGAGAACTAGAATTCAGCTTTCATTGAAGAATCTCGTGTGTCGTTATTGAGGAATGTTATTGTGGAATACTTAGTGTGTTTATGGGTTGGTACCTTCTAGTTTGCATTTGCATCGAAAGCACAGATATTTATCCAGGATAATTATCCAGTTTTTCAGGTTTACATGGGATTGTAACCCATCTTTAAATACACTGTCTTCCTCCATGACCTTTTACCTCTCTCTGTGTAGACAATCCAATGATAACACAAAGAATTAGGTGTTATTTTGTTGATTCTTTTGTTGGATTGGAGAATCCCTAAGTGACCAAAAAAGAAGGGTAAGAGGATTCCTGGATTTCTTGAACAAAAGACGTATCTACTTGATTACTTCTGTATCATAACACATAACTAAGGGGTACAATAAAGAGTTAGAATGGGATTCGGTTGAGGTGATTCCACTAGTTGCATTTCATAGCTTTCCCAACCACTATATAGAGTTTGACGCTTCCGACAAAACTCAGTCTAGTCTATTTTACTAGCTACCATCATGCAGGTAGGAAGAAATTTAATTGAGGTGGGAGGACAATTAGTTGATCTTCTGTTCACTTTTTCCAGAAGTACTACAGCTGATTGTTTTTAAAAATGACTAATCTGTTTGGTCATGACATGTTCTGCATAAATTAAGGTATTTGTGGCCTTCTTCAAGTCCGATTTTCAGTTAGCGAGCGAAAGTACTTCGTGTAAGAGAAGAGGAGAGTTCATTATTATGAAGTTACTGCTTAATTTATTCAGACATATAGGCCACACATAATTACACACATAATTTACTATGGAAGGCACGTGTAAACGAGTATTTGTCATTTTCAGCAATTTGACCTGATAATTAAAGAGTACTGTGTTCAATTTATGAAAGATGCTGGGGTATTACTGAGCCTTTCAGTAACTTTCTTTTACGGGAACACATATCACTGAATATCCTCTTGTTGATCAATCAAGCTTGTGACGCCTTAAATAAGGTTCTCTTCTTTGAGTTGGTGTCTGATGCTAAATATGAAACAAGTGGGCATTTAGTATTGATTGTCCAACTTGTTGCTAACTTCTTCCTTTTTTTGTCAGGCCTTCTGAGATGGTACATTCTAATAAAGAATACACTGAGGAAGATGTCACAGACCAAATGACTAAAGGTTCACATTCTATAGAGTCAAGTGTGCCGTTTGACTTCCCTGGGCTGCGCAGTGATATTGAGAATATTGAGCGAAACTTCTTCAGTAACCTTGATCGTTTCTTTGAAGCAGCCGAGGAGATGAAGAGTGGCTTCTTTGGAGCATTCAGCATTCCTCGCGTCTTTGATGATGACATGTCACACTCACCTGAGAGACGTGGTATACCTATCGAATCTCATCCTCCTAAGGAAGGTTCTCCTAAACCAAACAAGGCCGATGGAGAGGTGGATCTTTCTGGCTTGGCTAGAGATGTTTGAAGCAATTAAGTAGGAGACCCTTTCAAGGCATATCAGTCACTATTGCCATAGATTTGTGAATAGCTACGATGTTTATGGACACCTTTGATTTTGCTTCTAAATTGAGGGTTGAGGAATATGCTTCCACCTCATATGAATATGTTTTGGTTCCAGCACAACTGGCTCGTTGTCTTTGCTTTACGTAGTATTTGACCTTTAACGGGGAAAAAAGGGTGCAGATTAACTTTTATGATGATTCTTGCGTGACTACAAAATTGTATGATTTTCCTTTTTTTTGGTATGAAGCATCATGAAGAGGGAAATGTCATTTTTCACTGACCAGCCAATATGAACATTGCAATCAAATTAAGCTAATCAACCATGGAGTATCTTAGCGGTAAAAGTCATTGTTGTGTTGAGTTTTGGAAGCAGTTTCTTACAAAAATGTAAAGTAAAATTCTTTTGGGACCTTGCACATAGCGGGAATTTCACTTCCTGAAGTCAATTTTTTAAATAACAGAAAGATGGCAATTTATCTAATGCGACATGTATTCGTTTTTAGAGGAGAATATAGGTGAACATAGTCCTCGAGGATAAAAGAATCTGGTATATTTGTAAGGCTAGAAGCTTCATTAGCGTAACAACCTATGAGCAAAAAGTACTCATCTTTATGATACATTTTTTGTTTAGTTCACTGCTTGTGTTATATTGTTATTGATATTAAGTTTTTACTAAAAAAAAAAAATTAACTCAGCAAGAAAAAAATTATTCTAAGCTAATTTACATTTGATGTGAAGTCCGTTACTGGAGATGTTTTATTTCAATATAGTTCATGGGCATATTTGCTCTACTTGGTGGTTCACAATAAAGACATTTTTGTGCTAAAACTAAATAGAGGGCAGAATTACTGTATGTTCAATATTTGGTAAATACATAAAAATGGAGGGGCAATTGTTCCCCCCTTGACTTGAAAAACCCGTCACTTGTGTCCGTTCCGGCCTTCTTTCTCTCCTAACAAAAATATAGAGAGACAGAATTGAATTCCCAAAAACCCTAATCCCGAAAGAGAAAAATAGGTTAACACAACACAAAATGAAGAGGTAATATCTTCAATTTTCACCGTTTTTCTTCTTTCG
The DNA here is from genome assembly GCA_029844215.1 of Przewalskia tangutica. NCBI lineage: Eukaryota > Viridiplantae > Streptophyta > Magnoliopsida > Solanales > Solanaceae > Przewalskia > Przewalskia tangutica. The sequence goes on along the minus strand of CM056730.1, from coordinate 122,781,738 downwards.
TTCCTCAATTGCTTTTTTGGGTCCGACAATTTCATATTAAATTCCTCAATTTCTCGTGTTGGATCATCTCAATTTCTCCTGGAAACCCAGAAGTTGAGGGGCTGGAATATTGAAATTTTCCTCCTAACTTCTCTGTTCGTTAATTTTTGTTCTATGGGTTCTTATTTAATTATATTGTTTGTATGAGTTGGAAATTTTCCCCTTAGTATTATTATTATTATCCTACTATCTTATTCTTCGATTTTACTATTACCTAATTCCTTTGCTTCTATTATTTGTTGTTGCTACTGGCCTTCTCTACTGTATTTCCTTTTCATACCTGTTTTGATATGCTTTAGTTGAGCCGAGGGTCTATCTGAAACAGCCCCTCTACCTGCACAAGGTAGAGGTGAGGCTGCACACACACCACCCTCCTCAGACCTCACTTGTGGGATTACACGGGTATGTTGTTGTTGTTGTATGAGTTGGAAATTTACTGGGTCAAAGGTTTTGTCTCTAGATTATTTTGAGGAATGCTGATTTTGAATTACAACTGTTATCTGCAGTTGAAAAGGTCATGCTTTTGGAGAGGATTTCAGAATGGTTTACTACTTCAAATGCTTCGAATTTCAACCCATTTTTGAGGGGTTAAAAAGGGCTTGATATTTGAGTTCAAATGTGTATAGTAGTAACAGATATTGGTGGAGAGGAGCTTATAGTAATAGATGGGAAATAAGTGTGTTCATGCAAAGTTTTCAAAGCATAGGTTCTTCAACTTATTCTTTTGGCGGTCTCGATCACCGGAAATGATTACAAATAAGAAAAAATCAAAGGGTATAGAAGAACCTTCTACAGAAAAACAACCTGAACGTCATAACTCTATTCAGAATAAACCCCCAGAAATGGCAAAATAGACAGGGAAGTGCCCGAACAGGATATTATAGTGAAGGAACAGAAGAAAGACACTCAACCGGAGAGGATGTCAGTTGATTTGAAACCTACTGAAAAGGCAAAACCAAAAGATCCAGCAAAACCGAAGAAGCCACATCATGTGAAGAGAATGCTTAGTGCAGGACTCCAGGTTGATTCTGTGTTGAAAACGAAAACTAGTCTTCTGAAGGTGCATTATGATTTGGGAGAGAAACTTGGACATGGCCAACTTGGGACCACATTCCTCTGTGTTGAAAAAGCAACAGGGAAAAAGTATGCTTGTAAGTCTATTGCAAAAAGGAAATTATTGACACCTGAAGATGTGGAAGATGTGAGGAGAGAATTCAGATAATGCATCACTTATCTGGACATCCAAACGTCATTTCAATAAAAGCGGCATACGAGGATGCTGTTGCAGTTCATGTTGTGATGGAATTATGTTCAGGAGGAGAGCTCTTCGATAGGATTGTTAAGCAGGGACATTACTCGGAGAGACAAGCGGCTGAGCTTGCAAGGACAATAGTTGGTGTAGTAGAAGCCTGCCATGCTCTAGGAGTGTTGCACTTGGATCTTAAGCCTGAAAATTTTCTCTTTGTCAACAAGAAAGAGGATTCACCTCTAAAGATTATAGATTTCGGGCTATCAATGTTTTTCAAGCCAGGTATTTGTGCACTTTCTCCAAATTCTTCCATTTACTTCCTAGATATTTTTGGTTTCTCCTGTTTCCGTATTTCTTTGAATTAGTTTTAGTGTCTGTATGCATAAGAAAAAAAATCATTTTTGACAGATGTTTCAAAGCACATGTAAGTAGGAAATTAGTACTTGACAAGAGAGGGATAGCCTAGTAGTAAGGACCCTCCAACTCCAAGGGCGGAGCTAGACGTCAAAGTACGGGTTTGGCTGAACCAATGGCTTTAGTCCAAACTTTGTATTAAGAAATTTATTAAATATGTATGAATATTAAATTCAGAACCCAATTACTAACACCCGATGTCGCTATCATCAATTTAGAACCCGTAAAGTTCAAATTCTGGCTCCGCCTCTATCCACCTCCAATCATGAGGCTGGGGGTTTGAGTTAGCAAGGGAGCAAAGTGGAAGAGCCACTTTTGAGTTACTAGGTAGGGAAGTTCAGGAGGGTCGGTATTACCACGTCAAGAGATAAAGTAAGAAGTTTGGTATCATAGAAGTAAGAGGGTAAAGTAGTTGGCATTTCTATTTACCTACTTGATAAGAAATATGCTTCTGTAGTTATCTGTTGATAATCTTTGCTCAATTGTTATGGATATTGGAGAGCAGGTCTTATTTTAACACTGAACTTAATTCTCACAAATATAGTTTCAGTGGGTTCGTAAGAAGGCAAGAGGTTCTTCTTGTGAGGATTCCGCGGAACATTTGGTAGATACAAGGTTTTTGACAAAACTAGAATTTATTTACTCTAATCCCCGCTTATTAAGAAGGATGAACCTTTTCCGTGGAAGGACTGAACAATTGTTCTTTTGCTTATTGGGGCATAACTAGTGAAAATACTTCTCAACTTTTGGACTCTAATTTTAACAGAAACATATTGGATATTTTAGCTTAACATGTAAAACCAAAAGATTTAAGAGGTAAATAGTGTAAGCATGAAGGGGAAGAACTCTTTCCAAACAATTTAGTTGTGTATGCTTCAAAGCATGAGTTAGAAATCCTTTAAATGAGATGTAGTTAAAACACCTTCACCTACAAGTATTTCCGTACATGCAAATAAAACATGATTAGACATGCTACTTTAAGTGATTGTCTGATTTTCTTTGCAATTCTATTTTATTAATGTGTCTCATGCAACTATGCAAGTGGATTGGTGAAAACTGCCTTTTTCTTTCAAAAGTCTTCCCAAACACTCATCAAAGCAGATATTTGAGCTGGGATCCCATGCGACTTGCTCATACCATTTTGAGATATCAAAGCACTTGCCAAATTGTTTCTTAATTAATCTCCTTTAGTCGTAAACTTTCTCCTTGTTAATAAATTCATGAGGAACTTTTGAATGTATTTCTTTCATCATATTATCCAGTATGTGTCGAGTAAAAGCTCATCAACCTTATTGCCAAGTGTGTGCTCATGATAGAATGCATCATTTAAGGCATCATCCGCAACATGTGATCAAAGTCAAGAGGAATTGTTGTCTGAAGTGAGATAGGGCTTTGAACTTTTTGGCATGTTGGCAACTATGTAATACGATAAATATCATAATATTTGGATATTAATTTATATTACACATAAATAGCTATCTTATTATGTAGTTGACAACATGCCAAAAGGGTCAAAGATATCCTTTTGTGTTTGGTCACATGCCATGAATGATGCCTTAATTGATGAATTCTATCACGAACACGCACTTGGAAATATAGTTTGGTAGAATTTTCACTGCAAACACTCTAGATATTACAATGAAGGAGACATTCAAAATTTCCTATATTAACAAGGAGAGAGTTCAAAATCTAATAAGAATAATTAAACAACAATTTGGCAAGTGCTTTGATACATTTTAAAATGGCATGATTGGGTTTGCACGGGATCCCAAAGAATTCCCTCAGCCCACCACAACAATCTCTCCATTCATAGCCAGCCATCAAACTTCACCTATCAATCCCTCCTCTGCCTTTAACTCCATCAGAATTTCTGAATTTTAATGCCCAAAAGCCCTCATGTTATTGTGGGGTTTTGTATGAGGTTAGGCGTACGTCGCAGGTTCGAACCTGGCCACAGACAAAAGTTTGGTATGTAAGTGGAGAAGGGTAGGAGGTGGCCCCATTATTCACCGAGTTTCGAACCGTGTGCCACTGACCCTTGGGGATTTTTAGGTTATTAAAAAATGATGAGTTACTAAGCAATATTTTAGGAATCTGTTCATATTTTACAGATCTGGTAGAATTAATGTGGGAATCTACGATTTGAAAGAATTTGATATTTGTTCAGAAAGTCTTCAATTTGAACTAAACATTTGCAGCTGCCTTTGTTTTAGCAATTACTTATTAGGAATTCATGAAACCAGCTCCTAATTCTTTTTTTTTTGGTCCAAAGCAGTCCAGTTGATATGGATAGACTGAAGTCTTTCCATGTCCAAAGCCTTGAAAAGTCCAAACTTACTGGTTTGCGAAGTCTATAGCATTGCATATAGTTTATATTTTTTTGACAAGGTAAATTTTATTAATAGGTACCACAAGGGTACAGAAATATCTGCTAGTTTGAGAACTCATTCTTGTTTATTACTCTTAGGCCGGCAGATGATGCTGCTTCTGATTTTATAAAAGTTCTATTATGTAGAAGGGATATTATTGTCCTTGATCTGATGTTGACCATCATATATGGAAAATATCCTTAGCATCAGTTGTTCTATAGAAATTCTAACTCTCTTGATAGGATGTGCTTTCTAGCATGCACCAGTCTTCTTTGTTGATTGGGTTATGTTCTTAATCACAGGGCAAATATTCTCTGATATTGTTGGAAGTCCTTATTATGTTGCTCCAGAAGTTTTGCTTAAGCGTTACGGTCAAGAGGCTGATATCTGGAGTGCAGGTGTAATAATTTACATTCTTCTCACTGGTGTACCTCCATTTTGGGGTTGTAAGTTGATCTTTTGAAGTTTTCTTTTTAGTTTTATCATGGTTTCTTGGTTATGTGAAGTACCAAAAACAGCTTCTCATGTTTTCTTCATTCATTATTTGGATAGAAAGTGAGCAGGAGATATTTGACGAGGTCTTACGTGCCGATATTGACTTCATATCAGATCCTTGGCCTAACATCTCTGAAGATGCGAAAGATTTGGTAAGGAGAATGCTTGTTAGGGACCCCAAAGAGAGACTTACCGCACATGAAGTTCTATGTGAGTAGTCATTGAATTTCAAGTTTGTATTTAAACTCCAGCATATCATAAATTATGCTTAGAGATGCTTTGAGCAATATTTTTCTTAGCAGCAGAGAGAACATGGTGAAAGATTAATGTCTTTTGGTATTTCTTTGGTCTATGTGGGTCCTCAGATATTACGTCAGTTTTAGTTCAACTAGAATTTCCAACATATTTGTGTAAAAGAATAACAAAATCAGAGCAATGTATGTGTCTGGTGTAGAATCGGAAATTATAGTTGCAAGTAGATCTTGAAAGCAGGTGAAGGAAACAGTACTCTTTTTAAATCAATTCACTGAAATGTGGAGATGTTTTTGGTTTTTACTTCTTCTCAAAAGTAGATTGCCTTTATGTGTCCACATTTGCATTTAAGTTCATTGAACTTTCTAGATTTCGCTTATTATTCTTGTTTTCCCATTTGCAGGCCATCCTTGGGTGAAGATTGATGGTGTGGCTCCAGATAAGCCTCTTGATTCTGCAGTGTTGAGTCGCTTAACACAGTTTTCTGCCATGAACAAGCTTAAGAAAATGGCTCTCATGGTAAGATATTAGTAAACTAAGATAGTTTCGATGATATTTACCACTAAAATTGGATGTTAACCACCCACACACCCCCACCCCCCAAAAAAAAAACAAATGCACACACACAAACCCGAAGAAAAGAAAAAAGAAGCCATTTTTGAAATTAAAAGTTGCAGATAAACTCTATAGCTCCCCACACATGCATGAAACATTAACCTAGTTCTAGATTCAAATAGGTCTCTTGTCTCTTCTAATCACATAAATTTATTTATTTCATACAGGTTATTGCAGAGTCTTTCTGAAGAGGAAATTGCTGGCTTGAAAGAGATGTTCAAAATGATTGACACAGATGACAGTGGACATATTACTTTAGATGAACTGAAGGTTGGACTAAAGCAATTTGGAGCTGATCATAGTGAGACACAGATAAAAGACTTGATGAAGGCAGTAGGTTTCCTCCTTAACTATTCAGTATTAAATGCCATGGCCAATTAAAGAAATCATTAACTTTTCTCAATCACAGTGTTTAAGTAATTCCAATGACAAAGTTTCCATATAACCATGAAGATCATCAAATTAGGCTGAAACAGCTAGGGCAGCCCGGTGCACAAAGCATCCCGCGTTAGCGGGGAAGGACCGCACCCCAAGGGTGTGATGTAGATGGTCTACTGCAAGCATTAGTGGCTGCATCCACAGCTCGAACCCGTGATTCATAGGTCACATGGAGACAACTTTACCGTTGCTCCAAGGCTCCCCTTGAAAATAGATCCTTTCTCTATTGCTTTTTCCCCCTCTATGTGAGGATTGTAAAGATGGGAATCAGAGGTGTTGGATCCTTCAGAAATGGATTTGAGAACTCACTGTGCATTTCTTAAATACTTGATCCTTTTTTCTTGTATATTCATTCTACTAACTTCTGAATTTTGCCCTATATGTCTGTAGAATGCCCTTTTAACAACTGTATGTATCTGTCTCTCATGGTCTGATACTGTTGAGTGAGGTCAAGTTAAGCATGACGTTTGCCTCTCTTTAAAGGAACTTTTGTGTAAGGTCTTTAAGGAAAAATGGGTGTTTCATTTTTCTTGAGACGGAAAATATCTGCCCATCAAATATCTAATTCTTTTGTTGTAAATAAGTCAGACACAAGTTTAATAACGCCTTTTTATATATCCCCACAAACGAAGTCTAGAAGGTGCCATCAAATCAATACCATCAGACAATCTTTAGATCACCAACGAAGAGAGAACTGATCTGCAGTTCACCTTCTTTTCCAACTACTTTCCAAATTTAATTTCAACAAAATATATCAGTAGTGAAATTCTTTAGTACTTTTGCAATTGTATAACAGGTTATGCTTGTATAGCCGTAATTTGTTGTTTGCATGTCACCATTAAATATACCTCTCTATGAAATTGATATTGTCTGTTAGTTGCATAAAAGTATCCAAAGTGCCACTGTGCAGTCAAATTTCTGTCACACCATTTGCTTGTTGGGGGCACCTAAGAGTTCCAACTCGCGATTGGAAAAGTTACAGTTACAGCTTTTGGTTATTTCATTGAGCTATTGAGTACATAATTAATACTCTTTATTAGTAACTAAGATATGCTATTTGTCTGTGAATTTGTGCCAAGCAACTGCTATCTATGTGTTTGTGTGAAGATACTCTTCATTGCATAATTTTAAACATCTTTCTTTTTGTTTAACTCAAATTTTCTCTCAAAAAAATTGCAGGCTGACGTTGACAATAGTGGCACCATTGACTATGGGGAATTCATAGCTGCAATGCTTCACGTCAACAAAGCCGAGAAGGAAGATTATCTCTCTTCTGCTTTTTCATATTTTGACAAAGATGGGAGCGGTTATATTACTGCAGATGAACTTCAAAAGGCTTGTGAGAAATTTGGCATGAAGGATGTCCGCTTGGACGAAATCATTCAAGAAGTTGATCAAGACAATGTATGTAGTTCTACTGGCATTTCTCTTTTCCAAATATACTTAGAAATGCATGAAAGTATTGATAGACTATATAACATTGATATCAACACAACTTTAGTGTCTGACACAACCACATCGTCACATATTTTTTAGTCATATAATGAATTATTCAGCTATATCCAAAAATGTACGCTAGAGTATCAAAACGTATAGAACAACACCCCTAGAATCTTTTGCTATGATCCGTGTCTTTTAGAGCGTTAAGCTGCACCTGATGATGCTTTTTCATTCTTTTTTATCACTGCGTCTTTGTTCAAGTATCTATTCATATATTTTCAGGATGGCCGGATAGATTATAACGAGTTTGTGGCGATGATGCAAAAAGGAAATGCAAATTTCGGTAACAGACGCTTACCCAATAATTTTAACATCGGATTTCGGGATGCAACAAAGGTTTGCTGACACAGAAAGATATTTGTACTTGTTTCTTTCCTTTTTCTAGCCTCCCATGATTTTGCTGTCACACAATGATTTTTGTACTTATTTTTTCTTTTCTTCTTCTTCTTCTTTCTCTTTCTCTGTTTTTAATATTTCTCCATGATTTTGAATGTACAGAAGTGTATAGTAGAGTCAAGCATCATTTGATACTGGCACAGAGCAAATGCCAGCTCTTATTAATTTACTCCCAAGTTGTATAATTAGCTTATCAGTTTAATATATATTCTAGAATAGATGCACTCTTTGTAAAATATTTCAAGAAAATAAGGTAATGTTTGTTCATATTTCTCCTTTTTCTCTTTCTTTATTTGCTCACTGATTAACTTCCACAGGTTGTAGGCTGGAACTTCTTAGTAATTATACTCCGTCCATCATCTTAATCCCTTATTTAAATAGGTTTTGTTGTGTATTATGAAGTGTGTTCCTGCATTTTACTAGGAAATAATGCCATAAACTTAGTATTGTACCAAACTGAGTACAAACATCTAAAAAAAACATACAACTTATGAATCACACATTATTATAATGTGATGGAGAAATTTTGTCATAATTGACTAGCTATCTCATGGCAAATGCAATGATAAGGAACAATAACTTACTGTTTGATGGTGATTTGAGGTTTAAATTCCATAAAAAAGTTTACTTAATCTTTTTCCCCCAAACAGGAAGATAAACTTTACTTATTGACTCGAACGAACCTTAGTCCAGTGTTTACTCCATCTTTTCCCTACTTAGGAAGATCAACAGTATTCTCACTTATCCTCGAAATTGACACGAACCTCCAACTTACTGATCGATAGTGGAGGTCCTCTACGGTTCTACCACTAGAATGAACCTTAGTACCTTAGGCCAAATAGAATCTATTTTTCGGAAGTAGAAATATTTTTAAAAAAAATTAAAAAGTGTTTCTAGATAGAAAAAGAAGCAAAAACACAATTTGGTGCTTCTTAAGGAGTGCTTTTACCTTTTTTTTTTTACAAAATTCTTTTTAATCTCATATAATATCCCCATATAAAATAGAAATTTGGGAATGAGATAGGGTGGGGGTAGGGGTAGGGCGGAGGTAAGAAAAAAATTCATATTTTTTAATAATTTTTTTTTATAAAAATAACAAAAAATATGAAATAGAAATTTGAGGATGGGGTAGAACAATGGGGTGGGGTGGGGGTAGGGCGAGGGGGCTAAGAAAAAAAAAATCATATTTTTTTTTTTTTTTTATAAAAGTAACAAATAAAATAGAAATTTGAGGATGGGGTAGGGCAAAGGGGTGGCGTGGGGGGGGGGGGGAGGGGGAGGTAAGAAATTTTTTCATATTTTCAATCATTTTTTATAAAAGCAACAAAAAAAAAAAAGAAATTTTAGGATGGGTAGAGCAATGGGGTGGGTTGGGGGTAGGGTGGGGGGAAGAAAAAAATTCATATTTTTTATAAAAGTAGAAAAAATATGACATAAAAATTTGAGGATGGGGTGGGGTAGGTGTGGGTAGGGCGGAGGTAGATTTGGACATATTTAAGTCATTGACTATCATATTGTCGTTACATTTTTATGTACAATATAATATTATTTTTTGATTAAATGTTGCTATTAAATATATATTTTTTTTAAATTATTAAATTGTAAAGATATACTAATTTTTAGAAACATAGGATAGAAACGAATATTTTAAATAGTTTTAAATCTATTAAAAAGAATATTCTAGTAAATTTGCATAAATGTGGGCCAAACATGACACTATTTTTGTTTCTCAGAAGTACTTCTATAATTATAGGTCAAATACCCTAATAGATTCTCTAAACAGTCAGATAACTAATTCTAAGAAAGTAAACACTTTTCTGTGTTTCTACCAAATGCATCTCTTAGTCTCTAGTGTTTCGTAGATTCCCCACCCTCAATCCACCCCCACCCCACCCTACTAAGGAAGATCAATAGTATTCTCAATTATTAGTTCGAATGTTAGAACTTACTGGTTGATAGAGGAAGTCCTCTACCACTAGAACGAACCTTATTCGACTATTCATTGGTGTTATATTTGTTACTTTTCTATGTATATAGTGGTATGAAAAATAAAAATAGCATCATTAATAAAATGAGAACGTGGTTTCATTGTTGTTAAATTAATTTGATTGTCTCGTGATTCAACTACCCCATATGGGTCTGTGAGTTTGATAGCCAAACTAATTAAAACGATGGAAAATAGTTGTTCATTATATTAGATAAACTGTTGAGGCTGTATAATTTTGAGTTGTACCAAAAAATTATACAAACTGTGAGGCTGTATACTTTTATAAATAATTTATAAAAAATATGATTTTTTTTCTTAATCCGCCCCTATCCACATCTACCCCTTCCACCTCCACCCCATTCTCAAATTTTTATTTCAGATTTTTTTTGCTTTTATAAAAATTGAAAAAATTCTTAAAATATTATTCTTATTTTAAAAATAAAGATTATGGAAAAATCAAATATCATACAAAATAAAATAACATCATAGAAGATAAATTTAAAATTTGTAAAAGTAATGGGTCAAGTTGGGCAATTTGGGTTATGACTCATCATTTAACTCATCTTAACCTGCTCATCTTAGCCCATGTAAGTTTTGGACGGGTTGAATATTGACCCATCTACAATTTCAGCTCATCTTCACCCTCTCAATTTCAGCCCAAACGACTGCAGTCCAATTTGATACTTAGATACTCTAGTATAGTTGAGGGGTCGCATGCCCTATCCAACTATTGTTTCTCTTCAACTTGTCTTCTAACGTAAAAAATATATACTACTAGCTTTTATTTACGGTGGTATAGGATTAATTTGCGCATACTTTAACTATTATATCGAGTATTTGTTATTTTCATTAATATAGATATTGGGAAATGGCAGAGTTACAATCTAAAAAGAGGGTTCGATTTGAAAAATTATACTGCATAAATTAAACAATGCAATGATTTTGAATTATCTTGTAGTCGCAAATTAGTTTAAAAATTGTTTAAGCTCACAAATTTGAATATTTTGAATTTCTTTGTTAAAATTTCTGGCTCGAATCCATAAAGATGAAAAGAAATCATCTAAATATTTTTCTTCATTATTGTAATTTAAAAACCGGTCTTTGAGATTTGCTTACTTAATTGAATACAAGGTTACATCCTTGAATGTATAAAATATGTTATCTTACCAAAGATCGATCTATGAATTTAAGTTAATGAGTGCGAAGTATTACTGTTAGGTCCCGGGGGTTATACTATGAAATAAACAAAAATAAACAGTAAGTAAAATATTTGTACGCTTGAAACAGTTTACAAATGTCGTTAAAAATGTCGTCTGATAGAACTGCCGACACTGAAGATAAAAACAGAAAAACCTTTGAAGAGTTAAATTGCAGCGGATAATAAAGACACAAAGGTTTAATTTTTCATAGGTTATATATTAATATAACCTATGATGGTCAATGACCAAGTATTATATATATATATATATATATATATATATATATATATATATATATATATATTCTTTCTTTACAATATTACAAGATGATACAAAAGGAATAAAAAGGCTTAAGTCGCATATGACTTATGCCTGAAAAATCGATCTAAATAGAGGTGCATGACATCTCATTACAATTGCTTCAATGAAAGAATAAATCTAGAATCTGAGCAGCAATTATAATGTTAAAGTATACTGCTTCTCATTCTATTTGTAGTCTTGCTACTTTGTTTTAGTTCTCAGCTTTTATTGTCTAGTGGCTATGTTTGTAATAAGGTTACTTGTTGCAAGGTCGCTTAGTATAAATAGGAGAACTTTGTAAACATTTGGGCTAATCTGGAAAGCTTCCGCAACTGTGTCTCTTCTTCTCTTCTTACGCTCAGTTCACTATTGGTGCTGAGTGATTTCGCTTGCATGCAAGAGCAATTGTGCTCGAATTTACAAATATTTATGCATGTATTTATTATCATTTTACGGTGTTAGAGTAAAATTAGTATAATATGAGTTTAAATTGCAAATAATAATTATGAAATTGTCTTGCGTATTAATAAAAGCGGATATGTTATTTAAGGAATGCTTGATGTGACATCATTGCTAAATTATTTATTTTATGCATGTATTAATGTTTTATTTTTTGCGTATTATTATTGTAAAAAATTAGTTTGCGGTCTTTTAAAATTAGTTTAATTTATCGATTATTAGCGGGAGAAAGGGTCAAAATTGGGTGTCAACAACAGTTATGGTTCCACAACTGAAAGTGAATGGATCCATTCAGCAGCAGCATATGCAGGGAGGTGGATTTGCAGATAGTGAATTCAGTCAGAAGTACTATAAAAGAAGCAATCCTCAACTGTCTACATACCAACAGGAGCAGCTTCACCATATGATAAGGACCTGCACACCAGACAAGTTACAACAGATGATGGTTGTTATGACTCAGGAGATGAGGATAGGTACAGATCATGCCATTGCTGCCAAAGTGCATATGACATGTAAGTGTGATGATACTGAAGGCAACAATAGAAGTCACTGGATAGTAGATTCCAGTGCTACTAACCATATGGTTAAAGACAAAAATATGATTGAAACACCTGATTTCTCAGAAAATTCAGGACATGTGCAATTGCCTACTGGAGGCATTGCTTCAATTTCACAAACTGGGAAGTGTAGACTAACAGGAGGTGAACTTATAAATCACGTGCTTTGTGTGCCAAGTTTTCAATTTAATTTGCTTTCAGTGTCAAAGTTAACTAAGGAGTTGAATTGTAGTGCAAGATGTTTTCCTGATTTCTTTGTACTACAGGATTGGGAAGGTGAAAGAGATTGATAGAGAAGTAGATGGTCTGTATGTGCTGGAGTCTCCTGGGAGGCAGAACATGTTGGTAACAGCACAGACACACATGACAAAGATCAGTGCAGAAGAATTAATGGTTGCTCTATGGCATAAAAGACTAGGACATGCACCTATGAGTGTCCTTAGGAAAATAAATGCTTTCAGTAGTAATACATCTAGCTTCACAATTCCACATTGTGATGTATGCCCTATGGCAAGACAAACCAGATTACCATTTCCATCTAGCAATAGTAGGACTGCATTTTCATTTGAGTTGTTACATCTTGATGTTTGGGGACCATACAAGGTTCCCACCTACACTGGAATAAGATATTTTTTAACTGTAGTTGATGATTTTACTAGATGTACATTGGTATTCCTTTTGCATATTAAGTCAGATGTTACTACTATGCTTAAAGATTTATGTTTGATGATTAAGACACAGTATGGAGCACATGTTAAGTCTATCAGATCTGATAATGGATCAGAGTTCATTAACAGTGTCGCGCCCGTTTTTGACCTAGGGGTCTGAACGGTATCCGCAACATTGTTCTTTGGCGCGATTCCCTGGATAGAGCAATAATGCTGATTTTGAGGAGTCGTCACCTAATTAGTTAAGTGAAGTAGGACACTTGATTTATTGCAATAAAAATACTGCAATTAATCTCTATTTAATGGTCTGCGAAATTAATGAGATTCTGGATCAGAGTTCTTTATTATCCTAAAGGGAAGGGGTTAGACATCCTTTAAGATCCGCTAACTTGCGGTTATCCGTTCAAACCTAGGTTAATTATATATTGGCTTTTATTCTACATATTCTAAGCAGTTTTCATAATTTACAATTACAATGGAATGCAATACAGAATAATAAAGCTAAAATCGAATAAAACTCCGGGACATCTTTTAGCCCTTTTTAGGTCTTCTGCACAAGATGATCTCTGGATACCTGCATAAACACTTAGTAAAAGCGTTAGTAATAGAATAAATAATTTTAAAGCAATGATAAGAATTAATAAGTAAAGCCAAAAATAAACCCGTCTTTTGTATAGGGGAGGCCTTGGAAATCAGACGGTGATTCCTTCATCGGCCAATATTGTTAGAAACAATAAAATAAATAAAACCTTCAGATCCGCGCCAAAACAGTAATAGTTTTAAACACGGAGGGCTCATATATATAAAATAAAGTGGGACATCCTAAACAAGTCCGGCTGCGAAAATTCGCCCCGCCAACGCATGTTGGTTATCCTGTGTAAGTAGCAGAAATCATCAACGCCCAGAAAGCTTCATTTTATTTTATTTTCCGTCTTTGCAACTGTGGAGGCCTCAAAAATCGACGGATAACTTTTTCATTGGCATTGTAGTATCTGTTTCAAATAAGTGAAATACCCAATATATCAAATGTAGCAATATGTTCCAAACAATTTAAATAAACATAAAACAAAAGCAAAGACGTCAATAACCGACCCAAAAACAGCAGAACCGCGCGGTTCGCCGGAAAACAAAACGTCACCGGATCAATTCAATAACCAAAGCAGCCAGCAAAATTCCAGAATAAAGCCAACAAGGTCACCGGAGTTTTTAAGTACTCCGATAAGACATAAAAATCAGAACAGCAATGCGAAATCTGTCTCAAACCCCCAAAAGTATGCTATAGACATTAAAATAGAGAGCCGAGGTCGCCGGAGTTTTGTAAACTCCGGCCAGATACCAAAATCATGAAAATCAGTCCATTAACAAGAACCAACAACGGATATCAAGGAACAACAACAAACGCAGGTCGCCGGAGTTTTAGAACTACAGCAAGATATCAAAAATGCTAAAAAATTGCCCATAAAAAAACCAACAACACACCAAAAGGAGAGACGAGGTCGGCGTCGCTTCGTCGGCAAAATGCCGGAGCGATGCCACCGCTGGTTTAAAGATGTGGATAGTGGTGAGCAGTGGCGATGGGAGACGGGTTACAGTGGTCGACCGGTTTGGTTAGGCGTGAAGGTTCCATCGGCGATGGGAACAGTGTGGTTCGTCGGAGCTTGAGGGTCACGGGGGAGATTGGGGAAGATGAGGGCAACAGCTGAGCTCTTCTCTTTTATAAGATGATACAAAAAAATTGATAAAGGGAATAATATTTAAGGTGATGCGGCTGCTGATTTTTTTTTTAGAATAGGGAGGGAATATGTAAAATCCGAAAATAATAATAATAATATATAGTTGTGGTTGGGTTAATAAAAATATATATATAAAAAACAAAGAATAAATTACATGGGATAGAGTTAGTGTTAAAGTTGGATAAATAGATAGATAAAATGAAAATAAGAAAACAAAAAAAACAAAAGAAAAACAAAAAAAACAAAACAAAAAAACAAACAAAAACAAAAAAACATGCAAGATAATGCATCCTTTCCCTTCACCCTCCCCTTTCATTTCCCCTCCAACTCTTGTCATTTCACCTCCCATAAGTTATAGAAAAATCTCCACTTATACATTGTATTTACATACAAACAAAGTACATAGCATAAAAGTTAGAAAATCAGGAAAAAATAAGGGAACAAGAAGAAGAAAATTCTGGAAAAAAAACAAGAAAGTAAGAAGAACAACAATAAAAGAAATACTAGGGAGCAAGGGTCCCTTGTAGCAACCGAATAACAATCATTTCACACATACAAGGTGAGTTTTCTCACTCAGAAATTCTTGGTAACATCCTTTATTTTAAGTTCAATACATGTTAGAATAAGAATTGAGTGTTGAAAAGAAATATTGAACTTTTGATTGTTTAGACAACTAGTTGTGTCATGAACTTTACGAACTGTTCTCACTGAGTTATAACTGTTATAATTTGATGAAATTCGGAGGAGTGGTACACCTCTCTAATATGATCATATAGAACCAAAAATGAGGTAAAATGGACGTACGGTTTGAAAGTTATCATAGTTCAAAGTTCCTGCCTTAGATTTGGTCGAAATTCGGAAAGGCATAATTACGGACTGTTTTTATTGAGTTTTACCTATTAGAATTATATGAAAATTTACATGGTTGTAAATATCTCTATTACGGACAGATATATATAAATATTTATTAAAACGGACTTACGAGTTGAGAGTTATTGTAGTTTGAAGTTGCTGCCTCGGATTCGTCGGAATCCAGAAGGGCAGGACGTTGAACGTAAAACTGTACTAATCTGTGGGGAATATGAAAATTGTTTCTAAATGAAAGTTCTAGATCTCCTTGTTGTGGACATTTTGAGACCTTACGGGGGTCTATCCAACTTACAGATTGAGAGTTATCGCTGTTTAAAGTTTCTGCCTCGGATCTATCGAGATCCAGGAAGGGCAGCGAATAAAAGTGTAAAACTGTACCAAATGGTACAGAATATAAAAGGATGGTTCACATGGAGACGTGTAGCTCTCTGTTCTCGTCGTTTTGAGATTTTATGAGGCTTGAACGGGTTTACAGATTAGGAGTTATGACTATTCTAAGATTGGGTGATGTTTAATAAAAATTCTGCCGAAACAAATTTTATGTGGCTGTTTTGAGGATAAATTTGTGTTAGTTACCCAAAGTAGTTTTAAATGAAATTTGGTACAGAGAAAGATCCCCGTCTTACCTTAGTTTCCGCTTGAGAAACACCTTAGTTGGAGTTATGGTTAAAAAGTTATAATCGTTACAAGTATGAATGACAGAATGTTGGGAAAGAGAATATTATTTATTCGATCTTCTGAAAAATATGAAAAGTGAATACGTGTTCACATAAATATATAAATATAAACATAATGGATCGGGTTGCACGCCGCAACAAAACGTAAAGTGAATGCGCGTTCACAAATACGTAAATATAAACATAATGGATCGGGTTGCACGCCGCAACAAAACGTAAAGTGAATACGTGTTCACCAATACGTAAATATAAACATAATGGATCGGGTTGCACGCCGCAACAAAACGTAAAGTGAATACGCGTTCACAAATACGTAAATATAAACATAATGGATCGGGTTGCACGCCGCAACAAAACGTAAAGTGAATACGTGTTCACAAATACGTAAATATAATGGTGGGTTGCACGCCGCAACAAAACGTAAAGTGAATACGCGTTCAAAAATACGTAAATCTTATGGTCAGGGGTGCACGCATAAACTAAAGGTAATGTGAATTCGCGTTCACGAATACGTAAACATAATGGATCGGGTTGCACGCCGCAACAAAACGTAAAGTGAATACGTGTTCACAAATACGTAAATATAATGGATCGGGCACGCCGCAACAAATATGAAAGATGAATACATGTTCACATATATATAAATATGACAAGTGAATACGTTCACAAATATATAAATGTAATAAACATGTGGAAATGCAGGGAATGTCTTAACGTATAATACGAGATAAAATGAAGTGTTAGTTAAATCGAGAATTTCTATGAGTTGTTGTGATACTTAAAAATGTTGTAACTGATATGTTTTGCAATATGCTTATTACGTTATAATGTGATTGTGCTTGGAATATTGTGATGTTACTTTGAATTGCGGTGTAAGGTTCTCACTCACTGGTAGGGATGACTCTTTATTTAACATTTTTCAGAAAGCGTGATAGAGGAAAGACTCCACGCCAAGGCTAGCGATCGTCCATGACCTCTTGTCATACCAAGTCCATTGTTTCGGTTTGGTACTCACAGTTCGAATGTCGTTTCAATGTCTCTGAAATGCCCGTGTGAACTGGTCTCCTTCCAACTTAGAATAATATTTGTCAGTATGTCTATGTAGAAATAATATTTGCACGAGCATGGGCTCGCGTTATATTTTTAATGAAGTCATAAACAAATTTCTTTATTGTTATTTTATTAATAGCTCCGTATTTGAATATAAGTTTAAATTTCTAAATAAAGAGAATTAAATGGTGCTCCTGGTGGAAAATAATTGTCCAGGTGCCATCACGCCCTAAGTAAAGACTTAGGAAAAGTCGGGGCGTGACAGAATAATTTTATTTATAGTGTGGGATTAGGTTTAGTTTTGGGTTTTGGGGGGGGGGGGGAGATGAAAGGTGTATTGGGCCTCATTTTTTAGGCATCGGTTTGAGCTTCGATTTTTGGCGGACTGGACTGATCCGGATTGTGCCTCGGACTGGACTGGTTTGACAAAAATGCAAAACAGATTAATCATTTAAAAAGGTACAAAATTATCCAAATAAAAATGTCGATGCAATAATAATAAAATACAATATTTAAGAAATGTTTAATGTCTAATTAAAAATAAACGTGATGCCAATTAATTATTTAGAGAGATGCAAACATTAATAAAATAAAACGACGGTGTAATAATAATAGAAACATAATATTAACAAAGACATCATGCTTAATTTAAAATAAAAAGATGCAATGCCATTTTGTGAAGAAATAAACATAGAATATTATGGGGAAAATGCAAAAATGATGATTAAAATGCGGTGTCCTAAAATGCTTAAAATTGCAAGAAATGACTAAAAGATGGGTCAAAATTGGGTGTCAACAAACAGTACATGTAGAGATTTGTTTGCAAGATTGAGAATTATTCTTCAAAGATCTTGTCCCTATAGTCCTCAGCAGAATGGATTAGTTGAAAGGAGACATAGACACATTCTAGAACTTGCAAGAGCTATCAAATTTCAGAGTTACTTACCAACTAGATACTGGGGGGATTGTGTGGAGGCTGCAGTGTACATTATGAACAGATTACCTTCAGTAGTGTTGGAAAATATCTCACCATATGAAAAACTATATAAGAAGGCTCCAGTTTTGTCCCACGTGAGAGTTATTGGGTGCCTTTGTTATGCAACAAACTTGTTGCAGACAGACAAGTTTGATATCAAGGCCATAAATGCAGTGTTGCTTGGATATTCTTCAAGGGATATAGACTATTAAATCTATCTAACAATACTCTTTTTGTAAGCAGGGATGTCACATTTTATGAAGACATATTTCCTTTTCAACAGAAGAATGTACCTGGAGCTGATAATAGATTGAATTCAGAAGTATAACAAGTTGATGTAGAAGGTGATGGAGATATCTTTCAGCAATTATCCGAGAGTACCGCCGCACCAAATCGGCGGTTCATGGTCAGGTAATCGCAGGAGGCCCTGCATTCTCACTCCACTAATCATGTGGAAGCAGAAAATAATATCACTAATCTTGAATCTGAGCCTGAGCCATCATTGAGGATATCAGATAGGAGCAGAAAGCAGCCTACATGGATGAAAGATTTTATACAGCATACAGGTGGTGCAGTGAGCAGGCAAGATTGCTTGTATCCTATGTCTAATAATCTTAACTACACTGGATTGAATGTAAGATACAAAAACTATACTGCCAAAATAGAGGTTGAGCAAGAGCCAACATCATATTCTGCAGCAGTACAGGGCACCAGATGGGTGGATGTCATGAAGGCTGAGATGAAGGCATTGGAAGACAACAATACCTGGGAAGTCACTGATCTTCCCAGACACAAGAAGGCTATTGGATGCAAGTGGGTCTATAAGATCAAATACAAAGCAAATGGTGAAGTGGAAAGATTCAAAGCAAGATTAGTGGCTAAGAGGTACAATAAAAAAGAAGGGGTTGACTACCAAGACACTTTCTCACCTGTGGCAAAAATGGTAACAGTGAGGGCAGTGATTTCAGTTGCTGCTTCCAGAGGTTGGCAAATATATCAAATGGATGTCTACAATGCATTTTTACAATGTGATCTTAATGAGGAGGTGTACATGAACATGCCACAAGGCTTTGATGATAAGCAAGGAAGAGTGTGCAGGTTGGTTAAGTCATTATATGACTTAAAACGGGCTTCTAGACAATGAAACATTAAGCTAACCACTGCCTTGAAAAATTCAGAATTTGTTTAAAGTCACTTAGACTATTTCCTTTTAACCAAAAAGTTTGGAGACATAATAGTGATAGTGCTCATCTATGTTGATGATCTTCTTATTAATGGGAATGATGAAGATCGTATTCAGGAGACCAAGGTGGCTCTTCAACATAATTTCAAGATCAAAGACTTGGGAACCTTGAGATATTTCCTAGGCTTTGAGTTTGCTAGAAATGTTAGTGGAATAGTGATGCATCAAAGAAAATACACAGTGGAGCTAATTTCTGATCTTGGATTGTCTGGTGGAAAACCAGCAAGGTCCCCTATGGAGCTTAATGCCAAGTTAACATCTGTTGTTTATGATCAACATGTTACTGGTGATGCATCAAAGATTAAAGATCCATTGCTGGAAGATCCAGCAAGCTATCAGAGGTTGATTGGGAGGCTTTTTACTTGACAAATACTAGACCTGATATCTCTTTTGCTGTCCAGTGCTTGAGTCAGTTTCTTTAGAGTCCAAAGACATCTCATCTTGTGGCAGCACATCGTGTGGTTAGGTACCTTAAAAGCCCCAAGTCTGGGCATTTTTATGCCAACAGGAGACACAACCAGTCTCACTGCCAATTGTGATGCATATTGGGCCTCGTGTCTCAATACAAGGAGATCTATTACAAGTTATTTGGTGTTCTTTGGATCATCTCTTATCTCATGGAAGTCCAAGAAGCAACCTACAGTCTCGAGGAGTTCAGCTGAGTACAAGAGTTTAGCCTCAGCAGTTGCAGAAGTGGTATGGCTTAAAGGATTATTTACTGAGCTATTTGTTCCTCTTCAGCTCTCAGTACTAGTGCATAGTGACAGCAAGTCTGCTCTGCAGATCGCAGCTAATCCAGTCTTCCATGAGAGGACCAAGCATATTGATATCGACTGTCACTTTGTTATGGAGAAGATACAGCAAGGTTTGATACATACAGTCTATGTGCCTACTGAGGAGAAGCCGACAGATGCACTCACAAAGGGGCTCACTCTAGATCGGCATGATTATCTATTGTCCAAGCTAGGACTTAAAAACTTGTTTTTAGCTCCTAGCTTGAGGGGGCGTGTTGAAGATACCAGCAGTATACAAGTGTGATACTTTACTGCTTCTCATTCCATTTGTAGTCTTGTTGTTTTGTTTTAGTTTGTAGTCTTGCTACTTTATTTTAGTTCTCAGCTTTTATTGTCTAGTGGCTATGTTTGTAATAAGGCTACTTGTTGCAAGGCCTCTTAGTATATATAGGAGAACTTTGTAAATATTTGGGCTAATCTGAAAATCTGGAAAGCTTCCGCAACTGTGTCTCTTCTTCTCTTCTTACGCTCAGTTCACTATTGGTGCTGAGTGATTTCTCTTGTATACAAGAGCAATTGTGCTCGAATTTACAATCATTTGTGGGATGTAATAAACCAGCAAGGGAGCATTCCTCCTTAATTAGAGAGAAGCCACTGCGCCATGTCGGCTTCAATAATGTAAGCATTAGTACGATTTCTTCGCAAGGTTCGTTCGTGGAGGATGAATCAGATCAAGTTAAAAGACACAATCGATAGACAACCGGTGAATATCATGTGCTAGCCCTTATGGTTGATACTTTGTTACGTTGTCAATATATATAATTAAGTCAAAATCATTATTTTTTACAACTAAATAATTTCATATAAAGGCCAGCTCAGTTTCCCTTCCCAATTTGATGTGAATAATCATTAACCTAATCACCATCAAAAGGCATACATATAATATTGATTCCTCAACAAATAAATGCCGGTCGCTTGTTTTAGTTTTTTACTTATTGTATTCCAATTATTGGCATTGTCCTCTTCCATCCCTCTTTCTTAATAAAAATTGTAGTAAATAGGGAGTATTGGTTAATTACACAATTTACTTTTAGCAAATATATCCCGTTACATTGGTCTAATTAAGTTCTAATTCATCGACTTTCAACAGTTCAAGAAGACGCTACAATAATGTTTAAATGATATAAGTTGACAATTTTTTCAGTAAATTAGATAGTTACAATCTGTAACTTCGCACGATCTTTCCATTATTTTCTTTCGGATTTGAACATTTAAAACTCTAGATACAAACGAATAAGTACGTTTAACACCCCTAGTCCTCTGAGTCTATTGTTCCTTGTACTAATGTACATTTTGTAAGTTTTAATATAACTTGTTTCATTCGCGTGAGTTGCTTAGTGTTTAGTGTATAGCCCCAAAGAAATTACATAAGGCATTTCACACTCGCTTTTCGGAAGGAAGAAAATGTCCTGAGAGAAAGGAAATCATCATAGGTTAGGTTGTGTTTTAAGTGAAGGAGAGAGACAGGACTTGCTAGGAATTGAATCAATAGGCTCAGGGGCATGCCCCGTATCCGCTGCAAGAGAATTCGCTCTTTGACACATATAGACGACCGTAGCACAAGAGACGATTCGCTTTAGTCCCGTAACCAAGCGAAAGAGGATTCGTGGACAGAAGCTGCGGGTAAACCCTCGATTTGCCCTCAACTATATACGTTGATAGGGGATAACTTCTTTGCTAGCTACCAGCTAAAGGTGATACTATCTATAACTCCTGAAAGAAGGCCAAATAGTGTCCCATCCGACATTCCCTCTCTAAGGAATGCTTATTCAAACCATTTGTGGGAATTTGCGAATTTGCTTCTTTATCTCTTTCTCCTTGCTGGAAGGCTGTTTATGAGCGGAAGGGAAGTAGAGGTAGAGGGTCCGAAGGAGTACCCCCAGGGAGGCTCACACCCACATGTCCATCAACAGCAGGAAGTGACGTCCGCCCCTGGTTAAAAAATGTGTAATTCGATAATGTCTGTCTAGCAGACTCCCTGCTAACCCTAGTGAACATTCAAATATATGTCCTACATTCATTCGTGAAGGTACTCCTAATGGGTCAAAGAACATATCAACGGATCTTTCATCTTGTAAATAAGGCATATCTTGTGTAGGATTTTTTTTGGAAATGATACCTTTATTTCCGTGTCTTCCAGCTACTTTATCGCCTATTTTGATTTCACGTTTCTGTGAAATATATACACGAATCGTTTCGGGATTATAACTAGAACCACCCCTTTTCTGGATCCACCTCACATCAATAATCCGACCCCTACCACCTATAGGTAATTTTAGACAAGTTTCTTTTGAAGTAGATACCTGAATACCAAGTATAGCTCGTAACAATCTATCTTCCGGAGCATACGACGATTCTTTCATGACCTGGAGTGTTAATTTACCTACTAAAATATCACCCGTCTCTACCCAAGATCCCAGGATCACAATTTCATTTTTGTCTAAATTGCGGAGTAACTGAGCTTCTAAATGCGCCATTTTTCTACTACAAGCATCGCAATATAGACATCCTTCTGATGGATGAAGTTGACGAAGGTTGAGACCTCTGTCTTCCTAAGATCTCTATTATCGGTATTCACTCTGAGACTTATTTATCTCCTTTTTTTATTGCGATCATAAACAGTGATTTTGACGACATCACTCTTCATATAATCTTGTAATGTACGAAAGTAGAGCACACCATAATAAACAAGTACACCCCTAGCGGTGGCGACCACCCAATATTCCTGATCAAGCTGGTTAGGTTGTCCATACTTTTGTATTTCTCCTTCCAGAACTTAAAGCAAAGTGAGGCTGGTATGTAACTATCCTTAAAATTGATGTGTTGCGACAAGGTTTTATGTATATCAGAGCTTGTGCTCATGAGTGTTTTTTCATAAATCATTGGCATGAAAATACTTTTCACCAGCTTCCGATCATTTTTAAAAAAAAAACTAGAAAACGAGAGAGATGATTCACCCCCCAACCCAACCCAATAAATGCATTAAGCTAACACGTAAAGTATTTTGAATGAGAATGTCGTTACTATCTAAGTGTATGCATTCTTGCTCTTGTTTGTCAACTTTATTAGTTTTGTTTGTGTGATTTTGACTTAATATGAAGTTTCAGAAAGTAAAGAAAGCTTTTGAATTTTGTGATTTAAATTAAAAATATATTATGTTTCTCGAGCAGAACAAAGACTACAAAAAGGTGAACCAAAGCTACCAAAAGCTTTATGTTTCTTGGGTGCTTAAACAGAAAGCACAAGGAAACACAACATCCACTTATTGGGAGAGGAGAAGGAAAAAAAAAACGACAAAGTACTGTGCCTTTTCGAGTGAAGGAAAAAAAAGATTTAGGTTATGACTTCTAATATCATGTAAAGAATGGATCTTGAGTCTAACTCAACTTCAAAAAATAGCTTGTAGGGTGAAGATTGTTCAAGTATATATAAGGAGTCCATGTTCTCATTCCATTTCCGATGTGGGACTCTTAATACTCCACTGCACGCACAAACCTCGTTAACTGGAACGTGGACAATATAATTTGGGGGCCCAACATCGGTGAACAATTCAAATTCCTGCTCATCTTCACCCACATGCTGAATTTAAGTTTCAATACCTTGTAGAATGAATTGAAATGAGACTAGCTCTGATATCATGTAAAGAATGAATCTTGGGCTTAACTCAACCCCAAAAGCTAGCTTGTAGGGTGATGATTGTTCATGTTCTCATTCCATTTCCGATGTGTGACTCTTAATACTCCACTACAGGCCCAGACCTCGTTAATTGGAACGTGGACAATATAATTTGGGGGGCCAACATCGATGAGAATTTGAATGAGTATTTTTTGATACTATGTAAAGAATTGATCTTGGGCCTAACTCAACCCCAAAACCGATATCATGTAAAAAATGGATCTTGGGTCTAACTCAACCCCAAAGCTAGCTTGTAGGGTGAAGATTGTCCATGTTCCCATTCCATTTCCGATGTAGAACTCTTAACAGAATGTACTAAAATGTCATTTAATCGTGTGGTCTTAAACATGTTAAGTGAAAAATTAAAATTAAAGAGTTGTCAAAAAAGAAAAAATATTCATTTTGAAACATACTGAAAAGAAAAGTTAGACAAACAAATTGAAACTGCGAAGTAGTAATTTTGGAGTAAACTTCAATTTAGCCCCTTAACATTTAAGAATTGGGAAATTATACCTCATTCGTCTTTTGAATGAAAAAGATAATCCTATTGTGCAATCCAATTCTGCCCTAAACTTTGCACTCTACATCACAGAAATCTTCCAAAAATACAACCCCATCTCTTTTGTCCTTGCATTGTCACTAGAATTTATCTGCCCCTACATGTCTTTAGACCATTATAGAAGGCACCACCTAACAAACAATGAACATATACTGAATATTTTCCCTTCCAGGGGTTATCGATCACATTCAAAAAGTGAAAGAGATAAATTATTGTACAAGGCGATTATCGTTTCCATTCAAAAGTAAAAAAGGTATAGTTTGCCATGACATCAAACCTATGTTGACTTCACTAAGAGTAATTATTATAATACACACAACTAACACTACCTCCCCTAAAAAACATCACTTATTTTTTAATTTCTTTCTCTTTACATATTGCTAAGGGTGGCAAATTGGGGCGGGTTAGGGCGGATTAGGGCTGGGCAAATTTTGACTTGTTAAGATGTTAACCCTCCGTGCCCTGCCCTGTTTAGCATTTTTAAAAATTTGTTTTACTCTGCCCGTTAAGTCCTGTCATGCCCTGCCATGTTTATGTTTATGAAACAAGACACAAACTTAAAACAGTCATAACTTCTTATCCGTAAATCGGATTAATCCCCATAAAGTATCAAACTATTTAGAACAGAGAAAACTAAAAAATTTATTCAGCACAAACTTTCAGATTCTCTACCAATTTATACAGATTTTACGTTATACATTCTGTCCTTTCAGATTTCGGTTGATCCGAGACAGAAACTTTAAACAGTGATAACTTTTAAACCGTAAGTCGGATTTATCCCCTTAAAGTCTCAAACTGTCAATAACAGAGTAATCTAGAACTTTTATTCAGCACAAACTTTCAGATTCTTTACCGATTTGTACAGTCTTTACGTTATACATTCTGCCCTTCCAGATTTCGATTGATCCGAGACAGAAACTTTAAATAGTGATAACTTTTAAACTGCAAGTCGGATTTATCCCAGTAAAGTCTCAAACTGTAGATAACATAGTAATCTAGAACTTTTATTCAGCACAAATTTTCATATTCTTTATCGATTTGTACAGTTTTTACGTTACACATTCTGCTCTTCCAGATTTCGGTGGATCCAAGACATAAACTTTAAACAATGATAACTTTCAAATCGTAAGTCGGATTAATCCCCGTAAAGTCTCAATATGACCGTAACAGAAAGATGTACAATTCTATAAAATTTTATCCAATTCTAACAAGTATAACCATCATAACAGATTATAATTTCACAATTCAAACTAATTAGAATTTTCTAAAAATTATAACTTATTAACTGCCCTGCCCTATTTAGAATTTTCTAAAAATGTGTTTTGACCTGTCCCGCTCTGTCCTGTCCCGTTTAATGTTTGACATGTCCTACCCCGCCCTGCCCCATTTGTCATCCCTACATATTGCTTTTAGAAAGACAAGTGAAGTTTAGAACCCACACACTAATACAAAGCACATTCGTCATACTATAATATATATATATATATATCAAAAAGAAATGTAAAAGGTATAGTTACTTCACAAGCTATGGTATCAAAAAAGTGACAAATGAGAGTACAAAAAAGATGATGCTCTTGCAGAATGGGGTACAATTTCTTGATACAAACACTGTCGGCAGAAACAAACTTAAATACAAATGAAAAAATTGATAGGTAATTACAGATTTATAACAAAATAAGACAAGATATTCTCCCTTCTCAGCTTTTTTGAGTCTGATATTTCTACTTCAATGCCAAGAACTTTTCTCCTTCCTTTCCCTTATATGTTTTTATGATATGATCACCATCATCAACAAAAGCCCTCCTAAAAACTGCCATTTATTCAAAAAATTTGTAAGATTTTTTTTTTCTTTTAGGGCCCCCAATTTATTTTTCTAAGTAGACTAATAATTCATAATACACATATTCTGAGACACTCACCATTCTTTCTTTCAATTCTTTATCTTCAGAAGTTCCTCAAGTAGACAAATTTTAATGACAACTAGCAAAAGCATATGACCCCAGTGTACCACATACTACTTCCATCAACTTTCCTGCAAGACACAAAGAAAGTGTTGGCAAATATGTTAGCCAACTCACAAGGAATATAACTTGATTAAGTAAAGAAGGTTGAAAAAAGATTGGAACTTTACATTTAAAATTATAAAAATAAGGTTGAAAATTGATAGAATGAAGTGAATGTTAATGTCAACTATAAAAAACTTATGTTAAACCAAGAGATAACAATTGATGACAGTTGATCATGAAAGTTTAAGATAAAATAAAAGAGCAGGTGGGGCTAAGTATGTCTCTACATTGAACTTGAAGTTAAGAATAATCATTTTACAGCTATGTTTCACAAGTTCTGATATGGAATTTTAGCATAATGTCACACCATAGATTTGTTTTTTATAACATTAATACTGTCCGAATCAACTTATGTGCACCCTTCGACTGTTCTATTGGATACTTACTACTTTCCTCCGGCACAAATACAAATTATTCGGTCCACCAAGACTTAGTTCAAAGATTTATACCAAATGGAACTAAAGATTAGGCTTAGTGATTAAGGATCAACACAATAATCATAACCATTTTCTATAAGTGGGGTTTAGCTCATCCACATCTATTTTGGCTTAGTGATTAGTGTTCAATCAATCATAATCATTCTAGTTTTGAGATAGGTTTTACCTAACCTTACCCCTAATCAAGATTCATGAATACCCTTTCTCACAATTGTACTACTACTAAAATACCCAAACTAAAAGTTAAAACTAACTCAATTAAATGATTTTTTGGATGATCATTACATCAAGAAAAGAACCCCCCCCCTTTCTGTTTTGACTCACGGACAGATTTTTATACCTACAATCTTCTGAAACTATTTTGGCAGTCCAAATAATGTGCAACCACCTATGGCTTCTTGTAACCAAAGTAATTATGAACTAATTAATCAATAGGAAAACGATGACAATGAAATCTTAACTCACATATACTGCCTAACCAACATTAAGGAAATTTATATAGATGGCATGTTCAATCATGCGCAAAAGTTAGATACGTAGCTTAGGTTCTAAGTGCAAGTATTCACCAGAAAAAGCTGGAAACAAGTGTCCTTAAGAAAGGCCAATGTCATGTCTCTTTTTTTTTTTTTTTTGATAATCGAGGCTTCCAGGCTTGCGTCTGACTACTTCACTAGTATTACCCAGACGTCCTCGAGGTGATGGCACCGGTCCTTCAACAACATCACCAGTAAATCGCGGGATGTGCTCCAGTGGCTAATTTCTGGGAGCGTACAACTGATCAATGAGACAAGGTTAAATTACCCAACATGCAGAATTTCTTCGCGCCTGCGGGGAATCGAACTCACGCTGTCCATGCCAGAGCGCCTTATAGCGCCCAGGTTTTACCACTGGACTATGCCCCGGAGGACATGTCATGTCCTTTTTTACTAACCATCAAAACTATCATGATCACCAAAATTACTAAGCCACAATCTTTAACCTAGAAAATTCAAGAGAACAGAATCATAGAAACCTCCGAAAACAGCCTCTACCACACAAAAAGGTATGCGTACATCCTGCCATTTCTCAGACCCCGCTTATAGGAATACACTAGGTATATTGTTGTTGTAGAATCATAGAAACCTCATTTTATCCCCATTTTAAGCTATGTTTTCAAGAATCAAGAACTCAATACTTATCAATTACGAAATCAAGCAGTACTTTGTGAAAATCACCGCAACTCATAAGAAAGACACAATTTTTAGCATCAAAATAGCATAATCTACAAGAAAAAATCATTAAAAAAATCATCTTTTATGCCATTCTTCAAGAATCAACACTCCCTACATATAAATAACATGATAAAAATCATGAAGAACGTTGTGATAATCACCAGGATTCATCAAAAGAGCAAAATTTGACAGACACAAAATTTATCAAAAGACACAATTTTTAATATCAAAAGAGCAAAATTCAAAAGAAAACATCCGCAAACCGCCTAAATAAACGTAGAACCCTAACTTAATTCCCATTTTTAACCATTTTCAAGAATCAAAAACCTATCCACAGTTCATATATAAATTTTCTAGGATAATTTGATAAAAGCTGACCAATCAAATGAATTGAGTTAAAGAAACAAAAATTACACCAATATGTCAAAACCCCAAAATTAGACAAGAGTAAAAAAAGTAGAGATTTTTTTTTACCTCTTCTTGGCTTTGCAACAACCTTAGCAACAGGGGCAGCTACAGGAGCAACCTTAATTTCCTCAATAGGGAACAAAACACCATCAATCCCTTGTACAGAGATCCTTCCATCAGTGTAAATATCTGGATCAAACAAATAAGCTGAACCTACTTCACCTGACCCGAATTTAACCGAACCATCAGCTTCTTCAGCCACAACTTTATGTGGTAACCTCAATGTATCATACTTCACTTTCCCAAATCTCCTCACTGAATTATACATACTTTCCTCAGTTTGATACTCCGGTATCAAATGGTAATACATTATCTGTTCTGGTGCCCCTGGCTCGCTAAGCTGATCAGTCGTAAGCTTAGCCATAGCCTCATCATTGGGCGCCAGAACAGTCAAAACATACCCTTCTGACACCAACTTCCCCATTTCTGTAGCTAATGAAGTTAAATTCACTAGAATATCTGCTAACTCATTATAACCACCATAATGCAAGAGCGTCTGAATAAAATCTTTAACTTGACTCTCACCATCGAAATGATGGTGAGATCCACCCGGGCCAGGTGCTGGTGCCGGGGCCAGAGATGGCCCCGGTGCCATAGCATCATACACTGGCAGCACCGGTGGTGCGCCAGCTGGCACGGACGCGGGTTTCTTCAACCGGTTAGTTCTCGAGTCAACTTCCGGTGCTCCTACAGGCAGCACGGCGGAGATTGACCGGAGCGATCGCCGGGTGTTGAAATCTTGCTGGACTGATTTGGGTATTAAAACCCTCTCAATCCCATGGATAATACCATCAGGTTTAACAATATCATCCAGCTTAACAACTTTTGCTGAGCTCACTGTTTTCTCTCCGTTCTTGTCTACCATATGAACAACATTATCATCTCCAGCACATAACGTCGCGTGCACACGCGCTGACCAGTGTTTGGATACAATGCGCGTGGGTATCATGTGAAAGAGTAATAGATTTTGTAATGACTTTAGATTCCCTGGTTCAAGCAAGAAACGCTTGAACTCGGGGTCTAAATCACGTTCAAGTGCCTCATTTCTAGGGGCAAAAATGGTAATGTTGTGTTTAGAAACAGCTTCTTCAAGTGTTTGAAGCAATAGAGCTTTTTCCACTAACTCAGATAGTTCAGTATAGTGTGAATCCAAAAGAGCTACAAGAATGGAGTTGGAATTAATTTGTGGTACTGCTAAAGTTGAGGTTGTCCCATTTGGGTGTTCTTGAAATGTAGTGGCACTTGTTGTAATGGAGAAAAGAAGTATAACAGTGATGGTAATGCCATAGATCTCAAAATCCATGGCTAAAGATTCAAGCTTTCTCTCTCTAGAATGTGTGTTGTTTGTTTCTCTCTCTAGTTCTTGAAAGTGTCGGTAGAGAACAACGTGTTATGTTGTTGTTTTAGTAAAGAAGGGAAAATGGCAAGTGTATAGTATTGTAGTAGTAGTTGTTTGGTGGAATAATAAAGTAGTGAAGGGAGGGTCAAGTGTTATTTTCTATATTTCTATTTTCTCTATGTTCTGTCACTCATGTGTATATTGGAATTGCAGACTTTGGCTTTAAGTGAAGAGAAGACACATATATTTCTCTTTTTATTTTTTAGGGGGGTAAGTAGAATTGGGAACTTTGACTTTTTATGCACATAGAAATGCTAGCTAACTGGAAAGTTCAGTTTTATTTGTTGGCTATGATAATGATATTATATAGTACCTAATTTCATGTCCTAATAATTGATGATCCTAGGTTTATTTCTCCTTGACAATAAATATGAATTTTAAGTGTGGTAGGTTGGAACTGGTGTGGATTGAAGAAGAAAATAAGTGATTAAAATATTTTTGAAATTTTGGTCGAAGGACTGCGGTTCCTGATAGAAGGATCGAGGTGCCTGCGCTCCAGTAAGTCACTGGAATTTTCGACGAATTAGCACTTAGGTGTCTTGTGGAGGCACCGCGGTGCCTAGATGGCAGTAAGTCACTGGAAAGGAAAAATCGAATTAGCACCGGGGTGCCTTGTGGAAGGATCGCGGTGCCTTCGACGAGATTTTCCAGTTTTGAACCAAAAGTTGTATCTCTTCACATAGAGTCATACCTTTGGACTAATGGCTGCATCTGATCGAAATTCATGTTATATAAATCATGTAGATCACTTGTTTAAAGTACACAATACAATTAACAACATCTAATCTTCTGATTTAAGAATCAAATCATTGGATGATCATTGTTGCTTCTTCTTCCTCTTCAAGAAATTTCTGAAGAACACATAAAGTAGATTCGTCAGGAGTGAAGTTCTTGTGCTAGAACTATCACTCATATAGTTGTATCCTCAAGGCAGACGCCCGTTAAACTGTAGCACAAGCGGGGTGATTTTTTGTCTTAGGACACTGCGTCGAGAAGACCTCTATCTACAAACAAGTTAGTATGTGTTTATGTTTTTGCTGAACATTATTGTTGTCGATTTCAATTTACTTGAGTTATTTGTATAGTATTGTGGTTTATACATTGAAGGTCTAGATTGCCACTAACAATCTAAGATAAAAAATTCTCTGAAAATATATTTTTCTGACATTGTTGAGTTTGCAAAATTATTTTCAGAGAATACACTTCCTGATTTGCAAATAAATGGATCAATCTGGATCATCAATGGTGAAAAACCATGTGGAGAAACCCGATAAATTCAAGGGTTCTGATTTCAAGCGCTGAAAACAGAAGATGTTGTTCTATTTGTCAACACTTCACGTGACAAACGTGTTAACTGCTGAGGCTCCAACGACACTGCCGGAGGGAGAAGGAGAGAATGCTTCAACTGAGGAGGCAAAGGTCGAAAGGCTGAAGGCAATTGAGACTTGGTGGACACAAGAATTTCTGTGTAAGAACTACATTCTCAATGCCTTGGATGATACTCTCTATGACATATACTCCACGGTCAGGACAGCACGGGAGTTATCGCAGTCACTTGAGAACAAGTACAATAAAAAGGTTGCTTGTTCAAAGAAGTTTGTCATCGGAAAGTTTCTAAACATCAAGATGAGTGATGCCAAAGTCGTTGTCAAGCAAGTGGAGGAACTCCAACTCATTGTTCATGAGAGGTTGAAGGTATGGGCCTTAACTAATATTTCCTTGTTGGTGCTATTATTGAAAAGTTACCTCCTTCTTGGAAGGATTTTAAGATTTATTTGAAGCATCTAACGGAGGAAATGAGTTTTGAGCAACTGGTTCAAATTCGTGTTGAAGAGGACAACCGGAAGAATGAAAGGGCTGATGTTGTTTCATTGGAGCCTAATGCCAACATGGTAGAAGGCAATGCTTCAAAGGCCAAGTTCAGAAAGGCAAGGGTAAATTTGTTGGTACCAAGTCATCTTTTACTGCCGAAAGAAGCACACTCGCCCCACAAAAGGTCAATACGTTCAAGAAACAAGTTGGTGTTTGTTGGGTGTGCGGAAAGCCAGGGCATAGAGCAAAAGATTTTCGCCTTCGCAAGAGTCAAGGTGGTGATGGTGGAGGTTCGAGTAATGTCAACCAGTCCAACCGTGTTGAAACTAAGAACTAATTCATTGGTGTTGTCACTTGTCACTACTCAAGAAAATCTGGTTACAAATTTAACCGATTGGTGGATGGACACAGGTGCTACTAAGCATGTATGTTTAGAGAAAGACATGTGTTCATCCTACCAAGCCATCAAAGATGGAGATGGAGAACAGTTGTTTGTTGGGAATGTTGTTTCTGTAAAGGTGGAAGGCAAAGGGAAGATGACTTTGAGGCTCACTTCCGGGAATGATTGTGTGCTTACAAATGTACTACATGTGCCTGAAATTTGTAAAAATTTAATTTCTGGTCCTGTTCTTAGCAACAGGGGTTTTAAGTCAGTTTTTGCATCTGACAAATTTGTACTCACCAAAGGTGCGGTGTATGTAGGCAAGGGCTACCTCAGTGAGGGGATCTTCAAACTAAGTGTTGTATGTACTAAGGCATTTGCCGTTATCAATGAAAATGCAGGCACTAACACTACTTATGAGTATGTGATTGATTCTTTTCTTCTTTATGACATTCTCGATTAGGCCATGTAAATTATCGTTCCTTATAAAAAATGGTAAAGATAGGCATGTTGCCAAAATATTCAATGAACAAAATGACTAAATGTGGGGTTTGCATAGCATCAAAATATGCAAGTCATCCTCATAAATATGTTGTGAAATCAAATGAAGTGTTTGATTTAATTCATAGTGATTTGTGTGATTACCAAGCAAACACATCTCGTGGAGGAAAGAATTATTATATATCATTTATTGATGACTGCAGTAAATTTGTTATGTATACTTAATACATACCAAAGATGAGGCTTTGAACATGTTTAAGACATACAAATCAGAAGTGGAAAACCAACTTGACAAAAGGATTAAGATTTTAAGGTCAGACCGAGGTGGTGAATATACATCAAATGAGTTCAAAAAATTATGCTCTACTCATGTTGTCATTCATCAAACCACTGCTCCATATACTCTACAACAAAATGAAGTTGCCGAACGAAAGAATAGAACATTGAAGAATATGATAAATTCAATGTTGATTAGTTCGGGTGCACCTCTTAATCTATGGGGTGAGACATTAATTACTACAAATATAATATTGAATAAAATTCCTCAAAAGAAAAATGATCAATCTCCATACGAATTATGGAATGAAAGATTGCCTACTTTCAAAAGGATGAAAGTGTGGGGTTGCCTAGCGAAATTTCAAGTTTCTTTACCAAAGAGAACTAAACTTGGACCAAAAACGATGGATTGCATATATATTGGTCATGACAATAAAAGTGCAGCTTATAAGTTTTTGGTGTATCATTCTGACGTTGAAGGTATTCACAAGAACACACTAATGGAATCTGCAGAAGCAGAATTCTTTGAGGAGATCTTTCCTTACAAAGACAAGGATAAAAGTGTCCTAATAATAAGAAGAGGACACTGCCTCAAGATGAATCAAACCAAAATGATGATAATCTTACTTCATCGGTTCAAGAAGAAAATTTTGAACCAAGGAGAAGTAAATATGGAAAAGTGGCCAAAGATTTTGGATCAGACTTTATGACCTTTTCCGTTGAAGGAGAACCTCAAACATATAAGGCTGCAATGGAATCATCTGAAGCACCTTATTGGAAGGAGGTTATCCAAAGTGAAGTAGAATTCATTATACAAAATAATACATGGATATTGGTTGATCTTTTTCAGAGACAAAAACCAATAGGTCATAAATGGATCTTCAAACGGAAACTAAGGCCTGATGGTACTATAGAAAAATACAAAGCACGATAGTAGCCAAAGGGTTTAGACAAAAAGAAAGTGTAGATTTCTTCGATACCTACTCACCAATGTCTAAAATTTCGTCTATAAGAACGCTAATTGCTATAGCAGTGATTCACAATTTGGAAATACACCAAATGGATGTGAAGATTGCATTCTTGAATGGTGAACTAGATGAAGAAATATACATGAAACAATCCGAAGGGTTTGTTGTTAAAGGTCAAGAGCAGAAAGTCTGTAAATTGGTTAAGTCGTTATATGGACTTAAACAAGCGTCAAAGCAATGGCATGAGAAGTTTGATAATACATTATTATCAAATGGTTTTCAAATAAACGAATGTGACAAATGTGTCTACATTAAGGAATGTAATAAAACGTATGTCATTATATGTTTGTATGTGGATGATATGATAATTATGGGAACAAGTAAGGATGTAATTAACCAAACTAAGAAGATGTTGCATGCCGCTTTCGATATGAAAGATATGAGAATAGCGGATGTCATTCTTGGTATTAGAATACAAATGGTTATATTCTAACACAATCCCATTATGTTGAGAAGGTCCTTAGAAAATTTGGACACTATGATGATAGATCGGTTGTTACCTCATTTGACCCCGCTAGTCACCTTAAGAATGGGCGTGATAGTGTCTCAATCGAGTATACACAAGTTCTTGAAAGTTTGATGTACATAATGAATTGTACGAGACCGGATTTAGAATATACAGTGAGTCGACTTAGTCGATACTCACACAATCCTGGAAATGATCATTGGGTAGCTCTAATAAGGGCACTACGATATCTAAAGCATACAATGAACTATGAGTTGCATTATATAAAATATCCTCCCGTGTTAGAATGATATTGTGATGCTAATTGGATTTCCAACTATTTAGAAAGTAAGTCCACAAGTGGGTATGTATTTATACTTGGTGAAGCGTCAATATCATGGAAATCATCAAAGCAAACGGTAAATACGAGATCAACTATGGAAGCAGAGTTTGTAGCCTTGGATAAAGCTGTCGAAGAGGTAGAATGACTAAGAAACTTCCTAGAAGGTATTCCGTTATGGACGAAGCATGTAACAGCCATTTGCATACATTGTGATAGTATGGCTCTGAGGAGGGCATATAATCAAATATATAATGACAAGTCAAGACATATAAGGCGACGTCATAATACAATACGAAACTTACTGAAGAATGAAATTATTTCCATTGTTTATGTAAAGTCAAAGGACAATATAGTGGATCCTTTGACAAAAGGCCTTACAAGAGAGTAAGTCGTATTTACATCGAGGGAAATGGACTTAAAGCCAATACAATGAGTTGTGAACTGATGGAAACCTAATCTATCATAATTGGAGATCTCATGGTTTAAGTTCAATAGGCAAACTAGCTGGGGAAGACTCAAGGAGCGTAAAACACACATATGTTCATTCCTATGATGTGCCAAGTGTGTTAATCCATTGACGATATAGGGCTGAACTTTGGTTCTTAATAATATTAATAGTCATTATGGTGAGATAGTACGGACTATTCTTGATTAATATTACCTATGTGAGATTGATGTGGGGTCGCATCTGGGAGAACTGAGATGGCTACGTTCTCTAGAAATTCTCATAAAGAAGGAGTTGTTCATGACCGAAAAGAACACAACCGTAAGAATTGAAATATGTTGATATGATATGTGTGATACTTGTTGTCTCGGTTTACTACAAAACGTGAATAGTTCAAGGCACTTCGTCCACTACTTCACAAGTAGACCTGATAGGTATTCACTACGAAAAGTTTAAGTTCAAAAGACACATTTTCCGATGCATGTCATGTCTCGTTTGACAGAAATAATGATAATTTATTTTTATCTTATTTTCTATCCATATGTGGGGTATTATTGGATGTGTGAATAGAAAATGTGGGTATTGTTGAAACTTGTGTGGATTGAAGAAGAAAACAAGTGATTAAAATATTTTTGGAATTTTGGCCGAAGGATCGCGCTTCCTGATGGAAGGACCGAGGTGCATGCGCTCCAGTAAGTCACTGGAATTTTCGACGAATTAGCACCTAGGTGCCTTGTGGAGGCACCGCGGTGCCTAGATGGCAGTAAGTCACTGGAAAGGAAAAATCGAATTAGCACCGGGGTGCCTTGTGGAAGGACTGCAGTGCCTTCGACGGGATTTTCCAATTTTGAACCAAAAGTTGCATCTCTTCATATAGAGTCATAACCTTTGGACTAATGGGTGCATCTGGTCGAAATTCATGTTATATAAAGCATGTAGATCACTTGTTTAAAGTACACAATACAATTAACAACATCTAATCTTTTGATTTAAGAATCAAATCATTGGATGATCATTGTTGTTTCTTCTTCAAGAAATTTCTGAAGAACACATAAAGTAGATTCGTCAGGAGTGAAGTTCTTGTGCTAGAACTATCACTCAGATAGTTATATCCTCAAGGTAGACGTCCGTTAAATCAAAGACAATGTCGGGCTTAATTTTTATCTTAGACATCGCTGCGAAGCACTTCATCTACAAACAAGTTAGTATGTGTTTATGTTTTTACTGAACATTATTGTTGTCAATTTCAATTTACTTGAGTTATTTGTATATTATTGTGGTTTATACATTAAAGGTCTAGATTGACATGTATACTAATACTGTAATAAGTGTACTTGATCTAGTTCCTTAATTTATACTAATTAAAATGTTGATCAGCTTATATTGGGTCTTGATTTTGTAGTCTTTCACAAAATTATTTGTAAGTTTATATATTTTTTTTTACTTAAAGATTTTAAAGTAACATATATAAAATTAATTTATGAGACTACTAGAAGGAAATTGTGTGGGTGATTTGAGAGGGATGTAAAGGTTTTGCTTAAAAGTTTAAAAAGGACGAGGACATGTGGAGAAATAGAATGGAGCAAATGAAAAGTTATTTGGGGACTAAAGTGGAGTTACGTTAAAGTTGTTGTTCCCTCCATAAGAAGAATAAGAGGTTTCATTTGTTGTTTAGTTGACCAGGCTGTAAAGTGGGGGCCACGCGCCATTATTTAGCGGCTGGCTTTGACGGTAGCTTATGCTTAGCTGCAGCTTCATTTGTATTTTCAGATTAAGCCACGCCGCTTCTGTCTTTGCTTATTTGTTTCGCTTGTGTCTCTCTGAGTGTGGGTTTTATCCTTTTTTTCTTTTCCTCTTTTTATTTCTATAAATACAAAGTGCGGATAATTTTTTACCGAATGAAGAAATCTAATCTCTCGGAGTTGTCAAGGTTAATGAATTAATTCTTCCAAGAATAAAATTAAAAATCATTCTTTAATAGCGGCAATGCACAGAATTTCAGCGAAATCAAATGACGACAACAAATCACACGACTCTACGATATGTTTGTTTTTAAAAACAAATGCAGAGAATTTAGAGGGGAGAAAAATTCATGTTTTCAGTCTTATTTCAATGTCTAATATCTGAGAAGAGGTGCAATCCAAAATGTGTCACTTTTATACAAAAAATTCGAACGAACAACTATTAAAATCATCGGTTGATAATATTTATCTGTATATCTAAGTAATATCCTAAATTATAGACTAAACCCTTTATACTTTTGCACGAGAGAAAGAGCATCTGGATCAATACTAGTTTCAGTACATTTTAGGTGTATTTTTATTGGGAACTATTAGGTATAATAATAATTAATGAATTACGATCTTTTTCCTAATGAACTCTTAGAGCACTCCTAACCGAATTCTTTTTCTTTTAAC
The DNA here is from genome assembly GCA_029844215.1 of Przewalskia tangutica. Classification (NCBI taxonomy): domain Eukaryota; kingdom Viridiplantae; phylum Streptophyta; class Magnoliopsida; order Solanales; family Solanaceae; genus Przewalskia; species Przewalskia tangutica. The sequence goes on along the minus strand of CM056730.1, from coordinate 122,743,994 downwards.
ACCTAATTTTCGTATAAATATGAATATTGATGTATTAAACAGTTAAGAATGAAAGAGTTATGAAATGTTTTCCTTAATCATTCTTTATCCCATAAGGGAGAATATATACAAATGATCATTCTAATTAATTACACATCCAGAATATTCTAACATAATATTCTAACCATAACTCTTGATACTACCTACCATATATATTAGGATTTTACATAAATATAATATCACTAATTAATTACACATCTAGAATATTCTAACATAATATTCTAACAAAGAATGAAATTTAAGATATTTTATAGAAAATAGTTTTCTTAGTTTTAAGTCTCTTGGTTAGCTGTTTCGCTTGTGTTTTGTGTTTCTCTGTGTGTGTTGTATGCTTTCTTTTCTTTTTTCCCTCTTTTTTTTGTTGGGTGTTGGAGTTTGTTGGTCGGTACTCTATCTCTATCGGAAATTCTTATTCTTACAGAGTTCCATTGAAACAGAAAGCACGTTAGACTGTTATGACGTGACAAAAATGATCACTGTCAAGCATAAGATTCAAAGCTGAAATCTTTCTATTTTTGTTAGTTGGGACAGAGCATCCTATCTTGTTGATTCTTCTTTCCCCCTTACAATCAAGCTCGAGCTCTCACTTTCAGGGTGGATACGCAAGGAATTCACTATGAAAATTGACATGACACAATTTCTGAAGAGTATGATGTGCCCGGCCTAGCAGGAAAGGGAGGGAAACAGATACTGATAAGAGAAAGTTTTAAACATTATGAATTTTGAGATAGACTCAATCGAAATTGAAAGGATGAATCAAACCCAATAAAAAGGGAAGAAGGATTAGGATTTCTTTGACTTTTAGGAAAAAACTTAACCCATAAAATCATAATTCACCTAACTTATTTAAGTTCGAGCAAATTATTGATCCGTCCATTTGTTAGTTTAACCCATCAAAATTTGAGTTGATATCTAACTCAAATTGATCCATGAGAAATCTATCAAAAGATGTTCAAAAAGATTATTATTTTGCAATCTAATTGGGCGGGTTGGGTTGACAAGTTTTTAAAAAGATTATATTTTGACCCGTTTTTAGTCCATTTTAACCTGATTCATTGCAGCCAAAGCAACATTTGGGCGGATCAATAACCCACCCATTTATTAACTCAACCTATTTTGATCAGCCCAAATTTAACTTAACCCGCTCATTTGCATACACATATCATTTTTGTATGTATCTTAAACTGTTAAGAATAAAATTCGTATATTATTAGAAAATGATTTTTCATGAATTTGAATAACTTCAAAATTACTATACGTCATCATTTTCATAGTGATTTTTTTTTTCAGATTGATTTAAATTTTGGAAACAAAGTTAAGATTCAGATGGAGCTCGCCTCAAAATGAGTCTCGAGGTTATGGAATTTCTTTTATAACAATATAAGTAGAAGTAGAAATTTTACCAACCCAATAGTAAAATTCTGCAAATATAACATAAATGGCTAGGAGGTACATTTTTCGTTCCAATTTATGTGGTATCGTTTGATTTGACATAAAATTTAAAAAAAATGAAGACTTTTGAAATTTGTGATTTAAAATAAATATTCGATATTTGCAAGGTTATAAATCATTTTCATTAGGTTTACAACGTGAATTTTAAAGTTAAGTTATTTTTTTATTATTGAAAGGTAACATTTTTTTAAAGATACTAGAAAGGAAAGAATGACATATAAATTGTGATGGACGGAGTATAATTGTATCTATTGTATAGCTTACCATCCACGTAATGTAACACATTAGTTCAAAATGAACAGCTTGCAAGTGATGATAGTAAAAGTAAATAAATCAAATTTGCCTTTATCAATTAACTTTTAGAATTTCAAGACTATTCGGAAAGACAATATTTTTTTTTTTTTTTTTTTTTGTGACGGCGAATCCGCTTCTTTCTTTTAGCGCATGCGATAAACCCTGACCGACGCAATACCGCAAACCACGCCATCCAGCTTAACCACACTTGGCAGTGCGCGATGCAGCTCTCCCAAGGCGCAGCGACGTTACTCGAGATTTCAACTTGTGATCGCCTCCTACACCACCCAACGAAAGATACCTCCGCTTTAAGATCAACCTGCAGGCGGATGACAATAATCTATTTTAAACTTTAGTAAAATGATGTGTTGACTGTTGTGTACTACATTTTATCTTACTCGGATTAGGACAATAAGTGTCAAAGTAATGTACTTTTATTTGACAACTACTTACATATGGCAAAGGTAACTAATAAACAAAGCGAGCCCAAAATGTTGGGTTCTACTTAAATCTCGAACACATTATTGGATTCGCATTGGTAGGGCTAATATTACCAAAAAATATAGTTCAAGGGAAGCAATACACCTTTTGGAAAGTTGAAGGGGTTGATGTGTTCATTTTCAAATTTTTATTCTCTTTTTATAGATGGTTGTCCAATGCGGGTATACCGACTTCAAGATCGTATCAGATTTCAGATACCGACATTTCAGATTTGCACTCTGACGGCCGATGAAAAACCTACCCCGACCCCGCCCCGACCCCGCCGACCCCGACCCCGACCCTTCCCCACCCAAGCCGACCCCTACCTAGCCGTTGCACAACGACTTTGTACCAATTTGGCCGTTGTGCGCCTCCCCCCTCCCCAACCCCCCTATCCCCTAATATTTATTTTTAACCCTTAAGTTATTATATTTACACTTTAACCCAATTTTTTCAACTATAAATACTTCATTTTTCTTCATTCTTTCTCACAAATCTTCCTACAATTACAATCTCTCTAATAATCTCTCATTCTCTTTACATTGTCTTCTAAATATTCAATTTAATTTATTCATTTGGGGATTGACAACTAGCTTGAGGATCATCCGTTGAGCAAGTTTCAATTTTCAACATGTCTCGATTACACGTCGACGTTACGTCGGCGTTTGGTACATTCGTTCATTTATTAAATTATTATTGTTTCTTTATTTTAATTAGCGCACTTAATTTCATTATCTTTAACTATTTATTAGCATAAATTATAATGAAAGGATTAAGAGGTATGTTTGGTATGTCTGGTTCTAGTATGGGTGACAAGGGCAAGGGTCATTCTTCTAGTCATCCTATTCCTCCTATATACATGATGATTTTATTGATATTCAAAATTTTCCTGAAGTACCGGTAGATTTAGACGATGAGTTATTTTCTGAAAATCAACAAGAGTTTAATTTAGAACATCTAGATGAAACACCAACTAATCTAGATGACACTCCAACTAATGCACCTCAATCTGGAAAGCCTCATATTCCTCCTAGTATGAGATATACCTGTCAACCGGCCAAGTTGACTTAACCGACCAGTTGACCGGTGGTTTAACCGGACCGCCCGGCAGGACATACCGGTCGGTCGATTTTCCCCAACCCCAACCCGCACGGTCATTTCAAAACCCAGATACCGGACCGTAAGGTCTTAGATTGGAAAACCTGCCCATTCTGGTTAACCGGACTGACGGACCGCCATAAAACAAAAATAAATTGCCCAACGGTCATTTCACCGTTGGGCTTAGGAGGGCGTAAGTGGTCGCTAATCGGCTATTTCGACCGTTGGTCTATTTTTTTTTTTTTTTGTTTTTGTTTTTTTTAATTATTTATTTTAATTCCATTTTTACCCTTTAAAAATCTATAAATTCTCTATATTTTCTTCATTTTATCACACAACATTTCTCTCAATTCTCTTATTCTCATACTCTCTTAATCATCTTTATTATCAATTTTCAAGTTATTAATATTATTAGTTTTCAAATTCAAAGTAGCAAGACGCAAGACTTCGAGCTTGAGTTTCTATTGAATTCAATCCCAAGTTTGGTACACTCGTTTCATTCTCTAATTATTTTATTAAATTGTCATATTTATTTGTTGATTATTTAAATATTTTATAATGTCTTTACTAAGGAATCGTCGGATCGTAGTAAATCTAGTTCAAGCGGGTAAAAATCAGAGGTTCTTCATCATCTAATCAAAATATAGATTATGATCAAATGCAAGAAGATTTTGGAATGAAGATAATGAATGTGATAACGCTCAATTAGATAATATTGTTGAACTTGAAGAACAAGAACTCGCTACACCTACTAGTGTTCCTTCACAATGTTGGTACCGCTAGTGGCGCAAGGTCGAGACCTCCTTTACCGTAACCAAGAGCAAGAAGAAAAGGAGTAAAGTGTGGCTCTTTTATGATAAAGTTGTAGATGCGATAGAGTTAAATATAATATTTGTGGGAGAACTTATAAACATAAGGCGGGGTGGTGACGGGGACGCACTATAGCTAGACATATAAAATTCGATCATACGCACAATGGAATGCTGTCCTAATTTAGAACCCACAACAACAACTTAATCCATTAACCTGGTTGGCTAAGTACGATCCAAAAGATCGCATGAATTAGCAAAATGATTGTCGGAGGTTGTTTGCCTTTTCTTTTCGCTTCTTCTTCATATTTAATTACATATATTCAAAGAGTATATAATCCTTTTTTTAAAGGTGTTCCACGAGTACTACTAGAGCCGATATTTTTAGACTTCATAATGATTATGTTATTTTCTTGCAATATTTGTTTGCTAACCTTCCATGTCACGTTAGTTTTACTTCGCATTGGACATCGTTGAACAGTTATGATTATTTAACAATTACTTGTCATGGATTGATGAAAATTTTAGAATGGAAAAACGTATTATTGCTTTTGCGTATGGCGAAGATCAAAGTCATCCGAAAATATATGTTTAAACTATTTGTTTTTATGCCCAAAAATATAATCTTTATAATAAAATACTTTGTGTATCATTTGATAATGCATCTAATAATATCACAGTAGATCTTTTAAAAGCGGAAGTACAACCACCACTTCCTGATATATTTCATGTTCGTTGTGCTTGTCATATTTATAATTTAATTGTTAAAAGTGGTCTTGATTTATTTTCACCTAGAGCTGTTGGAGTTATTCAGGGTAATAATAGGAAAAATAGAATTATAGAATTTAAAGAAAAATGTAAACAATTTAATTTGAGACCTAAATTCATGCCAGAAGAGATTATTACACGGTGGAATTATACTTATTTATTTTTAAAAGAATGTTATAAGTATAAAGACCCCATAACACATGTTTCAAATGCGCATTGTAAGAACGTGATGTATATGTTAACCGACGAACATTGGAAATCAATTGGTGAACTTTTAAAATTTTTACGTAAATTTTACACTGCAACTGTTGAATTTTCGTGATCTTATTACCCAAATTTTGTAATGCTTTAGCTCATATAGCTGAAATGTCCTAATTACTTTATGGGTTAAAATCAAATGTGAAATATACAGATGCGATTCTGATTATGTTTGAAAAGTTTAAAAATATTTTTTCCTATTCACGATGTTTATTGTATTGTGCGATCTTAAATCCTTCTATTAAAAAGTAGATTGTCATAATCTAATATTTAGTTTATATACTTATATGGAAATAGGTGGAATGCAAACTCCATCTTCATTTGATTGCATAAATAAACTTGATACTAATTTAACTACATTATATGAATATTATGCTACATTACATGATAACACCAACTCGCTACTAATATTCCTTCTAGTTCGGTTACGTGTCTACACTGCAGGATTCAATGATGATGACGATGAAGAAGAATCTTTAGACATATGGAGCACTTTTACAACACAACCAACCACTAGCCGTCTTGCGATGAGATGCAATTTTATTTGCAAAAGCCAATGAGCCAAGAAAAATTTTGACCCTTTACAATGGTGGCAGGATAACAAAAGGCAATTCGGTACTTGCAGATGGCGGGATGTTCTTAATGTGTCGATCTCAACGGGCTTCGAAAGTGCATTTAGCCAAGCACGAGATCAAATAGAGACACACGCCACTCATCGGGTGGAAACACATTAGAAGTGTTAGTCCGCAAGGGATTGGATCAGATCGAGAGAAGAAATCAAGGATGTGGAGACGTTAATTCCTAAGATGAAGAAATAGGCAATATTTTGGAAGGCGAGAGAGGCGGATGGAATTAATACTCGGATTTAGAGGCTATGGAGCATAACCAATTCAATCAACCTATAGATTACGAAGAACTTGCAGAAGGATGCATAATATGTAAATTAAATTATTATTACTTCATTATGTACTATTATTAACATTATTAAATTTCATAAGTTAACTTCTTATCTTTAGTTTTAATTTTACTATCTATTTAGTTGTTAATTTGTTATTACTTATTTGTTAACTTATATCTACTAATATAATAAATTAATAAAAGTATAATTACAAATTTACAATATAAAGTTATAAACTTATAAAGTATAAAGTTATAAACTATAAAATAAAAATTAACTTTAAAGTTTCAATTTTAATATATACAACTAAATTATATATTATATTATTATATTACATATTTAAATTGAATTTAGTTTATATTATAGAAAATAAATACTAGAAATTTAAAAAAAAAAATTAGAAATCGACGGTTGGACTGCTCGACCCGAACCGCACGCCAACTCGAATCGTGAACGAACCGGACCGGTTGGTGAGTCCGGTGAACCGACCGCAGAATCGTCCGAATCCGTTAAACCTTGAGGGCTACCGGCCCGACGTCACCATAGCGGGTATAGTATGAGACGAGGCCCACCGAGCGAAAATTAACATCACTTGTATGGGCTTTTTTATGAGACGCAAAAATGAAGTCATAGATGCATAATTTATAAAAATATTTATAAATTCAAAATAGGAAGAGGTCATGGCGGGACAGAAGGTTTAACTACGCATTTGAATACCAAACACAAAGCTAGATGGGAAGAATATAAGGCTCAAGTGAAGGGTGAGTCAGCAATGGCCACTGAGTTGGGACAAGATTCACATATTGTCCCGCACCGGGTATAGGGTCAAATTGACCCTATGACGGGGGCAGTTGTAGGCCCTAAATACGATAAAATGAAAGATATGGAAGAATTATCAAAATTAGTTGCAGTGGAGGGTTTGCCTTTTTTCATTTCCTGATTCTCCTGGTTTTATTCATTATATAAGATCAATGTACAATCCTGCTTATAACGGTTTTCCTATATCAACTGTTAGGAGAGATGTTTTTAAATTTGCACACGAATATCAACAATATTTACGTTATTATTTATATCATTACCCTGAAAAAGTATCTATCACATCTGATATAGGTCGTAATACTAACGGTCATGATTATTTAAATGTAACTTGTCATTGGATAGACTATGAATGGTCTATGCAAAAACGCATTTTAGCATATAGATATATTGATGAAAGGCACACTAGTATTTTTATTCAAGAAAATATTTTTTCTGTTTGCGTTTATTATGACATAAGTGATAAAGTCATGATTATTACATTAGATAACGCTTCTTCTAATATTTCTGTTGTTAGAATATTAAAAACTGTCTTAACTCCATCTTTTTCAGATCGTTTTCATATAAAATGTGCATGTCATATTTATAACTTAGTTGTAAAGGATGGTATAAAACTTTTTGAAGACATTCTTGCAAAAATTCAATTTTCTATAAACTGTATTTTTAAAAATAATAGAATACAACGACTAAAATAATATAAAAAAACTTGTCACGGTTGTGGTCTAGCTTACAGAAAAGTTCCCGAAGAAGTATGCACTAGATGAAATTCTTTATACAACCAACTACGTGTTGCTTATGAGTATAGACAATCTACAACCCAATTTTTTAACGCCCGTAATCGAAATCCTAGTGATATGCTTATAGATTCCGATTGGGATACAATTTTAGAACTTAATATATTTTTAGAGAAATTTTATCTAGCTACTAAAGAATTTTCCGAGATTTATTATCCTACTATTTCATCAATGTTATTTTATATAGCTCTAATATTTATATTACTTAGTGAATATATGGCAAAACCAGCTTATAAGGAACCTATTAAAAAAATAAAAAAATATTTTATTCCTATTCCCCCAATATTTTTTATTAGTGATGTATTAAATCTGTCTATTAAACTAGAAGGTTGTAAAAATCTTGTTGAAACTATTTACGATTGCATAGCTACACTTCCACCTCCAACTCCTAAAAATCCAAATGACCCACCACCTGTTGAAATAAGTAGAGAAGAAGTGTTGACTAACATTCAAGATGAATGTAAAAAATATATATGCATTACCAACAAGAAAGTGCTAGCTACCAACCGGCTTCCATGCCATCTTCTTCTTCTTCAACACAACCTCAAAAACGACATGCTATTTCTGCGGCTAGTATTCAAAGCCTCAGACAGAGAATGAATAGTGGTACCGTTTCTAACCAAATTAGCGAGTTAGATGTTTTTATTTTGCAGGGTGTTGTTGTTACACCTCGTAAGTGTAAGGCGATAATTAAGAACGTCATTAAGGAAATTAATATATTTAAGGATGTGACTCCGAAATTTTTTTGTTACAATGAGCGTGACAAGAAAATTGAAAATGATTGTTGTATATTCCCGTTATGGATTAGTAAATATTATAAGAATTATGACATGGAGAATACGAGACCTTATGAAATTCCGGGAAATTAAAGGAAACGGGAGTTAAGATTAAAAGAAGTGGAATTAAAATTTATTACTTGGGGGATTGATTTAATTTAAGTAGACAATGAGGGACTAAAATGTAGTATTTTAGGGACCTAAGTGTAATAAGAGAAATTCAGATTTTGTTTTAATTAACCTACTCTCTTTCTTTCATTTAATTGAAATTAAAATTCCTCATCTCACTCCCTCTCCTCCCCAGCGATTTCCCTCATCTCCCTCAATAAAAATCCCCATTTTCATGCAATTGAAGCTTTCCTATTCCCTCCTCCAAGATAAACTCTCCATCCAAAGTTCTAAGCCAAGTTTTTATACCAAAAATACAGTGGGCATTTCGCCACTGCTGCCCGCGAATTTGAGCCTCAATTTTTTGATTTTTGAGACGAATTCTTGGAAGAAAATCGTGTGTAAATGAGGGATTAACCTTGTGGAATGTATGCATGTCAAATTGGAGGTGAAGGAGTGGAAAATGGGTGCAAAAAATCGATGAAACAATGAGGGAAGATTAAGGGTCTGTTTTGGATAAATTTAAGGTATAAATTCTCCTTCTTATGGTTTAATTGGGATTGCATGTTGAGAATTGAAAAGAAACCTTGATGTTTAAAGATGTATTTGTTATATGGAATCGTTGGAAGGTGAGTTGGATTAAAATTAAGAAAAGAGTTATAAGAGTTGTGACATGTTGTGGTCGAAATTGACATGGAAATTATTGAACATTATTGTAATGTATTAAGGGCTGTTTTAGTGCTTAAAATATAAGTATAAACATGTATATATGTTGAGGTAGTTACCTATTCATGTCTTGAACGAATTAAGGTGTAGAAAAGTGTTATTTCACATTCTTGAACTCTCGATGTTGCTAGAAGATTGGACTGCTTGAATGGACTGGTTTAACGTGACTAAAGGATTGGTTGAACCTGATGAATAGGTGTGTTAGTAACCTTGATTGTTGTTTGGTTATATTCCATAAATGTAGAAGGAAAAAAATGTATTATGGTAGCGTGTATGAAGTACATGGGACTAAATTGGTTATATCTTGGAATTATGCTTGGTTATTGGTTGGTTGGCATTTGTTGTAAATTGTGGATGTACATATAAACAAGGGAAGTGCTGCCCGAATTTTTATAGAATAAAAGACTCGTCTTTCAATATAACTCACATTAGGAATCATAGAGTTGACAGGCATGTTGTTATTATTATAGGTCAAGGTGCTAGTCGAGGCGATTATTAGATATTCGAGTTGATATAGACGATGAGGTATGTGAAACTATTCCTTCCTTATTTTTTGGCATGATTTATTGAAAGTACGACAGACGTACATGATTTCTATACAGTCTATTTTCTAAAGATGGTAGTCATGAGAAGTGCCTATGATTTTTCAGTAAAGTGAGGATTTAAATTGTATAGTTACTCATGATGTTCTATTTGTGCTGGATAGGATTATAAGAATTCACTGAGTCCCTCACTAGAGGGTCGGGTCACGTTATACGTATATATATGATTATTCCATGAACATGTATTCATGATGCGGGTATAGATACTCATGATAGTATATATATGATTATTCCATGGACATGTATCCATGATGTGGGTATAGATACTCATGATAGTATATATATGACTATTTCATGGACATGTATCCATGATGCAGATGTAGATATCCATGATAGTATATGTATGATGATTCCATGGACAAACATCCATGATGCGGGTATAGATAACCATGATATATATATATATATATATGATTATATGGACAGACATTCCTGGTTTTGATATGACTCTCATTTTTATAAGGCACAGTCGACTCTCATATTTTTTATATATGGCACAGTTGGATTCGGTATTTGATTCTCGCAGGTACATATATTCAACTTGTACTTTACATTTCATACACTTGATACATTCTTTCATACTGACCCCCCTTTCCTCGGGGGGTTGCGTTCATGCCCGCAGGTACATATATTCAGTTCGGCGATCCTCCGGCTTAGGATTCATGCTCAACTGTTTTCTTGGGAGCTCTACTATTACGGAGTTAGCCATTTTGGTACAGATTCGCTATTTTAGACTTGTATATATTTAGGGGCACGACGGGCCCTGTCCCGTCACATGTTGTTATTATTCTCATAGAGGTCTGTAGACAGTTGTGGGTTGTACTTATGTAGAGTTATAAATCTGTTTTGGTCAGACATGTTGTTATATACTGTGTTGGGATGTTATCGTGTATATGTGATACTATCTGGTGGCAGCCTTGTCGGTCTGCCCGTTATATTATGTTGGCTAGTTGTGACTCTCCAGGAGACAGGTGACGATTCGGGCATATGTTATTGTTGCAACGATATTGTTACACCCCGTAATTTCAGGACATGTTTTAAGAACTCACAAGTGTTAAGATTTGAGACTTGTAAAAATTTATCGGAAATATGAAATTTGTCGGAAATCGTATTATTATGACGAATGGGAGGGCGACACGTGTCACCCCCTCCCCCCTTATGTGATGCCTTGGTCGAAATGTGCAAGGGCAAGAGGGTCATTGGACCTTTGTTGCAAGACAAGTCTTGCAACATGAGTAGCATGAGAAATTTGACTAAGTCAAGGTCAATAAGTCTTGATGTTTTGTAAGACCACATCCAAGCCTCACATTTGTGTATATCTTGACCATCCAATTCACTATATAATACTAGTAGTGCTAGTGTGAGCTTAACACTTAGATAATATTTCACAAATTGAAGACTACACTTAGAGGGCTCTCGGGTTCACTACAAGGAAGAAGGAAAAAAATTTGTTTCTTGTTCATTCAACTCCCCACTTTAAACCAAGGTTCTTAGGTGTATTGTAAACACATCTCAATAGAAAAATCTTGGAAAAAGATAGTTTACGGGTTAGTCGCAAAACGAAAACCTAATGGTCTTTCTAGGTTTTGTTTGGAGATTTGAAGGATAATTGTTGGTGTTGTTATAAGGGTCTCAACAAGCGGATTGAAGTGTCTTGGAGAGGCTCTAAACTACTAGGAGCGACTTCGGATTTGGAATTGGATTAAGAATTGTTAAGGTATAATCCTGTCTTTTAAAGGTGTTACAAGATTATATATTTATATTGTTGTCGTTAGCTTTACTTGTTGCTAGCATGAAGTTGATATGTTGAAGTTATAAGTATTATGGATTGCTTGTAGCTAAATCCGAAATGTATACAAGCCACTTGAAAAATTGGATTACTAATTGGTCGTTTATTAGAAATCGTCGCATGTTACTTACTCAAAGATTATGGTTGTTATAATCAAATGCGACTTGATATCATGTTATGCTACCAATTTGGATTGAAATGGAAATTGGATAAGAATTGGTATTGTTGAACTCAAGGTGGCCGAATTTGGACTTGTAGTTTGTATTAGTTTGTTATTCATTTGTATTGGAATACCTTCTATTTTATTGTGAGCCAATTGGGGCTGTTTGGTTATTCATTTGTATTGGAATACCTTCTATATTATTGTGAGCCAATTGGGGCTGTTTGGTTATTCATTTGTATTGGAATACCTTCTATATTGTTGTGAGCCAATTGGGGCTGTTTGGTTATTGTATTTCGGCCTTGAAAAAGGTGGCAAAGTAAGTAAAAACAAAGGAGGTGCTGTCCGATTTTCCGTAGAATTTAGAGACTTAACACTTATAATATTCTACGATTGAAGTAAGGCTTTAATAGACGTATTGTGAATATTATAGGTTGACATACTACGGGCGGGACTTTGTACTTGGCAAGTGGTTTGACCCGACGAGGTATGTAGAACTTTTTCCTATCTTCTGAGCATGACTAGTTTCGCGTATATAGTACGGTAGACGTACAAGACTTTGACATTCCTTACTAGCCTTATAAAATGCCACGTCGGGTGAGTTAGGAAGTTAACTCACTTCTTTGAAAATATTAAGGATGTCTTAAGTCTTAGTAAAGTTAAGGGACTTGAAGGGATTTAAAGTATGTGATACTTGTGTCGTTTTAATCGTATAAGTCCCTGGGATAGGAAAATGTACTTGACTAAGGTATAAAGTGAATATAACGACTTTATGGGGAGTTGGTTATATTGACTTTATGCAAAGGGTAAATGGCTTGTGTTAATGAAAGGCAAATTGATTTTAAGGTATCAATTGCCTAAGGTTTATAAGAAAAGAAGTCACTTGATTTAGAAACCTAACTTAAATTCTAAAGGTATTGTGACTTGCCTTGAAATGTAATTTGGACTTGATGCTATGGTTAATAGTGTCGAGGAAGCTTTCTTTTAAAAAGAGTCATTTGTTTTAAAGAGTAGAAGTACGTAGTACTTTGGGTTAAATTCCCGGATTCTTATAAAAGACATATAAGTGCCTTAAGTAAACTAAAATGAACATAGATGGAAAAGACTAATAAGAAGTTAGGGGAAATTCTAACTTGCTTAATTATTGTATGACGGCCGGTTTTGAGATAGGGTAAGAGTATCAGTGAGGGGCAAACCCCCAAGACGCTATACCACATTCTCCAGGATAAGAGTATAAATGAGAAAGCCCCGAGACGTTATACCACCGCACTACTATCTTCTTCAGGTAAGAGTATAAATGAGGCAAACCCCAAGACGTTATACCACCGCCTGTGGTAAGAGTATAAATGAGGTAGGAACCCCAAGACGTTATACCACTGTTTTTATGGGTTCGCTACCCATGATATGATCGAGACCGCTATTGTGATGTTATGCGTATTCTCTTGATGTACTCATTGTTAGTAAGGCCTTCGTGTCGTAATTTTGTTATCATACATGTCTCCGGCTTTGTTTTAAACTTATATTGCAATTACAGTACTTTCTAGTTTTACATACTTAGTACATATTGTGTACTGACCCCCTTCCTCGGGGGATGCGTTCATGCCGCAGGGAAGGGTAAGCAGGTGGCGGATCCTCACTCTTAGGATCGCTTATCAGACATCGGAAGCTCCATTCTCCGGAGGCTTGTCTTTCTTTTGGTACGCTTTTCCCGATGTTGTAGATTTATGTACATTCGTGGTATGGCGGCCCCGCCACGCTTGTTATTCTGAAGTGCGTATTCACCTATGTGGTTGGGTGTAAGAACCGAGTTGTAAAGTTGTACTTTGACTTTGTTTATATTATGGAAAGCGGCCTTATCGGCTGCTTTGTGTTGTTATATTGTTTACACATGTGTTTATGTTGTGTATGTTCACGCTATTCTCGATGTGTACAGGAACGGTGCCCGTGTAGGGCACCGATCGCGGCCGGGTCGGTCGTGACAAAAGTGGTATCAAAGCGATTAGTCCTCGGAAAGTGTCTGACGCATGTCTAGTAGAGTCTTGATTATCGGTGTGTTGTGCACCACATCTATAATCGTGAGGCAGCAGGACATTTAGGATTGGTTTCCATTCTTCTCTCTCGAGATCGTGCAAAGAGTGTCTTATTAGGTTGAATCCTCTCTGACCTCTTCTTATGAAACAACTATGCCTCCACGGAAGGCTACCAGGCCCGAAGGAAAGCGGCAGGAGTCGCTAGCGGTACTCGAGGGTTACACTGCTCGTACGCACTATGCCTGAGGTAGTAGGCGGGTCGGCGAGTTCAGCCACGCCTGCAGTTTTAGAGGAGCCAAGAGCGGCAGCAGCTCCAGAGGTTCCTGCACGAGCCTCGGGCCCACACCACCGAGTATAGAGACTACGGGGAACAGATTCGGTTGTTGACCAGTATAGTAGCCGGGCAGCGCCGACAGGAGCAGGCAGCCCATCCTAGAGCCGACAGTTTGCGGGTTAGGGATTTTCTGGGATGTCATCCACCTGAGTTTTATGGTTCGAGGTCTGATGAGGATCCGCAGGAGTTCGTTCGACGACAATGGACCATGCAGTTCTTAGGGCTTGAGACGGAGTTCACACTAGCCTTCACCGTGACGCGATATTGCGTTGAATTGGTTTGAGGCATGGTTGCTTTCGAGAGGTGATGATGCTCTTCCAGCTGTTTGGGAGGAGTTTACAGAGGCCTTCATGGATCACTTTTTGCCTCCTGAGATGAGGAGAGCCCGGGTAGACAGATTCTTGACCTTGAGGCAGAACGGGAGGACCTGTGAGAGTATAGCTGAGTTTGACTCTTGGCTGGCATGCGCATACTATTGTAGCTAGCATGGCGGATAGAGTTCATCGTTATGTGATGGGCTAGACCGTCATATGATTACATCATGCTTGGGGTGGCTCTTCACCGTATGGACATTGCTAGATGCAGCCTATGCTCGTGGATAGAGGATAGAGAGAGGAGGACCAGATTGACGCAGCCACCAAGAGGCTGTGACATCGTGGTCTCGTGGCGCTGAGGCGACAGCCTCAGCAGAGTAGGTCCACATTCCACCAAAGACAGAGTGCTCGCCACGGTTCTCGGCAAGAGGTCCGATCACCAGTCGTCGAGAGCAGTCGTGGCTTCGGACTACAGATTTCGCGAGGCGCGAACCGTCACCGATCGGACCACCCACACCTCAAGGTGTGCTCGACGCGTAGGTTCCACTGTGGCGAGTGTCGCAGAGCCGGAGATTGTTACTCGTGGCGCAGGCCATTTGAGGAGAGATTGTCCGCTCAGAGGCGGCACGGTGGTACAATACCGGCAGCAGATCGATTCCGGGTCTTCTTCTCCTTCGTGGTTATGCGCCGAGGCGTGGTATCACCGACGCAGCCGCGGTAGAGGTCGTGGTGGTGGTTCTAGTTCTAGCGGTCCACAGAACCGCATATATTCTCTAGCCACCGCCAGATCGTGAGGCTTCCACGACGCCGCCACGTGTACATTCTCGATTTCAGTCGTGATGTTTATGCATTGATAGATCCAGGTTTTACCTTGTCCTATGTGTCCCCTCTTATTACGAGTAGAATCGGGATAGAGCCGGTGTCGATAGAGCCGTTTGAGGTAGCTACGCCAGTGGGTGATTCGGTGTTAGCTGAGCGGGTGTATAGAGGTTGTTCGGTATTCATTTACAGTCGTCAGACCCTTGCAGACTTGATAGAGTTAGAGATGACAGATTTTGATGTCATTATGGGTATGGACTGGTTGGCTTCTTGTTATGCCAACGTTGATTGTAGGGACAGACTGGTTCGGTTCAGCTTCTGCGAGCCGCTTATCGAGTGGAGGCAACACGTCGCCGGCGGGTAGGTTTATTTCTTACCTCAAGGCTAGGAAGATTGTGCGAAGCGGTACATCTATCATCCGTGCGAGTATTTGATACGTAGGCCGAGGTGCCGCTTCTTGATCGATCCGATGGTTAGGAGTTTCGGATGTGTTCCCGCATGATCTTCCGCATCCTCCCGAGAGGAGATTGAGTTTTGTATTGACACGTTGCGGACACTCGACCTATTTCCATTCCTCCATACGACGGCACCCGCCGAGTTGAGGAGTCAAGGACCACCAAAGACTTCCGGAGAAGCGGCTTTATCGAGCCTACTGTATCTCCCTGGGGAGCGCCGGTGTTGTTCGTGAAGAAGAAGGATGGGACGCTGCGTATGTGTGTTGATTACAGGCAGCTGAATAAGGTAACCATTAAGAATAGGTACCCCCTCCCCAGGATTGATGATTTATTTGACCAGTTGCAGGGTGCGAGGTGTTTCTCCAAGATAGACTGCGTCCGTTATCATCGTTCGAGTTCGAGAGGCGTACATCCCAAAGATCGCATTCGGGACCCTATGGGCATTATGAGTTCGTGGTTATGTCTTTCGGTTTGACCAACGCTCCATAGTATTTATGGATTTGATGAACCGTGTTCAAGCCATTTTGGATACATTTGTGATAGTATTCATTGACATCCCGTTTATTCGCGACAGAGAAGGAGCATGCAGATCACTGGCGACGGTGATTTAGTGTCCTCGAGCCGCAGCTATTCGCCAAGTTCTCCAGTGTGAGTTTGGTGGCCTCGTGGCATTCCCGGGCATATTATCGGGTGATGGTGTTCGCGTGATACGCTAAGATTGAGGCGATAAGTCTTGGCCGAAACCTACTACTCCGACCAAGGCGCGCAGCTTAGTATCGGGCAGTATTATCGTAGGTTTGTAGAGCGGTTGCTTCGATTTCAAAGATCGCTGACTAGGTGACTTAGAAGACCAAGTTCCGCCGACGAGGTCGAGAAGCGGTTTCGAGTCAAGGAAAGGTTGACTACAACTCCGCTTACTCTCCCGAGGTTAGACGCACGTGATCTATCGTGATGCCTCGGGTATCGGGTTAGGTGTGTTTGATGCAAAGACAAGGTTATAGCCTATGCTTCCCGGCGATTCTGGAAGCATGAGAGGAATTACCCTACCCATGACTTAGAGTTGGCCGCGGTTATTCATGCCTTGAAGATTTGGAGACATTATTTGTACGGGGTTCATGTGGATATTTATACAGACCACAAGAGCCTCCAGTATATCTTCAGGCAGAGGGAGCTGAACTTGAGACAGAGACGGTGGTTAGAGTTGTTGAAAGATTATGATGTTGATATTCTATACCATCCGGGGAAGGCCAACGTAGTTGCTGATGCCTTGAGTCGTAGGTCGATGGGGAGCCTATCAGAGGTACAGCCGCAGACAGATACGGTCCGTCAGATCCACCAGTTAGCGAGCCTTGGGGTTCGATTGATCGATACCGACGATAGTGGGGTACGGGTTCGTGAGATTGTCGAGTCTTCCATCATTGATGAGGTGAAGATGCGACAGTTTGAGGACCCAGTGTTGGTACGGTATCGAGATGCAGCTCTTCGGGAGGAGAAGAGTCTATTCGAGGTAGCGCCTGATGGGGTGCTGAGATTTGAGGGCCGGTTGTGTGTTCCCGATGCGGTCGTGGCTTCACAGATTCGGGAGGCACACAGTGCTCGTTATTCTATTCATCCGGGGTCGACCAAGATGTACCATGAACTCAGATGTTTGTATTGGTGGGATGGCCTGAAGAGGGACGTGACAGGTTTTGTTGCACAAATGTCCTAATTGCCCGGCGAGTTAAGGTCGAGCACCGTGAGGCCCAGGATTATTGCCTATCGAGATTCCGACTGGAAGTGGGAGATGATCAACATGGACTTTGTTACAGGTTACCTCGCATCGAGGAAGCACGACTCCATTTGGGTTATTGTTGACAGTCGAAAATCAGCCCATTTCATTCCGGGCCAGACGACGCCACCGAGGACTATGCCGATTGTACATCAGGAGATTGTGAGGTCGCACGTGTCCCGGTCGATTATTTCGATAGGAGCCCGCTTTCGCTAACTTCGAGGTCTTTCCGTATGGTTTGGGGACACAGAGTCTCGACAACATTTCATCCTCGGTCGACGGCAGCGGCAGCGTCTATCCGCACACTCGAGGATATGCCGCGAGCTGCGTGATTGATTTCGATGGTAGCCGGGAGGATCATTTGCCTCTTGTGGAGTTTGCTTACAACAACGCTACCATTCCAAGATACGATGGCGCCATACGAGGCTTTATATGACGGAAATGTAGATCGATTGGTTGGTTCGACGTGGGCGAGGTACGCTAGTTGGCCTGCACTTGGTACAGTCGTGGATAAGGTGAAGCTTATCCAGAGAGACCATAGCGCTCGTAGTCGGCAGGTCATACGCGGATAATCGGCATCGGCATTTGGAGTTTCGTGCAGACGATTGGGTCTTCTTGAAGGTGTCACCCATGGCGGTGTGATGAGATTCGAAGAAGAAACTCACCAAGGTACATTGGGCCCTACCAGATCGTCCGTAGAGTGGGTCAGGTTGCTTATGAGTTGGATCTGCCATCAGAGTTAGAGGCGGTACATCCGGTCTTCCATGTTTCTATGTTGCGGAAGTGTATCGGAGATCCAGCGAGAGTTTTTCCTACTAGTGAGGTCCAGGTGGCAGAGGGGTTATCGTATGAGGAGAGTCCCATAGCGATACTCGATCGCCAGTCGCGATCATGACCAAAGATGTAGCTTCCGTCAAAGTCCTGTGGAAGAATGATAACCGAGAGGAGATGACTTGGGAAGCGGAGGAGGACATGTTGAGGAAGTATCCTCACTTATTTCCTATACCTTCAGGTAATTCATCTTCCCTTACTTGTCAGGTTTTAATTGAAGTATTTCTTTTGCTTAAATGCTTTTATGTGGCCATATGTGGCAGTATTGGTGTGTCGGGGTTGTGAAAGGAAACTATGTCGCTAATTATGAGTTTGACTCCGAAAGAACATTCGGGGACGAATGTTTCTAAGGGGGGAAGAATGTTACACCCCGTAATTTCAGGACATGTTTTAAGAACTCACAAGTGTTAAGATTTGAGACTTGTAAAAATTTATCGGAAATATGAAATTTGTCGGAAATCGTATTATTATGACGAATGGGAGGGCGACACGTGTCACCCCCCCTTATGTGATGCCTTGGTCGAAATGTGCAAGGGCAAGAGGGTCATTGGACCTTTGTTGCAAGACAAGTCTTGCAACATGAGTAGCATGAGAAATTTGACTAAGTCAAGGTCAATAAGTCTTGATATTTTGTAAGACCACATCCAAGCCTCACATTTGTGTATATCTTGACC
The DNA here is from genome assembly GCA_029844215.1 of Przewalskia tangutica. NCBI lineage: Eukaryota > Viridiplantae > Streptophyta > Magnoliopsida > Solanales > Solanaceae > Przewalskia > Przewalskia tangutica. The sequence continues at coordinate 122,724,902 of CM056730.1, read as the reverse complement.
ATCCAATTCACTATATAATACTAGTAGTGCTAGTGTGAGCTTAACACTTAGATAATATTTCACAAATTGAAGACTACACTTAGAGGGCTCTCGGGTTCACTACAAGGAAGAAGGAAAAAAATTTGTTTCTTGTTCATTCAACTCCCCACTTTAAACCAAGGTTCTTAGGTGTATTGTAAACACATCTCAATAGAAAAATCTTGGAAAAAGATAGTTTACGGGTTAGTCGCAAAATGAAAACCTAATGGTCTTTCTAGGTTTTGTTTGGAGATTTGAAGGATAATTGTTGGTGTTGTTATAAGGGTCTCAACAAGCGGATTGAAGTGTCTTGGAGAGGCTCTAAACTACTAGGAGCGACTTCGGATTTGGAATTGGATTAAGAATCGTTAAGGTATAATCCTGTCTTTTAAAGGTGTTACAAGATTATATATTTATATTGTTGTCGTTAGCTTTACTTGTTGCTAGCATGAAGTTGATATGTTGAAGTTATAAGTATTATGGATTGCTTGTAGCTAAATCCGAAATGTATACAAGCCACTTGAAAAATTGGATTACTAATTGGTCGTTTATTAGAAATCGTCGCATGTTACTTACTCAAAGATTATGGTTGTTATAATCAAATGCGACTTGATATCATGTTATGCTACCAATTTGGATTGAAATGGAAATTGGATAAGAATTGGTATTGTTGAACTCAAGGTGGCCGAATTTGGACTTGTAGTTTGTATTAGTTTGTTATTCATTTGTATTGGAATACCTTCTATTTTATTGTGAGCCAATTGGGGCTGTTTGGTTATTCATTTGTATTGGAATACCTTCTATATTATTGTGAGCCAATTGGGGCTGTTTGGTTATTCATTTGTATTGGAATACCTTCTATATTGTTGTGAGCCAATTGAGGCTGTTTGGTTATTGTATTTCGGCCTTGAAAAAGGTGGCAAAGTAAGTAAAAACAAAGGAGGTGCTGTCCGATTTTCCGTAGAATTTAGAGACTTAACACTTATAATATTCTACGATTGAAGTAAGGCTTTAATAGACGTATTGTGAATATTATAGGTTGACATACTACGGGCGGGACTTTGTACTTGGCAAGTGGTTTGACCCGACGAGGTATGTAGAACTTTTTCCTATCTTCTGAGCATGACTAGTTTCGCGTATATAGTACGGTAGACGTACAAGACTTTGACATTCCTTACTAGCCTTATAAAATGTCACGTCGGGTGAGTTAGGAAGTTAACTCACTTCTTTGAAAATATTAAGGATGTCTTAAGTCTTAGTAAAGTTAAGGGACTTGAAGGGATTTAAAGTATGTGATACTTGTGTCATTTTAATCGTATAAGTCCCTTGGATAGGAAAATGTACTTGACTAAGGTATAAAGTGAATATAACGACTTTATGGGGAGTTGGTTATATTGACTTTATGCAAAGGGTAAATGGCTTGTGTTAATGAAATGCAAATTGATTTTAAGGTATCAATTGCCTAAGGTTTATAAGAAAAGAAGTCACTTGATTTAGAAACCTAACTTAAATTCTAAAGGTATTGTGACTTGCCTTGAAATGTAATTTGGACTTGATGCTATGGTTAATAGTGTCGGGAAGCTTTCTTTAAAAAGAGTCATTTGTTTTAAAGAGTAGAAGTACGTAGTACTTTGGGTTAAATTCCCGGATTCTTATAAAAGACATATAAGTGCCTTAAGTAAACTAAAATGAGCATAGATGGAAAAGACTAATAAGAAGTTAGGGGAAATTCTAACTTGCTTAATTATTGTATGACGGTTTGAGATAGGGTAAGAGTATCGGTGAGGCAAACCCCAAGACGCTATACCACCTTCTCCGTGATAAGAGTATAAATGAGGCAAGCCCCAGACGTTATACCACCTGTGCTACTATCTTCTTCAGGGTAAGAGTATAAATGAGGGGCAAACCCCCAAGACGTTATACCACCTGCTTCAGGGTAAGAGTATAAATGAGGGGTAGGAACCTCAAGACGTTATACCACCTGTTTTTATGGGTTCGCTACCCATGATATGATCGGAGACCGCTATTGTGATGTTATGCGTATTCTCGATGTACTCTCATTGTTAGTAAGGCAATCGTAATCGTAATTTTGTTATCATACATGTCTCCGCTTTGTTTTAAACTTATATTGCAATTACAAGATTTTCCGCTTTACATACTTAGTACATATTGTAATCGACCCTTCTTCTGGCCGCTCACGCCGCAGAAGTGGTAAGAGCAGTGGCGGATCCTCACTCTTAGGATCGCTTATCAGACATCTGAAGCTCCATTCTCCGGAGGCTTGTCTTTATTTGGTACAGTTTTTCCCTGATGTTGTAGATTTATGTACATTCGTGGTATGGCGGCCCCGTCCCGCCACGCTTGTTATTCCTGTGAGGTCAGTATTCACCTATGTGGTCACTGTAAGAACCGAGTTGTAAGTTGTACTTTGACTTTGTTTATATTATGAAGCGCGCCTTATCGGCCAGCCTGTGTTGTTATATTGTTTACACACGTGTTTATGTTGTGTATGTTCCGCCGCTATTCTCTCGATGCAGACCGAACGGGTGCCCGTGTAGGCACCGCCGCGCCCGGTCGGGTCGTGATTATCTTCACGATTTTATATTTCTTAAGTGTTAGTTGGATTATGTGTGACAGGTTAGTATAATGGCGTCATTGTGGTGTTTAGTCGCGGCCCGTCGGGTCGTAACAAAAGTGGTATCAGAGCAGTTAGTCCTCGGAATGTCTACAGACCGTGTCTAGTAGAGTCTTGTGTATGGGTATGTTGTGCACCATACTTATACGCAGGAGGCTGTCGGACATTTAGGATTGGTTTCTATTCTTTCATCTCCTAGATCGTGCAATAGAGCTGTGTTATTAGGATAATCCCTTTTTGACGACTTATTATATTTATAGTTATGCCTCCGAAGAAGGCGACAGCGGCCCAGAAGGGCAAATTAGTAGCGGGAGATATTAGCCGGGTCCAGGGAGTTACCAGGTCCCGTAATCAGTCTATGCTGGAGACTGTACCCCAGTCGATGAGCTCTGCTTTGTCACCACTTCCAGAGGTCCCAGTTCAGGGGGCAGTATCACCAGTTTCCGAGGCCCCTGCACCTGAGTCTCCAGCTCCTCATACAGGGGAGGAGGATAGTGTAATAGGAGACGCGGTTCAGTTGCTGACTAGGCTAGTGATGGGGTAGACTCGTCCGCAGGAGTTTATGCGGCAGATACAGGCATGGGTACATGGGGTAGAGGACCGATGCAGAAACCAACGTAAGAGGGGTAGACCGGTTGGTTATTCCAATGAGTTTTGGGGCGAGCAGCCTCAACAGCAGGTTAGATATTCATCCCAACCTACGCAGAATGCACCCCCACAGTGCACAGATGGGAGATTGAACCGCACAAGGTATTTGGGAGCCGGTCATAGCTCCAGGACTTCAGGTTTTCAGAGGAACAGGGGTTCTACTCAGTCAAGGCCACTTTTCCCTCGGTGTTTACAGTGTGATAGGCATCATCCTGGGGAATGTCGTCTTGCTAATGGTGCTTGTTTTGCTTGCGGTCGTCAAGACCATATGAGGAGGGAATGTCCTTTGGAAGCGATACATGCGATATGGCTCATTCCGGATCGATCGTTCATCTTCTTCTATGGTTATGCGCCCCACAGGGCAGGATCAAGAGGCATCATCAAATGGGGTTACAGGTATATTTTTGATCTTTTCGAGACGTATATGCACTAATAGATTCAGATTTCACCTTATCGTATATATATACATATTTTCCCTTGTTGCTAGTAGAATCGAAGTAGAATTTGAGTTGATAGAACCATTTGAAGTAGGAGACTGCAAAAGAATATTGTTCCCATATAAGAATAAGAAGAGGCTATTACTTCTTGAATAATAAGAGTGATATAAATGAATGAAAGTGTCTTGTTATTTTTGGATCGAGTTCTGGGAAGTATTGGACATATGGATTATTTGAGTTCTTTCGCAAATGACTTAGAACCTGGGAATGATGAGCATTATATTGGCGTATAGTTGTGTCCAACATTTAAAATATCGTAAAGAGTAGTGTTTGCAGCAAACCTCTGGAGTTCATATCTTCAATTAAGAGGTTATTAGAAGGATTGGTAACCAATGTATGCATTCATGCACAGTTTAATTGCATTGGTTCACGCAGATTGCTAAGATGGGGTTATTTGGTCTCTTGGAATCAAAGGTTAAAAGGGAAGAAGCTCATAATAGAATGTGATTTGACAGGACTAAGATTATCAGGGGCATACTATACATGGTAGTGTGCTAAAAAGGGTTTATATTAGTACTTACTACTCAGAAATGGGTTGAAAATATACGTGATTCTAAAGTGTCTTTCATGAAACCAGACCTATATGAACATTCTCTTGGGTTAATTAGGTGGGAAGTAGGCATAAAGACTCAGTACAAGTTCAGATACTTTAATATGTGAATGTTGGATCCTGAATTTCTTCAGACAATAATAGAAGGGTGGAAAACAGATAAAAGAGGTACAAAGATATAGATGAATTCAACAAAGTGATAATAGATATCCAGTGTGATGTAGCTAAAGTGACAAATGTTGATGCATCCAAAGATACAATTGAGTTAGTAAGTCCAACAAGAGGATATAACAAATGCCACTTGAGGAGACAAATGGTAATAATGAGAATAAGGAGGAACAAAGAGATACTGGGGAAGAATACGATAATAAATAGAATAAGGAAGACAACAATGGTAAGGTGGTAGAAGTGGAACAACTCATCGAGGACCCACAATAGATAAAAGAATCAAAAGCAACTCTTACTACTAAAGAATAGGTTGAAGGAGCTTTTGTTTCAGCAAAAGTTAATGGGAGTAGAATGTTGACAAGAGTCAGGAGATGTGTACCAAAGGTAACAACTCTAATAATGGTAACGCTGTAATACTAGAGGAAGATGGGATAATGATGTCCAATGTGGAGCAGAATATTGCAGTGGAAGCGGATATGTCTATCCTAAATATTAAACAACAGAGAAACTTAATCAGAGATAATATAAGGGGTGATCAACATGACAAACTTAATGACTCAAGGGTGAAAGAGTTACATGGTTTAGATAGATATACTATGGTATATGCAAAGAGTGATGCATTAGAAATGGTGTTCTCTGGGATAGTTTATACTGTATTGTTGAAGATATGAGGGATCTTTGGCTAGTTTGTGGGGATTTCAATGTTATTATAAACGAAAAGGAGACAATAGGCGATCTTCCTATATATCATGCAGAATATGAGGATTTCGCATTTTGTGTTAACTCATGAGAATTGTTTGAAATTGGATTTAAAGAGAGTCCTTTTAAATAGTGGATTGGGGTTCAGATCTCATTTTGATATATCAAAGGTATTGTGTAAAAAGCTATGGTGGAAATTTAGGACCACCAACTTTCTATGGGCTAACTTTCTAAGGGAACAAGTACTCTAAGAAGTCTTACCCTCAATATGTGCAATGGGAAGGTGATTCTCAGGTCTTGAAAATGGTTCTTGAGGCAAGGGATAACATTGAACAAGAAATATGGTGGGAAACAAAGAGTGGTTTGAATTGATAATCGTACCAAATTGGAAACATTGCACTATGTACTACTATCAGAGTTTCTTATTGAAAAAAGGGTGAAAGATGTCAAAGAACTGCTACGCGGGGATTGATGGGGTTTGTTAAGGCTAGGGCAGTATCTACCAGATGACATTGTCTCACATATCACTACATACTTGATATATACCATGTGGATAATCCTTGGTGGATAATGACAAGTTCTAGTAAATTTACTGTGTCAAGTGCATGAGATTTGTTGAGATAAAGATCATATCCTTATGATGTATATAGGTAAATGTGAGTTAAAAGAGTGTCATTCAAGATATATTTCTTCCTATGGACGGTGTGAAAAGTTAAAATTTCAGTGGATGAAGTGTTGCAAAGTATTGGAATTAATATAGTATCAAGATGTTGCTGATGTAATATTTTACATCAAGAAATGATAGATCACTTGTTTCTACAAGGGAGTTTATTAATCTATATGGAGCTATTTTAACAATGCAGCATGTATACACATGAGGTGTCATCATGTTAAGCATGTAGTACCGATATGATAGAACACTACATGCCATTACAAATTGAAACAGGTGTACAAGGTAGTATCAGCTATAATATTGTGACAAATTTGAAAATGAAGGAATATAGTACTGCATGGAGGCTCTTTAACTTTGTTCAAGGTGTTACATGAGATTCAGTTAAATATTCACAGGTAATTTGATTCCTTACGTAACTATTTTGAAATGGTGAGTTGAATGTGTGTTATATTGTGGCCCTGTGAGACATCTGTTGGTTTGCTGAATATAGGTGGATAGACATAGTTATAAAGGAGACTCTGCCAAAATTTTGTTTCTAGCAAGGGACCTATGATGAACATTCGAGGACGAATGTTTCTAAGGGGGGAAGGATGTTACACCTCGTAAGTTTAAGACGATAATTAAGAACGTCATTAAGGATATTAATATATTTAAGGACGTGACTCCAGAAACATTTTGTTACAATGAGCGTGACAATGAAATTTAAAATGATTGTTGTATTTCCGTTATGTATTAGTAACATATTATAAGAATTACGACATGGAGAATACGAGACCTTATGAAATTCCCGGAAATTAAAGAAAACGGGAGTTAAAATTAAAAGAAGTGGGATTAAGATTTATTACTTGGGGGATTGATTTAATTTAAGTAGACAATGAGGGACTAAAATGTAGTATTTTAGGGACCTAAATGTAATAAGAGAAATTCAGATTTTGTTTTAATGAACCTACCCTCCTTCTTTCATTTAATTGAAATTAAAATCTCTCATCTCACTCCCTCTCCTCCCCAGCGATTTCCCTCCTCTCCCTCAATAAAAATCCCCATTTTCATGCAATTGAAGCTTTACTATTTCCCTCCTCCAAGATAAACTCTCCATCCAAAGTTCTAAGCCAAGTTTTTATACCAAAAACACAGTGGGCATTTCGCCACTGCTGCTCGCTAATTTGAGCCTCAATTTTCTGATTTTTTAGACGAATTCTTGGAAGAAAAACGTGTGTAAATGAGGGATTAACCTTGTGGAATGTATGCATGTCAAATTGGAGTTGAAGAAGTGGAAAATGGGTGCAAAAAATCGATGAAACAATGAGGGAAGATTAAGGGACTGTTTTGGATAAATTTAAGGTATAAATTCTCCTTCTTATGGTTTAATCGGGATTGCATGTTGAGAATTGAAAAAAACCTTGATGTTTAAAGATGTATTTGTTATATGGAATTGTTGGAAGGTGAGTTGGATTAGAATTAAGAAAAGAGTTATAAGAGTTGTGACATGTTGTGGCCGAAATTGGCATGAAAATTATTGAACATTATTATAATGTATTAAGGGCTGTTTTAGTGCTTAAAATATAAGTATAAACATGTATATATGTTGAGGTAGTTACCTATTCATGTCATGAACGAATTAAGGTGTAGAAAAGTGTTATTTCACATTCTTGAACTCTCGATGTTGCTAGAAGATTGGACTTCTTGAATGGACTGTTTTAACGTGACTAAAGGATTGGATGAACCTGATGAATAGGTGTGTTAGTCACCTTGATTGTTGTTTGGTTATATTCCATAAATGTAGAAGGAAAAGAATGTATTATGGTAGCGTGTATGAAGTACATGAGACTAAGTTGGTTATATCTTGGAATTATGCTTGGTTATTGGTTGGTTGGCATTTGTTGTAAATTGTGGATGCACATATAAACAGGGGAAGTGCTGCCCGATTTTTTATAGAATAAAAGACTCGTCTTTCAATATATACTCACGTTAGGAATCATAGAGTTGACAAGCATGATGTTATTATTATAGGTCAAGGTGCTAGTCGAGGCGATTATTAGATATTCGAGTTGATATAGACGACGAGGTATGTGAAACTATTCCTTCCTTCTTTTTTTGACATGATTTATTGAAAGTACGGCGGATGTACATGATTTCTATACAGTCTATTTTCTAAAGATGTTAGTCATGAGAAGTGCCTATGATTTTTCAGTAAAGTGAGAATTTAAATTGTATAGTTACTCATGATGTTCTATTTGTGTTATTTAGGATTATAAGAATTCACCGAGTCCCTCACTAGAGGGTCGGGTCACGTTATACGTATATATATGATTATTCCATGGACATGTATCCATGATGCGAGTATATATACCCATGATAGTATATATATATGATTATTTCATGGACATGTATCCATGATGCGGGTATAGATACCCATGATAGTATATATATGATTATTCCATGGACATGTATCCATGATGCGGGTCTAGATATCCATGATAGTATATTTATGATGATTACATGGACAGACATCCATGATGCGGGTATAGATACCCAGGATAGTATATATATATATGGACAGACATTCCTAGTTTTGATATGACTCTCATTTTTATAAGGCACAGTCGACTCTCATATTTTTTATATATGGCACAGTTGGATTCGGTATTTGATTCTCTTACTTGTCTCATGTACGTTTGACCAGTTATGATTATCTACTTGTACTTTACGTTTCATATACTCGGTACATTCTTTCGTACTGATCCCCCTTTCCTCGGGGGGCTGCGTACATGCCCGCAGGTACATATATTCAGTTCGGCGATCCTCCGGCTTAGGATTTTTGCTCAACTGTTTTCTTAGGAGCTCCACTGTTCCGGATTGAGCCATTTTGGTACAGATTCACTATTTTAGACTTGTATATATTTAGGGGCACGACAGGACCCTGTCCCGTCACATGTTGTTATCCTTCTCATAGAGGTCTGTAGACAGTTGTGAGTTGTACTTATGTAGAGTTATAAATTTGTTTTGGTCAGCCATGTTGTTGTATACTGTGTTGGGATGTTCCCGTGTATATGTGATACTATCTGGTGGCAGCCTTGTCGGCATGTCCGTTATATTGTGTTGGCTAGTTGTGACTCCCCAAGAGATAGGTACCGATTCAGGCATATGTTATTGTTGCAGCGTTATGCTGCCGGATTTCGTATTCCTTAAGTGTTAGTTGGATTATGTGTGACGGGTTAGTATAATGGCGTCATTGGAGCGTTTAGTCGCGGCCCGTCGAGTCGGGTCGTGACAGTTGTACCGTACGAAACAATTGAAAATGAAGATGGACGTGAAGACTTGCTAAAATACTGGAAGCAGAATGAGAAGAATTTTCCAACACTAGCAAAGATGGCTCGAGATGTGTTGAACATTCAAGCGTCATCAATAGCGTCCGAAAGTGCATTTTCTGCTGAAAGATTTCAAATAGGGGAGCACAGACATTCATTGGCAGGAGACTCATTATAGATTGTAGTTTTATTCAGAGACTGGATTCGTGCGGAGCGTAGGAGGTGCGGCCAACCAGAGATCGACGAAGATGAAGTCTACATCTACAACGAAATCTTATCCGACGGATGTGCAAGCGACGTCGTCCAATTTGACCAAGATATACCAATTCCAACCGAAGAACCACAATACATTATAAAGTAACTAGAAAATGTGTTTCTTAAAATGTAATTCTTTTAATTGTAATTTTACTATGCCATTTATTTGAAACTTTCAATATCACGAAGTTGCAATTCTGTAATTGTATTACAAAAAAAAAAATCATACTTCTAATCGAATAATATAAGAGGCACAAAAACAGCCTTGGATGTTTTTATTAAACTATCTTGTTGTGTGTGTGTTATTTATTTATTTAATTTAAAGGCAAATAAAAAATTACCTCACCCGACCCCACCCCGATCCCAACCCCGACCCCCTCTGGATCGGGACGGGGCAGAGGCACACCCCGCCAGCCCCGACCCCGCCAGCCCCGCAGACCCCGACCCCGACCTACCCCAGCCTCGCCAGATCCCGACCCCGCCCCGCCCCGTTGGACAGCCCTAAATACATCTGTAGTTCAGTAATTAGGAGTAAAATATTTGTTGACCGAATGATCAAATAGAATATTAGTAACAGCACCTACTGAATATTGGATTATAGACAGCATAATTCATCATATCAAAAAGTTGCAAATCATGCACGTCATTTTTAAGATTTATCAAATCAGACGGCTTTTAATTAGAATCTCCAAAAAACTAAGTTCTACTTATTGAATTGCAGCAGCCCATGTTGCAAACAAATTTAAAATTTTAAATACATCATTTGACCATCTTTTACGTGGGATTTGCTGGCTAATTGTTCTGATTTTATTTTGTAAGTTGTAGGGTTGAACCTTCTATTTGGATCTCCAAATAGCAAGTCTTTTAAAAGAAAATTAGAAAGTCTACACACATTATATATAAAATAATACTTATTATGCTACGTTATGTTTCCCCTTTATAAAGTTCTAATTATTGTCGGCAAGACGGCAAGTGATTGCTTGAGCAATTATTAAGTCATTAGGGCAAGGTGTGCTAAGTGTTGTACCATGTGCTTTAACTACCGTATTTGTTTTTGACAGTGGCGAAGCTAAGATTTTCACTATGAAAATTCAAAATATTGAGACGTGACATACGAAAAAATCAAAGAGATTCAACATTTAATTTACTTTCATACAAAAATAATTTATAATTTTATATATATAATGTAATTTTTCACGAAGGGGGTTCGAATGACTCTCTTGTGCTCCTAGCTCCATGGTGGATAGAGCATAACATGCGAGTTCACGAAATCCTAGTAACTTTGCACAGACCGTGTATATAAATACTAATAAATCAGCTAAATATTAGCTACTATAAAAATCTCATTATGAACACAATTATTATTGTATATTAACTTGAGTTCGTTATAAGAACTCATAAACTTTAAATCCTTGATTCAACCTGACCTCGCTAAGATAAAAATCGATATTATAGTCTCAATCACTTTACATTTATAATCAATGAGATCATATAAATTAAGAAGGTGATTTGTATTCCTAAACACCCAACACTTTTTTGGGAAACGAAAAATAGTACTCCAGCTAAATACTTTCAATGAGTTTCTAGATCTATTATTATTATTTTCAACTATAAATGTTTGCACCTAACTTTAACCACCAAAAAGAAATATAAGTTCTCCTTGATATCTTTAATTTTTAATGTATTCCAATTGGTTTTTGTGGCCGAACAACCTTGTCAGATTATATAGTACAATGTCCCAATTAAGTTCTAAATAATTATTATTTATTTAAACATATTCTTTGAGACGTGTTCGAGGAGTGGAAAGTTCACGAGTGATACAGATTCAGAATATTAGTGAGTGGAACAAAAAAAAACACATCACTAGTGTAAGCAAGAACCATTTTGGGAGTACCAGCATGGGTGTAGGCTCGATTGGTTCAGGGATGGCGATTCTTCAGAAAGCGAGTTCGGCGCAGCAGCGATGTGAGTTCATTTCTTCTGTGAAGGATGACCTTGTAGACGCAGCTGTGTCTCACCTAAGGCCAGAAGACTGTGATTTACCTTCCTCCACCAATCTCTGTCGGGTCGGAAGGGTGGGAGCCCTGTAGGCGAGGGATTTCGCCTTTTGCTCCCAAGAACCATTTTGAGAGTTTATGGAGTGTCGGTTTTTCCAAGTAGGCATGAAACTAACTCTCCATTTTTTAAAAGATTTTTGTTTATTAAAGTTTGAGGTTTATATGAACTCAATAGCTTTTATACACATTCTAACTATTTTAAAAAATCTAATATTTAACTGTAAACTTATAGTATATTAATTTGAAATCGTTGTAGAAACTTATAAACTCCAAATCGTTAAGTGTCTTTGAAGTGTAATCCCTTGATGAGTTTTGGAGCATGATCTATACTTTACCGCTTAAAACATTGTAAAATTAACAAGCACTAACTTATGCACTGCAAAAGATTAATTACTATATAATCTAAAGTTTGAGATGTCCATTGCCTTTAATGTTCATCCAACCACATACACAAGGACATGTACCTGCAAAAGTTTGGTAAAGGGACGAACCCCTAAATAAGGTAATAACGTTGATTAATCATAGGGGGGCTACTAAATTACGAGTCAATAATGATAGACGCAAATTATGTATACGTACTTAACATTTTAGTAATAGATATAAATGCTAGATTTGAATTGGGTAAATCAAATAATTTGCGACATCTCAAACTCAATTCCATAAATTTTAAAATTATGAATCCATGACTCAGAAAAGCCAGAGTGCGAGCTCTGTAGTGTTAATGATATTGACTCATTTAAACTCAATAATTTCAACACAAATATTTTACTCCTTCCGTCTCAATTTGTTTGAAGGTTAACCAAATTGAAAGTTAAACAACTATTTTCATATATTGTGAATTATTAATTATACAATTTATAATACTTTTTATATAGTTTTCAATTATGAAAAATATACTATAAAATACTCAAAGAATCTATGTTTAAAATTAAGTCAAAGAAAAAATCGTTTGACTGACAAGTTGATTAACCTTAAAACAAATTGGGACAGAGAAAGTATATGTTTTAAAAACACACTAAAATAGTAAAAAATGCAAATAATACATTTTAAATCGAGTAAATTTAATAAACTAAGGAGTCGTTTGGACATGATTTGAAATCATGATATGAAATAAGTGATTTGAAATCATGATAATTTGAAATTGAAGTTTTGTTTGGACATGCAATTTGAGTTTCTTAAGTTATATTTTTTCTCATAGAAATAAAAATCTCACAAGTTGTAAAATCATCAAAACTTTTCCTATTCTCATACAATCTTACCAAATGAACAAATCATAGTTCATAACAAAATTAATACGCTACTAGAAAGACTTTTTGAAAAATACAACATCAATTGATCGAATTTTAGTTCAATAAAAAAAAAAAATAAACTTGAGTTGTAGTGTAACTATTCTTTAATATAATTCTCCCACAGTTATTGCGCAGATCTTTTAATATTTGTTAAAATGGTTGATAAGCACGATTAGTAAATATATCTACCATGGATCTTTTTTACAAAATATAAACTTATGGATCAAGTTCTACACTTTAAAATTGAAATCATGATTTGAAATCTCAAATCACGCCTTTTTGGATGATTTGAGATTTCAAGTCATGGTATGAAGTTGAAGTTGAAATTTTGTCTAAATTACATAAATAAGTGGTGATTTGAAATCAAATTATGAAATCATGATATGAAAACGCATGATCAAACGCCTACTAAGATCAAAATACGAACTCAAATTCATAAAATTTAAAATTTAGATCAGCTCACCTCTGTTGTTTTCCTATTTTGGTGTGTATATATATATTTTTTATATTAATAGTCGTAGTATTACTCTTTAGTTTTTTGCTTGATTTATGCTATTATCTGTTATTTCTTGTACTTCGATTATCTTATTTATCTGCATATGATAATTACTGCTCCTTTTTCAAATTGTTTTATCATGAATTAGTCGTTTTCGTTATTTTCATACTGTTTTTAATGTCTTGCCCTTATCTAACATTTTTTATGTTTTCTTTTGAGCCGAAGTTCTTTTAGAAACAACATCTCTACCTTCAAGTAGGGGTAAGATCTGCTTCCTCATATCCACGTAGTTATGTGTATATATATATATATATATATATATAAATTAAATTTATATAAAATGTCGGACACAAATTCATAAAATTTAAAAAGTTTCCAAATTTGCTTATGTCTTAACAAAGCCGGGAAGCGAGCTGTCCTTGTCCTGTCTATGAGAAAAAACTAAAAAGCCACAACTTTGCCGCTGTTTCTACGCTACGTAACAAATAAATAAAGTCCCACGTCCCTTTCTTCGCGCGTGAAACGCGTGACTTTAAGCTTAGGTCACAAGACCCAAATGGAAGATTGTCTGTCTTGTCCTTAAATCTTAAACATCATGGCTATGAATTGACTATTTTGCCCTTACAAATTGTCGGTGTTCATGTCTCTTTTTGGTTTTTAGGTTGTTGCCCATTTAATTTAAGGCTCTTTATTTTAGTCTTAAGGCCCACTAAGATAATTTTGAGGTAAGAAGTTTCATAATCGCAATCTTTTCATCACGTCAATGTCGAATTTAACAATGGGCTCGCGGATTAGTGGTTTAGTGGGTTCTAGAAAATCAATGTTTCGATGTTCAACCATACAAACACGTGCTAAAGAAAGTTGACAATGTTTTTTTTTTGTGGGTTTATAACTTTAATAATCACAATTTTTTCTCATAATTATGGCGAATTCAATAATGGAATCGCGGATTAGTGGTCTAGCAAGTTTGAGAAAATTAATATTTTGAGGTGCAACGTTACATACATGTGCTAAAGAAAGTACAATCGAAATTAAATATATATAATTTATTCTTCTAAATCGTAATTCAGATCGTCAAATTCTGAATCTGTTACTAGGCGATCAAGTTTTGAGCCTCATTATATTTGTCATTTCAAACGTGATTTCTTGATTATTGAGTTGTTTGTTGAATATAGATCTTTTGGACAGCTCACTAGACCTAACAGAATTTTAAGCTGACTTTTATCTCTTTTGAAAACTTTTAAGTAATGTATATTTAATAAATAAGAAAAGATTATCCCAAGCTGCCGGTTAGGACTTACTTTTTATGAATGATATTTTTGGGGTTCTTTGACGGTAAAGAAAAAATATTAGGCTTTAATTGATACTAAACTAGTCACTTTTCTTGTCACTACATGTTAATGGGTCCAACTCAAATTGTTTTGGCCAAGATAAACAGCAAAACACCCATGAGTTTAATTTGGCTTCCCTCAGTGTCTGATTAAATTTATATTTGCACCAGATTGTCTATATTGGGGTAAAATATTTTTAACTAAAGCAAATTCATATATCAGGACTCAAATTCGAGACCTCTCATTAAAAATGAAAGAATATTTATTGCTCGACCATATATAACCCTTGTTGGATGGTACAATGTGTGTTTCCTCTTAATTATTGTTGGTTTCTTAAGTGAAAAAAGAAAGAATTAAGCATCTTAAATAAACTTTAAATAGTCGAATAAATAATTATTGAAACTTTGTCCCATAATAAATGCAGAGATCTCATGATCTTGAAATAGTGGATTCGACTTTATTTCTGTAACAAATATCTGTCCATAATTGTACTCCAAGTAGGTTGTACTCCTTTATTGCTCCAGAAAGGTGGAATCTCCGACCACAGGAGCTTCCACAATCCTGTCTGACAGATCTGTGAAGGAGGTAAATCATGGTGACTTGATTGATTTTAAAGGTTAGACCAATCGCACAAGGGGTCCTCCTTTATTGCAAGAAGAAACCCCCACACTGTCGCTGTCGGAATTCGATCATTGATCATTACTTTAAATATCTCTTTGAAACCAATTGAGCTGTCCAAACCTGCTTGGACAGGTTGTACTCCTTTATTATTTGGAATAAATAATGCTAAGAAATTGACATTGTCAAAGCCAAAAAAGAATAAGAAAAAAAAGAGCAGTATTACATCACTATTACACTTGTTAGTAAGTCATTATTTTTGGCCAAGTGGCAAACTTACCATACATGATAAATACTGCTCTACTATAATATTGCAATTTTGGGACCAAAAAATGACAATAATAATATCATGCATATGACATCTTACTTATTACTTGAGGTTGACATCATAACAATTACTAACATAAAAGCCATAACTTTAGTAGGGGAAAATGGATTTAAAAAAACGAGTTGATATTAGCCTTCTAACCCACACATTAAAAATTAATAGATGTGACATTGGAATTCCTCCACTTTTACTTTGTATTTAACAAATGATTTGATTTCTATCAATGTCATATCGTAGAGGTTAAGATGGTTTTTTTAATACTTATGCATGAACACGAGCTCTTTAAAACTTGATGTTCAAATATCCCTTCAAAATAAGACTTTGTTTTCTTTTAGCATTTAACTTATAAGTTATATATATTGGCAAGCGTACTTTTTGTACATTATGTGTAATATAACCTATTATTAGCAAATGAGTAATTATTTTAATCAGATTAATAATTAAAGTAATAAAGTTTATAAAAATCTACATTTATAACAATTTACTTATAATTATTGTATAAATAACCAGATTATATAAATATTTTTTACACGATTAGCACGTAAAACTTAAATTCCTTGTTTTCGAGTCGGAATTTCACCGTCTATTCATGATTTTATAACTTTAGTAGGAATATGTCTTTTTCTCTATAGTAAGATTATTGAAAGAACAAACAAATGTTGAAGTTAGTTAAGAAGTTAGTTAGCTAGTTAGAGAGATTAGTTAATGTTCAACTAACTCAAGAAGAAAATGAAAGATGATACAAGTCATGCAAATGTAAATACACATTGTTAGTCGTTGTACAATTCAGTTTTTAAATGAAGATAAAGAAAATCTTCTCTCTACAAACATTAAATTTTCCCTTTCTTCTTCCTTCTTGTACTACATTGATACATCTTCAATTTGTTCATGATTGAGATGAGAATTCAACATGATATCAGAGCTATGATCCATTCTATTTTTTATTTTCTTCTATTATGTTTTTGTGTTCTTCGGTTCTTGAGTTTTCTGCTCAAATTCTTGTTTCTGGTTTTCGATTCTGGAAATCGAAATCAATTTCTTTGTCAAGTTATGGTTCTGGTTCTGTTTATTTCTTGGCATTTGATTCTGATTCAAATCAGAATCCATCACAATGAAAATCTGGTTTATGTTGGTGATTAGAACACAATTCAGAACTCATCACTGGACACTTTTTAGAGTCTACAATTTTTTGAATCATATCTTGAAGATCTTGGTACCTATATATCTTACAATGGACACTAATACACATTCAAGTGAAATTCCAACTGAAAACAATCAAAACAACACAAATTCAACGGTTAGAATGAACTCTGGAATCACTGGAACAATCGACCACAATCACCCATTGTTTCTTCAATCTTCAGATGTAAGTGGTGTTTCTCTCGTATTATTTCAACTAATTGGTTCTGAAAATTATGTATTATGGAGTAAGTCTATGAGAATTATATTACTTGGTAGAAATAAATTTGGCTTTGTTAATTGAAATGTAAGAAAAAAAACTCCGAAGAAGAGTGATGGGATCAGTGGGATAGAGTGAATGCAGTGGTCCAGGCTTGGTTGATGAACTAAGTTTCTAATAGTTTACTTAGTGATGTGCTATATGGTGACAACTTATGAAGTATGAGAAGACTTAAGAGAAAGACTTGATAAGGTAGATGGATCAAGAACTTATGATCTTTATAGAGAAATAACTACTTTGACTCAAGGAAGTTCAAGTGTGGCTGAATATTTCTCCAAACTCAAGACATTGTGGGTAAAAATTTTATATCTTTAATTCGACCCCCTAGTTGTGGATGCCCCAAGTCTAAATAATTTCTAGAATACATTCAAATACAAAAATTACCAGTTCTTGATGGGCTTAAATGAGAAAAGTAAGTAAGAAGTCAAATCTTGTTAATGTCTCCATTACATACTGTTAGTAAGGCATATTCTATGATTACTAGTGATGAAATCAGAAGTCGATTACTACTAAATCTGCTGGACTATTAGGTATTGGTCCTAGTGGATTTAGTCACAATGTAAGTCATGATCCTACTGCTATGTATTCTAGAGCAGGACTAAACTCACGGAAATTCAAGAAGACTTCAACCTGTTTTGTGAAGTCTGTAAAATGAAGGTTCATGCTAAGAAATCATGTTATAAGGTGGTTGGTTATCCTCTAAGTTTTAAGTCAAAGAGAAAAGAACATGTTGTTCATACTGTGTATGTAGATGATAATGATGGTGGGACTGAGAGAATATGCAAAACTAGTGGTATGAGTTATAAGTCTATTGTAATGGCAAGCTCAAATCAGTAACAAGTTAGAGGAGCACATATGTTCTCTAGAGATAAATATGAGCAGATTGTACAATTGTTGAATCACAATGTGAATATACAATAATCCAACATGATTCAGTCTAAGCCTACTCAGCCTCAAGGATCAACTACTACTCGGTTATCTGCAAATGCAGCACGTATGAATAGTCACAAAACTTTTCTAGTAGCTAATATACTTAAACAATGGATTATAGACACCGGTGCCACTAATCACATGGTGTCTTATAAAATTATTAAATAAGACAACTAGAGTAAAAAATACATATGATTCTAAGAAAGTACATTTACCTAATGGAGAGATGGTGAGTGTAACTCATATAGGGTCAAGTACTATATCAAACAAAAGCACTCTTAACAATGTATTTTTCTTACCACAATTCAAATTCAATTTAATGTATGTGTCCCAACTCACCATATAATTACAATGTGCAGCCACCTTCTATCCCGATTTCTGTTTATTCCATGATCTTTACAATGGGAGGGTGAAGGAGATTGATAGGCTGCAAAATGGTTTATACATGTTAGTGAATAAGCCAACAGCAAAACCTGTAAATGAACAATTGAAGTTAGGACTAAATGTGAAAAAGGCTAAGGAACCTGCTACAATGCATGAGGAAGAAATAGAATTGTGGCACAGAAGATTTGGACATACTTCTAGTATTGTTTTAAGTAAATTGATTAGAGCACAATCTGATATTATAGTTACTATCATAAAGAAATGTAATGTGTCCATGTGCTAAACAATGTAGACTTCATTTCCCAACTAGTAATAACAAATGTACTTCTTTGATCTTCTTCGTATGGATGTTTGGGGACCTTATAAGGTTCAAACTCATAATGGCAACAAATATTTTCTAACAATAGTAGATAATTTTACAAAAATGACTTGGATATACTTACTTAAACTCAAATCAGATGTCTATATTGTAGTTCAACAATTCTTAACCTCCGTGTATACTCGGTTTAATAAACCAGTAAAAATAATTAGAACTGATAATGGAATGAAATTTGTAAATGAAGTATGTAACAGTCTATTCTTAAACTAGGAATTATACATCAAAGATATTGTGCTTATACACCTCAAAAAAATGGTGTGGCTGAAAGAAACACACACATACTAGAAATAACTAGAGCAATAAGGTTTCAAGCCAACATTTCCATAAAATTCTGGAGCTTATGTGTACAAGCTGTTGTATACTTGATAAATATATTACCCTATTCTATTACTGGAATAATACCATATGAGAATCATTACAAGAAAAAACATTCAATTAGTTACTTGAAAGTATTAGGTTGTCTGTGTTATGCAAAAGATTTAACAGTTTATGATAAACTACAGTCCAGAGTAATACCTTGTGTTGTGATGGGATGCTCTAAAATACAAAAGATGTATATTCTATCTAACATGCAAAACAAAATGTTCTTTGTCAATAGAGATATTAGTTTTAGGAAAACTGAGTTTCCTTTCAAAGCAGAAACACCAGAAAGACAAATTTTTCTACATAATCAAACTGGTAAGCCTGATGATTATTATTTTACTTCAAATATATATGTCTATACATGTACATGATTATCAGGCTAATATACAAGAAGAGTCAGATCAAAGGCATCATGCACCAGAGAATGTTCAAAACATCAATCTACCCTCTTCAATCTCAATCCCTTTAATTGAAACTGCAACTTCAGATACAAACCAAAATGATACAATGTATGTACAACATCTTATACCACATATGACTTAGAATTAACCCTCTAACACAGTTCCTACTGGAAAATCTACTAGATCCAAACAACCTCCAATTTGGCTTAAAGACTTCATCACAAATAAACATGATTTAACTATTCCATACTCTATAGTCAATTACATATCCTATGAAATACTCTCAACAAAGTATAGAGCTTTCCTCATTGCATTTTCAGAAATAACTGAACCAAGGAACTTCACTGAGGCATCTAAAGATCCAAGATGGGTGGATGCAATGAAGACATAAATCACAACACTACAGGATAATCACACATGGGATATTGTTTCCCTACCCGAAGGTAAATCTCCAATAGGGTGTAAATGGATATACAAGATCAAGTACAAAGAAACATGATAGATTGAAAGGTTAAAAGCTAGACTTGTAGCAAAAGGATACGGTCAAGGGGAAGGTATTGATTACCAAGAAATCTTTTCTCTAGTAGTGAAGATGGTAACTGTGAGATCTATTCTATCCATAGCAGCATCTAGACACTGGCACATACACCAAATAGATGTGTATAATGTTTTTTCTACAAGGAAATCTACATGATAAAATCTATATGAAACTACCTCAAGATTTATCAGCAGGGGGACAAACAAGTATGCAAACTAAATAAATCTGTATATGGACTTAAACATGCTCCAAGACAATGAAACTTCAAACTCACAGAGGGACTACTTCAAATGAAATTCAAACAGTCCCCCGATATGATAATTCCTTGTTCATAAGGAAAACTGACAAATTGATAACTTTAGTATTGGTCTATGTGGATGACATGCTAATAATTGAAGATCACATAGAACAAATAGAAGAAACAAAACAAGCTTTACAATAAGCCTTCAAAATTAAAGATCGGGAGAACTGAAGTACTTTCTGGGAATAGAATTTGCAAGAATAGAAAAAGGAACTCTAATGCACCAAAGGAAATATGCTTTAGAACCTATTTCTGAACTTGTTCTGGTTGCTTCTAAGCCTATTAACACTCATATTGACTGCAGTGTGAAGTTAACTACTAAAGAGTATGATTGTCATATCCAAAAGTGTCAAAAACAGGAAGAGATAAGACTAAGACAAAAGATGAATTACTGAAGGACAGTAACTCATATCAAAGGCTGATAGGTAAATTATTTTACCTCACAATCACAAGACTAGATATAGCCTACAATGTTCAGACACTTAGTCAATTCTTACAACAATAAAAAAGAATCACATTTTGATGTTGCACTTAGAATAGCCAGGTACATCAAGAACCATCCTGGACAAGGTATACTATTGTCTAACAAATCACAAAAGACAGTAACATCATATTGTGATGATGACTGGGTTGCCTGCCCTCACACAAGGAAGTCAGTTACTGGATACATGTCAAATTTGGAGACTCACTTATATCATGGAAATCAAATAAACAATCTACAATATCTAGAAATTCAGCGGAATCAGAATACAGAAGCCTAGCAGGAACAGTTGATGAACTAACTTGGATACTTGGCATATTAGAGATTGGGATCAACATTGACTTACCAGTGACAGTATTTACTGACAACAAATCAGCCATCCAAATAGCTGCAAATCTTGTATTCCATGAAAGGACTAAACATATAGAAATATACCTACATTTCATAAGAGAAAAGATTTAGAAAATTAAATACCAACACAAATAGGGGCAAATGTGTTAATGACCTATAGATGTGGGCGGTCAATCCTCAACTTTCGACTTTGCTTGCTACATGGACAAAATTTTAAGTTTAACAAGTTTTGACTTCTGATCTTGAAGATTTACCCTTAAGAACAAGTAGGGGTCAAAATTTCAATTTCACTTATTGTAAAGTTTTTTTCATTCGATAGATTGTAGAACATAAACAATCTAATACAAACCCTAATATTATTTCAGAATCGTAGAACTTAACAATTTTCAGATAAATGTACAATAATGGTATTTCAGTTTAGAAACATATCCGAACCAGCCATAACTTTCTTCTTGACTGAAATGAAGCGGAAATAATTGATCTTGTATCTTAGAGAAAATTAGTTTCTCACCCTTTTTCCTTTACTACTTTTGTTCTGAATAGAGTGCATAGAAAATACACTATTCCACATTTATAAAGGCAAAGAGAGGACCGATTATAACTATTAGTCCCACTCTCCATCAAAGTATGTAGTGGAGAGTTATAATCAAAATTAACTTTCCCTAATTATTCAATTAGAATTTAACTAATTAGTTATTTATTAAACCAAATATATAATATGGGTCACGTGGGCCAAATCTTACATTCTCCCACTTGGCGCATATGGCCTTATTCACTTAATGGTTTAGTAAAATTTTTATTCATTATGTGCACCATTAAATGCTAAATTCTTCTTTGATTGGGTACATTATTTGACGTTCTTGAATAAATCTAACTAATATGAGTTATGGCGGTCATACATCCCTTTATTCGCACTATAATATTAATCTATTACCCAACACAACGTTTACAAATACATAATAGCCCATCACTAATGTTTAGAATACTTGATCTAAGCCTGAACCTGTCATCATCATTCTCAACATTTATGTATACAGTAACAATTGAAACATAAATATAAATGAGCTTAAAGTGTCAATTGCATAAACATAGTAAAGTTTTTATATAAAATCATTCATTGTCATTAATAATGCTCATTCTTTCAACATACTCCGTAAATGGCTTGGGCGGCAATCCTTTCGTCAAAGGATCGACAATCATAAGTTTGGTGCTAATATGTTCACTTTTTGTTTGCGGACTTCTTATTTAACTGAAAAGTATTTCAGTTTCATATGCTTAGCAACCTTTGAATACTTGTCGTTTTTTAGAGAAGAAGATTATTGCAGTATTATCACAATAAATTTCAGCGACTTGACAATAATATTGACTATTCTAAGTTCGGAAATAAAGTTCCGCAGCCAATTAGCCTAGCCTGAACTATGGCCTCAAAGTATGCCACAAACTCAATTTTCATAGTGAATGCAACTATAACAAATTGTTTCGCACTCTTCCATGATATGCTCCTCAATTTTGATTATTAAGATCAATTAGGATTCTTAACACTTAATCTTAAAATTTCTAATTATCCTTATTTTATATAATTAATTATATTTACGTGTTTGAGCCTTTGAGGGTCTAAGCTTGTGTCCTCCACTACCTCTTTTAGCTTTTTGTTAGGTGGTTTTTTTATATTCCTTGGAGATAATATCTTTGTGGCGGATCTTAGTAGGGGCTGGGGTTATGGCCCCCTAAAAAAACTTAATTATATATATATATATTGAAAAATGTGACATTATTTTGTGAATAACATGATATTGATTTTTCTGATTGTAATGATGTTTATATAGAGCGTCAAGGGCGTGCTCGTCATCAGAAGGATCACATCACAGTGGGTCAACATTTTAGAGTGAATCTCTTTTGTATTACTATTAATCAACAATTGCAGGAATTGAATCACATGTTTAATGTTCAAACAATGGAGCTTTTGAGTCTAAGCAATAGTTTGATTCCTAAACATATTTACGAAACATTTAATATGGATGATATATATGCTCTTGTAGAAAAAATATATCCAGTGAATTTTAGTGAGCAAGAGAAAACAAATTTGAGATTTCAACTTCAACACATTATTCTTGAAGCTGTTAGTCATCCAAAATTGAATAACTTGTCAACTATGTCTGAATTGTGTGAAGCTTTGAAAAAAAACAGGGAAGACGAATACATATTACTTGATTGCCCGGATAATCCGTCTTATCTTAACTCTTCCAGTTTCTACGGCTACTACAGAAAGAACATTTTCAACAATGAAGATAATCAAGACAAGGTTGCGTAAAAAGATAGATGATGAATTTCTTGCTGACAATATGATGGTTTATATTGAAAAAGAGATAGTTGAAAGCTTTAGCTCTAAGTCAATTATTAATGATTTCAAGTCTTTAAAAGAACGAAGGGCAACACTTTAATTCTAAGTATGTCTTTCCTTTTATATATTATATTTTGTTGTGTTTGTTATTTCTTTGATAAAATTATATTTTATTCTTATAAATTTCAATTATAATATTTTTGTTAGTAGTTACCGCCCCTTAAATATTTTGGGCAAGATCCTCCAGCGATCGTAATGTCATTTTCCATAGAGGTGAGCCCTTTTCTCCTCGTTTTAAAGGTCACACATATATACTTCTTTCTTTTTGGCCAAAACTTTTGCAATGTCACGCTTACTATCAGTCAATCAGAAACAACCCCTACCCCCACCCCCACTCTTCCCCCTAAAACAGAGCCTATGTAAGGTTTATATAATAACCAAAACATATTTCTGTCGATTGATCAAGTAGTATCTTGTAAATATCCAACACAATGATCTCTACTAGATTCTAGTGGATATGTTTCGACATTTGATTCGTGTTAATGTATATAAACAAATTTACAGGCAAATGACATTCATGTTGCAACTGCTATTCTCCTCTCCAGAGACCGAAAGAAAATATCTCGTCCTCAGCATGCCATATTTAAAACCCGGCAAAGTTCATAACCTGAAAATGAGAAAGAAATCCAGTACATTAAGAGAATATATGACGCAAAACATGAGCAGAAGAAGAGTGGAAAGGGCCACATTCTTACTCAAGTTGTATATAAAAAGCTGGGGGACCAAGAAAATTTGAGCTTTTTACAAAAATATATACACATTGTTTCTTTTACTAGTTGCCTTTAAGCAACCAAACAAGACTTTTAACTAACAACAAAAGCTAAATAGGTACCAATAGCAGAGCTGTTCCACTAAATACAGGGCACGGGACAAAGTAACAAAGTAGGAAATTTAACGATCCATAATTCTGCTTCAACTCAACGCAGGACAAGATACAACCCAAAAATGTAGGCAAGTTAGCAATCCCTAGTTTTCCAAAAAAGAATGCAGGACTAATCTATCCTTGTTGTGATGCCGGGTGCATGTAGAATCCTCCAAAATCTGAGCATTTTGGAAGATCCGCTACGGGAGCGGCAACAGTTTTGGAGAGTGTGAGCAACATAGGGTCCAGGGAGGTGAGGCTATCTGGATGTTTTTGTAAGATGATATACTAATGATGTAATGAACTTGTAAATTGCGGAATGATAAAAGTAATCTGCGTTGGAATTTTATTAATCGAATTGGAGTTGCAACTGATGAATGGAAATGAACAATCAACAATACAACTGCTATATGGAAATGGAGGGAAGGTTACGGTCACAATGGAACCCTATCTACAATGGAGCTCCACAAGACCTTGGATACCTGTAATGGAGATTGAATTGGAATTACGATCGAGAGAGAAGATGGAAGGAAGAAGGAGAGAAGAAGAGTAGAGAGAAGATTTTAGTAATTACCAGAATTTGCATAGCCATTTACTCCAGGCCCAGTCGGTTATAACGACGCAGTCCCCACTACAACCCATTTAATCTCCACCGTAGAATAATACCCGACCCCACCTTCTAATCATAGCCGTCCGTGGATAAGTGACAAAGATCGTCCACGTCTCTTCGCACCAACACTTAATACCTCAGCTTTCCCCAATTCACAAACCCTAATCTCCCAATTCGTATATTCTAGGTCATAACAATCCCAACCCCTTCAAAGCGACCTTGTCCTCAAGATCGATACTAAGCAAGAAACTCCGAAAATTGGCCCTTAATAAAGCCCCAATCTTCTCAGGTGGCTTCCTCAGGACCAAGATTCGCCCACTAAACCAGCACCACCACCGATGCGGCATTATTCACACGCTCAATGCGACGCTGCAGTACAGCCAACAGTTGCACCAGCACTCGACCCTCTCCATCACACGTCGGAAGTTGCTGTTGTGGCACGATAGCAGGACCAATTCGACACATGAAACACCGGATGGATCTGAGACTCCGGCGGCAGCTCCAACTAGTAAGGAGCTGATCCCACCTTCTTGAGTATCTTGTAAGGTTCGTAGTACTTAACACTGAGTTTTAGATTGCCACGCACTGCCACTGAAGACTGCCTATAGGGCTATAGTTGAGGTACACGTAGTCCCCAACCTCCAATACTCTCTCAGTACGTAGCCGATCGGCAAAAAAAATCATTCTTGATTGTGCTTGCGTAAGGTGCTGCTTTAAGACCTGCAACATCTGTTGTCTCTGAGCTAAACTAGCACCCACTGCTGTACCTGTAGAATAGGGTAAGGACCGCATAGGAACCTGTGAAGGAGCATACCCATACAGAGCTTCAAAAGGAGTGAGCTTGAGAGCTGAGTGATAATTCAAGTTATACCAATACTCAGCCAATGGTAACCATTTAACCACTATTTGGGAGAACTGAACACCATAGCTCGTAAATAAGACTCCAAGCATCTATTCAGCGTCTCAATTTGACCATCGGATTGGGGATGGTAGGCTGTAGACATGTTGAGCTTGGTTCCCAATGCCTTAAACAACTGTTGCCAAAATTGGCTAGTGAACACAGGTTCCCTATCAGTAACAATGGTACTAGGCAGACCATGGAGTCTGTAAATCTCTTTTAGAAATAGCTCAACTACATCCTGGGCAGTATAAGGGTGTTTGATGGAAATAAAATGCCCATATTTAGTGAGCCTGTCCACTATCACAATTACAGCATTCTTGTGGTGGGAGGAAGGCAATCCTTCCACCAAATCCATAGTTATGTCCTTTCATAGCATATCAGGGATAGGTAGGGGTTGCAACAGCCCAGGGTAGTGCACATTTTCAGACTTAACTCACTAGCAAATGTCACATTATGAGACCCATTTAACAGTATCCTTCTTCATATTGAGCTAATAAAACACCATGATCACCCTCTTATAAGTGCCCTGCTGCCCAGAGTGACCCCTTAGAGGAGATAGATGCATTGCCTCAAATATTCTGACCCTAAGGTCAATACTTCTCCCCACAAATATCTTGCCATAATATCTGATAACCCCTTCATGTAATGAATACCTAGGATGAGTGCTAGGGTCAGTGATAAATTCAGTAATCAACTGCAAGGCCTTGGGGTCATGCTCATAACTGAGCACTATCCCCTGCATTCGTGTAGGCTCAGTAGTAGTAATAGCACACAGTGTGGGTTCATCCTCCATTCTTCTAGATAGGGCATCAGCCACCCTATTTTCTGCTCATTGTACTGCACCTTATAGTCCAATCCCAATAGCTTAGTTAAGCCTTTTTGCTGTAGAGCAGTGTTGACTTTTTGTTCCAAAAGGTACTTCAAGCTGTGGTGATCAGTTCTTATAATAAAATGACCACCCTGGAGATGACGTCTCCATCTATCTACAGCAGAAAGTACAGCCATGTACTCCTCCTAGGTAGAGAGTCCTAGATGTTTAAGAGCCAGTGCCTTATTAAAGAATGCAATTGGTCTGCCTTCTTGCATAAGTACATCCCTCATTCCCTTGGCACATGCATCAGTTTCCACCACAAAGGTCTAAGAGAAATCAGACAAAGCTAGTACAGGAATTGTTGACATGGCTTCCTTTAACTTGTTGAAGGCCAGATCTGCCTCAGGGCTCCACTGAAATGAGTCTTTCTTCAGCACATTAGTGAGAAGTTTACTAATCAGCTCATAAGACCTCACAAACTTCCTGTAATACCCTGTCAAACCCAAAAAATCCCTCAGAGCTTTGATAGTTTTAGGAGTAGGCCAATTCTGCATAGCCTCCACTTTAGTAGGATCAGTTGCTACCCCTTCCCCAGTGATGATGTGACCCAAATAGTCAACCTGTTGTTGTCCAAATGCACATTTGGACCTCTTAGCATACAATTGTTCCCTCCTGAGTACTTGTAACACTTCCCTGAGATGTGCTACATGATCCACCATAGTAACACTATACACTAGAATGTCATCAAAGAACACCAACACAAACCTCCTAAAATACTCCTTAAACACATGGTTCATGAGACTTTAAAATGTGGTTGGGGCATTAGTCAACCCAAAAGGCATCACCTTAAATTCAGTGTCCTAAATGAGTCCTAAAAGCAGTTTTGTATGTCCCCTTCATTCATCCTTATTTGATGAAACCCAGCCCTTAGGTCAATTTTAGAGAACACAAAAGAACCACATAGCTCATCCAGTAGATCATCCACTAGTGGTATAGGAAACTTGTCCTTAATTGTCATTTTGTTGAGTTCTCTATAGTCCACACAAAACCTCCAGCTACTATCTTTCTTTTTCACCAATAAAACAGGTGATGAAAAAGGAGAATGACTAGCCTGAATAATACCATTACTTAACATGTCTTTTATCTGCTTTTCAATCTTATTTTTTTTATTATACCTGTAAGGCCTAATGCCACTGGTACAGATCGTAGTTTGAGAGGAATATAATGATCATGCTCCCTCTTTGGTGGCAATGTGGTAGGCTCCACAAAAGTGTCAGTAAATTCCTCCAACACAACCTCGAGATCTGCAGGTATGACCTTCTCTTGCTGATTATCAGCAGACATAGTGAACAAGTGTGCCCATCTCTGCTTCCCTTTCTTAAACAACTGTTTGAGACTGCTGCCAGACATGCTCTGTAAGACCCCTTCATTATATATCACTTTCAACTCCAACTTCTTACCATGATGAGTTATGTGTGCCTCATATGCCACAAAATCTAGAATCACTGGATTATGGCTCCTCATCCAATCACCACTCAAAATCATTTCACAAGCCCCCAAATTTACCACCCTGACAGGGTCCTCAAATTCAAACCCCTGTATCTTCCATCTGAATCTTGGACATGTATGTCTGCTCCATATTTTGTTTTCATCTGCCACTGTGACCCTTATGGGTACAGCTTCCCTTATCACACAACCAATTTGCTCGGTTATTTCTCAATCTAAAAAATTGTGAGTACTTCCAGAGTCTAGGAGTACTGTTAGATCCCTCCACCTGTACTCTCCCCTCAATTTAATGGTGTTAGGGACTTCAATTCCAGACAATGCATGGAGGTTGATAGCTTCCTCTATGACTTCTGGTTCCATCTCTTGCTCAATAGGATAGCCTTCGCTCACTAATATTGCTAGCTGGTCATTATCCTCCTGCTCTACCTCAGTTGTTATAGCATTGATCTGCTTAGTCTTACACATATCTAGGGAATATTTGTCTCCACATTTATAACACAGCCCTTGTGCTCTCCTTGTCTCTATCAACTTGTTAGATTGACTGGGATTATACACATTGGTGTTCCTTTGATTAGCAGCACCATAATGATTGTTAGTAGGTATTGAGCTCTTTCCCCACACTATTCATTTCTTAGCTCGTCTCTAACATTTTCTCCTGATGCCTTGCTTTGTCCACAGCTTGGCTCAAAGAGTAAGGATCCATCATCTTCACAGTATCCCTAATGTCATCATTGAGCCCTTCAATGAAGAATTCTAAAAAAAAATCCTCATGTATAGTGGGATTCCTCATCAGTACCCAAGCCTTCAAGTCCTCAAACCTTTCTAACTACTCATTAACTGTACTTTTGTGTTCTATATGCTTGAATTGTCCTATGAGATTGAACTTGCTATTAACGGCTTCCTGAAATCTTCTGCAGATCTCCTCTTTGAACTCCTTCCAACTAATGTTGCCTCTACTCAAGTGGAAGGAAAAATACCAGGCCTCTGCCTTGCCATT
This sequence comes from Przewalskia tangutica, assembly GCA_029844215.1. Taxonomy (NCBI): domain Eukaryota; kingdom Viridiplantae; phylum Streptophyta; class Magnoliopsida; order Solanales; family Solanaceae; genus Przewalskia; species Przewalskia tangutica. The sequence continues at coordinate 122,695,657 of CM056730.1, read as the reverse complement.
CAAGCAATATGGCCATCTCCAGTTTCTGTTCTAGATCAGTGATGTTTTCATAGAAATACCTTTCACACTTCCTCAACCACGAGCAAGGATTAGCACCACTAATATCATCAAAATAGGGATAATCAACCCTAGATCCATGGTGATACTGAGTAGATCTCTCCGTGACTGTGGAATTCACCATCTGATCTTGATGTCTACTGCTAGATCCATTCGAGTTTTGCACATTGATGGGTGCACTTCCAAGGATTCCGGTGTGATTTGGCAACAATTTCTCCATCAGGAGATCCATTTTTGTATCATTAGACTCAAATTTCTTTGTTGAGTCCGCCATGAATGTTTGTAACTGAGTTTCTACTTTTTAAATTGTTTCCTCTGCTGTAGTCTTTGCTCTAGTCTCCGTAATTGTCATAGTTGCCAGTTCGTTGCGCTGATACCAACTGTAATGGACTTGTAAATTGCGGAATGATAAAAGTAATCGGGCTTGAAATTTTACTAATCGAATTGGAGTTACAACTGATAAATGGAAATGAACAATCAACAATACAAATGCTATATGGAAATGGAGGAAAGGTTACAGTCACAATGGAACCCTAGCTACAATGGAGCTCCACAAGACCTTGGATACCTGTAATGGAGATTGAATTGGGATTAGGATGGAGAGAAAAGATAGAAGGAATAAGGAGATGAGAGAATAAGAGTAGAGAGAAGATTTTAGTAATTACCAGAATTTGCAGAGCTCATTTACTCTAGGCCCAGTCGGTTATAACGACGCAGTCCCCACTACAATCCATTTAATCTCCACCGTAGAATAACAAATTAACAACCAACCCCACCTTCTAATCCTAGCCGTCCGTGGATAAGTGACATGAATCGTCCACGTGTCTCTTCGCACCAACACTTAATACATCACCTTTCCCCAATTCACGAACACTAATCTCCCAATTCGTATTATTCTAGGTCATAACACATGAGGTGAGAAAAAATATCAATATACAAGTGGTTCACAAAAAAATAAATAACTTACAAAAGTCAAAAACAAGATGGTTCTCTACAAAGTTCTGACCGAGGACACCGTTCCTATGCGAAACTATCTGGACCCTAAGACACCATTCCGACTCAAGTTCCCAGACATAAGGTAAAATTTAGATACTTACCAAAAACAAAAGCCAAATATGTACTAAATCTGATGTCTTGTTTCACATTTGAATTTCTACTACATTTTACGTAGGGCAACTTTAGAGCTGCCAAACTACAAATCAGGAAGTAACTAATTAATTATGCAGCCACTCAACAATTTTAGGAAAATTGGAACAAATTACTTTAATAAATTACTAAAATGTTTTATACTTAAAATCACCCGAAAAATAATTTTGGGATTCCAATATCAATATTAGTATTAGTATCTTTTAATCATACTACTACTATCTTGTTTTTAAACTAAATACGCATACTAAATTCCTAATTTCGTAGTATATATGTATACATTTGGAGATTGATTTTTTTTGGATGGATATGGAATTAGGTTGGAGTCTGTTAAGTACTAATTTCATGATTTATTTGATTGGAACCAGCTAGGTCTATTATGCCTATTTGAGTTTTAAAAAATCTGTTTGTAGCCTAAGTATAAAGCATGTCTCCCTCTAAGTTAAATGACATAACCATTCTCTGTTTGCATTCTCCCATTCTCTTTGCAGAATCCTCACTTGTGCTGCAGGATGATCATAACCATACTCGTGCAGTGCCATATGGGAATGGGACCAGAAAGGGACATCCTGTGTAACTCCAAACTGCCTCAAGACTCTGAGCAGCGCGTATGGCTGAATCCCATCCAATCCAACCAACTCAATAAAGTACAAATATGCGGTCCTTACCAAAGGTTTCCCTGCCAACCAAGGATATTTCCACTGAATAAAATCTCTCGTAAGCTGAATTAGAAATGGGCGCCACTCCTCTTCTCCTAAAGGCGCATCCCAATATCTCATTCTTTCTTCATGACTCTGAATTATGCTACGGGTCTCTAAGAAATAGTCCATAATCGGAAGACGTCTGTAGAAGTGTTCAATGGCCCAAAGCTGTAACAAAAGATTACACCCCTCGAAATAATTGTGTCCCCTTGAACAAGCCGATAGAGCTCGGAGCATCTCAGTAAGGATCATAGAAACCAATGTCAACTCATTTGGCCGTGAAAAACGCTAAAGACAAGTGGCAAAAGGCTAATGTTGATCCGATAGGATCTCTTTGGGAAAACCAAAACTCCCAACAAGGCTATGGCGAAGACTTGGGGCCGCATTTGCTCCCACCTTCTGCGGTCACATGCAAACTCGTCCCGATATCGATCAAAGCTCTCTCGGCGATCAAACCTCTAAAAAAGAAAGTCAAATTTCACTCAATCATTTGCCATGTTCCTTAAGGCCGGGGAGACGTGAAATCCCAAAATACGCGAGAATCTTTCTCCCGATATGAAAGATGGGGGCGCCGACATTCTTTCCACGAATGGCAGGTTGGTGAATCCGGCAACTTCCTCCCAGGTAGGAGTCATCTCGAAATCCAAGAATCTGAATGTTACAGTAGCACAAAATTTGGTGAGAGTTTTGTTAGCTAGGACACCCATCAATGACCCCAATGCCTTCGGATTTCAGCCTCGTCTGCTACTTTGATATTCTTCCACCAAGTTTGCAGGTCATGAGGGGGTGAAACTAGCATTTGGATATCTGGTAGGTTTTGGTTAATTTCCATCAAAAAAGAAGGGATAAAGGGTATGATGAGTGTTTGCTCAAAAATCCGTCGTGTGTATGTCTTAGGAATCATTTCATCAATTTCACATAGGTATTGAACCTTTCGGAAAAAGGGTGGCTTCCTAATTGCGGCGACAATACTTTGGATTGCTTCGCCTAAGGTGTATGCAACATGCCCTATGTTTTCTAGAATAAGATTTTTTCCTAGGAATTTCCTGAGTAGGACTGATGTTTGCGAGAAGGCACGTAGTAAAACTCGTACCAACTCTACAACAACAACAACATACCCAGTGAAATCCCACAACGTGGGTCTGGGGAGGGTAGAGTGTACACAGACCTTACCTCCACCTTGATAGGTAGAGCGGCTGCTTCCGGGAGACCCTTGGCTCAAGACAGAGCACAATCACAGGCAAAGCAGAGCAAAGTAAAGCAAGAAAAACGGACATACTCAGACGAGAACGGAAAATTAAAGCATTATGAACATACAAATAATACAATCAAATACGACATGGTAGTGCATTCTAACAACATGAAGCAGTAGTTAGCTCAGCTAAATAAGATAAACAAACTACACTAAAGCACACATAGTAGCAAGAATTAAACTACAAGGCACTACAAAGAACTACAAAGCACTAATGCGCTTATAAGTATGCTATGCTAATCGGGTCTACAGTTATAACACTACCCTATCATTTAGTAGGCGTAAGTAGGTCTACGCACGACTTCCTACTACCCTTCTATCCTAATCCGTTCCCTCCACAACCCCCAATCTAAGGTCATGTTCTCAGTAAGTTGCACATGTGTCATATCCCGTCTAATCACCTCTCCCCAATGCTTCTTCGGCCTACCTCTGCCCCTCCTGAACCCATCCATAGCTAACCTCTCACACCTCCGCACCGGGGCTTCCCTCTGCAACTACCTCAACCTCGCTTCCCGCATCTTATCCTCTATCGAGGTCACTCCCACTTTATTTCGGATATCCTCATTTCTAATCATATCCCTTCTTGTATACCCACACATCCATCTCAGCATCCTCATCTCCGCAACTCTCATTTTTTGTATGTGCGAAGTCTTGACTGGCCAACACTCTGCCCCATACAACATAGTCGGTCTAACCACCGCCCTATAGAACTTTGCCCTTAAGTGTAAGACAACGCCTCGCGTGAACCACAGTGATGGTAAGCGTACGGCCAAAGACTCAATTGAAAGTGCAATGACGATGTAAGGAAAGCAGTAACATGTAGTGTCTTTCAAATAAATAAGGAACGCAAGTTTGGCTTGCGTCCTTACAATCATAGCAATGAAATAAATTGTAATATGAAATTTAAAACAAATAGTAAGCTGAAAAAAGTAGAAAACGTCCCCAAGTTTCAATTTAGACTAAATTTGCTAAGGTCAAAACCTAGGAAGTCCCCAGTGGAGTCGCCATGTTGTTGCACCCTATTTTTAACGGACTAAAACTAGTTCACAACTTATGGTTATTTTTCCTTTGGTTTTGAAAATATTTAGAGTCGCCACCTAATACTTCCTAAAATTAGGTGGCGACTCAGAATATTTTCAACACCAGAGGAAATATAACCATAAGTTGTGAGCTAGTTTTAATCCGTTAAAAATAGGGTGCAACAACAAATATTTGGGTTGTTTTTTAAAAACAAGATTAATTTTCAAACCAAACAAAATTATGATATGTTTTGAAAGGGTTAATATTGCAAAACTTTTAAATCAAATGGGGTTGGTTCAGTTAATTGGTCTCCATTTGAAAGTATCAACAGAATTGGCACGCACTACTACCAAATTAACAAAGTTTCATTCAAATAACGGAAGCGTATGATTATGTATCTTGACCTTTTATGCAGTGAGACATTATAGCAACAATGATGATGACCCCATTTTTAACATCACCAAAAGAAACAACGTGACAGCATCTTTAAAGGCTATAAACAAGGAGAACCACAACAAAACAAAAAAACACTGAAGGAAAAAGAATGCTTTCCTTTACAGGAGAAAAGACTTACATTCAAAGATGAAATGCTGAGGACAGATGCCAGGTGAATGCTTAAATAGAAGACTTAATTCCGAGCTGAACTTGCCGCAGAATCTGTTGAGTTTCTGTTCAATCCATTCCCAATATGAGTGCCAATATTACCATGGTCTCTCTGGAGTGTGTGAAGAATCCACTATATTAGTAACTGCTGCAACAGAACCAGCTCTACTATTTTCTCGAGTTTCAAGGCGTTCCATCAGGTGAGATAAACTAGCAATTCCAGGATTCGCCTCTCTCCTAACAGAACCAGCATCTGGCATTGAAGAACTTCGAGAAAACAATCTCTCCTTCCACCCACGTGTATTCTTTGAGATTGATTCTTTGTATCTGGAACGAAAGACCATAAATAACAGACATCAGGCTTAAGATGACCAAAAAAACATAAAATAATACAACTGCTTAGATTAAGAATAAAAATAATTGAATAAAGCCGTTCATACTTCATTGACAGAGAATTAAATCGATATATCCAGGACTCTGATAATGACTGGAACTCTGATGGTCCAGCTCTCCCTAGGCTTGGTGTCAAAGACGAACTAGAAGAGCTTCTAGAAAGACGGAAAACCAAAAACAAATGAAAACTGCTTTAAGAAATCTGCATGTGTTAACATATCCAAGTATCCAACCCATCATAAACCAATGTAAGAAAAGCCCAGGTGTATGCATAAAATTGAAAGGATGTCGAAAACCATCACTACCTATCACCAATAGATATTCCTTGTGTTGTGGCTGGAGTTAGAACAGAACCGGATGATAAAGCAGAAAGTTGATTACTTTGAACTGATGAAAGGTGAGGCGTATGTCGTGGTGATTCACTGCTACCGGAGCTAATGGGAAGAGGGGAATCAACTTTTGTGGTTGCAGCAGAAGCAGAATTTGATCCGGTAGGATAAGGTGAAACAGAAACAGTAGGTGATGAATTATGATGAGTTGGAATCACTAAAACTTGTGGACGGTCATTGGTGGATGAGCGATTTCTTGAGCCCTCTCTTCGACCCGCCTGGTGAGCCCTTCCCATTGAAGCAGCAACAGCCAAATGCTGAAGAATGCGCTCTTCAAGATCAGGATAATCAATATCCACGGGTAACTGCAATGCAATGAAAGAAGAAATAAATAGAGGTAAATGCAACATGCTAGCTTTCTGAAACTTCGTAAAATCAAATGACAGGTGAAAAATGCTTATCCTTTAAGACGGCCACATACATGCTGTAATTCAAAATCTCCTAGCTCAGGAAGGTGAAATAGTGTAGCATTCCTTTCTGTATTCACTCTAAAATTCCTTTCTTGTTCAACAGCCTCGAACAATTCTTGACTGAAAGAGGAAAGTCAACTGGAGTCAAGTAAAGGCTTTACCCGCCAATCAGAATCATGAAAATGATGAACTGAAAAAAACAATGAAGCCAAACGAACCTCATCTGATCTTTCAGACTTATGGACTGCCAACACATTGGACAATTAGAACTTCTCTGACACCTGTTTTAAAAAATTTAAACTTATTAGACTGTATACTTTCAGAGAAGCCACAGGGGATTCTTCATTGATCATGACAGAGAATTTTACTATTTATATGCAACATTCTATCCATCATCTGCATTATTTCCAAACAGCATTTTTCCAAGAGATACAAGAAATTCTAACTAATTCTATGCCCTTTCTATGTATTTGAATAGAATTTTCTATTTTTCACTATTAGTCTTGAGTTAACTATCTCATTAGTAATAAGAACTGCATCCAGAATCCGTCTTTTCTTTCTATGACCAAGAAATCTATCCAAGGCGAACCCTCAAGACCAACTGCAGCCTTCCAAACTCAGGGATAACGGACCCTCCTCTCTATCCCACCTCCCAATAAAGACATTCTCTGATATATGAATAAGCTTGTTTGCATACATTACTCATCAGATAGTCTTGAGGTTTCTGATGTCCAAAACACCAATTGAATTAAGAATCGTGATTAAAAAACAAAAGGGTTAAATTTTCTTCTCAAAATCACCACTTTTGTTCAAGGTGACTCATACAGTCCACGATATCCTTAAATCCCACCTCCCAACAATGGTGAGAAAACACCAAAGTATAACCATATAACTAGGGGCTGTCTCTGATTCTTGACGTTTTTTTTCTTCCACTAATTGCTTCATGATTTCCTCTTTAGATCAATGTAATAATGCTGCTATATTTGATCATAACCATAGAAATTCTAAGCTCTCAATCAGCCAATTGTTATATATCAAGACCTACTTAAGAAGCATAAGCAATAACACAATTAGAAGAAAGTCACTATCTACCGAAGACGGCATGCTACTCTCACTAACAACCTCTGTAACATATTTTAGGTGCAAGGAGTAGGAATAGTCTTTAAATCTACAGCAGAAGAGATCTTATTTATTATTTTCCGTTTATCCTTCCACACAAATTTTCGTCAGTGCTTCCCTTAAAATAAAGGGTTCATTTCCTGGATAGTAGATTAGAGTAATCATTTATGATTCTTATTGAACTTCAATACCAAAGTAAACTAGCAAATTAAATAATGCTCCCTCCATCCCAATTTATGTGGCACAGTTTGAATTTCGAGAGTCAACCAAGTTTTTCTTTGACCGAAATTTCTTTATATGCCCTTTTAATATTATAAGTTGTTAATTATTATAATTTATAGTACTTTTTACGTAGTTTCCAAATATATAAATTTTATTCAAAAAATATAAAGCTTCAATGTCCAAATTCACAGTCAAATTTTAGAAGTTTGAATCTCGAAATTCCAATTGTGCCACATAAATTAAAACAGAGGGAAAAAAGGACATCCCGGTGCACTAAGCCCCCATACAAATAATGTCCGAATTCACAGTCAAATTTTAAAAGTTTGAATCTCGAAATTTCAATTGTGCCACATAAATTAAAACGAGGGAAAAAAGGGCAGCCCGGTGCACTAAGCCCCCGCTATAGTATACAAATTATCTTTGTTATTTAACACTTCTCTCAACAGAGCTTCCTAAAACTCCAAGCTTGCAATAGTTTTTCTCCCTTCTACAAGTTAATTATGCAAATAAAAGAATGCTTCATTTTGTATTCCACTTGAAATATTTCCTGCATAGACATGTTGTACAATCTAGCGACTCATACAAACGATCTTCTCTGATGGTACAACAGCAGAGAGTATATATCTAGCAACTTCCCCCACAAGTCCATAGATTACTTTGGGCTCATTTTTTTAGTGCACTATAATGCTTTTTTTGTGAAAGCAAAGCAAAACAAAATCCTTTACGAACTGGTGCAAATAACTATGTGCTAGAGAATATATGGAATTGAGTAATTACTACTAAAAGATGGTTGAAGGAAAAGAAAGTCAGTGTCACATGGCAACAACAATAACAAACATCAATGGACTGGCATCAAGTTCCACCAATCACCTTTCAAAGACCACTTCTATTCTTTTGTCAGATTATCTTCTTCTCCCTTGTTCATTGTATACGTGTGTGTGTGTGTGCACAATACACTTCTTCCTTGTTAGGTAACATGATTTTCAAAGTTGTGACATATAATTTTCTCAAATGTGATCTACTTTCCCTGGCTCATCTTGAAACTAGTCAAAGAAACAACTTTTTCACCTGTCTGTTTGCAATTCAATCTCAGATTTCGTTACCAACACCATCCCCACCCTATAAAGTGAAAAAGAACAAAATACACAATAGCAATCTAGTATTCTAGTTAAATTATTTCCCTTTCTGGGTCAATAGACTTTAAATATCCCTGTAACATTTTACTTGTCCTAACCAAAATCAGAATAGTAAATCGATAATCTCAAAAACAACGTGAAGATAGTTAAAACAGAATTGTGACATATAATTTTCTCAAATGCGATCTACTTTCCCTGGCTCATCTTGAAACTAGTCAAAGAAACAACTTTTTCACCTGTCTGTTTGCAATTCAATCTCAGATTTCGTTACCAACACCGTCCCCACCCTATAAAGTGAAAAAGAACAAAATACACAATAGCAATCTAGTATTCTAGTTAAATTATTTCCCTCTCTGGGTCAATAGACCTAAAATATCCCAGTAACATTTTACTTGTCCTAACCAAAATCAGAATAGTAAATCGATAATCTCAAAAACAATGTGAAGATAGTTAAAACAGAATTTTGCAGCCACATACCATTCCAGGACGCACTGGAGATGAAACTCATGCTTGCAGCTAGTTACCTGTGGAAGAAATAAACCAGATATATTAAGCAATAGCAAGTCACTATGGCAAAACATTGCTATGTTAAACATTTAACTATAGGTTGTGTCTTTAGCATTCACCGTGGGAGGATCTCTTTCGCAGAAAGCCTCGAGACAAATGCTGCAAGCATCATCACAGGCATCTTGAATTCCTCCTTCCACAAAAGCTGCAGGTGATGTCATATGACCCTCTAATTTCTTGACCTCATCCATTCCAAAACCTTACACACCTAATAAAGCCCCACCAAAAAATGTAATTTCAGATCTCATAACACAAACTAGCCTCCTCTAAAAGCAATTTTTTGGATAAACAGATCCCTAACCAGAAAAAAGAAAAACTTTATGGGTTAATGAATAGATAACTAGTAACATTTTTCTCTTCCAACTATTTCATAATTCAACGAAAACAAAATCCAAGCAATGCAAATTTCTTAATTTTTATGCTCAACGAGATCATCATATAGTAGTTACTTTCAACAAATATGGCGATTTCTTAATTCAACTATATCACCATATGGGTATTTTAAATCTGCGAATAGACCAAAAATTGGAAATCTTAATTTTCCAAAAAAGAAATGCAAATTTACATAGAGTAGAGAAAATGGCCTAAAAACAGAAATTTTGCAATTCAAACAAATAATTGCAATGATATCACCATATGGGTATATCACGATGTGGGTATTTTAAATCTGTAATAGACAAAAAAAAATGGATATCTTAGTTTGTTTGTCAATCTTAGTTTCCCCAAACAAACATAAATCCTTTATAAAAATTCAAACTTTAGACACAACTAATGTGAAATTTCACGTATTTACATTCAACATAATAAAAATGCCCTAAACACACGAGAATTTGCAACTCAAATTTCATAGGTTAATCAATAGATAACTTATATTTTCTCTTTGAACAATTCCTTAATTCAACCAAAACAAATCCAAGCAAATTCCTTAGTTCTTATCCTCAACGATATTTTCAACAAATATGGCAACTTCTTCATTCAATGATATTTTAAATCTGCGAATAGACAAAAAAAATGGAAACCTTAATTTCTCCAAACAAAATAAATCCCAAAAAGATGCAAACTTTAGACACAAACAATGTGAAATTTCATGTATTTACATCAACATAATAAAAATGCCCTAAAACACGAGAATTTGCAATTCAAACAAAAGAAAAATCATAAAAGGGATAATTGAACACAATTAAGAGCAATTAAACTCCAATTTCGAACAAAATAAATAGAATTTCACGGTACATTTCGCCCTATTACGAAAATTTTACCTCATCTGGATATCACAATATGGGTATGTTAAATCTGTGAATAGACAATTAATTGGAAACCTTAGTTTCCCCAAACAAACATAAATCCCAAAAATATTATGCAAACTTTAGTCACAAATAACAACATACACAGTATAATTCCACCAAGTGAGATCTGGGAATGGTAGTGTACCCTACGGTAGGTACGATAGACTCCGGCTCAAGAAAAGATGCAAAAATAACAATAATAATACGCAGTAGTAGTAACAATATAATAAGATAAATAAAATAATGAAACAATCAAGTAGTAATAGAGATCTAAAAATATATAAGCTAATGTACAAATATAATAACTTTAGTCACAAACTATGTGAAATTTCACATAATTACATTCAACATAATAAAAATGCCCTAAAAATAGATAATCAAACATAATTGAAAGCAAAGAAACTCAAAATAGATAGAACTTGAGGGATCATTTGGCAATTAGGACAATATTACCTGATATAAAGGGTCAGGAAAGTGGGTCAAGAAAAAAAGGAAGAGAAATTGTTGTTGTTCCCCTAGGAGGAGATGAGAATTGAGAATGGTCCCTTTCAAGAACCTAAAATTTAGACAAACACAGAGGGAATATTTAATTATCTATAAAATAGTAAAATGGAGGTCATGTTTAGCTTTTACCTTTAATTTGTTTTTGGATAGCACCATGAAAAAAAGTTAACAAAAATGCATTTTTTTCCTTGATAATAATTGGTGTTTGAGATAGTTTGTGTATATCTTAATTTATTTTATGGACCACTAGCATATGTGTGATTAATTTTGTTCACTAATATAAATATGGAGTAATTCTGTCAAAATACACTTTTTGTGATGGGAAAAAATGCATTTTGCTAAATACAATTTCTTTTAAAGGCAAATTCTATTACATGTGAAAGGGAGGTGGATAGTTGAGAATTGATCAACATTGAATGTCTGTTTGGATTGGCTTTTGGGTACCCACTTTCGTGAAAATGGTAAAATTGATATGTTTGGTTTGACTTTTCAGAAGTGCTTCTGGTGGCATAAGCTAAAATTTGTAGCTTCTGTCATCTAACATGTATTTCAATTTGAATTTTACCATTTTTTGTATTACCCTCTTTGAGATTCTGAGATCCTATTAATCCTGATTATGTTTGTTTGTTGAAGAATTTTTTATATGGTCTCAAACATGCCCCCGAACATGGTATAACATGTTTGTTGGGTTTGTTTCCACAATGAATTTCTCACATAGCAAATTTGATCAGTCTTTGTTCATTTATAAGAAAGGGAATGACATGACATACATTTTTCTCTATGTTGATGACATCATCCTCACAACATCATCTTATTCTCTTTGCCAGTCTATTATGTTCATTCTTGCTTCAGAATTTGCTAGGAAGGATTTAAGCCCTTTGAACTATTTTTGGGCATTGTTATAACTCAACATGCAGGTGGTCTATTTCTTTATCAAAGACAATATACCGAGGAGGTGATTGACATAGCCGACATATCTTCATATAATAGGGGAAGCAGATGCAAGCTTTTTCTTTCAATATCCGGCCAAATGACTACAGGATCATCGATCTACTCTACCTTAATTCACCATTTCGAACCTTATACAGAAGGTTTTCCCGTACCAGCTCATCGATCTCTTCTCTATGGCGGGAGGTTTCTTTCGTATCAAGAGTGTGTTGGGGAGGTCAGTGGAGATGGATTGGATCGAGAGGCGATGCTTATGTCTCTTCTTTATCGATAGGATTCCTATCATTTTCAGTCTACGACGAAGGAGACAAGGGCGAGTCACTGATGGCAATCGTTCTCCAGTAAAAGCCTAGCCTCGTGATATTTTGGCCAAGATTCTCCCATTCATGTGGGGACCACAGACCTCATTGTGGGCATCTTCCCGGATCTTTTCTGCTTTTCCTCTTTCACACATAACATAAAAGTAGAATCACATTGATCCACCTATTAGTTAGGCTCTTCTAGACGAAATCAGGCGTAGAGGGAGGAACCGTCCTAGAAAGTAGGAGAATTTTTCGGGTTTCTAGCACTAAAAAAAGAGAAATTTTGACGTTTTCTCGGGATTTTTGGCTGTGACCAGATTTCCTGACTACAAGACCAGGTATACCAAATTGGAGAAAACCTGCTTGACTTTGGTTTGGGTAAGGCAGGAATTGAGGCATTACATGTTGTCTTACCCAGTACATTTAATAGCTTCCATGGACCTACAACAAAAGTATTTGTTCGAGAAACCTGGCCCCAGTGCTTAACGTCAGGTTCCCTATCTCGAGTACGTAAGCTGATCTCATCCTTGACCTTACTCTGCTAGTTGGCTAGTTTCTCCCGCTAGTACGCCTTTGTTTCAGGATCAGTCGTGGTCTTCCAAACTTTACCGAGAGTATGGACGAATCCCTCACTTCATCCACTTGATATGGGAATATATGGGAAGATGAAGCAACGAGACTATAAACTTAGAATTGTTAGGCTTCAATTCGAACAGCTACGGATAGCAGTGCCCTATTGGTCTAATTATTGCTTCCCCTTGGTATCGGTAAAGGGGCTGGTAAGCACTTCCCGAATAGATTCCTTTCTCTTCCCCACGCCCTCGGGGATTGCTTCAATCCATACAAGGTTTTCTTCAATCTGCATACTTTATGTGACTCCCCTTTCATTCCATATCCGGGTGTTATCTCTATATACACCTCCTCGTGCGAGTCCCCATGCAATAAGGCATTTTTCAGTGCGCTCGAGTTTCTTTCCACTCCTTATAGTCTCGTTGCTTTCCACTCCTTATAGAGGCAAGTTCTTTATAATACGATAAAGAAAGAGTAGGAGAAAGCGTTCGCATTTCTTTCATTAGATCACTCCAGTTCGTGATCCGTGGAAGGCTTGGATCTTCTCTTCCCGGTTCCTATACCATACGCATCTATCCCAGAGCAATGTTGTGTCCACCTTCTAAGGAAGAAGCCACTACCCAATCCAGCGATTCACTCTAGCATATAAACCAGAGAACGACAGTTATTTAGTCTAAAGGGTACCCAATATGGAGGTGACTTTTGTGTTATTTCCCATCTTGAAATCAATGTTGAACACATGGAATTCGATTGTCTAAAAAACTTTCCCAAGAACTGCCAAGACTCGGTTTTTTTGCGGGAAGGCCCTTCTAGAATTACGTTTAACCTCCCTTTATTACTTTCCCGATCGGCGCCTCGGGTCGGTAGCAGGGCTCCGGGGCATTACTACCACGCCTACTATCGACCCGGGCAGTTTTGTTGATGCATTCCTGTTGAGAATGAAGAAGAATCATTTTTTTATTTGTCTATATTTTATGTGAAAATACATTCATTTATAGACTCAAGTTGATTCGATGGCTCTTTCATTTTCTTTGTACCGCCCTTCGCCAGTGCGACGATCAAGGCTAAATTGAGTAACTCTTCAGGGTCTTCATACGGCGATCCGATACATTACCGCATTTTAGTAGGGGCATTGCAATATCTCACATTTACGAGACCTGATATCTCATATGTTGTTCAACATGTCTGTTTACATATGCATGACCCGAAGGAAGAATATATGGGTGCTCTCAAATGAATTATGTGGTATATTCAGGGTACTCTTAATTTTGGATTACATCTGTATAATTCAACCATTTCTGGTCTCACGTCTTATACTGATATTGATTGGGGTGGATCCCCGGATACCAGATGCTCCACCTCTGGTTATTGTGTATTTCTCGGAGATAATTTAATCTCGTGGTCGTTGAAGCGCCAACTCACGCTATCTTGGTCTAGTGCTGAAGCCGAATATAAATGGGTAGCTAATGTTGTCTCTGAATCATGTTGGCTCTATAATATTCTACTAGAGATCCATTGTTCAATCAAAAATGCAACCGTAGTTTATTGTGATAATGTCAGTGCGATATATCTGTCAGAGAACTCCGTACAACATCAACGCACAAACCATATAGAGATAGATATTTTATTTGTCAGTGAAAAGGTTACACGTGGACAAGTCCGTGTTCTCCTACCGTCCCGCTATCAGATTGTCGATGTATTCACAAAAGGTCTTCCGCATATACTCTTTGATGATTTCAGGGATAATCTCAGCGTATGAGAACCTCCCGCTAAGACTGCGGGAAAATGATAGATTATGGAAATAATCTTTGATTATTTTCATAATCAAAGTAAATAATTTATATTTAGGTTGTAAATATTCTTAGTATACTATATTCTACCATAATTATAGCCTAAATTATGTCTTGTAAACATGTATATAATATTGTATTTAAGAAATGAAATTGTTAAAGTCAAAAGTTTTGCCCTTCCTTCACGGACTGAAGCTGATGCTATTGGTTGTTGTTGAGAATATGGATGTGAGGCTACTGGTTGGAGTTGAGCATATGGTTTGAATATTTTGGATGATATGTGTATATGTGCCAACATCTTTCTTCTTTTCTAATCCTATATAAATGGTATATATATGTATATCTTGTATATGTTGTGTTTATATGCCATTACAGGTTGAGGGGGAGCATTTGTGTGAATTTGTCATTGTTATGTCACTTATGCTTAGTTGGTTAAGTTTTGTGAAGAAAGGCAAAAAGGGGGAGGATGTTAATGTTAGGATTGGTATCATGACATTTTTTCTAACATATCGTTTTTCAGAAAATGTCGGAACAAATGTCTTGACATTTGGGCTGACATTCTGGTAACAATTTTGCCTATCTTCATGGACTGTATTTCAGAAATGTGTGACCTTTTTATCACATGACAATTTGACTTGGCAAGGAGTCTTTGAAGCAGATTGAAAACGTGGAAGACTAAGTCCAAGAGATAGCTTAACTTAAGGAGCAAGACGGGGGAAGAAAACGTCCAAGATGTTGAGAAAATCACTCTTCAAGTTTCTGCCACACGTGACCACTTTTAGCTCAACCTCCACAACGATTCATTGAGCTTTTCAAGGAGAATTCTCTACTATAAATAGAGAGAGCAGATCAGTGAATCAATATCCGGAAATAAAAGTAAAAATACCAAGAGAGCTCTCGGGATTTCTTCTCAGAAATCTGGATCACAAAATGTTGCCTGAGTTTGTGACGACATTCTGCATGACATTTCAGTCACTGTTTCAGATTCTAGATTAGTTTTGTATGGAGCCATTGTAATGAGACGTTTGACACTTCTATTTAGATAGATTTTTCAGACATAAGTCATCTGCGACTTAACATTTTTATTCCTTTTGTATCATCTTGTAAATCTTGTAAAGAAAGGAATATATCAATTGTATATACATATATATACAATACTTTGGTCATTGATCATTGATCATCATGTGTTATATTAATATATAACCTATGAAAATTAAACTTTTGTGTCTTTATTATTTCCACTGCATTTTACTCTTCAAAGGTTTTATTCTGTTTTTAACTGAACACGGTTTTTACCGAAATGACGTCAGTTATGTCAGACGACATTTTCGCCGACATTTGCAAACTGTTCCAGCATTCGAATTGAGTTAATTTCCAGTTTGTTTTTATTATTTCATAGTTGTACCCCGGGACCCAACAGAAATGATTAAGAAAAATATTTCTTTCATAATCAACTTATAGAGAATTTCTATTAGGTTTTATTACTTTTTAATATCAAATCAAAAGTGGTAAGTTTAAGCTACTTATCCGTTGGATTAGTAAAATACGGATATCTTAAAAGAATAAATTCAACTTATCCCTTCTAAATGCTTCAGCTATTTATATTCGTGCTTATTGGGGTTTTCTTAAATTGCATGCCATTTTAATTGCAGATTTATTAGAAGTTCTTCCATTAGTATCTAAAATTGAGCCTGATTGATTACTGATTTGATGAAAATTGATGAAGCTAAACGAAAACTTTCATATAGTGGCATGTCCCTGATCTAAAGCTATTATAATCATTATTAAAGTTTTAGTTGAGTGTTGTAGAAACAATTTCAATGAAAAATAATGAGCAAATGGGGAAAAAATAAAAACTCAAATAAAAATGTCACTCTATTATTGTTGAAGCAGAAAATTATCTTTTCTTAAAAAAAAAAGTTATATACAATGTCAGTATAAACATACAATATGACATTATTTACATTATAGATAAAACACTAAATAAAAATAAATACGAAGTAATATATCATATTAGGAAACAATAATGTATAAAAGAAGAATAGATATAATGTACTTAACACTTATACTTTCAGTTAATTTTTTAAAAATAATAATAAGTAAATGATGCTCTGAAATCTATTAATCTATTAACTATAACTAAAGCAAGGTACTGATGACATCATCATGTACACATGTCAGATTGTGGTAAAAAAAATCCCGTCAAAAGCTAAATATAATTATTAATTTGTTAAATGTTAAATATATCTATTAAATAATATAAATTATAATAATACATGTACATACATTCACAAATCTCAATACACTTTGGAACAGTAAACTGAACAGTATTTCTTTCAATATTTGCAGCACTTTCAATGAATCACCGTCAATTTGCAGCACTTCCAATAAATCACCATCAATTTCAATATATCAAAATTATTGCATATTGAAAAAAATATGTTATCAGACGAGAAGACACCTTCATAAATCTTATCTAAAGCACACGTATGCAGAAAGCTAAATTATGCAACATTAATTTAATTGAAAAAATTAATTTTGCATATTTGATTCACATTCTTATTTGATGACATATTTGATAAACAGTAAAGCATTAATTCACATTCAAATACTTCGGTATTCAAATACCTTAATTAATTAATTCACATTCAAATATACCATAATTAATTCACTGAAAGTATGGTAAAGCATGACTATGCCATCAAGGAATACTATATAAACAGAAAATTTAGCTTGCATTCTGCACATTCTTATGCACGTCAGTAAAACTATATAAAACTTATTGGTATATCTCTTTAGAAGCTATAAAATGGCAGAAGCCAATTTCATAGGGGAAATAACACCTATGAGGGAGAGTATGACTATCAAGATTATGATAACACATTTATGGAGACCACCAAGCTTTAATAATCCGAATGACGATGATAGTATTGAAATGGTGTTTCTTGATGAAAAAGTAAGAAAATATGCAATGTTATTTCACACACATTTTCTATTTTATATTTATAGAGTCTATACAAATCATTTTTGATTGATTTTATCTTCGTGTAAGGTGCACGAAGGTGGAAAGATTCAAGCGACGGTTAAAAAGTCACTCATTAAAAGATTTTCAGACTTGCTCGAAGAATGCCAATTGCGTATCATAACCAAATTTGGTGTTGGGCAAAGCACGAGAAATTATAGGCCAACACAACAACCTTATAAGATTAATTTTTTTTCTCTACAATTGTCAGGGCCTGTGAAGAAAACATATACATCCCTCTACGTGGATTTAATTGTGTACCATTCGATGATATACTATCAAAAGGTCTGGATGACAAGTTCTTAATAGGTAAGTTCTATAATTCATAATAAATATTATTTTTATACATAGATTGATGAAATTAGCTGAATATTCATCATTTATTTTTTTGCTAGATATTATTGCTCAAGTTATAGTTGTTGGTTCTATTGAAACTATCAAAAGAAATGACAAAGAATCTAAGAAGCTTATTATGGAACTGAATGATACAAAGTAGGTTTTTTTAAAGTTTGATCTATGTTATTTTTTAATATTTAAATGTTTGATAAGTAATATAATTCCTTGAATATCTTTAGGGCTATCAAATTGAAATGCAATTTATGCTCTTCAACTAATAAAGTGAGCAACGGATCTGATTCTTTGAAATTTGGAAAATATGTGTTGAAACACGACGCTATCAGGCAATCAATAACATCAATGCAGAAAATTTCAATGGATTCTATGAAAATTTCAATGGATTCTGGAGATCTGCTACAAAATTCTATGGATTCTTCTCCATACACAAGCAGTTTCAGAACCCCCATGAAAGAAATATTGAATTGTAAGTCTGATTTATAGGTATCATCTATTACTATTTCAATATGCCGATTTCATATAAATTAATCAGTTGTGTTATTTATTATATCATATTAAATAGAAATTCTGTTAAAACACATATCTGAGATTATAAGTTTTTTCTTAAAGACAATATAAAGTAAAAATGCAATTGACAAACCTTAGCTATTTGAAAGTTTTAACTACAGCCGCGTCAATAGTAAATCCTATTATAATTTGGATTGGGAATCCTAGATATCCATTTAGAAGCCCTAAAACTGGATGGATGGTGTCGTTTCTGCGTCGATCTTCGCAAATTCTGAGCCCTAAAATGGATAGGCGTTCCGTGAATTGGAATACCCAATTTAGTTTTTTAGTTTTGTTGAATACCCATTTCTCTGATGCAGTTCTCCATCAATTGTTAGCTCTAAGTTTAGGTAATCCGAGAAAATAGGGATTTTTCAGGGTGGTTGACCATCTCTGATATGCCTATAATTGTTTCTTAGCTCTAATCAACCATCTCTGATATGCCTATATCGCTTTCTCTTTGCATGTTTGTAGAATAGCAAAATTCGAGCCCTAAAATGTACGACAACCATTTGATGATGGTCTGAAATGGATGATTGTTCTCGGAAACTGAGATACCCAATTAGGTTAGGGTTAGAGTTTTGGTTGGTTTTGGGAAGATAGGTGGAGAAGATTCTTGAATGATTTTGCGCCAGACAACAACAACAAGATGAACATGAAAGAAGTCAATTTTCGGCCGATTTGACTGCCTGAAAATCCGGCATAGACGTCGAATTTCCCCAAATATGAGTCATTCATTGTTGAGAAGAAGGCCGTGAACATTCTAAAAGAAGAAGAGAGTGGGCGATGTAACTTAGGGTATTTTATTAAAATAGGTGGGCCGAATTTCAGAGGAATGGATATGGACTGAAATATTTGTGCTGGTAAATAGTGTAATGGGCTGACAAAGGTAAGATCATTCATTAATAGCAAGTATATAACCTCACAAAGGTAAATGTCTCTGCTACATATTTTGTCATGTGTTAACATTTAAAATGATTTTAATTAACATTGAAAATAAGATCATTCATTAATAGCAAGTATATTTCAGTTATTCATACATGCAATTGAATCTCTCTTTATTTGCAAGTATATCAACAGATCGACTAGTATGCAAACACCATACTAAGCAATTTAGCATCATCATTTCATTTAGAGAGGTAGATGGTCTTCAATTTTTATCTTCAAGAAAGAGTAGCATCTTGGTATTTACTTTGTATCGTTTTTTAAATTTATTATTATCATATTGATTTTATGTAATTTAAAATTTAATTAAATGAATTAAGTCATTGATATTATGAATATTTATTTTTTTAGACAATCATCCGTGCATCGCACGGGTACTAATCTAGTATTATTAAAACTTAAGCAATGAAAGAATTTCAAGCGGTAGATTAATATTTTACTAATTTTATGGGTAAGAAAAATTTATAGTTATCGATAGTATATTAATGATATTGATAATGATTTACAAGATTTCGACCATTATTAATTTAATAGAACATTAGAAAAATTACTAAATTAGTAAGTCTACCTGAGATAAATGGAAACTGTTAAATATGGGATAAATTCCATCCGTGTAAGTCCTATTTAGGTTGTATATTTGGTAGGTTTACTTATTAGTTTTGTACCTTAATTAAAATTGTAATATTACCATAAATATATAATTATTCTTCATATAGAATAGGAATTTAGATATAAAGTAGGAATATAATTCTCCTATGGTAACTTGTATATATATGTCTTTCATCAATAAGAATAATCAAGGGGTTAATTCTTTCATGATATCAAGAGTCTAGGTTCTCTTTACCTTGCTTCCGCTCCTCAAATTTCCCTCTCTAACCTCTCGGGTTTTTCTACAAAATTCGAGCCTCTCTTCTCTTCCAAAAAATCCTCCCTCACAAATTCCCTTCTCCGAATCTTCGTATTTTATTCACCATGACTGAAAAAAACACGTTTCATCCTGCCCTCACAGTTTCCAATGTCAAGAGCGTCCTTCCTATTGTTCTTGATCTAGAAAACGTTCAATATGGGACGCGGGCAGAATTATTTAAGATTCATGCTATGGCACATCAAGTTCTTCACCACATCATCGCTCCCGCTACTCCTACGGAGAGTGATACGACGTCTACAACGGTTGTGCCCACCAAAGCAGCCGATCCAGACTTATGGGTCATGTTTGACGCAAAGGTTCTCCAATGGATTTATGCCACAATCTCCTTGAACCTTTTACAGACGATTATGGAACCCAACTCCACAGCTATGTCTGAGGCCTATATAGGGGTTGCTTCGGTTATTCGTCAAAGTAACCCCCTGCCGGAGTTCTATCAAGCCCGCTACATGCTCACTTTGAAAGAAGCGGATTTGGTTAAAAAGTCGTCTATCAGGGCTAGCCCCGTCGTCATGATGACTGCTTCAAATCTTTCCCATTCCAATCACGCCAACGTGACCCAAAATCACAACAACGGTAGTGGTAAGAAGAGCCAAAATCGAAAAAATAATGGCAAAAATCGCGGAGGCAACCGAAATAGTGGCGGTGCGACGTCATCCACCGCGATCAGTGTCCAGGGCCCACAGTGGACTCGATGGTGGCAATGGGTCCCAAAGACAACACGTGCGGTGCCGCTTATCTTAGGCCAGCGCCGCGGCCCAACTTCTTCCCGAGAGGCTTCTCGTCAGCATGAAGTTTCGGATCGCCATGGGCGCACTCCGATCCGAATACTTGGGCATCGCCTCCATCAGGCCCATCACGCAATGGAACCCACACAGACCGCCATTGAAGCAGCAATGCACACACTTGGGATGACTCAACCAGACTCGAATTGGTATATGGACACCGGCGCCACTACCCACATGACATCCGACCAATGTACTCTCTCATCTTATTTCAATTTGAGCAGTAATTGTGGTATAATTGTTGGTAATGATACTTATATTCCAATTAAGGGTTATGGTCATAAAACTTTGTCTCCTCCACATCCACCACTTGTCCTGAAAAATACCCTTCATGCCCCAAAACTAATTAAAAATTTGGTGTATGTCCGTAAATTCACCACTGATAATTGAGTTTCTATTAATTTTGATCCGTTTGGGTTTTCTATAAAGGATTTCAAGACGTGGAGTCCTCTCATGAGGTGTGGCAGTAGGGGAGGCCTTTATGCAATCACACAGAGTCTCAGTTTCTAGCGTCACGCCATGTCATCCACTTTTGCAGCTCTTGCTCCTTCCTTGTGGCATGTTCGTCTAAGTCATCCGGGGTCGTTTATTTTATCTAATTTAGATAGAAATAAGCTTATTTCTTGTAAGGGTACGCGTAGTACTCCAAATTGTCAATCTTGTTCTCTAGGAAAAATTGTTAAGTTGCCATTTGTAGCCTCGAGTTCTCACACTTCTATGTCATTTGATATTATCCATAACGATTTATGGACCTCTCCCGTTCTCAGTTCTATTGGACATCATTATTATTTTTTATTCTTGGATGACTATTCTAAAACTTCTATTGGACATCATTATTATTTTTTATTCTTGGATGAATATTCTAAATTTTTATGGACGTTTACAATAGCGAAAAAATCCCAAGTTTTTTCCATCTTCGTCAAATTTAGAGCCTGCATTAGAACTCAATTCGAACGAGAAATCAAAAACATTCAATGTGATAATGACAAAGAACGTGACAATAGGGAGTTTCGGGAGTTGTGTGCTCAAAATGGGATAAATTTTCATTTTTCTTGTCCTCACACGTCTTCACAAATTGAGAAAGCTGAACGGAAAATTCATACTATTAATAACATTATCCGCACCTTATTGGTTCATTCTTCCGTTCCTCCGCTATTTTGGCATCATGCTCTCCAAATGGTTACAAATCTACTTAATATTCTTCCATCTAAAGGTTTGACATATTCCTTTGTATTATACAATAAGACTCCTTTGTATTCTCATCTTAGGGTATTTGGATGCTTATGTTATCCATTGTTTCCATCCACCACAATTAATAAACTTCAGACACGTTCTACCCCTTGTGTGTTTTTGGGTTATCCGTCAAATCACCGTGGTTACAAATGATTTGGTTTGTCCTCTAAATGAATCAGTATTAATCGTCATGTTATCTTTGATAAGTCCCAATTTTCATTTTCTAAAGTAGAGACTCCCGTGCCTAGTTCGTATGATTTTTTGGATGATGCTATCTCCCCCTATCTTATTCGTCATTTTTCAGATACAGGTCTCGACCCATCGTCAGCGCCGCGACCCTTAGGGGAGGCGTCGCGGTGCCTATCATCCAGTGTCCAACCTTGTTCATTACCGTCGTCAGCGCCGCGGCCATTCGGGGAGGCGCCGCGGTCCTGGGTCCCGGCGCCGCGATGCCTCTTACATAAATTTTTGAAACTAGGCCAGCAGGCCCACTGCCTGCTGGTCAGTCCGTATCGTCTCCTAAAAATTCCTAAAATTCACCCAATCCAGCCCAGAATTATGGCCCAATCACTCGCAGTCAACAGAGTATTTTTAAACCAAAAAGACATTTTAATTTGAATTCTAATGTTCTTAGGTTACCCTTACATCGTAATCCCGTGTCTGCCTTAAATAACCTTAATTGAAAACTTGTCATGGCCGATGAATAGAATGCTCTTATTGATAATAAGATGTGGAAGTTGGTACACCGTCCACCTGGTGTTAATATTATTCGATCTATGTAGATTTTTGCTCATAAGAAGAATTCTGATGGTTCTTTTGCAAGACCAAGGCTTGTAGGTGATGGTAAGACTCAACAGGTTGGTGTAGATTGTGGTGAGACATTTAGCCCGGTGGTCAAGCCGGCTACAATTCATCGTGTTCAGCTTGACTCTTTTAAAATCGTGGTTCATTCATTCGCTAGACGTAAGAATGCATTCCTACATAGTGATCTCAAGGAGACAGTCTATATACATTAAACCTTGGTGTTTAGAGATACTAGATATCTCCATCATGTATGTTTGTTAAAGAAGTCTTTGTATGGGCTTAAACAGTCTCCACGGGCTTGGTATAAGAGGTTTGCTGACTATGTTTCGACTTTGGATTTTTCTCACATCATGTCTGATAATTCATTATTCATATAGCGCGGTTCTTCAATGACTTATATACTATTATATGTGGATGATATTATCTTGACTGCCTCTTCTGATTCTTTACGAAAGTCTATTATGATAATGCTCAGTTCTGAGTTTGCCATGAAAGACTTGGGCCCTTTGAGTTATTTTTTGGGGATTGCTGTCACTCATCATGCAGGTGGATTGTTCTTATCACATAGAAAGTATGCAACAGAGATCACTGAGAGGGCTGGGATGTCATCATGTAAGTTCACTTCTACTCCAGTTGATATTAAACCCAAGTTGGGTGCTGTATCTGGCTCTTCCTATGAGGATCTGACCCGCTATCATAATCTTGCAGGCGCCTTCAGTATCTTACGTTCACGCGACCTGATATTACATATGATGTACAACAAGTGTGTTTGTTTATGCATAATCCAGAGTTGAACATATGAATGTGCTCAAACGCATTCTTAGGTACATTCATTCAGGGAACACTTGATTATGACTTGCATTTGTATCCTTCGTCGACGTCTATACTAGTCTCCTATACAGATGCTGATTGGGGTGGTTGTCCTGACACCAGACGGTCTACGTCTGGCTATTGTATGTTTTTGGGTAATAACTTGGTCTCATGGTCTGCCAAACGACAATCCACGCTATCACGCTCAAGTGTAGAGGCCGAGTATCGAGGGGTAGCCAGTGTGGTCTCTGAGTCATGTTGGTTACGCAATTTATTTTTAGAGCTCCATTGTCCTATTGAAAAGGCTACCTTGGTGTATTGTGATAATATAAGTGACATCTACCTTTCTGGGAATCCAGTTCAGCACCAACGTACTAAACATAGAGATGAATATTCACTTTGTTCGTGAAAAGGTAGCTAAAGGACAAATACGTTTCTGTCATGTCTCTTCCAGATATCAAATTGCATACATCTTTACAAAGGGTCTTGCCTCGGTCTTTTTTGAAGATTTTAGAGACAGTCTCAGCGTACGAAGATCACCCGCTATGACTGCGGGTGTGTGTTAAATATGGGATAAATCCCATCCGTGTAAGTCCTATTTAGGTTGTATATTTGGTAGGTTTACTTATTAGTCTTGTATCTTAATTAGGATTGTAATATTACTATAAGTGTATAATTATTCTTCATATAGAATAAGAATTTAGATGTAAAGTAAGAATAAGATTCTCTTATTGTAACTTGTATATATATGTATTTCATCAATAAGAATAATCAAGAGATTAATTCATTAATCCTTTCAGAAACTACTGTCTCTTCTAAGAAAAATCTATATATATATAAGCAACCGGAGATACCAACTCCAGTTGAATCGAAACTGTTTGCCGGCGAAAATTATTGGTCACCAGTATTGTTCACCGGCATCGGAAATACTGTTCACTTGAGTTTTCACCAAATATGTCTGCTCCTTACCGCAGTGAAGAAATTAAGTGTTTGCGGGTTTGGAGGGGAGAAATACGATCGTCGATCCGATCTTTGAGTTTAAAAGAACCCCAGATAATCAAAATTCAATCTTTCTCATGAAAAAGGCTAAGTATTTGGGAACCCCGAAATCAAAATCCAAAATCCTTAGACAATGTTGATTCTTGCTCAAATGACACTACAACCGAAACTAAGCTGACCCACACAAAGATGCTGCTAGATCGACCAACCAAAGAGAACCCCTTGGTAGAAATCCGGTGATGGGGTAACATTTCTTTTAATAAGTTTTGTCGGAGAGAAGTGTAACATTGAACAACTTCAATTCAGAGAAAGAGCTGCTGATTTCAAATTATAACTTTAAACTCTTATGTATTCCTTGACTTGTAATTAAAGAAAAATAATTAATCTCTTTTAATTACACAAGAAGAAAGAATCTAAGTTATCAACATGCATGATAGATTCACAAGTTTAATGTCACAGTATAATGTAAGATTATTATTTTTGAAGGAAAAAGGATCATATTTGCCCTCAACGTTTAGAAAAAGGTTTGTATTTATCTTCGGTTAACGTTTGGGGACAAATATGTCATCCGTTAGTACAAATCTTTTTAATTTACCAATTTTAACGGATCTACCACGTCACGTGGCAGATACGTGGACGACACATTGCAATTAACCTAAAATTCTATTCTTATTCTCCCAAAAACCAGCGATTTTGGCGGGCTACAGTACCCTCGCCAGAAATTTAAAATTTCCGGCCAAATCACGGTAGCTCCGGCGACATGTGATATACCGAAAGATTTGTCTCTTAATCCTCTTCAATTCTATACTACACATTACCGTCGATTTCATCATCTTCTTCGTCAATTTGGTGATCGAAGTTTTGGACGTATATACCCTGTCGCACCCATTTCCGGCCGCGACATTTTTTAGCGAACCTTGTTTAAATAAAATGTTAGAAAATAAATAAAAGTGCTAAAAGTGCAAAAGAATGCTAAAATATTAAAAGTGCTTAAAAGGTGTTGAATGCTAAAGGGTTCGCGGAGTCGCCACCTAATTAATTGGGTGAATTAGGACACCTAAATGTTAACTAGTTTAAAGTAAACATTAACTCCATTTTAATGGTCTGCTAAACTTAATGAGATTCCGGGCAAGGGTTCTTTATTAATCTAGAGGGAAGGGGTTAGGCACCCTCTAAGATCCGCTAACTTGCGGTTATCCTGTCAAACCTAGGGTAATCATTATGTTTAAAATGCGTGTTTTGAAAATATAAAAGATGCTTCAAAATGTTTTATAAAAGGAGGCATGTTGATAAAAATTTATAAGACTAAGGCAAAAAAATGTAAATGATGCAAAAGTTATTTATGGACTAATTAAGTGTACTGCTAGCTAAATCAATCTTGCTTAACCTGCGTATAATATTATATAAAAAGTGCTTAAGATGATTCTTAAGAGTTTAGGAGAAAATTTGTTATGGATTTAATAAGAACAAAACGTTGGTTTTATGATGCAAGTTAAATCATTTAGATTGCTTTGGTAAAATTTAGACATGCATAACAATCCTAAAAGACACATAAAGTAGAAGTGCATTTCTGATTTTAAATTACCTTCCTCCCTTTATGTGTTCAAAGGCTAATTGCTCTTGGTTTCCTATTAATTACAAAGTTATAAAATTACAATAACAAATAAAATGAGATAAGGAGGTTAAGAGAGTAAGGAATTGAAGCGGATGACTCCGTCCTATTTGTTTTTCTAGGAATTGCCGAGGAGGGAACTCGATGGATGTAGATGCGGGTTGCCATTTGAAGTAACTCGTGGTGAGTCTCGCCATGAGACTCTTCATTTTTGCTCCAATGTATTTCATGTAAAAAAGAAAAACGATAAGGATTAGTATATGTCCAAAACTTATCACAATACAAATAGCCGGAATACTTATGCAAAATCAAAAATGTATGATTATTATTTAACTAATACTTCTGCAAAATTCAAAAATGTATGATTATTTATTTAGCTATATCAATGCTAACACAACTGGACAAATCCACAAAACCCAACATTGC
The DNA here is from genome assembly GCA_029844215.1 of Przewalskia tangutica. Classification (NCBI taxonomy): domain Eukaryota; kingdom Viridiplantae; phylum Streptophyta; class Magnoliopsida; order Solanales; family Solanaceae; genus Przewalskia; species Przewalskia tangutica. The sequence goes on along the minus strand of CM056730.1, from coordinate 122,668,781 downwards.
CTCTTATATACAAATAGCGGACATAATGTAAAAAACAGACCCTAAACGTGAAGTTTTCAGATTTAAATGAAGAGCAAATCAGTTTATGATAGACCCCTAGTCAGTGTATGTTCACAGTAAACGAAGGAGGAAAAATAGACAGGCGAGCATTTTATCCAAATGATATGCAAGTATGCAGCAGTCTAATTGCATATAACCTATTAATTTTGGTTTCATTTTTATCAAAAACTACTGAGTTAGCACATAGGACTTGGGCAGAGAAAATTGAATTCCTCTATATTTAGACAAGACGGGACAAGTATATAGACAAATCGGACAACACCGATTAACTTCTAATATCACCTTCGACACGCAGCATCAAATATACTCAGCTACAAATTTACTATGTTTAATCATACTACACTCAGTTGTCCTGGGAAAAGAAAGAAGACCTACTAATATATTTTAGGCTGGAGATGAGGCAATCCAAACAGTACAAAACAGATGGTTTAATTAAACAAGTATTTCATCCTAACAAGGAATTCTGCAAATGTGCACGCATTACAGGATAAGTCTCAAGACAAGTACAATAAGTAACTGGGCCACAATTTAACAGGGATATGCTGATTCCATAGATGCCAAAATACTACTGCAAATACCATTTTGGAAGAACAACAACTTCAGCAGACAAGGTTGCGACTTAATACCCGGCATTTTTAACCTCATGTTATTCGTATTACATTAACATTGCATCAGAATAACCTATTCATAATAGCAATTAACTGGACATTAGAACAATATCATTCGTCACAGGGTATTTCCCAATAATAAATATCTGCCAACATTCACACGACCAAACAAACACATATTTATCACTAAATCAGAACTTCACTACTTAGCGAAATAACCTTACATTTATCTGATCCAAACAGAACTAAACATACTTAATCAAATAAACAGACAAAGAAGCATATAATACAAGCTTCATGACTAAGCATCTTAACCTGAAAGGTTCAAATAGCCAAATATAACCATCAACAAATTTCGAATGGTTTAACATGTATAAACTAAATTGAACCAGTGTATTTAACCAACATATAATCATCACACATATCACGACATACAAATCGAATGAGAAAATATGAAAGGAGGCGAGTTTACCTTCTCCGGACAGCGACCCGAGGCAGCGTATCAAGTCGTTGAAGCCACTCGGAGATTTTTTATGCTATCTTTATTGAAAGCGCGATTTGTGGTCGATTCTAGGCTATTTTTGAAAGAAAGGTTTCGGCTAAAGGATGCTAACCGGTTCCCTCAGGTTTCCCCTATGTTTTATGACAGTTGAGTCGATTTTTGCTCGTGTCAGGGTTTCAGAAAGGTGCTGGGTTTCCCCCCCGATTGCCTCTAAAGATTGATTATTGCTATTTTGACTGCTCTCCCAACTGAGCTCTGACTCCCCTCGTTCTGCCTTTGCATGTTCTTTATATGGCCATGATTTGGGTTCCCCATTAGGTAAACTTTGATACGATTTTGGACTGATATGCCTATGATTTTGGTGCTAATTTTGGTAGTTTTGGTATTGATTCGATCGCGATTTAGGGATTATATTATGGTAAGTTGGAAACATTTGGGTATCATTTTGGGTTTGGATTCCTGGAGCTGATTTCGGGTTTAGGTAAACTTTCGATTGTAGTTAGGTTGTAAATGGTAAGTAGATCAAGGGATTCTTAGTCGTGATTTTGGGGTTTATTATGGTAAGTGAATGTTGGGGAAGAGGTGCGGCTAGGGAGATGAGAGTTTTTTTAGGTTTAGGTTATCTAAGTGCTGGATGAAAGGAAAGGGACGAGGGGATGAAGTAAAGGGATGTGGGCTGCGGGTGTTATGGGCTGAAGAGGGTAATCGGGCTGCGGGTGGGCTGATATTAATATTGGGTAGATATTGGGCTGGTTTGAATTAGGTATTAGTTTGTATTATCAATATAATTTAGGTGTATTATTTAATTAGTGGTAGATTAACTTATTTAAATTGTGATTAGATTATTTAGGTGCTTATTAGTATGAGTTTTAAAATTATTACCATAATAAATGCGAGTGTGCTATTTAATTAGTGTTTAATGTTTATAATGCGATGTCGTTATTAAAACTTATTAAATAAAAATTGAGTTATTTGAATGCTACATGCATATAGGACTTCTTAATTCTTTTATGAATGTTATTATTAAAACGCGTGTGTTAGATTATTATTTTATGTATTTATTATTTATTATTAAGAATTATGACAGGGCTTAAAATTAATAATTATGGGCGCGAGACTCTAAGTGCGTAATTTTATACGTAAGACGCGGTGCCATTATTAAATTGTTTATTTATGTCTGTATTAATGTTTTATTGCTGCATTTTATTATAAAAATCATAAAAAATTATTTTGCAAAAAATTAGTGTAATTTTATAGCTACTGTCTGGACGGGAGGGTCAAAATTGGGTGTCAACATACCCCTGACGGAGATTTGAATTTTCCGGCGTACTCCGATCGAATTGACGGCAGTGGCTCACACCTTTGTGACCACCATCATATCTCTGTCATTTCCATACCCACGCCGCAGTTTGATTCAACCCCTACATCAACTTAGCACAAATCGAAGTTCATAAACCCTAGCCGCCGCCGATCGATTTTCCGGCCACCTGGGCTACAATCGACAGTCGGCAGGGTTACCAATAGACTCACAATTACCGCGCCGACGTGCTGCACCCATCCACCACCTTCAGTTCTTACCCATTTTTTCGACCGACCAAATCGGAAAACCCGACTGGTTTTTTGCATTTTTCGGTCATTTAAGGTATTAACGACGTCATTGGGTGGTACCATTGTGTTCGTCTCGTCATTCTCTTCAATCTACACCCACCCCCGAAGTTCAACTGTTACTTTTTCGATGAACCATCAATTTCCGTCCAGTTGTCGACGTCATTATGTGTCGTCGACGTATCTGCCACGTGACAGATCCGTTAAAAATTGGTAAATTTAAAATGTTTGGATTAACGGAGGGAATATTTGACCCCAAACGTTAACGGAAGACAAATACAAACCTTTTCGTAAACGTTGAGTGCAAATATGATCCTTTTCCCTTTTTTGAAAAATGAAACTGGATGTGTTTATATCAGGAGCTAGCTCTAGGAATTTTAGAATTGGGCTTCCAACCCTATTACTTATGATTATGTCAAAGCCCAATACTGAAAATCAATTCTCTTTACCAAGTTGGGAGACTAATTCTAATTCTACTAGCATATAAAGTTTTATCGAGAAAATCATTTTTGATTATTCACAAATGTAACTATTTAATTATTATAAAAAGTAGTTATAGCTCTAAAATTCTTTCACTTAATAATTACACACTGTTATAAAATATATATTAATGTTTAGTCAATTTTAGATTTGTGGCTGAAATTGAAAGTCCCTTCATACATAATCTCAAGTTAGGGACGGCCAACTTAAGTATTTCAAATCCGAATATCTGAAGTTCATTATTTGAGTCTCAAGTTATATACAAGTTTGTGTTTTAATTTATTATTTATGTCCCCTCATAGTTTATGCTTTCCCGGAATACATGCAAAATATAAAAATGTTAGTTTTAGGGATTGTCGAAAGTGAGCAAGCAAAATGAGTTGGAGAAAGAAATATGAAACCTAGAGCCCGTTTGGATTGGCTTATAAGTTGGTGAGTCCGTTTGGATCGGCTTATAAGTTGGTTTGACCAACTAACTTATAAGCTTTTTTTTAAACTTATTTGACTGTTTGACTTTCTGGCTTAAAGTGCTGACTTTAAGCCAGAAAGTGTTTAAAGTTAGTCATTTTTTAAAAGTTAGGAATTCTAACTTTTTTTTGGGGGGCTTATAAGCCATTTCTGTTGACTTTTAAGATTACTTTTGTATCCCTTATATTTTATTAAAATTTTCATACTACCCTCTCACCAATAAATACTTTTATCCAAACACTCAACTGCTTATTTTTAAAAATAACTTTCAGCACTTAAAATGTCTAAAAACACTTTATCCATAAAAGTCACTTTTTTAAGCCCATCCAAATGGGCCCTAACTAGTTCTAGGAATTACTCAAATGATTAGTATTAGAATGGCACTTAAATATAAGAAAATTGTTTTTTTTTTTTTTTTTGTTAAGAAAAACATGGGCTTTTAGTTCATTGGACCCACTCCACTCCACCCCCACCCCACCCCAAAAAAAAAGAGTTTAAGATTATTTTTTTAATCAAATGGAGCCAAGGACATAGTAAGTGTAGACCATTTGAGGAAACATTTTCATAATATCACATATTATCACTTTCATCATTCTTTTATTATAAAAAATATAAAAAAGTTTATTTTTCTCGATTTTCTCTCACTCATGAACTCTTCATCCCAAAGGCAACTTAATTATTAATCCAAATATCACTCAAACTTGCTGTGGCACAAGTAATCCGTCATTCTTAGTTAGAATATCAGGTTTCACTTCGGCAAATAAAGGCGTCTTTGGTAGAAAGTACTTTAACTTTTCTAATGAAATTTTCAAACATAAATTTGTTAGAAATTTACTAATGTGAAATTAAATTTAACCTATTATTTATGATTCAAACATTGTTTCCACACATGTACACACGTAGTGCCAAATATCGTAAATTTCATTAGTGAAAGAGATATTGATACGTAAGTGAAACATTTGAGACAAAGAATGATAGACGGTTATTGACTAAATGACGATGTTTCTACATTCGTAAATGAAGGAAGAAATGTACGAAGTGTAAAGATGAGACGAGTCAGACATCGCCACAGAGCCGCGAAGCGCGAGCGGCGCAGCGCGTACATGTGCGACAAAGGGCAGGTCGGTGAGAAGTTTCGACTTTTGAAATTTGGTTTTGGAGCATTGATCCTCCATTATTTGAATTTAATCATTATTTGACTGAATTATAACAACTCAATAAGTGTCATTATATGGCCATTGAAAGTCATTACTTGGCTAGATGAGAGGTCATCTTTCTTACACTATAAATTGAGGCACTTGGCTCAATTGGAGATACACAACACTCATACTTACATTCAGATTTTCTGAAACTCTTACTCTCTATGCATTCTTTCAAACACTCAAGTTTCTTCTTGAGAAACACTTGAGTTTCTTTTGCTCATTTATTAGTTGTTGTTTTATCTTGGGAGACAGTTGTCCATTATCGTAAAAGGATATATACGGAAAAATAATGTCTTAAGGACGGAGTAAATATCACTCGACTCAGCAGCGCAATTGTAACACTACCACATTTAGTGTCTCTTGATTTCAGGCTATCAAGATCAAGTAGTTTGATTCAACTGGAACGAAGACTCAAGACGGACTCAGGACCCATTCAAGAACGAAGTTCAAGAACTCACAAGTTTACTGTAGCCACAACTCTTGTTGGCTACAAGATTGTTAACTGTTGTAATCATTATAGTTTATCATTTCGAAACACTAGTAATAGTTATTTACTATTCTCGTACATCCATTATTTTCTCACAAAATTCATAAATTAATCAGACTCCAAAACATATATAAGATATCATGTGCAAAACAAAAATAAATTATTAATCTGATATATGATCAGGGGCGAAACAAGGATTCCGGACTAGGGGGAGCCTATTAATATTTAAGGGAGAGCCCAGGCTAGGGAGAACCTATTTTGATCTAGTTGTCCACACTTTAAAAGAAGAAGTGTAAAGAATTGAGGACTCTATTGTAATATCATGAATATTACTAGTAGTATACTAGGAAAAACTTTAATTTGAGGTCCAGTTGTCCACACTTTAAAAGAAAAAGTGTAAAGAATTGAGAACTCTATTGTAATATCATGGATATTACTAATAGTATATACTAGGAAAAATTTAAATTTAAGGGGGAGCCCGAGCCCCCTGATTACATGTTGGTGTCGCCCATGTATATGATGATAACTATATGCAAAGGAATGAAGGATAATGAAACACACATGAAAAATGACGAGAATTCATTTGCATATATATATATATATATATATATATATATATATATATATATATGTTTTATAACACTACTAAACTGGAGTTGATATTAAGGCTAAAAATTGCTCGTATTTCTTAAATTGAGTAATTCTCAAAAGATAATCCTGACTTTAAGACACTTAAAAGGAAAATGAAATAAGAATAACAATTATCGGAAAGAGTTTTCTATATATTGAAATTTAACTTCGGTACTTTGGAGGAGATCGTAATTCGTATGTTTAAGAGTATAGTTTCTAATATTTTGTACCAATTATAAAATTGATTAACTTCAATAATGAGAAGATGAATAATTGACATGCTTGTAAACTATTCTCAAAAAATTAAAATGACATAGTATTAACTGTAATTATGAAACACTTAATACATAATCAACTACTTAAACTTCTCCGGATTTTTCATTTAGACTCGAACAAGCATTGTTCCAATTGAACACCTTAACTCCTCACAAAGTGTTCCAACTAGACATTTTATGCTCAAATTTTAAAAAAACTTCTGCATGTGTTTTCATTGGTCTACTAGATAGTTAAATTAATTACATAAAATATGTCATATCTTTCATTTATACACATTAATTGTCTAATATTTTACGGTTCAATGATCTTCATGATTAGTGAAGCCATTGTCAAATGGGAACAGGGTTAAAATAGAATGAACTTGTTGCCTTATTGGTCCATCGATAATTATAGCATATATGGTTATCACTACCAAAGACAACAATCCCTACATTCTCATTCTCAAGATTCAAGGCTATTCCTTTCACACCGCTGACAAATTCCACGTCTTTCGAACATCGAATCTCGAGTACAAGTCAAAGAGAAAGACTGCCATCTCATGCATACCATCGCATTGATAGAGTAAGGTAAGGAAAGGACACGAAAGGTGGCATGGGACATCTGTCAGCGGCGGGAGTCTTACATCCGAGCGAGAGGTCAGATCAGTCCCATTCTTTTCCTCCTTAGTAGCTAACTGGGAGTTCATCTTGCTTCTCTAGCTCTACCAATCGCCAAGAGAAGGGCAGACCATCAAAAAAGGAAACAAAGGCAAAGGGGAAGAGAAATAATATATTACAAAAAAATCAGCAACACTCAAAATCTACCTCTTTAGATGAAGGATCGGTTTCAACTTTCAACTTTTGATGATGCATACTTTAATCATTTTTTGTTTTAATCCCCACCCCAAACCACATTTAAGTGATATTAACATCTAAAGGCTATGATTAATTAACAAACTAGGGAAAGGAAAACAAGAAATCAACATTCCTAAAATTTTCCCTACTCATGCTTAGATTATGTTTTTTTTCTTTTCTAAAAAGGAATGAAATTAAATAATTTCCGTGGACTCACATATCCATTATATGAGAATAGAAAAACATATAAAAGTTTCCTTTGCTTCTTACTTTCCTCTCAAACCAAACGTAACAAGGATTATTTAATTATAATTAAATGATAAGAGTTTATATATATATATATATATATATATATATATATTCATTTTGATTTGTTAATTAATCTTAAAAACAAATTGATTGATTTGGTATAAATATAATGTATATGTAAAGAGTGAATCTTGGACCTAACTCAACCCCAAAAGCTAGCTTGTAGAGTGAGTATTGTTCAAGTCTATATAAGGAGTCAATGTTGTCATTTCATATCTGATGTGGACTCTTAACACTCCACCGCACTCCTAGACCTTGTTAACTGAAGCGTGAATAATATAATTTGAGAACCAACATCGGTGAACAAAAAATTGGAATGTGTCTGTCTCTGATGCATGTAAATAATGGATCTTGGGTCTAGTCAGCTCCAAAAGCTAGCTTGTAGGGTGGAGATTGTTCAAATCTATATAAATAGTCAATATTATCATTCCATATCCGAGGTAGGATGCTTAACATTATACATATTTTTCCTTTGCTTGTATCCAAACAAAGGTATTTGCTTCTATTAAGCTTTATACTCTACACTTCAGAAACAACCAGTCAGAGAACTGCCCTCCACTTATTTTTTTCGTTGTCTATTGAATTGTCATTTCCAAGTCCTTTTCTATGTACATTTTGTAAGTAATGAGTTAGAATGAACATAGGTTTGATCAAAGGAATTTGAAGAAGACATGGGAAATTCTTAGTTGGTGTGGTAGGTGGCGGAGACAATTTTATTAAAGAAATTTGTCATCCATTATATGTATGTAAACAAATTTGATCTCTTATTCACAAGTATGATTTTCGATGAAGGGGTTCGAATGAATTATTTTCGCTCCTCTGGCTCCGCCTCTAAGTGTGATGAGAATGATGAGATACGGACATTCCCCATATGCTACGTTTCCCTCCGATTGGTTCCCAAGTTGGGTTAGTTCCAGAGTGAATTAGCCCATGAGAACATTGATTCATCCAACTTGTTCTAGTTTAAGCGAGTTAATGATCATCCTACTTATTAACTAAGCTCAATTTGACTTGTCCAACTCAATTCATCTAAAAATAGGCTTGATTCAGACTAACTATGTATTTTAAATTGACCCACAAAAAATCTTATTAAAATGTTTTTAGAAGGACTTTTTTGTATGTCATAAATAGTCATAAAGAAAGGTGTTAATTAGATAATTCAACAAATTATATGTAAACAACCAAAAATTAAAATTTGATAAAAGTTGCGCAAATTGTGTTAATACGAATCATTATTTGGTCCATCTTAAAAAGCCCACCCAGCTCCATTAACAATTGGACAAGTAAATAGTCCGGTCACATTCAGTCTAACTCGGCCATGACACCCTAGGTGAGATGATCGGTTTTTTTATATTTTAAATCAAAAAGTATATATCAAGTTCGAAATTTCTAGATTTAAAGCGTTTTGACTATTCTAATTAGTGAATTTAGTGTATGTGAATTTATATTAGTCAGATCAATATGTCTGAGGTATTAGTCAAATTTGTGGCCTTAGGGTAACAAGTTCGATTCTCGGCGGATACGTTCTCCGGGACATATGCCTCGTATTAAAGTTTGGTAGCTTAACCGCGCGGGTATGTTGCAGTGTGGGTTTGATTCCCTCCAGCCAAGTCCTGTTAGGAGGTCAGACCTTGTAGCATTGATCCGTTGGTAGCGATTAGACACTGAATGCGGGGTGCACATCCCGCTATTTACCCGGCGGTGGCGGTTAAGGACGGGTTCCATCGCCTCCAGGAGCCTAGTACCAGTACTTGTGCAGGTACTAGCGATATGGGGATACTAAAGCCACCCGAGACCTGGATTATAAAAAAAATATGTTTGAGGTAGAAAAAATGTGTTGTACAGTGTGGGGGGTAGCTAGGGTTAATGGTGGTGTCCAATCTCAAGTGGGTGTGGGTGGAGGTGAGGGTTTGGGTGGTAGGGAACAAAGGCAAAAAGAAATGGGACCACATATATACATTCAAGAAATCTCAGTAAGTGTAGATTCTGAAAACTTATTACATAGTATAAAGAGCCAAGTAAACCAAAATCCAAGAAAATTTTCTTTCAAGTCGCCGTCGGCCTCCACCCCTTCTCCATCGCGGCGCCGCCCAAATTTCTAGGTTTTCTTCTTCATTCATTTCTCCTCTAAATGACTATTCCTGATTCTTCCACACCTTCTTACGCTTTTACCTCCACAAATTCCACTACCACGTTGTCATCCTCTTTTCATCCCGCCCTAACTGTTACCAATATTAAGAATTATATTCCCATCATTCTTGATCAAGAAAACAGTGAGTATTCTCCTTGGGTTGAACTATTTCGTAATCAACTTGATGTGAAGAATGCATTCTTACATGCGAATCTGAGAGAGACAGTCTACATGCATCAATCGTCAGGGTTCACCCATCCAGCAGTTCCTCACTATGTGTGTCGTCTCCGTAAGTCACTATATGACCTGAAACAGGCCCCCCGTGCGTGGTATGATTGTTTTGCCAGGTATATCTTGCATATTGGTTTGTATGCAGTAAGAGTGATACATCACTCTTTATTTTTCATTGAGGTAGTAGCACTGCTTACTTATTACTTTACATGGATGATATTGTTCTTACTGCCTCATCCGACGGGTTGAAAAATGAGATTATTGTCTTGCTTAAGTCTGAATTTGCAATTACAATTTAGGAAGTGAGTTATTTTTGGGAATATCGGTGACCAGTGTCCACAACCACATGTTCTTGTGTCAGCGTAAGTATGCAGAGGAGATCGTGTACAGGGCTAAGATGACGAATTTCAAAGTTTCACCTACTCCAGTTAATTAAAAATCGAAGCTCAGTGTTATGGATGATGCTCCAGTTTCCGATCCTACTCTGTATAGGAGCCTTGCAGGTGCACTTCAGTAACTCACATTTACAAGGCCAGACATTGCTTATGTTGTTCAGCAGGTATGCCTATTCATGCATGCCGCCAGAGAGTCTCATTTCACTGCTCTTAAGCGTATCATCTGATACATTAAGGGCACACGTGATTATGATTTGCACTTACACCCTTCTGCACCAAACATGTTGCTCTCTTATACGGATGCAGATTGGGCAGGGTGTCCGGACACGCGACGCTCCATCTTCAGCTTTTGTGTATTTTTAGGGGATAATCTGATTTTTTAGTCTACCAAGCGACATGCTACCCTATCTCGTTCCAGTGCCAAGGCTGAGTATAGAGGCGTTGCAAATGTGGTAGCTGAGATTTGTTGGCTCAGAAATTTACTGTTAGAACTTCAGTGTCCTTTGCGTCAGACATCTATTGTGTACTGTGATAACATCTATGCCATCTATCTTTCTCATAATCTGATTCAACATCAGCGAACCAAACACGTTGAGATAGATCACACTTCGTTCGTGAGAAGATTGCGCTAGGCCATGTCAGAGTGTTACATGTTCCATCATCCTATCAGTATGATGACATATTTACCAAAGGACTTCCCATAAAGTTATTTCTTGACTTTAGATCCAGTCTCAGCGTCCGACCTCCTCCCGCTCTGACTGAGAGGATGTGTAAACGTGTATATAATCAATTAGTCATCCCTACCCCATAATTAGAATATATTTCATATATTGTGTAAATATAATTATGGTAAGACTAGAATTCATCTAGTGATTAAGTTTAGGAATCCTACTGTATAAGAGATGAATATTGTACACTATATATATTTTGATATTAATGAGAAGACTCCTAAGAAAGATTAATATCATCTCACATCTCATCCAAACACATCAAAAAATAAAAAATTACTTAAAAATAAAAAAATCAATTAAAATAGGGGACCGCTAAAAATACCGGGGTATTTGCAGTCACATCACTGCAAATACCCCCCAAACAGTGATGTGACAAATTTAAAAAAAAAAATTAAAAAAAAAAAAACGGCGTAAATAAAAAAAACAAAAAAAAAAAAAACCGCGTAAATAAAAAAATAAACAAAAACATCGTCCCATCATCACTGCCCCTGCCCCTGCCCCCCTACGCCCTGCCCTGCAAGCAGAATCGTCCCATCATCCCTTTCCCTTTCCCTTTTTTTTTTCCCTTTTTGTTTTTTTTTTTTTTTCTGATTTCGTTTTTTTTAAAATTATATTATCTAAGATAATATTAATTTAGTATATTAAATAATAAGACGGAAAAAACAATAACTATTATAATCAATGATAATTAGTAATATAAAAAATCTCTTAAATATTGGAAACCATTTTTTATCACTTTCTCACTTACTCTTTTTTTTTATTAAATTAAAAAATAACAAAATAAAATAAAATTGCACTAAACTTATTGTATTCAATAAAAAATATATATTTACATTTCAACGTATCAAAAAAAATACAAATATACATCACGAGTCACTAACTAAATTTATTTGACCGTAATTTCCTACATTTGCGTTAATAGCTTCTAAAATTTTAAAATGAAGCATCTTCTGTATATAAGATATTTCCCAAGCATAAGCATTTGGAAACCGGTATTCTTTCCATTGAGGATGAGTGTCGCACCCGATTTCGACCGCGACTTTCTAAAAGCGAACCCTGCTTAATAAAATGTTAGGAAATAAATAGAATGTTTAAGGGAGTCGCCACCTAATTAATTGGGTGAATTAGGACACTTAAATGTTTAACTAGTTTAAAGTAAACATTAACTCCATTTAATGGTCTGCTAAACTTAATGAGATTCTGGGTAAGGGTTCTTTATTATCCTAAAGGGAAGGGGTTAGACACCCTAAAGGATCCGCTAACTTGCGGTTGTCCGTTCAAACCTAGGGTTTATTATTTATGCTAACAATGCGTGTTTTGAAAAGTATTTAAGTAAAAATATAGGAAGTATTTTGCTAGTATAAAAATGTGAGATTTATTTTTAAATATATAAAGCTAGTTCTAGCTAAAAGATGATTTATGCATTTTATGACGTATTAGATAAGATACATGTATTGTAATAATGCAAAAATCTTATTATGACGAAATGTATACTTGTAAAATAAGATGTGAAATATCTATTATGCAAAGGCTAACAAAATAATTTTTAATTATGAATGTTAGTAAGAGTTTATGAAGAAATTAATTTATTATGCTAGGGATTTAATAGAGTGATACTTTAACTACGTGGATATTTAATGTCATTTAGTATGAATGCTAAAAGTGCAAAAAGATATTAAAATGTTAAAAGGAATATTAAAAGGTGCTAGAATATTAAAAGTGTTAAAAGGTGCTAAATGCTAAAAGGTTGCTAGGGAGTGCTAAAAAAGTGCTAAGGGTGTTCATGCAAAAGGTTATTTACGGACTAGTTATGTATACTGCTAGCTAAATTAATCTTGCTTAACTTGTGTTGACACCCAATTTTGACCCTCCCGTCCAGCCATTAACCATAAAATTACACTAATTTTTGTAAAATAATTTTTTAGGATTTTTTATAATAAAATACAACAATAAAACATTAAATACAGGCATAAATAATTAATTTAATAATGGCATCGCGTCTTACGTAGAGTCTTAAGCATTTAGAGTCCCGCGCCTGCATTTATTAACTTTAAGCTTTGTCGTAATTTTTAAATAATTAATAAATGCCTAAAATAAATAATTTAGCGATAACGTCGTGTCAGGTAGCATAGCCGCATTTATTAGTAATCATTTGTAATTTAAAATCAATTTTAATCTAATATATGCATTTAATAGCGTCGCATTTATAAGGCTTTAAACAATTCTTAAATATCGTACTTGCATTCGGCATTTAAATAATTTAATCTAAGCTCATTTTAATTTTAATTTAACTTCACAATAATGCATAACAATAAGATTTTAAATAATAGCGTCGCATTCTAAAGTATTGAGCATTAATTAAATAGCACACCCGCATTTATTATTTATAATAATTTAAATTCAAACTTAGACTAATAAAACACCTAAATAATTTAATCACAATTTATTAGTTTATTTAGCACTAATTAATTGATACACTTGCCTAGAATTAATTAGCTAATTAAACTAACTAGCCTAAAACTAATACTAATAATACACTTAATATCTACCCAGCCCAAAACCCGTCGCCCAGCCCAAAACCCGCGACCCATAGCCCAAACCCGCAGCCCACTTACCTTATATCACCCAAACCCCTTTCACTTCGTCTTCCAAACAAAACGCAGCCCTCAAAACAAAGCCAGCAACCCTAGAAACCTAAGGCAACCGCCGCCAGCACCCACGCCCCCAGCCCCCGCGATTCTCGCCGGAAATACCGCACCCCACCTTCCTTTCCCTTCACCTGCACACACGTCTTCAGTGATTTCCTACCATATCCATCACTGAAATCCCGCTTCGAAATCGAGTACGAACCTAACCAAATCCCTTCAAACCTAAATCACGATCGAATCAGCACCAAATCTCGTCCCAATCCGCCTTTATTTACTTACCATTATTAGGGAACCCAAACGGGGGCTATATAAGAACATGCAAAGGCATCAGAAAGGGGGGGTGAACATAGCATCGATACAGAGCTCAGTCATCAGTCGAATGCAGAGCACAGTAGAGTACAAGACGAGGGAGGCGATCCAATTTTTTAGACAAGAGAGCGCAGAGGCATCGGTCGAACATGTAGATACCCGTTAAGAGGTAAACAGGGAGAAGCGGTCATAGCATCGATCGTCCGAGTTCAAGAGGAGGTAGCAAGAACACCGATTCAAAACCCCTTCTTCTTAGTTGCGTGTTTACGCACATCGAGTATTCTCAATAGCAAGCCTTACCCTTTCAATCGCATCGCAATAACCCGTCGGGTGGACCGACGACTTAATACGCCGCTCGGTTCGCCACGAGAAGGTAAACTAGAACTCTTCTCGCTTTGTTCTACTTTACGAGTTTTATGTGTCTTATCGGTGATTTAGTTCAAGATTTATATTGTCATATTCTTAAATGTGATGTTTGGTTAATCTGGTAATTGATTCAGTTTACAAAATTGTTGTTAGATCTAATACCATATGCTAAACAGTTGTCAAAGTTATGACAGGACCTTCTAATGACTTAAAAAGGGGAATGTGGGCTCTGTATAAGTTTGTTGCAGTCTGGTGGTTCACTTAATGATGTGTGGTTTATTTTCCCTTAATGTGTATATCATCTGGGTCAACTCGAATCTGTTAAACAAATGAGTAAGGTGATTAAAAGTTTGTTTTGTTTGTCTAGTGTATATGCTAACTTCTAAAATCATGTCAGTATGTATATGTTGTCTAAAACGATATGCTAGCATGATCATGTCGTTCTGAATGTGCATTGATAGCCAATTCATAAACCCCATCATGTAGGTAGCGCTAGTCCATTCATGCGCATTCTCTCCTCTATATGAATTAACTCGACCTAATTTACAAATATATATGTCAGCCTTTATATGTAAATATTTAAGTTTCCCCTCGACGACTGCTTTTTGACATCTCATTCTAAGCGGTATGATCCAAGTGACGATAGGTATAGGTCCCTGCCCAATGCATTTAAAGTCTAGAGTTATGGCATGTCAAATTGTATCCACGTTCGCATTCAGCTTTAGTTTGTAGCCATGTTTCACATAATTAAAATGTTAAGGGTATAATGTGACCTTAGAATGAACTATTTTACTTATTCCCTCTGTAATGTAAGAAGGACATAGGTTATTTCTTTGCTTTAAAGACATGTTGCATCGCCATTCTCTTCTCCTCTTCCAGACATCTTTATTCCACGCATTTCATTTGTTAGCATGTTCTTTTGTCCATTTCTGCTCATAATATGAAATGAAATCCATGTACGTGTGTCCCCTAGTTTGTCACTATATGGGTGATCCATATCAAGTAGTTCATAGTCTCTCTTCTATGTCCAGAATGCATATTAATTATGGGATGGGGTATTTTCTGAGTCTATAGATGGCTTTCTCGAGCTTTGTCAAAACTGTGAACCCGCTGATCTTCTTTTGAACCTGCTTGGCTTTTCTTACTCTTATGTTCATACCTTAAAGACTCTACTCTAATGAAACTGGTGGTGGGCTGCTTCGAGCCCATGTGTTTTGATTTGACGAATCAAGTTGTTCTGTGTGTATTTCTATTTTTGTGTGGATGTTATTCCGGAATAGTTACTAATCCTTATCTTTTCTTATTTTTACATGAAACGCAATGCCTTGGAGCAAAGGGAAGAGTCTCAATACGGGACTCGTCGCAACCAATTTAACACCCGCAACTATGTGCATTTCCACTCCGCATCAGAGATTCCAAAGCTATAGGCGGAATTACATCGCCTTTCTTCGAGTCGCCATTGTTAATTCATATCCTCTCCCTATTCATTGATTGTAATTAATTGTCTAAACGCTATACTAATTAATTAGCATTTATAATAGTTAAACCCTGAATCAATAGCTAGAAATCAGTTTGATTTACGTACTTTAGGCTTGCCTCACCTTGTTTAATAGTTATAATAAATCATTTAGCATCCTACACTTGCATAATAAGCTGAAATATTATTTACCTAGATATCCTTAAAACCGTGGTATAATTTCCTATTAATACAGAATAAGAAATACTGCTTTTGCATAATAGACACGTCCTCCCTCTTATCACAAAATATTACATCCTCATGCTAAGCAATATATACCCCTTAGGTAAAGGAATACTGGCATACATTTTACTTCTATTATATTCCTAACTAAGATAGTATTTAGGCATCCTAACTGCACAGTTTTAAAAACTAACGCCTCACTTCTTTAATTGCGCAGATAAATCTATGGCCCATAAAGCACCTTCCTAGCATTCTTTAGCATTTCTAGCCCTCTTAACATTCCGTAATCATCCTTTAATATTTAGCACCCCTTTACTTTTAAAATCAATCTTTTAGCACATTTTAGCAACCTTTAGTTTTAAGCACTTTAAACATTTAGCATTTGACTCTTTTATTTATTTATAACACCCTTGCCCTTTTTAGACTTAAGCACCTTTAAACATTTTAACATTTTTTAACATTTTATAAAGCGGGAAGATCTTTTGCTTTGCATTTTTTAAAACATAATAATTACCCTAGGTTTGGCAGGACAACCGCAAGTTAGCGGGTCTTAGAGGGTGCCTAACCCCTTCCCTCTAGATTAATAAAGAACCCTTACCCAGAATCTCATTAAGTTTAGCAGACCATTAAAATGGAGTTAATGTTTCACTTCAAACTAGTTAAACATTTAGGTGTCCTAATTCACCCAAATTAATTAGGTGGCGACTCCGCGAACCCTTAGCATTCTAGCAACCCCTTTAACCTTTTAACCTTTGTTAGCATTTTATTATTTTATTATCTAACCTTTTAATTTGAGCAGCAGGAGTTTATAAAAAAAATGCCGCGGCCGAAAAAGGGCGCGACAACTTGCGGGTATTAAAGTCTGGTAGCTTAACCGCGCGGGTATGTTGCAATGTGGGTTTGATTCCCTCCAGCCAAGTCCTGTTAGGGGGTCAGACCTTGTAGCATTGATCCGTTGGTAGCGATTAGACACTGAATGCGGGGTGCACATCCCGCTATTTACCCGGCGGTGGCGGTTAAGGACGGGTTCCATCGCCTCCAGGAGCCTAGTACAAGATTTGTGCAGTCTTAGCGATATGGGATACTTAAAGCCCACCGGCACGGATTATAAAAAAAATATGTTTGAGGTAGAAAAAATGTGTTGTACAGTGTGGGGGTAGCTAGGGTTAATGGTGGTGTCCAATCTCAAGTGGGTGTGGGTGGAGGTGAGGGTTTGGGTGGTAGGGAACAAAGGCAAAAAGAAATGGGACCACATATATACATTCAAGAAATCTCAGTAAGTGTAGATTCTGAAAACTCACCTGGACTAACAACATGTGCAAGTATTGATAGGGACTGATGAATACCAAGTAATTTAAACCAATGACAAACTAACAGGTGTTTGGACCCTACAAAACAATTATTGTACTTTGTGGAAAAGAACAGTATCTTACCATCATAGGTTTACTAGATTCAATTATCTTTTGGCATTTACATCAGTTTTATAATGAAAATGATAGGTTTAAAGCACTAGATCTTCTTTTGGAGTTTTCTTTAATTTCTTTTCGTTTTGTGGGGGTGGTGGACCATTTAGGTGGTGTTTGACCAAACTTCTAAAAGTGTTTATGTTTTTCAAAAATATTTCTTTGGCCAAACACTCTATTTCCAGAAGTAGAATTTTTTTTCAGAAGCTAAAAAGTGTTTCTAAATGGGAAGAGAATCAGAAACACCAATTTGGTGCTTCTGGAGAACCCTTTTTGCTCATTCATTGAAATTTTTTTTGGCCTCATTTACCATTTCTTTTCACAAAATTCCTTTTAATCTCATATAATATTCTCATATAAAATAGAAATTTGTGAATATGGGTAGGGTGGGGCGGGGTAGGGGTAGGGAGGGTGTAAGAAAAAAATTATTTTTTTATTATAAAAGTAACAAAATATATGAAATAGAAATTTGAGGAAGGGTAGGGCAATGGGGTGGGGGTAGGGGAGGTAAGAAAAAAAATCATTTTTTTATAAAAGTAACAAAAAATATGAAATAGAAATTTGAGGATGGGTACGACAATGGGGTGGGGTGGGGGTAGGGGTAGGGCGGGGTAAGAAAAAATTCATATTTTTTAATTTTTTTTATAAAAGTAACAAAAAATATGAAATAGAAATTGTGGATGAGTAGGGCAATGGGGTGGGGTGGGGTGGGGGTAAGATAAAAATTCACATTTTTAATATTCTTTTTTATAAAAGTAACAAAAAATATGAAATAGAACTTTGAGGATGGGGTAGGACAATGGGGTGGGGTTGGGGGTAGGGCGGGGGGGGGGGGGTAAGGGGGGAAAAAAATCATATTTTTTATAAAAGTAAAAAAAAATATGACATAGAAATTTGTGGATGGGTTCAGGGTAGATGTGGGTAGGGGTAGGTTTGGACATATTTGAGTCATTGACTATCATATTAACGTTACATTTCTTATGTACAATATAATATTATTTTTTTATTAAATGTTGCAATTAAATAATTTTAAAAAAAATTATTAAATTGTAAAGATATACTAATTTTTAGAAACATATGATAGAAAAGAATATTTTAAATAGTTTTAAATCTATTAAAAAGAATATTCTAGTAAATTTGCATAAATGTTGACCAAAGAGGAAAATGTTTCTGTTTCTCAGAAGTACTTCTATAATTATAGGTCAAATACCCTAACTGATTCTCCAAAAACAATTTATGCAGAACTACTTCTGAGAATCAGAAACACCTTTCCAGAAACTTGGCCAAACAAGCCCTTAGTAGATATGTAGAAGCATGACTCTTAACTCAATTTAGTACCTGTTTGGCCAAGCTTCTGGAGGAAACATTTCTAAGCGTAAAACAGGTACTTTCCATAAGTTGAAACACTTTTTTCAGAAGCCAAAAAGTGTTTCTAGATGGAAGAGAAGCAGAAACACCAATTTGATGTTTCTCCAGAAGTGCTTCTCGAGAAGCCCTTTTTGCTCATTAAATAAAAAAATAGACTCATTTACCCTTTTCTTTTCACAAAATTCCTTTTAATCTCATATAATATCTCCATATAAAATAGAAATTTAAGAATGGGGTAGGGCGGGGGTAAGAATTTTTTTTATTTTTATTTTTATAAAAATAACAAAAAATATGAAATAGAAATTTGAGGATGGGTAGGGCAATGAGGTGGGGTGAGAGTAGGGCGGTGTTACACCCCGTAGTTCCAGTGCATATAAGTGAGAACGTAAGCAAGGAAATAAGATTGGAAGGTTGGAATGAAAGTATATTTACATTTCTATATGGAAATTTTGGATACAAAAAATGTGATGACGAAAATTATATTAGTGGTTGAATTCTAACCTAATATGAATTTATGGACTTAGTATTGTATTATGAAGTCTTGGAATTGATAATATGGGGTCCACCGAAAATTTAACAATTTGGTGGGCACTTCGAAAAATTAGACATTTTGGCCAAGTGTTAAGATATTTTGTGAAGAGAGGTTGTGACCAATAGGGGGGTGACATGTTTCCCTCATCCACTTGTCTTGCAAAGGAAATATCTATATAGAGAGGAGTAAATAGCAAGACTTAGTCATATTACACAAAATATCTTCCTCTTCTCCAAACTTTTTCTCTTCTTCCTTAGCCTTAAGATTTCGAAATCATGACAAAAGTGAAGAACAAGAGTTGATTATTCTCCTAGATTGAGCACCTTTATCAAGTTCTAAGTCAAGTTAACTCTCTAAGATTCCTCCAAAACAGTTTTGGGCCGAGAGTGGTGTTGAAACCCTAAGCTTGTTTATGAACTTTTTGGAAGTAAAGCAAGAAGGCAAGATGGTTACAAGCTTGTAGAGGATACATGTGTGTGATTGGAACTTGAAGAAGTGGGGCTAAGACAAAACTGTGGGCCGAATCGTGTGGACTGTTTTGGGTTAAATAAGGTAAGACTTCTTCCCCCTCTTGAAGTAATTGGATATTACATGTTGTTATAGTTAAGGGATGAACATGTATTAAGTGAAATGGAGAATAAGAAATGCATGAGACTATTTTTGGGTGTTGGCCGAATCTTGGACAATTTTGCTATAATTGGATTTGTTGGTTGTTATTGTTATTATCGTCACGTGTTGCATGTTAAAATGAAGGAATATTGTTATTGATAAGTTGACATGGTTTTTATAGATGTGTTGAAATGTGAATTGAATTATAAGGAATTGTGAGAAGGGCGTTGATATTGGATGTTGGCCGAGAATTTCTATAAAACTGTTGGATATTGTTGTGCAGTTTTAGGGACTGTTTTGTGGCGTTGGAATGCTGGAAATTCAGCCACCAATATGCATGTTTAAATGTAGTAATTGCTAATGAAAGTCCTAAGAGAATAAGGGTGTGGAAAGGTGTTGAAAGGCCTCACATTTTACCCTTGTTGTTGTTGGATTGTGGACTATTTTTAGTGGTCTTTTTTACGTGAATAAGAGGTTGTTTTTACGTGAGAAATAGGTGTGTGAATCACCTTGGTTAACTGTTTGGTTGTGCCCTTAATTGGTGCTTGGTTATTGATGAAATTGGCCTTATTGAAAGGTGGAAAAATACGTATAAATAGGGGAAGTGCTGCCCAATTTTTTATAAGAAAAGAGAGTCATTACTTGGTATATGTCTTACACTAAGTATCATGGAGTTGATAGACGTATTATTGTTATTATAGGTTGAAGTACCTATTTGGGACGTATTCTACTTATCATGTTGGTTAGTCGTCAATAAGGTATGTGAACCTCTTCCTTCCTTCTTTTGGCATGTTCTACGTATGAACCATAACGGTGGTATTGTTTCAAAAGTTATTCTACTCTTAGAATTTCAGGAGTATTCATGTTATTGATTTTATGCTAAAGGCATGTCTAAATTATTTCTAAGTCCTTACCAAGTTTTATGGAAAATGTTGGTAAGAGTTTTTAGTAAGCATTGGAGTCGAGTTGACCTTGCTAAGTTACAACACTAATAAGTATTAAGCGTTGAGACTGATGTTGGTAAACGTATTAAAACAAGCCATTGCAGCGTATTAAAACAAGTCATTGCAGCGTTAAACGAAAAAATGTATCGATAATCAATTATATTGAAATGATTAGATTTCCATCTGCATAGAAACTAAGATATAACAAGTTCGTTTTACATTTTCTAGTTCACAGCTGATTGGATAAGATCATTATAATATATAGCCTACTAACGGCTCATAAAATGAATTAATTTGACAATTCAGATCGATTATCACCATGCAAATGTTTCCATAATGTTAGCCAGAAGAGCGAGACAAATTTAGATTATCGGGTTGATACAGACGACAAGCGGTGTGTGAACTATCCGTTCTTCTTTGAAAGTTGGTTATATGAAGTAAGTGTGCGGTGGACGTACATAGTTTTATTGGATCTAAATCCTAAAATAATACTTGATGTGATAAGTGTCTTGATTTTCCAAATGAGCATTTAAAATGATACTTGATGTGATAAGTGTCTTGATTTTCCAAATGATGATTTAAAATGAAAGGTATGAGAGTACCTTGGTGTTTTCTATAAAATGTATGTACGGTGAACGTACATAGTACTTTTGGGTTCAAGTCCCTAATATTACATGATATGATAGTGCCTTGATTTTTCTAAAATGAAAGTTCATTCTATTTATTCTAATAAGGGTCAAAGATGATTTAAAGTGCACATAGTTGCTCATGATAGCTATTCGTGCAAGTGTTATTATTCCATTTCAACGAGTTCCATAAGGGGCCGACAATATTTATAGGTATATGATATCCACGGACAAGATACGTGATGCGAGTATAGATACTCATGCGGGTATAAATACCCATGCGGGTTCGATTCCCATGCGAGTTCGATTTCCATGAATAATATCCACTGACAAGATCCGTGATGCGAGTATAGATACTCATAGGAGTTCGATTCCCATGCGGGATCGATTCCCATGAATAATATCCACGGACAAGATCTGTGATGCGAGTATAGATACTCGTGCAGGTATAAACCCATGCGAGTTCGATTTCCATGCGGGTTCAATTCCCATGAATAAGATATGTATAATGATTTTATGGGCAAGTGTCCCAGATTTTGACATGCGGTTATATTTTATTCCATGGACTGACCTCCGTGATGCGAGTACAGGATACTCAGGCGTGTATATATATATGTATTGTGATTCCACCAAGTCCCTCACTAAAGGGCCGAGATACGTTACATGGACAGGTATTCATGATTATGATAATTGCACCGAGTCCCTCACTAAAGGGTCGGGATACGTTATATGTAAACATATACAGTTGGCTCTCATTTTTGTAAGTACAGTTGGCTCTCATTTATATGGCACGGTAGGATCTGATATTTGATTTTCATACTTGTCCCTGACATTCCTTTTTGCAGTTATGATCTTGTTTACTGTACTTC
Organism: Przewalskia tangutica; assembly: GCA_029844215.1. Classification (NCBI taxonomy): domain Eukaryota; kingdom Viridiplantae; phylum Streptophyta; class Magnoliopsida; order Solanales; family Solanaceae; genus Przewalskia; species Przewalskia tangutica. Next base: position 122,646,400 of record CM056730.1, on the reverse strand, counting down.
CGGTTTACATACTTGGTACCTTGTTGTACTGACCCCCTTCGGGGGGCTGCGTTCATGTCTGCAGGTATAGATACTCAGTTTGTGGATCCGCGAGCTTAGGATCCTTGCTCAGCTTTTGGGATAGCTCCATTGTTCCGGGGCTTATCATTTTGGTACAGGTCTTCCATTATGACTTATGTATATTCAGGGATACGGCGGGGCCTTGTCCCGTCATAGTTACAGTGATATTCTTAGAGGTATGTAGTCATGTGTGGGTTGGACATATGTACAGTTGTAGTGGTTTGGATATTTTTATGTATAATGGTGGCCTTGTCGGCTTGTCTGTTTTTATTTTTATGAGATTATGTGTTTCTTAAGCTTTCGCTGATTTTATGTTATGTAAGGGTAGAAGGGTGTCCGGGTAGGGCACTGATGCGTCCGCTTGTCGGTCCTCGACAGTAATTTTTATATATTTTTTTATAAATTGCTTATAAAAGTAAAAAAATATATAAAATAGAAATTTGAGAATGTGGTAGGTGCACGGAGGGGAGGGGGTAAGATAAAAATTCATAATTTTAATATTTTTTTTTTTTATAAAAGTAACAAAAAATATGAAATAGAAATTTGAGGATGAGGTAGGGAAATGGGGTGGGGTGGGGAGGGGAGTTAGAAAAATTCATATTTTTATAAATTGTTTATAAACATAAAAAAATATAAAATAGAAATTTGAGGATGTGGTAGGTGCAATGGGGGGGGGGGGGGAATATAAAAATTCATATTTTTAATATTTTTTTTTTATAAAAGTAACAAAAAATATGAAATAGAAATTTGGGGATGGAGTCGGGCAATGGGGGGGAGGGGGAGTAAGACAAAAATTCATATTCTTTTATAAATTGTTTATAAAAGTAAAAAAAATATAAAATAGAAATTTGAGAACCTGGTAGGTGCACGGAGGGGGGGGGGGGGTAGGGGGGAGGGGGAGGTAAGAAAAAAAATTCATATTTTCAATCTTTTTTTATAAAAGTAACAAAAATATGAAATAGAAATTTGAGGATGGGGTAGGAAAATGGGGTGGAGTAGGGGAAGAAAAAAATTCATATTTTTTATAAAAGTAAAAAAAATATGACATAGAAATTTGAGGACGGGGTGGGGATAGGTGTGGGTAGGTTTGAACATATTTGAGTCATTCACTATAATATTGCCGTTACATTTCTTATGTATAATTTAATATTATTTTTTGATTAAATGTTGTAATTAAATAATTTTAAAAAAAATATTAAAGTGTAAAGATATACTATTTTTTAGAAACATAAGATAGAAAAGATTATTTTAAATAGTTTTAAATCTATTAAAATGAATATTCTAGTAAATTTGCATAAATGTGGGTCAAACGGGAAGTTGTTTCTGTTTCTCAGAAGTACTTCTATAATTATAGGCCAAACACCCTAACAGATTCTCTAAAAACAGTTTCTGTAGAATTACTTCTAAGAAACAAAAACATTTTTCCAGAAGTTTGGCCAAACAGATCCTTAGTCATTTCATAAAAAATATGATGAAATTTTGACTATTAAATTAATAAAATACCAAATTTCCTTCTATTTAGTAGGTGTTTTGGCCATAAAAATTAAATATTTTTACTTTACTTGAAACGTTTGAAGATGTAGTTGTGTTTGGTTATTGTTTTTGTAGTTTTTTACCCTCCCCTCGGAGGGCTCCCTTTGCTCCCTTGGTGACTCGAACTCGCAACCTTCGGGTTGAAAGTGGAGGACGCTTACCATCTAAGCAATCCCCTCTTGTTGTTTTTGCAGTTGTTTGAATGTACCGAGAGTGAAAAAAGTAATAAGGTTTTATGTGATTTCTAAATTTCAAATACAACTTCACGTTGTATTTAAAATTTTAATGACCAAATGTTGATTTCAAATAAAGTGAAAAAAAACTGAATAACTCTCGTGGCCAAACCAACCATTAATCTTTTCTTGAAGGATAAATCAACGGAAATGTAGGCAAATTTTTTGTTCTTACTACAATCAAGATGTTCAAATGACTTTCAGATTAGGGGATGTATTTACATATCTTAATTTTATATTAAGTAAGAGTGGCTTGTGCAAATAAAATATGTAAATAGCTTTTTTCGAACAAATTTAGGAGGCAAGTTATGTATTTATTTCATTCCTTTATGTTAGTAGTAAGTACACTGTACACCATTACTTTTGTACTTAGTCATGATTACACATTTACTACCACACCAGCTATTTCCGAGTATCTCATGGTCACATTTTATTTAACTATAAAAGGAGTGTTACGGTATGATTTAACTTTTTTTTTTTTTTTTGACGACGAAGGAACTCGCAGCCGCTATTCTTTCGAGTGCGTACATGATAAACTCCGGGCTGACGCAATAGCCTGCAAACCACGTCAGCCGATTAACCACACTTGACAAGCCATGTGTGACAGGCTCAACCAAAAAAGTTTATGCAGGGAATCGAACTCGTGACCTTGCGGTCCCGCGCTCTACTGCTACACCAACTTGGCCTCTTCACTCTTAATTTGAAGGAACAAGAATAATATTTCAATAAAGAATGTTTTACTTTTTTAGTAAGTTTACTTTGTATGAATATGGTTAATTGAAGTAGTGAGTTCTAAATACTCAATGAGTTACTCATTTAATCCAAAGTGTAATCGGAAGATTCCTTCCCACTTCAAATTGTCTAAATTTATTTGATATTTCTTCAGAAAAGTTGTCCAAAAGAATCATATCTTCAAATAGCAATGATTAGTATTGGAGTTAATTAAAGAATGGCCTTGCTTATATAGTTAAAACATCTTAATCAGACTTGATCAGCATCTAAATTCTTTGATAAAAACCCTGTCCCTCTGCAATCTTCTTCATTTCTCCACCCAAACGCCATAATTTGTTTTATCTCAATTGAAATTAAGAAAAATAAATAAAAAAAGGCTTATCCTTTACATGTATTTTAATAATGATATAATTAGAGGCGAATTCAGAATTTAAACTATATAAATTTGAATTCAAAATTCTATCATAACTTAAGACTCTTTATCCCGGCCAAATATAGCACGTATGTCGCCTAAGATATAAAGGGCATGATGACTTGACATCATCCTCAACTTCTTTCGCTTTATTACAAACAGTTTGTTGAAGATCTTAAACTCAACAATAGCAACGAAAACATGAAATTTGCAGGAATTAACAAGCGTGATGACATACGCATTTTCGAAGGTACCCCTCTTTTAAGAGGATTTCTCAAATATTTAAAGTAAATATGAGGAAGAAAATATCAAATTTGCAAATGAACAATACACTTGATTTTGATTCTTGAAGTGAAAACATGACAAAGAAATTGAAGAATATAATACAAGAGTGAAATCGACTTTAATTACAAAGAGAGTGAAAGAGATAAAAAAGAAAGTAGAACAATATCCCTCTTTTTTTCACTGGCTTCCTTAATTGTTTCATTCAACCACCTCTGCACATTGATTCATCCCACACCTGAAAATAAAAAAAGATCACCAGTATATATGATTAAAATCTACTATTGAATTGTTAATTCATCCCTTTTGTTCAAAGTTTTTTAATTGTTTGAATTATTGAATATTTATATAAAAGATACAAATAAAAAATAATGAAAAAGGCAATATGTAGCTAATCAATGAAAATCATAAGAAATCCAAATCCATTTTTCGAAAAGAAAATAGGCATATCTATATTGATTTATCGCGAATAAACAAACTAACCTTCCTTTTATTAAATTTTGAAAGAAGAATTACATATTATATTCACAACAAAAAAAAATAATGACCAAAGGGTTGTGGAGAGTATGCACTCCTTCATCTTTAACCAGAGGTCTCGGTTCGAATTCACTCTTATTTGATTAGAAATTAACATGAATATAAAAGGTCCGCGTATTACGTACAAGCTAAAGTTTTTTGAAAGGTTCAAAAGCCATTTGAACATATTTTTTTTTTCTCTTTTCAAAATATTATTTGATTTTAGTGAAATAATTTTTTGGTACATTCGTGAAGATAAAGTTTTCAAGTTTGAGCAGTAATCGAGATGAACACAAATTAATCCGAACATCATGTTTAAGAAAGAGTTAAGTTTTAGTATTTACCGTTACATTTCTTCACTTCGTTGAGAGGGGCTTCTCCAGAAGCCAGCACCATAAAACTTATCCAACATTTCCTTTTCCAGCTCCAAAGCATCCTTATCAGTTTCGCCGCCGCCGACCACCGCAATAGGGCTTGAAATCGGGTAAGTATGAAGCTCCATCTCATCACAGCTGCAATGTCCTTTCGCCGCCGCCGGCAAAATCCCCTTCTTCATCAACCGATTCCGGCGATTCTTCCTAAATGCCTTTCTGCATAGTCCTGCAGGAACCTGTTATGGAATCAAAGAAATTAGAGAGAAAATAATGAACAAAAACTCATCGCATTGTCATTACATCGTTTCTTGCCTTGAAAACAAAAGACTACGTCATTAAGAGAACAAAAAAGAAATTAAATATTCTGTAATTGGTAATTAATGTAACCTAAACTTAGAAAGAAAAATAAATATCTTAAATATTTCTAAACTTATAAAATAAAGTAAACATTCTAGCATTAATATAAATCAAAAAAATTAAATTTTAACAGAACCTTATAAACAGCCAGCACAAGCAAATTAACAATCCCACAAGGACAACAACAAGCCACCGCCGCACATTCCGCTGTCGTTCCACCGGCAAGCTCCGCGAATCGAGCTTTCCGAAAAACTCCGCCACCCGCACCGCCGCGTGACGACGACGAATCCTGGCTCGATAAAAGCGGTTGACGTTTGTCCAGTGAGAGTACTGATGGAGACGAACGTATGATAATTGGTCTCGTCATGCCCTAATTTTCAATTAAAGTTTTAGTAATTAAAAAATTATGAATTGAAATTCATAAGGCAAGAAGAGCCTTTCGGAGGGGAAGAATATTTTTTACCCCTCTCCGAAATGGCTGGAAATTATTTTAGATGGGAATATAAAGAGTTTATTATTTGGGAGATTAATGATTTTTTTTGGGTTTGATTGATGTAGTTTGGTTTATAAAAAAATTAGTTGGTGCTTATCTGTTTGGTAATGTTGTGATCCAACAAAATATACTAATGGTGTTTGAGGTTTGATTATAATATAGTGGAAGAGAGAAAAAGAAGGTTTGTCGTACGAGGAAATAGGAAATAAGGCTACTTTTGAAGTATATGAAGTACTTTTATTGCATTAAGTACGTCACACTGCACTGTATATTTTTATATTAGATTTTATTATATTGTAATGAACGGTTGAAAACATCCATCAAACGCTGTATTATTTTTTTGTCTAACGTAATACATCGTATCAAACGTGACCTAAAGGTAATAGAAAATTGCAACTCAATTTGTATGTATTTCGATTAATTTATTGAGTTATCTGTTATCTTTTATCAATTTAAGTGATATTTTTAATTTATCAACACTCTAAAAAATTATTTAATGATTCTTAAATACGTAAATAAAATAATTTTGAAAGAATAAAATTAATTTCTTTTTAAAATTTTAAAACATCATTTATTTTAAAATAAAATGAAAAACCTACAAAATAATTTTTTAATGAAAGTAGTATATAACTCTTCGTTAAAATTTGGATAGACGAGTAAATATCACCTAGAGTTTCAGTGGGACTGTGGGACACTTACTTTAATATTTTCTCAATTTCACACTATTAAAAAACACTATTTTCATTGAAATCTCAATATTATATAGATATTTTAATTGAATCAATGAGAAAAAAATATTACCCTCTTTCTTTTAATTTACGTGGCACTAGTTGACTGAATTTGAAATTTAAGAAATAAAAGAAAACTTTGTTATGTTATTAAATTATCTTTATTTTAGTGTTTACTTTTATTGATGCCCGGAGTACTAAGCTCCCGCTCTGCGCGGTGTTTGAAAAAAAATCGGACCACAAAAGTAAAATAGAGATGATGTCATAAAATAATTGTCTGACATTCTTCATCGGACAAACTAAAAAGGAAATACTGTCACATAAATTGTGACAGAGAAAATAGTTTTTTCACAAAAAAAGAAGAAGAAGTTTCTTAACATTTTAATGAAAACCTTTTTTTTTTACCATGCATTTTTCTAGTGAACTGATTCGGCGGAATAAAGTGAAAATATATATTTTGTAACATAAATTTTTCTACTTCTATTTCTAGTTGTGTCAATCTGAGTAACTTTGTTTAGAACTTGCAATTCTAAGTATAATACATCTCTATTAAAAAAATATTATATTATCTGAAAGATATATTTTTCATTACAACAATCTTAAAAGATGTATTACATAAATTAAAATAAAAAATATTCTTAAACAAACTACTGTAATAAAAAACTAATGACTGAAATTAAAGTTGAGAAGTACAATAACTTTTTTGGTGGAAGAGTTATTTTGTTTTTAATAGAAAAGGTGTGGTTGGGGTTAGGGGACAAGGATACGTGTGAGGAGGAAGGTACAAGAATTTGGAGATTACACAATAATAGCCCAAATAGGGGATCGTGAACTAAATTTTGGATTTTGGCTAATATTGTACTCCCTTTGTCTCAATTTAAAAAAAAATAACTTTATGAACTGATTTACGGTTATATATTTATATAAGATTTATTTTGGATCACAAATTTCAAAAATCTTTCTGTCTTTCTTAAATTGCAAGCCAACTTAAATTGACACGGAGAGAGAGTAGTATTTAGGGACCGTTTGGTACAACTTCTTAAAAAAAACTTATAGGAGTAGAACTTTTTCAAGTAGAGTTTTTATGAAAAAATTGTTAGGTGGTTTGATTGCCAATAAAAAAAGTGTTTTTGTATAAAAAATAAAAAAGTAGAAAGCCAAAATAAGTTCTACTTAAGAAGCTCAAATTTTGAGTTTCTTCCAAAAGTGTTTTTGAAATTCAAAAACACTTATCTATTTGTCAACCAAATACTCCATTTAAAAGCCAAAAATATTTTTGACTTTCCAAAAACACTTTTGGCCTTTAGAAAAGGCCAATCAAACAGACAGTGCCCCTTGCAAAAGTTTTGAGGTTAGATATATGGTAATATGAGTCTATATAACTTGGTACAATACCAAATTGAAAAAGAATTGGTGTGTTGCTATTCAATGTAAACTTTGGTATATCTTTTTTAAAAAAACTTTACATTAGAAAAATATATCAAAATATCGACATTGTATTGAAATATGTACCAACTTACCTAATAGATATATTTTAGATTACAAACATGTCATAGTTGGTATTAACACTAGAAATTAGCTCGTATTCATTAATAACAATAACAATAACAATAACAATAATATATTCAATATAATCAATATAATCACTGAGATCTGAGGAAGATGATGTATACGCATAGCTTATTCCTACATTGTTAAGGTAGAGAAATTGATTCTGAAAGAGAGTTCGGAACTTAAATGACCAAAAAAGAAAGAGAATCAACCAAAGTACCCCCAGAGAAAAAAAAAGTTACCAAAGTATTTTTGCGCAATAATTTTTTGCGCAATAGAGGTAGTATTTTTTTTGTTAACTTTTTATTTTCCCACACTTCGTATTATTTCAAAGGTTTGAAATTCATTATTTTATATATTTTGACCAAAAATTAGTCATGTGTCAAGACTCCGGAACGTCAATATTTTATATAGAACCTGATACTTTTTTCTGCGAACAATAATATAGGCTCAATACATCAAGAATACCTAAACGTCCGGATCATCATTTTAGGGGTTTTAAAGTGCCCGGAGTAAGTTTTGTTTGGAAACTTGTTATCATTAGGTTCAAGTATTTTTTTTTAGAATTTTGATTTAAGTGTGTTATATTTTAATCAAGGCATAGCTTTATTTAGAATATGTCAACAAACTTTTTTCTAATTAATTTATCAATTATTAATTATGAGTTAATTGTTAATTGTTTCATGTGTTGATTAGGATTAAACATCATTAATATAATTTTTCAATAAAGGATTAGTTAGATAATATATTTTTTTGTTAGCTATAGTTAGAGTTATAATTAATTAGTAATTATTAATAGTTAATTCTTAAGTTAGAATTGAACATCATTAATATTAGTTTTGATAAAATATTAGTTAGTCTTCCCGTTAAATAGTTTAGTTATTTTATATACATTATTAGTTAATTAAGTAAGTAAGTAATTTTTAATTATTCATAAAAATATAATACAACTTTTTCTTAATCCATCAAAATGCAGTCATTTAATTAAACTTTAAAATCCAAAACATAAAACTCACCTCAAAATCCTTCACAGAACTTGAAAACAACAGCACCAAAGTTCCAAAACCATCAGTAAAGCAGCAAAGCATAGTAAGGCCCCGTTAGCATGGGGGAAGATGGAGATAAAGAGTTAGGATTGAAGCCCCAATTGAAAGTCTAACGGTAATTATTCTAATTCACAAATTTAGAATAAATGACAAACTTTAAACTTATCATAACAACGAATGATAAACTAAATCATTAGTTTATTAAACATCATTATTATTATTTTTTGAAAAATTAAATAGTTAATATATTTTTTTGATAAAAGATTAGTTAGTTAATATAATTTATCGATAAAGGATTAGATAATTAATATTACAGGATAATGAATAATTTAAATATTGTTTGTATAGACACCTCCATGGATCCCAACGTTCACTGGGGCCAATCGATATATCAGTACTTAGTCTACAGGATAATCATAAGTTCGAACTACCGTTTAAGTTAATATTATATTTTTTTCATATTATTTTCTTAATGATAATTAGTTATCGTGTGACATCCTAAATAAATTAGAAAAAAATCTCAATATATTCGAAGTAAAGTTATGCCTAGACTAAAAAATAACACGCTTAAATCAAAACCCTAAAAAATAAACACTTAAACCTAGTGATACCAAGTTTCTAAATAAAACTTACTTCGGACACTTTACAACCCCTAAAAGGATGATCCGAACATTTAGGTATCCTTGATGTATTGAGCCTACATTATTGTTCGCAGAAAAAAATATCAAGTTCTATATAAAATATTGACGTTCCGATGTCTTGACACATGACTAATCTTTAGTCAAAGTATGAAAAAATAGAAATTTCAAACCTTTGAAATAATACTAAGTGTTGGAAAATAAAAAAGTTTTTTTTTTAAAAAAACTACTATTGCGCAACAAATTATTGCGAAAAAAGAGTTAACCGCGACATTACGGTTAACCACTTTTGCGCAATAATTTATTACGTAAAAGGTACTTTGATAACTTTTTCTGGGTACTTGGGTTGTTTCTCTCTTTTTTTGGATCATTTAAGTTTCGGACTTTCTGAAAAAATTTCGGTTCAAGCAAAGTAATTCAAAGCACATTGACACTGATGATACTAACTTGTTAATCAAATAGAGATATAAAAAAAAGTAACTTACATAAATAGCTATAATTTTTAAACTTCTAACCTAACTATAGTTACTATATAAATAAATTCAAATTCATAGCTACTTTTAAAAAATAGATAGTGTCCTTCGAATGCCATTGCTAGATGGAAATGAAGATAGAGAAATTAAATTAAAACTTTGATTTTTTCCCTCTTAATGTAAAAGATCGATCCAACTCGGATGATTACATCCAATTCAACTTAAAATTATTTCATAATTTTTCAGAATTTCGACGGTGCAAAGAATCACGGTCTCTTTTTCTTTCTTCATATTTTTATTTCTCCACGTTCCAAATGTTCATATGAAAAATAGTTAACTGCTCGGCCAAAAATATTTATGATCTCTAGCTAATATATTCAAAATAGTCAAATATTATATAGTGTTGGTTGTCGATGGTATCGGAAACAGTCTCTCCATCTTCACAACTATGTAGGGGTAAGGCTACGTACAGTACACTTCCAGATCCACTTGTGAGATTACAATGTACATGTTGTTGTAATGTAGTGTTGGCTATAAAGAAGAAGGTTAGGTTCTCTAATAAAGTTGTGGAATTGGGCTCTCAAAGTAAAAATGAGAGCTTTGAATTGGCAAGCTCTTTATAAAGGAATCCTCAGTAATAAGACCCTTGGTTATAATTAACTAGTTGTAAAAATTAATCACCTTTGTATTTGTACTCTTTTGTAGTACAATATTTGTATTTGTGATTGTGATGGTGGCTTTTGTAGTTACATTTGCAAAAGGAAAATGACACGTTGTGACGGGTAAATTTCATTTTTTATGTGTAACATATGTGGTTGAATATAGATTGTGGGAATCAAAGGAGACATTTTGCTTATTACTTTCTTTGTCGTTCACATATAATTTATTGGTGATATCAAGTTTATTTGCTTCCCGAGTTCTAAATAGATTATTTGCATGTATTAAATGAATTTTGTAGTAAAAATTATATAGTTTGAAATAAAGTAATTGAATTTTTTTCGAACCCGTAAGACCGTAATTATGAGAGTGTTTGGATTGATTTTTTAAAAGTGACTCGTAAGCTAAAAGCTTAAAGTCATAAGTTGATTCTACTCAACTTTTGTCTTTTAGCTTATTTTGTACCTTTTAACTTAAAATAAGTGTTTAAAAACACTTCATATCTCATGTAAACGTGTATATAGTCAATTAGTCATCCCTACCCCATAATTAGAATATATTCCATATATTGTGTAAATATAATTATGATAAGACTAGAATTCCTCTTGTGATTAGGTTTAGGATTCTTATTATATAAGAGATGAATATTGTACACTATATATACTTTGATATTAATGAGAAGACTCCCTAGAGGGAGATTATCATCTTACATAGTATAAAGAGCCAAGTAAACCAAAATCCAAGAAAATTTTCTTTCAAGTCGCCGTCGGCCTCCACCCCTTCTCCACCGCGGCGCCGCCCAAATTTCTAGGTTTTCTTCTTCATTCATTTCTCCTCTAAATGACTATTCCTGATTCTTCCACACCTTCTTACGCTTTTACCTCCACAAATTCCACTACCACGTTGTCATCCTCTTTTCATCCCGCCCTAACTGTTACCAATATTAAGAATTATATTCCCATCATTCTTGATCAAGAAAACAGTGAGTATTCTCCTTGGGTTGAACTATTTCGTAATCAACTTGATGTGAAGAATGCATTCTTACATGAGAATCTGAGAGAGACAGTCTACATGCATCAATCGTCAGGGTTCACCCATCCAGCAGTTCCTCACTATGTGTGTCGTCTCCGTAAGTCACTATATGACCTGAAACATGCCCCCCGTGCGTGGTATGATTGCTTTGCCAGGTATATCTTGCATATTGGTTTGTATGCAGTAAGAGTGATACATCACTCTTTATTTTTCATTGAGGTAGTAGCACTGCTTACTTATTACTTTACATGGATGATATTGTTCTTACTGCCTCATCCGACGGGTTGAAAAATGAGATTATTGTCTTGCTTAAGTCTGAATTTGCAATGACTATTTAGGGAAGCTGAGTTATTTTTTGGGAATATCAGTGACCAGGTCTGCCAACCACATGTTCTTGTGTCAGCGTAAGTATGCAGAGGAGATCGTGTACAGGGCTAAGATGACGAATTTCAAAGTTTCACCTACTCCAGTTAATTAAAAATCGAAGCTCAGTGTTATGGATGATGCTCCAGTTTCCGATCCTACTCTGTATAGGTGCCTTGCAGGTGCACTTCAGTAACTCACATTTACAAGGCCAGACATTGCTTATGTTGTTCAGCAGGTATGCCTATTCATGCATGCCGCCAGAGAGTCTCATTTCACTGCTCTTAAGCGTATCATCTGATACATTAAGGGCACACGTGATTATGATTTGCACTTACACCCTTCTGCACCAAACATGTTGCTCTCTTATACGGATGCAGATTGGGCAGGGTGTCCGGACACGCGACGCTCCATCTTCAGCTTTTGTGTATTTTTAGGGGATAATCTGATTTTTTAGTCTACCAAGCGACATGCTACCCTATCTCGTTCCAGTGCCAAGGCTGAGTATAGAGGCGTTGCAAATGTGGTAGCTGAGATTTGTTGGCTCAGAAATTTACTGTTAGAACTTCAGTGTCCTTTGCGTCAGACATCTATTGTGTATTGTGATAACATCTATGCCATCTATCTTTCTCATAATCTGATTCAACATCAGCGAACCAAACACGTTGAGATAGATCACACTTCGTTCGTGAGAAGATTGCGCTAGGCGTGTCGAGTGTTACATGTTCCATCATCCTATCAGTATGATGACATATTTACCAAACGACTTCCCATACAGTTATTTCTTGACTTTAGATCCAGTCTCAGCGTCCGACCTCCTCCCGCTCTGACTGAGAGGATGTGTAAACGTGTATATAATCAATTAGTCATCCCTACCCCATAATTAGAATATATTTCATATATTGTGTAAATATAATTATGGTAAGACTAGAATTCATCTAGTGATTAAGTTTAGGAATCCTACTGTATAAGAGATGAATATTGTACACTATATATATTTTGATATTAATGAGAAGACTCCTAAGAAAGATTAATATCATCTCACATCTCATCCAAACACATCAAAAAATAAAAAATTACTTAAAAATAAAAAAATCAATTAAAATAGGGGACCGCTAAAAATACCGGGGTATTTGCAGTCACATCACTGCAAATACCCCCCAAACAGTGATGTGACAAATTTAAAAAAAAAAATTAAAAAAAAAAGGGGTTAATTAAAAAAAACAAAAAAAAAACCGCGTAAATAAAAAAATAAACAAAAACATCGTCCCATCATCACCGCCTTGCCCGCCCTACGCCCGCTCGCAAGGTAATCGTCCCATCATCCCTTTCCCTTTCCCTTTTTTTTTTCCCTTCTTTTTTTTTTTTTTTTTTTTTTCTGATTTCGTTTTTTTTAAAATTATATTATCTAAGATAATATTAATTTAGTATATTAAATAATAAGACGGAAAAAACAATAACTATTATAATCAATGATAATTAGTAATATAAAAAATCTCTTAAATATTGGAAATCATTTTTTATCACTTTCTCACTTACTCTTTTTTTTTTATTAAATTAAAAAATAACAAAATAAAATAAAATTGCACTAAACTTATTGTATTCAATAAAAAATATATATTTACATTTCAACGTATAAAAAAAAATACAAATATACATCACGAGTCACTAACTAAATTTATTTGACCGTAATTTCCTACATTTGCGTTAATAGCTTCTAAAATTTTAAAATGAAGCATCTTCTGTATATAAGATATTTCCCAAGCATAAGCATTTGGAAACCGGTATTCTTTCCATTGAGGATGAGTGTCGCACCCGATTTCGACCGCGACTTTCTAAAAGCGAACCCTGCTTAATAAAATGTTAGGAAATAAATAGAATGTTTAAGGGAGTCGCCACCTAATTAATTGGGTGAATTAGGACACCTAAATGTTTAACTAGTTTAAAGTAAACATTAACTCCATTTAATGGTCTGCTAAACTTAATGAGATTCTGGGTAAGGGTTCTTTATTTCAGTAATCGAAAATCTACCACCTCCAGTATCAACAAAAGGAGTCAGAAGTTTCCTTAGGCATGCAGGCTTCTATAGAAGATTCATCAAGGACTTTTCAAAGGTCTCAAAGCCCCTCTCCACATTGTTAATGACGGGGGTAGCCTTCGACTTCAATAAAGAATGCTTATCCGCATTTCAAACGCTCAAGGAGAAGCTTACCTCAGCACCTATAGTCACTGCACCAAATTGGGAGCTCCCATTTGAACTCATGTGCGATGCAAGCGACTATGCATTGGAGCGATTTGGACAGAGAATCGACAAGGTATTTAGATCCATTTACTATGCTAGTAAAACTCTAAATGACGACAATTAAATTATGCAACCACGGAAAAAGAACTACTAGCTATAGTATATGCGTTTGAGAAATTCGAGCCATACTTGATTGGAAATAAAGTGATAGTATACACTGACCACTCTGCTATAAAGTACTTAATGACAAAGAAGGATGCAAAGCCTCGTCTCATTCGATGGGTCCTACTTCTACAAGAATTTGACGTAGAGATTCGTGATAAGAAAGGAACAGAGAATTCAGTTGCAGACCACTTGTCCAGATTGGAGAACACAGAAAGCCAGAATACCAAGGATGTGCAAATAAATGATCACTTTCCAGACGAACAACTGTTTCGAGTAAGTATGAATTCTAATTTACCTTGGTACGCTGATTTTGTTAACTTTCTTGCAGCTAAAGTTCTACCCCCAGGCTTGTCAAGACAGCAAATGAAGAGGTTTTATTCTGAGGTAAAACATTACTATTGGGAAGAACCAATGCTATACAAACATGCCGACCAAGTCATCAGGCGATGTGTACCAGAGGAAGAGATGCACCAGGTTCTCACCCACTGCCACACCTTAGCATGTGGTGGACACTTTGGGGCATCAAGAACAGCGGCAAAGGTATTGCAATGCGGATTCTATTGGCCAACTCTCTTCAAGGATGCCCACACCTTTGTGCAGAGATGTGATAATTGTCAAAGAACAGGGAACATCTCAAGACGAAACGAGATGCCTTCGCACGGGATATTGGAAGTAGAACTATTCGATGTGTGGGGAGTTGATTTCATGGGACCATTCCGCCATCTTTTGGATATCAATATATCCTTCGGCGATGAACTACGTGTCCAAATGGGTAAGCAGTGGCCACCAAAGAAAACGACAGTAAAACTGTGCAAAAATTTCTCCAGAAGAATATTTTCACAAGGTTCGGCACACCAAGAGCTCTTATCAGTGATGAAGGGAGCCATTTCTGCAATAGGCAGCTGAAGTCATTGCTTTCCCGATATGGAGTTTACCATCGCACTACAACTGCGTACCATCCTCAAGCTAATGGGCAAGCGGAAGTGTCAAATAGAAGTGAAAAGCATATTGGAAAAGGCGTGAACGGCTCGAGGAAAGACGGTCGATCAAATTAGATGACGCATTATGGGCATACTGGGACAGATTCAAAACACCAATTGGTATGTCACCTTATAAATTAGTTTTTGGTAAAGCTTGTCATTTGTCAAGAGAGTTGGAACACAGAGCATATTGGGCAATGAAGAAGTTGAACATGGATACCACTGGCGGGGACAAAGGAGGCTACTACGGTGAGCGGGTGGATGAATTCGACACAATGCCTATGAGAATGCAAAGATCTACAAGAACGAACGAAAGCATGGCACGATAAGAATTTGATACCAAAAGATTTTCAAGAAGGACAACAAGTGCTGCTATTCAACTCAAGGTTGAGATTGTTTCGAGCAAATTAAAATCACGTTGGACAGACCATACACAGGTAAAGAGTATTCCATACGAGCAATTGAAATAAAAGGAGAGAGGAGCGCCTTCAAAGTAAACGGACAGAGGTTAAAACCCTACCTAATCGATGAAATGGAATACATGAACTTGGTAACTTCTCAATCTCGAAAGAATAAGGAACGTGCGTCCGCTAAAAGACTGTAAAAAACGGTGGTTGGGAGGCAACCCAACGTTTTCAATTATGTTATTTTAATTTGCTTTAGGTTATTTTAGTTTTATCTAAGAAACGCCTCGGTCTTGGGTCTTGTTGTTTGTATGATTGATGTGTACATGCAATTGAACCGGTGTCCGTAGCGGGTAGCCATGGCCTGAGAGCGGTGTGGCCACGAAAGATCTCAAGAGGTGCGGAAGTTTAAGCGCTACCGCGATGTCGATTCAGAGAATTTCGAAAATACTTTGATCCAAAAGCCCTACCGCCAAATCAAACACCAAGGGCTCTCCTCCTCACGAAATTAAGCACTACCCACCGCCACCATCACATTTTTAGCCAAAAACTGTAAGTCTTTTTGTCTTTTAGTTTTTCCTTTGAGTCTACACATTGGGGACAATGTGTAATTTAAGTTTGGGGATGTGTTTTGTGTTTTAGTTTTATTTGTGTGTCATGTTATGTTTTATTTAAGTCTTTTTATTTGTTTCATGTTTATTTTGAGTCACCAAAATTTTTCTTTTTTGAGTCATAATTGCTCACAAAGATCATGTATCTTTGTAGTTGCTAGAAACACCTAGTGAAGTAAGGTGGAATAATGTAAAGGAATGGAAGCGACTATCTAAACACTTAGGTTAGAGATGCCAAAAACTCACGTAACTGCCTATTCGAGTCTCTTGCTTGAGTTATGTATGCTAAATGATAAATGCTTATGTGTTATGATCGCTATTTGAGGCGAAATAGTTAGGATATGCATGTTAGGGAGATGACTCAGGCATTTCTTTGATAGCCAATTCTTACCATTCTTTTCTATCCCGTACTTTAAAAATATCACTAGTTAGCCCCATTGAGCCTAAAATTTGAAACTTCTTCTTTGACACCCTATATTCCCACAAAGTGTACCATAAGTGAAATTATGAAACAAAGAGGAGTACATTGTGTTAAAAGAAAACAAAAAGAATGAATAAAGTCTAGACCCCAATACAAAAGTAATAAGAAATAGGCAAAAGCCTAAGTTTGGGGTTGTCATTATTATATACTTCATTCTCCCAAAACAAAAGAGGGAAGGATAGAATTGAAGTGAAGTAAAGAATCAAAAGAAAAAGGGAAAATTGAAAAGCCAAAGAGCTTATGGTACGAAAAATGAGCCTAAATGCCTATCTTTACCAACCCCTACCTAAGCCTACATTACAACCCCAAAGTCCTCAAGATCTCTTTTATGTATATCCGCATTAGTGGAGAATAGCAAGTAAGCATGCCATAGCCGAGTACGTTAGGCATTCGGTTTTGTGGAATATATGGGTGCATTGTATATTCGATATGTAGTGTAATAATTTGGAGGTTTTGATCTTTGGTTATTCGCAGTGCGATGAGTGCTCGCGTAGGTTCTTGAGCCTTTTGATTTCGGTTGCCATTTGTGGTAATTGTGCGAGTTGCTGATCTATCTTGTCTTTCTCTCCCGAGACCTCTGCTTTGCTTATAGGAACCAAGACAGTTCCGACTCGTCCTTGAATCGACCGTATCTTTGATCTTGTGAAATATTGATGCTCGCCATTGCTTAGTCAAATACGGGGAGGATGATAAATCTTTCTAAAAATGCAACAAACGGTGTTAGCATAAAGCACATAATTTGCAAGTAGCGTATATATCGCACATAGCACATTCAAACGTTTCCTAACATGCGGGGACCTCTTTATGCCGAGGTAAGCCTAAACGCCACTCATGCGAGATTATGACGGATTTGTCCAAGTCGCCCAACTATAATGCCTTTGTTGGAAATGGCGACCAAACGAACTTTTCCCAATTTCGCAGTCATGATTGGGTTTGGATTTGTCTGTCATTGCCACGCCACACATAATATCGGTTGGTCGTTGGATTGAGAAACCCGTCGACAAGTTTGGTGTCTTCCTAATCGATGCCATGACCGACCTACCTAAGGTAAATGCTAAAATAAAGTGGTATAGCTCATCTTAAGTTTGCTAAGATTTGGCTTTCCTAGACGCAGCGTTCGACAACTCGAGGCACTCCACGATATTACCGACTCTCCTAAATTTGGATTTTGAAGAAAGAATTTTCTTGATGCACCCAGCGCACCTCGCATAGTGTGTGTTTGTGTGAATTTTCAGTGGAAGAAATATGAGCGGAATGCCGAAGCGCAATTTAAAATAAACAAAACAAAATACAGCACACAAAAATTAAATGCAAAAGTAATTGCCAAATAATTATCCTAGGTTTGTTGTGGTTAAGAACCTAAAATCCCCAGCAGAGTCGCCATTTCTGTCGCGCCCTTTTTTCGGCCGCGGCATTTCCTAAATAAACTCCTGCTGCTCAAATAAAGAGTTAGAAAAAATAAAATAGAAAATGCTTTTAAAAGAATGTTAAAATCGCAAAAGAGGCTAAAAGTGCAAAAGATGCTAAATGTTGCAAAAGGATGCTAAAATATAAGAGGATGCTAAAAAGGTGCTAACGTTTAAAAAGATTAATTTTAAAGCTAAAGGGTTGCTAGAATGCTAAGGGTTCGCGGAGTCGCCACCTAATTAATTTGGGTGAATTAGGACACCTAAATGTTTAACTAGTTTAAAGTAAAACATTAACTCCATTTTAATGGTCTGCTAAACTTAATGAGATTCCGGGTAAGGGTTCTTTATTAATCTAGAGGGAAGGGGTTAGGCACCCTCTAAGATCCGCTAACTTGCATTGTCCGCTCAAACCTGTGGTTAATTATTATATTTAAAGAATGCATGTTTTAAAAATATAAAGGATGCTTTCAAAGATATTTTATAGGAAGGGCATGTTGATAAAAAGTTTGCAAGATTAATACTAAAAATAAAGTTTTAAAGTGTGCTTTTATACTGTTTATAAATATATGCCGTGTTGACTTATGCTCAAAGACAAGCTTTTAGAATCAAATATATATGACATAGTGCAAAAGATGATTATTTTATAGTTTTCCGATAATAGGGTTGTTCAACACAAATTATTTATATTATGCTAATGAAAGAGTTTATGAGAAAATTAATTTATTTTATCATGAATTATATAAAAATAATGCTCTAGTCAGTTGAATTGTTTAGTAAAGTTTAGATATATATGGCAAGCACAAAAGACAAGCAGACGGAATGAGTTTCTAATTATGAATTACTTTCCCACCTTATATGTTTGAAACTTAGTTGTTCTAAATATCCTAAATATTACAGAATAGAATAATTAAATTAACATAAACAAATAAATGAATGACTAGCAAGTAAAAGAAAGGATGGGGTTTGAGAGTGTTCTTTACGACGGATGACAACGCCCTATTTGTTTTCTAGGAATTTCGAGTGAGGATGCACATAGACGCGGGTTGCCATTTGAAGAGCTCGTGATGAGTCTCGCCAGTGAGACTCTTTATTTTGCTCCTGGGCGCACTCATGTAAAAATAAGAAAAGATGAGGATTAGTATGCACTCCAAACTTTGTCAACAATTAAATAGACAAATAATCACATATTCAAGCATATGATTTAATTGCATTATATTAAATCAAAGACATAACGAATGAAAGCGTGAAGCGTCAAACACCGCCCAAATAATTATCAAGCCGGTGAGCCTAATGGACATATTCAAATACCCAAACAGACAATATCTATGTTAAACCAAACAGACTTCATTCAGGTCATTCAATAGATGGATAGAGCATCACATATACTTAAGAGATAATTACATACTGACTGCCGCCATTTAGACAAAACATGAGAAAAAAGATAATCAGCTATATGAACCTAGAATATAAATACGTGACACTTAGGGAAGTGTTTTAAGGGTGCAGGATTATTCAAACTAGGCTATCATTAAGGGGTGGCGAAGGCACAAAGACAGAACTGGACAGGCTGGTCTGCGAGATATTCTTTGCATTCCAGTATTCAGTATCGTTCTCAAGCAGCCTTATGACCTTATGAGGTTCATGCATATTCATGGGCAATCACGGATTCTTTAACCAAATCAAGATAAATGTGGGCTTAAATGCATACTGACATGAGACCCGCATCTAAACCGATAATCAATGAGCATTTTCCATAGACAAAGCACATACTACGGTGGTCAATCTTAGTTCAATATTAGATCCGTAACTATCATTTACCTATACCGCCTCTTATCCTGCTTTTACTAAATTTACTGACACAACTTTACCAATAAGTAATAGCATCTTGAGTTCAAGCTAAATCCAAACCGATCTTAAACTAGGTGTGATATGATCTAAACAACTCTTATTTCTCGAAACAAACCACTGATAATTTCAAATCACACTTTGGCGACATGGATGTCGAATATTAATAATTGAGGCATATAGTAAAGTGGATGGTCAATCTCGGTTCCTTTTAAGCATGTGTTATAGTGGCAACAAAGAATTACGCAATCAAAAACAAAGGATGGCGGTTTATGCAAGCAGAGCTAATATTCATTCAAATTGGAAATTACGTATATGTAAATATTCATTCAAACAGGAGAATTATAGGCATGCCGAGATTATAGGATGAATCATGTCTAAAAGCATACCCTACCACAGGAAGTGAATATATAATGATCATGCATAGCTTAAAATATAAACAGAGATGGATAAGAAATCGATATCCCATATACGTCTCCACTATTTGAAAGCAAGAGTAAGCATTTTCTTAAGTGTAGACGATAGGCATATTTTATGGTTTAGATTTTTAGCGCAGAGAAGTATTCACTTAGAAAATAATAGACTGATTTAACAAGCATGCTAGACCTTTGACAACCAAATATGCCATTCCAAATAATGCTTAGGCTAGCGAGGCCCAATTATGTGTTACAGGGAGGGGCTATGTTCACAGAGGGGCTCATATAAGCTGAAACAGATTTGCTACACGATGACCACAAAGTTCGAGTCAAGCACATATGTTGGTAATATACACTGTGTTTATCTCATAGTAACACCTAAATCATGCTGAAAGACAAACAGGGACAAGCGTCATACTGATTTTATATTACTTAATGCTAGATGGAACTTCGATAGACATACTTAGGACATTCGCCCTGGTTTGAACAATCTACAATCCGGTCTACAATTGAAATAACATTAACTAATCCGAGCTCATATCACACAACACAGATTTCAGATATTGGTTTGAGGACAGGCATTTAATAGTTTCTGGCTGAACTAACTAATTACGCCTCGATATGATTCATTTGCCGACTAACACCCTTAACTCCTGGCCTATAATGCAAACTTCATGGTTAGACATATTAAGCGAAAAGATTCAGATAATAACCATCAACAAACTTTGAATGGCTTAACACGCACAAGCTGAATTAAACCAGCATATTTCGACAACATATAAATATTACACATGTCACGAAACACAGATTGAATGAGAAAATATGAAAGGAGGCGAGATTACCTTCTCCTGACAAATGACCGGCAACAGATCAAGTCGTCGGAACCACTGACGTTTTGGGTTTGCGATGCGAATAGAAGGGTAAAGTATCTTTGGTAGGTTTCTTTCCGGAATTAAAGAGAAGGATTCGAACTACCTTTTACGGCGATGCTAGTGGTGCAGGTCTTGAGCCCCAATTCCGATACCTCCGAATTCGACGCCTGCTTCGATGCTATGGGTGTGCTCACCGTGGCTCCCTACTGCTCGTCCCTCCGATTCTCCTCGCATGTCGTTTAAATAGCCTAACTTTAGGTTCTAAAATTGGTAAGTAAATAAAAGTGAGATCGACGAGATTTCGTAAGATTCGTACTCGATTTTGTGCTGATTTTGTGTGATATTTGGGTGCTGGTTTATGGTAAGAGATCGTTAGAGACGTGTGTGTGGGTAAGGAGAGTGTCGCCGGATTTTCAGCCGAAAAACCCGCGCGAAAATAGGGGTTTTTTGTATGCGGGGATGGAAAGCTTTAGGTTTTTAGGTTTGTTTTCGGTTGAGGAGATGTGAAAGCGTAAAGGAATGAGGAATAAGTAAAGGGCCGAGGTGTTTTGTGGGTCATGGTCAATTAATTAAGGGAAGTTAGTATTAGGTAATTAATTAGTTAGGGGTATTAGTTTTAGGTTAGTGTTATAATTATTAGTGCTAAATAAACTAATAAATTGTGATTAAATTTTTTAGGCGCTTTAAAATTATCTAGGTGCTACATTAGTCTAATTATTTAGATGCTAAATTAGTCTAATTATTTAGATGCTAAATTAGTCTAATTTCGAGTTATAAAACTATTACGATAATAAATGCGGGCGTGTTGTTTAATTAATGCTTAATGCTTTAGAATGCGACGCTATTATTTTAAAAATCTTATTATTATGCATTATTGCAAAATTAAATTACATTGAGTTTTAGATTAAATTATTTGAATGCTAATGCAAATATGATTTTTAAGAATTGTTTAAAGCTTTTATAAATGCGACGCTATTAAATGCGCGTATTAGATTAAATTGATTTTAAATTACAAATGATTACTAATAAATGCGGCTATGCTACTTGACGTGACGTCATCGCTAAATTATTTATTTTATGCATTTATTAATTATTTAAGAATTACGACAAAGCTTAAAGTTAATAAGTGCAGGCGCGGGACTCTAAATGCTTAAGACTCTACGTAAGACGCGATGCCATTATTAAATTAATTATTTATGCCTGTATTTAATGTTTTATTGTTGTATTTTATTATAAAAAATCCTAAAAATTATTTTACAAAAATTAGTGTAATTTTATGGTTAATGGCTGGACGGGAGGGTCAAAATTGGGTGTCAACAGATGTCCCTCTTTGTATGGAGATGATGGAAGAATCTTCGGACAAAGACGTTGACTCATAGCCAATTTTGTCTTGATCTTCAGATTTGCAAAAATGTTGGGCAGGTAGACAAGGCGGACGCAAAAATCAAAACTGTCCCAATGTCGAGTTATGACGACACTGGGTTACCATGGTCTAAACACCACGGCGGGCTGACGCGGACTCAAAGCTGTCCCAGTGTCGAGTTATGACGACACTGGGCTACCATGGTCAAAACACCAAGGCGGGCTAATGCGGGCTTAGAGATGTCCCAGTGTCGAGTTATGATGACACTGGGTTACCATGGTCTAAACACCACGGCGGGCTAACGCGGGCTTAGACGCCCTGTCGAGTTATGATGACACTGGGTTATGGTGTAAAAAAAGTAAAAGAATATAACTGGCTTGAACCTGGGGTGCACTGCTATGGCTTGTGGTGCTGGGTTCTACGGTGGAGCGAGTGGACCGACGCTTGAGGCCGCTTCTGCCAATCGTTGGGAAGGTTGGCCCCCCAACAGATTGCCCCGTCACGAAGAGAAAATCCACGCCAGGCTCTCGCCGCATGCCGAGACTTGAACAAACGGTTAGTGCATAACTGCTAAGGCAAAATAATTTTAAAACAATGTAACTGTGAATAGAAAAGGTTATCCTGCAAAATGCGATGCTGCTGTGTTGATGCGATGTTGCGAACGCCGTGATTTTCGCCCCGCACGCACGTGTTGCGATTGTGAACGCGGGTATATTGTCCTTGCTGCAATTGTCCCTGTGTACTAAAGCTCAAGAAAGAGTTAGTGCATAACTGCTAAGACAGAATAATATACGAGAAACAAAATGCAATTATGAGAATAGAGAAATCGCCCCGTAGATGTGATATGCCGACTTGTCGCCGCTTTCGGACTTGTCGCCGCTTTCGACTCGTTGTCGCTTTCGGACTTGGCGCCGCTTTCGGACTTGTCGCCGCTTTCGGACCGGGCGTCGCTTTCGACTTGTCGCCGCTTTCGACTCGTTGTCGCTTTCTGACCGGCGTCGCTTTCTGACTTGTCGTCGCTTTCTGACTTGTCGCCGCTTTCGACTTGTCGCCGCTTTCGACTTGTCGCCGCTTTCTGACTTGTCGTCGCTTTCTGACTCGCGCCGCTTTGGACTTATTCACGCTCCCGCAGACTAAAGCTCGGCCGAAGAGTTAGCATAACCGCGCAAGACGTAATAATAAACCCTGAATGATAAAAATGAAATATTGAGACAAGAGAAAATCTTCCTTGTATAGATGTAATACGTCATGATGGCGCTGCTTTCGACTTGTGCGGCCGATAACGCCGCTGTTCGACGCGTCGCCGGGCGCCGTGCGTAGACGCACGCCATGGTGTCGCCACGGACATACGCCGATAACGCCGCCGTCGGACGTGCCGCCGGGCGTCGTTGCGTAGACGCACGCCGATGATGTCGCTGCCGACATAATGTTGCCGGGCGTCGTTGTGACGCACGCCGATGGTGTCGCCGTTCGACACAATGCTCATAACGCCGCCGCTCGACGTGTTGGCCGGGCGACGCTGCAGACGCACGCCACGACGCCGCGTTCGAACGTATCTTTGGGGCGTCGTTGCAGACGCACGCCGATGGTGTCGCTGCTGACACACGCCGATAACGCCGCCGCTCGGACGTATTCCGCCGGGCGCCGTTGCGTAGACGCAATGTCGATAGTGTCGCCGCTTGACACACGCCGATAACGCCGTTGCTCGGACGTATTCTTCCGGGCGTCGCCGCAGACGCACGCCGAGGATGTCGTTGCCTTGACATAATGCTGATGTTCCTGTAGAATAAATGCTCCTGCAAGCTAAGCTTGAGAAAAGACGTTAGTGTATACCTGTTTAAATGAAATGATAACTACATATGAGAAGTGCAATTTTATGGGTAGAGATGTCGTCCCTGAGATGTTGTCTTTGCACGGACATGCTGAACGCGTACCGATTTAATCGCCATGATGCCTTTGTGTGCGCGATGCGCGGTTGCCAATTTGACTTTATGCTCGAGTTGACGCGCTAGGTTTTGTTGCGAACTCAACTTTGATTAGCGATTGTTGACGCCTTTCACGCTTTGCTGCGGACTTTGGATTGTTGTCATCCTCTGCCTTTGCTGCTTTTTGCTGCTTCTGCTAATATGAAGAGACTTTTTGCCGTATTTTCTGCTTCGGCTGTTGCACTTTCTGCTTCTGTTAATATGAAAAGACCTGCGCTCAAAGAAAAATTTGTGAGTTTTGGGGGGGGGGGGGGTCGATTCATATTTGACTTCGCCGTCTTGTTCCTTGATGTCTGCGTGCCTGGCTTGTTGGACTTGCAACCCCGTCCGTCCCGCTGAAAAGGGGGTTTGGCCTAAAATGGGTCTCAATGTAGTTGCTTATAGGCTATGTGTATTCTTGTCATTTTTAAAGCAAAGGGAAAGTTTTCTAATGGTGTGACCGAAGCCGATTTAGGCCGCCTACGTATCCCCATGAGGGAATCAGGTCGAACGTAGTTCATTACAAGCGAGTTTTGGGTAAAAATTAAAATTCTAGGTGCGGGACCGAAGCCGAGACGGCCGCCTACGTATCCACTAAGGGAATCAGGTCAAACGTAGTTCATTACAAGCAAAACGAAAGAAAACATTATTAAAGCTAAAAAAAATGAGTTCATAAATTATTCTGCTAAAATAAATTGTTTTTCCTATCCCGGCTCTAGGCGGACCAAGACAAGGGTGCAAATCCAACCAATACACCTTCTTGCTCTGCATCGTGGCTGGCTGGGTCTTCGTGCTCTGCTGTCAGTATCTCCTTCTTTTGGCTTCTGCGTGGTGCCTGCTTGGATAAATAATCGATTCAGTGAGCGGTTCCAGCGGGAACACCTCTCTTCCTTTGGGGTTCATTGTACTCATCGGGTAAGCCTCCTCCACCGAATGACTCCTCCTCGATCGCCTCCCTTACTTTGTCTCTCGAGTGTATAACACCTTCCCACGCCGTGTCCGATGGCTCCGTAATGGTATGCACAACTTTTGTTTCCATCACGAGCTTTGGACTGGGATTGGGCACATTCTTTGAATTGGTGGAGTATCCCTGCAAACCTCACCCTCTCGTCCAACGGCGAGAAAGGCTCGGCTAAATGGGCGTATATTTCGCCGCCTTTCGTGGTATTTAGTGGGGTGTGAAGATATTTGTGGGCGGGCTTGTGGCGTATACACATACGGGTATTGCAGCGGTTGCCATATCATCGCGAGAAGGGGTTTGTGGTGGCCTTTGGTTCGTGTTTAGCCGGAGTACGTTAGGCATTCGGTTTTGTGTGGAATATATGGGTGCATTGTATATTGGCTGAACGGGATATGTAGTAAGCGGGTACTGGTAATAATTTGGAGGTTTTTGACTGTTTTGGTTATTTGCAGTGACGAGTGCTCTGGTGAGGTTCTTGAGCCTTTTGATTTCGGCCTGCAGGGTTGCCATTTGCTGTGGTAATTGTGCGAGTTGCTCATTGGATCTATCTATGTCTTTCTCCCGAGACCTGCTTTGCTTATAGGAACCAAGACAGTTCCGATTCGCTCCGCCGATGTCCTTGAATCGCCATGCTTTGGACCGTATCTTTGATCTTGTGAAATATTGATGCTCTGCCATTGCTTAGTCAAATACGAACCGACCTTTTGGGGAGGATGATAAATCTTTCTAAAAATGCAACAAACGGTGTTAGCATAAAGCACATAATTTGCAAGTATGTAGCAGATATATCGCACATAGCACATTCAAACGTTTCCTAACATGCAGGGGGACCTCTTTATGCCAGAGGTAAGCCTAAACGTCACTCATGCGAGATTATGACGGATTTGTCCAAGTCGTCCAACTATAATGCCTTTGTTGGAAATGGCGACCAAATGACGGTGCACTTTTCCCAATTTCAGCATGTCATGATTGGGTTTGGATTTGTCTGTCATTGCCACGCTACACATAATATGCTGGTTGGTCGTTGGGTTGAGAAACCCGTCGACAAGTTTGGTGTCTTCCTAATTGTGTGTCGATGCCAAGGACCGACCCACCTAAGGTAAATGCATGCATGCCCTAAAATAAGGGTGGTATAGCTCTATCTTAAGTTTGCTAAGATTTGGCTTTCCTAGACGCAAGGTTCCCGAGCGGACAACTCGAGTGAGAAGGCTACGCGGCCACCGGTTAGACCGGGCACTCCACGTATATTACCGACTCTCCTAAATTTGGATTTTGAAGAAAGAATTTTGCTGATGCACCCAGCGCACCTCGCATGTAGTGTGTTTGTGTGAATTTTCCAGAGTGGAAGAAATATGAGCGGAATGCCAGTTTAAGGAAAGCAGTAAAGCAGGTAGCAATTTAAAATAAACAAAACAAAATACAGCACACAAAAATTAAATGCAAAAGTAATTGCCAAATAATTATCCTAGGTTTGTTGTGGTTAAGAACCTAAAATCCCCAGCAGAGTCGCCATTTCTGTCGCGCCCTTTTTTCGGCCGCGGCATTTCCTAAATAAACTCCTGCTGCTCAAATAAAGAGTTAGAAAAAATAAAATAGAAAATGCTTTTAAAAGAATGTTAAAATCGCAAAAGAGGCTAAAAGTGCAAAAGATGCTAAATGTTGCAAAAGGATGCTAAAATATAAGAGGATGCTAAAAAGGTGCTAACGTTTAAAAAGATTAATTTTAAAGCTAAAGGGTTGCTAGAATGCTAAGGGTTCGCGGAGTCGCCACCTAATTAATTTGGGTGAATTAGGACACCTAAATGTTTAACTAGTTTAAAGTAAAACATTAACTCCATTTTAATGGTCTGCTAAACTTAATGAGATTCCGGGTAAGGGTTCTTTATTAATCTAGAGGGAAGGGGTTAGGCACCCTCTAAGATCCGCTAACTTGCGGTTGTCCGTTCAAACCTAGGGTTAATTATTATATTTAAAGAATGCATGTTTTAAAAATATAAAGGATGCTTTCAAAGATATTTTATAGGAAGGGGCATGTTGATAAAAAGTTTGCAAGATTAATACTAAAAATAAAGTTTTAAAGTGTGCTTTTATACTGTTTATAAATATATGCCGTGTTGACTTATGCTCAAAGACAAGCTTTTAGAATCAAATATATATGACATAGTGCAAAAGATGATTATTTTATAGTTTTCCGATAATAGGGTTGTTCAACACAAATTATTTATATTATGCTAATGAAAGAGTTTATGAGAAAATTAATTTATTTTATCATGAATTATATAAAAAATAATGCTCTAGTCGCGAGTTGAATTGTTTAGTAAAGTTTAGATATATATGGCAAGCACAAAAGACAAGCAGATCGGGAATGAGTTTCTAATTATGAATTACTTTCCCACCTTATATGTTTGAAACTTAGTTGTTCTAAATATCCTAAATATTACAGTAATAGAATAATTAAATTAACATAAACAAATAAATGAATGACTAGCAAGTAAAAGAAAGGATGGGGTTTGAGAGTGTTCTTTACGACGGATGACAACGCCCTATTTGTTTTCTAGGAATTTCGAGTGAGGATGCACATAGACGCGGGTTGCCATTTGAAGTAGCTCGTGATGAGTCTCGCCGTGAGACTCTTTATTTTGCTCCGGTGCGTACCATGTAAAAATAAGAAAAAGATGAGGATTAGTATGCACTCCAAACTTTGTCAACAATTAAATAGACAAATAATCACATATTCAAGCATATGATTTAATTGCATTATATTAAATCAAAGACATAACGAATGAAAGCAGTGAAGGCCGAAACACTGTCCAAATAATTATCAAGCCGAAGTGAGCCTAATGGACATATTCAAATACCCAAACAGACAATATCTATGTTAAACCAAACAGACTTCATTCAGGTCATTCAATAGATGGATAGAGCATCACATATACTTAAGAGATAATTACATACCGATCACGCCATTTAGACAAAACATGAGAAAAAGATAATCACTATATGAACCTAGAATATAAATACGTGACACTTAGGAAGTGTTTTAAAGTGCAGGATTATTCAAACTAGGCTATCATTAAGGGGTGGCGAAGGCACAAAGACAGAACTGGACAGGCTGGTCTGCGAGATATTCTTTGCATTCCAGTATTCAGTATCGTTCTCAAGCAGCCTTATGACCTTATGAGGTTCATGCATATTCATGGGCAATCTGCTGGATTCTTTAACCAAATCAAGATAAATGTGGGCTTAAATGCATACTTGACATGAGACCCAGATCTAAACTGATAATCAATGAGCATTTTCCATAGACAAAGCAGGCACATACTACAGCAGGTGGTCAATCTTAGTTCAATATTAGATCCAGAACTATCATTTACCTATACCAGTCTCTTATCCTGTTTTTACTAAATTTACTGAACAACTTTACCAATAAGTAATAGGCATCTTGAGTTCTGGCTAAATCCAAACTGATCTTAAACTAGGTGTGATATGATCTAAACAACTCTTATTTCTCAGAAACAAACCACTGACAATTTCAAATCACACTTTGGCAGATTACAGATGTGCTGAATATTAATAATTGGAGGCATATAGTAAAGTGGATGGCTGAATCCTGGTTCCTTTTAAGCATGTGTTATAGTGGCAACAAAGAATGGCGACAATCAAAAGCGGCGGTGGCGGTTTATGCAAGCGAGCGATATTCATTCAAATGGCCGGAAATTACGGCGTGTAAATATTCATTCAAGCAGGAGAATTATAGGCATGCGAGATTATAGGATGAATCATGTCTAAAAGCATACCTACCACGGGAAGTGAATATATAATGATCATGCATAGCTTAAAATATAAACAGAGATGGATAAGAAATCGGATATCCCACATACGTCTCGACTTATTTGAAAGCGATGGTAAGCATTTTCTTAAGGTCAAGTAGACGTATAGGCATATTTTATGGTTTAGATTTTTAGCGCAGAAGTAATCACTTATAAAATAATATACAAATTTAACAATCATCATAGACCATTGACAACCAATTAATCCATTCCAAATAATGCTTATGCTAGCGAGGCCAAATAAAGTCTTACAGGGATGGGCTATGTTCACAGAGGGGCTCATATAAGTGAAAGCAGTTTGCTACGGCAGTGACCACAAAGTTCGAGTCAAGCACATATGTTGGTAATATACACTCAGGTAATCTCATAGTAACACCTAAATCATGCTGAAAGACAAACAGGGACAAGCGTCATACTGATTTTATATTACTTAATGCTAGATGGAACTTCGATAGACATACTTAGGACATTCGCCCTGGTTTGAACAATCTACAATCCGGTCTACAATTGAAATAACATTAACTAATCCGAGCTCATATCACACAACACAGATTTCAGATATTGGTTTGAGGACAGGCATTTAATAGTTTCTGGCTGAACTAACTAATTACGCCTCGATATGATTCATTTGCCGACTAACACCCTTAACTCCTGGCCTATAATGCAAACTTCATGGTTAGACATATTAAGCGAAAAGATTCAGATAATAACCATCAACAAACTTTGAATGGCTTAACACGCACAAGCTGAATTAAACCAGCATATTTCGACAACATATAACTATTACACATGTCACGAAACACAGATTGAATGAGAAAATATGAAAGGAGGCGAGATTACCTTCTCCGCAAATGACCGGGCGTATCAGATCGTCGCTTGAACCACTCGACGGGTTTTGGGTTTGCGATGCGAATAGAAGGGTAAAGTATGCTGGTAGGTTTCTTTGCTGGAATTAAAAGAGAAGGGATTCGAACTACCTTTTATGGCGATGCTAGTGGTCTAGGTGCTGAGCCCCTAATTCCCGATACCTCTGAATTCGACGCTCTGTTTCGATGCTATGGGTGTGCTCACTGTGGCTCCCCTACTCTGTCTGTCCCTCTGATTCTCCTTGCATGTCGTTTAAATAGCCTAACTTTAGGTTCTAAAATTGGTAAGTAAATAAAGGCTGAGATTGGACGAGATTTCGATTTTGTGCTGATTTTGTGTGATATTTGGGTGCTGGTTTATGGTAAGAGATCGTTAGAGACGTGTGTGTGGGTAAGGAGAGTGTCGCCGGATTTTCAGCCGAAAATCCGGCGAGAATATCGGGGTTTTTTGAAGGCGGCGATGGAAGGCTTTAGGTTTTTAGGTTTGTTTTCGTTTGAGGGAGACGATGTGAAAGGGTAAAGGGAATGAGGAATAAGTAAAGGGCTGAGGGGTGTTTTGTGGGCTGCGGGTCAATTAATTAAGGGAAGTTAGTATTAGGTAATTAATTAGTTAGGGGTATTAGTTTTAGGTTAGTGTTATAATTATTAGTGCTAAATAAACTAATAAATTGTGATTAAATTTTTTAGGCGCTTTAAAATTATCTAGGTGCTACATTAGTCTAATTATTTAGATGCTAAATTAGTCTAATTATTTAGATGCTAAATTAGTCTAATTTCGAGTTATAAAACTATTACGATAATAAATGCGGGCGTGTTGTTTAATTAATGCTTAATGCTTTAGAATGCGACGCTATTATTTTAAAAATCTTATTATTATGCATTATTGCAAAATTAAATTACATTGAGTTTTAGATTAAATTATTTGAATGCTAATGCAAGTATGATATTTAAGAATTGTTTAAAGCTTTTATGAATGCGACGCTATTAAATGCATATATTAGATTAAATTGATTTTAAATTACAAATGATTACTAATAAATGCGGCTATGCTACTTGACGTGACGTCATCGCTAAATTATTTATTTTATGCATTTATTAATTATTTAAGAATTACGACAAAGCTTAAAGTTAATAAGTGCAGGCGCGGGACTCTAAATGCTTAAGACTCTACGTAAGACGCGATGCCATTATTAAATTAATTATTTATGCCTGTATTTAATGTTTTATTGTTGTATTTTATTATAAAAAATCCTAAAAATTATTTTACAAAAATTAGTGTAATTTTATGGTTAATGGCTGGACGGGAGGGTCAAAATTGGGTGTCAACAGGAATTTTTGAATTTATATGCATACTTGAGTACACTGACTTCCATTTAAGCATGATAAGTATGAGTTTGCGAAATATCTAGCTCAATGTGTTGAAATTCCATGCTATATGTTCCTGCATATTATTCTGCTAACCTTCATGTTTTTCTAGTTAACATTAAAAGAAAAGTGATCAATGGCGAGTCTGCTTTATTTTCTTTGTTGATTTTCTTATTTATTGAGTCTGTCATTTTATTTCTTTCTTTTTATCTTTGCTCGAGGGCGAGCAAAGGTTAAGTTTGGGGGTATTTGATCGGTGTATTTTATATACACCTTTTGAGTCAGTCTAGTTAGTCTTTTGTCCCGTTTTGTACATACAAAGTGTCGTATTAGGATAGATTTTCTTTCTTTTGAGTCAAAGTGGCTAAAGTGGCCAAATGGCGAAAAGGAGCGAAAGAGGGAAAAAGAGGAGGTACTAGAGCCAAAACGAGAAAGTGGCAAACGAGGCCGAAATTCAGACTGCGCCATGCGCCTCGCAGCGAAGGTGGCGCGCGCTATTATTCGAAGAAGTCGCGAAGATCAGTACGCGTGGCCTCTCAGAGACTGAAATGGCCGCGCGCTAAACATCCGGAAGCCACAGAGTTGCAGCCGCGCGCTCGCATGCCAGATATCGGGCCGCGCGCCAAAACACCAAGTATTGCAGAACTTTAGCCGCGCGCCGACAGCAGGCGCGCGGCGCCGACGCTGAAAAAATTAGTCTTTTGACGGATTTTTGGGCCAGCACGGAAGGAAAAGAAGGAGGCGTTTTAAAACTATATAAGGAGAACCCTAGGCGCTTTGAGGTTCCCTTTCGCACAACTCAAGATTCTTGACTTGGAGTTTGGATACCATTAGCTTAGTAATTTCTTTTTCCTTTCCTTTATTTATTTCGCTTTTTGCATGATGAACTTTGAATTAGTTCTTGTCATATTCATGGCTAGGAACTAATTCTCTTATAGGCTTTCTATGTTGAATTCTTGAACCTTATGTTATAAAGTAATGCATGCTTATGGTTATTATTCTTATTGAGAGATCTATCCAATAATTGAGTTGAATTCTTGGTAGCTAATTGACAACTAGTTATCACTATATGATTTCTAATCGATTCGAAAGGAGGATTGTGAATATCTTTGTAAGTTGGGTAGACGGTCTTGAATTGGGGATGAAAATACCTCAATTAGATTTGTAGCGTTGATGAGAGGCTTAACAACCCTAATTTTGCGCATTGTGCGTGATTGGCCAACTAGGTTTTTGTGCTTAATCCTCCTATGAGTTACCCTTATCGTGAAAGTTAGGTAAGGAACAATCTGGGTTGAGTGTTTATAACCCTAACGGGAGTATAAAACGATTTCAGAACCCGCTTTCTCCAAAAGAAGAACACCATAAGTAATGCATTAACAAGTAACATAAGCGGATAGTAAGGATACATAGAAGCCCTATTCTCATCACACCTGAAGTAAGTCTTTACATTTAAATAGCTTTTGAAATTCTTAGTTATAAACAACCAATCAAATATTAATTCGCCAAATAGATACTAGAAAATAGATCACTGGTACTTGAACCCTAATCCTAGAGGACGATATTCGGTCTTATCTAAGACTATACTACTTGATACGATAACGTGCACTTGCGTTTAAAGTGTGTGCATATTACGCGCATCAGTTGCTAGGGAGTGCTAAAAAAGTGCTAAGGGTGTTCATGCAAAAGGTTATTTACGGACTAGTTATGTATACTGCTAGCTAAATTAATCTTGCTTAACTTGCGTGTAGTATAAAAATGCTTAAGCTGATTTTTTGAGAGTTTAGGAGAAAATTTGTGTATGGGTTTAACAAATTGTTGGTTTTATGATGCAAGTTAGATTATTTGGCAAAATTTAGACATGCATGACAATAATAAATAAAAAAAGCAAGTAAGTTAAGCGATAAATTTTAAATTATCTTCCCCACTTATATGTTTAAAGGCTTAATTGTTCTAGATATCCTAAATATTACAGAAATAGAGTAATTAAATTACAATAAACAAATAAATAAATGAATAGCAAGTAAAGAGAGAGGATGGGATTTAAGAATGCTCTTTACGACGGATGACGACGACCTATTTGTTTTTCTAGGGATTTTTGAAGCGGGAACGCGAATGCGGGTGCACATAGACGCGGGTTGCCATTTGAAGTAGCTCGTGATGAGTCTCGCCGTGAGACTCTTCATTTTGCTCCGATGCATTTCATGTAACAAAAATAAAGATAAGGATTAGTATATGCCCAAATAATAGCCAACATAAACACAAAATTTAAACATAGACAGCCACTTTGTTTCAGTAACCTACAGGGCCCAAAATGATATCAAACTATTTCTTTATCACAGTTAGAATTATGTCTCAAGAAGTATGCAAAATGTAAGTGGCCCAAATATGGTAAGCACATGTGTATTTAGAACATAAACAAGACTGCTGGACCAAACAAATTAAACAACTTGCCAGAATTAGTGTGGGGTTTCATTTAAACTTAAATGTTTCAGTCAACTACAAGAGTACACTGATAGGTGCTATAACTATATATATGGGAGGTATGACCAGTGTATATTCTTGTTAATCAGCAGCGATGTAATGGTAGTAACAATACAAATGCAAAGCAACAACCATGATACCCCAAACAAAGAATAAAGAATAACAACAACAAGACCACCGAGATCGTTGTTAATGTAACTAAATGACGACAGCTATTCCTATGGCTTAGGAGGCTTTCTTGATGTACTAGTTTAGAAATCCAAGTGAGACAAACATATATATTCTTAATAGACAATCTAGACAGGGACATGATTTATTAAGTAAAGATCCTAAGTTCAAGCCATACACTAGACCTTTCACTTACTTTAACAGTTTGACACCATATTCTATGACTGTAAGTCGAGACAGCTTGCAACAGAGGAGAATTCAGATGAGTGGAGGATGTTTAGGTTGCACAATAGATTGACATAACACACAATGTAGCTTGAAAGAATATTAACATGATCAATTTTATCCTTTAAACAGAGAGTAAATTCTGAAGTCAGCTTCATTGGTCTAGTAAGAATGATGAACCACTACCAGAGAGACCATTTTGATATTACTTATGGACTACTGGGGAGGATGTTCAACAGGGCAAAACACGCAAGATTTAGAATATTCCCTCAAATAGGCAATTGAGACCTCATGCCATATACAGAGACACATTAACATATTAGCTTAAGAGGAGATGTCAAAAAGCAGTTATCAGGGAGGACACACACTAGTTTGCAGATCAACAAAAGAAGAAGACTTTGTATTCATATATTAAGTATGTTAGATCATTTCCTGGCTAGTAATGATTTAATCTCACATGCCTTAACACAAAAACACTTGTGCAATCCAATATGGTTAAAATAGACGACAGTGCAAGCATACTATTCAACTCAGAAGCCATTTAGATAGATAAACTGATCCTCAAACTAATAAGATAAAGACTGACAAAACTGGTTCGAACATTTTACAGATTCACACAATCTACCAGGGTTTTTATTCAAGTCAACAACACACCACGTAAGATCTGAAACCAATAAATTGCGCCAAACACTCGACCATAAATACTCTATTTTCAGTAATCAGAACACAGTACTCAGAATCTTGTTGAGACAAATTAACTATGTCGAACACTTATATAACAATATTAACAAATTTAAGAAGTATATAACATAAAACACAGGAATT
Source organism: Przewalskia tangutica (assembly GCA_029844215.1). NCBI lineage: Eukaryota > Viridiplantae > Streptophyta > Magnoliopsida > Solanales > Solanaceae > Przewalskia > Przewalskia tangutica. Next base: position 122,611,447 of record CM056730.1, on the reverse strand, counting down.
CACATAAGGAACCGAAATTCGACAGGAAAGCGGATTTACCTTCTCCGACAATGATCCGGCAACAGATCAAGTCGTCGGTCCACTCGACGGGCTTTAGGTTTGCGATGCGAATGAAAGGGCGAAGTTTGTTTGCTGATTTTTGGCTGATATTGAAAAGAAAGATTTCAGGCTTCTTATTTGTGCGATGCTAATGGTCTGGGTTGTCGATTGCTGCTAGGGGTGTCCCGTCGATTGCTCTGCTTATCTCCTTCGTTCCCAGATGTTCTGCCATACTGTGCTCTGCCCCTCTAAATGCCTATTGCATGTGCTTATATAGCCCTCGTTGGGTTCTAATGTTGGTAAGCAATTAGGGCTGAGATTCTTATGCCTGATTCGATGATATTTGTGCTGATTTGTAAGTGATTTCGAACAGATTATCGTAAGTTGCGATTTTGTATGGTAAGTTATATCTTTTCGAAGCTGGGTGTGCATGGGTAAGGAAAGGGTTCGATTCGCCGGATTCTCAGGCGAGAATCACGGCAGAGAAGGTGCGGCGAATGGCTGCTGGTTTCTAGTTCTAGGTTTAGGTTTTAGGGGGGCTCGTCCGCGGAGACGGCAGTGAGGTAAAGGTAAAATATAAATTTGTTGGCTTGGGTCTTTGGCGGGCGGCGTCGCGGTGTGCTGCGGTCGCGGGCATTGATCATGTAATACCATTTGGGCGAATTAAGGGTGATTTTAATTAGGTATTTAATTTCAGGTGTTTAATTAGTTAATTAGTGGTAGAGTTTTAAGTGTTTAATTAAGTGTTAGTTTTAGGTGCTATTTAATTTAGGTAGAGTTTTAATGTTGTGTTTTAATTCTAGGCGTATTAACTAAATTAAATTATTTAAATTGTGATTAAATTATTTTAGGTGTTTTATTAGTCTAAGTTTGAATTTAAATTATTGTAATAATAAATGCGGGTGTGCTATTTAATTAGTGTTTAGTGTTTATAATGTGATATCGTTATTAAGACTTATTAAATAAAAATTAGGACTTCTTAATACTATTATTAAACGCGTGTGTTAGATTATTATTTTATGTATTTATTATTTATTATTAGGAATTATGACAAGGCTCTAAGTGTGTAATTTTCTACGTAAGACGCGGTGCCATTATTAAATTGCTTATTTATGCATGTATTAATGTTTTATTCGCTGCATTTTATTATAAAATTATGAGGAATTATTCTGCAAAATTAGTGTAATTTTATAGTTAATGACTGGACGGGAGGGTCAAAATTGGGTGTCAACAATGAGTAGGTGGAATTTGTGATCCATCATGCAAAATGACCTATAAACACGATAAAAATATTTCAGGAAATTAAAACAAATTAACAATGAAAAGTATAGTAGATGCAAAAACAATTACCTGAACAAAATGACAATTGTTCACGAAACCAATGCCAACGATTTCATGATCCTCGGGTGCCTTGGGTTCAGATCGCAATGGAAATAACGTTGTGCACCCACGTGGTGAAATATAAACTACAACAACATTAAATTTTGATGCGATCAAAAACCCCATATCCGGCATGGTCATCCAATGACTCATTGGTACGCTTCCCCAATATTGCGGTAATATTTATAAAAATAATTGGGGTAATATTTGTGTATATTATATTTTAATATATATATATATATATATATATAAAAAAAAATTGAAAATTATTTTTTTATGATTTAACAAGTTCTTTTAATATAAATTAGAAATAAAAAGAATCAACACAATATAATATGAGATGAAGAATTTTATTTTGAGAATATATATAGAGAAAATGCATAAACTGTAGTCGATTTAGCTATCCCCGAAAATAAAATGTATAGAGAAAAAACCTGTTCAGCAATGAAATAACTTGAATAATCAACATTTTCATCACACGATTGAGCATTTGAACAATCAATATTTTCATGGTATGACCGAGCTGTTGAAAATGCATACTCCTGTGACATTTAAAAGAAAACAAATTAGCAAATATTTTAATATAATTACTATAATGAATTAATTATATAGTTGACATTATTTTATACCGAATTTACAGGCTCGTTCAAATTGAAATTGTCAACAATTGAATCAGGCTCATTTAAATTATTTTCCCCATAACTTGAATGAAGAGGTTGATTGAGATCAAACTCGAAAAAATTTGAATACATATTATCATGATTCCATTCCATTTTGTTGAGAATGTGATGTGAATATGAGATTATTTTGAGAATGTGAAGGAAAGGTAAATTTGATGAGATAATTATGGGTTAGTATATGATGAGTGTGAGATGATATATATAGGAAGAGAAAAATTTGAAAAAAAAGAAAAAATTCAATATTTTTTTCAATTTCAAATTTCACCTGACGCGAAGGGGAAAAGGGAAAGGGAAAGGGGAAAAGGGCTGACGCGACGGGACACGGACAGGGATAGGGGTAGGGATAGGGGCGGTAGGTAGAGGCGGCGTAGGCGGGGATGGGGCGTTTTTTTAAAATTTATTTCCGTTGTCTTCAGCTTCTTTTTTTTTTTTATTTTTTTTTTAAAAAAAAAAAAATTGTCACAGGGGTATTTATGTGACTGCAAATACCCCGGTTTTTTTAACATCCCCCTTAAAATAAGTCAATCCAAACACGTATTCACTGATTTTTGTCTTCCATTTTCTTTCATCGATTTGACGATGAAAGTATCATATTTCTCGAATTTGGATGACGTAAGTCCTACTATGTATGATCTAATGCGTCTAATAAGTCCTACTATGTATGATGTAACAAGCCCAGTATGTGATAGGTCTCATTATGATGTAATCGATCATCAGCAAAAGTTTGACAATACGTTTAGACTTATTTTAAACAAACTCTTCTATATATATATTATAATTTTTCTGAGTTAAGAGCCTAAGCTAATATCCATCGATAAATTTTAAAAAGAATCGTCTAGCGATAATTGATCTTCAAGGAAAGAATGAGCATAATAAAGTTATAACACTTAAGCTCGAGATTAAGGGCTAACTTAATTTTTCTTATATTCAAATTATAGTAATTGATCATACGATATCATAAAAAACACTTTCACACGAGATAAACACAGATTTGCAAGATCGTTCCTTTTTATTAAAATTGTGACGGGAAGACCACTGGGATTAGAAGAATGATAGGTTTTCATATCACCAAAGGTTGTGATTGAGTGGTAAAATACTTCATCCTTAATCAGAACTTTTGGGTTTGAGTTCAGAGTATAAAATCGCTTAATAGGGAGTGCTTTATCCCCCTCCTCCAATACTATTTTTTTGGCGTAAATCCAAATTAATCACGCCCCAAAGCAGGCACTTTGGATACAATATGGGAACCATAAAAGATAGTAAGATTTTCATAGATATTTATATGTTTCACTTTGAGCTGGTTTTATCAATAGATTATTGTGTTGATTATATGGATTGTTGGAAATTTAATAATGTGAAATTAGGTTTAACCAATTATTTATGACTCAAATAATTGAGGTCTCGCACGTCGGAATGACGTGTGTTCCACGTTGGTAAATGAAGGAAGAAGTGTACGAAGTGTAAGATCAAAACGTGTTGGGAAAAAGGGCCGCGAAGCCACCGCAGGGCCAGGGCACGCGGCGCCAAACCACCTGGGCAGCGACACAAATGGGTGAGCCGCGGCGCTTCCCGAGCACTGTCTGTGCGACGGAAGTCCAAAAATTTGACTGATTATAGAGACGTTTTGAAACATTCAAATGACATTTTTCCTCCAAAAATCAGTCATTATCTGCCTTCATTCCTTGGTGAATTAAGTGACAATTACATGACACTTAAATGGTCATTACATGGGCACTTGAAGAGACATTCTTACACTATAAATTGAGGCCTTTGGCTCAATTGTTGAATACACACAATCAGATTTTCTGAATCCCTTCCTCTCTGAGCATTCTTTCCACTCTAAGATTCTTCTTGAAAACACTTAATTTTCTTTGATAATTTGTTAGTTGTTGTTTTATCTTGGAGATAGTTGCCCATTAACGTAAAAGGATATATATGGGGCAATAATGTCTTAAGGACAGAGTGAATATCACTCGACTCAGCAGCGCCCTTGTATCACTACCAGATTTAGTATCTCTTGGTTTCAGTTTGTCAAGATCAAGAACGCAAATTCAAGACGAATCAAGAATTCACAAGCTTAATGTAGCCACAACTCTTGTTGGCTACAAGATTGTTAACTATTGTAATTCCTCTTATCTATCCTTTCAAAACAGTTGTAATAATTGTATACTATTTTTGTACATCCATTGTCACTCACATGGATCACCTTTATGATTCCAGTATCACTTTCACAATTCCATTGTGAGCTTTGAAATTCAATCCGAACATCATTGGGGATCCGTTTTTTCATCTAACCTTTATTCCCTAGTAGAAATTCTACCGGTGAAAAGTGTTTGTAGCGTCAAACCATACAATACATGCAAAAATTTCATATCAAAACAAGTTTGAAATGTTCAAAAGTTCTATGACCATTTCGGATCGGAGTGCGCACAACTTTTATCCTTACTAATCATATCAAAACCAAACAAGAAATATGTAAATTGCAATAGGACGAATAAAAGGTACTTAATAAAATAATATTCTGACAAAAATTGCAAGGATATAAAGAGTTCTGTTTATAGTTGTGCTAGTACAGCGTGATTCATAATATTTATGAATTTCAAATTGTTCGAGCAATTCAACTTCGCATATTACAAATCTAGCTAATTGATGATGTTGCAATTAGAGCTATTAGATGAGAGGAAAATCTATGATTAATAAACACGATTAAAACTATTGTCAAGCTGATCAACTGAAACAAACGACATCACACAAATCAAATTCCGGTAAAGAATGAATTTTAGGTCTAACACAATCCCAAAATTTAACTTAAACTAACGCAATCATATAAGCAGATCAATTACTCATCTCTAATGTGGTACTCTTAACCGTTACCACACCTTCAGACCTCGTTAACTGAAGCGTGAACAATCGATTAATATCGGTGAAAAAGAATTAGAAACTATGATACCATATAAATAATGAATCTTATACCTGACTAACCCCAAAAACTAGACTAAAGTGAAGAGTATTGCACAAGGAGATCAATTAATCACATATCCGATGCGAGACTCTTAACAGACCATCAAAACAAAAACAAAACGAGAGGGGGAAAAAAGAGCAAATATCCGTGTAAATTTTTCCTTGAAAGATAAAAAATATACATTAAACATACTTGTATTACTCTACGAACCGACCCGCCGGAATTACGCCGTTGCCGCCGTGTAAAAACTTGGAAGCAGAAGGTAACGATGGAGGTAAAATAAAAAGTTCCGGTTCATCAATCCATCTGCGACCGGTTCAGACCGGGTGGTTCATAGTGACGCGCCGCCGTGTTAGGCGGTGAAGTAGAAGATTGGTTGAAGAAGGAGGTATAAGAAGATGAAGCAAGAGCTCGATGCTGCTAGGAAGACTAAGCCGTATAGAGTTCGAACCGCCATGGTAGAAGATTCTCGAAGAACTAGATTTGATCTGGAAGAGATAATGAGATATTGAGATTTGGATCTGGAAAGTAGTTGTACAAGAGTGGCGAAGTTCAATTTTAAATAGAATTTGTAAAAGTTTCCTAATTTTAAATTTGAATCCGAAAAGCACTAAAAAAAATAAGAGTACTCCCTACGTTTCAAAATTATTTATTTTTGTTATTAAATATAGTTATGAAAAATTATTTATCATTTTAGATGTTCAAACTAGTACTATGTCTTGAATTTCATTCGATTTTATCTGACCTCCATTATTGTACTTTCTCATGAAACAATCTTTTGAAAACAACATATCTGCAACTAAAAATAGACGTAAGATTGGTATACATTCTAACCTTCGAATTCCCCATTTGTATGATTATATTGGATATATTGTCGTTGTTGTTGTTAGAAGTTTAAGGCAAAATTAATTAATTCGTTCCTATTTTATCTTTAGTAGAATATTGTCATTAATAAAAATAACACATAAATTTAATAAATATTTAATAAAGAGATTATAACTTAAATATAAATAAGGTAAAATAGTTACGTAACCTTCTTAATTAATATTTTTTAAGAGATATATAAAGTTAAAAAAATGATAAATAATAGAGACGGAGGAGTATATTTAGGGACCGTTTGGTACAACTTATTAAAAGAGTTTTTAGGAGTAGAGCTTTTCAAGTAGAGTATTTTATCAAAAAGTTGTTAGGTGTTTGGTTGGCAATAAAAAAATATTTTTGATTTAAAAATAGTAAAAAACAACATCTACTTTCAAAACTCAAAATTTGAGCTTTTGAAAATAGAGGTCAGAAGTGCTTTTGGAAGTAAAAAACGTTTTTTCAATTTTGAACCAAACACTCAATTTTTTTATCAAAAGCACTTTTGTCAAATCCAAAAGTCCAACCAAACGGGCACTTAATGATGATCGTGTTCAAATCAAGTGGTGCACTTTTCGCTTAATAAAAGGTGGTCCACTTCAGTATTAATGGGAATTGTGACGCTTGTAAAAAATGTTAATACTTTTATTTTTATTCGAAAAGAATATTTATAAAATGCCTAACAGATTTATATATTGCATATTTTAGATGTAGATAATGCTAATGAAGGTACACAACTAAACTATTCTTAATTGTATGAATTGTATATTTCGGAAGTGTACAACCTACAAACTGTATTGTGTAATCTCTTACGTAATAAGCAAATTTTATAAATAGGTGCAGATAAATAATTTTTAACTCCCTGAATAGTCCTGCATAAAAGTGCTACTTAATTATACTATAATAGAATTAAAATTATTTACAAATTTCGTCACTAATTCTGTGAGTGATAATGTGCAGAACGAGAAAATAACAATAACTATTTGTTAAAAATCTGAAAATGATCAAATATGAGGGTTTGCTGAGTCGGCCAAATTGTTAATCTATCATTAAGATAATATTTCCCCGTATATCCTTTCAACGATGTTAATGACAAAGGAAACTCAAGTGTTTACTTTGGAAGAAAGATCTTTGAGTGTTTGTGATTGCAAGAGAGGAAGACAATTTCAGAGAATTGTTGAGTGTAAGATGTCAAGTGTGTTTTACAAATGAGTCAAATGCCTCATTTTATAGTATTGAGAAGAAACCCTCCAACTAGCCAATTTATGGCTTTGAATGACCAAGTAATGACCATTAGTATGGAGTTACAATTCAGCCAAGTAATGACTGAATTTAAGAGCAAAATAATGAAGAGTTAATTCTTCAAAGTCAGCTCAAACGTCAGTTTTTATTCTTCTCCAACGGATCGAAAGCGACGCGTTCTGCGGAGGCGCGTGGCGCCAGAACTCGAGGCGCAGCTGCGCCGCAGAGTGGCGCCGAAACTCCGGGGAATTGGCGTCGCGTCCCTGCATGAAGGCATTTCTAATGAACTCAGCGAATGCTGAAATTGATTCGGCCGGAAGGTTGAAAATTGGTTAAAAAGAGGAATGAATGCTCCTCCATCTGTGGTTATTGCTTTGGGATCCTATAATTCATCGCTACTAACTATAATAAGTTCCTGAACTAAGAGGAGGTTCCCTTTCTTTCAAAGTGGCATTGCGAATCAAAGGCTTTTTCGCAGTGAACAAAAAGAAGAGCCTATCTTTTCTCTATCCTGGGATGGAGAGAATCCCGGGATGCATATGCTCTTTTTGACTTTTGGTGGTAACAACAGAGTGATCCTCTAAGGTTAACGTCGTTGAAAGCTCTCATTAATATTCACGGAAGGTGCCCAACCACCCTCTATGACTTCAGAATCGCCCACCCTACGAAACAGATCGATCGGGCAAAATATTCTGCAGTTCAACCTCAGAACCCCCCTTCTTGTATCTCAAATCAAAAGAACGCCTGGAAATCGGAGAAGGCCTCCAATCGTCTCAGAAGAGAAGACTAAGCTCAGATTTGGAGTATGGCTGAGATTGCCATAAGACCTTCTCCCTCTTGGAACCGCCCCTTTGCAGATAGGGCGAGCCAGAGTCAGGTCTTCGATAGTTATAGCGCCCATGCGCGAGATGTACTCGCGTGTGGGTGTGTGGATCCCCAGACATAGTCTTTTCAGCAATGGTCGTCACCACGTGGAATCCGCCAATCACTTCATTCAAGCTTTGGAATTCCCCTATGGCGCTCTAGCACCACGGTCCTTATCGCTGTGGCCCGATACATCTTTTAACACATTGTACACTTCTTTCTTCATTTACAAACGTGAAACCTACGTCATTTGACCAATAACCGTCTATTACATTACGTCTCAAAACAATTCGTATGCGTATCAATATCTCTTCCATTAAGGAAATTACGATTCTTGACACTTTATGTACACGTGTGTGAAAACCAAGTTTCCGACGTGCGGGACCCCAATTATTCGAGTCATAATTTAATAGAAATTTATTTCACATTTAGTAAATTTTCAACAAATTCATCATTTAATCACTCACAGGAATAATCCGTCAGTAAGTCAAATTAGTATTATTTTTTGTTGTTTTATTTTTAAAAATAAGTGGAAAGATATAATTCGGTATAAGGTGTCCGACTAATATAATATGGATATTAACTACCTTTTTCTTGCCTTTGATAGGATGTTTCAAACATTCTCCTAGAAATCATTCCATGTCAAATAAATATAGAATTTAACATAGATTAAGGGTGTGTTTGGATTAGCCATGGACAAAATTGATTACGATAGAATTGATTTATGTTTGGATGTAACAATGTAAAAGTGATTGTTATAGTTGATTTATGTTTGGATAGTTTTGATCAAATTGCTTTTGAATGTAGAATTACCAAAATAAACATTTAGTCAATATATATAAATAAAAATTACTAAAAAATGGAAGTATGTAAATAAAAATTACAAATAAATAATAAAAATTAAAGTGCAATATAGTACTTAAATATTAGTAGAATATTATTACAATACTAATTTAAAGTGTAAATAGTATTTAAATATTATTACAATACTAATTTTGCATGTACTCTATAATTTGATTGCGGACTAAGTTTCGAACGTGATTCATCTCTGATGAAGAAGCTACATTAAAAACATGTGATTGATCCACTGGAGCCTAGGCGTCGCGGCCCATCGTGAAGGAGTCGCGGCGCCTAACTTCCAGTGATTTTTCACGCCACATGAGTCGCGTCCCTTGGGAGGAGGCGCCGCGGCGCTTCAGGCAATTCTTCAAAAATAATAAAACTTTTCGATACTTCAACTTGAGTATATTTATTTCTTGTTTGTTCAAAATATAATATATTATAGTAATAATATTCGGAGTATTTGAAATAAGACAATAGGAAAAAGAGAAGGATAATGCTCGTATAATCGGACAACGTTAGGATGTTTGAGGAGTTTAAAGTTGCAATCTGCAATTACACATGAACAAATGTCAACTTTAGTAGTATATTTTTTTTTAATTAAAACATAACATAAGTAGTATATTTAATTTTTTTTAGTAATTATTTCTAGATATTTAAAGAGGGTAATGAAAGTTGTATATTTGAATTTTTTTAGTAATTATTTCTAGATATTTAAAGAGGGTAATGAAAGTTGTATATTTGAAAAAAAAATAGTAATTATTTTTAAATATTTAAAGAGAGTAATGAAAGTGGATAGAGTTGTTGATGAAAATTAAATAGGGTAATAAAAGAAGAGGTAAAATTCAAATTGAAATAAATGACAAAATTGATTCTGGCAATCCAAACATGTCAATTTTCTAGTTTTCATAAAAGTAGGTATCCAAAAGTGATTTTGGGTACCCAAAAGCCAATCCAAACATACACTAAGTGTGTGTTTGGTTCTGCGGTGAGTAGAATTGATTCTGAGGAAAATTGATTTTGATAGAATTGATTTATGTTTGGATGCATCAATGTAACAGTGATTGTTACAATTTATGATGTTTGGATAATTTGGATCAAAATTATTTTTGAACGTATAATTACCAAAATGGACATAGTTAAATAGATAATAGAATTTAAAGTGCAATATATAATACTTAATATTAGAATTTAAAGTATGTAAATAAAAATTACAAATAGATAATAGAATTTAAAGTGCAATATAGTATTTAAATATTAGTAGAATATTATTACAATACTAATTTAAAGTGCAATATAGTACTTAAATATTATTACAATACTAATAATATTTTCAATGATTTTTCACGTTAGAGGCGTCGCGCCGCTCCAGACAATTCTTCAAAAATAACAAAACTTACTTTAAACTTTTCGATATTTCAATTTGGGTATATTTATTTCTTTTTGTTCAATATATAATATATTATAGTAATAATATACAGAGTATTTGAAAGAAGACAATAGAAAAAGGAGAAGGATAGTTTATACCTAGTATAATCAGACAATCTTAAGATGTTTGATGGGTTTAAAGTTCAATCTCCCTCTTAATTTGCAATTACACATGAACAAATGTCAACTTTAGTAGTATATTTAATTTTTTTAATTAAAACAGAACATGATCACTATATTTGATTTTTTTAGTAATTATTTCTAGATATTTAAAGAGAGTAATTATTTCGTGATTACAACAACAACATACCAAGTGAAATTTAATAACGTGGGTCTGGAGATGGTAGATTGTACGCAGATCTTACCTCTACCTTGGTAGGTACAGAGGTTGTTTTCGAAAGACTATCGGCTCAAGACAAAGCATAAGCACAAACAAATCAAGAGAAACAGTCAGACTCAGACAAGAAATTTAAAGCAATATAAAAATGATGGTAACAAAAGCGAATAAGTCATGATAAAACATTCTGAAAAAAGAAACAGTAACTAACGCAGATAAATAAGATAAACAAAGTACACGAAAGAACATACAACAACAGAAATCAAACGACAGGGGACAATAAAGCAATAATGTGCCTACTAGTATGATAGACTAATCAGGGCTACAATAATAACAATACAACTACCAGTATGTAAGCGTAAGTAGGATTACGCTCAACAACCTACTACCATAATATGTGTCCTCCACAATCCCATATCTAAGGTTATGTCCTCTGTAAGTTGCACCTGTACCATATCCTGTCTAATCACCTCACCCCAATACTTCTTCGGCCTACCTCTACCCTTTATGAATTCGTCCATATCAAATCTCTCACACCTCTGCACAGGGGCATTTGTGTCTATCCTCTGCACATGCCCAAACCATCTCAACCTTGCTTCTCGCATCTTATCATCCACCGAGGTCAATCCCACTCTGTCCCATATATTATTATTTCTGATCCTATCACTTCTTGTATGCCCACACATCGATCTCAACATTCTTATCTCCGTAACTTTCATCTTTTGAATGTGCGAAGTCTTGACTGACCAACACTCCGCCCCATACAACATAGTCGGTCCCACCACCCTATAGAACTTACTTTTAAATTTTGGTGACACATTTTTATCGCACAAGACTCCAGATGTGAGCCTCCATTTCATTCACTCTACACCAATACGATATGTGACATCGTCATCAATCTCTCAATTCTCTTGAATAATAGACTCGAGATACTTGACGCTTCCTTTCTTGGAATGACTTGAATACCAAGCTTCACCTTCACGCCTGTCTCATGGTCAGTCCCATTACTGAACTTGCACTTCAAGTATTCTGTCTTGGTCCTACTCATCCTATACCGTTTAGACTACAGAGTCTGTCTCCAAACCTCTAATTTAGCGTTCACTCCGTTGCGAGTCTCATCAATTAGGACTATGTCGTCTGCGAATAACATACACTATGACACATTTCCTTGAATTTGTCGCGTGAGTCTATGCATCACCAATGAAAATAAGAATGAGCTAAGAGCTAATCCCTGGTGCAGTCTCATCATCACCGAAAAGTGCTCCGAGTCTCCTCCTACTGTACTTACCCTGGTCTTGGCTCTATCATACAAATCCTTGATCTCCCTAGTATACGCCACAAGTAGACCTCTAACCTCAAAACATCTCCATAGAACCTCCTTAGGGACTCATTCAGAATAACTTTGCAGTCTTTATAAAATCCGTTGTCAACCTTCCTAAGAAGTAAAAAGTCTATCTGAGTCACCGAACTACGGAAAGTCACCAAGTGCTCCTCCTTCTTCATGAACCTCGAATTGCTATTACCATCCCCAAAACTTTAGCGAACTCCAAATGTGAGACTCCTCCCCCGTTCATGTCCCAAAGGCCAAAGTCTCCATGGACGTCGTCATAACCCTCCAGAAGTGACCCGATATGTTTATTAAAATCTCTTCATACAAATAACTTCTTAGTGGGTGGTATACCTCCCACCACCTCATCCAAATCCTCCTAAAATGCCTTTTTCCTCCTCTTCCAAGCACGTCTGCGGCGCGTAAGCACTAATAATGTTCATAGTGAACCCATCAACTACCAACTTAATCGACATCATCATGGCATTGACCCTCCTAACCTCTACCACCTGATCCCTTAGCTCATTGTTTACCAAAATGCCTACCCTGTTCCTATACCTCAACCTGCCCGAGAACCATAACTTATACCCGTCCACATCCTTAGCATTAGGTCCTACCCATTTGGTCTCCTAGACACAGGCTATATCAATCCTCATCTTCTTAAGAATATTAACTAGCTCTATGGACTTTCCCGTTAAAGTTTCAATGTTCCAAGACCCAATTCTCAGCCTAACTTCTCCCTTACCCTACTTACCCCACCCCACCCCCATAACCCCCGCCCTCTTCCCCACCGAGAACATGACGCTAGTCTACCATCAGTTACCAAAGCCACTACTAAAGCGGATATAAACTAATAGACTAATCAAAGGTTTACACCTAAAACATGAAGAATGATATAACTAAATGCAAGAAGAGTAAATGCAAGAACGTAATATACTAAGGGTAGGAATTAATATATTATGAAACAAATTCGACAGCCAAGTAAAGATAAATTAGCCATAAGAATGAATACCAGAGAGATAGAACCGGATGTTAGGTAGAAGACCGGAGAGATAGAACCCAAATGCGCATCATGACAAATTTGGTCTCGACAATCGTGTTCCGACAGTTGATGCTTTAGATATATATATATTTATTGATACATGCAAAAGTAAAGCAAAGGAAAACGAAAAGGGAAAAGGAAAGAGATATAGGGAGAAGGGTCATCTGAGAACCGCCGAAATAAGCGGTCGGCAATGCAGTGACGACCGTTGTGGTGGCTGCTGGTGAGGAACAGTGGGGGAGAGTAGATATCCTAGTCCAGTAGGTTTCCGATATGAAGTCTTGCCTTCGTCGAAAATAGTTTCGTCAGACGCAACAATCGGTGTACTTTGCTGGAAACGGAGAAAAAAGAAAAAACAAACAGCTAAAATGATGCCATTTAAAGAATTAGTAAGGACGATAGGAGGTACCCACTCCAGTTGGGTAGAACATGTTCTCTGTCGGGAAAATTCTATTCACGGTCGGGATAGGGATACTGTTCACCGACACTATTCACCGCCGGAGTTGTTGTTCATGCCAACGTCAGAGCAGCTTAGTAACATTGCCGCCGATTCAAGCGACACAAGAATAAAAAACAGAGAAAAAGAGAAGAATAGAAGAAGAGGGGGAGGAAAAGAGAAGAGAAGAAGTAAAAAAGTGAAGATGCCGGAAAATATTTTTTGATTGTAATTCTCTTTTATGCACATCTTTGGTTACAAGACACTGTCCCACTAGTATCATTTAAGAATCAAAATATTCTATATGTTACTTACCTGAAAGCGTGATTTCTGAAATCGTTCGACTTGAAACATTAAATTCTACCGAACCATGATCAATAATTGGATTCACCACTAAAAAGAATGGATTAATGTATTACCCTATGATTGTGGTTGAATGCGACTTCACAACTCTAAAATTTAAATTTGATGAGTTCAATTTTAAAGATATTTAGAATTAAATTTTGTAATCAATTTTAAAATTATGAGTGAAGATTTAATATTTATTCCAATATTTATTAATTTTTATATATTAACTTATGTTCTGCGTAAAAAAAAATACTGAATTCACCTTTAATTGATCACCAGTTTCCAATGCGTGCGTGGATATCGGCATAGATGAAGATGATGCATGGCGGACAAGAAAATCGATTGTATGATTTATTCCCTGGGGAGTGGGAGATTGGTGGGTCGGCAAAGAATTTAATGTCCCATAAACACAAATTTTCATGAAGAATATTTGCATATATATAGAGAAGTGGTTGGGAATTCAAGGGTCATTTCCTGCGTTTAAACTTTAAATACCCACATGCTCGACTAATCTCAATCTCTTTATAACGATCCAATAATAATATATTAAGTATAATCTCACATCTCAAATTTAAAAAGAAAGTGTACTCAAACCTTATTCTTATGTTAAAAGAGATAGAGATAATGATTTCGATCTCAATCTCTTTTACTATATCAATAATTGTTTTTTGGCATAATTTTAAAATAAGCTGAAAATAGTCTTTCATTAGCCAAGTAAAATAAAGGAGTCAATAGGATCATGCCATGTGTCAAAATGACACAACATGCTTAGACAAATTAAAGACCAACGAATATGCACCATGTGTACAAGTGACATGTTTCGACCAATGAAATATTGTCATGACAACTTAAATCTGATTGGCCGAAAGGAGGTCGTCATTATCACAACTCCTACATCCTACAACTATAAATTGGGGTCTCATAATTCAGAAAAAGGACCAAGAATTCTAACAAGAAGCCAGAGAGAACTCGGGGATCAAACGCCGCAGATTCCTCTACAAGTTGTAATCATTCAAGCTCTACAAGTTGTAATCATTCAAGCTCTACAAGCTGTAATCATTCAAGCACTCAAATATTTCTCTACAAGTTCTAGAGATCAAGACGAAGATTAAAGATCAAACTTTAAGTCCTTGAATTCAAGTTCAAGATTAAGACCATCAGATTTAAGATCAAACTCTAGGCTCTTGAATTCAAGTACAAGTTAAGATCAAATTCATCAAGTTCAAGATCAAGCTCAAAAGCCCTTAAATACCCACATGCTCGACTAATCTCAATCTCTTTATAACCATCCAATAATAATATATTAAGTATAATCTCACATCTCAAATTTAAAAAGAAAGTGTACTCAAACCTTATTCTTATGTTAAAAGAGATAGAGATAATGTTTTCGATCTCAATCTCTTTTACTATATCAATAATTGTTTTTTGGCATAATTTTAAAATAAGCTGAAAATAGTCTTTCATTATAGGAGGAGATATTGAATAGATATCTATTTATGTAAGTTTATTTAAAATAATTGTAAACGTGTATAGACTATTCATATAAAATTTCTACTCATAATTAAAATATATTCCATATATATTCACGCAATATATGAAATATATTCTAATTATGGATAGAAATTTTGTATGAATAATGTATACACGTTTATAATAATAATAATAATAATGTCTCATTTTGTGTGTTATCCAAAGTTACAAAGATAATATTGAACCTTCAATTCACATTTGAAGATCTCAAATGATCTTCCAGTTTGGGGAGAATTCACAAATAAGATATTACTCCATGATTTGTATAGAAGAGAGAAATATACTTCCCAAACTTTGTTGTTACAAAAAATTATATAATATTTTGCTTGTCCACTTTATTTAGTGTGGACGAAAGTTGTCAAAAAAATTCGAACATTAATAAGATTATCTTAGTTGAGGTATAAACTTGAATATAAGGCTTATAAATAACGCTTTGAGTTGAAGTTAAGGACGATTACTTTGTTTATGAAAGAAATTTCGGTGCACAAAGTATCTCATGTTAATAATGTCGATAACTTACCCTAATACAAATATTAGTGACAATATTTATAGCATATTGTCTCAACACATTTTTTTTCAATTAAAAAAAAATGTGTTGAGATAATATGCTATAAATATTTTATTGAAAATATATATGACATCACTAGATAAAATTAAACCTTCGGAATTCTTTAAAGTTGAGAGGGAATGTGAGTAGGGTGGAATGTGGATGATGTGAAACTAAAGAGCTGTTTGGATATGATTTGAAATCAGTGATTTAAAGTTGAAATTTATTTGGACATGCAACTCAGTGACATAAAAATCTCACAAGTTGTGAAAATCATCAAAACTTTTCAAATTCTTATGCAATCTTACCAAATGAGCAAATAATAATTTATAACAAAATTAATACGCGGCTAGAAAGACTTTATAAAAAATACAATATCAATTGATCGAGCTTTAGTTCAGGATAATTGAACATAAACTTTAGTCCCAACGAAAAAAGGTTTTACTATTTTCTTTGGAATTTTAAATCACTGTATGGAAGGAATTGATTCCCAATAGATAAAGAATTTCATCTTGAACAATTATATTTAATACAATATAAAGTCGATCAATTAGTATATATATACTAACTTATGAATCTTGTTTTATAAAATATAAATTTATGGGTCAAGTTTTATATATATATATTTTTGAAATCATGATTTGAAATCTCAAATCACAACTTTTTGGATGATTTGAGATTTCAAATCATGACATGATGTTCAAATTACATAAATAAACGATGATTTAAAATCAAATTATAAAATAATAATTTGAAATCGCATAGTCAAACGCCTAATGGCCCCATAATTGGCCAACTTTTAATCTCCCCTTACAAATCAATTTTGTTGTTGGACACCATTTTAACCTGATTACCTGCTAGCTAGTAGTGATATATGCTTATTGGAAAAAATCATTTTGACTACCTTATAAATTATTAGATTGTGTAAATACTATATTTTACGTCGTGGGTATATATAACTTTTCTTCTAAGACTGTAAGTTAGTTATACACAAAAAATAGTGTAATGATTCTTTTTATATCAAATATAATATAATAGCTATAACAAAAGATATTTATCATTTTTCATGTCGTCATTTAATGCTTACTATAGAAAGTTATTTACGTTTTTTTTGTGAAGGAAACTCGCACTCACGCTTCTTTCGAAGTGCGCATAAACCTCGAATCGACGCAATAGCGCAAACCACGCCACCGCTTAAACCACACTTGGCAGTCAGTGTGCACTTCAAGAGGCGAAGGCATGCCACGTTATTCTCGAGATTTCGAACTGCACTCTCTCCCACACCACCCATGAGGATATCCTGCGCCTTCAAGCACTAACCTCCAAGGGCTTCGGAACACTTCTTAACTTAAGATGACTTGATTGTATAAATATTTTTGAATCAGTTCATATATAGTATAAGAGGTTAGATCTATTTCTAGGCTAGACAATAAAAAGAGGAATATTGAAAATTTTGACATGTAAACTTTCTAATATTGAACCCAATGGAGAAAGCATACTAGCCATTTATTTATAGTACCAACATATCGACCTATAACATACACTTATAGTATTGCGTACAAAGACAAATATTCACCTTTAGACAATCGATTTTCTTGGATCGCCAAGTAAACTTCTCATTGCTCCTACATATAAATACAACCCTAGTTAAAGCATTTCATCTTTACCTCATAATAATACCACAATAATAATTTTTTCCTTTTTCTTCCTTGTGAACCAATAAATAAAAAGAAGAAGAAGAGAAAGGGAAAAAGAAAGAAAAAATCCACAAAAAAAAATGGCTCTCCATAACGAAATCTTGCTTGTAATTTCCCTTTCTTTTCTTGTTTTTCAATTCAACATTGCCACCCCCACCCCTATTTCCTACATATCTTCATCACTAAATGGCTCACCATTATCATCACCATCACCATCCGTGCAAAATCTTGAAATTCCAAATGGTGAAGAAGTTAAATTAGGAAACAAAGATTCCGTCAACCATTACGTTGACTCACTTATGGAAACATCTGTTTCCAGAACTGAGCAATTTCTCGACAATGTTGTCGTGAAACGCTTGTCTGATCCAGCAGCCGACGCGTTCGTTAAAGATTGTCTTTTGGTATGCAAAGAGGTGTACGAGAACGGTGTCGATGCAATGAAAAAGACAATGGAGGATATCAAGAAGGGATTTTATTACAGTGCCAATGTGGACCTTAGTGCCTTGTCTACTGACTTAGAAACTTGCATGGATTGTGTTAAGGAAATTTACGGTGAGGATCAAGAATTCACCAAGTTTGATAATTGGACTGAAAAAATTACTACTGATGCCTTGGAAAAGATTGCGGGCTTTAGCAGTTAAATGATTTAAGATGATGGATTTAACTTATATGCACTGAGATTACTTTTTAAAAATTGCTTATACACTATTAACATGTTTTGATTTGTTGTAACATTCACATTTTTGAATGATTATTTGTAATTTCATTTTGGATGACCTGATAGTACTGTAAAAGTTATGTTGTCAGTGCATAAAAGTTAAATTCACGATAAGACTATTAATTAATGTGGTTTGGGTGGAATTTATAATATGATAACCTGGCTAATGTAATTTTAATTGACGTCTCTTTTTGATAACGTGTTAGGTTTTGTAATTAAGGGGAAAGATTTGGTCATGACTCTTGGGCTAATAACAGTTCTACTGGCAACAATTTTCTGTATTTCTATCTCAATATATACTCCTTTTTAATTCAGTTATGTTTTAGAACCGAAAGAAATAATCATTTGATTATTTTTATTAAATTGAAGGACAATATATATACTTTACATATTTTCATAATAGTATTCTATTTCTAAAATCTTATATTCTATTTGAAGACTAACTATACAATTATGGTAAGTGTACAAGATTAATTAAGGTACAAGACTATACACAATATATACCAAATATACACCAATAAACCATAAACCCGAGCTGGGCCTGTTGACACCCAATTTTGACCCGGATTTTCCATTTTTTGCAATAAAAGGGCGCCCAATCTATGTTTTTATTTTTTAGTTTTATCTCAATTTAAACCAAATTTTATTTTAATTTTTAACCCAAAACAACCCACAATAAAATTCCCAAGCCCATTAAACCTCCCCTAAATCATCCAACACTCCCATTCAACAACCCAAACCGTGCAGCCCATTCCCTTTCCCTTGACCAGCCCAACTCCCTCCCCAACGTCTTTTTTTTTCCTATTTTAAAGGGAACCCCTAATTCATAAGAACCTCTTCGGCCGCAGCTCCCCTGATGTGAAAACTCATTTTTTTCTCTCTATCATCTCAGCGACACACCCAGAACGAGAGCTCCCTACACTCTCCATAGTCTCTTTATCCTTCGATCACAACGCCATAACTACTTTTTTTTCTTCCAAAACCATCTCATCTCAAACAACCATAACTTCTCCAAGTCTCCACCATGACCGTGTAGCAACCATCTGTCCTCTGCTTCCATACTATTCACGCACAAAATAGAGATCTTGGTTCCATTGATGTGTTTGAACTCAATCATGTGCTCGATCATGGGATCATGCATAAACAAACACATATGTTGTACGACATATGTAATATCAGGCCGCGTGAACGTAAGATACTGAAGGGCCCCTGCAAGACTGCGATAGTGGGTCAGATCCTCGTAAGGTGAGCCAGTTGCGACACCTAGCTTGGGTTTAGTATCAACCGGAGTGGCAGTGGACATACAAAATGACATCACAACCCTCTCAATGATCTCAGCTGCATACTTCCTCTGGGATAAGAACAACCCACATGCATGACGAGTGACAACAATCCCCAAAAATAACTCAACGGCCCCAAGTCTTTCATAACAAATTCTGAACTGAGCATTGTCATGATAGACTTGTGTAATGCATCAGAAGAGGGAGTCAAAATAATATCATCCACATATAAGAGTATATAAGCCAAAGAAGATCCACGATGATATATGAATAATGAATTATCAGATCTGTTGTGAGAAAACCCAATAGTTGAAACATAGTCTGCAAACATTTTATACCAAGCACGTGCAGACTGTTTAAGCCCATACAAAGACTTCTTCAACAAACAAATATGATGGAGGATATTTGGGGTCCCCAAACCCCAAGGACTGATGCATATAAACTGTCTCCTTAAGATAACCATGTAAGAAATCATTCTTTACATCTAACTGATGAATGTGCCATGTTTTCGAAAGAGTCAAGCTGAGTACAGTGCGAATGATAGCCGGCTTGACCACTAGACTAAATGTCTCACCACAATCCACACCAATCTGATGAGTCTTACCATCACCTAATATGCGAGTCTTATGCCTCGCAAAAGAACCGTCAGAGTTGTACTTATGAGCAATCCACATAGACCGAATATTATTAACACTAGACGAACAGGGCACCAACTCACATGTCTTATTATCAATAAGAGCATTATATTCGTCGATTATAGCAATTTTCCAATTCGGGTAATTTAAAGCAGACACAGGATTACGGGATAATAGTGATTTAACAACATTCGAATTTAAATTAAAATGTCTTTTGGTTTAAAAATACCCCGTTGACTACGAGTGACTGGTCTATGACTCGGAAAGAAGTGCGCAGATTTTGTGAACTATCGGGATTAGGGACGGACTGGCCAACAGGCAGTGGGCCTGCTGACCCAACACTGGACAGTGGTATCGTAACTGGGCTAGAGATGGACTCTGACAATGGTGAGATTGGGTTGGGAATGTGGCCCAATTCCCATCACTGGTCCAATTTCTGGACTGGGGACCGAGACTGGACTTGTGGGGCCAGCGGGCAGTAGGCCCGCTGGTGGGTTTGGGGTGCAGGACATGTCTGAAAAATTATGAATAATATACGGGAATATATCATTCTCCAAAAAATTATACGAACTAGGCACGGGATTACGATCCTTAGCAAATGAAAATTAGGATTCATCAAATATTACATGGCGATTAATGATGATTTATTAGATGATAAATCAAAATATTTGTAATCACGATGATTTGACGGATAATCCAAAAACACACGAGGGGTAGAACGGGCCTGAAGTTTGTTAATGATTATGGACGGAAAAAGTGGTAACACAATCACCAAAAGACTCTAAGATGTGAATACAAAGAGGTTTTATTATATAAAATTTGAAGAGGGGACGAATATGTCAAACCTTTAGAAAGAAGAATGTTAAGAATATCTGTAGCAATTTGTAGGTCACGATGCCAAAAAACGGGGGTACGAAAGCATGAATCAATAAAGTTCGGATAATGTTATTAATGGTATGAATTTTGCGTTCAGCTTTTCCATTTTGTGAAGATGTATGAGGGCAAGAAAAATGAAAATTTATCCAATTAGTAGCACAAAATTCCTGAAATACCCCATTATCATACTTTTTGTCATTATCACATTGAATATATTTTATTTCTCGTTCGAATTGAGTTCTAATAAATGCTCTAAATTTTGAGAAGATTGAAAAAACTTGAGATTTTTTCGCTATCGGATAAGTACATGAAAACTTAGAATAATCATCCAAAAACAGAAGATAATATCGATGACCCAAAGAACTAAGAACCGGAGACGTCCATAATCACTATGAATAATATCAAATGACATTAAAGTATGAGAATTGTTTTTCGATTCTACAAAAGGCAACTTACCAATTTTTCATAGAAAACATGATTGACAACTCGGAGTACTACGTGCACCCTTCTAAGAAATAAGATTGTTTTTATCTAAGCAAGACAAAATAAACGACCCCAGATTCCCTAGGGATGACGGAGGGAAGGGGGAATACAAAGTTTTTTTTACCATAACTATGAATTGGAATTGAATTACCATTATCAATAATTATATCACGATCACTGCTCAAATTGGAATAAGACGAGAGAGTACATTGATCGGACGTCATGTGAGTAGTGGCGCCGGTGTTCATGTACCAATTCGGGTCTGGGGGATTCAATCCAAGTGTGTGCATCGCGACTTCGATGTCGGTAGGAGTGGGTCCCGCTGCATCATAGGCCTGCGGACGACGAGGCCTAAGCACCCCGCCACGCTTCTGGCCGAGTGGAATTTCAAAATCGGTCCATCACGACCGTTGGCCGAGAATCGGGCAGGCGAAAATTGGGCTGGTTGTTGGTCCATCGCTTCGACCGCCTGGCTCGGGCCGATTGGTCAGGCCCATCGCATCGAGTTGGACCCCCTGCCGCCGTTACTGCTATCGGAACCGCGTTTTGCAGCCACGATTTTTCCCGTTATTTTTACGATTATTTTTGTCGCCACAGTGAGCACGATTTTGGCCCGAATTATCAAAAAAACATAGAAAATTTGTGGAGGACGTCATCATGACTACCGAGCTAGTACCGGTAGCCGCCTTCTTAGTCAAATCGGCTTCTTCCAAAGTAAGCATGGATCGAGCTTGGTAAATTTACGGTAGAGGGTTACTTTGATGAAGTATCGAAGCAACACCGTTATTGGACTCAGACAGGTCTGCCACCATCTGTAGAACGAGACAATCATTGCTAACAGGAGCACTAACGTTGCGAAGTTGGTCTGCCAATTCCTTGATTAGTTTGCGATAGGAGGAAACGTTCGGAAAATCCTCCATAGTGACTTGGGAAAATTTATGTTCAAGGGTGACAATGCAGTAATAACGGTTATCCTGGAGTATATCATGTAATCTATTCCAAGCAACCATAGCCGTAGAGTTAGGTTCCATTATCGTATGTAAGAGGTCGATGGAGATAGTGACATAAATCCACTGAACCTTAACATCAAGAGTAATCCATAATTTAGGATCTTCCTCCTTGGTGGGTACATCCTCCGTGCCAGGAGCCAGATGAATTATGTGGTGGAGAACTTGAAGTGCAAGTGCATAAATCTTGAATAACTTTGCCCACGCCCCATATTGAACGTTTTCTATGTCAAGAACGATATGAAGAACACTCTTGATGTTAGAAACTGTAAGGGCAAAATGAAACATGTTCTTATCAGTCATAGTGAATAGAACAAGAAAATTTGGAGAAGAGAATTTTTGGGTGAGAGGCTCTCGGGTTTAGGGAGAATTCGAGAGGGGGGGGGGTTCTTTGGGAAACCGAGAGAGAGAGATATACGGAAGCAAGGAAAAATAACCTAGACTTTTGATACCATGAAATAAATAATTCCTTGATTATTTTCATTAATTGAGGGACAATATATACACTTTACATATTGTCATAATAGGAATAATCATATTCATATTCTACTCCTAAAACCTTATTCTATTTGGAGACTATCTATACAACTATGGTAAGTGTACAAGACTAATTAAGGTACAAGATTAATACACAATATATACCAAATATACACCAACAACCCATAAACCTAAGCTGGGCCTTCTGCCCATACACTCCCGTGATGCTACATTTGTCAAATATATATAAGTATACATGTGTATATCATGTGTATACTTATGTATATTTAACAAGAACTTTTCTTCTTTGATGAAATTTCTTAGATACGTCTTTAGCAATTTGAATTTAAAAACTGCCAGTAGAGCCCAATTAACACGTCAAGCATTTAATATTTGGGTATGATTTAACTTATATATGCCAATGTATAATGTAAAGAATGATTTAACTTATACACACCTTTATTATTTTTTTACTAATCTTATTTTATATTTATAGTTGTTAATTACCACAACAAAGGAGATTGAGAATTGATGAAGAGAAGAGGAGAAAAGATTGAAGAGAAAGGAAGAGCCGAGACAGTATTTTTGGAGAGCAAAATGTGCTCTTCAGTGATAGTTTTTCTATTATGAGAGCTTAACCACAAATTACAAAATAAGAGCTTATTTATAATAAGCTGAAGTTAAAATGACAAAATATCTAATGACAAAATATCTCACTAACCAATAACTAAAATATCTAATGAGCTAAACTAATATCAACTAACCACATATATATAAAGTGTATATATTTGGATATCTCAACACCCCCTCAAGCTAGGCACTGAAAACAAAGGTTTCAGTCCTAGCTTGGAAGCAATGTCCTAAAGGACTTCCCAAATATCTCAGCAGTTGCAGCAGCATTGAAACAATCACACCAGTATTATATTTTGTTCGTAAGGGTTCAGATCTTATGGAGGCTCGGAAGCTGCTAGGTGAACATGCAAAGAACATCCTTCTAATGTCTAAGGTTGAAAACCAGGAAGGTGTAGCAAATTTTGATGAGATTCTTGCCAACTCTAATGCATTTATGGTAGCAAGAGGTGACCTGTTGTGACAGTAACACAACAACAACACATGCTGCACATATGATGTAACATCGACAACAACAATATCACTTTGCATACTCGTAATATCTTTCACAACCATGAATAATCCCAACACAACTATCTAGCAACAACAACACAATAGCAGTAATACGTCGACACAATGTATAATTATCATTGGCTGTTTCACTGGTGTTAAACCTATCTCAGCAATTAGCTAACTGTTATGTAGAATGGGTATTGCAAGAATCTCAATCTAACCCCGTTTGGAGAGTAATTGCTTGTTAATCTCCACCAACTTTCATCTGTTTGACCCGAATGAACCAACACAACCTGATGAAACAAGGTATCTAAATTCTGCAGTTGAATCTGAATTCTTCTGATGAATATCAGTGCTCTCACCATTGTTGACAGCAACTAAATCAGCCTCAACAACATTTTTGAACCAGAACCAGTCGCAACATGAATTTGATTTTATTTTCGTGTGTAAACAAAGCTTTTCATTATCCGAGACAATTTCTCGTGTGTAACCAAAACAGACAACAAAATAGCAGCAATAACAGTAGGTAAATGCAACAACACAGCTGCAGCAAGCAATGAATCCTGCAGCAGTGAATGGACCTGCAGAAACAATTTGTTCTGCCTTCTTTTATATGCAGGGGAAGATTCTGAAGTTCTGTCCCCTGAATGTACTCTCGACAACTATGAGAAAAAAAAATAACAACACAGATGCATCAAGTAGGAGCTTCAACTCCCACAACAATAATGAAGAACCCCTCGTTCTCTAGTCTTGCTCGGACTAGAGAATTCCTCGATTCTCCTTATATCAATGCTATGAAGAACCCCTCGTTCTCTAGTATCGCTCGGACTAGAGAATCCCTCGATTCTCCTATAACAATTTCTATAATAAGCTCGGACATGCCTTGGAGTCTCCCTCAATTTCTAGTCCATTTTCGGCTAGAAACTCCTCGATTCTCCTATCCTGAGCTACACATATGAAAACAGGCAATCTAATACTTGATCGACTGTGAATAACTCTTTGAATTTTTGAATTGAGCTTCAACTCAATCCATATTGTCTTCGATGAAATATCCCTCGGTTCTCAGTCAATTTGTCGCAGAAAACTCCTCGATCCTTAAATCGATAGAAATTTCCTACTCTTTGATTTCATGGTTGCACTAGGAGAAGCATTTCCAGCAACAACCACAACAACAGCAGCAGGAGTCCTCATAATCTGTAACATTTTCATCCCCACAGTAGCAATAATTTTAGCCACTGCAAGAGCAGCAACATAGTACAAACCACTACACCAGTAACAGAACCAGCAGTGGCTCGACAATACCAACTTTAGTAGCCACACACGAATATAAACTAACATAACAACAACTATCAACAACAAGCCACATTAGTAGCCACAATAGAACAACAACAACAAGTCAACACAGCAGTTGCTGGATTTTTAGCAACATTTACAGTAACTAACCAACACAACAACAACAAACGACACTTTTCTCCAATTCTCCAATTCACCAACACAGAAACAACAACAGTATTCACAAGACACGGATATACTCTCTTCGATTTCATCCAACTCAGTAAATACTGGAACTCCGACGATCTTCGTCGCCGCAATGACAGCCAAAGACGGAGTGTATCCGCAGAAAACGATAACATCTCCATCCGACTAAATCGACAAATGCGATAATCGAAAACAGCAAACAAAAATAGAATGAATCGATCTTCGATTCTCTGTCAATTCTGTGTCTCTTGCACAGAATCGATCGATAGTGTATGGAAATTACCTCAATACTTTGTCGATTTCGCAGTTTGATTTTTCAGAAGAAATCGCGATTTCTGATTTTCAGAAAATCACGACTCTGATAATATGTATAGACAATGAAAATATCTCACTAACCAATAACCAAAATATCTAATGAGCTAAACTAATATCCAACTAACCACATATATATACAATGTATATATGTGGTATATCTCAACAATAGTTATCATTTTTTAAGGCAACCTGATAATATGTATAGAAGATTAAGTCGTATTGGAAAGAAAAAACCAGCAAGCTAACTAGATACATGATATGTCGAGAAAAACGTAACTAAGCAAATGATTATATGATATGTGTTTTTCAGATACACATTTGTTATTATTTATAGTTATATTTTCAATTTGATTTATCACATAGCTATTGTAAGATAATGTGATTTTTTATAAGCACCGGTTGCGAGTATATTAATTTTAGATAGTAAAACTAAGAAAATCTTATCGAAATTTCTTTGACCAGTTGTGATTCAAGTATACTTTATAGTACCTTTTTTTTCTCTCTCTCTTTGGCTCAAGGAGAACCAAGGTTTAACAAAGATTAATATAATCTTATGAGAATTTTCCAACCAGATGAAAAGTTTACTGAATGTATTCCATTTGTTTTGGTTTCAAGAACCTCTTACCTTCACATTTTATTCTTCTTTTTTCACATATTTGAATATAGTGATGATAGATAGAGTTTCAATTTAGTTTATATTACGAGTTTAAAGACTTAGGTGGTGTTTGACCAAGTTTCTTTTTTGGCCAAATATTCTCTTTCCAGAAGTAGAAACACTTTTTTCAGAAGCAAAAAAGTGTTTATAGATGAAAAGAGAAGCAGACACACCAATTTGATGTTTCTGAAAAAACCCTTTTTGCTCATTCATTAAATTTTTTTGGACTCATTTACTATTTTCTTTTCACAAAATTTCTTTTAATCTCATATAATATCCCCATATAAAATAAAAATTTGAGAATAGGGGGTAGGAGGGGTAGGGTAGGGTGTGGGGGGTAGGGGTGGGGTAGGACAGGAGTAAGAAAAAAAATTCATTTTTTTATAAAGTAACAAAAAATATGAAATAGAAATTTGAGGATGGTAGGACAATGGGGTATTGTGGAGTGGGGGTAGGGGGTAATAAAAAAATTCATTTTTTTTTATAAAAGTAACAAAAAAAAAAATGAAATAGAAATTTGAGGATGGGTAGGGCAATGGGGTGGAGTGGGGGTAGGGGTAGGGGTAGAGGGGATAAGAAAAATTTCATATTTTCAATCATTTTTATAAAAGTAACAAAAATATGAAATAGAGAAATTGAGGGGGTCAGGGTAGGGTAAGGGAAGAAAAGATTCATATTTTTTATAAAAGTAAAAAAAAATATGACATAGAAATTTGAGGATGGGGTGGGGGTAGGGCGGGGGTAGGTTTGGACATATTTGAGTCATTGGTTATCATATTGTCGTTACATTTCTTATGTATAATATAATATTATTTTTTGATTAAATATTGCAATTAAATAATTTAAAAAAAAATTATTAAATTGTAAAGATATACTAATTTTTAGAAACATATGATAGAAAATAATATTATAAATAGTTTTAAATCTATTAAAAAGAATATTCCAGTAAATTTGCGTAAATGTTGGCCAAACAGGAAACTGTTTCTGTTTCTCAGAAGCACTTATATAATTATAGGCCAAACACCCTAACTGATTCTCCAGAAACAATTTCTGCAAAATTACTTCTGAAAACAGAAACACCTTTCCAGAAGCTTGGCCAAACAGACCCTTAAGTTCTCCTTTTAAAATGTTTAAATCTTGAAATTTAAGAAGGTACACTTAAATTGAATAATATAAAACCTCAAATGATATATATATATATATATCTTGTTGTTTAGATAAAAGTTATCCCATTATAAATTCTTCCATAACATATAGACATTAGTTAGTATACAATATATCATGTATAATCGAGGCCGATAGCGTAATAAGAGATTGTTTGGAAAGCCCGGTGCACTAAGCCCCGCTATATGCGGGGTCCGAAAAAGGGCCGGAATACAAGGGTCTATTGTACGAAGCCTTGCCTCACATTTCTACAAGCGGCTGTTTTCACGATTTGAACCCATGACCTCCTGGTCACATGACAACAATTTTACCGATTACTCCAAGGCTCCCCTTTTAATAAGAGATTGTTTGAGCATGCTAATTAAGCTTTTGTAGAAGTAATCAGAGACAATGACAAAAATGATCTCTTATGTTTTGGTAGGTTTAAGGTAATCACTTAAATGTAGTCCTTGGTAGTTTTGATTTTTTAAGGTTGTTAAAGGTGAGCACTTTTAATTTCCGTTAAATATTTTGACAAACTTTGTATGTGATATAAAAGGAAACTATGAAACGAAAGATTATTTAATCAGAAATATCAGAAAATTCCCATCAAATCGTAAAAAGTTCAAATACAAAAAACTGCATAAGAGACAAAATATAAACCAAAAATAGCAAAAGTGTTGTGTTGCGATCGAAATAACAGGGCGTCATGTATGAGCTAACAATTGCATATGTTGAACGCCGATAAATCAGACAAATAAATATACTAAAGAGGCATATATTTAATATAATTTGATCAACTGGCCTACATATGAGAAAATAAATATAACAAAATAAAAATTATTGAGAGAATAACTTCAAATAAGACTTTTTAATGTCTACATTTTGGATGCTATTATGTTTGTTGTCTAAGAAGGAAAGTCCTCAATTTATAGAAGTGCAAAACTCATCCTTCGGGAAAAAAAGATAGACATGGAAGAGTCTTTTGCATCCAGATTTTTTTTTTTGAAGTAAAACACAATTATGATAAAGTTCAAATAAGGTAAAAAATTCAGGACAAGCTCTAACACGTAATATCTTAAAAAGATGCACCAAACACAAATTCTCCAATAATAGCAGATGCACAACCCGCACCTTCAAATGTGACTTCCTGCTAAATCTTTTTTTTCATTTTCCGTCAAATCCAACAGACAAAGTTAGTCAAATACTTGACGGAGATTAAAAGTGCTCACTTTTGACATATTTAAAGGATCAAAACTGTCCAATTATATATTTTAGGGATTGTTTTGAACGTACCTCAAACTTAAGATCCATTTTTGTTATTTTCTTGAAGTAATTAACAATTCATGAAGTGTTTGTTTTAATGATTACTCTTAAACATATCAACACTTACATGTAATTAATGAACACCATCAATTAATTTTAATATTTGATTCAACGTTGTGCGTGGGTGAGTTTGTGGGGCCAAGAAACTCTATCATCCCATAACAACCATTGTCAAATGAGTGTTAATATGCACTTGAAAATCTAAATTTAAGCATAGCCAATAAACCTATAACTCATTTTAGATATAAATACACCCCAAATGAATCTCCATGATTTCACATCTTTCTTTCCCATTGTCTTTTTCTTTCTCCTAACTAAATAAATAGAAAGACAATGGCCACTTATTACCAAATTATTCTCGTCTTTACCATTTCTTTATTCCTAACAACCCTCCCTTCCAAGGCATACAATCTTTACCCTAATCCATCACAATCCCATGGACCTGCCCTTTCTCCACCCTCAGCCTCTTCATCCGCGTCCCTATCTGCCTCTATAGCCTCTATGACAACCTTTGAAATTCCGAAAAATATTCCTCTTGTAACGGGGGATGTTAACGTATATATCAAATCCATCATGGACGCAACGATGTTCAAGACGGATGTATTCATCGCCAATGTCATTGAAAGGCGTTTGGCTGATCCAAGAACGGACGCTTATGCCAAGGATTGTCTCGAGACATGCAAGTCTGTGTACCAAGATGCAGTGGATGCCATGAAGAGGACCAAGGAAGATGTCCAAGCAAAAAACTATTACAAAGCCAATGTGGATGTTAGTGCAATGTCAACAAATATTGATACTTGCAATGAATGTGCTGCTACAATATATGGTGATGACACTGAGTTCAAGAAATTTGATATTTGGGCACAAGGGATTGCTAGTGATTGCCTTGATAAGATCACTAACCAAACCAATTAAATTGGGTAACTTGACATAAATATTTCAAGAGCTTGTTCTAATCTTCTAACGTTGCATTATGGGTTGTAATCATGGAATATTTAGTGATGAAATCTTGCAACCTACACATGTGGAATGAAAGGAACACTGTTTAATAGTGTTTGATCTTTTAATGTGCTAGTTCTAATCTGTTCGATTTTTATTTTATTTTTTGCTTTTTTCAAGTGCCACGGATTTTCACATGTTAATTGATATCAATCGTGTTTAGGCAAAATTCATTTTCCCGGTGAAAAATAACCAGAATTTCCCCCAAAAAATTAATGAAATTGCAGGTGTCAATGTTTGCCAACATGAGATGAACACTACAGTCGGTGACGAAGTCAGGAATTTCACTACAGTAGGGGTGGATATTCCGTATTTGATTCGGTATATTCATACTTCGATACTCTGTATTGGAAAGTAGTTACGAATTACCAAACCAAAGCAATCAGGTTCGGTAAATCGATATACAATAATTTAAACTTCGATTTCGATAATAATTTTCGGTAATTCGGTAATCATAGAATATGTGCCAAATTTATATACAAAATAGATCGCATAAAGTTTTTGTGAGTCAAAGTGTGTGGTAACAAGGAAATGAGAATAGGAACAACAACAACAAAGAGGATAGAAATCTGGAAATAAACAAAAGAAATGGCTTGCTGAGTCGATTGATTTTCAATCTATCCTTAAGATAATATTGCCCCGTATATTCTTTTAACGGTTTGATAGCAACTTATCCCAAGATAAAACAACAATCAAACAAGTGAGCAAAGGAGACTCAAGTGTTCGCTTAGGAAAGAAAGATCTTTGAGTGTATGGAAGATTGCAAGAGAGGAAGATAGTTTCTGAAAGTGTGTGTGCTTCAATTGTGCCAATGACATCAATTTATAGTTGTGATCAAGGTGTCTTCTCAAATGGCCAAATAATGGCCTTCAATGCCATATAATGACCTTTAATTTGAGGTTACACTTCAGCCAAATAATGGTTGAATTCATGAGACAAAATAATGGAGAATTAATGCTCTAAAGTCAGCCCAAAAATCAGTTAAAACTCGCCTCCAACGGTCACACTCGCCGCGACCCTTCGGGAAGGCGCCGCGGCGCCTAAGTTCCAGGAACCTTCAGTGATTTTTTCAGTCGTCAGCGCCGCGACCCTCCAGAGGGGTGTCGCGGCTCAGGCATCAAGGCGCCGCGGCCCTTCACGAATTTTTCTGACTCGTTACACCTTTTACACTTCGTACACTTCTTCCTTCATTTACCAACGTGAAATCATTGTTACTTGACCAATAACCGTATATCATAATATGTCTCAAACGTTTTGTATACGTATCAATATCTCTTCCACTAAGGAAATTTTACGATCGTTGGTACAACGTGTGTGGAAACGACGTTTCTGACGTGCGGGGCCCCAATTGTTCGAGTCATAATTAATAGGATTGACTTTATTTCACGTTTAATAAATTTCAAACAGTTTTGAGTATGGATTTCATGATACTTGAGAGTTAAAGTGCCATACCTTCCTTCTCCAGTTCAGAGGACCTTTATTATGTAGCAAGCATTAGCTATGAGCAGTTTGGGTGTCTTTAGTTCCTACTGAAGCTCGCAGATCTTTGAAAATTGAATTAAGTTTGCAGTTTCTTAATTTATACAAGCTATACTACACTAATTTTACATTAAAAAAATGTACTCCCTCCTTTCACTTTTAATGTCCATTATTCTAAAAATGCATTTGCATTTTTACTTGTCATTTTTAGCATATCAAGAGAAGAGAAGACAATTTTTTTCTGTTTTACCCATAATATTGATTGCTCATTTCAAATTATTTTTCAAATCAATTAAAATTATACACCAATTAATATGAGTATCATCGTAAATTATATATTTCATTTTGTTATTTTTAAAGAGTGTACAAAGTCAATAGTGAACAAGTAAAAGTAAACGGAGGGAGTAGTTTTCAAGTAAACTATGAGCTAGTTGGATTTAGGAAAGACCCAACAGATTAGATGAGGAGGCATCAGGATGATTCATGCTCTCATCTTCTCAGGTTGTACCATAGTTTACTTCAAATACTCTATTCATAACTAAGTGATTCAGTAGTTAACTTACTTGTTAATTAATAATTCAATTTGATATAAAAACATTATCTGGTAAGATAAAAAAAGCATGATAGACAAAGAAAAAGAATAATATGATAGAGATTTCAATTATGCAAGTCATCTTGGAATGAGTTCGGTATGGTCAATTGATATTACCGAATTAGCAAATAGTATTTCTGGAATACTATCCTGAAAACCAAACTTATAAAAATCACTCTCGAATATTGTCATGATCCTCTGTTGAATGAGAAGTTGTGTGAGTGAGACTAATAAACTTGGGCTCTCCCACCTCAATAGTAGCTTTTAGGGTGTGAGTTAGACCCAAGGTTATTACATGGTATCATAATCAATCGCTCAGCGCATGAGGCCAAGGCTCAGAGTGGTAGTTTGCGTGCCAGGAGTGGTGGCCTAGACTCGAGAGGAGTGCCAGCCGTGACCAACTGGGCCCAGTCGTGACCAACGAGGTCGTTGGTAATCAAGCGGGGGCAATTGTTATGATCCTGTGTTGTCCCACATTGGCTGAATGGGAAGTTGGTGTGAGACTTAAATAAACTTGAGCTCTCCCACCTCCATAGCTATCTTTGGGATGTGAGTTATGCCCAAGGTTGTTGCAAATACAGTATCGAATATCAAAATTCTCAGTTCGATTCGGTAGTTTAATTTTCGGTCCGCCCATGAACTCACTTGGCGGTTGACGCGCACGCCCAGACTTTTTAGTGGGAGTTTTTGCTAAAAAAACAATAGAGAGAAGTGTGTAAATAGATGTCTACAGAAAAATGTGCCTAAAAGGGATTTACGTGCAAGTTTGGGAGGTAAAGTAGGTTAGAATTAGAAGCCACTATAACTTACTGTCGTAAACGTTAATGTAATCCAGAAAATTGTCCATGTAAGATTAGAAATGCTGATACGGGTCTTTTCCTAAAAAAGAAAAGAAAATAGGAATCTTGTGTTCCAATAGAAACGGAAGTGAGGTAGATTATTCAAGAATCGACTTAAAGATGATGCCACGACCTAAGAGGCTACTATGCAGTAATTTGTTACAATCTCATTGTGATATCTGAAACAATCTAACAAATGACAGCTAAAACTGTCCAGAGTATAACTATTGCAACTAATGTAAATTTTATACTACAAATGATGAAGCCATCTTCACGGGTTTAGATGGTTATACATTGATTGTCAACAAGGGAGAATGAGATAAGAACGGGGGAGGAAGAAGCAGAAGCCACCAGCGGGCATTGATTCATATTGCTATAGTTTGTATTTTGTGTTTATTCTGGTTGTACTGGTAAAGGGAGTACTGACTTTTCAGAGATAAACTGAGATGACAATCTAATAGAACCAGGTTGCAGAGTCACTTGCTGCAGCTCCATGCAGCCATGTCTGATGTACGTGAGTCCAAGTGAGCCCGTCTGCAACAGTCTTATTCTGCGAACAAAGAGGAGATTATAACAGGTTTCCAATTGTAAGATTTCTGACATGGAAAAATCCCTTCGTCTGCAATATTGAAATTTTACCTTTGAACTTAATAAGACTGTAGTTATGCAACATCGCCTGTCTTCACCTGCACGGATTAGCAATTTGTTAGATAGAAAAGTGATAACGATAAACAAAACTATGAGAACGAAAATGCAGGTGTACATAAGCATCGATTTGTCCTGCTTGCAGCAACTTGGTTACTTGTGACAGCCCCATTTTTCCTTCACAGACCAACATTTAAGTCCATTGAGTGCAGGTAAAGGCAAGCAGATAACAAATGGGCTGTTCGGCTACTATGCTGATCCAATACAGACAATTAACGACCTTATGAAAGGAGTATAATGACATGAAATCTGGATCAGCATCAGTACATGAACTCCTCTCACTTCCCCTCAGAAGAGGGAAGACACATGATATTTTACCTAAACTTGACTACCTACCGCGAAATCAGATAAGAAAACAGGGAGCCACTTCGTTGGTAAGACTATTCTATTTAGACTTTCTTTACCCCATCTCCTTCCCTCTTCCTAGTAGTTTGTTATTCAAATAATAACACTTTGCACAACCTTCAATCGATTAAGATAGAGTTTGAAATGTAAGCGGATCTAATACCAAAATACAATAATGAACTAGAGATTCTCGGTACCTCCTTATACCTCTTCAGAAGATTACTTCACTACCATGGAAGGAAGAAAAACATATCTACATTAAGATGGAGAGCAGATCCTATAAAACGGTGTTTGAGCCACACAAACACACCGAGGGAGGGACAGAATTTAGTAAATGAGGTTGGAATTATTATGTGAAAGGCGCAATGTGGGAAAAGTATGTGATAGACTGTTAAAAGTGAATAGAAATATATGTACAAAGTTGAGAGAAAAATGAAAGACCACTCATAAGGTCAAAGATACTCACCAGAGAGCTCCCACTTCTTGAAACTCACTAACCATGAGTCTGAACCAACCTGTGCAGGTAAAAATGGATCGACCCAAATACGATATTGTTTCCCTTGTTTGTCACCATGACATGTTCTGAATGAAGCTACACATTCCTGAAGGGATTTCTCAATACCAGATGGGTGGACAAAAGTACCAGATGGTCTCTGCAGCAACAGGAGTTAGCAAAAAAGGATCTCCAAACACAATGAGAAACAATTCCCTTAATTTAACCCACCTCTCAACTTCGGCCTTCCATTCAACTAAAAACAAAACCAGGAGGGTCGAGGGAGCAGGAGAGAGAGAGAGAGAGAGTACATAAAGCGTATAGGATATCACTTCTTTTTAATTGCGCATATGATACTACTTTAGTTTGTTACTTTTAAAATTCATATATGTAAAAAAAAGGCAGCCCGGTGCACTAAGCTCCCGCTATGCGCGGGGTCCGGGGAAGGGCCGGACCACAAGAGTCTATTGTACGCAGCCTTACCTCACATTTCTGCAAGAGGTTGTTTCCACGGCTTGAACCCATGAGACAGCAACCTTACCAGTTACTCCAAGGCAACAAAATTCATATATGTAGATACCACAAATAAAACTATACAGGCTTCTCTTTATGGTGGTGGAGAGTTCTGCAACACAAGGAGGTTAGCTCAATTAGAAGCTATACTTAAAAAGCACAAAAGTGCCAATGTTCTGTCCAGACTTGGGAGAAAGATCTTCCTTTTTAGGGGGGTATTATTTGGGGAGGAAAAAAGCTTTAGAATCCACGGTCAAATTCATAAACAAAATATGCATCATTACACATAAGACAATGAAACTACAGTAGTATAGGGTAATAAACATACACACACTGCTTTCGATTTGACAGGTAATGCTCGAAATGCTCAATTTCTCCACGCCTCCATTTCTCAAAAAACAGGTAAAATTTGACAACTTCATAGGCGGGAACAAAGTTGTCCATCTTGCAATCTGACAAATCCATAACATCTCTTGGGGAGGTACTTGGACCTAGGTTGAAATGACCAATGACGTGTATGATACCGGCGGCACACCTCTCTGATGCATGAATTACTTTGGGATTATTTTTTGCATTTGCAGCATGCCACTGCAATAATTCCTCCTGTGCATTAGCTACCTGCAAAGTGACTGTACATTTTCAGAGTACTGAGAATATATTACCAGATTATAAAAAGATATGTTGGAGAATAGCTGAACCACCAACCATTACACCATACACATCTGGGATACTTAATAGCTCAGCATCATTCCCAGAGTCACCGCAAGCAAGGGTGTTGTTTGGTAATTTTCCCTCACTCTTCAATTTCTTAAGCAGATATGCAAGTGCTTGTCCTTTGCCAGCACCTTGTGGTAATATATCTAGATCCATCCCTCCACTGTATATTATTTTGACATCCAGCTGATGATCACAACATACAGAAAGATGAGATAAAAAAGGAAATGAAGCTAAATATGAATCTAAAAAAATTGTGTTCACTGGAGTGCAAAAGTCGTATCATACCCCACGTTCTTCCAAGCGCTTGGAAAGAGTTTTCATTATATCTTGTGCTTTCTCTTTCTGAACATAGAAACTGACCTTGTGTGGCCGCTGCTCCGTTTCTGACTGCACGGATCAAAAGAAGTTGCTTTTATAGATATCAATTGCTCAAGTTAAGTTTCAGCTTACAAACTATTTTTCTAAACCATACCTGATTTTTAAGTTCTAGAATTCAATTTAAGCTTGGTAATTGAAACTGAAGTAACAAACGATCTGATGCCAACCCATACAGGGGCGTAGCCATGATTCCAGGCTAGGGGGAGCCTATTTTGGTCTAGGGGGAGCGAAAAATTGAGGACTTTTGGTCTAGGGGGAGCGAAAAATTGAGGACTCTATTGTAATATCATGAATATTACTAGTAGTATACTAGGAAAATTTTAAATTTGAGGGGGAGCCCGGCCCCCCTGGCCACCATGTATCTCCTCCCCTGAACCCATAAATGTACCTGTAGACTGAGTTCAGGAAACTTGCTTGTCTCCTCTGTTACTATCTTTCTATCCCAGTTGTTATTTAGAAATGTTTCCCAACCATCATCAGGCAGCATAGCGTTGCCATATGTTATTTCAGTTCCCACGGACATAATAGTAATATCTGGGGTTAGCATGGGCTTTTCTTTCCTCAACTCCTTGTAAAGTGTAGGTGATCTCCCAGTAGAGAACACTAACAAAGAGTTATCACGATAATTGGCCTCCCATAAAGCATTGAACCTAATCAGAGAAAGGTTCTCGGGATCATGATGATCTACCTGTAAAGCAAAGTATTATGTAAGTTACAGCAGCATATGCAGGAGAAATGACAACTATGACAAACCCACCATTGTATGGTCAAGATCTGAGACTATCATGAGACGTGCAGCACTAGTTAGCCGATCCATGATTGATGTAAATTGGCTTCAAGCTGAAACAAGATGAAGAAAAAGGAAATAAAGGTGAAGAAATTCGGAATTATTGCTCTACTTGCCTATCCTCTGGAACATATAAAACACTAAAATTGGAAGCAATAAAAGGTTACATAATATCCTCCAGGATAATAGAGACACATTTTCTTAATGAATTTTAGTTTTATCATCTTTCAGATATTATTGCCAATTAGAAATAAGCCCATAAGAGAAATCCACTATCACATAAAAGCCATCTTTTTCTCTATATACTGCTGTCAATTACTGTGCCCCAATCACAATATGTCCATAATTACTTACAAACCCCATAAAAATTGTTTTGGTTCATGGGCAGGATTAGGCAGGATTATATAACGAGACAGGTTTACTGGATAGAATATTTTTATTTTTATCCAGGTTCATGAAAACTCATACAGCAGCAAGAAAAAGCTCTTCTTTTATCTACCTCTTGTATACCTGTCTTGTTCACTTATCATTTGTTTGGACAGAACCAATTCAGTAAACCCAACCTTCTTTTTCTATTTTCCTCTGGCATCTTCAGTTGCCAACTCTAAAACCCTTTTACCGCCACAAAGTTGGCAATGAGCAAAAAAGGTTCAACCTTTCCATGCCTAACTCTAAATTACAAATGATGCAAGCAGTGGCAGAGACTCAAGAAATACTAAAACGATGCAGTTGAGATATGAACTTGTGACCTAAAGCAACTATTAAAACCCGCTATACTACACTAGAATTTTCACTATGTCCAAGGGATTCAACAGTGTTTATACAACCAAAAAAGTCTCCTTTACCCATTTACACAGTATAATTTTTCGAGGAAGTGGATTCAATTGAACATCCTTCCCTCTTACTAGCTCCGCCCTTGGATGCAGGTGTATGGGCAAAGAGCAATCCATTTCCAACCATAAAAACCTTAAAATTAGGGGGCAAATTCCATTTCAACAACATAACTCAAACTAATTCAAGATAAAAGTACTTGAACAAGCTTGAATTTGACAAATAATTAACAGGTTCACGAACTAATCATGTAAAAGTACCAAATCCTCTACACTGTAGGGATTTGTTGGGTGTAAAACACACAAGTAAGGCACAGCGGAAGTTTAAAATTTTGAGTAAACTTACTTGCCCCAACAAACGTTTCTGGAAATCACATCACTTTTGACATAGCACCACAAGAGAACCTTTTAAAGAACTAAAAGTAATTAAGAGTTCGATCCTGACTTTCTTTTGACCCCCCCTCCCTCCTATAGGTTCAAATCTCATATCACTTAAAGCCACCTCGTGAGCACTAAAGGAAAAGAGCCATACAATGAATAAGGCAACGAGTGGGAAGGAGCCTTGACTTGATCATTGTACAAGTGCTTAAGGCTCCTTGTGGCTATGGCCACAACTATTATATAAGACAAGACTTGGAAGCAAGCTACCAGCGCCTATCGCCAGATGACTTCTCTTTTCGTGATGTGGCGGCGCGGCGACGCTTCGATGGCAGAAAGCTTTGACGGGAGCTGAAAAATTTCTGACTTTTGGGCTGGTTTGGGGCATTGATTCCTCACGAATTGACACATGAATTCAGTCATTATTTGATTGAATAACACCTTTCAATAAGTGTCATTACATGGTCATTGATTGCCATTAGTTGGCTAGATGAGAGGTCATCTTACACACACTATAAATTGAGGCCCTTGACTCAATTATAGAACACATCTCACTCTTGTATAGTTCACATTTTTCTGAACTTCTTCCTCTTTAGCATATCTTTCAAACACTCAAAGGTTCTTCTTGAGAAACACTTGAGTTTCCTTTGCTCATTTGTTTGATGTTGTTTTATCTTGGGAGACAGTTGCCTATTGATGTAAAAGGATATATACGGGACAATAATGTCTCAAGGACAGAGTGCTAACACTCGACTCAGCACAGTTGTAACAAGTAAATATTTAGTTTCTCGATTTTAAGTTATCAAGATCAAGGAGCTTGTTGCAATTGAAACGAAGATCCAAAGACAGAAGATTCAAGACGGATTCAAAACAGAAGATCAAGACCACAAAACTCATTGTTGTTGTCAGTTATGCTCCAAGCCTGTTTGTATTGTAATTGTTTATCCTTTCTAAGCACTAGTAGTAGTTGTATACTATTCTCATACATCCATTGTGTATCTCACAGTTTTTCAAAGTTGAAAGCATTTGTAGATGTAAACAAAAGAGTGGAGAGTTATGGAAGTAGTGATGTAGAAGGAAATGAGAGTGAAAGTTATGATGCCATTGTTATAAGGTCAGGAATAGGTGGATTGGTGGTGGCGATGCAGCTGGCAGTTAAGGGAGCTAAGGTTTTAGTTTTGGAGAAGTATGTTATTCCTGGTGGAAGCTCTGGCTTTTACCAGAAGATGGTTATAGTCGAGTGTAGTCTTATTTACGCTTGCAAACGGGTAATTGTAGTGTTATTATTGTAGACCTGCTTAGCCTATCATACTAATAGGCACAATATTGTTTTATAGTCTCTTGTAGTTTGATTTCTGCTGCTATGTGATCTTTAGTGTACTTTGTTTAACTTATTTACCTGCACTAGTTACTGCTTACTTTTTCGGAATGCGCTATCATGGATTATTTGTCTTTGATACCAACATTTTCATACTGCTTTAAAAAAAATCTGACCGGATCTGACTGTTTCTCTTGTTTTGCTTTTGTTTTTGTTGTTGCTTTGCTTGTGCTCTGTCTTGAGTCGAGGTCTCTCAAAAACAACCGTTCTACCTACCAAGGTAGAGGTAAGGTATTCGTACACTCTACCCTTTCAGACCCCACGTTGTGGGATTTCACTAGGTATGTTGTTGTTGTATAAGTAACTGTGCTTTTGATTTGAGATACACTCTTTTTTCTGAAACAGGGTTTGAGAAAAAATCAGATGTGCTGGACAGTGGTCTTCTTAGGCTACTTGGCTGGTTAAAGACACTAGCATGAAACATTTCACCCAAAAAAAAGGGAAAAAGGAAAGAAAAAAACAACACATGACAATGTTTTGACAGTCAAGTGAGTAGCTTCTGCTCGAAACATCTCAAAGTATAGCACAATTTTATTTGTTGGCTGGTGCCTGACATCTTACTGCAGAGAGCTTATTACCTCTCTTGTTTTTGTATCAACAAACTGGAAATGAGATCCAATTGAGGTCTTCTGTTATAGAAAGCTCTGGTTTAATTTTGCAAATCTATTCAATATCTATTGTGGATTGTTTTGTGCAACTCTCTGCCAAAGGAAATCAATCTTCGACTACGGGCAAGGATTTATCATAAATTTGATCTCCACCTTTACATGTAGAAATGTGTTTTACATATAATTCACACCTTTATGCTCATTAAACAAAAATAATACAGGCATATGTTAACGTAGATAATATATACAAATTTAAGGTAAAAAACGATAGATAATCCATTGATTATATTCTTGGTGCAAATATCATAAATATGTGGTACATGTTAGTCACTCTAGTTGCTTAGCCCAATCAAAAGGCTCCCAATCTCTGGCAAAACTTGCAACAAGAGTTTAGCCTAAAGAGTCTATATTCAAGTGCAATATCGACTCAATAAGCATACTGTATAAAGTTTGAGAAACTTACATATATATGAATTTAAGTGTTCTATTATCAAAAGAAGATATTGAAATCTAACTACCTTAACTAATCGCTTTACATAATTAAGTTACAAATATATCAAGAATGTATTAACACCAAAAGAAAACAGACAAATGGATAAATGGACATAGGAAGTCACTTTCTGCTAAATGGACTACCATCTGGTAACAATCAGATCCACAGATATGGAATGAAAGAAAACTCTCATTATGTTGTATAATACATTGTCGGAAACATTGTTCTATGAAAATCACTTATGAAACATAGCTACACTAGTTCCTTACTGAGGTACAAAGAAGTAATAAAAATACACCCTTCACCACACTTGCAACTATTCTGGTTCATCAAAAAGTTAGCAATCAAGTCTAAAAATATCAAGAAGATCCCAAAAAATGAGGTACTCACAAGAAAAGGCGAGACATTAATTAACTAATAAACTCTGTATTGTCCTACAGGAGCAACTTCCATCCAAACCATTCAGGCTACAGGTTCAATGGAACACAGGGTATAAAGTTTTAAACTGCTTCTGCTGAATCCACTCTAAGAAGGTGATTCACTAGATGAGCAAGCATAATATCTACAAAGGGTGGGATCACGAACATCGATTTCCTCAACAGAAAGAAATAGACAAATAAATAAAAGATACTAGATGGAATGCTTAGGAGGATCACAAAATTTGCCTTTCCTCTCCGGTGCCTGACTACTCTTTACAGCATAATGCAATCTAATTTTTTGTCCAAATACTTGTTTAAATGTAATAAAATGCCTGACTAATCTTTACAGTATACTTATGAAATTCCTAAACGAGAAACCGGTATGTATGCTTGGCGTATGCTTGGAGCTAGTCCAGAATGATATCAACTGCACAATAGACCATGAGTAAGCATTTTTGACAGCAAGAGAAGAGTCCTACTCCTCACAAGGACCGACTCCCTTAGGTGCAAGATGCGATACTACCTAGGTTCCTAAACTTGGAATGGATGGCAGAGCATTGGTGGCAAGCTGTTATATGGATACGGTGCTTTACCCATAGACTCTTCTCCAGCTCTCGCGAGAATTGTATGGGAGTTGCCCTCGGAGGGACTTCCGGAATGACCGTACCGAGGAATTCTACCGTACTCTGTGTGTCTATGATTGTTGATCATGCAGATCCAATGCAATCCAAGTTTCTGTTTCATGTACTTACGTGGATGATATTACACAAGTACTTTATATTCTATCTCTAGCATCAAGTTTACCGAGCTTTAAGGCCTATAGACTGCCAATGTTTACAATCTTTTGCTTCCCTTATCACCAAAGCCACTATCTTGCATCATCGCTACAAATTCACTGTAATCGATGCGTCCATCCTGAAAAAGAAAAATAGGTACAGAACTCATTGGTATCAGCTTTCTTCTTACCTAATCCATGAACATTATGATCTTATCTATGTTCCTATGTTTAACCATGCACATTATGCTATGAGAAGTAAAACTTTGATGATGAGACTAATAGGGTTTACATTATCTTGATCAACTTCACGCATGAGCTCATCGATGGGGACATTGCTCAGACCAAACTTATCACAAGCCTTTTGGAGTTCATCCTTTGTGATATATCCACTACCATCTTCATCAAAATATGAAAACGCAGCATACATGTGATCTTCCTTCTGGATTTTGTTTAGATGGAGCATAGCAGCTATAAACTCGCCATAGTCAATGGTACCACTATTATCAATATCTGCCTGAATTTTCAACACAGAAAGGTATTCTTGTAAGGATCATTTTGGTCAATTTATTGTTAAGAAGATATGAATGCCAACAAAATGAAGCAAAAGTATTCAACAGTCTGGTATGCATTAATAACCTTGAAGGATCATTTTCACATTCAGAAGAAAATGATCGCGTGCTCTCCAGTAGATTGTCAATGCAAACCACAGTTATGCAACATTACTGGTTTTTCAATTCAAATAACTTATGGTCCTATAATTACGTTCTTTCTCATGATATTTTTGGAGGTTGAAGAAAGTAAAAGATCGCCTTCAATCCATTAATGTAGTGGATGCTTCTAGCACCAGATCATCTTACATAAGACCACACATACAGATACAAATTAACTTATTTCACTATTACCGCCCCAAAATCCAGTACATAAAATCACCAATACCTGTCCAGCTATGCATTCAGGATCCATTAGTCAATCAATGGCTCTAGTGCCATTGTCTTGAAGGCATCCGTCACTAGTTTAAGAGCAGATTGGGGTTGACTCTCCTTCAATTAGATTCCTTAACAGGGACCAAGACTAGGGTTTCAGTTGACCAACTGCCGCTTTTTAAGTCCAACTAGGGGAGAGGAAGCCACTAAAGGCTCTAGCTCATCTCTTGCTGATTTTGTGTGGTGCCTTACTCTCTATGTTGGATATTCTCGTTAGTCTGTGCTTTTCAAACAGACACACCACTTATGAGATGAGAACTCATATTTTATTGGGATCTTTTAACAAAAAAGGAAGTCTATGATATCCAAAATGTCCCTGTCCTTGTGTAGTTGGCCTGCTAGTGAAAAATTAGTGCTATAGACTCAGTGTTGATACATACACTTTTGATAATTCACAAAGGCAGGCAAGTCAGAGATTTTTGAGGCTGTAGACTCAATTCCCTTTTACAAATCTCCATTTAACTGATCTGGCTCACAGAAAAAAGGGGGAGCCCGGTGCACTAAGCTCCCGCTATGCGCGGGGTCCGAGGAAGGGCCGGACCACAAGGGTCTATTGTACGATCTATAGCTCAAATCCAAAATATAGCACTTTGAATAAAATAAGAAGCATTCCTGCTCCTTCCTTGACCCCTTGGGACAAGCCATAGACTCAATTCCCTTTTACAAATCTCCATTTAACTGATCTGGCTCACAGAAAAAAGGGGGAGCCCGGTGCACTAAGCTCCCGCTATGCGCGGGGTCCGAGGAAGGGCCGGACCACAAGGGTCTATTGTACGATCTATAGCTCAAATCCAAAATATAGCACTTTGAATAAAATAAGAAGCATTCCTGCTCCTTCCTTGACCCCTTGGGACAAGCCATATGACCATATCCAGTATCCAAGTGCATACAGCCCAACTGTTCCAGTCTTTTTGGTGTTATGCTGAATTTAGAAGTAAGTGATTTCGACTTCACCTAAATAACTTTAGTCAATAATACTTCTAAAGGAAACATGTGATACATTTTAATAATATATGCGTCCAATAAGAGAAAACTAGTGTGACATATAAAGCCGACATTGTTCAGAATGCTATTTAAAGCCGTCTACGATGTATGTAAAAATGATCTTCAACATAACAAACCGTATCACTTACCGCTTGCATTAAACTAACTATTTCTGAATCCTTCAGATTGGCACCCACTCTTTCCAAACCCTTTTTCAGTTCTTCTAGCGTAATATGTCCACTATTATCTGCGTCTATCATTTTGAACATTTCCTTCAGTCCTGCAAATTTCCTCTCCCGACAGACTTTCAGCAATTACCTAAAAAGCAAACAGGGATTGCTCAGTAATAACAAATAAAAACCAGTATTACTTGATGCAGTAATATGTTTTGATATCCTTCTCCTGTTCCTGATTTAAATATTAGCGAGAAACGTATATAAGCCTGGCACATCTATGTTTATATAGGAAATAAAATGGAAAATTATTATAAGATAGCCATGGAATTTTCTTTCTTGAAAAGATCCTCACA
This sequence comes from Przewalskia tangutica, assembly GCA_029844215.1. Taxonomy (NCBI): domain Eukaryota; kingdom Viridiplantae; phylum Streptophyta; class Magnoliopsida; order Solanales; family Solanaceae; genus Przewalskia; species Przewalskia tangutica. The sequence continues at coordinate 122,567,147 of CM056730.1, read as the reverse complement.
CTTGTTTTTACACAGATATCCGATGAATGACACAATTCAGGTAAACTCAGTGATCATAGGTCTGAACAGCTAGAATAACTTACTCTGACTGCTATCTTCTTCAATTTATTCATCGCAGAGAACTGATTGAGACGACTTAGAACAGCACAATCAAGAGGCTTATCTGGAGCAACCCCGCCAACACGGACCCATGGATGACCTGAAAATTGACATAGACAATAACATATCTGTCATTCAAGTGAAAAGTATTTTTATGTACTTCTAAGCAAATATACAGACATAGTTTCATTCCAAACAAAGAATTAAAGATGCCGTCAGGTTTCTACCAATTTTCAACTGCTTCTTCCATTACCTCTCCTGTACACATTCTCTCTGTTAATCTATCACTAAAAGAAGCTCATATAGAATATCTGAAATCATCCACATACAGTACCCTTATTTAACATATAATAGGAGGCCAAAATAGCAAACCAAGACATTCTAGCTTTGATGTTTACATATCCTCTCTTCCACATAGCATGCACGTGACTAATGTATAGCTAGAAATAAAATGCAAGAACTTAAATACATCTGGTTCCTTAATATAGCAGATGCTGCTATCAGGAAAAGCTAGTATTGCATCTGACTGCAACCAATTCCAAGATCTTAACTTTTGAGCATCTCCAGTTACATTAAAACTAAGTTTGTTCCATCATTCTTCAAATGACATGGAATTAATAACAGTAAAACAGGACTTTTACAACAACAGGAATAAGGATATTTTTTCAACAAACGTACAAAAGAATTCAAGTTCTGTAATAAAAACGACTTTAGATGCATATCAAGACATTGATGATCTATCTCAGCAAACAAGTGATCCAGAGGGCAAGGCCATATGATGCAAATAAGGAAGGATGAACAGCATTATCAAATACTGAAAACATACACAACACTGAGAAGAGCATAAAGGATCAGACTGGTGAATACTGCATCTTACAAAGAACTTCATGGGCTGTCAACCGTTTTTTGGGATCTCTCACCAGCATTTTTCTGACTAAATCTTTTGCACTTTCTGATATAGTAGGCCAAGGTTCTGATGCAAAGTCAAGTTCGCCTTTTAAAACCTGTTCAAATATCCCTTGCTCCGTCTCTGATTCAAAACAACAAAATTCATAGACAGAATAGTCTTCATGTTTGCTTCAATGTCTATAGGATTAAATCTCAAAGGAAGAACACAGAACAAAACCTTACCACCCCAAAATGGGGGAACACCGCTAAGCAGTATATAAATAATGACTCCTGCACTCCAAATATCACATTCTAGACCATAATGCTTCCGCAACACTTCTGGGGCCACATAGTAAGGACTTCCAACAACATCACTGAAGGTTTCACCTGGGTGCACCAGAAGTGTATTGTTGATAAGGTGAACGAAACAGAACACATAAAACAGCTAGAGGAAACAGTAAGAACAGAAACTGATTCTTAATATTTCATTTTATCTGAAACAAAAACTAAACTATCCCATATAAAAAGAAAAGATGAAATGAAAATAATTAATACAGGCCTATCGATATGAACATTAAACACTCTTCCTTATTAAGATTAATGCAAACATAGGTATGAAAATAGCGTAGGTCATATTATTGTGTGACTTCTGTCTAAGAAAAATTAAAGCTATGTCAGGCAGAGACCCTAAGCTATTAAACTGCCCATACTAACAAATCAAAGATCAAGCAAGTAGATGCAATCAAAGACCATTTTCTCTGTCTTGGACTTTAAGACTACTGTGTCGGCAAAGATGTCCTTTTAAACACATACATGCTCATTGTTATTATTATATCAGGATTAGATCAGTTAAAAGTTAAAAGAATCAACAAGAATATTGTATAGAATACTTTAATGATTATGTTATGTTAGAAAGTTAAAAAAACTATTGACAATATTTTTTATTGTCGCTGATTATTTCCAGAATATTTTTAATGATTATATCATCATAATAAATAATCCCAAGAACTAGAGAAGAGGCAGTCCGGCGCACTAAGCTCCCACTATGTGCGGGGTTGGGGGAAGGACCGGACTCTTTCTGATAATATTTCATGTGGCACCATTCTTCAGGCAACTATTCATACTCTTCAGTTGCCAATTCAAACTATGTCAATGATATCCTAGAAATTAGGTCATTGTTTATCTTTCCAGTGTTTGAAAATAGATATTTTTCCATGTTTACGAGAATCACTTTTTCTATTGTGCAGTTACCAGCGACTTTCTTGCAAGAAAAATCTTGGCAGAACTTTTATTGTGATTCAAACTCCTATATATAAGGTGCTCTCTTGTCTGTTGCTACTCTTTTCTCTCTTCTTTTTCCATTCACAATATTCATGGGGAAATTAATTCCCCATAATGGACAAAGTGCGGAGATTTTCAAGTTTGATCTCTATATTTGATCCAAAAACCATTTGCTTTAAGGGACACATGGACGGAGCACCTACCACGTTTGGTAATAAGAGTTTAATATTGGAGAGCCTTAAGCCTAAATATAACCAAGACTCATGTAACAAGTTTACAGGTAGGAAAACAATCATAGATTTCATACATTAGAGGAAAAGCCAAGGGATAAAGCAGTAATCGAAGCGGATAGTTCACTGGAAGCAAGCATTTAATAAGAGAACACTTTTTGCCTTGCAGAGTATCTTTAAGCAAGAAGATACTTAGATGAAAGAAAGCATTTCCTTGACCAGATACCTTTAATTGAGATGAATAGATTATAGAATCTGCAGTGAGTTCCAGATAAATGACAAAGCTTATGCTTGCTATTAATGCCAGTACTAAGGAAATTATGTTTTCAAGAGAATACCTGGCTTGAAGAACACTGATAATCCAAAGTCAATCGTCTTCAGAGGTGATTCCTCTTGCCGATCGACAAAAAGAAAGTTCTCAGGCTTCAAGTCCCTATGCATAACACCCAAGGAATGACATGCTTCAACAACACCTACTATTACTCTAGCAAGTTCAGCTGCCTTCTTCTCTGAATAATGCCCTCTTTGTAATATCCTATTGAAAAGTTCCCCACCTGCACAAAGCTCCATTACAACATGAACTGCAACAGCGTCCTCATACGCCCCAACAATTTGTGCCACACTTGGTTGTCCTGCCAAATGATGCATTATCTGAACCTCCCTCCTTACATCCTCCACATCCTCCTCAGTTGTCAACCTCCTTTTTGCAATAGACTTACACGCATATTCCTTATTACTTACCTTCTCCATACATAAAAACGTCATCCCAAACTGCCCTTGTCCTAACTTCCTCCCTAAACTATAAATTTCCTTTATATTACCTGTTTTTCGTCCTAAAACAGATTCAATCTGAAGCCCTATACTCGACGTTCTCTTAACGTGAGTAGGCTTGTTGTTCTGTGGAGGGGGTCTCTCCCCCTCCACCACGGGCTTATCACTAACAATGACATCATTAGCAATTACATTCTTGTTATTATTACTATCAATTTGTGTATTATCTCCATTTATCATAAGATGTGGAGGTGGATTACCTTGTATACTACCAGATCCATCCGTTTTCGATGAATCAACAACTGAATTATGCTCTTTGATTTTCTCTGAATTAGGGTTTCCTTCATTTGGGAGTGGTAAATTTTCTGATTGATTATTAGGTTTCCATACAGCTGCAGTAACAGATTGTAAGAAACCATTGTTAGCCAGTTTGGGTCCTACACAATTATTCCCCATTACCTCAAATCAAAACCCAAAAACTCAACCTTTTTCTATTTCCAATACCATGATATATACTATTAACCTAAATAACTGCTCAAATCACTGTTTGTTCATCAAAATCAATAGAACCCTTAATTGAGCCCTAATATTTTGTTAAGCTCTTAAATTCAGAGTCAATTGATATTGCATGTGAACTGATCCATTCGATATTGATGGAACAGTGTTTTTGTATAAGAGAAGAAATAGAATGATAGAAGAAGAGATAAGAGAGTATATTTTGCCAAAGCTTTTCTCTATCTCAATCTGCAACAATTACAAGTATTTATAGGGGTGTATTTGCACTACATAGCACCTCTTGCGCAAACTCCCTTATTACACAAATGACCACAGACTAACATAAAATACCACAGCACACTACAAAAATATATACTGTGTATACTAATATATACTGCTAAACTAGAAATCTGAAACTAACGTATATCTTCAACACGCCCCCTCAAGCTAGGAACTAAAAACAAGTTTTTTAGTCCTAGCTTGGACAATAAATAATCATGACGACCATGTGTCAAACCTTTCGTAAGAATGTATGTCGGCTGCTCTTCAGTAGGCACATAGGATGTGTGAATCAGGCCTTGCATTATCTTCTCCCGGACAAAGTGACAATCAATGTCGATGTGTTTGGTCCGCTCATGAAAAACAGGATTAGCTGCTATCTGGAGAGCAGTTATCACTATATACAGGGACTGAAAGCGTGATAGGAACATGCAACTCAGCAAACAACCCACAGAGCCATACGACCTCTGCAACTGCAAAAGCCAAACTTCTATACTCAGCCTCTGCCGAACTCCTGGAGACAGTAGGCTATTTTTTTTATTTTCACGAGATAAGAGAAGCTCCAAAGAAGACCAAATAACCAGTAATGGACCTCCTTGTGTTGAGGCATGAAGCCCAATCAACATCACAGTAAGTAGTGAGATTGTTGGTGTCCCCTGCCGGCATAAACAGACCCAAGTTTGGTGCTTGCTTGAGATATCTGACCACTCTGTGTGCAGCCACAAGATGTGATGTTTTAGGACATTGCATAAACTGACTAAGGCACTGAACAGCAAAGGAAATATCAGGTCTGGAATTTGTCAAATACAATAATCTGCCTATCAACCTTTGGTAGACTGTTGGATCTTCCAGGATAGGATCATCCCTCTTTGGTACACCTTCCGGAATATGATTATCATATAGAACAGATGTCAGCTTACCATTGAGTTCCATAGGTGAACGAGCTGATTTTTCCACCAGATAATCCAAGGTCAGAAATCAGTTCCAAAGTATACTTTCTCTGATGCATCACGATCCCACTGTTGTTCCTTGCAAACTCAAATCCTAAAAAATACCTTAAAGTACCCAAATCTTTGATTTTAAACTTCTGTTGCAGATTCAATTTTGTCTCCTGAATAAGTGTATCATCATTGCCTGTGATGAGAAGATCATCCACATAGATAAGTACCACCACTATTTTGTCACCAACTCTCTTTGTAAGAAGAGAATAATCAAAGTGACTTCGAACAAATCCAAAAGTCTTCAAGGCAGTGGTAAGTTTAATGTTCCACTGCCTGGAAGTTTGCTTTAAATCATATAGTGATTTTACCAGTTTACACACTTTCCCTTGCTTGTGGTCGAATCCTTGTGGCATATGCATATAAACTTCTTCATTGAGATCCCCTTGCAAGAATGCATTATACACATCTATTTGATAGATGTGCCATCCTTTAGAATCTGCAACTGAAATTATTGCTCGTACAGTCACCATTTTTGCAACTGGTGAGAAAGTGTTAAGATAATCAACTCCTTCCTTTTGATTATAGCCCTTGGCCTCTAGTCTTGCTTTAAACCTTTCCACATCTCCATTTGCCTTGTACTTGATCTTGTAAATCCATTTACATCCAATTGACTTCTTGTGTTTAGGAAGATCAGTCACTTCCCAAGTGTTGTTGTTTTCCAAAGCCTCAATTTCAAGCTTCATAGCATCTACCCATCTGGGATCCTTCACAGCAACATAATAGGATGTTGGCTCCTCTTCAGCTTCAATTTTAGCAATGTAGCTCTGGTATCTTGCACTCAACCCAGCATAACTCAGATTATTAGCCATAGGATACAAGCAATCTTGTCTGCCTGCTGCAGCATTTGTGTGTGATGGTTGCACAAAGTCCTTCATCCATGCTGGTTGTTTCCTGCTTCTGTATGACCTTCTCAATGGTGGTTCAGATTCAGGAGTGAGATCATCTACTGATTGTTCTGTGGATTGAGCATTGTCTTCATCCTAGATTCCTTCATCAACTGCTACATCATCTTGAGGCTGAGCTGGTACTGCATCACTTTCAGAGCATTGGAAAATGTCAGCAGCATTCTCCACTTCTACTTAATTTGGATCATTGGGTTGATTTGGATTGTTGGATTGAATTGGATTATTGGTTGGATTTGGATTGTTGGTTGATTTGGATTATTGGTAAAATTGTGGATACACGTATAAACAAAGAAAATGCTGCCCAAATTTTTATAGGAATAAGGGAGCCATTATTCATATAACTTACATTAGAAATCATAGAATTGACGAGCGTATCATTCCTTATTATAGGTTGAAGTACTAGACGAGGCATACCTTAGTATTGAGTTGAGTAGTTCTCCTAAGAGGTATGTAAAACTCTTTCTTCCTTCTTTTTGGCATGATTTTAATGAAAATACGGCGGACGTACGTAATTCCTATAAGTTCAGTTTTAAAGGATAATTGTTGATTAGCGTCTATGATTTTCAGTAAAAGAGTTATTATGATGAAATTATCGAGAGTCAAAGAAGATTTTTAATTGCATATGGTTGCTCATGATATCTACTCGTGCTAAGTATTATTGTTTCACTCCACCGAGTCCCGGGCCAGATCATGTTCGTGCACAGCTTTACAGAATTCATCGAGTCTCTCACTAGAGGGCCAAGACACGTTATATACATATATACATATTTTATCGAGTCCATCCATAGAGGACCGAGACATGATATGCGCACATATACAGACTTCCATCGAGTCCCTCACTAGAGGGTCGAGACATGTTATACAGATTGATATACAAACATAGACATAATGACAGTATGAGCAAGCATTCATGATTTCTGATATGACTCTCATTTTTGTTAAGCTGGATGACTCTCTATCTTTACTTGACACAGTTGTAATTTCATTTTTAGTATTTCATGTTTTATATACTCAGTACATTATTTCAGATCGACCCCTTTTCTGGGCGTTGCTCACGCCCGCAGTTCAGTGTTCAAATAAGGTGACCTCCGCTTAGGGCTTTGTGCAAGATTGGAGAGCTCTTTGTTCCGAGCGCCTATTTTGGTACAGATCTTCATCTTTCAGACATGCATATTTTGGGCACGACGGGGCCCTGTCCCGTCATATGTCAGTATCATACTCTTAGAGGTCTGTTGACAGTTGTGGGTTGGACGTTTGTACCTTGTTTTGGTTTTGATGTTGTTATACCCTGTGTTGGGGCGTTCTCGGTTATACTTGTTGTTATCTAGTGGCAGCCTTGTCGGCTTGCTTATTATGATTTTTCCTTTGTGTACATAATGTTGGTTGGTGGCAGCCTAGTCGGCTAGCCTATTATGATTGTTGTTCTGTTGTTGATTTGGCAGCCTTGTCGGCTCGCCCATTTTAGGGAGATGTTGTAAAAGCAGCGTTGTGCTGCCGAAATTTCTATAGATCTCTGTATTAGATGGATTAAGAGTGTCAGGTCAGTAATGACGTCCAATTAGGACGTTTAGTCGCGGCCCGTCGGGTCGTGACATGATATACTCTTGAGATCCATCAATAAATCAAATCTTATTCTTCGTCAATAGTGTTAATTGCGTCGCTCTACTCCACAACGTATAATTTTCCATTCCAATGAGCTGAATCTCAACTGATAATGCACCTGTTGTGTCTGATGCACTTAGGTAGAGAGGATGATTATGATCGATTATATCCAGATCTGAAGTCGAGTTTTCCTCTAACACTACAAATGGTACTGATGCAATATTTTCCATGAAGTTCTGATGTATGTGATGCGCGTAATATGCACACACTTTTAAACGCAAGTGCACATTATCGTATCAAGTAGTATAGTCTTAGATAAGACCGAATATCGTCCTCTAGGATTAGGGTTCAATTACCAACTATCTATTTTCTAGTATCTATTTGGTGAATTAATGATTGATTGTTTGGTTTATAACTAAGAATTATTAAAGATAAGTAAATATAAAGAATTACTTCAGATGTGATGAGAATAGGGCTTCTATGTATCCTCACTATCCGCTTATGCTACTTACTAATGCATTACTTATGGTGTTCTTCTTTGGAGAAAGCGGTTTACTGAAATCGTTTTATACTCCCGTTAGGGTTATATAAACACTCAACCCCAGTATTGTTCCTTACCTACCTTTCGGTGATAAGGGTAACTCTATAGGAGGATTAAGAACAAAAACCTAGTTGACCGTCACGCACAATGCGCAAAATTAGGGTTGTTAAGCATCTCATCAACGCTACAAAACTAATTGAGGTATTTTCATCCCCAATTCAAGCATGTCTACCCAACTTACAGCATATTCACAATCCCCCCTTTTCAGAATCTGATTAGAAATCATATTGTGATAACTAGTTGTCAATTAGTTACCAAGAATTCAACTCAATTATTGGATAGATCTCTCAATAAGAAAAATAACCATAAGTACGCATTAATTTATAACATAAGTTTCAAGAAATTCAACATAGAAAGCCTATAAGAGAATTAGTTACTATCCATTAATATGACATGAACTTATTCAAAGTTGATCATGCAAAACCGAATTAAAGAAAAGAAAAAGGAAAAGAAAGTACTAAGTTAATGGTATCCAATCTCCAAGCCAAAATCTTGAAGTCAAGAAGGGAACCTCAAAAGCGCCTAGGGTTCTCCTTATATAGGTTTAAAACGCCTTCTTTTTCTCGCAGTTCGCCCAAAAATCCGTCAAAGACCTAATTTTTCCGCTGCCGCGTTCGCAGATAGCGCCACGGAAGTTCTCGCGATCCGTCGGGTGTTTTGGCGCCGCGCCCGATATCGCTGCTCGGCGCGCGCGCCGAAGTCTTCGCCTCTCGAATAGTGGCGCCGCGCCTCGCTGTGCAGGAGGCCGCGCTACTGTCCGGATTTTAGCCTCGTTCGCCACTTTCTCTCGGCTCGCATCTCCTCTTTTTGCTCCTTTTCCGCCATTTGGCCATTTTAACCACTTTGACTCAAAAGAAAGAAAAACTATCCTAATACGACACTTATATGTGCAAAATGGGACAAAAGACTAACTAAAACTGACTCAAAAGGTGTATATAAAATACACCGATCAGTATGCAGCAAAACAACTTCACACTAGCAGAGATCTTAAATCGAGATTATAAATGCATTATTGATCTATCAATTCGACAAATCGAGCAGTAATTGAAACTCTGAATGCAAAATGGATCAATTAACCAGTAGATTGATCGCGAATCAAAAGATCAGTTAAAAATAAGCTACATACACCGAAATATGAAATCGATTTCAATAACAAATCAGAAAACAATCTCCAAACCTTTACAAGTTGAATCTCTCAATTTCTATCTTCAATTCGACAGAATAATTACTGGATTCACCTTGCATTGCTTTGATACCATGCTCTTAAATTAAGAGTCAATTGATATTGCATGTGAACTGATCCATTCGATATTGATGGAACAGTGTTTTCGTATAAGAGAAGAAATAGAATGATAGAAGAAGAAGAGATAAGAGAGTAGATTTTGTGAAAGCTTTTCTCTATCTCAATCTGCAACAATTACAAGTATTTATAGGGGTGTATTTGCACTACATAGCACCTATTGCGCAAATTTCCTTATTACACAAATGACCACATACTAACACAAAATACCACAGCACACTACAGAAATGTATATTGTGTATACTAGTATATACTGCTAAACTATAAATCTGAAACTAACGTATATCTTCAACATATTAAATCCCAAATGTTAAATACTCCACTAGATTGCTCAAAAAACATATTAAAATCTGAAATTTCGGCGTAAATTCAAGAATAAATAAAATATGTTAGGGATTTAGAAGAAATTGAGAGAAAATGAGGGGAAATTATTGAAGATGGTGAGGAAATTGAAAAGATGAATGGATTGGTTTGGGTAGTTTCAAGAATCGAAATAGTTTTGATTAGTCCGTTAATCATGCATGCATGCAAGCAATCACATTTCTAAGGTCACTCAACTTTACTTTATCGTATTAATAATGTCACTAAGTTAATTTTGTAACCAAAAAAATCAGTCAATTTTCTTTTTACTGCATTATGTCACTATGCTATTTTTATTAACAGAAAAAGTACTCAACTTTACTAAGTATCACTAAAGTTATTAAACTATCTTTTGTAACTAAAAAAATACTTCATTTTTCCTACGTATCACATAAAAGACATTTGGAGGAAATAAAAGAGAGATTTTGCGTGATGTTTAGGCAAAATTGAATTACTTTTGGTTACAATAAAATTGTTTAATGACTTGAAGTATACTTAGATAAAGTTAATTAAACTATTCTTTGTTACAAAAATAATTAAGTAACTTTCTGTAGTACTTGAACAAAATTGATTTTATTGTTGGAAATATTTATTAAACGTGAAATAAAGTTAATCTATTTAATTACGAATCGAATAATTGGGGCCCCGCACGTAGGAAACGTTGTTTTCACACACGTGTACATATAGTGCCAAGGATCAGAATTTCCTTAAATGGAAGAGATATTGGTACGTATACGAATTGTTTGAGACGTAAGATAATAGACGATTATTGGTCAAATGACGTTGGTTTCACGTTGGTAAATGAAAGGAAGAAATGTGTAAGAGATGAAACGAATAGGAAATTTGCCTCGGAAAATTGGGAAGCACCGCGGTGCTAATTCCAATTCGATTCGATGACTTATCGAATTTAGGCATCATGCCATCCCGAGGGACCGCGGTGCCTCGACGATTTTCAGTAACGAAGTGGGCGAATTAAAACTGATTCTTGGGATGACTTTGGAGCAATTACTCTCCATTACTTGGCTATTGAATTCAGCCATTACTAGGCTGAATTAACCTCAATATCAATGGTCATTACTTGACATTGATGGCCATTCATTTGGTGAATTGAGGAGACCAAATCATCTACCTATAAATTGATGTCTTTGGCACAATTGCAAGACATACTACACATTGACACTTAACCAATTCTCTTACAATTGTCTTCCTCTCTAGCAATCTAATACACTCAAAGATCTTTCAAGCGAACACTTGAGTCTCTTTGCTCACTTGTTTGATTGCTATTTTATTTTGGGAGATAAATTGCTAACACAACCGTTGGAAGGACATACGGGGGCAATATTATCTTAAGGAAAAATTGAAACTTCAATCGACTCAGCAAGACCTTTTACTTGTTTAATTTCCAGATTTCTTATTTACTTATTGTTGTTGTTGCTTTCCCATTTTCTTGTAATTTTATATTAATATCCAACATTTATATTATAAAAAATAGTTTAACAACTTTGATGCAATAATATAAAAGTTGAGTGGCTATTCTCGAAGATACTTCCATTTTTCAACCTATCGCTACATAAAGGAGTTTAGCTTTTCTTTTTCCACATAATTAAAAATAGAATACGGAAGACATCATTATTAGAGTTGATTTAAATCCGTGACGCTTTATTGGTACTGGTTCTGTCTATATTTTTAGCACATGAATTATAAATATTTTTTAGTATGTGAAGGGGGAGGACCTATAGTAGGGCTGGCCAGTGGGCCGGGACGGGCCCACCGGGGTCGGGTTTGGCGGGAGCGGGACGGGGTCGGGGCGGGGAAAATGGGCGGGTCGAGTCGGCCTGGAGGGGTCGGGCGGGACCATACCATGTCCCGTCCCGATCCTGCCCCGCTGGGTAGGGCCTGACGGCCGGGCGGGACGGTCGACGGACGGGTTGACGGGTTTTGTGTGTTTTTTTTTTAATTTTTTCACTAAATTAAAAATACTAAATTACTAACAAAGTATAATTTATAGACTTATAGTATTATAATTTATAATTATAGTATTATACTCATATATATAATATATTTATAAACTATAAACTATAAAGTATAAAGTTATAAACTAAATAATTAAATTAAACAAAGACAAGAATAGTGTAAAAAAAACATCCCAAGACTGTTTTTGTGCCTTTTATATTATTAATTTCATTGAAATATCAAATATCAAATATACAAGATTCAAAATTACATTGTAGATTGTACTGTATTGTTGTTGAAAAAAATTTAAAAATTGCAAAAGAGTGAAAGACATAGAAAAATTTAAAAATTGCAATGAAATAAATTACCAATTTGAAAATACTTTTTCTAATTTCTTTATAATTTCTTGTGGCTCTTCGGTTGGAATTGGTATATCTTGATCAAATTGTTCCACGTCGCTACTCATGCCTTCAGATAAAATGTCGTTGTAGTTGTCGTCATCTTCTTCGTTAATCTCTGGTTGACCGCACCTCCTTCGCTCCGCTCGTATCCAATCTCTGAATAGTACCGCCATCTCCAAGCTGTCTCCGGCTAATGAGTGACTGCTCTCCTATTTGAAATCACTGCAGAAAAAGCGCTTCGTGGCGATCGATGGCGCAGAATGTTCAAAATATCTCGCCATCATTGAAAGTGTCGAAATGTCTTCTCATTCTCGCTCCAATATTTCAAAGAAGTCTTCCTTTCCTTCTTCATTGACATTGCTTGGTAAGGTAAAGTACCGCAAAATAAAAACATCGAACTCGCTAATTTGGTTAGAAGTACCACCGCACATTCTATTTCTGAGGCTTTCAATAGAATTAATACTAGGCCTAGCCACAGAAGAAGAAAGTGCTTGTCTTTTTTTAGGTTGTGTTGAAGAAGAAGATGGTACAAAAGTCGGTTGGTTACTAGCACTTTCTTTCTGGTAATGCCGATATACTTTTTGCATTCATCTTCTACGCTATTCAACACTTCTTCTAGCGTTAGTTCAATAGGTGGCTCAACATTTAAATTTTTGGGAGTTGGAGGTAGTATGCGTCCATACATGTATAAATATTTGTAATAAGATTTTTACAACCATCTACTTTAATAGTCGGGTTTAAAATAAAGACCAATAATATAAATAGGAATAGGAATAAAATATTTCTTTAATTTCATAAACATTTTTTAATAGCCGCAGATAAGCGTGTTTTTCCATATATTCTTTAAGAAGTAAAAATATTATAGCTATATAAAACAACATAGTTGAAATAGTAGGATAATATAAAGTAGAAAATTCTTTTGTTGCTCGTTGAAAATTTTCTAAAAATACAATAAGTTCTCTAATTTTGTCCCAATCATTATCCACAATCATATCATTTGGATTTTGATTATGGGCGTTAAAAATAAAGTAATAGGTTTTCTATACTCATAAGCAACAACTAGTTGGTCATATAAAGAATTCCACCTAGTTGGTACTTCTTCTGAATTTTTCTATAAGATAGTCCATAATCGTGACAAATTTTTTATAATCTTTTCCGTTGGATTCTATTACTTTTAAAAATAAAGTGTATAGCAAATTGTATTTTTCAAGAATATCTTGAAAAGGTGAAAGACCATCCTTTACAACTAAGTTATAAATATGGCACGACATTTTATATGAAAATGTTTTGGAAAAGAAGGAGTTAAAACATCTCTTAAAATACTAATAGTGAATTGTTAGAAGATGCATTATCTAATGTAATACTCATAACTTTATCGCTTATTCCGTAATAATGAGATCAATAAATATTTTCTCAAATAAACTCACCAAATGTGCCTACTATCTATATATCTATATGCTAAAATACGTTTTTGCATAGACCATTTATAGTCTATCCAATGACATGTTACAGTTAAATAATCATGACCGTTAGTACTACGGCCTATATCAGAAGTTAGAGCGACTTTGCAATTTAAATGATATAATGCATAACGTAAATATCGTTGATATTCATGCAAATTTAAATACATCTCTTTAACGATTGATCTAGGAAAACCTTTATAAGCGAGGATTATACATATCTCTAATATAATGAATAAAACCAGAGATTCGGAAATGAAAAGACAAACCTCCACAAAGAACTAATTTTGCTAAGGCTTCCTATCTTTATGTTTATCGTATTTAGGGCTTACAACTCCCCGTCATAGGGTTAATTTGACTGCATTTCTCCGACGAGTAGTATGTGAACCTTGTCCCGATTGAGAGGACGCTGCTCACCGCTTTTTCAATCATGTATGGGCATGCAAGGCTTTGTGTTTTTGCAACAGTGTCTTCCTAAACCCCGTCCCACCATGACCTTGTCCAGCTTTTAAAAGAATAAACATTTTTACAAGTTTTACATACAAATACTTGATTAGCTACGTCCTGTCAAAATATTTCCATACAACCGATTTTAATGATCGTTTTCTTGGACCTCGTCTCATAGTAGGGGATAGGAGGCATTTCACCAAGTGGGTGTATCGTCATCTTCATTAGTAGGTGTATCATCAACTAGAGTGTCATCTAAATTAAAATCTTCTTCATTTTCGGGATAATCATTTGTGTCTAGATCATATGGTATTTCAGAAACATTTCAGATCTATAAAATCATCTTGTCTAGGAATAGTTGGAGCAGAATACTGTAAGTACCTTTGTCCTTGTTACCACCCCTACTAGAAGCCCGACTTACCCTTACCCAACACGCCTCTTAGTCCTTTCATTTTAATTATGCTAATAAATAGTTAAAGATAATGAAATTAAATGTGCTAAATGAAATAAAGACAAAATAATAATTTAATGAGAGAACGAATGTACAAACGCCGACGTAAGTCGACGTGTAATCGAAGGTTGAAAATTGAAACTTTGCTCGATAGATAATCCTCAAGCTAGTTGCCAACTTCACTCCCAATTCTCAAATTAATAAATAGATTGAATATGTAGACAATGTTGTATAGAATTAGAGATTGATTGAGAGATTAGAGTGTAGAAAGATTTGTGAAAATAATAAGAAGAGTAATGAGGTATTTATAGTTGAAAAATTGGGTTAAAGGGGGGTAGGGGGGGTTGGGGGAGGGGGGAGGCCGAAAATGGACGTTGTCCAACGGCCAAAATGTAAAATGGCCGTTGGACAACGGCTATTTTCTGCAAAGGGTCGAACTGGGGCGGGGTCGGGGCGGGGTCGGGACGGGGTCGGGGCGGGATCGGGTCCTGGCGGGTCGTCGCCAGCGGGACCATACTGCCCCGCCTGGTCGAGCCCCGGTCCCGTTTTTTTTTTTTTTTTAAATAACAGCGGTGTCGTGTCGGGGTCGGTGTCGGGGTCGGGTCGGGACCGGGACGGGGTCGGGTCGGCCCGGCCCACTGGCCAGCCTTAACCTATAGTATATCCATCTGAATTCATCTTACCAAAAACAATGGGGGGTTAAGCCGTCTGACTGGAGTACTTCTGGAAGTAGCATTTAAGTTGAGTTTCATGACTTTGAGTAGGTTGTCCCATTGATCCTGAATTTCCAATTTTTTAAAGGTGCTTTTGGTTAGTTGACACTTGAAATTGATACCTGATACTATAGCTCCTCCGCTTCACATACTAAAAAATATTTATAATTCATGTGCTAAAAACATAGAGGTCATAAGTTCAAGTCGTAGAAACATCCTCTTGCAGGAGCTTAGTGTATCAGGCTGCCTTTTAAAGTAAGAAAATTAAAAAGGGAAAATGCAAATATGTCGTACCACGGTATAATACTATAATACAATACTTAGAGGTATTAGATACTCCCTCATTTAACTTGGCACGAGGTTTAAGAAATAAATGAAGATTTTTTGAAATGTGTAGACAAAAACAAGTCTTATATAAATGAGTAGTTGTAAATCATCTCATAAAGTTAAATTGTTTTTAGAAAAATTACATTCTTTTGGAACAAACTAAAAAGAAAATGGTGTCACATAAATTTGAAATGAGTAATAATTAAAGGTATTAGATAAGTAGATTCAAACGCTTAATTGGTGCTGGAAATAATTTTCTAGAAATTATAGCCGAAAGAAAGAATTATAGAGAAAGAAAAAAAGGACAGAACCACTTTCCCTATTCTACTGGAGATATGGCTCATTTATGGGCCAATGTTGTTGATACAGCAAATGGAATAGAGATTAAAACAGTGAATATGAATAACTGATAGCCAAAAATTGTCTAGACTTTGTTGATCCCTCTTTTTTTTCCTGAACAGTACTCTAGACTTTTGATCCCTCTTGGAAAATACAAGATCAATGAATAAAATGTCAAACAACAACCTTAATAGTCCCTCTTGACAAGTAAATAATGATTAAATTTCATTCTTGCAGCTTTATCTGTTTGTGCAGAAGATCGGTAAAAGTCCATCAAAAAGAAAATTTGAAAGCGCCTGCTTTTGAATCAGAGACCGACTCCCAGAAGGAAGGTTTGTTCTGCTCGGCTTTTTTCTTCTCGGCTTTCAGAGTCAGCTCATCAATAGTACCAGGAAGATATGCTTTAATGGCATTCTTAAAATTGTCGTGCAAATTGACTCTGTCGCTTGTTCCAGAAACAAGAATGCAAGCATTTGGCCTTTTTAGAAACTCCAAAACATTCAGTAAATTCCTCCTGCAAGACAAAATAACAGTTGGAAAATATCCATCATAAATTACATATTGGCCAGAGCAAGACCTAATATTGGCCAGGTGACTTTTGAACTAGTTATCCTCTCCAAAATCGCTGGAGATCCTAAACAGATACACCTGGAGGGAGAGAGTTGTCCCAGAAGATTTAGTGGAGATTCTAAACAGACACAGAAGGGGAGGGAGACACTTGTATGCAGTGGCGGAGCTTAGAAGGCCCCTGGGGGTGGCCATGCCCCCCCCCCCCAACTATTTTTTTTTTAATATAACTCTTTTATAAACAAACCCTCTAATATTTAGTCACGGCCCCCCCAACTAAAAAAAAATATAACTCTTTTATAAACAAACCCTCCCCTCTCTGGCTCTCTCTATCCGGTATCACCAAAATTATAGAGGAATTATAATATGTCTCGATCAAGTAGGGGAAAGAGAAGAGTTAAGGGAAGGACTAATCACTGATTTGCTTCTTCCCTTAGCTAAAAGTATATTCAACTTGTTTGGTAGAAATTGAGAGAGAGTAGCTTCTTTTCATCCAATATGAGAAGGATTCAGGAAAGTTACTATCTAGAGGTATCCTAAAACTTCAGTCAACTTTTATTATTTTTCATTTGTAAGGCCATAAGTGAAAGTATATTTATGTCCTAGAGACAATCTGTATTAGGACAAATATACTTTATACATATTCTTATATTCGAATTGGATTTCAGCCTCCATGATTCAATTATTAATGATTTCAAGTCTTTAAAAGAACGAAGGACAACACTTTAATTCTAGGTACGTCTTTCCTTTTATATATTATATTTTTGTTGTATTGATGTTGGTGCAGTTGCACCACCAGAATTTTTATTTTTTTTTATACAAAACGACGTCGTTTTATATAATTGTTTTAATACAACTAGACTGTTTGTTTGCTACATTGGTCTCTTGATAATATTCGTAATTTCATTTTTTTTGCTTCGTACATTGCATCGCAAAAAAATTAATAGCAAAAAATTATTACTTCGTATGTTTGCACCACCAGATTTTGTTGCCTGGATCCGCCACCGCCACTGGTACCGCCCCCCTTAATATTTTGGGCAA
This sequence comes from Przewalskia tangutica, assembly GCA_029844215.1. NCBI lineage: Eukaryota > Viridiplantae > Streptophyta > Magnoliopsida > Solanales > Solanaceae > Przewalskia > Przewalskia tangutica. The sequence continues at coordinate 122,549,636 of CM056730.1, read as the reverse complement.
GATCCGCCACTACTTGTATGGAAAATTTCGGTTGAGATCCTAAACAGACACACAAGTGGAGGGAGAGAGCTGTCCTGAAAAACTCTCATACTAAGTTCGAGCTGAGTGCACTCAACTAATACCTACTTTTACTAGAGAAGATATTTTCTTATCCATAACAAAACCAGGACCGCCAATTAAGGTTGCAAAACTGATGTGTCTGTGTTTAATATGAACAGAAGCAGAATTCAGCTAAGCATGATATGCATATTTGTGTTTGCGACTTTGCGTACAAAGCTTTGACCAATAAGGTTATTGTGGTTTAATGGAATTCCTAGCTGAGATGTAACGGATTAGAAGAAAGGGAGAAAGAACAGAAAACTCTAGATGTATATTTTTTTAAAAGAAGCCCGCATCAAACATTCCTTCCCATAGCTCTACAAAAATGTGTCATCATCAGCTTCCAAAAAGCCAGGATTTTACAAAATGTAAAGTAGCTCATCACTTGCTGATGTTTAGTAAAAAATACCTAAAAGCTCAATTTTTTTACAACCATACATTTCCTTATATCTTAAAGAACTTTTACCATCATGTAAAGCCGACATAAAAAAAAATTTTGATAAGGAAAGCCACCATAAAATCTTTTGAAGCCATGATTGTAGGAGAGAGAAAAATATGTTCTAAAGAACTGCTTCCAAACAAACAGATCAGAATAGTTATACTCATTCTTTTAGATACTCTCTAGTCTGCACGCTTACGAATGTTGGCATAAATGCTCCCTATTTAGTGTTTACAGCGTTTCATGGTAATAAGTAGCATGACCATAATTTCCATTGAATCAGTGTTTTCTTTCTCTATCACTTTTTAGTCTTGAAAAGAGAGAAGTCATAAAAGAAAAAAAGTACTAAAACTCTAAAAATAAAGTTTACTCAAAAAAAACCTTTATGTTAAATTCTCCAACAACGACCTCCTGCGCAATATAAAAGCACTATAAAGTATAAAGCTTTCCTCCGATATGATGATTTTATTAACGTGAATATTATGTATAACAATGACTCAAGGGACTTAACAGAACATAGGACATATTAACCTGAGAATATATGTGACATTGAGTTACAACTATTTATATGCTATTTGCTTCATAAGAATAAGAATTCATTTCTATGAAATGAAAGAGTTTCACGGGAGTTGTCTTGATCGTCGGATATCATTGAGTCGGTAAGATTGGTGCTTCATTTCTATTTATATGGTCGATGATTTAATCGGTAGTGAACTTTTGCATTTATTTACCATTGTTGTCCACTCCTTACAAAGTGAAACATTGCATGCCATTAAGGAAACTAGTAGTATCTTTTTTCTTATAACTGTGGTGTCCAGACTAGCTTGCGCGCGCCACGACCAACTAGTAGTATTTTGTTCATCAAGCATGAAAAAAAAGTCGAGTGCTAGAAATATAAGAGACAAAAGTAGAATACCTGCTAACAAAGTTCTGTGTAATGGCAATTGAATCCTCTAAATTGATGACCAAATGCCACCATCCGTTAGGCACAAAGATTACTTCACCGGCCTTGCAGACACACTCAATAGGTCTCTTTTTCCAATTCTTGGTTGCGTTATAAAAGTTCATGAACCATTCTATAATTGAAACAGGACTTGCTACTTCTGCACCATCAGGGCTCGGATGAACCCCTGGTGGCACCACATCAGGGGGAAACAACACCCATTTCTTGGATCCTTTGATCACCGCATTCCAAGCGGAGGTAGAATTTGGATCAATGTGGAATGACGAGCCAGACCCTGCTGGTCCAATTATAATCCACCTATAATCCGGCCTCTCACTACCCAATACACTAAACAAATCCTCATTAAAATACATGGGAACATCATAATCCATTCCTAACTGAGGAATTTTCTCCGCAAACTTTGGATCAAACAAATACAAAGGCCTTTCTTCCCTCACTTGATCAGAGTACCTAAAATAGTCCTCGAGCTTCATTTCCACCAGCCCAACTGAAAATTTCACATCCCCACATTTCTCAATTAGATAATCCCTATTCCATTTCTCCAATGCAGGCCAATTATTCTCCAAACACCCTTCTAACAAAACCGGCTTATTCGGTTCCTCAAAATTCGTCACAAACTCATCAAGAGAAATCCCTTTCCTCCTTACAATATTATCCCTTTCTAACCATTCAGGTTTCATTTCAAGATTAGCACATAACCAACTCTGAAACAAATAATCAGAATAAAAGTCTCTAACTTTAAAACAAGAACTCAAATCTTGAAACAAAGGCTTACTAGCACTAACAAAAGTAGATTTCCAAGACCCTTTAAAAAAGAACCCACTTTTACAAGTCTCTAATACAAGATTCCTCCAAAGGGGTTCATGATTACAAAAGATATAAAAACCTTTACTTACAGTTGACAAAATACCCAAATGGGTACCTTCTAAAAGGGATAAAATATCAAGAACAAGCTCATCAGTTAAAGTTTGAAGATTACCTAAACCAGTGTTTCTTGAATTATGAGATGATGGGTTGAAATAAAGATTCCCAAGTGGTTGAACTCCATGGGAATCTGATTGTACTGAGTCTTTCAGGCTAAAACCCTCATCTTCTTCCTCTTCTTCTTGTTCTTGTGGTGGTGTTATTAGGTATTGTTTGGCAATTATTTCTTCATTTGTGGAAACAGGTGTTTTCTTTGATTTCTTAGTGTTAACATTTTTTCTCTTTCTTTTTTTGTTCTTGAATATCAATGACTTGGAACCCAACATTGTTTTGAGGAACTGAGGTTTCAGCCGCCAAGGTTTTGAGGTTTTGCTCTAGGATTCCCCTGGTTTTGATCGTACAACACTGTTTTCTTTTAATCCAAACCTGGTATTTTTTTAGTTTTTTATTTATTTTTCTTTCTTTTTATGTTTTACTTTTTACATGCCATCCCAAATTAGACCAATTGAATTCTATTTGCTAACTAATAAATCGGCACGAATTAAATTATAAACAAATGCTTTGAGTGGTTTATCAATATTCCTAATTTCTGATTACAGAATTCGAACAATTTCGAATTTACTTCAGATAAAAAATGAATAAACTCTTAATTTCATTCGTTTTTTTTTTTTAAATTACAAAGGCTTGGTTCGGATCTAAAGAAATGAGATTTTCGCTTTGTCGCTCCACCAACTGGACTATATCTCTCCGAGCCAAGTAGTGCATGCATGAAGTAGTCAGATGCTTTTGGAACAATAGAATTTATGAATGCAAAAAATTCATCGAGTAATCTTTTTTAGAAAAAAATGATTATTACTATTAGGGAGACAGGGGAGAAAGGTGTTCACATCAAATTAGTTTAATTTACCATGAGTAAGTGATAAAAGTGTATGTGTAAACACATATTATGCATTTATTGATTTGATGTAAACATCCAAAATATATGGTAAATCCTAATTCTTTTCGTATTAATAGTGGTAAATTTGAGATCAACACTGCCCTTTGCTTATGAGTTTTTGCTTTAGCAGTAGCAATTCATTTAACACATGCCTTAGTTATAGTCATCAAACTTGTTGGATGTCGAGTCTAGAAATTGATAGTTTTGTACTCAAAAGTGAGAATTCAAATCATTAATGTAGTGGTAGATTTATTATCTTGAGGCCGTCTCAGATTCTATTTGTTCCAAGTAATTGGTGACAGTTAGTGCGGCAAAATTAGTTGATGAAAACATAATCCGCTCAACTCGTTTAAGTTTGAGTATAATCAGTCCATTTATTAGCTCATCCCATAAAAAATTGGGCTTATATATAGCCCAAATTGGGTCATTCGCACAAATGCCCCCTATTTAGGGGTGGTCTTTAATTTTTGTCCTTCAAATTTGAGTTCATTAATTTTTTTTCTCTTTATTATTTTTGGCGCGACATAATTAGAATTTTGCTCGGTATAATTTGTGTTATATCTTCGGCATATATATCATACACAACCCACAGATTATATCGGATAAGGCATAACTGTCAACACTCAACATAATATAAAAAAAAAGCATAATTTCATATTTCGGCAGGCATAATCAGCGTTCAGTTTCAACATATGTATCATAACATTCATACAAACTATGTCGGATAAGGCATAATTTTCAACACTCAACATAATTTTAAAAATTACTATAAAACTATGTCGCATAACTTAATTTCTACATAATTTATGACACGCGAGGCAAAAATTCAATTTTCGAAGAAAAAATATTATAGAAACTATGCCTTGTGAAGTAGACCTTGATATTTTCATAAAAAAATAGCAGGGGCAAGAATTAAAGACCAAAGATATGAAGGGCAAAAATTAAAGACCAATGTGTTTGAGGGGAAATACGCACCAAAAAAAAGACCCAAATTGACTCATGAAAAAATTTGTGAAATTGTTTTAGAATTTTTATTTGATATGTAATATATAACCATAATAAAAAAAATACAAGGTACTAAAATTAGGGGTGTTCACCGGTCCAGAACCGGACCGAACCTAATGGACCGAACCTAATCCGAATTTTTTTCGACCGAGGCCAGGATCTAATAAAATTCCGGTTCGGTCTTTGGACCGGTTGGACCGTTTTTTTTTTTTGTTAAATGCAATTTATAAATTATAAATTTTTAAGAATGTGTTCGTTTATCAATCTCATTAAATATGTTTGTTTTTTTTCCTTATCCTTCAATAAACTTTATTTCATTAATATGACTAACTTAAAGAAAATCATCAAATGTACTTGGTTCGTATACGAACTACTGAACTACTCATTAATTAAAGTTACACACCACATTTATATTTTTTATTTTCTATTTGAAATTTGGACATTCCCAAACTAGGGTGCACAAAGGTTAAACCTGACCAAGACCAAATTACAGATTACTGACCGAATGATTTGCCCCAGTCCCCCACCACCACCCCCACCCCCAACCAACCCCTGTGCCCCGCCTCCGCCACTCGCCATCACTTTCCGGACGTATTGACATATGAAATATAGGTTGTAAATTGATCAAACTTTATACGGTCATAACTTTGCGTTCGGACGTCCGTTTTACCTAATTTTTTTTTGATTTCGCGTATTTTTTCGATACGGGGGTGGACAAACTGCATAAGCGGTTTGATTCGTCCGATTTCTCCAAAAACGTCCATCTTCCTTTTTTAGTACTCCTTGAGCTAATCCCTTATTGTTTTCGAGCATTAAGCTCAGGAATACGTTTATTTGCTAATATGATGACCGGTCATAGTTCAGTAAAGATTTTAAGTGGGTTCGCTTGGACCCTCAATTTCTCTTTTCCCCCAAATCGTTACGTTTTTCCCATTTTCAAATCTAAATATCTCGCGATGTACAATAGATTTCAACGTAAAAATTTCGTGGCACCGCGTCCGAGAATGTCAATTTCAGTATTGGAAATTCAATTTTAAAAAAAAAAAAAAAAATCCGGTCCATTCCGGTCCGGACCGGAAAATTCCGGTTTTTACCCGGACCGGACCGGAAAACCGGAATCCTTGATTTTGACGGACCGAGGACCGGACCGGAATCAACCGGTCCGGACCGGTCCGGTCCATTCCGGTCCGGTTCCGGTCCGGTTTTCCGGTCCGGTCCTATTTTGTACACCCCTAACTAAAATATTATAAAAGAACAAAATAAAGCAATTAAAAGTTAGCAAAAATTGGGCGGGTTGGGTTATGATCCATATTTTAACTCATTTCGGCTCAGCTCATTTCAGTCCAAGTAACTTTTGGGCAAGTCAATATCAAGTCATTTATTAATTTATCTCATTTTGACCCGTCCAAATTCAACCAAATCCGCTTATTTGACACCTCATGTGACAATACTATTATGAAAGAGGTTATTTGTCATGATGGACTAATTGGCATAAGACATAGTAGGAGCTGAAGAGTGAAGACTACTACTACTACTTATTAGTTTGCAAGTGTAATTTGTACTACAACAACTGGAAAGGAAAAAGCAAATAAAACATTCACTTGAAGGTAAGACAGTACATTTCGCAAAGTGAAATTCCAAGAATTTACATTCACTTGGCTATGCTTTATTAAACTCAGTCAATCTTGGACTATAGATGAATAAGAAGGAAGTTATTTGACAACGAATACAAAAGTGCAATAGCACTAACATCTGATTGACAAAAAGAAAAAAGTAACAAGAGAAAAAAATTCATTCACAACTTGTAATATACAGGGGGGGGGGAGGAAACCTTGCGCAGAATCCAAACAAGCCATACACGACCACAATTATTCACAAGTTCCAAACTGGCAGTGGAACATCTATATTTTCGATGACACTGGTTCAGCCAAATGTTACAATTCCAAGAATCAAGCGGAAGAACACAGCGCAGAGTGAACCCACAATTTGCAGCAGCAAGGAATACAGGGGGAGACAGAAAGTAAAATGAAAAAGCAGTTAATCTGAGTATCTGACTACAATCCATTTCGCACTCACATTTATGATACAGTCTTCAGTAATAGATGTGGAATACTAGGAGAGTAAGAGCTGGTTTTACACCTGCGTACTCATAAGACATCTCCACTGTCCTACGCGAGGTCCCTTGTCTAAAAGCATTAACAAGCCTGCATTATTGGATGACGATCCAAAGGAGTACCTATACAAGTATCAAGATTTAATTGAATGCCAATTAGAACTTGCTCCAAGAAGAAACTCAATCAAGCATGCAGAAAAGGAAATAGGTAGATTGCTTTCTTTTCTAAGGTAAGGGAATTGTAAGAAGTTGAAGCACTATAGAACAATTTATTGATAAGAAACGAAATTGCAATGATCAACTCACTTGCATCTGCGTGCTTTTCTTCTCCACAAAACAAAGCATGTGATCCACTGAATAAAAAAGAATATAAAATATATCAGCTTACGTATTAATCAGAAGACGACACAGAAACAGGAGGGCCAAATAAGAAATGGAGGGAGTGGGAGGAGCAAGAAGAGTGAGAAATTTTGATGTCAGAATAAAACAAATTGGTTTGCTATTTTGTTAACCCATATATTACCATATGGAGTTTATACTAAGCTAGGTCCGCATTGATTCTAAAGATTGTAGGTCTTTTAGGACAACTTAACTACATGACTTTAGGTCTACCTTGTTCACTTTTAGTGTCATCAATATAATAGAAGAAAATTCAAATGGTACTTCCGACTCTTTGTCACTAGAACCCCTTCTCCCCACAGGAAATAAGAACATAAATCCAACAAAAAATGGAATTAGTCCTAGCACGTTTGTTTAGAGTCCAAGGCTCATCAAAAGTAACTAAAGAAGAGAGCTTTGTGTCAACTGTCCATGTCAATATGGACAAAAATAGCTATAAAGGAAGATGCCTGTGAAAATGCATCAAGATCTAAGTGATGTCATAATGACATTACCAAATAACGTTTGTCTACTTACCATTTGAAATGTGATTCTGCTAAAACTTTGGAATTACATGGGTTAGCAACAGCTCTTCCCATTTTGAAAATGGACTTCTTGATTAGACATAAGCCGAAGACACAAATCCATATGATATTATCCGGTGACTTGATTGAAGATTAAGTGTACTCGAATATAACTTATTGAAACATCTCAACCATAAATTGCTCCAAACACCAGCTCTGACCCACACCAAACCTCACCCATAATTGATCCAAGAAAAAGAAAAACAATGCCACAAAAGCTAACTCAAGATCTAGTACTAGTAGAGGTTTCAGAAAGAGACACAATCCAATTCATTCTCAGTTCTTCCTTTTTAGGTGACCGAATGTTTCTCTCGTTCCACGCTCAGCAGAAAATGTTCTATTTCATCATCCTAAAATGGTTTATCTTAACACACACAGCAACTTGCTACAAAGATTGCCTGTCTTACCAGGCAGAAAGCTAAGAAATGCAAAGACAGATTCTCACAGAGCTATTCAGAGTGCAGCAAATAAATCACCATCTTGCATGAAATAAAGCACTCAAACAAGAACTCTAAGCCTTTTTGTTTTTGGATAATTGCAACAAGAACTCAAGCACATAAATTAAGTACCACAATGACAAAAGAGTGTTTTATGTATTAACTTTCTAATACATCATATAATTACGTAACTTTGGCATTTATACATAACCCAAAAGAATTTTAAACGTTACACGCAGAAACACTTAGGATTGTGTGGTTGTAAAATTAGTTCAAGATAGACAATATTCACAAAATTGAACCAAAAATCAGATATCAGTTGGAATGTGGAAAAATGTCATCACCTAAGGGACTCTAACCAAAACGTGTGACAGCGCAGTTAAAAGTTAAGAAAATGAGTAAGGCTAATGAAGGCAGGTCCAGCACATTTCTAACCAGTAAGCCTTTAGTTCTGGGACAGGAAAATAATATTTGCTAAAATTAGTATCAGACAAAGATGAAGTTACTGCAAAACGTAAAGTTAACACAGATGAATACCATACCTTGAATACAGACACGAATGAAAAGCTCCCAATTACAGATGCCTTCTTCGTAGGTCTTCTCACGGCTGGAGACATCTCTTTGCATAATTGCTGAGCAATCTCCTTGAGCAATATCACCTGTGCTTTATCAGTCCGCATAGCAATCATAGCCTGTCTCATTGATTCCCGATCAGCCTCAAGTGCCTGAAGCCTAAAGTACAACTTTGTGACCTCTGGATCTCCAAAATCTGTATGATTCAATGAATCCCTTGGGGTATAATCGTCGACCATGGCTGAAGCCTTGAGTTCTGATACACCATTATATCCAGCCCCCTGATGTACAGAATCAATTGTATAAACTCGGTCACTCATGTCATCTCCAATTTCTGATGAATTATCCACCTTCCTCAAGTTTGAACGCTCTTCGGTTTGTGAATATTCTGCTTTTCTAATGCTTCCACCAAACCTTGGAGAATCTGAGTTAATTTCCTTATTTGTAATGAAGGGAGATCCTACACTATCAGTTGAAATTTTTCTAAGATGTCTATTCCTCCTTGGGGAATGACCAACTATCACTTTTTCAAGTATGTTGTTCTTGAAAAGATCCCCATCAGTGCTTCTTGGCGTCCTCTCCAACTGATTGATCCTATGCTCCAAATCGCGCAATTGGTCGCATGAACGTGGGGTCTCTTCAAATGCATATTTCTCAACATCAACAGTCTCATTATCAAACTCTGTGTATACTTGATTCTCATTAATAGTGCATTTCAACGGAGGGTAATCAAATGGAGGAACTTCGAATTGCCCATTCATAGTCTCGGACATACTATTGTTCCGACTAAAACGGCCCTTTTCCGTCTCACAATCACCATCAGCCTCAGATTCTGTTAGCCCATAACTCATCATTCTATGCTTATACATTTGCACCTCACAAGTCAATGATTGAATTGTTTGCTCCCTCTTGTATAATAAATCCTCCAACGCCATAATCTCCTGCTGATCATGCGCCGTTTTCTCCTCTGTGTACCTCTTGAATTGTTTAAATTCCATCTGAACCTCTGCCTTTTCTCCTTGCAACCTCAAAATCATTGACATGGCCTCGTTTGCTGCCGAGGAAGACGCATTTCTTTCTTCCTCCAACTCAGCACTTAAATCCTGAATTGTGTGTTGTTGCTTACTTACCATTTCCCTAAGTGCTGTACATTCATTTTCTATTTCAATACGAGCATTTAGAGGTAATACAAAGCCTGGGATCATAAATTTATTCTCATTATATTCATCAAATTTTCGCTTCACAGATCGGAGCCAAGTCCCTGAATAGGACCTGTTCATCGCAGAACAACTGCTGCACCCGCAATCACAACAGTTGACCTGGCTGGTCGTCGGGGCAGAATTATGAGAATCCATATTCTAATGCATATCCAATCAATCGTCGAGCCTCAATCCGAAAATTGATTCCTCAAATAGAAACAGAAAAGAAAGTGGAAAAAAACAGAAAATTCACAAACCCGAAGACGATTAATCCTGTACAACAAGCTCTCAATCCCTCCCTCTTCGAAATGTTAATGTATGTATATGTATATATCCCTCGGCTTCACATAGGATGAATTCCCCCTTCCCTCAATTGCAACACACAATACAAGTTCCTGCAAAAACAGCCATATTTTTCTCACTTACAGGCCCAGGCACCCTAAAGCTAGGTTTACATTGTTGTGCACCAAAATAGAAAATAGCTGGACCCTAACAATAATTAATACATGGATTACAACAACAACAACATACCCAGTGAAATCCCACAAAGTAGGGTCTGGGGCAAGAGTGTACGCAGACCTTACCCCTACCTGGGAACGTTACCCCTAACTTGGGAGGTAGAGGGGTTGTTTCCTACCAATGTCGATAGCCTCCTATGTTGGAAAGTTGGGGGAAGAGTGCATTTCCATGGCGAAAGATTCAATCCAACTCATTTTTTTCCAATTCCAAGTCCAACAGATATCCTTAAGTTAGGTTTACATTGTTGTACTCCAAAAACAAAAATACATAGAGATGAACAATGACTAATACATGGATTTCTATGTGCAATACCAAGGCCAATATTAGCTTTATCCTGGCAATGTTGATACCCGTATCATCAGGGCCATCTTTGGACCCGTGCGAGGTGTGCTACGGCACAGGGCCCCCGAAAAACGAAGAATTTTAGGGTCCCTTTTTTCATTTTTTATTAAGTAGTATTCGCCAGAATTTAATGTAAAGACTCATAATTCGCAGGTCTTAGCCCAATTAAGGACCTACTTTTACGAATTAGAACAGGGCCCCCAAAATGTTTGAGCCTGCGTATCATTTCCACATTTCACCGCCATTATCCAATAAAAAGTGAAAAAATCTACATCTTTCACATCAATTATGCAGAGTTTTATACCCGAAACAAAAATGTCGTATCAATAATGCATCGCTTTATTATCGAGATTAATTTTCCTTATATAACAAACCAAAAAATGGAAAAAAAATCCACTAAATGCAAATCCATGCACATATACGAACAATATATCCATTAAACATGCATAAAATGATAAAAAGCACCACCAAATCATGTGGACCTTAACCAAAGTCTCAAGTTCGAGCCCTGCCTATAAAAAAATCCCTCCACATAATAGGCTCTATACGACAGAATTCGTATATAGTCAAGACTCTAATGGAGGTGGGAAAATAAAAAAATGATAAAAAGCGGATCATAAAAGTAAGGTACCTGAAAAAAAACGAAATAGCTGTAGCTGAGAAATGGAGGTGAATTTCTCCGGAGAAAATGGAAATTTTATAATTCAGCTTCCCGGAGAATAATGAGATATATCGAGGGAAAATGAAGAGAGAAAAAACGTGGGAGAGAGAAGAAGGGAAATTTGAAAACCCTTTTTATATATATATTTTTTCAGTTTGTAAAATTTGTAATTGGTATGACTGTTTTTTTTTCTTCTCTCTAGTTCTTTAAGCAGGGAAAATGGGGGATGATTTAGAGAGGAAAAGAAAAGGGGTGAATTTTGGAATTTCACTGGGAAATTTTGGTTGAGAGTTTTCTTCGGACTGTAATAACGGAAACCGCGTCCTAATGTTTGATTATTATTACTTAGTTATTTGATTATCTGATAAAATTACAATGATACATAAGAGTAGTAATATCTACGTGTTAATACAATCTGAGTGTTTAAGAAAACTTTTAAAATTTTAAGAAAACTGTAATTAGTGTATGCTCTGAATTACTTCATGTACTTACAACAACACATCCAATTGAGCTTGTCGTGCAGTGACACAGGCCGTTGGACGTTGGCCAAGGACATTAGCCTATGTCATTATGTCATCGCCACAACCTCAGACGCCGCCAGGTTGTCAGACGCCAGGCAGCCGACATCCTACGTCGATGCACGCCAACGCACGCCGCTGCAGGACGCTTGGCCTATGTCGACGCCTGACCGGTTGCCGGACGCTTCGCCTACGCTGATGGATGTCGACCGTGTCAACGCCGAACGCCCATTACGCCGGCACATCGTCCGCCGTTACACGCCGTTGGCCTAGGATGCTGGCCATGCCAACGCGCTGGCATATGACGCCGTCTACGCCGCTTATGCGCAAGGCTGCCAGAGGTCACCATGTCATCGCACGCCGCCATGCCGCTGCGCGTTAGACGCTTGTCAACGCCGACATCGCTGCCAGACGGACATACGCCGCCGCACGCCGAGATACACCGCCATGTCACTACACTTGACCGACGCCGCCATATATCGACGCCTGCCAGACGCCGCCATATCGCCGCACATCTGCCAGACGCCGCACGACATGTCACTATGTTTTAGTCATGCATTTGACTCCTAAAAAACCCTCTAATTGTGACATGTTATTATGGGTCGTCTCTTGGGCCTTGCGCTTTCCATGTCGCTATGTGTCGGCTCTACACTCGACAGCCCAAAAAACTTCTACTTGAGAGATGTCACTAGTGTCGTCTCAGTGTCGCGGTATTTTCCTTCCCTTCGGCATATCACTATGTGTCGGCCTCGTACTTGACCGTCTAAAAAACCTCTAGTGGCAACATTATAATTGCATGCAGCCTAGGCCTTGACGCGTCACTCCGCTTACCGTTGTCCTTGTCTTTAACATGTCACGAGTTTAGCCTTAGTCTTAACACAGAATACACGATCGATGCTCTACGTGATTCTTCCGACATACATTTGGCCTTTAACACTTAGCGGCGTATCCCAAGGAAGCAACACATAAACCTCATTTCCCAAAAATTTAGAAATTGAATGGATCGGAGTGGGAGGGACGAATCGGAGCGATAAAGGGTTGAATCTTAGTTGATCGTGGCAGGCTGACAGCAAGGCCACTTTACCTCTTACAATACCCAGTCGTGTATTTAAGTCATCTGCAAAAGATTCTACCCACCGCTTAATGAAAACTGTACTTCAAAGTGGTCACCGTGACTCTTCCACCGCGATGACTTAGCCAATGACACGTGCCCTTGGGGGCCAGAGGCCCCTAATGCGGGTCGGAAAGTGGACGGCGGGCGCATGCGTTGCTTCTAGCTCGGATTTTGACTTAGAGGCGTTCAGTCATAATCCAGCACACGGTAGCTTTGCACCACTGGATTTTCGGGAAAAAAAATGAGTAATTGTGTGAATCAAAGGTCCTCTTGTATTAGGTTGAATTACTATTGTGACACTTTCATCAGTAGGGTAAACTAACATGTCTCACGACAGTCTGAACCCAAATCATGTTCCCTATTTGTGGAGGAGAAAAAGGTTGAACAGAAGTGGAGAAGAAGGGGCGACTGATTGAAGTGGAGAGAGGAGGAAAGGGCGTCAGATTGAAGTGGAGAGAATTCTGAAGGGTTAACCCTTCACTTATATAGTGAAGGGTTAAGTCATGCGGGTCGGAGTCGGGCCAGTGATCGGGCCGAATTAGACGGGTAAAAAATTCTTACCCCGGACCCTACATATGAACGGGTTTTCGCTTTTTCGGATTAGGTGGCTCACAGGTCAAATATAAGCTGACCTTGACCTGATTTTTTAGGGTCGTGTCGGGCGAGTCCCCGGCTCGATGAACAGGTCTAGATGTGAGTAATTAAAACAAGCAAGAAAGTCTCATCCATCCTAAAAACCTGAGGAGTAACAAAACAGAAATTCCATCATTTTTAGATCTTGAATCTAGTTTTTTTTCTTTTTTTCATAAGTTAATCAAATATTTCTAATTAAATGAATAATGAACCAATTTCCGAACTTCTCATATATACGGAAAGACAGTATAAAATTGTTACTCCATCCGTTTCAATTTATGTGACACTATTTGACTTGGCACAAAGTTTAAAAAATAAATGAATGACTTTTGAAATGTGTGGTCCAAAACAAGTCTTATATAAATGTATGGATGTAAATCATAACATAAAGTTAAATTGTTTCTAAATATAGAAAAATGACATTCTTTTTGGGACAAACCAAAAAGAAAATTGTGACATATAAATTGAAGAATAGAGGGAGTAATATTTAGTCGAATGAGAATAGGTTCAAACATATACCTTTCTTCTTCTTCTTTTTTTTTACGAAGGAACCCGCAGCCGCTACTCTTTTGAGTACGCTCTGGGTAAACCCCAGACTAACGCAATAGCCTGCAAACCACGTTAGCCGTTTAACCACACTTGGCAAGCCATGTGTGATGCGCCAACCAAGGTTTATGCAGGATCGAACTCGACCATGGCCCGCGCCATCTACACCAAATTGGCTATCATTGCGGATAAACATATACCTTTCTAATGTTTATGATTGAAGGTATGTCATTAACTTGTGAAATAAGACAGTGGAGAGACATATTCAGACAACTAATAATAAATTGGGACTTGTTTGTGCGAGACAAAGCTAAGAAGGATATTCTAACTCAATTAAAATTATTAAGTACTTTCTCTCTTTTTCCCCCTTTGGTGTTAGAGTTTTCGAAGTGCACTAATATCTACAACAGGAAACAAGAATCCCTTGGAACCAGAAGTAAATAGAAATAGACGAAAGAAAAAAGAAAAGGTCGAAACCAGTGCATTCCGTCCTCTTTTTGCCCCTCTTCTATGCTTCTCTCTATTGTTGCTTCAAGATATTGAATCACTATTTGTTTTCCTGCATCTGATATTGCAGGTGATCATCAGGATGCCTTATGCAGTTTTCCTTGAACGCAGTAAAGTTTATCATAAAATCCACAAATATAAAGAGAACAAGTTCTAGTTAGATGTAAAGTGACAAACCAATATAAAATTTCTGAAACACACAGGAAAATAAAGTACCACGTAAGCTTCTGGTCCTTCAACACCGACGTTGCTATGGAAAACCAACATGATGTGCATCTCCCAAAGTATAGATCATACAAAATAGAAGTTTTAGGCTACTCTTGCACCGAATTGTCACTACTGAGTAGTCATTATCGTGCATATTTAGCCTTTCTTTATCATCTGATTTTTCTATTTCTCGATGGGGCGGGGAAGGAGTGGCGGACGCAGAAATATTTTCAACTGAGTGTACATATTTAATAAATAAGGAATAGGTGAGTCACCATACATTATATATACATAGATTTAAAATTTTAACCTAGCTAAATCGTTTAATTTTCTGATGAAAGTGGGTGCACTTGCACCCGGAGGCTGTGCGTCCGCCCCTGGTGGCATGTTAATATAATAGTCCTCCTGTACAAACATCTCAGTTGGTTAAGCTTTTTGTCAGTTTGAGTGTCCCCATAATAAAGCAATGTCATGGCTTCTAGATTTTTACTACCTCTAAGAACTCGGCATAAAAGTGGCTTGATCATAAACAACTTTCTGGGTCAACAGTTGTAAGAACTCGGCATAGAAGTGGCTTGATCATAAACAACTTTCTGGGTCAACAGTTGTAACCCCATTTTTTCTAATCAATAACTTGTAATATAACTTCTACTCGTGTGTCAACGACACTTCAACATTCACCATTTTGGATCTAAGATTGGTGAGGGTAGCAATTTCTTCAGATAGTAGACCTGGTATATCACTTCCAGTAAAGTTAATTAAGGTGTGGCTCCCAATTGATCTTCTCATAGAAGGGGCAAAGCAATAATCTAGACCAAGAGACTGAAAATGAAACACACCCCAAAATAGATCAGTACTAACAGATGGAAACAAGAAGTTGTCATATACACAAACTGTAGGTGTTTTCGTCGGGTTCGTACACGCAGCGGAATTTGAAAATTTATGTTTCAAATCCAACTTTCGATCGAACTGTAGTATGAATATGTAATGTAAACAAAACACAAAGTAAATGTAATACTTCGATAGAAGACTTACATTTTGGAGATAGCAATCCGCTTAATCTGAGGGTTTGTGTAGTCCGATGATGCACACGTAAACGTCCCTCGATTTGCAAGTTTCTGAAAACTATGATGTAATTGCTAAGTATAGAATGCTAGAGATTCCAACAGAGCTTTAGAAGAGATTTATCTCTTGCAATTAGTATATTGAAATGGGAGGGGGAAGCCCTATATTTATAATTGAGAATAGAGGCTTGTAGGGTTTTCATGGGCGAACGATGAATCCGACAAGACTAAAATTGATCGCCGAACGCCAAGCACCGCGGCCCAAAATTAGTGGCACCACGGTCCTAAATCGAAGGCACCGCGGTCCTGTCCCAATTTTCAGTTTTATTCTCATTTCTAATGTCCCGGTCATCAACCGAACATATATTTAATCTCCTTCTAATTATATCCTTCAATCGACGGAACATTTGACTTAGTGTTACTCTTCAAGCCTTTACATATCGTCACTAATTACATTAGGATCTTCACGGAACTCCTAGACTGCGTCGGAAGACAAACCCAATATGTAAAGTTTAGCTTACACAAAACATGTGAACTGAACCTCTATGTGGGAAGATAAAATCATTTCATTCATGACACAGTCAATCAAGCTTAGGATCTGTCAAGTGTCTATTCAAATGGCTTGATCATTATAACTCATCTATATTAGTTGACAATATGACCATATCACAGACATGTCTATTGCATTGGCCAATGACTTAGTCAACCTAATACCATATGAGTTTCTGAGTGTTCACTCGAATATACATTTAAGGAATGAATCCTAATCTTGGCTCACATACCACTTTTAATCTACTTCATAATGCACCCAAAACAAGTCGCGTCTCAACCTATAAGGCATACGAGCTTAGGACATGATCAAAGTACATTACTCCGTAAACAAGGTGATATTGACCTCAAGTATAAGGACTTTTATCTCCCACATGTCGATGACATTATAGACATATAACAAAACAGGACATCAGCAGGGCATACAAATACTTCAACAAGTATTCATGTGTCCATCACGAGTTATCATAACTCGCAGCAAGTGAGACATACTACATCCCTAAGGATATGATGCAGACCACGTATCGCATATCATCGATATCTCAATTTCGATGATCATTAGTCGAGGTAATTTAAAAGTTACGTTATAACATTAATTCTCACATCATTAATAAACACGTAAACTCTAGAGATACATTTATAGAACATTATAAACAATCAACTAATAATTCAACAAATGCAAATGTCATAATATTAATCATCATTAATATAAATACGAATGTATATAAAGTACATTGTTTTCTAATACAGATTATCTCTAGGACATACATATACTTTCAATCTTCCACTTGGCCTAGAGCCAATCACCAACATATTTAATACTCATGTTCTCAAAATGACCATTATGCTTTACCAAACTTAATGGTTTAGTAAACGGGTCTGCTAGATTATTGTCTGTGGGAATATAATCTATCTTGATATCTTCAGCTTCCACCATCTCTCTCGGGATGTGGTATTTTCTCGGTACATGCTTATTTCTGTTAGTTGCTCTTTGTTCCTCTGTCTGTGCAATTGCACCAGTGTTGTCACAATAAATAGTTATTAGACAACTAGCACTCGGAACAACCCCTAGTTCCTTCAGGAACATAAATCGCGACAAATTTTTTTAGCGCCTTTCCGATCCAACAACGTACTGCTTCAAAGAGTCGCAGTGCAGAGTACTGCTTGGAACTCTTCCAGCTCACTGTTCTTCCGTTGAAAATGAACGTGTAACCAGATTGAGATTTGAAATCATCAACATCTGTCTGGAAACTAGCATCGGTATACCCAGTGGCAACCAACTCATTACTTCCTCCATAGACTAAGAAGTAATCTTCAGTACGTATGAGGTGCTTGAGAATACCAGGATTCTGTTGGAACTTGCAAGTCATACTAAGTGAAAAGGACACATCTGGCCTAGTACAGGTCATGGCATACGTGATCGATCTTATAGTCGAAGCATACGGGATCCTCTTCATGTGCTCAAGTTCTATAGCATTAGAAGGACAACCCTTCTTAGATAACTTGATGTCTTAACCCATCGGAAGGCCGTCTTTCTTGGAATTCTCCATTGAAAAACGTCTAAGCACTTTGTCTATGTAGACTGACTGTGACAGTCCCAAAATCTATTAGGTTTATTTCTATAGATCCTAATTCCCAGAATGTAGCAGACTTCACCTAAATCCTTCATCATGAAGGTCTTGGACAAACAATCCTTAACTGACTGCATGAAAGTCTTATTGTCTCTCATTATCAATATGTCATCAACATATATAATAATGAAGACAATTCCCTCATCCTTACGTTTGAAATAAACACAAGGATCCTTTTTGTTTCTGACAAAATCAAAAGATTTGATAACATTGTCAAAACAAATGTTCCAACTCCTAGAGGTTTGCTTAAGCCCATAAATGAACTTTTGTAGCATGCACACAACATTTGGTCTGGACTCACATGAAAAAACCTCGGGTTGTTTCATATACACTTCTTCAATTAGATTACCATTGAGGAATGCAATAGCGTATCTCCAAAGGTATGTAGGAAGAACTGAAAAGCTCATCATAGAACGAACCATATCAAGTAAGGTTCGATTTCTCCTCTCGGCAACATCATTCATCTGTGGTATTCTGGGAGGTGTCCATTCGGAATGAACTCCATGAAGCTTTAAGTAGTCAATAAATTTTTTACTTAAGTATTCACCCCCATGATCAGAACGGAGAGTCTTGATACTCCTTGAGAGCTGTTTCTCAGCTTCACACTTAAACTCCTTAAACTTCTCAAAAGCCTCGGATTTGTATCTCATAAGATACACATATCCATACCTCAAGTCGTCTGTAAAAGTGATGGAGTATGAGAAACCTTCTCTAGCTTGAGTCGGAAATGGTCCACATACGTCCGTATGTACCAATTCAAGCACCTCCTTGGCACGGATCCCCTTTTCAGAAAGAGATTTAATGGTCATCTTACCTTTCAAACATGATTTACAGTTACCATAAGATTGTAAGTCAAATGGTTCGAGGTAATTTAATTTCCTCAACCGTTCTATCCTCGTTTGATTGATATGACCAAGTCTGCAATGCCACAAATAGGTATAATTTCTTTCATTTAACTTAACCCTTTTATTTTGTACATTGAAAATTTCCCTGCGATAGTTTAATGTATACATTCCATTCACAAGAGGCGCAATTCCATACACAACATCATCAAAAGTCAAAATCATATTGCCATTAGACGTGTTTGAGGAAAAACATCTGAATCAAGTACAAGAATAGAAATAATATTCCTTGTTAAAGAAGGAACATAATAACAATCATTTAACATTAAAACTTTGCCGGAAGGTAAATCTATCCTATAAGTTTCCACGCGCTCAGCAACAACTCGTGCTCCATTCCGACGCGCAGGTCCACCTCGCGAGGCCCGACCTTCCTGCTATTAGTTAGCCCCTGCACATTTGTACAAATGTGTGAGCCACAAGCGGTATCAAGTACCCAGGAATATATACTTCAACAAGTATCCATGTGTCCATCACGAGTTGTCATAACTCGCAGCAAGTGAGACATACTACATCCCTAAGGATATGATGCAAACCACGTATCACATATCATCGATATCCCAATTTCGATGATCATTAGTCGAGGTAATTTAAAAGGTACGTTATAACATTAATTCTCACACCATTAATAAACACGTAAACTCTAGGGATGCATTTATAGAATATTATAAACAATTAACTAATAATTCAACAAATGTAAATGTCATAATATTAATCATCATTAATATAAATATGAATATATATAAAGTATTATGTCCTAATAAAGATTGTCTCTAAAACATATATATATACTTTCACAAACATTATAGCTCACCTTCATAATATAGTCCAAGATTGATTCGTCGGTAATCTTGTTACCGTCTGATTATTTTGTATACTACTAACAGAGAACAATTAATCATTTCATGACTGAATGTACTATTGTAAAGCACCTCTCGCCTCTCAAATTGCTGATGATAGATCAGTATATGTTATAGAACACATGTGAAATCCAAAAGGCACAAAGGAAATTACGAGATACCCACTAATAAAATCCCATAGAAAAAATGAGGTGCAATGAGAAAATCAATCAGAGAGGAAAACGCCGCAGAACATGACGAAATAAAGCACACACCTGAGACATTTTGGAACTCAAATTAGAACAGACATGTATGTGCAAGATTTGTTAATCTACATGTTCATTATAAGATATGTTTATTAAATCACTCGAGAACCTATTATATGCGTGTGAAAAGTTCATAATTGATGGTCGTTGCACCATTATCAAGGGAATAACTAGAGGGAATAACTAGACAGTCTATAATATACCATAGTCATGTTAGGATGTTGTGGTAATAATACTGCATCTTATAATTTTTCTTTCTACAATCTTGTTATTTTATTATTTAAGTATTTTTATTTTTCATATGTTCATTTACACATAGAAAATCGTCTTAAATATGTTGAAACTCATTAATAAGAAGCAAAATATATATATAATCTTTTCTCTTACGTCTATGTTGAGAAAAACATATGTCTTTTTCAGCATAATTTATTTTATTAATTGCAAAAATGAAATATAATAATTAAAATATTCATTTTCCTTACTTTTCAAATAAACTTTTACGGCTATATTATAAAGAAAATGAACTACATTAATTTTTGATAAATTAATTCAACTAAAACTAAAACTAAATTCAAACGTTTATCGAATTGTTTTTATCCAAACACAACCTTTTTTAGAATTTTTTATTCTTAGCAATTTCTAAAAACTAAAAACAATTTCTAAAACATTAGGAATTATCCACACACTTTATTAATTTATTCCAAACGTCACCTTATTTTTCTCGAAAATCACAAATAGTGAAATTATCGGTCCTCCCTAACCCGCCGCCAAGAGACCTACGACGTGTCAGTCTTTCATATGTTATCTTTTATCCTTCTTTTTTCACAGACAAGTAACATTAGCAAAAACTCTATAAATAGCATAATAATACTCCCCTGTCTTACTTAAATTAGTTGCGATGATTATAAGAAATAGTTGTCTCAAATTTCTATCATTTTAAAAATTTAAGATATGATTAATTATTATTTTTATTTTATCTCTAGTAAAATTAATAAAGAAAATATTTAATGAATATAAATTATAATTTAGACATAAAAAAGAATAAAATTGATCAAATACTCGTTTCTAATTAATATTTCTAGCTATTGTATTGTCATATATTTACTTGTCATCTTGCTTCGTAGAGAGACTAGGATGTGAGCTTTTTGAGAAGTGCTGAAAAAGTGGCTTAACAGAGAATTTGTGGGGTGTTTGAAAAAGTGCTGAAAAACAGAGAAATTTATAAAAATGAGTGTTTGCATATGTTTATGATAAAAGAGCTTCTTTCAACTTATAAAAATGAAATATCCATATTACCCTCATATGATATAATTATATAAATCTTCCATTTTAAGGGATAAGAGTATCAATTCAAGTTAAACAAAAAAGCCTAAGCCGCCTAAGCGGGTAGTGACCAACGTCCCATTTAAGTCAAATCTGACTTTTTAAAAGATAAACCAACTTGAAAAAACAGTTTATCAAACACCCAAAAAATAAAATTTTCTACATTTAAGCCATACACTAGAGTAGATAAGCTACTCCAAACACCCACTAGGTCTATTGAAAGCGACCTACTCTACTTCACAAAGGTAGAAATAAAATCTGAATATATTTTACTCTATCCAGATTCCGTTTTGTGGAATTATACCAGATACTGATAGAATATTTTCCTCAAAAATCTTTATTGCATTAGGTAAGAATATATACATCTTTACACTAACTAGGAAGAATAAGTCTTGCCTAGAATAAACCTAAAAATATTCATATACATTAAACTACTTACCATATAATATGGGATACTACATTAATATAAGATAATACACAATATTACTATATTAATGGTATTAATTCTAGAATATTCTAACACTCCCCCTCAGTTGAAGCTGGAGGGCGCCGAATGCTGAGACTGTCCCGAAATTCTTCAAATAAAATCAGCGGAAGCCCTTTCGTGAAGATATCGGCGATCCACGACGTTGGGACACGTAGTACTCGTGACTTGTCAGTGTGCCACTTTTCACGGACAAAATGGATATCCAACTCTATATGTTTAGTGCTTGATGATGTATTGGATTTCGAAAGATATATTGCACTAATGTTGTCACAAGAAACCATAGTAGCTTTAATTTGGCAACGGCTTCAGTAAAAGATTAGAATCCGGCATTTAATCGACACAACATTGGCAACGACAGTATTCACCAAGATCGAGCGCGACATCGCTGGTTGCCGCTTGGAAGACCGTGAAACTAAATTATCACCAGGAAGACACAATACCGGATGTGGGCGTGCGGTGTCCTGGACGATCTAGTCTGATCTCAGATAAGTGACAAGTTTGGAGACGCAAGATGGGTAAAGATGTAATCCATATTCCCGAGTGCCTTAATGTAGCGTCTGATCCGCTTTGAGTGCTGCGTATGTTCTTCCATGGATTATGAATAGACACTTGTTTGCGGCGTAGGTTATGTCCGTCAGTAAAAGTGAGATATTGCAACGCTGCGTCTGCT
Organism: Przewalskia tangutica; assembly: GCA_029844215.1. NCBI lineage: Eukaryota > Viridiplantae > Streptophyta > Magnoliopsida > Solanales > Solanaceae > Przewalskia > Przewalskia tangutica. The sequence goes on along the minus strand of CM056730.1, from coordinate 122,527,209 downwards.
AGGTCAGACAATGTTGGATCAACAAAAGATTTGCTGTAGATGGCACTTAATTTGGACTTTGTATCCACCGGTGTTCTTGAGGGTTTGCAAGAGGTCATTCCACCGTTCCACGATCTCGGATCATACTTTTCCGGGAGAAAGAGCCCACCGCATGTATTGTCACAACAATTCCTAGAAAAAAGTGCAATGGACCAAGATCAATCATAGCAAATTTGAACAAAGCTGAGACATGATATTCTCAAGAGAGTCCGAGGAAGTCGCCGAATAATATCATCCACATCTGATAGAAGATAAGCCGTATGATTACCCCGATGATAGATAAAAAGAGAATTATCGGACCAGTGTGAAAACCCCATCTGTGATACAAAATCGCAAAACCGATACTGTGCCCTCAGGTGCTTGTTTGAGGCCATACAAAGACTTGTTTAGCGGCATACATGATTGAGATATTTTGGATCTCTGCACCGATGGTTGGTGCATGAAACAGCCTCATTTAGGTGACCGTGGAGAAATGCATCTTTAACATCCAATCGTGAAGTGACCGTCCTCCGAGAGAGACAAGCCGAGTAATCGCTCGATAGTAGTGGTTTGACTATCGGATGAATGTCTCCCACAATCGATACCAACTCGCTGTCTTCCCATCACCTACAAGACGCCTTACGCCGCAAAGAACCATCGATTTTTCTTTATGGGTAAAAATCCACATAGACCGAATGATGTTAGCATTAGATGGACGGGGCACTAAATCCCATGTCCTATTTTTAATAAGAGCTTGATATTCATCATCCATGACCATTTTCCAATTTGGGTCTTTCGTGAGCGCATACGTGGTTACATGGTAAAGGTGATTTGTAAACTGGGGGGTGACGGCTGTCTTTAGTGTTGGGTTTGACAATACCATGGTGACTACGGGCGACTGGACGTGTTGTCGGGCGATGGACGCCACCGCCAAATGTGGTATTTGTAAAGTTCGGCCCGGGTCGTGGCTGCGTTAGACAGGGCGATTGCTATTGGTAGGTGTCAAAGCACATGGGCTTGAATGTGTATCAGTGTACAAGACAGTGGGTTGGACGCCATTTGGTAAGGACACGGGTAATGGGTTAAAAGAATTTTGTCCATTAGCAGTAGTAGTGACCGAACTATGGGACAATGGTTGGGTAAAAATTGGGTGTATTCCAGCATCCAAAAACTCATAAGTGGGAGATTGTGACTCATTGATTTTTCTAAATGGGAATTGAGTTTCATCACAGATAACATGACGACTAATAAAAATCCTATTGGAGGATAGGTCATAACATTTGTATCCCCGATGATGGGATGGGTATCCCAAAAAAATGCATGAAGTAGATCTCGGTTGTAATTTATGGATGGTGGTTGTCGCGCCCTTTTTCGACCGCGGCATTTTTTCTAAACTCCTTCTGCTCAAATTAAAAAGGTTAGAAAAATAAAAATAGAAAATGCTTTAAAAGAATGTTAAAATCGCAAAAGAGGCTAAAAGTGCGAAAGATGCTAAAGGTGCAAAATGCTAAGAAGTGCTAAAAGGCTAAGGGTTCGCGGAGTCGCCACCTAATTGGTTTGGGTGAATTAGGACACCTAAATGTTTAACTAGTTTAAAGTAAAACATTAACTCCATTTTAATGGTCTGCTAAACTTAATGAGATTCCGGGTAAGGGTTCTTTATTAATCTAGAGGGAAGGGGTTAGGCACCCTCTAAGATCCGCTAACTTGCGGTTGTCCTGCCAAACCTAGGGTAGTTATTATAAAAAAAAATGCAAAGTAAAAGATCTATAAAAAGTGCAATGTTAGAAAATAAAGTGCTAGATGTTAAAATAGCGTTAAGTAGTTAAAAAGGTTTTAAAATGTCGGAAGATGTTTAAAGGTGCTAAGAGGTTAATTTTAAAGCTAAAGGGTGCTAAGGCGCTAAAAAAGGCAAAAGTGTTATGAATAAATAATAGAGCCATAGCGAGCCCTGCTTAATAAAATGCAATATGTTAGAAAATAAATAATAAAAACGCTAAAAGGTTTAAAAGTGCTTAAAAAATGCTAAAAGGATGCTAAAATTGCAAAGGATGCTAAAGTTTAAAAGGGTGCAAAAATGCTAAAGGGTTGCTAGAATGCTAAATGATAGAGGGGTGCTAAAGGAAATAAAATGCTAAAAGGTTTAAAAGGCTTAAGGTGCTTAATAGTGCTAAAGATTAATTTTGAAAGTAAAAGGTGCTAAAAGTGCAAAAGGATACTAAATGTTAAAGAGTGCTTAAAAGGTGCTAGAAATGCTAAAGAATGCTAGGAGGGTGTTTTATGGACTAATTATGTGTATTTTGCTAACTAAATTAATCTTGCCTAGCCTGCGTACAATATTATATAAGAGATGTTTTAAGATGCTATTTTGAGAGTTTAAGAGAAAATCTGTTTATGAACTTTAACAAATTGTTGGTTTTATGATGTAAGTTTAGATTACTTGCTTTTGCAGATTTTAAACATGCTTAATAGTCCTAAAAGGCGAAATAAAGAAGAATGCGTTTCTAAAATGTAATTACTTTCGTCTCATATATTTAAAGACCTAATTGCTAGAAGTTCTCCTATTAATTACAAAATTAAATAATAGAAAAACAAATAAATGGCATAAAAACGAGACAAGAAAATTAAGAGAGTGAAGGGATTGGAGCGGATGACCACGTCCTATTTGTTTGTCTAGGAATGGTAGAGGACCCGATGGATGTGTATGCATGCCTTTACGTTTGCCACGACGAGTCTCGTTATGAGACTCTTTGTTGCTCCGGTGCGTGCCATGTAAAAAACAAGAGAGATTAGGATTAGTACATGTCAAAAAATAAGCATTTAACGTGGAAATTTGACACATTTTTATGACATTTTTTGTTTGGCGCTTTTAAAAGGAAGCGATTAACTGCGGTGACTATTTTTTTTTTTAGTTCTTTGCCTGTTCTTAAAGGAAGGGCCAAATCGACCACTTGATGCATGTAACACTCCTCACTATACGCAATAAGCAATAGCCAATTTCGTATTCGAAGAGGAAAACACATACACATCTTACATGGCTCGAGGCAGAATGCCAAGCCAAACGAAACAAAGTTAACATGCCCCTTTTTTTGAGACTCGATTCATGCAAAATATAATACCACATAAAGGGCAGGAACCAATTCATTATAACATACAGCATTCTCCAAGACATTAAAAGGTCCAACCTTAATTAAGAACCTAAGACGGGCCCTATTTCCTACTAACTAGTTTTCGATGGTTCAAAAAAACAGAAAAACATACGATTAGCATTTTAGTTGATAAACTGCTTTGAATTTAAACATAAGCAGATTGTTCATGTGTCTCAAATTCACACGAAGAGGCGGTATGATTGCAAGTCATTAGGAGTAGTTCAAAGACATACTGGCATGAGTTACGCAAATAGAGAACTTTTTTTCATATGCCAAATAATACAACAATACACATAGAATTCAAATAAGAAATTTGGATGGAATGTTGATTTTATTCTTTTAGCTAAGTTTTAATTCCTGTCATAACGTATATATTTAGACCTATGTAAGGAATTAATATACATAAGATGCTTAAGATGGACTCATGATATGCGAGAATATGTATGGCTTGATATATATTCGATGTATATCTAAACCTCCATGTCGCGTATATCTCAGACATCCCGGTGGAATGTCTAGCGGCATATGCGTAAAATCGAGGAGAGATGTATCCATCGGACTGTATAGGTTTCAACATCGCAAGACAAACATGCATACAACCGGACTGAACTATTAGCATATATGACCAGTTTTAACTCAAATCAGGGATAGAAGAATAATCTGCACAACTAGGGGGTATACATGAATTGAACAAGGACGAGGCATGCTATCACATACAAATATGTCTTCCTGGTGATACAGAGAACATTAGGACAGGATTTCGATATACAACTGGTATAGTAGAGTCTGCATTTCCCATATACCATAAGTCGTATTCTCTGAATCTAGCCAACTGCAGAAATGGACTGAGTCTAATGTATACACCTCATCAGACCCTAAAAATAACTACTTCATTTAGTCATACGACAAACTATCAGGCGTATCGACAACCATAATCGCAAACATTAATGGCGATTAATATTGCGAAGATCGCCCGATGGTGACTTAATAGACATAAGCCGCCATCAACACATGCACAAAAATCACATCGCACACACTGACATCAAACGAATCTTAGACAGAAAGGGAGATAATTTTACCTTCTCCGGACAGCGCCCCGGGGCAGCGTGTCAAGTCGTCGGTCCGCTCGACGGGTTATTGCGATGCGATTGAAAGGGAGAGCTTGTTATTGAGAATATTCATTGGTTTGCGACTGATTCTTGCGAAGAAGACATAAGGTTTCGAATTTATGTTCTTGCTTTAGACTTCTAATTTTCGGATTGGTGTTGAAGAGGTTTGTTACTGTAAGAAGAAGTGGGTGTATCTATTGTTCTTCAGATTTGACTACTTACTCGACTGCTAAGTTCGACGCCTTTCCTCTATCTTTTATGATGTTCCCCTGATGCCCTCGATCGGACTGCCGTCTGGGTTCTTAACTGTACTCGACCGATGCCAATGTTCTATTGCATGTGCCTTTTTATAGCCCTCTTTCTAGGTTCTAAGTTTGGTAAGTAATTAAGGCTGAGATTTGTGCTTGATTCGACGAGATTTGTGCTGATTTAGGTTGGTTCTTACTGTTTTATTCTTCGACGAATCTTGGCGATTTAGTGTTGATTTTATGGTAAGAAATCGTTGGCTGGCTTCGTGCGCGTGGGTGAAGGGAAGCCCGGATTCTCCGGCGAGAAATCCGGGCGTGGCGGCGATTGAAGCTTAGGTTTTTTAGGGTTATTCAAGCCTTCTGAAGAACGATGGGGAAGAAACGCAGCGGTGAAGGCTTAAGGGGATGTGGGCTTTGGGTTGTTTTAAATGGGTATTAGAGGTGAGAGGGTGTTGGGCATGGGCATTGGGCACAATGGTCGTGAAGTCATGGTAGTTAGTGTGAGGTTAGTTAAATTAAGTATTAATTTTAAGTGGGTCATTAGTTTTAGGCCTTTAATTAGTGATACATTAATTTAATAAATTGCTTAAATTATTTAGGTGTTCTATTAGCCTAAGTTATTATTATAAATTATTATAATAATAAATGCGGGTGTTATTTTAATTAATGCGATCGTTATAAAATTGAGTTATTTAAATGCTACGCAGATAGGACTTCTTAATTCTTTTATGAATTTTATTATTAAAACGCGTATGTTAGATTATTATTTTACGTATTTATTGTTTATTTATGCCTGTATTAATGTTTTTATTGCTGCATTTTATTATTTAAGAATTGTTGAAAATTAGTGTAATTTTATAGTTAATGGGACGGAGGGTCAAAATTGGGTGTCAGCAGTTGTCCTCTTTGTATGGAGATGATGGAAGAATCTTGGACAAAGACGTTGATGCTTGATTTTGTCTCGATCCTCGAATTGAAAGGTTTGGGAAAAGACAAGGTGATGCAAAATTTAAAATTGTCGATGTCGAGTTATGGCGACACTGGGCTACCATGGTCAAAATACCAAGGCGGTATAACGCGGACTCAAAATTTGTCCCAGTGTCGAGTTATGACGACACTGGGCTATGGTGTAAAAAAAAAAATAAAAATCGCTTGAACACAGGGTGTCTGCTATGGCTTATGGTCTTTGGGTTTTATGGTGATGTGGGCGAGTGGGCCGACGCTGAGGCGGCTTCGCCATTCCTTGGGAAGGTTGGCCCCCCAACAAATTGCCCCGGTTCGCTGTAAGAGAAAATCCACGTTGTGCTCCTGCTCCTGCATGCTAAGACTTGAACAAACGGTTAGTGCATAACTGTTAAAACAAAATAATGTAAGAATGTAAATTTTGTGTTGTGGTTGTAGTCAAATCGTATATGAAATGATGTGATGATACGCCGTCTTGTATAGACGAGATGCAGATGACGCCTTGTGTGGGCGTTATCGCTTGTATGGACGAAATGCGTATGTCGCCTTGTATGGCGGAATCATCTTGTATGGGCGAAATGCAAATGGCGCCTTGTGTGGCGTTTCGTCTTGTATGGGCGTTATGCATAAAACGCCTTGTATGGCGTTCTCGCTGTATGGGCGAGATGCGTATATGGCACGCGTAGGCGTTCTCGTCTTGTATGGGACGAAATGCATAAAGCGCCTTGTATGGGCGTTATGTAACAAATGACGAATGCAAATGATGTCTCTAAGGTTTAGATAAAAATTATTCTATATGTGGAGTTGTGTCGCGATTTATGCGTAATCAAAACCGGATGAAATAATTAAAGTGTAAATGATGTAGCTGTGGTTTTTGCAAGATGTATTTGATGTAGACTTGTTGCGGTGGCGAATACATTGTATTGGAATGTTCTTTATTGGCGTCGTTTTGGACTTGGCGTCGTTTGGACTTGTTGTCGTTTTGGACTTGTTGTGTTGATGGCGTCGTTGTGTTCTTTGCCGCCATGCAGACTAAAGCTCAAGAAGGAGTTAGTGCATAACTGCTAAGACAGAATAATAATAAAGCATGAAATGAGAAAAATGCAGTTTTGAGAACAGAAAAAATCGTCCCTGCGTAGATGTGATATGTTGATGATGGCGTCGTTTTCGGACTTGGCGTCGTTTTCGGACTTGGCGTCGTTTTCGGACTTGGCGTCGTTTTCGGACGTGGCGTCGTTTTCGGACGTGGCGTCGTTTTCAGACGCAGAGTCGTTTTCGGACTCGGAGTCGTTTTCGGACTCGACGTCGTTTTTGGATGTGGTGTCGTTTTCGGACTTAGCGTCGTTTTCGGACGTGGCGTCGTTTTCGGACGCAAAGTCGTTTTCGGACTCGGAGTCGTTTTCGGACTCGACGTCGTTTTCGGACTTAGCGTCGTTTTCGGACGTGGCGTCGTTTCGGGCGAGTCGTTTCGGACTGAGTCGTTTGGACTCGGCGTCGTTTTGGGCGTGGTATCGTTTTGGACTTAGCGTCGTTTTTGGGCGTGGCGCGTTTTGGACCTTGAGTCGTTTCGGACTCGGAGTCGTTTTCGGACTCGACGTCGTTTTGGACGTGGTGTCGTTTTCGGACTTAGCGTCGTTTTCGGACGTGGCGTCGTTTTCGGACGCGGAGTCGTTTTCGGACTCGGAGTCGTTTTCGGACTCGACGTCGTTTTTGGACGTGGTGTCGTTTTCGGACTTGGTGTCGTTTTGGACTTCTTGTCTTGATAACGCGTCGTTATGCGGACGTATTCTTTCTTGGCGTCGTTGCGTGGACTTCTTTGTCTTGATCGCGTCGTTACTGGGCGTATTCTTCTTTGGCGTCGTTGCGTAGACTTCTTTGTCTTGATAACGTCGTTACTGGGCGTGTTCTTCTTGGCGTCGTTGCGTGGTATCTTGATAACGTCGTTGTTTGGGCGTGTCATTCTTTGCTCGCTGTAGAATAAATGCTCCTATGCTAAGCTTGAAAGCGTTAGTGTATACCTGTTTAAACAAAATGATAATATATATGAGAAGTGCAATTTTATGGATAGAGATGTCGTCCCTGATATGTGAATGCTGAGATGTTGTGGGTGCTGAGATGTCGTTGTTATGTGCGAATTTGACTTCGTGTCCGAGCTGATGCGCTCGGCTTTGTTGCGGAACTTTGAGTTTTGATTGCGATTACGCTTTTCTTTGCTTCTTTACCTTTTGCGTATTTTATACGCTAATATGAAGAACTTTGTTGTATCCTCGCTAATATGAAGGACTGCGCTCGAAAGAAAGTTTTGTGAGTTTTGGGCGGTTGATCGCGTTGACCTTAGAATCTTGATGATCGGATGTCTGTATTGTTTGGACTCATCACCGCACAGTTTCCTACCTTGTCCCGATTTTGAAAAGGGTGTTTGGCCTGAGGGGGTCTCAATGGAGTTGCTTGTATGTTATGTGCATTCTTGTTATTTTAGCAAGAAGGGAAAGTTTCCTAATGGTGTGACCGGCCGATTTAGGCCTACGTATCCAGCGAGGAATCAGGTCATGACGTAGTTCATTACAAGCGAATTTTGGGTAAAAATTAAAATTTCTAGATGTGGGACCGAAGCCGAGACGGCCGCCTACGTATCCACCAAGGGAATCAGGTCAAACGTAGTTCCAATTATTACATATAAAGGCAAAATGCATTAAACTAATTATTTCAGGACTACCGGTGCGGCGAGCACGAGTCCATTTCTTCGCTTTGTGTCTTCAACGGTGGTCTTGGCAGATCACCTCTTGCAAGACACAACTAGGCGAATGACTTATTGATAGTTAAACAATCTCCGTGAGCGAGCACTCCTTTTCTATGGCGGTTGGTTGATGTTTCAACTTTCTTCCCTTTACGGGCTGGCGTAATAGTCCCTTCCAGACTGTCTTCTTCATTTTCAGCTATCATGCTCACATGGGCGTCTTCGTAACCCGGAAGAAAGTTATTATTTGCATTGAGAGGAGCATCTTTCAGCTGAATGACTCCTTCTTCGATTAATTCCTCTACTCTGTCCTTGAGTGTATAGCAATTTTCGATGTCGTGACCTGCCTGCCGAGTGGTATGCCTGATGTTTAGTCTTATCGTGCCCTCGGGAAGTAGGCCTGGGAGTATTTCTGGGAATTGGATGGAGTATTCCTGCGGCTTTCAGCTTCTCATACACTCGAGCTATGGGCTCGGCTAAAGGTGTATAGGTTTTTGTTGGTTTTCTTTCGGCATCTATGCGGAGTTTGGGTCCGTTTGGAGTGCGAGTTCGTGATTGTGGTGAGTGTTTTGGATATGCTGGTTGGGTATGGTAAACAGGATATGGGGTGGCGCAGTGCTGATAATATGACTGTGGATTCTGAGTGTTTTGGTAAGAAGGCGGTGGGCTTTGATATACTGGATGTTGTTCTGGCCTATGCTCGCCGAATGACCGTGATGGAGGTGATCGTCTCTTCTCCTCCAGGAGGTACCTCCGATGGAATTTGGTGCCTTTGCTCTGCTAGTTGCACTGTAGGCCGTCAAGTTTGTAATCCTGCTGTCTTAATGCCTTCCACGAAGTCGCCCGTTCTTACGACTTACGCAAAACTTCGCCAATTACACCGATCATTCTTTCATAATATGTCGCGTCGCTTTAACGATCGCACGAACAAGGTGGTCATTTCGCTTTACGCCGTTGGAGGTTGGACCTTTCTTCTTCGACCGCCACCTCGGGCGTATTCTCGAAAGTTTACGTGGATTTCTTTTCAAGTTTCATAAGATAAAATCTGTCGGGGCCGTGTCGATGTTGAACTGAATCATCCATGAAATCTTGTGCCATGGCATTCAACCGCCCCATTTTCGAGGTCTTGGCATGTACGATCCAGCGCCTCGCCGGTTAGACTCCTGATGAATAGCTTCGTGATGATTGCTTGATTTTTACCAACTCCAATCAATTTATCGCAATATGACCTTAGATGAGCTCGAGGATTCCCCTTTCCATCGAACATGTCAAATTTGGGCACCTTGTACCCGCGGGTAATTCAACGTCGAGTGCGTGCATAAGTTTTCATACTCTAAACCTTCCTCCCTTTGTTCATTTGAATGCTTTTGAATGCCTCTTTCAGTGCGGATTTCTTTTGCCACATTTTCATCACTCTGGCTCGAGTTTGCCGCTCCATTTCCTTGTATTGATCGCTCTTGAGAGGATGCATGCCAATAAATGGTTGGCTTTGATCGGATGTGCTAATCCTCATATTGTTTGTGTGCCATCTGCTCGTATTGGGTGGCTTGGCAATTTGGGTTGAGTGGGGAGATATAAGTAGGTGGAGGTTGAGATGTGTATATAGTAGTGGATCATTTTGGAGGTCGGTTTGCAAATTGGCCGCGAGTGACATTTTGGTGTGAGTGGTATGTTGCGCCTCTGCGGGAGCTCTGGAGAAGTGGAGGCTCGAGGGCTTGTGACACGATTGCATTTGTCCCTTGCTGCAGGAGTGGTGCATTCAAGCTAATGGACGTGTTTGTGATATCTCTGAGCCTTTCTATTTCGGCTTGCATGATTTCCATTTCTTTGCAATAGTTTGGCGAGGTGTTGATCATTGGTGTTTCTCCTTTACGGCGCCTCTGCATCCTACATGAGCGGGGATGAGTCTAAGTTGTTTCGTCGGTCTTCGGATTAGTCATTTATTGGATGATTGTGCTTCTACTAATCAACGCGAATCAACCTTTTGGGGGATAAGCTAAAAATAAACCTTTAACAAATGAAGCAAACCAAGTTAGTATAATATGCAAAAAGTTGCAGACAATATATACTAATAAGCAAATTGTAAATCAAGTGCGTGTTCTAACATGTTTGGGACCTCTTTTAATGCAGTGGGCCTAAACGCCGGATATGCGAGGTTATGGGATTTGTCCAAGTCGCCCAACTGTAATGCTTTCGTTGGAAATGGCGACCAAATGACGGTGCACTTTTCCCAATTTCAGCATGACATGATTAGGTTTGGATTTGTCTATCATTGTCACGCTACACATAATATGCTGGTTGGTCGTTGGGTTGAGAAACCCGTCGACAAGTTTGGTGTCTTCCTAATTGTGGTGTCGATGCAAAGGATTGACCCACCTAAGGTAAATGCGTGCATGCCCTAAAATAAAGGTGGTATAGCTCTATCTTAAGTTTCTAAGATTTGGTTTTTCTAGGCCTTGAGTTCAGAGCGGACAACTCGAGTGAGAAGGCTACTGCCACCGGTTAGGCAAAGGCACGCCACGTATATTACCGACTCTCCTAAATTTGGATTTTGAAGAAAGAATTTTGCTGATGCACCCAGCGCACCTCGCATGTAGTGTGTGTTTGTGTGAATTTTCCAGAGTGGAAGAAATATGAGCGGAATGCCAGTTTAAGGAAAGCAGTAAAGCAGGTAGCAATTTAAAATAAACCAAACAAAATACAGCACACAAAAATTAAATGCAAAAGTAATTGCCAAATAATTATCCTAGGTTTGTTGTGGTTAAGAACCTAAATTCCCAGTAGTCGCCATTTACATCGCGCCTTTTTCGATCATGGCATTTTCTAAACTCCTTCTGCTCAAATTAAAAAGGTTAGAAAAATAAAAATAGAAAATGCTTTAAAAGAATGTTAAAATCGCAAAAGAGGCTAAAAGTGCGAAAGATGCTAAAGGTGCAAAATGCTAAGAAGTGCTAAAAGGCTAAGGGTTCGCGGAGTCGCCACCTAATTGGTTTGGGTGAATTAGGACACCTAAATGTTTAACTAGTTTAAAGTAAAACATTAACTCCATTTTAATGGTCTGCTAAACTTAATGAGATTCCGGGTAAGGGTTCTTTATTAATCTAGAGGGAAGGGGTTAGGCACCCTCTAAGATCCGCTAACTTGCGGTTGTCCTGCCAAACCTAGGGTAGTTATTATATTTTAAAAAAAAATGCAAAGTAAAAGATCTATAAAAAGTGCAATGTTAGAAAATAAAGTGCTAGATGTTAAAATAGCGTTAAGTAGTTAAAAAGGTTTTAAAATGTCAAGATGTTTAAAGGTGCTAAGAGGTTAATTTTAAAGCTAAAGGGTGCTAAGGCGCTAAAAAGGCAAAAGTGTTATGAATAAATAATAGAGCCATAGCGAGCCCTGCTTAATAAAATGCAATATGTTAGAAAATAAATAATAAAAACGCTAAAAGGTTTAAAAGTGCTTAAAAAATGCTAAAAGGATGCTAAAATTGCAAAGGATGCTAAAGTTTAAAAGGGTGCAAAAATGCTAAAGGGTTGCTAGAATGCTAAATGATAGAGGGGTGCTAAAGGAAATAAAATGCTAAAAGGTTTAAAAGGCTTAAGGTGCTTAATAGTGCTAAAGATTAATTTTGAAAGTAAAAGGTGCTAAAAGTGCAAAAGGATACTAAATGTTAAAGAGTGCTTAAAAGGTGCTAGAAATGCTAAAGAATGCTAGGAGGGTGTTTTATGGACTAATTATGTGTATTTTGCTAACTAAATTAATCTTGCCTAGCACAATTACAATATTATATAAGAGATGTTTTAAGATGCTATTTTGAGAGTTTAAGAGAAAATCTGTTTATGAACTTTAACAAATTGTTGGTTTTATGATGTAAGTTTAGATTACTTGCTTTTGCAGATTTTAAACATGCTTAATAGTCCTAAAAGGCGAAATAAAGAAGAATGCGTTTCTAAAATGTAATTACTTTCGTCTCATATATTTAAAGACCTAATTGCTAGAAGTTCTCCTATTAATTACAAAATTAAATAATAGAAAAACAAATAAATGGCATAAAAACGAGACAAGAAAATTAAGAGAGTGAAGGGATTGGAGCGGATGACCACGTCCTATTTGTTTGTCTAGGAATGGCCGAAGAGGGACCCGATGGATGTGTATGCATGCCTTTACGTTTGCCACGACGAGTCTCGTTATGAGACTCTTTGTTGCTCCGGTGCGTGCCATGTAAAAAACAAGAGAGATTAGGATTAGTACATGTCAAAAAATAAGCATTTAACGTGGAAATTTGACACATTTTTATGACATTTTTTGTTTGGCAGTTTAAAAGAAGGAAACGATTAACCAAGCAGTGACTATTTTTTTTTTTTTTTAGTTCTTTGCCTCTGTTCTTAAAGGGAAGGGCCAAATACAGACCCTTGATGCATGTAACACTCCTCACTATATGCAATAAGCAATAGCCAATTTCGTATTCCAAGAAGAGGAAAACACATACACATCTTACATGGCTCGGGCAGCGATGCCAAGCCAAACGAAACAAAGTTAACATGCCCCTTTTTTGAGACTCGATTCATGCAAAATATAATACCACATAAAGGGCAGGAACCAATTCATTATAACATACAGCATTCTCCAAGACATTAAAAGGTCCAACCTTAATTAAGAACCTAAGACGGCGGGCCCTATTTCCTACTAACTAGTTTTCGATGGTTCCGAAAAAAAACAGCAAAAACATACAGTTAGCATTTTAGTTGATAAACTCGTTTTGAATTTAAACATAAGCAGATTGTTCAGCGTGTCTCAAATTCACACAGTAGGGCAGGGTATGATTGCAAGTCATTAGGAGTAGTTCAGCACATACGGCATGAGTTACGCAAATAGACAGAACTTTTTTTCATATGCCGAAATAATACAACAATACACATAGAATTCAAATAAGAGGGCTGGATGGAATGCTTGATTTTATTCTTTTAGCTAAGTTTTAATTCCCTGTCATACGTATATATTTAGACCTATGTAAGGAATTAATATACATAAGATGCTTAAGATGGACTCGCAATGTGCAGAATATGTATGGCTTCGATATATATTCGATGTATATCTAAACCTCCATGTCGCGTATATCTCAGGACATCCCAGTGGAATGTCTAGCGACATATGCGTAAAATCGCGAGAGATGTATCCATCGGACTGTATAGGTTTCAACATCGCAAGACAAACATGCATACAACCTGATCAACTATTAGCATATATGACCGCTTTAACTCAAATCGTGATAGAAGAATAATCGCACAACTAGGGGTATACATGAATTGAACAAGGGCGAGGCATGCTATCACATACAAATATGTCTTCCGGTGATACAGAGAACATTAGGACAGATTTCGATATACAACCGGTATATAGTAAGTCTGCATTTCCATATACCATAAGTCGATTCTCTGAATCTAGCCAATCTGCAGAAATGGATCGAGTCTAATGTATACACCTCATCGGACCACAAAAATAACTACTTCATTTAGTCATACGACAAACTATCGGCGACGACAACCATAATCGCAAACATTAATGGCGATTAATATTGCGAGAAGATCGCCCATGGTGACTTAATAGACATAAGCCGCCATCAACACATGCACAAAAATCACATCGCACACACTGACATCAAACGAATCTTAGACAGAAAGGGAGATAATTTTACCTTCTCGCCGACAAGGCGGCGTGTCAAGTCGTCGGTCATTTCGGCCACGTTATGCGATGCGATTGAAAGGAGAGCTTGTTATTGAGAATATTCATTGGTTTTGCGATCGATTCTTGCGAAGAAGACATAAGGTTTCAATTTATGTTCTTGCTTTAGACTTAATTTTCGGATTGGTGTTGAAGAGGTTTATTCTTGTAAGAAGAAGTGGGTGTATCTATTGTTCTTCAGATTTGACTACTTACTCGACTGCTAAGTTCGACGCCTTTCCTCTATCTTTTATGATGTTCCCCTGATGCCCTCGATCGGACTGCCGTCTGGGTTCTTAACTGTACTCGACCGATGCCAATGTTCTATTGCATGTGCCTTTTTATAGCCCTCTTTCTAGGTTCTAAGTTTGGTAAGTAATTAAGGCTGAGATTTGTGCTTGATTCGACGAGATTTGTGTTGATTTAGGTTGGTTCTTACTGTTTTATTCTTCGACGAATCTTGGCGATTTAGTGTTGATTTTATGGTAAGAAATCGTTGGCTGGCTTCGCGGCGTGGGTGAAGGAAGCCGGATTCTCCCAGAAATCGGGCGTGGCGATTGAAGCTTAGGTTTTTTAGGGTTATTCAAGCCTTCTGAAGAACGATGGGGAAGAAACGTTAAAGGGCTGAAGGCTTAAGGGGGATGTGGGCTTTGGGTTGTTTTAAATGGGTATTAGAGGCTGAGAGGGGTGTTGGGCCCGCGGGCATTGGGCCTGTGGGTAGTTAGTGTTAGGTTAGTTAAATTAAGTATTAATTTTAAGTGGGTCATTAGTTTTAGGCCTTTAATTAGTGATAAATTAATTTAATAAATTGCTTAAATTATTTAGGTGTTCTATTAGCCTAAGTTATTATTATAAATTATTATAATAATAAATGCGGGTGTGCTATTTTAATTAATGCGATGCCGTTATAAAATTGAGTTATTTAAATGCTACATGCAGATAGGACTTCTTAATTCTTTTATGAATGTTATTATTAAAACGCGTATGTTAGATTATTATTTTACGTATTTATTGTTTATTTATGCCTGTATTAATGTTTTTATTGCTGCATTTTATTATTTAAGAATTGTTGAAAATTAGTGTAATTTTATAGTTAATGACCGACGGAGGGTCAAAATTGGGTGTCAACAGTTGTCCCTCTTTGTATGGAGATGATGGAAGAATCTTCGGACAAAGACGTTGACGCATAGCCAATTTTGTCTCGATCCTCAGAATTGAAAGGTTTGGGAAAAAGACAAGGCTGATGCAAAATTTAAAATTGTCCCAGTGTCGAGTTATGACGACACTGGGCTACCATGGTCAAAATACCAAGCGCGGATAACGCGACTCATTTGTCCCGGTCGAGTTATGACGACATCGGGCTGGTGTAAAAATAAAAATAAAAGTAATCGCTTGAACTCAGGGTGTACCGCTATGGCTTATGGTCTGGGTTTTATGGTGATGTGAGCGAGTGGACCGACGCTGAGGCCGCTTCGCCATTCATCGGGAAGGTCGCCCCAACAAATTGCCCCGTCATTTGAAGAGAAAATCCACGCCAGGCTCCTCGCTCCGCACGCTAAGACTTGAACAAACGGTTAGTGCATAAATCATAAAACAAAATAATGTAAGAATGTAAATTTTGTGTCGCGTTGTAGTCAAATCGTATATGAAATGATGTGATGATACGCCGCCTTGTATAGATTTAGACGCAGATGACGCCTTGTGTGGCGTTATCGCCTCAGATGGACGAAATGCACATGTCGCCTTGATGGGCGAATCATCTTGTATGGACGAATGCAAATGACGCCTTGTGTGGCGTTTCGCTCAGATGGACGTTATGCATAAAACGCCTTGTATGGCGTTCGCCTTGTATGGACGATGATATGACGCCTTGTACGGGCGTTTCGCTCAGATGGACGAAATGCATAAAACGCCAGATGGGCGTTTCGCTCAGATGGACGAAATGCAAATGATGCCTCCTAAGGTTTAGATAAAAATTATTCTATATGTGGAGTCAGGTCGCAATTCATGCGTAATCAAAACCAGATGAAATAATTAAAGTGTAAATGATGACTTCGTGGTTTTTGCAAGATGTATTTGATGTAGACTTGTTGCAGCCGAGCGAATCAGATGGAACGCTATCGGGCGCCGTTTGACTTGGCCGCTTTCGACTTGTTGTCGCTTTTGGACTTGTTGTGTTGATGACGCCGTTGTGTCGCCACGCCGTAGACTAAAGCTCGAAGGAGTTAGTGCATAACCGCTAAGAATAATAATAAAGCATGAAACGAGAAAATGCGCTTTGAGAACGTAAAAATCGCCTCGTAGATGTGATATGTTGACGATGGCGCGTTTCGGACTTGGCGCCGCTTTCGACTTGGCCGCTTTCGACTTGGCGTCGCTTTCGACGTGGCGTCGCTTTCGGACGTGGCGCCGCTTTCGACGCAGAGTCGCTTTCGACCGAGTCGCTTTCGACCGACGCCGTTTTTGGACGTGGTATCGCTTTCGACTTAGCGTCGCTTTCGGACGTGGCGCCGCTTTCGGACGCAAAGTCGCTTTCGACCGAGTCGCTTTCGACTCGACGTCCGCTTTCTGACTTAGCCGCTTTGGACGCGCGTCGCTTTCGGACGCAGAGTCGCTTTCGACCGAGTCGCTTTCGACCGACGCCGTTGATCGCGTGTCGCTTTCGACTTAGCCGCGTTTTGGACGTGGCGCCGCTTTCTGACGCAGAGTCGCTTTCGACCGAGTCGCTTTCGACCGACGCCGTTTGACGCGTGTCGCTTTCGGACTTAGCGCCGCTTTCGGACGTGGCGCCGCTTTCGGACGCGAGTCGCCGACCGAGTCGCTTTCGACTCGACGCCGTTTTTGGACGTGGTGTCGCTTTCGACTTCGTGTCGCCGACTTGGCCTTGCCGATAACGCCGTTATGCGGACGTATTCTCGGCCGGGCGCCGCGTGGACTTGCGGCCGATAACGCCGCCGCTCGACGACGCCGCCGGGCGCCGCTGCGTAGACTCTGCGGCCGATAACGCCGCCGTTCGGACGTGTTCGCCGGGCGCCGTTGCGTGGATCAGGCCGATAACGCCGTTGTTGACGTGTCGCCGCCTCGTAGAATAAATGCTCCCGCAAGCTAAGCTGAGAAAACGTTAGTGTATACCGCTAAACAAAATGATAATATATACGAGAAGTGCAATTTTATGGATAGAGATGCCGCCCCCGATATGTGAACGCCGAGATGTTGTGGGTCCGAGATGTCGCTTGTTATGCGAATTTGACTTCGTGTCCGATCCGACGCGCTCGCTTTGTTGCGAACTTTGAGTTTTGATCGCCGATTCTCGCTTTGTCGCTTCTTTCTCGCTTTTGCCGTATTTTGCTTCTCGCTAATATGAAGAACTTTGTCAGATCCTCCGCTAATACGGAAGGACTCGCGCCAAAGAAAGTTTTGTGAGTTTTGGGGCGGTTGATCCGCTGACCTTAGACTCTTGATGCTCTGATGTCTCTTGTTTGGACTCATCACCCCGCACGTTTCCTACCTTGTCCCGCTTTGAAAAGGGTGTTTGGCCCGAGGGGTCTCAACGGAGTCATTGTATGTTATGCATTCTTGTTATTTTAGCACGAAGGGAAAGTTTCCTAATGGTGTGACCGAAGCCGATTTAGGCCGCCTACGTATCCCCATGAGGGAATCAGGTCATGACGTAGTTCATTACAAGCGAATTTTGGGTAAAAATTAAAATTTCTAGACGCTGGACCGGCCGAGACGGCCGCCACGTATCCACCAAGCGGAATCAGTCAAACGTAGTTCCAATTATTACATATAAAGGCAAAATGCATTAAACTAATTATTTCAGACTCCTACCGCCGGCGCAGGGCACGAGTCCATTTCTTCGCTTGTGTCTTCAACGACTGGGTCTTCAGCAGGATCACCTCTTGCAGCACACAACTAGACGAATGACTTATTCAATGGTTAAGCAATCTCCGGCAAGGAGCACCTCCTTTTCTATGGCGGTTGGTTGATGTTTCAACTTTCTTCCCTTTACGGTGGCGTAATAGTCCCTTCCGCATCGCCTTCTTCATTTTCACTATCATGCTCATACGGGCGCCTTCAGAACCTTAAGAAAGTTATTATTTGCATCGAGAGGAGCATCTTTCACCGAATGACTCTTCTTCGATTAATTCCTCTACTCGCCCCGGTGTATAGCAATTTTCGATGTCGCGACCCTCTCAGACCGAGTGGTATGCACAATGTTTAGTCTTATCGTGCCCTGGAAGTAGGCCCGAGTATTTCGGAATTGATGGAGTATTCCCGCGCCACTTTCATACACTCGAGCTATGGGCTCGGCTAAAGGTGTATAGGTTTTTGTTGGTTTTCTTTCGCATCTACGCGAGTTTGGGTCCGCTTGGAGTGCGAGTTCGCGATCAGGCGAGTGTTTGGATATCTTTGGTTGGGTATGGTAAACAGGATACGGGTGGCGCAGCTCGATAATATGATCGTGGATTCGAGTGTTTTGCAAGGGCGCGTGGGCTTTGATATACCGATGTTGTTCTCGCCTACGCCCCGAACGACCACGATGGAGGTGACGATCTCTTCTCCTTCCGAGGTACCTCCGATGGAATTTGACCGCATCGCTCGCTAGTTGCTCGTAGGCCGCCAAGTTTGTAATCCCGCCGTCTTAATGCCTTCTTCCACGGTCGCCATTCTTACGACTTCGCAAAACTTCGCCAATTACACCGATCATTCTTTCATAATATGTCGCGTCCTTAACGATCGCACGAACAAGGTGGTCATTTCGCCGCCATCGGAGGTTGGACCTTGCCGCTTCGACCGCCACCTCGGCGTATTCTCGAAAGTTTCGTGGATTTCTTTTCAAGTTTCATAAGATAAAATCCCAGACCGTGTCGATGTTGAACCTGAATCCGCCCATGAAATCTTGTGCCATGGCATTCCAACCGCCCCATTTTCGAGGTCTTGGCATGTGTACGATCCAACGCCTCGCCGTTAGACTCGATGAATAGCTTCACGATGATTGCTTGATTTTTACCAACTCCAATCAATTTATCGCAATATGACCTTAGATGAGCTCGAGATTCCCTTTCCATCGAACATGTCAAATTTGGGCACCTTGTACCCATGTAATTCAACGTCGGTGCATGCATAAGTTTTCATACTCTAAACCTTCCTCCCTTTGTTCATTTGAATGCTTTTGAATGCCTCTTTCAAGTCAAGATTTCTTTTGCCACATTTTCATCACTCTAGCTCGAGTTTGCCGCTCCATTTCCTTGTATTGATCTCTTCGAGAGGATGCATGCACAATAAATGGTTGGCTTTGGCCGGACGCTAATCCTCATATTGTTTGTGCCATCCGCCGTATTGGGTGGCTTGGCAATTGGGTTGAGTGGAGATATAAGTAGGCGGAGGTTGAGATGTGTATATAGTATCGATCATTTTGGAGGTCGGTTTGCAAATTGACCGGGCGAGTGACATTTTGGTGCGATGGTATGTTGCGGCCTCTGCGGGAGCTCCGAGAAGTGGAGGCTCGAGGGCTTGTGACACGATTGCATTTGTCCCTTGCTCCGAGTGGTGCATTCAAGCTAATGGACATGTTTGTGATATCTCTGAGCCTTTCTATTTCGCCAGATGATTTCCATTTGCCGCAATAGTTTGGCGAGGTGTTGATCATCGTGTTTCTCCTTTCGACGCCGCATCCTCTACATGAACGGGATGAGTCCTAAGTTGTTTCGTCCCTGCTTCGGATTAGTCATTTATTGGATGATCAGGTTTACTAATCAACGCGAATCAACCTTTTGGGGATAAGCTAAAAATAAACCTTTAACAAACGGCAAACCAAGTTAGTATAATATGCAAAAAGTTGCGCATAATATATACTAATAAGCAAATTGTAAATCAAGTGCGTGTTCTAACATGTTCGGGACCTCTTTAATGCCGTGAGGGCCTAAACGCCGGATATGCGAGGTTATGACGGATTTGTCCAAGTCGCCCAATCAGTAATGCTTTCGTTGGAAATGGCGACCAAATGACGGTGCACTTTTCCCAATTTCAGCATTACATGATTAGGTTTGGATTTGTCTATCATTGTCACGCTACACATAATAGGCTGGTTGGTCGTTGGGATGAGAAACCCGTCGACAAGTTTGGTGTCTTCCTAATTGCGCCGATGCGCGATTGACCCACCTAAGGTAAATGCGCGCACGCCCTAAAATAAAGGGTGGTATAGCTCTATCTTAAGTTTCTAAGATTTGGTTTTTCTAGACGCAGCGTTCCCGAGCGACAACTCGAGCGAGAAGGCTACGCGCCACGGTTAGACCTGCACTCCACGTATATTACCGACTCTCCTAAATTTGGATTTTGAAGAAAGAATTTTGTCGATGCACCCAGCACTCGCATGTAGTGTGTGTTTGTGTGAATTTTCCAGTGGAAGAAATATGAGCGAATGCCGCTTTAAGGAAAGAAAGAGTAGCAATTTAAAATAAACCAAACAAAATACAGCACACAAAAATTAAATGCAAAAGTAATTGCCAAATAATTATCCTAGGTTTGTTGTGGTTAAGAACCTAAATTCCCCAGCAGAGTCGCCATTTCTGTCGCGCCCTTTTTCGACCGCGGCATTTTTTCTAAACTCCTTCTGCTCAAATTAAAAAGGTTAGAAAAATAAAAATAGAAAATGCTTTAAAAGAATGTTAAAATCGCAAAAGAGGCTAAAAGTGCGAAAGATGCTAAAGGTGCAAAATGCTAAGAAGTGCTAAAAGGCTAAGGGTTCGCGGAGTCGCCACCTAATTGGTTTGGGTGAATTAGGACACCTAAATGTTTAACTAGTTTAAAGTAAAACATTAACTCCATTTTAATGGTCTGCTAAACTTAATGAGATTCCGGGTAAGGGTTCTTTATTAATCTAGAGGGAAGGGGTTAGGCACCCTCTAAGATCCGCTTAACTCATGGTTGTCCTGCCAAACCTAGGGTAGTTATTATATTTTAAAAAAAAATGCAAAGTAAAAGATCTATAAAAAGTGCAATGTTAGAAAATAAAGTGCTAGATGTTAAAATAGCGTTAAGTAGTTAAAAAGGTTTTAAAATGTCGGAAGATGTTTAAAGGTGCTAAGAGGTTAATTTTAAAGCTAAAGGGTGCTAAGGCGCTAAAAAAGGCAAAAGTGTTATGAATAAATAATAGAGCCATAGCGAGCCCTGCTTAATAAAATGCAATATGTTAGAAAATAAATAATAAAAACGCTAAAAGGTTTAAAAGTGCTTAAAAAATGCTAAAAGGATGCTAAAATTGCAAAGGATGCTAAAGTTTAAAAGGGTGCAAAAATGCTAAAGGGTTGCTAGAATGCTAAATGATAGAGGGGTGCTAAAGGAAATAAAATGCTAAAAGGTTTAAAAGTCTTAAGGTGATTAATATAGCTAAAGATTAATTTTGAAAGTAAAAGGTGCTAAAAGTGCAAAAGGATACTAAATGTTAAAGAGTGCTTAAAAGGTGCTAGAAATGCTAAAGAATGCTAGGAGGGTGTTTTATGGACTAATTATGTGTATTTTGCTAACTAAATTAATCTTGCCTAGCCTGCGTACAATATTATATAAGAGATGTTTTAAGATGCTATTTTGAGAGTTTAAGAGAAAATCTGTTTATGAACTTTAACAAATTGTTGGTTTTATGATGTAAGTTTAGATTACTTGCTTTTGCAGATTTTAAACATGCTTAATAGTCCTAAAAGGCGAAATAAAGAAGAATGCGTTTCTAAAATGTAATTACTTTGCCTCATATATTTAAAGACCTAATTGCTAGAAGTTCTCCTATTAATTACAAAATTAAATAATAGAAAAACAAATAAATGGCATACAAACGAGACAAGAAAATTAAGAGAGTGAAGGGATTGGAGCGGATGACCACGTCCTATTTGTTTGTCTAGGAACGCCAAGAGGACCCGATGGATGTGTATGCATGCCTTTACGTTTGCCACGACGAGTCTCGTTATGAGACTCTTTGTTGCTCCGGTGCGTGCCATGTAAAAAACAAGAGAGATTAGGATTAGTACATGTCAAAAAATAAGCATTTAACGTGGAAATTTGACACATTTTTATGACATTTTTTGTTTGGCAGTTTAAAAGAAGGAAACGATTAACCAAGCAGTGACTATTTTTTTTTTTAGTTCTTTGCCTCTGTTCTAAAGGGAAGGGCCAACATGCACTTGACGCATGTAACACTCCTCACTATATGCAATAAGCAATAGCCAATTTCGTATTCCAAGAAGAGGAAAACACATACACATCTTACATGGCTCAGACGGCAATGCCAAGCCAAACGAAACAAAGTTAACATGCCCCTTTTTTTGAGACTCGATTCATGCAAAATATAATACCACATAAAGGGCAGGAACCAATTCATTATAACATACAGCATTCTCCAAGACATTAAAAGGTCCAACCTTAATTAAGAACCTAAGACGGCGGGCCCTATTTCCTACTAACTAGTTTTCGATGGTTCCGAAAAAAAACAGCAAAAACATACAGTTAGCATTTTAGTTGATAAACTCGTTTTGAATTTAAACATAAGCAGATTGTTCAGCGTGTCTCAAATTCACACAGTAGGGCAGGGTATGATTGCAAGTCATTAGGAGTAGTTCAAAGACATACTGCATTTAGTTACGCAAATAGACAGAACTTTTTTTCATATGCCGAAATAATACAACAATACACATAGAATTCAAATAAGAGGGCTGGATGGAATCTGTTCAGATTTTATTCTTTTAGCTAAGTTTTAATTCCCTGTCATAACGTATATATTTAGACCTATGTAAGGAATTAATATACATAAGATGCTTAAGATGGACTCGCAATGTGCAGAATATGTATGGCTTCGATATATATTCGATGTATATCTAAACCTCCATGTCGCGTATATCTCAGGACATCCCAGTGGAATGTCTAGCGACATATGCGTAAAATCGAGAGATGTATCCATCGGACCAGATAGGTTTCAACATCGCAAGACAAACACGCATACAACCTGATCAACTATTAGCATATATGACCGCTTTAACTCAAATCGTGATAGAAGAATAATCTGCACAACTAGGGGTATACATGAATTGAACAAGGACGAGGCATGCTATCACATACAAATATGTCTTCCGTGATACAGAGAACATTAGACAGATTTCGATATACAATCGTATAGTAGAGTCTGCATTTCCCATATACCATAAGTCGATTCTCCGAATCTAGCCAATCGCAGAAATGGATCGAGTCTAATGTATACACCTCATCGCACCCTAAAATAACTACTTCATTTAGTCATACGACAAACTATCAGCGTATCGACAACCATAATCGCAAACATTAATGGCGCTTAATATTGCGAAGACATCGCCCAAGAATTGACTTAATAGACATAAGCGCCATCAACACACGCACAAAAATCACATCGCATACACCGACATCAAACGAATCTTAGACGAAGGAGATAATTTTACCTTTCCTGACAAACGCCGGGGCAGCGTGTCAAGTCGTCGATCCGCTCGACGTTATTGCGATGCGATTGAAAGGAGAGCTTGTTATTGAGAATATTCATTGGTTTCATGATCGATTCTGCGAAGAAGACATAAGGTTTCGAATTTATGTTCTTGCTTTAGACTTCTAATTTTGACAAGAGGTTTGTTTGTTGTAAGAAGAAGTGGGTGTATCTATTGTTCTTCAGATTTGACTACTTACTCGACTGCTAAGTTCGACGCCTTTCCTCTATCTTTTATGATGTTCTCGATGCCTCGATCGGATCATTGCAGGTTCTTAATCAGACTCGACCGATGCCAATGTTCTATCAGATGCCTTTTATAGCCCTCTTTCTAGGTTCTAAGTTTGGTAAGTAATTAAGGCTGAGATTTGTGCTTGATTCGACGAGATTTGTGCTGATTTAGGTTGGTTCTTACTGTTTTATTCTTCGACGAATCTTGGCGATTTAGTGTTGATTTTATGGTAAGAAATCGCTTCGGCGTGGGTGAAGGAAGCCGGATTCTCCCGAAAACCGGCGCGTGGCGATCAAGCTTAGGTTTTTAGGGTTATTCAAGCCTTCAAGAACGATGGGAAGAAACGTTAAAGGCGGAAGGCTTAAGGGGATGTGGGCTTTGGGTTGTTTTAAATGGGTATTAGAGTGAGAGGGTGTTGCCCGCGCATCGGGCCCGGGTCGTGGTCGCGGGTAGTTAGTGTTTGGATAGTTAAATGAAGTATTAATTTTTAGTGGTTCATGAGTTTTAGGAGTTTAATTATTGATAAATTAATTTAATAAAGTGCTTAATTTATTTAGGTTTTATATTAGCATAAGTTATTATTATAAATTATTATAATAATAAATGCGCGTGTTATTTTAATTAATGCGATGCGTTATAAAATTGAGTTATTTAAATGCTATACGCAGATAGGACTTCTTAATTCTTTTATGAATGTTATTATTAAAACGCGTATGTTAGATTATTATTTTACGATTTATTGTTTATTTACGTATTAATGTTTTTATCACGATTTTATTATTTAAGAATTGTTGAAAATTAGTGTAATTTTATAGTTAATGACTGGACGGGAGGGTCAAAATTGGGTGTCAACAGTGGTGGATGGGAATAATGGAAAACACAAGCACCCAAAAACCCGGAGATGAGAGTATGTCGGTTTTCGAAGGTATAGTAATTGAAGGGGTG
Source organism: Przewalskia tangutica (assembly GCA_029844215.1). Lineage (NCBI taxonomy): Eukaryota > Viridiplantae > Streptophyta > Magnoliopsida > Solanales > Solanaceae > Przewalskia > Przewalskia tangutica. Next base: position 122,502,597 of record CM056730.1, on the reverse strand, counting down.
TTTGGTGTGATGTATGTTTGTTTGGTAGTATATTCAACAAATAAGTAGTCATCTGAAGTGCATGATGCCAAAAGTTAGGGGGAAGTGAAGCATGAGCAAGGGATGTCCTGACAATATTATTTATGGTTCGTATTTTGCGTTTCGCCTGTCCATTCTGAGAAGATGTGTGGGGGCATGAGAAACAAAAATTCAAACCATTTGTTTTGCAAAAATCTCAGAATTGTCTATTATCAAACTCCCGTCCGTTATCGCATTGGATGTTTTTGATATCCCGTTCAAACTGTTTTTGGATGAAAGCTCTAAAACTAAGGAATGTAGAAAACACTTATGATTTTTTCGATATGGGAAATGTCCACAAGAATTTAGAGTAATCATCTAAAACAAGCAAATAATATCTATGCCCCGAAGAGCTCAAAATTGGGGATGTCCAAATATCACAATGTATAGTATCAAATGACAAAAAAGTGCAATTAGAAGAAGACTCAAAAGGTAGTTGAATATGCTTACCCAAAGGACACGACTGACACTTATTAAGAGTTCGTGTACATGAAATTGAATTATTGCGTTTGAGAGAGTTTAAAACAGACTCTGATGTCCCAAACGTTCATGCCATAAATTGGAATTAAAAACAGCAAAATTAAAGTGTTTCTTGTCTGGTTGTAGTAGTGAAGTAACTGGATAAAGTTCTCCCTGACTATCACATCTCATTAGCCATGCCCCTGTCTGAAAATCACACACAGTAAAACTAAAAGGATCAAAAGCTACGGTAACCCAGTTATCTGAAGTAAACTTTCGAACGGAGATTAGGTTTTTGATTAATTGTGGTGCATGAATAACATTTTTCAAGGCTAATGGTGGATTTGGTTTGGACAATTTAGTAGAACCATAACCTTTTATTGGAATGGAATGGCCATTTCCGACAGTTATACCATTTGATTTGCTCAAATAAAATAGGACGTAAGATTACCTTGGGATGATGTCATATGTGACGTTGCACCTGAGTCCATATACCAATTCGTGTCTGGTGGATTAAGCCCGAGGGTGTGCATGACATGTTCAATGTTCGCCGGTTGGCCCACTGTTGAGTGGGCCTCGTTCCACACCTGAGGCCCAAAATTGGTTGTCCCGCCATCGCCTACCCATCGCTGGCCGCCCAAATTAGGTTGATGTCTCGACATCGCCTGTGCCATCACTGGATGGCCCAAAAACGTTCTGGCCGCTGCTTCACCGCCTCACCACCGCTGGGCTTGTGGAAATTCGCCCGCAGCGGGCCGCGCGGCGAAGGAGTGGACTGAGCTGGGTATGGATAATTGGAATTGGGCCCGCCGGCCAGGTGGTAGCGACAAGTGGTCCACCAAGTCCATCGCGTCGTGCCCATCTGCCGCTGCCGCTTCGCCGCCATCGCTACCCCCATACCTGTCGCTGCCGCGCCACGGAACTGTCAGAACCACCGCCGAATTCCGTCGCCAGAATTGCGATTATTCCCGTTTCTGTTGCGGTTTCCACCTTTTTTATTCCCATGCCGTCCTTTTTGACCCCGATTATTTCCATCATTGGTGACCATGTACGCCGATTCGATTGTGTTAGCAACCTTTTTAGAGAAGCTTTGTTCTTCTAGGATTAACATAGATCTTGCTTTGTAGAATAACGGAAGCGGGTTACTTTGACGGATAACGGTGGCAACTCCGCTATATGCCTCACAATCCGTGAACAAGTTGTAGAACAAACGGTTGTTTGAGCAGGGAACCAACATTTTTTAATTGATCCGCCAACACTTTGAGGCGTTGACAATAAACGGACGCATTAGGAAAATCCTCCATATCAACACTGGAGAATTCTTGTTCCAAAGTAACTGCACGGGAATTTTGATTATCATAAAAAATGTCCCGTAATCGATTCCAAGCATCAATTGCCTTAGAATCTGTTTCCATGATCGTGTGCAACAAATCCATGGATATTGTTGAATATATCCAACCAAGAACAGTGACATCTAGGACATCCCACAATTCTTTGTCTTCATCCGTTGTCAAGACTTTTTCTTTGTCTTTTTCCGGGGAAATGATGTGGTTGTCGCACCCGATTTTGAACTCTCAGGCTTGAATGCGCGACGGAATGGTTATCCTCCCAAAAAATGTAAAAATGTTTAAAATGTTAAGGGAATCGCCACCTAATTAATTGGGTGAATTAGGACACCTAAATGCTAACCGATTAAAGTCAACATTAACTCCATACTCATAAAGTCTACAAAATAGAATATTCAAATCGTCATTTAGATAATCACAATTAATAGCCGATAATCAACACAAAGAAATGGATCTAGGATCCTTATACGAATGTTATATACCTAACCATACCCATAAAAATACAATCGAATACACACATATGCTAGAAAACAGAATCGACACCACAAATATTGAGAACCACAACTGACAGATTTATCTAAAAGAACAGTGACTAAACTGAGTCAAGTCAAACAGATTTGATAAAAATAACATATAAATCCTATCACGCAGAGCACACAATACCAATTAAATAACTCAGTAATAGAAATGGAATAGGTTTCCGGGCCTTTTGTGGGTAGCGAACTGAGGCGACGACAAAGGTTTTCCCGAATCGTCGAAGGGAAATTCGTGAAGAATTGGTTTGTAGAACAGGTAGTATTAAATTGAATAGGAAAGAGAAGGGTTTAGGCACGATGCTGTCTGTATTCTCGATGATTGATCCCCGCTTCTGCATGTCAAACGTTGGTATTTATAGCTCCTAGTTGGGCTTCGTTTTTATGGTAAGTTTAGGACGGGTGTTAGGGATTTCTTTTGGTGCGATTTTCGTACTGTTCTTGTTATGGTAAGGGGCGAGCTGGCTGTGGATGATTTGGAGGACTTTAACACGATTTGTTACCATTTTCGGATTCTGAGTTTCTTACCGAAATTGATAAGGAGAGGTTTTATGGTAAAATGGGGAAGGTCGTCAGATTCTCAGGCGAGAATCTCGGCTGGGAAGGTGGCGTGAGGGAGAGTTGCATGCGGTGGGAGAGTTTCTTTAGGTTTTCTGAAAGGGGAAAGTCGATGGATAAGGGGCTCTGGGCTGAGGGGGATGAAGTAAAAGGCTTAAGGGGGAAATGGGCTGCGGGAAGGAAATAAAGGCACAGGGAATGCGGTCGCGGAGAATGAAATTTGAAAAGGTAAAGGGCATGTGCGAGGTGTTGGACGAGGGGGAATTTAAAGGGGCTGGGGAAGGTGTTGGGCCGCGGTAGTGGGCTGAAAAGGTAAGGGGGAAAGGCTTTAGGATAGTTGTTATTTAATTAATGGGTTATAGATAAAGTTTTAGGTGTATTATTTAATTAATGATAGATAAATAAAATCTAAATTGTGATTAAATTAAATTATTTAGGTGTTTTATTAGTCTAAGCTATTATTATAATAATAAATGTGGGCATGCTAATTAATTAGTGCTTAATATTTATAATGCGAGACCGTTATTAAAACTTACTCATTATGTGTATTTTGCGATGTAGAATTGCGGTTCTAAAAAAAATGTTTAATTTATTGGTTATTTATTTAAGGAGGATGGACAAAATTGGGTGTCAACAGTTGTCCCTCTTTGTATGGAGAAGATGAAAGAATCTTCAGACAAAGACGTTGACTTATAGTCAATTTTGCCTGGGTCATCGAAATTGGAACAAAGTGTTGTTGGTGTCTGAAAACTAAAGGTGGGGCCGACGCGGATTTAAAATCTGTCCCAGTGTCGAGTTATGGTGACAATGAGTTATTGTGGTGCTAGAATGTTGGGAGAGAGTAGGTCGACGTTCTGGTCCACTTTTGCCTTTTGTTGGGAAGTCTTGCTCCCAACAAATTACCTCAGTTCGCCGTAAGAGGTAGGTCCATGTTGTGCTCCATCTTTTGCAGCTTGTTAACGTTCCTGTAGATTGAAGCTAAGATAGAGGCATTAGTGCATAACTGTCAAAACAAAACAATGTAAGGATGTAAATTTGTGTTGTGGTTGTAGTCAGATTGTATATACTATATAATGAAATGATGTGATGATACGCCGTCTTGTATAGACGAGACGCAGATGACGCCTTGTATGGGCACTGTCGTCGTTGTGTAGACGGAATGCAAATGTTCGTCGTCGTATAGACGAAATACAGATGTTCGTCGTTGTATAGGCGATCGCAGATGTTAAATAACGTTGTATGGATTTAAATGCAGATGTTCGTCGTTGTATGGGCGAGACGCAGATGTTCGTTGTATGGACGAAATGCAGATGTTCGCCGTTATGCATGCGCGCAGATGTTACGTCGTTAGATAGACGAATGCAGATGTTACGTTGTATGGACGAAATGCAAATGTTAAATGCGTTGTTAGATGACGAGACGCAGATGTTAAATCGTTGTATGGACGAAATGCAAATGTTCGTCGTTGTATCGACGAAATGCAGATGTTCATCGTTGTATAGACGAAATGCAGATATTCGTCGTTGTATAGACGAGATGCAGATGTTCGTCGTTGTATGGACGAAATGCAAATGTTCGTCGTCAGATGTATGAGACGCAGATGTTACGTCGTCAGATGACGAGATGCAGATGTTCGCCGCCAGATGGACGAGACGCAGATGTTTGTCGTTGTATGGACGAAATGCGAGATGTTCGTCGTTGTATGGACGAAACGCAGACGTTAAATCGTTGTATAAACGATGCGCAGATGTTAAATCGTTGTATGGACGAAATGCAAATGTTCGTCGTTGAATAGACGAAATGCAGATGTTCGTCGTTGTATAGACGAAATGTAGATGTTCGTCGTTGTATAGACGAGATGCAGATGTTCGTCGTTGTATGGACGAAATGCAAATGTTCATCGTTGTATCGACGAGATGCAGATGTTCATCGTTGTATGGACGAAATGCAAATGTTCGTCGTTGTATATACGAGATGCAGATGTTCGTCGTTGTATAGACGAGATGCAGATGACGCCTCCTAGGGCATAGATAAAAATTGTTATATATATGAAGTTGTGTTATGCATAATCAAAGCTAGATGAAATAATTAAAGTGTAAATGATGTAGCCTGAGTAACGAAGATGTGGTTTTCGCGAGATGTATTTGATGTAGACTTGTTGCAGATGGACTTCGTGAGCGAATCTGTTGTATTGGAATGTTGTTGTCCTCCTTGTTCCTGTTGTCCTGCCAAATTCACTCAAAGAAAAATTGTGAGTTCGGGGAGGGGGTCGGCCGATTTGTGTTGGCTTTTGCACGCGTTGTCTTGTCTGGACATGTAACCCCTGTCTGATTTCGAGTCCCGGTCGAAAACATTTGTTGAAAATATTTTATCTTGAGAAAATATACTAGTAGGAAATTATGTCGATTTTTGAATAGTGACATGTTATGAAACAAAGCGAACATCCTTATCCGAAATCGGCGGTATATTCTCTCATACTCTCGGTGCTCCGTTGCCGTCAGGCTCTTTTTAAAATTTGTCCCAGTTTTGGGACATGGAACCCCTTTGCGTAAATTAACCATGTCCATTGATGTCATTCGTAGTAAAACCCTTAAAATTGTCCCAGTTTATGTCGATCTTTCGAGCATATGGAATCATATTTGTCGGTGTCCTTTCGTGGCGAAATCCTTAAAATTGTCCCAGTTTTGACTGACGAAACTGGGTCGGATATATGTCGTTCATTTGTCTCGTGTGTATGACAGGACTGAGTACAACTCACAAAAAAATGCAAATTGATAAAACGAAGATTTCCTAATGGTGTGACCGAGGCCGATGTAGGCCGCCTACGTATCCGTTAAGGGAATCAGGTCGAACGTAGTTCGTTACAGACAAGATTTTAAAAATTTAAAGATGGGACCGAGGCCGATGTGGCCGCCTACGTATCCGCCAAGGAATCAGGTCACACGTAGTTCCGATTACAAGCAAAGTAATTGGGCATTTTCTAGAAATGGGACCGAAGCCGATATGGCCGCCTACGTATCCCGCAGCGGAATCAGTCAAACGTAGTTCGACATAAGCAAAGTAATTACATGGAAAATAAAGCACTCTAAATGTAGTATCTCTTCACCGCATACGTTGATGGCTCTCGCCACACTTCGCCATCCATTTCACTAAGATGAGGGCCCTCGCAGTAGCACTCGGTGAACCATGTGCGCCGCGCCAATTGGGCGCGAATTTCCTTTCGCCACTTTGGTTAGGGAATATATGTTTCGACCACCGTCCCGTTGGAAGTTTCTTGGTCGTACTTCTTATTAAAAGCTCGCCGTTACGTTCGTAAAGTTGTCCGTGATGATCGCGTTCATTCGTTCTCATCAATAAGCATCAATTGTTCGACTCTACTCAGATCCATTTGGCTTCACTTAGTTCGGCTTGGATGATTCTCAAAGATGGTATTTCCACCTCATTGGCAAAGACAACTGTTCCATAAACCAAGAGATACGGTGTTGCTTGTGGAGGTCCGGATTGTAGACGCGGTAACCCAAGAGGCGAAGGCAAATTTTCATGCCAATGCTCGTAATTATCTATCATCTTCCTCAGTATCCTCTTGATGTTCTTGTTGGCCGCTTCGACTGCTCCATTCATTTGTGGTCGATATGGAGTAGAGTTGCGATGAGTGATCCTGAATTTCTCACACATTTCCTTCATCAGACCACTATTGAGATTGGACCCATCATTTGCCATGATTGATTACGAAATTCGAACCGGATGATGTTGTGATGAACAAAATCCACTACTTTCTTGGTCACTGTACATGCGATGATGTTTCTACCCATTTTGTAAAGTAATCGATCACCACTAGGATAAACTCGCGTCCATTTGACGCCGCCACTCAATAGACCGATGATGTCCATGCCCCAAGCCGCGAACGCCAGGGAACTAGTGATATTGAGTTCATTTGCGGCACGTGAATCAAGTCGTCATGGATCCGCATTGATGGCACTTTCGCATTTAAACCGATGCAATCTGTTTCCATCGTCATCCGAGTAACCTCCTCGTAGTATCTTTTTGCTAGCATGAAACCGTTCATGCTGGGTCCGCATACCTCTGTGTCTCTTCTAATAACTTGTTTGCTTCGAGTGTCAACACATCTTAACAAACCCAACCGAGTTCTCAGATAAAGGACCTCGCCGCCAGAAGAAATGGTTTGCTAACCTCCAAGAGTCTTCTTTTGTATGTTGGTCGTGTCTTCCGTACTCACCGCCGAGATACCTCTTGATCTTGTCATACCAAGGTTTGCCCTCCGATTCTTCATCTATCTCGAGAACAATAGCTGGCTGCTCTAGCACATCTACTTTGATTGGGTCAATATAGTTCTTGTGCGGATGTTGAATCATGGAGGACAAAGTTGCTAGAGCATCTGCAAACTCATTTGAGCCCTGAGTACGCATGAACTCTATCTTAACGAACCTCTTGCGCAATTTTTCACGCAATGTGTAAGGAAGTATCTTCCTATTCTGGTGGCCCATTCGCCAGACTTGGTGAATCAATGTGTCTGAATCCCCTATGACCAAGAACTCTTGTATGTTCATGTCAATAGCCATTCGAGTCCTAGTATGCAAGCCTCATATTCGACATATTATGGTGCACGGAATCGAGCTTTGCCGATATCGTAGTGTTGTCGGTTTACGATACCAAAACTACTCCGATACCTACTCGCTTTGAAATTAGCACGCCATCGAAGAACATTCTCCAACCCGGATATTCCTCTAGGATGTCTTCTCCTACAAACATCACTTCTTCATCTGGAAAGTAGGTCCGCAAGGGGATATATTCCTCGTCTACCGGATTCTCCGCAAGATGATCTGCTAACGCTTTCCCCTTGACTGCCTTTTGGGTGACATATACGATGTCGAATCACTTAAGAGGATCTGTCATTTAGCAAGTTTTCCAATAGGCATAGGCTTCTGAAAGATATACTTGAGCGGGTCCATCCTTGAAATAAGGTAGGTGGTGTATGCGGATAAATAATGTCTGAATTTTTGTGCGACCCAAGTCAAGGCACAACACGTGCGTTCCAGCATTGTGTAACGAGCTTCATAAGGCGTGAACTTTTTACTCAAGTAGTATATTGCTTGTTCCTTCCTTCCCGTCTCATCATGTTGTCCTAACACACATCCGAACGCATTTTCCAATACGGATAAGTATAACAGCAAAGGCCTCCCGGGTTCTGGAGGCACCAAGACCGGCGGATTTGACAGATACTCTTTGATTTTGTCAAGGGCTTGTTGGCACTCCAATGTCCACTTAGTGGCAGCGTCCTTCTTTAACAACTTGAATATTGGTTCGCATATCACTGTTGATTGTGCTATGAACCTGCTGATATAATTCAAACGACCGAGAAAACTCATCACTTCCTTGCGATTTTTCGGAGGAGGTAGTCCCTGAATGGCCTTTATCTTCGAAGGATCCAACTCTATTCCCCTTCTGCTCACAATGAAACCCAACAATTTTCCCGCTGGGACGCCGAAGGCACACTTTGCCGGATTTAACTTCAGGTTGTATTGCCTCAATCGTTCAAAAACTTCTTGGATGGACGGATGGTCCGTAGAGCTCCGTGACTTGATAATGATGTCATCCACGTAGACTTGATTTTCTTATGGATCATATCATGAAAAATGGTAGTCATGGCTCGTGTAAGTGGCACTGCGTTTTAAGTCCAAATGGCATGACTCGATAATAATATACCCCCACGGAGTATGAATGCGCCTTCTCGTGCTTCTTCGTTCATTAAGATTTGATGGTACCCAGCGAAACAATCGACAAATGACTGCAACTCATGCTTCGCACAATTGTCGATGAGTAAATGAATGTTCGGAAGGGGAAAATCATCCTTAGGGCTTGCCTTGTTGAGATCCCTGTAATCGACACAAACTCGTATCTTACCATCCTTCTTTGTTACTGGCACAATATTGGCTAACCAAGTAGGGTATCTTGCTACCCGAATGACATTTGCGTCCAATTGTTTGGAGATCTCCTCCTTGACTTTCAAACTCTGATCCGACTTGATTTTCCTTGGTTTTTGCTTCACTGGAAGACATGATGGTTCAATGGGCAACTTATGAGAAACGATGTATGTGCTTAGACCTGGCATATCATCATAAGACCAAGCGAATATGTCGACATACTGCTTCAATAGGGCCACCAGATCTTCTTTCTGTGCGGTATTCAAGTGAACGCTGATCCTCGTCTCCTTCACGCCTTTATCATCTCCTAGGTTTACTGTTTCTGTTTCATCTAGATTAGGTTTCGGCTTATCCTTGAACTTTCCTAACTCTTCCGTTAATTCCTCCAACGGGAAATTTCCTTCGGGTTCTGTTGGATTATTTTCGCGGTTCTGACTTTGTTCGCTTGTTTCATGACATGTCACATTTTCATTATCGACAAGTATATTATTTTGTATGCTGAAAGAAATGGAATAAAGAACGTTGATTAAAACATAACTTGTTATTAAAACTTCAAAAGGGAAATAAGCTCATAAAACTGTGTCCCATAATTCAGAAAAATACGAATTGAATTGTTTAAAAACGACTAATTATTAATTCTACCCAGACTCATGAAAAAACAATGTTGGGGTACAGGTCCAGTTGCTCAAGACATCTCCTGGCTCGGCATTCCAAATGGTCTGGTCATCTGTGTAGTCTTCCAAAATCGCATGACACTCTCTTTCTTCCTCAGAAATGAAAAGGCCTTGAAGTCCCTCCGCAAGAATGTCTGCATCCTCCTCTTCTGGTAGCTGAGCAGTGTATGCTTTGACGAATGAATGATTCAAGGGTGGAACAGGTCTTGGCAGATGAGACTCGCCTTCCTTCATACGTGATCAAATAAGATCATCTCCTCGGCAGTGGGCTGATATCCGAGGCCAAAAGTGTCCTTCTTCTCTGGCAGGTGAATCGGCTCTGTGATTCCTCCTAATTTTGGTCCAAGTCCTCGACCTGGCTCGAAACCATTTCTTATCATCTCTCGGGCCACCATTTTGGGAGTGCGAGGTAGTTGCATTCTTTTAGCCTTGCTAACGTCTACGATCTTGTTCATATGGTAGACAGATCCGTCCAGTTTTCCATACTCGATGGCGGAATTGCCTTTGGTGTTTGTGTTGTCCTTGTCTCCCTCACCCACATCTTCATGATGATTCCAGATGAATTTCAAAACTTGATGCAAAGTGGAAGGGACGGCTCGACCGCGTGGATCCAAGGTCTACCGAGTAACAAATCAGCGTACGCAGATATGTCCGATACGGAATTCTATCTCGAACTCTGCGGGCCCAATCAGTAGTGTCAAGTCGGTCTACCTGCGGCGCTCCTCGTGGTCCCATCGAAACCTTTACCCTGTGTAGCTCTCACGAGTTTCCCGATGTTGACTCCTAAAGTTGAAGAGTATTCAAAGGGCATACATTAACAATGACCCATCACTCAAGACTCGAGAGATAAACTTATTAGCACACTTAACTGTTATGTTCAATGCCGTATTATGACCCCGACCGTCAGGAGGCAAGTCATTCTCATGGAACAGTCTCTGGTGTACCTCTTTAATTTGCCCGATCTTTGAAAAGTTCTCATCGATGCCTCGGTTGGCACATGAGCCTCTTTCAAAACCTCCATCAAAGAGGTTCGGTGGTTCACGGAATTCATCAACAGTGACAATAGAGAAATTTGTGCTGGTGTTTTACTCAACTGTTCTACAATGGAATAGTCTCTTGTAAGCATTCTTCTCCAAAATTTCTCTACTTCTGGTTCAGTCACAGTTTTTTTCTGGGGTGTCTTTCGCGATACTTCTACAGATGAGTAACGTTGTCCGGACCTCGTCACCCCCGCTGCAACAACTTCTACCACCTGTTTCTGCTTACCCTCATTATGTTGCTTGATCGAATGACTCCATCCCGTACTAAGACCGACATCGAGGCTTACGATCAACTCTACTTCCAACGCGCTCGACCTTGGCAGTAATCACATGGGCAATGTGGGCTGAAGATTCCCCTGTCTCTTTCTCCTTGATTGGTACGATGGTCCCTTCCATATCGTATACATCATCAAAGGTGATCATGTGCACGCCAGCATTGTCGTGATTTGGCAGGGGATTGTTGTTGACATTAGGGGAAGGCTCTTTCAACCGAATAGTTCCTTCTTTGATTAGTTCCTCAATTCTGTTTTTCAATGCATAACAACTATCTGTACTGTGCCCTGATGCTCCAGAGTGGTATGCACAATGCTTATTCTCATCATGCCATGGTGGGAGTGGATTGGGATTTTGCCATGGTTTCGGCTGTATAAAACCAGCGGCTCTTAGTCTTTCATATAATTGGGAGTATGGTTCAGCCAACGGGGTGTATGATTTTGTGGGCCTCCTCTCGGTGTTGGTTCGAGTGCAGGTGTGTTTTGTGTGGTATTGTTGTGGGGTGGGTATGCTGGGTCGGTATTGAGGAATTTGCGTGGGCGAATGCAGTGGCGGGTCAGATATTGGGTGGTGTAGATGGGTGAAGGTTGATGGTATGTGGAAGTATTTTGGCTAAAGTGGTCACAGGGAGGGTTTTGGAACGTGGGGGTTTGGTATGTTTGGGGTTGGTATGTTTGGGGTTGGTATGTCAGGGTTCGATTCGTTTTGTGTTGTTGCACCGTCATGATAGGGGCTGCTCCATCATTTTTCTTCTTATTCATCCCTCCAATTGACTCTGATTGTATTGCTTTGCTTGTTGCTTGCAAAGCAGCCAGATTCGTGATCATGTCTGTTCTAATTCCCTCTTCCACAAAATCTCCCATTTTTACTACTTCAGAGAAATTACGTCCAATAACGTTGATCAACCTCTCATAGTATGTGGGGTCCTTTAGGGATTGCACAAACAATGTTGTCATTTCACTTTCTTCCATAGGCGGCTGGACCTTCGCTGCTTCAGACCTCCACCTCATCGCATATTCCCTAAAAGTTTCTATCGACTTTTTCTCCAATTTCATGAGGTAGAATCTATCCAGGACGTTATCCGTATTAAATTTGAATCTGTCCACAAAGTCCTGTGCCATCGCCCCCCAACTACGTCACTTTTTTGGATCCTGGCTAGTATACCAATCCAAGGCTTCTCCAGTCAAGCTCCTAATAAACAACTTCATGATGATAGATTGATCCCTTCCCACACCCACTAACTTGTCGCAATAGGATCTCAAATGTGCACGAGGATTACCTTTGCCATCAAACATGTCAAACTTTGGTACCTTATATCCGGACGCGATTCGGCGTCGGGATCGTCGTAAATCCTCGTACTCTAGTCCCTCATGGCCCTTGTCCATTTGAAGGCTCTTAAAAGCCTTCTTCAAATCATGGATTTCTCTGGCCATGTTTTCATCTATCCCAGTTCTTGTCCTCTTCTCCATCTCTTCATATCGAGCAAACTCCGGGGAAGGTATAGGTACGGGTGTGAGATGTGGGGCATGGGTCACATATATGGGTGATCCGTATGGTTTATTATGGTATGTCATCGGTGCGGGTTGAGTAGGTTGGTTGTCTTGGGCGGGTAAGGTGGTTTGTATAATCTGGGGCTGAGGTATGTACGGGTTAGGGTCATTTATGGTTTGTGGGTTACGAGGGGGTGTGTTGTTGTGTTGTGGATTGGGAGGCTGTGGGTTACGAGGAGGTGTGTTGTTGTGTTGTGGATTAGGGGGTTGTGAGTTATCTGTTGGGTGTTGGGGATGGCGTCGAAAAGATGGTGAGTTTGGAAGTGTGGGTAGTTGTGCGTTGAGGCTTATGGGTAGCTTAGTGATGTCTCGGAGTCTATCCATTTCCGCTTGCATGACCGCCATTTGTTGTAGTACTTGAGCGAGGTATTCCTCGGAAGATGTGGCATTCCCCCTTTCTGATGTTTCTGGTTCCTCTCGTTGAATGGCAATGAGTCTCAAGCCATCTTGTTCGTTTGCCCCTGAATCATTCATTTTTGTTGCTCGTGCTTTGAATCTTGTGAAATATGGGTGTTCAGCCAGTGCTGGCCAACACAAATCAGCCGATGAGGGGAGTAGTACAACAAAAAAATCCTTTTATCCAAAACATGTGTTAGCATCAAACAGAATAGCAGGACATATGGGCATATAATGAAGCTTCAACAAATAAAGTAGATTAAAGCGCGTCCTAATATGCAAGGGGCCTCTATTATGTCAGAGGTAGGCCTAAACGTCATATATGCAAAGTCACGTTAGATGTACCCAAGCCATTGTATCGAAATGCTTTTATTGGAAATAAAGCTAATTGAAATGACACTTTATAAGAAAAACAATGAAAATCTCAAACTAAATAACTATGTTGTCGATGTGATAGTGAATCTTAGGTCTTCTTCAGATAGCCCTCGTTTCCAAGTGTTGCCTTTGCATCGTGCATTAGGACCCACGTATGCGGGAGTGATGACCTTTTCGTGAGTCGGCGATCCTTTATTCTCGCCTTGCACTAATGTCTTCCATGCCTTGCTCCTCTTCTGGACTATATTCTGTGCGGTCTGAAAACCATGCTTGATACTCCGGGGAGACCCCTGCTTGGTCCTTCCCAATTTCCATTTGGTCAATATGATACCACTCATAAAGGATCTGCTTGGCCTCGGGAACGATGAATTCCGGTCCGAACTGAATTTCAGAGGCCCTCATGTCAGCTATGAGAGGAATTACTTGTGTATGGCCAAACTGTCGGAGTACCTGTAATGGAGCATATGGTTGCAGTCCCTTTAGACCTATAAGCCTGATGTAATAAAGTTCCTTATGTCTTAAATAAACCTTCTTGACGATATGAAGCAACGGATACTTCCATCAATCGACTACTATCGCGAGAGGCTAAGTATCTGTACGATCCTCTGTGTCGATCACGACACATAACGCTGGTTCTTTCATAAAATGTGGAGATCTTGTTGTCTGCACTGTGGCATACATCGGTCATATTTGAACGCTGATAGAAATGCTCTACTGCCCACATCTGTAAGATAAGATTACTGCCTTCAAAGAAGCTTGATTCGCCCCTTCTGCATCTATTCAAGGCTCTAAATAGTTCTGCCAAAATCATGGGCGTCAAAGTGAGCCGTTTGTCGCCAACTTCGTCGAACACTGCTCTAACTACTGAACATATGCATGTACTAATCCTTCCATGCTCGAGTGGAAATAAAAGAGTCCCTAAGAAAGCCATAGCAAATGCAATAGGACGCCTAACTCTCCAATGGTCCGCAGTGCAACAAAATTCATTCTTAAACGACTTGTATCCGTCTCGGCAACCATATCTCTCGTACAGGTAGTCTAGAGAAACCCAATTGTTTTCGAAACAACGCAATTCTCTGGTATTCTTTAAACCCAAGTAACGAAGGAGCTTTTTCCGATCGCCATGCGAATAAGCGGTTTTCTCATGATACGCCAAAGCGATAAAATAGCCGACTTCTTCTGGTGGGGTTATCTCAAATCCTCGAACTTGAAGACGACTCGTCCGGTCCCGTGGATCAATGCTCACCAAGTGCTGATCGGGAGAGATGTCGAATAATGAGATGAGGCATCCCAACCTCCTTCTCGATTGCCGTCCGACTACCTAAGTCGTTTGACCACCACGTTCTCAATTTACTCGGAATTCCATTTACCATTCTGATCTGAGGGATAGATTCCATCTAAAGGTAAAAAATAAAAAATGAGTATGTATTTTCCAACTTAGGCATTCCGATATTTTTAGGCTTGGTTTCATTTATCATGACTATGCAACACGTAATATGCCATCGGGTGGGGTTGTGAAAAACCCGTTGGCCGATTGGGTGTCTTCCTACTTGTGGTGTCGATGCCAGGATTGACCCACCTAAGGTAAATGCATGCATGACTTAAAATAGGGTGATATAGCTCATCCTAAGTTTCTAAGATTTGGCTTTACTAGACGCAGAGTTCAGGCCGAATGACAACTCGAGTGAGAAGGCTACGCGGCTGATCAGACGAACCGATCTAACTCCGCGCAAGCGCCAACTCTCTTAAAATTTAGATGTTTTGAAGGAAATTTGCGGGTGCGCGAAGCACACCAGCGCGTGAGTGTGTGGTAGTGTGAATTTTCCAGAGTGGAAGAAATATGAGCGGAATGCCAGTTTAAGGAAAGCAGTAACAAATAGCAGTTAAGGCAATATGCAAATGTTTATATGTAAAGCAGAATAGTTTAGGCAAAACATAAAAGCAAATAAACGTGAAACACAAAATAAGCAATTTAAGCAAATAAGAGAAAAAGATGAAGCACAATAATTAACCTATGTTTGTTATGGTTAAGAACCTAAATATCCCAGCGGAGTCGCCATGCTATCGCACCCGATTTTGAACTCTCAGGCTTGAATGCGCGACGGAATGGTTATCCTCCCAAAAAATGTAAAAATGTTTAAAATGTTAAGGGAGTCGCCACCTAATTAATTGGGTGAATTAAGACACCTAAATGCTAACCGATTAAAGTCAACATTAACTCCATTTAATGGTCTGTGAAACTAAATAAGATTCTGAGTAAGGGTTCCTTATTATCCTAAAGGGAAGGGGTTAGACATCCTTTAGAATCCGCTAACTCGCGGTTGTCCGTTCAAACATAGGTTGATTATCTGTATGTTTTAGAAAGAAAATTATTCAAGTAAAGAATATATTTTGATAACTAAAAAGGATTTTCTAATACTCACAAAAATATGTAAAGCTAATTATGCATTTATGAAATTATTTTATTTGACAAAAATGAAAAATTGCTCCTACTAGTATATGTAAGGTTAAGACTCTTAATTATGAAATTACTTTTATACGTGTATGCCAAAATTTACTTCCTATGATATTTATGAAGAGTTTATGAAGAATTAGACATGAAGAGATATATTAACTATATGACTAAAGCATAGCTAGGATTAATTGAATTATTTTAGATTTAGGTTTATATGAACCTAGAATAGATAAGGGACGAATTTATCTTTTAAACTACCCTTCCAATGTATTCAAAGACTAGTAGAGTTAATTATCCTATTAATTACAAGATTGACAAATATAACAGTAATAAATAAACAAATAAATACATAAATAAATAAGCAAGGGAGGAGTGAGATTGGAGTTGATGTAACGTCTAGAACGGATGGCGACACCATCTATCCTATAGTTGTTTGGAAGCCCTGCGGCGGAAGTGTGGTTGACGATATGGAGATCATGGTGAGTCTCATACCGAGACTCTTGATTATTCTCCCGATGCATGTCATGTAAAAAAAATAAGAAAGAAAAGGATTAGTAAATAATATAAACTCCATCATATACGAAATAAGTGGAATGTTAAATTAAACACACAAGTACACATGTTGCCAGTGTTAACATGCGGCAATACAGATACGGGATTCTACCAGCAGATAAACACTTTGAGGTATTATTTAAATGATGGGCCCGATGCGTAAAAAGAATTCAGGCCCAGTAGCATCAGATTTTCTTTTACTTCTCCAGATTTCGAAAATGACGTTATCACCCAAACAGGCCCATTTACGAACTCACTTCTAATATATCTAGCCACAAGACACTCACATAACCCTAAAAGGTATACAACCCATATACATGGAATGTATACTAATGCAGTTTTTACAGCCTATCAGATAATGGGCAACAGTGCAGATATGAGGCAAAGTCAGCAGGTATATCTGTTGCGACATACGATCATCGATACATTAGATGAGCATGATTCAAAACAGAAAGTGTGAGGCATATATTTCTGAGACTAATAGTTAGATATATTCCTTATAGGACAAACTCACTTTAGTTCTAGGTAAATTGATGGCTCCTTACATAACCACTGGTGGTCACCCTCATGTTGTATACCCCTCAGTATGACATCCCAAGAAAGAACACAACTTAGGCAAACTAACACCCATTCATACATTCTAAAAAATGGTTCAAATGGTAACATAGACATGGTCTAAATGGGCCAAATTTAGGCAGAACAGTGATACAAATGACTCATAAGACCGTGTAGCATATATTTTGCACGATTGATGCAATTTTTAAAGGATCAGACGAGGACACTACTTCATCCAATTATAAGAGTGTTTAAATGAGTTAATGAACGGATCTTTAAATGCCACGGTAGTGATCTTTGAAGATGAAACAATACCATACTATTCCACAACCATGAATATCCGAGATAGCATAAAAGACCCATACAAACAACGTGCATCTAAATATTCATATGAACATGCATACTCATAAAGTCTACAAAATAGAATATTCACAGCGTCATTTAGATAATCACAATTAATAACCGATAATCAACAGAAAGAAATGGATCTAGGATCCTTATACGAATGTTATATACCTAACCATACCCATAAAAATACAATCGAATACAAGCGTATGCTAGAAAGCAGAATCGACACCACAAATATTGAGAACTGCGGATGATTTATCTAAGAAACGTTGACTAAAGCGAGTCAAGTCAAACAGATTTGATAAAATAACATATAAATCCTATCACGCAGAGCACACAATACAATTAAATAACTCGGTAATAGAAAGGAATAGGTTTAGGACGCTTTTGTGGGTAGTATGGCGGCGGCGACAAAGGTTTTTCCGATAAATCGGGAAGAAATTCGTGAAGAATTGGTTTGTAGAACAGGTAGTAGTAAATTGAATAGGAAAGAGAAGGGTTTAGGCACGATGCTGTCTGTATTCTCGATGATTGATCCCCGCTTCTGCATGTCAAACGTTGGTATTTATAGCTCCTAGTTGGACTTCGTTTTTATGGTAAGTTTAGGACGGGTGTTAGGGATTAATTTTGGTGCGATTTTCGTACTGTTCTTGTTATGGTAAGGGGCGAGCTGGCTGTGGATGATTTGGAGGACTTTAAGACGATTTGTTACCATTTTCGGATTCTGAGATTCTTACCGAAATTGATAAGGAGAGGTTTTATGGTAAAATGTGGAAGGTCGCCGGATTCTCAGGCGAGAATCTCGACTGGGAAGGTGGCGTGAGGGAGAGTTGCATGCGGCGGGAGATGGGTAGTGGGATTAGGGTTCTTTAGGTTTTCTGAAAGGGGAAAGTCGATGGATAAGGGGCTCTGGGCTGAGGGGGATGAAGTAAAAGGCTTAAGGGGGAAATGGGCTGCGGGAAGGAAATAAAGGCACAGGGAATGCGGGTCGCGGGAGAATGAAATTTGAAAAGGTAAAGGGCACAGGCGAGGTGTTGGGCGAGGGAATTTAAAGTGGAGGAAGGTGTTGGGCCGCGGTAGTGGGCTGAAAAGGTAAGGGGGAAAGACTTTAGGATAGTTGTTATTTAATTAATGGGTCATAGATAAAGTTTTAGGTGTATTATTTAATTAATGATAGATAAATGAAATCTAAATTGTGATTACATTAAATTATTTAGGTGTTTTATTAGTCTAAGCTATTATTATAATAATAAATGTGGGCATGCTAATTAATTAGTGCTTAATATTTATAATGCGAGACCGTTATTAAAACTTACTCATTATGTGTATTTTGCGATGTAGAATTGCGGTTCTAAAAAAAAAAAGAAAATTGTTTAATTTATTGATTATTTATTTAAGGAGGATGGACAAAATTGGGTGTCAACAGTGGTGAAGAACCCGACGAGAACGACAACATATTTTGAAAAGTTCCGCCCAGGAAGCATAATGCACATTCTCCATTTGTAAGGTTATGGGAACATGAGTTTTGATTATGGAAATTGTGAGGGCTGAGTGATAAAACGATTTGAATTCAGACATGTTGATAATAGTTGGATGAACAAACAACAGAAAAACACGATGAACAGGAACACAAAAAAAAAGTTCAAATTTTCGGTTTGGAGGAGCCGAAATTCAAAAAAAGAAAAAATTTTGGTATTAGGAAGATGAATCTTTTCCTTAAGCTCTTGATACCATGATAGAATATTTTCCTCAAAAATCTTTATTGCATTAGGTAAGAATATATACATCTTTACACTAACTAGGAAGAATAAGTCTTGCCTAGAATAATCCTAAAAATATTCCTATACATTAAATTACTTACCATATAATATGGGATACCACATTAATATAAAATAATACACAATATTACTATATTAATGATATTAATTCTAGAATATTCTATGAATAGATACATTATTGTTGTTATTGTTGGGCGTGTACAAATAAAGAAATAACAAATAATTTGAGACAAGAGGAATAATTATTTCCCCTTCCCCTAATCTACCCTTAGCATTTCCATTAATTCCAAACGTATCCTTTTCCCCATCGAAAACCCAACCAAACGACACTTTAACTTCACTACCCATCTCTCTCTAAACTCAGTTCTTCATATACCCCGCACCTCCACCTCCACCTCCACCCCACCCCACCCCCAACTCACCTCATCCCTATCGCACCTATCTCTCTGTATTTTAGTTGATCGGACGGTTACTCTTTATCCTCAATCATGACCATGCTGAATCCTCAACCGTTGGATGTTAGTTTTCTCTGAATTTAACATTTTTTACTATCGATATGTTTGTAATTATATATAGTTTTTGTGAAATCCGTTAATTGCTGGTATGTTGAAATTGATGTAAGATAGACATGGTTGCATTAGGACTCCAATTGTGATCGGATAGTTATTTGTGGAGAGTTAGGGTTTAGTTATTGAATTGATTTTGTTGTTTTGTAAATTGAGTTGTGGATGTCAAAAGGGTAGGGTTTTTGATTGACGGGAGAGGGTTAGGGTTAGGGTTAGGTTTTATTAGTCACTTAGATCATGCTTATGTATATTTTGTATTTATGATGCATGCATTGTCCAGGCAGGGGCGGATCCAGAGGGGGGGGGGGTCAATTGAAACCCCTCTGTAAAAAATTATAGTAGTATGTAGATGGAGCAAAAATGTTTTTTTTTGCGTATATATATATGTTGTTGAATTCCCTTAGCATAAGAACCTCTTTTCTCTTTTAAATCCCCTTGAATTCCTGGCTCCGCCATTGCGTCCAGGCACACTGAATAATTTACTAGGTAACCAGGGGCGGAGCCAAGTTGCACTATACATGCAAAGTTAAAATTATTATATATATATATATATATATATATATATATATATATATATATATATATATATATATATATATTATTCATGTGTTTGCTTTTTTACAACAACAACATATCCAGTGTAGTCATACACTCACAAGTGGGGTCTGGTGAGGATAAGATGTATGCAGACCTTACCCCTACCTTTGTGAGGTAGAGAGGTTGTTTTCGGTAGGCCCTCGACTCAATAGAAAAGACCGGTGTGACAACAAATAGCATGACAAAAAGCATGGTATCCAGAAAAAACAGGAAAACAAAATAGCAAGATAAAAAACGAATGTGTCAACATACAATAATACATATTGAGGTAACACACAATAAATGCCCCACCTGGACTTATACAGATAGGCTCACACTGGTGTATGTCTCCTTTATTTTGTTTTTTTGTTAATAACGGTGTGTAGTGCAGTTTGCGTGCACCCCAAGTTCCAACTGATCACTTGGTAACCTGCTATAGCCCACAAGTATAGGTCCCGGGTAAACCTGCCCACTTAGATTGGGGCAGATGAGCTCAGATTGGGCATTTGTCTTTTATTTAGTTTTATTTGATAACATTGGTGTTGTAGCAAGTTTCCGCATCTTGAACTTGAATATAGTCCACTGGCAACCTGAGAGGGGTGCAAGTTGGGGGGGGGAGGTCAATTGAACCCCCTTTGTGAAAAATTATACTCCCTCCGTTTCAAAATGTTTGTCTTACTTTCCTTTTTAGTCCTCTTAAAAAAGAATGCCTTCCAACTTTCCACATGACATGTTTAGGACCACAAGAGTAAAGGGCATTTTGGTACATTCTATATATCCTTAGTTACCATCCACAATATTCAAAAGTCTTCTTTACTCTCTTATCTCTTAAAACTCTGGGGGGTCAATTGAACCCCCTTTGTGAAAAATTATACTCCCTCTGTTTCAAAATGTTTGTCTTACTTTCCTTTTTAGTCCTCTTAAAAAAGAATGCCTTCCAACTTTCCACATGACATGTTTAGGACCACAAGAGTAAAGGTCATTTTGGTACATTCTATATATCCTTAGTTACCATCCACAATATTCAAAAGTCTTCTTTACTCTCTTATCTCTTAAAACTCTGTGCCAAGTCAAAACCAGACAAACATTTTGAAATGGATGGAGTACTATGTAGATAGGGAAAAACTGTTTTTTTTTTGCATATATATATAAGTTGTTGAATCCCCGAAGTATGAGATTTTTTTGAACCCCCTTACTTGAATTCTGGCTCCACCACTGCCTGATAGACCCTACAAAGCATATGTGTTGGGTAAACCTGTCCGGAAAGGATGGGACAGATGAGCTCACGCTGGTGCAAGTGTCTTTATTTTAGCAATATCTTAATTTTTTTTTTTTGGGAACAATTCAGCAACAGGAAGAAGAGGAGATGCTTGTACCACATTCTGACTTAGTTGAAGGTCCTCAGCCGTTAGTTGAAGGTCCTCAGCCAATGGAAGGTTGTACCTCTTTTAATTGTTACTATTTCAGTCTCTTTTCTGTTTAAGAGGATTTTAGGTTGGCAATTGATCAGTCTTATGTTTGGCTTGGATCTTCTTGTAACGGTTTGATTTGATCGCATGGTGAATTTTGATTAATAGTGGCACCTGCTGAGAATGCTACTACGGGGGAGAACCAAGCCGTGGACGAACCACAGGCTTCCCGGTTTACTTGGACAATTGACGATTTCTCTCGGTTATCTGTGAAGAAGCTATATTCTGAGGCTTTTGTTGTTGGTAGTTATAAATGGTAACTGTCATTTATCACTTACATTGGTGGTTTAATTTAATAATTTTTCTTAAGATCGGTTTATAATTGGCCCATGGTTGGCATTGTTTTGTAGGCGAGTGCTTATATTTCCAAAAGGAAACAACGTGGAGTGTTTGTCAATGTATTTAGATGTAGCAGAGTCAGCTACATTGCCATATGGGTGGAACAGATATGCCCAGTTCAGCTTAACAGTTGTAAATCAAATAAACCCCAAATATTCAGTGAAAAAAGGTATTTTCTTCTCTTGTATCGGTGCAGCTTAAGCTTGATCAAATTTTCATCTGTATGATTATTTGGATGTCAGTTTTTGTTTTTTCCTTCATTGCCATTTCACATGTCTGGAATATTCTCCATTTAATCCTCAGTTGAATTACACTTATTGGAACTCTCTTTAGGGAAAAAAAGAAGAAAAACTAGTATCTTACCTTTCCCGACATTGACTCATTCTCTGAGTTTCTTTCAGCCTATTTTAAATTTCTTTCGAATAAACTTCCCCTTTTTATTGTCATAAAAACAAACTTCCTTTTATTTCGAACTTTTTGTTTAAGAACTTGCAGATTTATGGTGCATAATAGAGCTTCACCATCTTTTCTGCTTGTTAAGGATTTCATTCCAGTCATTTATGTGATTATTTATTTTGCCCTTTTTTATTTCTTAGAGAACAGTTTTCACATTTTAATTCTACCATACGGCACTAACCATTTCTTCTAAAAGCATGTTATTTCAAGAATGCATATACTATGGTTCCCTCCCACCCCACGTTGTGGGGTTTCAATGGGTATGTTGTGGTTGCAATGTTACAGCTGAATGGATATAGATGATTCATACCGCTGACCACAACTAACTTGGAATTGAGCGGAGTTTGATTGAATAAGTGAAGTTAGAGACGTTATTTATTGTCATTCCAATGGTGTATCTACCTTTGTTTCAATCTATTAATGTACGAAACAAAAATCAGAAAAATCAGAAATAGCCAATCAGTCACACGGATTATCTCATCCAAAAAACTGCATAACTAAATTATGATGTTTTGTTTCAATATAGGTAATCAAATCATTAAATCTTATCAGACCATCTCATTTTTTGGAGTTTGATTTATTTCTTGTCAAAAGCAGTTCACAAAGAAAACAATGCGGACCATAAGCCCTCCCTTCCGTGAATGTTGGTTTTCTTTTTTTGCTTACCTTGCTCCTTTGTGTGGAGTGGGTGAATGCCCTACATGTAAGAAATGAAATGGTGAAAAAACTTCAGATTAATAAAGTATGCAAGAAGTAAAAAGAAATGGCAGTTTATTAGAAAAGGAAATAAATGAAGTTTAATTTATTCGAAAAAAGACGGTCAAGCAGCCTAGCACAAAAATCAGACACCGAGATAAGATGGAAGAGAGACATCAATTACATGTTTTGCTGTCCAGCCTGGGACAAACATATGGTGGACCTTTACCTATTTCTTGTAATAAACATGTGGAAATTATATTTGGACCCATTGAATTAGACAATTGCAACTTCTCCAAATTCCTGAATGAGGCTTCCTAAACTATTTTAAGCTTGCTGTTAATAGTCTGGGAAACTTATCCCGCCAAAGAAAATCATAAAAAAAGAAAGAAAGAATGAACCTTCGTAAACTAAAAATTGCAAACAGAAGGTTTTTGAGCTTTCAACACTATATAAGTAATTGCTTTAGCCTGTGAAACTTGTATTGGATTAGTGATCAACATGCTCGCTAGAAAGTTTTTGATTGTGAGATTCGGGGACTGAATGGCCAGGGACCCTGGTTTGCTTTATCCTGGCATGGATTTGATTTTTTTTTTTTTGCAGAGACGCAACACCAGTTTAACCAAAGAGAGAGTGATTGGGGCTTCACATCATTCATGCTTCTAAGTGATCTTTATGACCCCAATAAGGGATATCTTGTAAATGATAAAGTTGTTATTGAAGCTGATGTTGCTGTACGGAAGGTCATTGATTACTGGACATATGACTCGAAGAAAGAGACGGGATATGTTGGGCTTAAGAATCAGGGAGCTACTTGTTACATGAACTCTCTCCTACAAACCTTGTATCATATCCCCTACTTTAGAAAGGTTAGCATATGTTCTAAGTTTTATGGTGCAAATTTTTAGTAAGTATATCTTTAGTGTTGGTTCTATAATGTGATATCTTCATTTTTGGTTTCGGTCCCCCCAGGCTGTGTATCATATGCCAACCACAGAGAATGACATGCCATCAGGGAGCATTCCATTGGCTCTGCAAAGTTTATTTTATAAGCTCCAATATAGTGATACCAGTGTGGCGACAAAAGAATTGACAAAATCTTTTGGATGGGACACTTATGATTCATTCATGCAGCATGATGTGCAAGAACTTAACAGAGTGTTGTGTGAAAAGCTTGAAGACAAGATGAAGGTATGTTTATAAAATGACTAATTGCAAATTCTGAAGATCTTATTGGATCTTCTAAATGATTGTTTTTTTGATGAAGATCTTCTAATGATTACTTTTGTCCAGGGTACGGTTGTGGAAGGGACAATTCAGAAGTTATTTGAAGGGCACCATATGAATTACATAGAATGTATTAATGTGGACTTCAAATCAACGAGAAAAGAGTCATTTTATGGTATCTAGTTATCCTCAGTTTTGTCCCTTGGATCCTTAATGCCTGCTCATGGACTTATTTTTTGTATAAATTTGTGCAGATCTTCAGCTCGATGTTAAAGGCTGTCGCGATGTTTATGCCTCTTTTGACAAATATGTTGAAGTTGAACGTCTAGAAGGAGATAATAAGTACCATGCTGAAGAAAATGGTTTGCAGGTTCAGTACTTCGTCAATTAACAATAAATTGACGGGCCTTTGTTGCGGTGGCATGTTCTCATTTATAGCAGTAAAGAATAAAATAAATCAATCATTTTTTATGGTCCTTATAGAAATTGAGAAGGATCTGCTTATGATGATACTTTGTAATGGTCCCACAAAACAATGGAAATTAGAATCTTAGTGTGAATCCAAATAGATCAGATTCTGAGCTTGTTATTCACTAGTAGCTCCATAAAATATTAAACCATCTATATTCATGTGAAAATGCAACAAGAATATCAATCGTCTTGACTGAAATAGACATAATTTGGAGCCTAATTCTTTCTGTTTTTTGTTT
Organism: Przewalskia tangutica; assembly: GCA_029844215.1. NCBI lineage: Eukaryota > Viridiplantae > Streptophyta > Magnoliopsida > Solanales > Solanaceae > Przewalskia > Przewalskia tangutica. Next base: position 122,477,667 of record CM056730.1, on the reverse strand, counting down.
CCCATCTTTTTGGGGGCGGAGGGTGTTGGTAATTCCCCTAATGTAAATTAAAAAATCTGAATGGATGAGGGTTAGTGTGTTTAAAACTAAGGGAGACATCTTATTTGATGGAACAATGAAGTAATACTAATGGGAGCATGAAACATCTTATCTGTAATTGTTTTGTGGGGGGTGGGACTAGGTTGGTGCTAAGCTATTATGCAGGAAGCCAGAAGACACATGAAATGCCCTTCCAGCATGTTGAATTTTAAAGATACTTAACTCATAAAGCTAAAAAGTAGAGAATGTCCAAAGGACTTCCTTAGGCCAGCAACTGCTTGTTGCCTTTTTTTCTCTTCTTTCGTTATGAAATTTAATTGCTGACCATCTCAAAAAAAGAAAATTCATCTTTAAAAAAATGAATTTGGATTGCCGTGTTGATTTCAGGATGCAAAAAAGGGTGTACTATTTATTGACTTTCCTCCAGTTCTCCAGCTTCAGTTAAAAAGGTTTGAATATGATTTCATGCGAGATACCATGGTTAAGGTTAGTACAAGTTTCTTCTTTCTCAGCTACTATATGATTGATTTGCAGTATTAGATTTTGTGTTGTTGCAAATTCCCTTTCTAAAATGGCATTATTTCCTATATTTTGTTCAAGCATTTACCTTTGGCAAAAGAACTAGAGTATACCTTTTGGCACTGCTGGTTCACATTGCTTTTGGGTTGTTTCATGGCCTTCCTAGAGTGAGTGTTGTTCCCTGTTTGCGGGTCCAAACATTTATGTTCAACAAAAAGAAGTATACTACTTCGATATTCACTACCTTGTCCGAAATTATGGAGCAAATAAAAGAAAGTTGAAAGTGAACCTGTTAACATGAACTAGATATAAAGGAAAAAACCAAGGTGGGAAAATTGTGCTCATGATTTTCTAGAAGTGTAAAACCATATAGTATTACTATTTCTATTTCCTTTAAGAAGGTGCTATTTGGTAGTTGGAATATTTTCAGTCAAAGGCTTTCCAACTTTTTATTTGTCGAATTGTGGCACAATTTTTGTGCCTTTTAATATAAACTTTTTCATCAATGAAAGGAAGCCACAGGACATGATTTATTCTTCATTGTGACTCATGTGCAGATTTTGATAAAAGGTCGAATTGTCTGTTACTGACTATTAACTTTATTACCGACCAACAACCATCATGAACCCCAAATCTTCTGTCCTGCTACTATCAGTTGCTGTCAATGTATGTCTATTTAAATTTTAAACATCAGAAAATTATTAATTGTAGTTTTAATTGTGAAAGCATTCTCTACCATGAAATATTTTCCTTGAAATGTAGTTTAAATGGTCTTCTAATGTATTATTGATAGTATTTAATCCCATATTGTAGTTTCCAAGTTCTCAATTTTGACAATCTTTGCTCCTATGTTGCAGATAAATGACCGCTATGAGTTTCCTCTAGAGCTTGACCTTGATAGGGAGAACGGAAAATATTTGTCTCCTGATGCAGATAGGAGTGTCCGGAATCTCTATACACTTCATAGGTAAATTTAACTCTCTTTTCTATGTGTATGTGCGGATAGACACACTAGCACACAATCTCAAAGGCTCTTTTTGTTTGGACTTCTTTGTCTACTCAGTTTGGTATGAAAAAAGTTGTATTTTTCTTTGATAAGCAAAGTTATAGAATTCACATTAAATCAAAAGCTAAGTTGGTGCTATGTAAGCTTTTCGATCGCATCTCTGAGACACATAGGACAGATTGTCGCAGCATTCTGATTAATCAGCATCCTTTTAATAATTAGTCGAAAATATAACAATTTGTCAAGCATCTGTGCTTTAAGCTATACACTGTTCCTACCTCTGTCAAATTATCTCCTTTTTTTTTATAACCAAGAAATTTCCGAGGATCAATCCGAGGGTCTCTCGGAAACAACCTCTCTACCCCACAAAGGTGGGGTAATGCCTGCGTACATCTTACACCTACCAGACTCCACATGTGGGATTATACGTTGTTGTTGTTGTAAGAGATTTCCGAGGATCAGTGGTATACGGTTCGAAACTTGGTGGATAACGGGCTCGCCCTCTCCCCTTCTCCACTTAAATACCAAGCTTTTATCTGCAACAGGATTCGAATTAACAGCATGCACCTAACCCAGAGATTATGCATAGGTGGGCTCTTACCACTAGATAAATCCCCGGGGCGCCTAAATGTGTCCTATTTCTTTCTGTTTATGTATGCCATATAATGCATAGATGAGTTGTATCCCAAAACTTCCTTCTTTACGGATTTTCAGCCTCTCAACGGGGATATACATTTACTATTTATCTCGGTCTTAATCATTCTATTCGAAAAAGAACTAGAAATACATTTCACATCTCTTTTTCTACCTCTCAATGCACAAGGTCATTCACCAACTTTTTAAAAAAATTCATCCTTAAAGCATTTATTACTTACCTCAATCCCATTACTTGACATAAGCAAGGTGTAGAACGCTTCACTATGAAGCTGCTGCATTTTCCCCTACTTTGTATTCTGGTCCAAAATACCTATGTAACATGGAGCAAAGCTGACTTACAAATGCTAATTCCCAGTCCTCAAAACCCCAACTATGCCTTCGCTATGGTTGTCCCATTATCTATGGTGCGGAGTCTTCGGAGTAACTCAATTATGCTTTATACACAGACATCTATTTTTGTGTTTTGTTGCTTTTTATAAACCATACATACCACCCAAAACCTGTTTGTAGTTACTAAGATTCATATTTTATTTTGTCTTTTAGTTTAAAGTCTTAAACACTCTCTTCCACTCTTCTTTTCCCATTGAAGTTGCTTGCTTTCATTCTCTGCGTGCTGTTGGTTAGCTCGTGTAGAGCTCAGCAGTTCTAATTTCAAAATTATATTGGATAGATTGAAACAATGAATCAATAAACTGTCATTAAATCTGATAAGATTGGCCTTTTAGGGCATTGTTCATGTTCTGATATGTTGGGACATAGGGTTATGAGATTCCTAATAAACCAAAACTGTTCCCTTTTGTTTGTTAGTGGTATGATAGTTTCAAGCCATTGGCTTACCTAGATGTGTGGCATTGTCTTTTATCTTTCTACTAAGAGTATCACCTTGCTTTTCTTAATGGCAGTGTGTTGGTTCATAGCGGTGGTGTGCATGGTGGACATTATTATGCTTTCATCAGGCCAACACTATCAGATCAATGGTATGCACTCTCTGTAAAACATTTCCTGCAGGATGGCAGAGCAGTAGGGAAAAATTCTGCATCCTATCGTACTGTCATATAGATAAAAGTTAATTGATGTGACGATGTAATTTGAGCTCTGGTTGAATGTGATTATTTGGTTCTATGTTAGGTATAAGTTTGATGATGAACGGGTGACAAAAGAAGACACTAAGAGGGCTCTAGAGGAACAATATGGTGGAGAGGAGGAGGTATATGTCTCTAACAGTATATCTTGTGTCTTGCTGTGTCATGCTTTGATTCTGACTTGCTTTTGCTTTTACAGTTACCACAAACAAATCCTGGCTTCAATAACACTCCCTTTAAGTTTACAAAATACTCCAATGCTTACATGCTTGTTTATATACGTGAGAGTGACAAGGATAAAATAATATGTGATGTCGGTGAGAAGGACATTGCGGAACACCTAAGGGTATGTTTTCAAAAAAAATCCATGCAAGAAATATATTTTTTGCACCTGTTATTCAGTTCGCCGTGATAAAGTTTTTTGTTTCATTTAGATAAGGTTGAAGAAAGAACAAGAAGAGAAGGAGGACAAGAGAAGATACAAAGCACAAGCCCACCTTTACACAATCATCAAGGTCATTTTCAAATGGTTAAGTGCCCTATATCAAGTTTCTCTCCTTGAATATGCTGTGTTAATCTACTCGTGTATGTAGGTTGCACGTGATGAGGATCTTAGAGAACAGATTGGTAAGGAGATATATTTTGATCTTGTTGATCATGACAAAGTTCGTAGCTTTCGAATCCAGAAACAGATGCCTTTTAACCTTTTCAAGGTACTATTTACTTTCTATAATTGTTGTTGCTTAGTTTGGACTCAAGTAGTACATCCAGTGATTGAATTGAATTTAGCCCTTATGTCATTCCCGACTTAAATGTGTATATGAGTAAATGATCTTCTCACTTGTAAAAAGTACGAGAATACATTTGATCTTCTCACTTGTTAGCATTAGTTAGTAAAAGACTTGCGTACACTCATTTCGAGGAGGGAATCAAAGGAGAGATGAGAGAGAGAGAGAGAGAGAAAGAGATAGTAGCAGGTCATATTTTTAATGGATATGCATCAAAATAGCAGGTAGTACTAGTCCTTGTGCGTGAAAGGGAGTAGCCGCATTGAATGAAGTTAATCAATCACCCCTGGGCTCAAATCCTAGTAGATGGAGGATATGCACTGTCAAGGTAGAACACATGTTATGGAGGATAGTTTTAAATCCATTTAGCATCCAGTCGAAAATGCCGGCTACTGTCAATGAGCTACTAGTCCGTTGGGCATTCAAAGGGAAACAAAGGAAAAGTAGAGCATCCGTTTGGTTCTCGTGAACGATTTGGAGATAAGGAGAACTTCTGAAGTGGCTGAAAAGTCTTTTGTACAAATTACAGGATCTTGTTTACCATACATTTAAAGCACCTATGAGATTCTGGTTAGTATGGACAGTTGGGTCTCTATTCTTTTGTATACAGGGGCTTTTCAATGAATCAATGAGCAAGGGATGCAAAGGGGCTTACAGTATTGGTCCATCTGCTCTCTATGTGGAAGTGAATCTGAGACCATCAATCATCTTTTCATCGACTGTGGAGTCACTGACCAGTTGTGGCAATTGTTTCTTAGTATGAAAGGACTTAAGTGGGTCATGCCAAAGTCCCCGAGAAACCTGTTGAAATGCTGGAACAATATGGGAGGTACAGTGAAGCAGAAGAAATGGTGGAGCTCAATCCCAACATGTATATGGTGGTCAGTGTGGAAGGAAATTAATTTAAGATTTTCGGAAGGAGAATGTAGCCCTACACAGAGAGTTAAGATGAATTGCTTGTTGTTACTTTATTTATGGTGTAAAGAAGAACTTCTGGAGGATGTAGAGACTTTAGTAGCTATCATTGGATCCTGGTAAGATCTACTAAGATATTTTTTGTTTGGCCGTACCTCTCTATACTTATGGCTTCAGCACAGCCTCTGTGTTGGAAACTTTAATATACTCACTGTTACCTTCTCAAAAAAAAGTGAGCAAGGGATGATTGCCTTAACACCCAAGGGTGTGGCCTAGTGGTTAATGGAGTGGGTTGAGAACCATGAGGTCTCAGGTTCAAATTCCAGCCTAGGCAAAAACACTAGGTGATTTCTTCCCATCTGGCCTAGCCTTGGTGGACAGAGTTACCTTGGTACCTGTTGCTGGTGCTGGTGGAAGGTGGCAGGTATCCTATGGAATTAGTCGTGGTGTGTGCAAGTTGGCCTGGACACCACGTTCATTAAAGAAAAGGGATGATTGCCAAAAATGCAAGAGATTATGGGTCTAGGGTGCGTGTCGCCCAATACTTTTAGATCTCTCAGATGCTTGATTTTAGTTCCTTTTGACTGCTTCAAGAGTCTCTCATTTCGATGACGATTCCTCTTCCATTTTCTCTTCTTTTTTCGGCGTGCACCACTTCCCAACAAATTTAATCGCCATGTGGGTTCTTTGTTTCTATCCTTTAATTCCTTGTTAATAATCTTTCTTCGAAAAACAAGGATGTGAATGTGATCTGTGGAATTGAATCAGGAAGCGGAGTTGTATTCTATATGTGGTGTTTGTACATATCTTTGGTATGTTTAAGTGGTCTTCCAATTTCTTGGATACGCTCGTCTTGTGTTTGACCAAACTATCCATTGCTGCAGGAGGAGGTTGCAAAAGAATTGGGTATCCCAGTTCAATTCCAGCGCTTCTGGATTTGGGCAAAGCGGCAAAATCACACTTACCGGCCCAATCGCCCATTAACTCCGCAGGAGGAACTACAAACAGTGAGTCCTTATGTCTTCTCGTTCCCATTCTGAGTCTTTTTGGTATTTGTTATGACAGTATTTCCATGTTTTGGGAAATAATACTTGTCATAGTTTCATCACGTTTTTGCATTAATAATGACTGCTTTCCGAGTCTGTTGGATTCATTCTCTGCTGTTGAAGGCATGGGGAATCTGTTTTCCTTGTAAACTTTACTTCATCCAGCTAGGTTTGTTCTTTTGTAGAATCAGTGTGCACCATAAGGATGAGATAATTTGTTGAGGTCTTGTGTTTCCGTTCTTTGGAAAAGATTGGTAATTAGATTTAATTTGAGGATATTCTAATATCACTTCTTAGGTGATGTAGCGTTTATCTTGACTTTGAACCTTCAAACTTTCTGGAAATTTGGTCTGTTAAAAAGAATATAGCAATGGTTCCTAGAAAAGAAAAGTTTCTGACCTTGTGGTTGATGAGAAATAAATCTAGTGTACCAAGAAAAAACAAACTTGATTGTCATAGTTAATTAGGAGTGATGATTACTTAAAACTTATGCTTCTTTCTTGGTAATCCCTCTCCTCTCTGTAAAGAAGTTAGGGGGAATAGTGGGTTGACTGAATCAATTATAAGCAAAGATTTAACACTGGTGATTATATCTCTGTTCATCATAAGAAAAACACGCGAGTCCTTCTCAGTGAGAACTCCACTACCATTCTCATTGTATTTAAACGTTATCACAGAAGAAGACATTTTCAACCCAATGTCGGGAAATCAAAATGGTGGAGGATTCGTAAGACAGGTTATTTAAAAAAAAATGGCGGTACCCTGACTAACACCTTGACTATTCCATCGGTCTGCTCCCTTCGACCAGCACAAGTACCGGGTAACTTTGCGAACCAAATTTTAGGCAGATGTTACTTAGTGGTCTTTGTCTTTTCTTGGATTTGAACTCTAGTCTCCAAGGTTTGTATCTATTTAATTGACCACTAGGCCATAACATTTGGTTCTTAGGCAACTTGGTTTTTTCATTCACTTTTCTCCAAATTTCATCCATTTCATTCTGGCTACAGATGGTGGATTATCCGGAGAGAAAGGAACCGAAGATGCTTTGAAGGCAAAAAAAACTTGTTCCAAAAGATGAAACTTTGTTGTATTTTGTTTTTTCATTTTTGGTGTAAACAAGAGTACATAGAAGACACTGAGTCTCTACTAAAAGTCCTAGAGTCTATAGATCACTAGATATAGTCTAAATTTTATGCTACATACTCCCTGTAAATTTGGCCTAACAACCTTCTTGTGATTTAATACAAGCTTGTTACCATGGTACTTGCTGCCTAGGGGAGACAAAAGTCCTAGGTGATTTCTTCTTATCTGTCCTAGCCTAGTGGACCGAGTTACCTGAAACTTGTTGTTGGTGGGATGTGGCAGGTATCCCGTGGAATTAGTCGAGATGCGCGCTGCTGGCCGGGACACCACTGTGATAAAAAAATGAATTACAAGCTTGTTACTATCTCAAAAAAATAAGTAGAAATGTGCTGGAAGTGGGTGTAAATGGAGTAAAACGGTTGCAGAGGCTTCTTATAAGTAAACCAAACTAGTTTTGATTAAGGGTAGTATTAGTTGCTGTTTTTGTTGTATTAGTACATATTAGAACATGAGGCCCGTGGATTAATAAGTATCGACTATATTTTTTTATGTAGATATACTTACCAATAGATTGGCTGCATAGGATTATGAGCATACACTATGTTAAACAATATTTAGGGGTTTTCTGGTAAAAAAGAAGATAAGATTCATGATTATTCAGACCTTAATCGAATCATATGTACTGGTCAGTATAATCTCGTATATTCGCCTATTCTCCACGAGAATTCTGATTTATTGTCAAAAAGGCGAAGAAATAAAATCATCATTCCACTATACTTGATTCAAGAACTCGAGAATGAAAAAGTGATGCCTCATTCATATTTTGGTCATCTTGGATACTTGCTTGAGTATGTGAATGAGATTTTCGGTTCTGGTGCTTAAAACAACTTAGTTTATCCTGGTATATCACCTTTTGATATCTTTAATGTTTTAAATTGATGATTTCTAGAAGGTATTCTTGTACTTTGCATGATATTCTAGTTCATACATTCTCTTCTGCGTCCAACAAAAACACTTGTGCTTTATTTGCTCCTATGATTCTTTATAACAATTAATAATTAATTCCGCCCTTTTAACTTTTTTTGAACGATGTATACTGTTGTCTAAGGCAACTATCTGCAAGTGCAGGTTTGTCAGTTAAGGGAAATTTCTAACAAGACCAACAATGCGGAGTTAAAATTATTTTTGGAAGTGGACTGTGGCCTGGTACCTTCCTTAACTATCTTATAGATCATAAATTGCCATGAATTACTTTCTTTTGTTGACAGGTGCTTTTTTGCCTTAGATTCTACTATACCTTTAACTCGTTTAATATTTCAGGATCGCATTCCTGGTCCTCCACCTGACAAAAGTAAAGATGATATACTCCTTTTCTTTAAGCTTTATGATCCTGAGAAAGAAGAGCTGCGGTAAATTATTTGCTCTTAAAGGAGCCCACATGGCAGATATATTTTTGTGGCAAGGTCTAACAACAAGATTTATTCCCTTTTGCATTTCCAGTTATGTTGGTAGGCTTTTCGTGAAGAATACTAGCAAGCCAATTGAAATACTTCCAAAACTTAACGAATTGGCTGGATTTGCTCCTGACCATGAAATTGAACTTTTTGAGGTGTGTTATTGTCGCCTTCTCTCTGTTATTGATGCACTTATCGTTCTTATTGATGTCATTGATCGAGATGACATGAAAATTTTGTCATTTTTCTTTACAGGAAATAAAATTTGAACCTTCTGTCATGTGTGAAAGACTAGACAAAAAGGCTTCATTTCGATTTAGCCAGGTTTTTGTCCTTTCTGTTTTGCCTGCTCTATTGATTAAAGCTTTTATCTTCTAAGACTTAGATTTTCTTTGCTGAATTATTTCTTACAGATCGAAGATGGGGATATTATATGCTTTCAGAAGAAAACTTCTCCTGAAGTTGAAGAACAAGTCCGATTTCCAGATGTTCCTTCATATCTGGAGTATGTAAAAAACCGGCAGGTGAATCCCGATAGAGCTCCAGTTTTTGCAAGGCTCTTGATTCTCTTTTTTGATGTTATCTCTTATCCTTTATTTTTTCGGGCTTATGGTCATCTATGGGGGGTGCAAGGGAAATAACTTTCGAAACTTCCTTCTGTCTTTGCCTTGACGAGTTGCATCATCGTTGTTACTGTATCTGCAACATCTTTTTCACCTCCTCTCCTTTAATTTATGTGTTATGCTTGTGCACACCATACAACTGGCTCTTTATTTTTTTATTTTCTCCATTTGATTCCTCATATCTGAGTTTATTATTTGCAGATTGTACATTTCAGAGCGCTGGAGAAACCGAAGGAGGATGATTTCTGTCTGGAGTTGTGAGTTTATTTGGTACCTTTATCATTCACTTTAGTGCAGAACATTTGCTCCTGATACATCTGTGACCATATTTTGTTGGTAAAATTACAGAGCAAAAAGTGATACATATGATGAAGTAGTGGAGAGAGTGGCGCAGCGGCTTGGTGTGGATGATCCCTCCAAAATTAGGCTTACTTCTCACAACTGCTACTCGCAGCAACCCAAGCCCAATCCCATCAAATATCGGTCTGTGGATCATTTGGTAGACATGCTTATCCATTACAATCAGGTTTGTTAACATGAATTGAATTTATCTTGAAAGCACATGGTGACTTTTAATGCTTTATTCATCATAACAGTAGCATAGTATTTTGGTAGGATGTGATGTGTCTGGACTAACCACGTCTCGTTTTTTTCTTTATTTTTTGGTGGTGTAGATCTCCGATATTCTGTATTATGAAGTTCTGGACATACCTCTGCCAGAATTACAATGTCTGAAGACGCTCAAAGTTGCCTTCCATCATTCTACGAAGGATGAGGTATGTCTAAAATGGCAAAAACATTTTTATCCCATCAAATTATTCCCTTCCTCATTACATTCTTTTCATCGCTTTCAGATTGAAATTCTGAATGTAAGATTGCCTAAGCAGAGTACCGTGGGTGATGTTCTTAAAGAAATCAAATCAAAGGTATGGATAGGTGTTTACAACTTCAATTGCAGTATTGAGTCTCTGAAAGGATGAAAGTAATTTCCCCACCCGTCAGAAAAAAAATAAGCAGTTTTCTCGTGTGGTATATTCCTGATGTCTAGATGATTATATGTTCTTTTTGTTGATTTATGCATCATTACTGGAAATGTCCTTTGATGGATTCAGGTTCAGTGGATAACATATAGGGAAAGGGTAGAATCTTGTCTAACATGTATTATTTACCTTAACAATCGAAGAGTTGGTATTTGCATTTGTTGCTTACACTATGCAGTGTGTGGCTGTGTGCTGTTGTGCTACTTCGGATAATACCTTTTTTACCCCCTATCTGATATTTCATATCTTGCTTTTCAAGTGTTAAATGGGCCATTTTTTCAGGGCGAGATTGTCTTTTGACATGAGAAGTACAAGTTAGCAGATTTTGCTTTTCAATTTATCTGAACATACTTGAATATAGAAAAATCACTAGTTGACATCGGGAGTTGGTTTGTGAACTTTTTTGACTTCGGAAATGGCAATCTTCCTTTTTCTTTTTTTTTTGGCGTGGGGAGTACTCTCTTTCCTATCCGATTATCTTATTTAAAACCATTAATAAGGGTTGAAACGAATGCACACCCTAATATACTGTAATATATGTTTCTTGTTGGTGTATATGTTATGAATAAATCATTCTATATGCGTTTTTAAGGACATTTGCCTCCCCATCTTCTGCACCCTGCTTCCTATCTACAAAAGAAAAAGGGGAAAAATGACGTGGAGTTGGTCCGGTAATATGAGTTTTGGATCTGTCACGCATATTATGGACCAATATCATTTCTTTAATATTTTCTGTTCAATGGTGGCTTCCATTTATGGTATGAGAATATAACTACTGGCATATGGTGTGCTGCAACAGGTAGAGTTGTCCCATCCAAATGCTGAGCTTAGGTTACTGGAGGTGTTCTATCACAAGATTTATAAGGTGAGGAGTCCTAATATAAGTATTATACTTTTGTCCTTTATTGGAATCTGTAAATGGCTTCTAGAACAGCCTTTGGGCTCTTGACATACGATTGCTAGCTTTGTCAAAAAATACTTGTCCTTTATTATATTTGTGCTGACATTTTAGTTTGACAGCTTAATGACCTTTTAGGACTTGTTCTGCTAGCTTATGTGGTCTTTTGTATTCATCCTTTCGTTGCCATTGCTAATCTGCAGATCTTTCCTCTCAATGAAAAGATTGAGAATATAAATGACCAATATTGGACATTGCGGGCAGAGGAAGTAAGTCCTTTTGATCCTTCTACCTTTCTAAAAAAACTTGCTGAGGTTTTGAAAGTTTAAGCACTGATTTGAATACCCCCCCCCCCCCCCCCCCCCTTTCCTCTTTCAAAAAGGAAAATCTAGGATCTGGATTTTAATTTGATTTGCTTGTCAGCTTTAATTGTTAAATGTGTCTGTTCCACTGACCTCTCTGCTTTAGACAGTTGATTCTGGAGAATTAACGATGTTATTCTGTGGTATATGTTAGTCTTTCCTACTTGCTTACTACTGTATTTTATTTTAATTTTTGTAGATACCGGAGGAGGAGAAAAACCTTGGTCCTCATGATCGTCTAATCCATGTTTACCATTTCACGAAAGAGACTCCACAAAATCAAATGGTATTACAAATAGGCTTGATTGATTATTACTGATATACTGCTGCATCTGACGTTAAAATTAGTAATTGGATTGGTTTTCAATAGCAAGTGCAGAATTTTGGAGAACCTTTCTTTCTGGTCATTCATGAAGGGGAAACTTTAGGGGAAATTAAAGTGCGCATTCAAAAGAAATTGCAGGTTCATGATGAAGAGTTTTCTAAGGTATAGTGCTTGAGCACAAAGCTTTTGCAGATGGAATATGCTTTGCATACTTTTAGCATTATGGTTTAATTAAAGCCCTATGATTGACTTGGGTGTTGACTCTCTACCTTTTTGATGGCTAGTGGAAATTTGCATTTTTATCATTGGGGCGCCCAGAATACCTTCAGGACTCTGACATTGTATCCAGCCGTTTTCAGGTAGTGTATTGATGTTATCTTGTAATTTCTTCCTCCCCTTGTAGTTCATCGTGAACTTCCTTTTAAGTTTGTGTGCCAGCTTTAGTTGCGTCTTCTTGTTTCTGAATTCTGCCGAAGTTGAAAATGCTTCTATCCTGTTGCAGAGGAGAGATGTTTATGGTGCTTGGGAGCAGTACCTTGGATTGGAGCATGCAGATAATACATCTAAGAGGGCTTATGTTAATCAGGTGGACTCTCTAGATTTTATGGTTTCTGCATGACCTCAATATACTAGAAGTCACCTCTTAGTTATCAGTTTAAACATACAATTGGTTCAATCATAGTATCTTAATTTGGCTCCTCTTAAAGGCTGTTAATTTTTAGAGTATAATATTCGATCTGACCGTGTATTCTGGTGTATATTACTTTACTTCTGTCACTGCATGCTTTTTAATGTTTCAAGAACTTTTAGGGTCAAGTTAAGATTTACTTTGTCTTTACTATAGTTCTAGTGACTAGATTCTGAACAAAATATTGCTATGTGAGAAGGAATTCGGTTAGTAGATTGCTTATAAATATTAAAAAAATCCATTAATACTTGCGCATATAGTTTAGCTTCTCTGGGCCTTCTCTTTTGGTGGGTGTGATAAGATATTAGATGTGATTTATGTTTCCTTTTTTCATGACGATTAATCATTTACTAATTACATATATAGTACAGAAAAAAAGATCAGGTTAATAGTTGCAGAAGAATTTATCATCTTTTGTGCGCTGGACCTTACCCTTTGAGCTGCTTATTGCCTGATAATGTTGTCATTTATGTTAAAAAGAACCTCTATTATGCTTTAATATTTTCCTCTTTAATTGCAGAACCGCCACACATTTGAAAAGCCTGTCAAGATATACAACTGAAAGAGGATTGTGATATTCCAGCTGGGCTTTGGTTGTAGCGTTCACCCCCCATGAAAAGAGTTTGTAGCTATGGCATGATGATAAGTAGAAGGCAGAGAGGAGATTAGCATGGATATTGTTTTCACATTGGGGATTTACCACCTTTGTTTCCTCCTGGTGATTTGGTTAGATTTTGCAGGCTACAAGTTTTCCCTTTGATTTGGTTTGGAAGGGAGGTTTGTATCTCTTTAGTTTAGTTAGGATGCGCGCTGCGGTTTCTGCCCTCGCCTGCAGCTATTACTCTGCTGAGGTTTGGGTCTTTTTGACATTGTCTTCTGCATAATTTATTCTGCATATAAGATTTTGGTTGAAGGGAATGTATAGTTGATATAGTTGTCGGGTGGATTCTGGACTTGTATTATCTGTTGCTTCTTTTCCAATTTCCATTCCTCTTTCGGTTGTATTTAATGTCATACGAGTGGGGGCTGGATCTGTAAAATTATTTCTATAGTATTGGTATATGTCTCTTTGCTTCATTTCTGTCTTTGTTGTTTTCACTGTTGGTTTAGTTTGGCAGAAATGACAAGACCCACAAACAGTTGAGCATATGAATAATTTATTTATTGGCTTCCTATTCGTTTCTTTTGTTAATGAAAGCCCGCAGTTGTGAGAAGTGAGATCAATAATCAAGTGAACATCTATCAAGTCATAAAGCAAACATGACAAGTAAAATGTGGATCGGATGGAAATTCCAACATTTTGTTGTGGTAATTAGTAGATATTGTCGCACTTGTTTCTTGGGTCAATCTACTGTCCACAGGAACATCTTCAAAGATGTAAGATGACAATACATTTCTTCTGCAAGACTAAGCATTTCAATGGTGCTATACTGGAAACAGTTCTTGCAGAAATATAAGGTAAGACTGCATACAGCAGACTCATGGTCTTGTTCTTCTCCGAATCTCGCGCATAGCGGGAGCTTAGTACATCGGGCTGTTTTTTTATTTTATTTTATACACCTTTAGACCATACATAATAGCTACGAGGTGTTGGACTGCATAGGGGGTCACTCAATGGGATTATATGCACATTAATTTGGATTGGGTAGTTGTAAGGAGATAATAAGAGGGTCTTTTTAAAGATAATCAAGTGATGCGGTGGGATTCATGAGATCTTTCCACTCTTAAGTAGAGGTTATGGGTACTCGATTTGGCATGGTTGCACGTCGCCTTACTTGAAGAACACTTCAAAAGATGAAATATTTGGTTAGCGACCTATCTTTAATATGAGCATCTAGTCTTTTGATCAGAGTAGGGGTCGTTTCCCCCTTAAAAATGGGCTCTATGTGATGTGACATGAGTTTCTCGAGGTCGGTGGGCTAGCATATGGGCGGGGTCACCCAATGAGACTACAATGTACTCAATAGTTTGGATTGGGTAGCTATAATTGATAGTAGGGGTACCTGCCTAAAGATCATCAGGGATGTGGTGGGATCCTTCCTCTTTAAATCAAAGATCGCAGGTACTCGTCTGGGTTGCTCGCACTACACGACTTGCACTTAAAAAAGATATTTTGCTGTAGTTTGACGATCTATCTATGGTAGGAGCCTTTAGTCTTGTCACTAGAGTAGGATTATGCTTCCCCTTAATAGCATTCTTAGCTAGTACAGATTGTTGCGCGTTGTCACACCTAGTAATACTCTGATAGTTTCTTGTTATTTGATTTCTATTAGTATTTGTTGTTTCTTGTATTTCGATTGTCATATGATTTCGTGGTAGTTACATTATTATTCATTTTTGATACTGATGTATCATGCTTTACCTAGCATTTTGTCACGACTCTTTACTCTTTTTCTTTTTCTGGACTGCTTTGGTTTGTGTTTTCGAGCCGAGGGTTTATCGAAAACAACCTCTCTACCTTCACAGGAAGAGGTAAGATCAACGTACACTTTAGTCTCCCCAGACCCCACTTTGTGGGGCTATACTGGGTATGTTGTTGTAGTTATTTTTTCTTCTATCCTGCATAAAATAATACATAGATTTCATCATAACTTATATATGTATAGGTTATGCGGGTTTCTAAATTGTAAATCAAACACCGTATTAATTTTATATATGAATAACTTAACTCATAACCAGCTACCAAACATGACATTACTTATGAAGAATTTTAATATATGAATAACTTACTCATAGCCAGCTACCAAACGAGCCCCTAGAAAACTGATCCATTACAAATAACAGATCTGGTTGACATTTCCCTTTCCATGAGATTTTGCATATTCCATTCTAGCATTGTTTTCTAAACATGATTTGGCGCAGCTATCCTATTTAGGTCTCATTTATTTGCACTTATTAGAGGTCTGAATCTGAATGGTTCAGACCTTAAGTCATTAAGTTCATTTGTTTACATTAAGATCTAAATATTTATTTGATTATTTTAATCATTAAGATCTTGAACAAAGTCTTAATATCTTTAAAAGATATTTTGTATGCATAAGTTTTATCAACACTATATCCATAACCACCAGCTCCACCCCCACCCGTACCCTCCTAGTCCCACCCATCCCCACCTCACCTATCACCACCCCCTCCCCCACCTATCACCCACCCCCACTCACCAACCAACTACTGACCACCGTCATTAACCACCTCTGTCGTCGCCACCACTATCAACTACTACTACCACCGCGAACAATCCTTACTACCAATCATCTCTACCTTCATAACTAGCTACGCCGCCAACTACCACCAACACCATCGTCAACCACCACATATTTTTAGCTATCACCACCAACATCGTCAATTACTAACATCAATTAATTCCACCATCACAACACCGCGATCAATACCAACTGTCACCATTGCGCTAGTCACTACAACACTAATCACCTCCACCATCACAACTATCACCACAACCACCACTACAAATCATCCCCACATCACTAGCGAACATAAATGTTTTATTTATAAATCAAATAAATAATCTTATTTAATTAGAATTATATTTATTTTTTAATATTTAGTTACTTTTTTATTTGCATATTTATTATGTTTAAAAACTACATTATGCACATTCAGATGTTGAAAGACAAACAATCTCAATTATTTAGTGTTTAAATCTAGAGACGGCATCTTAATCATTCAAATATGCATCCAGATTAAGACGTCTTAATCTTAATGAAAACAAATGAGGCATTAGCATAACTTGTCTCTAAACATTGTTACTAAAACTCATTTTATAATACATAGGGGTTAATTTTATACATGGTCGCCAAACTTTACCCGTTGTTATCAGTAAAGTTATAAAACTAATTTACGATCATGAGGTCACTCTTTTTTCTATCTTTTAAAATTTTAATTTGTTCAATAGTGTTAAACAGTGTCCAAAAGTTGGCATTAGCGTCGCGGCTCTAGGGACACAACGCCGCGGCTCAGGCCCACGTTCAGTGGGTTCTCGGGCAGGCCATATCCAGGGCCCACACCGTGTCCAGCAGTGGACACATTATTATTATTATTATTATTATTATTATTATTATTATTATTATTATTATTATTATTATTGTATATTTGGTAGACTTAGTATTGTACCATAATTAGAATTATTCTATTACCTTAATTGTATAGAATAGAGATTTAGATGTAAAGTAGGAATATGATTCTCCTATTGTAATTTGTATATATATATATATATATATATATGTCTTCAATCAATAAGAATAATCAAGGGATTATTTCTTTCATGGTATCAATAGTCTAGGTTCTCTTTACCTTGCTTCCGCTCCTCAAAATTTCTTCTTCTTTTCTCGAGTTTCTCGCATTAGCGCCGCAGCCCTATTCTCGGTCTTCTTCCGAAGCCGCGACTCTTCCCTTCAGAAATTCCTATCTCCAAATTCCCTTCTCCGAATCTTGTTGTTTTATTCCCTATGACTAATAAGAACAATTTTCACCCTGCCCTCACAGTTTCTAACATCAAGAGCGCCATTCATATCGTTCTTGACCTAGAAAACGTTCAATATGGGACGTGGGAGGAATTATTTAAAATTCATGCTTTGGCACATAAAGTCCTCCATAACATCATTCATCCAACTCCTCCAAAGGAGGGTGATGCAGCGTCTACTTCTACGACGATTGTGCCCACTAAAGACGCAGATCCAGAATTATGGGTCATGCTTGATACTAAGGTTCTTCAGTGGATTTATGCCACTATCTCCTTGGATATTTTACAGACGATTATGGAACCCAACTCCACAGCTATGGCGGCGTGGAGTCGATTGCGTGACATCTTCCAAGATAACAGTAATTCTCGTATTGTTATCCTTGAGCAGGCATTTTCTCAAGTTTCTATGGCGAATTTTTCAAACGTTTCTTTCTTATTGCAAACGCCTCAAGGACTTGGCAGGCCAACTTCGCAACGTGGGTTCTCCTGTTTCTGATAGTCGTCTAGTTCTTAAGATGGTTGCTGGTTTATCCGATGCCTATACAGTGGTTGCTTCGATTATTCGTCAAAGTAACCCCCTGTCGGCGTTCTATCAAGCCCGCTCCATGCTCACTTTGGAAGAAGCGGGTTTGACTAAAAGGGCGTCGATCAGAGCAAATACCGTCGCCATGATGAATGCTTCCAATTCCCCCCCTTCAAATCCACCCAACGTGACCCAAAATCACAACAACGGGGGTGGTAAGAAGGACCAAAATTAGAAAAATAATGGCAAGAATCGCAGCAGCAATAACGGGGGCAACCGTTAGCAGCAGTAGTTATGGGCCCCATATGGGGCCCTGGACAGTGGCAGTGGGTCCCAGCGTCGCGGCTCCGCAATACAGCGTCGCGACGCCTTACTATCAGCCAGTGCAAGCGGCCCGCCTTCTTTTTCCGGACTACAGGTTTGGACGGCGTATGGGCGCGCCAACGATCCAAAGATACTTGGGCCTCGCCCCCATCAGACCCACCACGCAATGGGCCCCACTCAGACCAACATTGAAGCATCGATGCACACGCTTGGCTTGACTCAATCGGACCCTAATTGGTACATGGACACCGACGCCACTACACACATGACATCCAACCAAGATACTCTCTCGTCTTATTCCAATTTGAGCACTAATCGTGGTATAACTGTTGGTAATGACAATTCTATTACAATTAAGGGTTATGCTCATAACTTTTTCCCCTCCACATCCATCACTTGTCCTGAAACATACCCTTCATGCCCCAAAATTGATTAAAAATTTGGTGTATGTCCGTAAATTCACTACTGATAATTGGGTTTCCATTAATTTTGATCCGTTTGGGTTTTTTGTGAAGAATTTCAAGACGGGGAGTCATCTCATGAGGTGTGACAGTAGGAAGATCTTTATCCAATCACACCGAGTCTCAGCATCTCGCGTCAAGCTATGTCATCCACTTTTGCAGCTCTTGCTCTTTCCTTGTGACATGCTCGTCTAGGTCATCCGGGGTCGTCTATTTTATCTTCTTTAGATAGACATAAGTTTATTTCATATAAAGGTACGCGTAGTACTCCACTTCAAATCCTGTGCTTTGGAAAAAATTATTAAGTTACTATTTGTAGCTTCAAATTCTAATACTTCAATGCCATTTAAAATTATTCATAGTGATTTATGGACATCTCCGGTTCTTACTTCTATCGGTCATTGATATTATGTTTTATTCTTGGATGATTACTCTAAATTTTTATGGACGTTTTCAATTGCAAAAAAATCACAAGTTTTTTTCATCTTCGTAAAATTTAGAGCTTTCATAAGAACGCAATTTGAACGGGAAATAAAAAACATTCAATGTGATAATGACAAAGAGTATGACAATGGGGAATTTAGGAAATTTTGTGCTCAGGATGAGATAAATTTTTATTTTTCTTGTCCTCATACGTCTTCACAAAATGGGAAAGCTGAGCGAAAAATTCGTACCATTAATAACATTGTCCGCACTTTGTTGGTTTATTCTGTTGTTTCTGTATTGTTTTGGCATCATGCGCTACAAATGATTACCGATCTACTCAATATTCTTCCCTCTAAAGGTTTGACATATTTATCCCTTCTTAAAGTGTTATACAATAAGACTCCGTCGTATTCTCATCTTAGGGTCTTCGGATGCTTATATTATCCACTGTTTTTTATCTACTACAATCAACAAACTTCAGACACGTTCTACTCCTTGTGTATTTTTGGATTTTCGTCAAATCACCGTGGTTATAAATGCTTTGATTTGTCCGCTAAACGAATCATCATTAATCGTCATGTCCTATTTGATGAATCCCAATTTCCATTCTCTAAAGTAGAACAACCAGTGCCTAGTTCTTATGATTTTTTGGATGATGCTATCTCCCAGTATGTTCTGCGTCATTTTCCATATTCTTCAGAAAAAACGTCGTCAGCGCCGCGACGCCTGCCTTCCAATGTCCATACTATTTCAAACCCGTCATTAGCGCCACGACCCTCTGGGGAAGCGCCGCTGATACGATCCTAGGAAGCTCATGGTCAACTATGAAAGCTACAACCCGTGATAGAGCTTCAGACGCTGATGCGCGTTAAGATGCACACACTTTTAAACGCAAGTGCACGTTATCGTGTCAAGTAGTATAGTCTTGGATAAGACCGAATATCGTCCTCTAGGATTAGGGTCCAAGTATCAGTTATCTATTTTCTAGTAACTATTTGGTGAATTAATGATTGATTGTTTGGTTTGTAACTAAGAGTTATGAAAGCTAATTAAATATAAATATTTAATTCAGATGTGATGAGAATATGGCTTCTATGTATCCTTACTATCCGCTTATGTTACTTACTAATGCATTACTTATAGTATTCTTCTTTTGGAGAAAGCGGAGTTCTGAAATCGCTTTATACTCCCGTTAGGTTATATAAACACTCAACCCAGATTGTTCCTTACCTAACTTTGATAAGGGTAACGCTATAGGAGGATTAAGCACAAAACCTAGTTGATCGTCACACACAATGCGCAAAATTAGGGTTGTTAAGCCTCATCAACGCTTATAAATCTAATTGAGGTATTTTCATCCCCAATTCAAGACTCTATCCAACTTACAAAGATATTCACAATCCCCCCTTTTCAGAATCT
This sequence comes from Przewalskia tangutica, assembly GCA_029844215.1. Lineage (NCBI taxonomy): Eukaryota > Viridiplantae > Streptophyta > Magnoliopsida > Solanales > Solanaceae > Przewalskia > Przewalskia tangutica. The sequence goes on along the minus strand of CM056730.1, from coordinate 122,457,509 downwards.
GATTAGAAATCATATAGTGATAACTAGTTGTCAATTAGCTACCAAGAATTCAACTCAATTATTGGATAGATCTCTCAATAAGAATAATTACCATAAGCATGCATTAATTTATAACATAAGGTTCAAGAAATTCAACATAGAAAACCCTATAAGAGAATTAGTTCTAGCCATAAATATGACAAGAACTAATTCCATGTTCATCATACAAAAACTGAATTAAAGGAAAGAAAGGGAAAAGAACTTACTAAAATAAATGGTATCCAATCTCCAAGCAAGAATCTTGAGTTGTAAGAAGGGAACCCTAAAACCGCCTAGGGTTCTCCTTTTATAGTTTAAAACGCCTCCTTCTTTTCCCTCGCAGTTCGCCCAAAATCCGTCAAAAGACATAATTTTTACGCGTCGCCGCGCTCGGCATAGCCATGCGCCGGAAGTTCTGCGATCCGTCGGGTGTTTTGGCGCCGGCCCGATATCTCGCTGTCGAGTAGCCATACGCCAGTATCTTCTGTAGCTCGCCGGATGTTTAGCGCCGCGCCCTGCATCTGCGCTCGAGGCGCGACGCCGAGTCTTATGCCTCTCGAATAATGGCGCCGCGCCCGTGCTTTACGCAGGAGGCGCGCGGCCTGGTCCGATTTTAGCCTCGTCGCCACTTTCTCTGCTACCGCATCTCCTCTTTTGCCCTCTTTTTGCTCCTTTTCCGCCATTTGGCCATTTCAACCACTTTGACTCAATAGAAAGAAAAACTATCCTAATACGACACTTATATGTGCAAAATGAGACAAAAGACTAACTAAAACAGACTCAAAAGGTGTATATAAAATACACCGATCAGACGCGCATTTCCATACCACATGCTTTTTGGTGACGAAGACATGGCATTTGGAGGCCATGGAAGGACAAGTCATAAATGCATATATTGTGTGGATGATTGCTTGGAAGAATCATGGAGATGAGGGTCAATTGATGGAAGCCACATAATGTGGTTAGAAGTGCAAATTCGAGGATATGATTGCAATTCAAGAGGAGAAGGGCCCATGTGTTATACCCCGTATTTCCAGAGTATGTACGTGGAGACGTACGTACGAAAATTTGAGACTTAAAGTTTGGCATAGGTTCGAAATTGTGCACAACACCCGATTAGAGTCGTTTTTCGACGAAACGTTTTACAGAGCTTGCGTAGGGAAAATTCCGGCTATGTCGTTTTGTATTTTTGCGGATTTTTCCGAGCGACGGAACATTTTGGTTAACGAGAGGTGACACTTGTCACCTCGCCGACGCCTTAGTGGCGGTTTGGCTCGCCGATTGGTGCCTTGTTATGGCCTTGTTTTGTGCAATGTTTTGTGGCTTGTTTTGTGGAGTAGGGGTTAGGGTGCACTTGGCTTGATCAAGGCCTTACACTTGCCTTGCACATGGCTTGATCTTGGCCATTGGTTGGCTTTTGGTTTTCCTATAAATACCCCCCCTAAGCTTGAAGACTTCTTCATCCAAAATCTTCCAAGTCTTGAGTCCCTCTCCCTCCCCTCTTGAGTTGTTCTCGTCCTAAGCCTTCCTCCCCTTTGAGTGGCCTTGTGGCCGAGCCTCCTCCCCTTAGTAGTAGTGTTGGTAGAGGGTACCCCCCCCTAGCCTAGTTGTTTCGTATAATACACCCCCCCCTTGGTAGAAAGTATTCTCCAAGTATTGTTATAATGCCCAAAATACCTTAGCCTTTACCTTGTAGTATTCCAAAAGTTACCTCTATACGTAGAGCCCAGAAATACTACCTTTTGTCCTTTTAGTCTCAAACCGAAACTCTAAGGAAATCTTCATAGTTGGTTGAAGTATTTAAGTAGAAGTTGGTTAGAACTTCTAAGAGTTGTTTGGAGAGGATTGGAGCGCCCGGAGTAGGAGCTAAACCTTGCTCAGGATCGACTTTTATCTCGGATAATTTTGGGCTTATCGAGGTAAATATTCTTGTCCCCTTGTTGTAATTGGGAATTACATGTTGTAGGATTATATAGTTGAAGTATACTATATATAGAACTGAACATAGCTTGCGGCAATGTCTTTTGACTTAAGCCTGAATTTAAAGAAGAGAACTGAACTGTAATTACATAGGACTGTATTACAGTAGACTTGTGTAGCATTGCTGTGTTGTAGAATTGTACACGTCCGGTTAGACGTGCAAACCCCCCCTGGTTGGCTTGGTAGCCGGCCTCGATAGAGGAGGAGATTTACGCGGGGAAGTCTTTGCCGAATTTTCTGTAGAATATGGAACCGTGCGGTTAGAAGTTAATAGACGTTTGTGGCCTTATAGGTGGAAGTACTGCGAGTAGCGTATTCTACTTGAAGAGTGGAACGGCTAGCCAGGTTACAGTACTGTGGAGCGTTTTGCTTATTGTCGATAATCGTCGCGAGGTATGTGAACCTCTTCCTATCCTTCTAGCATGATGCTTTGTAAACTATGTAGTACGGTAGACGTACATGTGTTAAATGAGTTGGTTGGTTTAAAACATAGGGTGTTATAATAGCTTTATGGGAAGTTAGTTATAACGACTCTATGTAGGTAAAAGATTGGTTTATTGATTGTAGGAGTTAAGAGACTTGATCTTGAAAGATAAGAGACTTAACTTGTTTTACTTGGTTATTAACATTTTGTTAAAAGTGTTGTGAAACCTCATTCGCGAGTAATGAGTACTTGGTTTTAAAAAGAATAATGTTTCTTGATTTGGAAATGAGAATAAGTGTCGAGCAAACCACAAAGCGCTAATAAAGGAAAGTGTATTGGCAAATAACTAATTGTTATTAAAACCAAGAGAAACCTCCATCCGCATAGAAGCTAAGATAAGACAAAATTGTATTACATTTCCTAGATCATGGTCACAGAATAAGATTGTGGTAAACAAGAATAAACTACCACGTCTGAGACATATGTTACTCAATTGTTTTAAAAGAGATTAAGACTATGAGTTATGAAACCTTTCTAAAATGAGAAACTTGAGCATTTGAAATTAGGCAAACTTGAACGTTTGGAAAATAATGTTGTTACTTGATTTTACAAAGGGAAGTATTTTGGTTTACTTAAAAAGATAGTCACTCTATACTACGGGTATTATGTGACTTTTGTGAAAGAAACGGATCCTTTAAAAAGAGTTAATGTACGTAGTACTTTAGGGTTAAAACCCAGACTTTGATACGAAATGGAAGTACCTTGAGTTGTGTGTAACTTGCCTATGCTTGTTGTTGTGTAACTCGCCTATGCTTGTTGTGATAGCCTTTGTTGTGCAAGTGTTGATATCAGGTGACTTCTTGAGAAGGAGTAGATCTTTTTATAAAAGTCTAGAAGTATGGTAATTTGCTTGAGCTTGTTTGTGATAGCCTGGTTGTGCGGTATATTGTTGTTGATGTCACGTGGACATGCCTACACCGACGCAGAATTCCGGCATGTACGTGCGGCAGGTTGATTACCCGATATATTGTTATTGTGGTTACATGGACATGTCTACACCGGCGCACTCCGGCGCGTACGCGGCGGGGTTAATCACCCAAGATATTGTTGATAATGTCACTGACGTGTCTACACCGGCGCACTCCGGTACGCGCGTGGCCGGGCATTGTTATTATTGTTGCATCACGGGCATGTCTACACCGATGCAGAATTCCGGCATGCGGCCGATGCGAACACGATTGATGATGGCGTGAGACCCATAGTTATATTTGAGTGATGACTTGAGGCGTGAGTCCCCGACTTGACATGATCGCTTTTATGTTGTGAATCGTAGTTTTGTTATCATACATGTCTCTGCTTTTATATAGATCGTTATGATTTCATTTCTGATTTTTACTTTCACATACTTGGTACTGTTATCGACCTCCTTCGGGGCCGTTCATGCCGCAGTAGAGTACATCGGTAGTGGATCCCCGCCATAGGATCACAGTCAACAGATTGGGAAGCTCCGCTTCTCCGAGGCTTATCTTTTGGTATGTTACCCGAGTTGTAGGTTCTTGTACATTCGTGGTATGACGGACTGTCGTCATGTTGTATAAAAACTCTGTGAGGTCCTGTAGTACCGCTGCGTGGTTTGTAAAGGATTAAACTGCTCGCTTTAAAAAGAGTTGGTTATATATATTTTATTTGAAGGTAACCGTTTGGTTGGCCTTTTTTATGATCATATATCTTGTTTCTTGTTTAAGTATTATATTCCGCTGGTTTTATCTGATGTTGTATCACTAGGGTGCCCGGGGTAAGGCACGATCCACGCCCGGATCGGTCGTGACAAAAGTGGTATCGAGCGATTAATCTCGGAAAGTGTCTACGCATCGTGTCTAGTAGATTCTTGATTATCGATGTGTTGTGCACCACATCTATAATCAGGAGGCTATAGGACATTTAGGATTGGTTTCCATTCTTCTCATTCTGAGATCGTGCCTTAGAACTGTGTTGTAAGTTGGACCCCTCTGACGTATCTCGTTTTTACCAGTTATGCCTCCGCGCAAGGCAACCAGAGCCCAGAAGGGCAAGGCGGCGGAGGCGCTAGTGAGATACGTGAGAGAGGCGCAGAGCCCGGACAATACCGAGGTTGTGCTTGACGGCGAGTTTTGCGACGCCGCCACCAAAGAGTTTAGAACCGCAGCGGGTCGCCGAGACCACAAGACTGAGCCTCCACCCCACGGCTGGAGCAGATGAGATAGGGTACAAGGAGATGGCGATTCTTGCCGGCGGTCGTGGCCAGATATGAGGATAGGTTGGACGCAGCAGCGGGGCCCAGATGCACCGATGGTTCACCCCGAGCGATAGTTTGAGGCTACGGGACTTTACGAGTTAGAGCCCGCCGCAGTTTTATGGGTCGAGGCACGAGGATGATCCGCAGGAGTTCATCCGGCGATTCTGGTCAGCGAGTGATCAAGGCTTCGGAGACCGAGTCGGTGGTCTTAGGTTCGCGTCGGCCGCGTGATACCGCATGATCGGGTTTGATTCGTGAGTTGTCCGGGAGAGCATGCGCTTCAGCAGATGGGACGAGTTATCGAGGCATTCCTCACTCACTTCTTGCCTCCGCAGATGAGGGCACGCCGGCAGATTTATGATGCCGAGACGGTGAGGCGTGCGGTTCGAGTACAACGTGGAGTTTGACTCGTTGGCTCGGTATGTCCCCGCTTTAGTGGCAACCATGGAGGATAGAGTGCACCGCCACGCCACCGCTTGATGATTACTTGACAGAGGCTTGTTGAGTGTAGCTCTTCACCGCATGGACATTGCGCGTGCGAGCTCATGCACTAGGATGCGAGGCACGAGAGGTCGACGGAATGACCGTGATCGCGAGAGAGGCGAACAACGAGGTCCTTTGGTGATTTTCGAGGCGGACCGCCTCAAAGATACTAGTTTTGTACCTCCGCCCGGCAGAGTGGTCCTCCACAACCTTCAGAGCATCCAGTATTCGGAGCGGTCGTGGCTCGAGGGTTCGTTTCCGGAAGTAAGGGTGTTGGGCGATCACGGTCACCCTACCTCGGGTGGTCGATGTAGACCGCATTTCGGGAGTGTCGTGGTGCCAAGGAGCTTGTTATTTTGCGGCAGCGGGGCCATTTTGCGAGGCGTCCGACCAAGGAAGCACGGATGTTACGACTCACCTTCGTGATCGATGGGTGGTTCATCACATTCACTAGCATGCGCCTGCAGGCGGTGTGATTAGAAAAGCGGTAGAGACAGTATATCCTTAACCTCTAGAGTTTTGTATCTTGATGTGTTTAGTGTTATGTTCGGATAGCTTTGTGCTAAAATGTGATTTAGACACCTGGTTATTGTAGAAGGGTAAGTATGGGGGCATGGTAAGTGTGAACCTTAGACTATGTCACGATTGAGACCTTAGAGGTAAGGTCGTCTTGTGCGAAAGATTTATTTTATGTTTGACCTTATCGCAGTAAGTAGTGCGTGGAATTATTTGTGTGACAAGTCCATGGGTAGTGTGAGATGGAAGTGGTAGCTTTCATGACTTGATTAGGTAAGATTGTTTTCCGGCGAGCAAGTATCGCGCGATTGTGGGTCGGGTTGAAGGCGCTCGCGGTCGACCCGCCGATTTAGGTAAGCGGGTTAGGTAGTCCCGCGGTGGTAGGGTCACGAGGGTGCTAGGCCCGCTTTAGGTGACCATCGTATGAGTTCGTGGATATGTTCGACCGAGCGGTTCGTGAAGGCCGGAATGGCCTTAAAGAAGATTGAGGTTAGTAAGATGACCATGTTTGGAGGTAGTGACTCGCGCTTTGAGAAATGAAGCAATGGCGAAGTATGGCACGCCCCGAGACACTAGAACCTCGGGGACCGCATGCGATTCGGTACCATTTGTTGGGTCGCGGAGTGACACTAGAACCTCGCGCAAAGTGACAAAAGTGGTATCGCACGACGAGCGCGAAGGATGAACGTGTGTTATTTCGTGGCCAGCGTGGCGTTGGCAACTTGTTAGAGGAACTTTATCGATGCGTCTTGAGAAGGAACATTCGAACGAATGTTTCTAAGGAGGAGAATGTTATACCCGTATTTCGCAGTATGTGCGTGGAGGCGACGCACGAAAATTTGAGACTTAAAGTTTGGCATAGGTTGAAATTGTGCACAACACCCGATTAGAGTCGTTTTTCGAAACGCTTTCTGAGCTTGCGTAGGAAAATTCCGGCGATGTCGTTTTGTATTTTTGCGGATTTTTACGAGCGACGGAACATTTTGGTTAACGAGAGGTGACACTTGTCACCCTCAAGTGGACGCCTTAGGGGCGGTTTGGCCTTGGCCGATTGGTGCCTTGTTATGGCCTTGTTTTGTGCAATGTTTTGTGGCTTGTTTTGTGGAGTAGGGGTTAGGGTGCACTTGGCTTGATCAAGGCCTTACACTTGCCTTGCACATGGCTTGATCTTGGCCATTGGTTGGCTTTTGGTTTTCCTATAAATACCCCCCCTAAGCTTGAAGACTTCTTCATCCAAAATCTTCCAAGTCTTGAGTCCCTCTCCCTCCCCTCTTGAGTTGTTCTCGTCCTAAGCCTTCCCCCTCCCCCCTTTGAGTGGCCTTGTGGCCGAGAGCCTCCCCTTAGTAGTGTTGGTAGAGGTACCCCTAGCCTAGTTGTTTCGTATAATACACCCCCCCCTTGGTAGAAAGTATTCTCCAAGTATTGTTATAATGCCCAAAATACCTTAGCCTTTACCTTGTAGTATTCCAAAAGTTACCTCTATACGTAGAGCCCAGAAATACTACCTTTTGTCCTTTTAGTCTCAAACCGAAACCCTAAGGAAATCTTCATAGTTGGTTGAAGTATTTAAGTAGAAGTTGGTTAGAACTTCTAAGGGTTGTTTGGAGAGGATTGGAGCGCCCGGAGTAGGAGCTAAACCTTGCTCAGGATCGACTTTTATCTCGGATAATTTTGGGCTTATCGAGGTAAATATTCTTGTCCCCTTGTTGTAATTGGGAATTACATGTTGTAGGATTATATAGTTGAAGTATACTATATATAGAACTAAGCATAGCTTTGCGGCAATGTCTTTTGACTTAAGCCTGAATTTAAAGAAGAGAACTGAACTGTAATTACATAGGAGTGTATTACAGTGGACTTGTGTAGCATTGCTGTGTTGTAGAATTGTACACGTCCGGTTAGACGTGCAAACCCCCCCTGGTTGGCTTTGCGGCCTCGATAGAGAGGAGATTTACGTTGCCAGAGTCTTTGCCGAATTTTCTGTAGAATATGGAACCGGGCGGTTAGAAGTTAATAGCCGTTTGTGGCCGTAGAGGTGGAAGTACTGCGAGTAGCGTATTCTACTTGAAGAGTGGAACGCTAGCCAGATTCTGATCGCGAGCGTTTTGCTTATTTGCCGATAATCGTCGCGAGGTATGTGAACCTCTTCCTATCCTTCTAGCATGATGATTTGTAAACTATGTAGTACGGTAGACGCGTACGTGTTAAATGAGTTGGTTGGTTTAAAACATAGGGTGTTATAATAGCTTTATGGGAAGTTAGTTATAACGACTACATGTAGGTAAAAGATTGGTTTATTGATTGTAGGAGTTAAGAGACTTGATCTTGAAAGATAAGAGACTTAACTTGTTTTACTTGGTTATTAACATTTTGTTAAAAGTGTTGTGAAACCTCATTCGCGAGTAATGAGTACTTGGTTTTAAAAAGAATAATGTTTCTTGATTTCGAAATGAGAATAAGTGTCGAGCAAACCACAAAGCTAATAAAGGAAAGTGTATTGGCAAATAACTAATTGTTATTAAAACCGGTAGAAACCTCCATCCGCATGAAGCTAAGATAAGACAAAATTGTATTACATTTCCTAGATCATGGTCAGAATAAGATTGTGGTAAACAAGAATAAACGGCTCACGTACAAGACATATGTTACTCAATTGTTTTAAAAGAGATTAAGAATATGAGTTATGAAACCTTTCTAAAATGAGAAACTTGAGCATTTGAAATTAGGCAAACTTGAACGTTTGGAAAATAATGTTGTTACTTGATTTTACAAAGGGAAGTATTTTGGTTTACTTAAAAAGATAGTCACTCTATACTACGGTATTATGTGACTTTTGTGAAAGAAACGGATCCTTTAAAAAGAGTTAATGTCGTAGTACTTTAGGTTAAAACCCGACTTTGATACGAAATGGAAGTACTTGAGTTGTGTGTAACTTGCCTATGCTTGTTGTTGTAACTCGCCTATGCTTGTTGTGATAGCCTTTGTTGTGCAAGTGTTGATATCGTGACTTCGAGAAGGAGTAGATCTTTTATAAAAGTCTAGAAGTATGGTAATTTGCTTGAGCTTGTTTGTGATAGCCGTTGTGCGGTATATTGTTGTTGATGTCACGTGGACATGTCTACACCGACGCAGAATTCGGGGGCATGGCTACGTCGCGGGGTTGATTACCCGATATATTGTTATTGTGGTTACATGGACACGCCTACACCGGCGTGCACTCGGCGCGTGTGGCGTGCGGGTTAATCACCCGATATTGTTGATAATGTCACTGACGCGTGTACACCGTCAGACTCCGGGGCATGCGCTGGGCATTGTTATTATTGTTGCATCACGGGCATGCCTACACCGGCGCAATTCCGGCACGTGATGCGAACACGATTGATGATGTGGGCGAGACCCATAGTTATATTTGAGTGATGACTGAGGCGTGAGTCCACGACATACGATCGCTTTATGTTGTGAATCGTAGTTTTGTTATCATACATGTCTCCTGTTTTTATATAGACTGTTATGATTTCATTTACAGTATTTTTACAGTTTCACATACTTGGTACCTGTTGTACTGACCTCCTTCGGGGGGCTGCGTTCATGCCGCAGGTAGAGTACATCAGTAGTGGATCCCCGCCATGGATCACGATTCAACAGATTGGGAAGCTCCGCTTCTCCGAGGCTTATCTTTGTATGTTACCACGAGTTGTAGGTTCTTGTACATTCGGGGTATGACGGCCCCTGTCGTCATGTTGTATAAAAACTCTTAGGTCCGTAGTACTTGTAAGCGTGGTTTGTAAAGGATTAAACTGTTCGTTTTAAAAGAGTTGTTTATATATATTTTATTGGAAGGTAACCGTTTGGTTGGCCTGTTTTATGATCATATATCTTGTTTCTTGTTTAAGTTTTATATTCCGCTGGTTTTCTCTGATGTTGTATCACTAGGGTGCCCGGGGTAAGGCACCAGTCACGGGCCCGGGATCGGATCGTGACACCATGTTAGGTTATTTGTGCAAATGTCACTTTGGGTCTTTGTTGTAATAGGTATACTATATAAGGAACCCTTAGCCTTATTTTCATCCTTAGTTTTGAATGATGTGAGATGAATACTCTTAAAGAGTGATAGTTAGTATGGTAGCTTAGTGTAGTGCTAATTTAGTGATTAGTGTTAGTGATAGTTAATTATGGTGGACTTCATATGTTGGCTATTGAAATCCTTTCCATTGGTTTTCATATAGAGTTGTTCATTTGTGGATTCATTTGATTTACTCTTTGTTGAAGATCAAATAGTATATGTTTTTAGGGTTGATTTCAATTGGGAGAATTTAGGTTTCACCCGTAGAATCATTACTCTTTGGGTCTTGCTTTTATCCATTTGTTCTCATCCCAATTTCTTCAATTCTCATCCCTAATTTCTAATTATTTTAGTTTCCGCATGTATTGTTGTTTGAATCCGTGTCTTCCACAAGCCGGAACATATCAGCCGCGGCGCCAAAACTTCAGAGAGCTCTGCAGCTCTTCCAGCGACGCGGCCACTTCTCCCTGCGTCGTGGCGCCTTCGACGATATTCCTTAAATTTCTCAAAATTTCCCCAATACATCCCAGCGTTATGGTCCAGTCACTCACAGTCAGTGGGATATTTTTAGCCTAAAATACATTTTAGTATGAATTCTAATGTTCTTAAATTCCCCTTACCCCGTAATCCTGTGTCTGCCTTAAATGACCCTAATTGGAAAATTTCCATGACCGAAGAATATAATGCTCTTATTAATAATAAGACGTGGGAGTTGGTACCCCGTCCATCTGGTGTTAATATTATTCTGTCTATGTAGATTTTTGTTCATAAGAAAAATTCTGATGGTTCATTTGCAAGGCATAAGGCTAGACTTGTAGGTGATGGTAAGACTCAGCAGGTTGGTGTGGATTGTGGCGAGACATTTAGCCCGGTGATCGCTTCGCTACCATTCGCGTGTGCTCGGCAGCTCTTTCGAAATCTCGCCCATTCATCACCTAGATGTGATGAATGTTTTCTATGGTGATCTTCAAGAAAGCGATGTATGTCATCAACCTCGGGTTCGAGGATACTAGATATCCTAATCATGTCTGTCTATTGAAGAAGTCCTTGTTTGGGTTTAAGAAGTCTCCACGGGCTTGGTATAAGAGGTTTGCTGATTTTATTTCGACTATGGGTTTTTCGCACAGTAGATCTGATAATTCATTATTCATATATCGTCGAGGGTCTCCTATGGCTTATATATTGTTATATGTTGATGATATTATCTTGACTGAAAATTCTATTATGACAATTCTCAGTTCTGAGTTTGCCATGAAGGACTTAGGCCCATTGAGTTATTTTTTGGGGATTGCAGTCACTCGTCATACAGGTGGATTGTTCTTATCATAGATGAAGTATGCAGCAGAGATCATTGAGAGGACTGAGATGTCACCCTTTAAGTCCACTTATACTCCAGTTGATACTAAAGCCAAGTTGGGTGCTGCAGCTGGCTCTCCATATGAGGATCCGACTTCATTATCGCGATCTTGCGACGCCTTCGATGATCGACATTCACACGACGATATTACATATGTAAATGCGGCGTGTGTGTTTGTTTATGCATGATCCTAGAGTTGAACATATGAATGCGCTCAAACACATTCTTAGGTACATTCAGGGAACACTTGAGTATGGTTTGAATTTGTATCCCTCGTCGACGTCTACACTTGTCTCCTACACAGATGCTGATTGGAGTGGTTGTCCTGACACCAGACGGTCTACGTCTGACTATTGCATGTTTTTAGGTAATAACTTGGTCTCATGGTCTGCCAAGTGTCAATCAACGCTTTCACGTTCAAGTGTAGAAGCCGAGTATAGAGGGGTAGCCCATGTGATTTCAGAGTCATGTTGGTTACGAAATATACTGTTAGAGCTTCATTGTCCTATTGAGAAGGCTACCTTGGTGTATTGTGATAATATAAGTGTCATCTACCTTTCTGGTAATCCAGTTCAGCACCAGCGTACTAAACACATTGAGATGGATATTCACTTTGTTCAAGAGAAGGTAGTCAAAGGACAAGTACGCGTCTGCCATGTTCCTTCAAGATATCAAATTGCAGACATCTTTACAAAGGGTCTTCCCTCGGTCCTTTTTAAAGATTTTAGAGACAGTCTCAGCGTACGAAGACCTCTCGCTGTGACTGCGGGTGTGTGTTAAACAGTGTGGCATTAGCGTCGCGGCTCTAGGGATACAGCGCCGCGGCTCAGGCCCATGTCCAGTGGGTTCTCGGGCATGCCATATCCAGGGCCCACACCGTGTCCAGCAGTGGACACATTATTATTATTATTATTATTGTATATTTGGTAGACTTAGTCTTGTACCATAATTAGAATTATTCTATTACCTTAATTGTATAGAATAGAAATTTAGATGTAAAGTAGGAATATGATTCTCCTATTGTAACTTGTATATATATGTCTTCAATCAATAAGAATAATCAAGAGATTATTTCTTTTAAATGGTTATAATACATAGGGTTTATTTTATACATGATCACTAAACCTTACCCGTTGTTATTAGTAAAGTTACAAAACTAATTTATGTCATATGACGTCAACTCAAGAAAGATTTGAGGGGCGAAAAGCAATCCGACTATAAGGAGAGACTCTTTATCCCCCTTCTACCTTACTATAAGCCATTCATCCCTGCCTGCCAAAGTCGTCCATCCCAAATTTAACCGAATCTAAGGACTTTATGAATATCTCATAAATAATGAAGTAAAAGATCCATATTCAAAGGTTAACATCTCATAATTCTATTCTTCTCCAATATGTTAAACATGAGTATCTTATATAACAGCTAATTAATATATTTCCGGTATATAGTTTATAAGCAAATAACTATTGAACAAATTGAAATGTTAAGATATAAAAAAGAGTGACCACATGATCGCAAGCCCCGTTCAGTTTGTTTATAGTTTATATAGTTAGTCTAGGTAGTAGTGTACATTCTACCACCACGTGAATTAACTCTGTTTAATTGGCCAACTGAGCTTTTTCTGGGCCGGAGTCATAAAGGCTCCACCTAGTTCTCAGCCCCATCTCAATTGAGATTGGACTCCAAAGGCCCATGAAGTTAACTAACTCATTTCTGGTCCAATAATTACGGCCCGGGGACTTTGCTGGGCCTTCCGTCCAAAGAGTGAGTTATGGCCCATTCAAGCCTCATGTGGTCTAACTAATACATTATCCAAAATCTTACATACTATTAATATTTTGGCAGCCGATGTGGGAGGCTTCTCGTTGCTTCCTCTCGTTTCCACTTTCCACCTTTCTGAAAAAAACTTTTTTAAGGTTACGTTTACTTTGAATATTGTTGCCATACATTTATCCATGTAAATGAGTATGTAGGAAAAGGATCCACCAACACGTGGAAAAACATCTCATTATGCAATTATTCTCTTAGCGACGAATAATATATATGTCTCTAACCTTCTCTACTTAAATAGAAGGCTTGATTCAGTATGTGGATTCAAACTCGTGATGTATGATCGATCATACACTGCCAGCCATACTATATTTGCCCTATCGAACCAAAATCCTGGGGCCTTATTTTGCAATTTTGCTTAGCATGTCTCTAACCTTCTCTACTTAAATAACAGGCTTGGTTCAAGATTCAAACTCGTGATGTATGATCATCATACACTCAAGTTAACCTATACGAGAGTGAGGAAGAAAAACCAATAATCAACTTACCGCTTTTGATGCCAGTCGTACAATCTTTGCCCCATCGAACCAAAATCCTGGGGGTTTATTTTGCAAGGTTTATTTTGCAAATTTTGCTTGGTAAAACTTTCAGACCCACTTGTAGAACTACACCGAGTATGTTGTTGCTACTTGGTAAAACTTATTCGCACCAAGTGTTTATATCAAATCATACTAATTTACCATGTTAAATAACAATTTAAGGGGAAAAGTTATAGTACTGCTTTGGCGTGAACATCCGGATACGGGTAAGTATTTACCTTTTAGTCTACTAGACTCATCTTTAGTGACATTGTGACAACATTAAAGCACATAACTAGCAGGGTCGAAACTCCTGTGTTAGACCAAAAACTTGAGGAGGTAAAAAAGGATAGGCTAACCTATAAGTCGGAAGGAAACAAGATATTTGCACAGAATTGCAGTTAAATAAAAGAAAAAATTCATCCCCTGGATGAAGGGATAAGAGAAGAGATAAATGGTTCACTGATATTACAGCATCTAAATCACAAAGGTATACAATTAATCTCTGTTTTAGTGAGTCAGGTGAGAATCACACATAAGGCCTTCTCTGTAAAAATTGTGTAAATTTGCTGTCAAAATATATACAACAAAGAGGAACAACCAGGGCTCGAGCAATCAGATCACTAGTTTTTGCAGAACCTCGGCTTTCAGTCAAATGTTGATGTTTATCCGATGATTGCATTTCATATTAACCCTGCAAATGAGGCGTTAGAAAGGATCATAAAGAATAATTAGCCCCCTATGCCTGGGATAATAACACACGAAAAGAAGTACCTGTTGGCTCAGAATTTCCACAGCAACATTCAAGTCCCCATCAGCTGCTGCCAGTGCTACTTCTACTTGTGTCTGAGAAATCAAGATCGTTAGCGCGTTCATTAGTCAGAAGTTAATTAAATCTCAGAAAGCTCAAGTCTAAGTAGCAGAAGTCTGTTTCTAGGGATGTTTTATCAATAAGAATTGTGTTCCCCGAGTGATAAGGAAAGGATGCATTGGAACTGTACCTTCTCAAAACCCATTGCAACAAGTTTCTGAATCTCTTCATCTGAGGGAATGGAGCCCTATATCAAACATAATTTTAGCATTAATGATGGTAAGAATAAACACTTAGCAAGTGTCCAAGTCCAAGTCATATACCTGCTGTACTAGCGGTCTGGTAGCTGCGGCGGTGGTATCTACTGCTGATTGTCTGAGCCGTCACACACAATCAAAATACAATTTAGAGCAAATCATAGACACCAAGCTCTTAGGTTTTAACAATAAAGTTAAGCTATCACGCTCGACCCAAAATAAGGCCAAGTAATTATGGTAATTGGAGGTTCTACTTTGATCTAGATATGAATCAGAAAAGCTAGAAGATAATATACAGTGTAAAATGTAGTTTCATGAACGCATTGAAGAAAATCCATCTTTTCCTATCTGTAGCGATATAACTTAAACTTGGTTAGTGGATTGGCCAATTTAAACACCTTGTAGTCCAAGCTAATCATTCAATCCGAGAGCAGTATACGTAAGACAGCAGGACGTGAAAATACAATAAAAAACAGATCTATCTTGGTGCACCAACCAATGGTTTAGACACATACAAAATCGATATGATTATTAACAATTTAGCATGTAACAACGGTCTGTTTCTAGCACCTTCCAGCTAAGCTCCGCTCTCCACCTATTGTCGATGTAGGTGAAATACTCTCAGGGCTGTTGCTACCACTCAGGAGCCTCGCCTGTAACGTTGAGTCATGATTTCCGGTGGTGCTCTGAGAAGTAAGAGTTCTTCCTCTCCCAGGAAACCTACTATCATCCGTTGCCGGCTGCATTTTGAACAAGTCAATAACTTGATAGACTTCAATAGATTTTTATTCTTATTTATATATTAGGGCACACAGACAAGAGAGCTAAGTACGTAGTGATTATTAAGCAGTTATGTAGTTGAGAATTCAGCAAGAGAAGGGTTGATTAATACATATCTGGAACTCATCAATCACGAGATAGAAAATGGCATTAATTTCCACTAGTTCACAGCCCATAGGTGGAATACTACATCGATGGGATTCGATCTCTCACCACATGGTGAAAAATGCAGTGCTAACACCACCTGAGCTACACTCCAACCCCACCTTTGTTAATTTCAATCACTACTCCGGTAATTACCTTTAAATGTGAGAATATGAAACTTGAGCAGGTTGTGCAATTATTCTCTTAGGTTACAGGGTTGCAATATAGAGTACGAAGGTATTAGTCGCAAAGATAACAAGACAGATTATTCTTCCCCCATTAAGTTTCTCATCACCAGCATTGAAAACAAACAAGTATAGTGTTCCTTTCTATCAAATTTTATTTTTTGATTTTCTGTCGTTTATCTACCATCTCTCTCACTGCTATTCATTTATTCCTTCCCCAAAAATCTCCAAACATAGTTTCATGCATGTACTATATTTCTAAATAGCAGGAAGGACAGATCAATCCAACACCCATATGTTTATCTTCTACTGTATTCAGATGAGTAAGTCTGGATAGTCTGCGATACCTGAGCAGAGCTCTCTCTCTGTGGCATCCATGAAGAAAGGTTCTCCCAAATATTTCCAGAAAGCACTCCACTTCTGTAAGGAAGAAATGTCGCTATTATTGCACATGCTCAGATTAAATCAGTAAGATTCTACTAAGCTAAGAACAGGATCCACCTGGAGGTCACAGTTTGATTTGAATGTGTGGGTAGGTATCCTGCACCACTACCGCCAGTGCACATAATAAACTTTGGTCTCCTCACACAAGTTGACTGCCCAAAAGATAGCTATGTAAGTACTTTGCAAATTTCACTTTGTTATTAAAGTGCATCCAACCAAACAAATGAAATTGAAATGATCCAAACTTTCAATATACAATATAATGAGCTGATCAATTTCTCTCTTGTTCAAGTTAAATGCACACATCCCAAAGGAACTTACAGGTTTGACAATTAAGAGGGAGAAAAGATACGACATTCCCCTTACTTGTAAATGGGCATATTATAATGCCTTAAATTTTGGATTCTTTTCGAAAATCTATACAATGTATCTCTCGTGGAGTTTGTTATCTTTTGGGTCTTCTATTATCAATATTTTGGGTTCTTGTACACTCTTGAGTGCTTTCCAGTAAAATTTTACATTTACCAATTGAGAAAAGAATGAACCAGAGAAATAATAAAGCCTACTTAAACACTTACTTTTGGGATTTCAGATAAGAGAACGTATAGCATCAGCACAAGGACTTAAGGAAGCAGAATGTACATAACGACATTGCCGTCGCCTAGGACGAACTACCCGGGGCAGCAGCAAGAAAAGAGAGGCAATGATTTCTTGTACCAACTAAGGTGCAAACACTGAACCTGTCGCTAGGTTAACACCACAGGGGCCGTTTGGATTAAATCATCCACCCCCTGGCATGCTATTAGTGGTGTCTCTGTTTGTGACCATTTACCATGAAAATGCCCTGATTAGGCTTAACTTATTCTTTGTCCTCTTTAAGAATTAATTGTCTACAAGATGCCAACAAACCAAGGCAAATGCCCTGATCATAGGCTTAACTTATTCTTTTTCCTCTTTACGAATTAATTGTCTACAAGATGCCAACAAACCAAGGTGGAAGTTAAGCATCAAAATAAAGAAGCAAACAAGCAAGCCAGGTCAATCAGAAGGGTGATGCTCACATCACTTTGTACCTCAAAGTTGAGCACACAAAAACAACATACCCAGTGTAATCCCACACGTGGGGTCTGGGAAGGGTAGCATGTACGCATACCTTACCCCTACCTTTGTGGAGTAAAGTTGACCACACAAGTGGTCCAAAAAATGAGAAATATCAGATTATCTTACTATCATTTCTTTGGAGAACTTACTAGCCAAGTGGAAGATTCAATAGCCGAGAAGAAAGAAGTCCCAGGTATTAAAACATTGAACAATCCATATGTATCTGGTACCATCAAGAAAAGAGAAGGAAAAAAGAAAAAGAATTATAAGATAGGTGAACACAAATTAAGATATAAAGATTGTGCACAAAGTATTCATGATACCACAAATGACATGGAATAGAATTTAGAGAGCTTAAAGAGGGTCCAGCAGGGTGGAAGTCACTTACATGCAAATCCAGACAAAATACCACAAAGATGTCCGAGTAAGGAGACATTAGTCATAACAAGCTGAAACACCACCAGTAAAATCAATGCATACCTATTGAAAAAATAATCAAAATATTATAGCATAAGATGCACATAATACAAAACATAAAACAAACGTACAATTATCGGAAAGTAAATAGTTACCATTTAGCAGGCACATTAAAAAGCCCAAACACACTGCAAAAAGAAAGGAAAACTTACATTAGCACACACATGATTTCAACAACTCATAATTGATCTAATGTGACCAGTCACATCTAATGTAAACAATCTTTTGCAAATTATCTGTGCTCATATATGACGTACATATACAAGATCATTGATTTATTTATACAAGAAATTCCAAACTTGCACAAAGGGAAGGAAACGAGGAAAATTCATAATCTAATGATTTAAAAGAGGAAACAGGATCCAAAAACAGGAAAGCAAAAACACCTTCTAGTTTGGGCCCCACTTAGACTTGTCTCCATCACAATCATTGAAAATAAGATCCCTGAGAAACCTATAGCACACTCGTCCATAAAGTATGGATAAGGATGAAAGGGATTATGCGCAATCAACAATGCTATAAGAAGATGGGCTAAGGCATTGCTAAAGGCCAACAGAACAATTATATATAACAGGCGCACAGATCCCATAATCCTCTCCAGCTCAGAACCCAAAGGGACCAAAGCTAACATATTAAACATAACATGCAGTAGAGAACCATGAAACAAAATTGAGGTGAAAATCCTGTAAACTGCAACAGAAAGACAAAGACAAAATCAGTATCAGCACAACTAAGATACAAAGTTATGCTAAAATGATAAGGAAAGAAAGGATATCCAAATTATAGCTCCACAAAAGACTTTCATGCACTACAGAGCAAAGCAAATCAAATTTGAATCACGTGATTCATCAATAATTGATGACAAATACAGGAGTTATTACAATGATTATGTATCTATATTGGAACCTGAGCAAGAAAGATTAACTCATTCCATAGGCCAAGCTTTTCCGTCGGATGCTAATCAGCTCAAGGCAATTCAAACTATGTGGATTGAAACATGTCATTGAGATGCTATATGTGAGTCTTAAACTATGTATAATAAGTCAAAGATATTATACTGTTCATTTCAAACGAATAAAGTAAGCAAACCTCACATCATAATCCCTTCTAATCAATTGTTCAAATATAGTTGTTCTTTACAAACTTAATAATGCTTCTTAAATTACAATACATAGTTTATGTAGTAGTAGTATATAATTTGTGCCTAGACTGCTAAATAATTTCAAACATCATGGTTTAATGGTCTTCGATAACATGAGTGTTCTCAAACACAACTGAGGAGACCTAAGAGTTAGAACTAGAAACAAACTTTAGCTTCAGTAACGAGTGTTGACACCCAATTTTGACCCTCCCTTTCAATTATTTGCCGCCAAATTAAACTATTTTTTTAAACACCGCAAAAACAATTTCAATATACATATACATACACGTTGGAATTTTTATTTTTAAATTTTAGTTTTGCGAAGGAAAACATCTTTTAATAATAAATCATTTTACACTTAAAACCCACAACCCACTTTCTCCTTTAAAATAAAACACCTAAATTTCTACCCAAACCCCATAAACAGAAACAACCAGCCCAATCCCTTGTCCCCATTTTTCGGACAACCCAAACCCACAGGCCCAATGCCTAATCAGCCTTTAACCCCTTATTTATTCTACCCAGCTTCCCCAGGCCCAAAAAGAAACTGAAACCCATCGTCCAAGCCCAACCCGCAAAGCCCAAAGCACCCTTCTCTTATTACATTCCCATCACCCCAAACCAGTCAAACCTTAATAGCCAACCACCGCCAATACCCCTCCTTGCTCGACCCGAGATTCTCGTCGGAGAATCCGGGCTTCCCTTCGTCCACTCCTCTCCGCCAGCTCACCCTCTACACGAATCTACACTCATATCACTTACCATAGCAAGAACCGTACCAAACCTTCCAAATATCACTCGAAATTGCATCAAATAAACACCGAAATCACATCAAATAAACACCAAATCGCAAACAAATCTTCCCCAAATCAAACTTACCATAACCGGAAATCGTAATAAATCATCCCCAAAATCACCGAAAATTGACCCCAAATCAGCCCTAAAAGATTGTCTCAAACTTATCAAAATCGGAACCCAAAATCAGGACTATAAATTGATCGACTTACGCATGCAAAAGGACACTTTTTTTCGAATACCATTCAAACTAGTGGAGAACAAAAGCAAGAACCCACAACAACTTTTACTCTCTAGAAATCATTTTTAACCTAAGTTTCGTTTTCAAAGCAGAAATCTCGTCCCCTTTATCGCATAAGCACAAATCTCCGAGTGGCTTCGACGACTTGATACGCTGCCTCGGTTCGCTGTCCGGAGAAGGTAAACTCGAATTTCCCCTCAGTCTTTATTTCGGTTTTATGTTTTATGTGTTGTGTGAGCTATTAGCTTAATTTCTGATCATAAATGCCTAATTTCAACTAAAATAGCAGGTTTTAACTTAAATCAGTGATATTTATGCACTAAATTAATGTGTTCAGGCCTATACTCGCATTTGTTGTGTGTTTGTGCATATGATTAAATGAATTAGCTATTGTTCGAGTCTATGGGATTAAGTATTAACTGTTGAGTATGTCGATTAGGAGTTGATGTAGGTTTCGAATTATTAAGCTAATACGCAATTTTCCCAATTAATGGGTTCTGTTCGTGAACAGTGACGGTGAACAGTGTTCGTCCGAACAGTGTTTTTCGCCGGCAACATTCGATTCAACTGGAGTTAGTACCTCCGGTTGCCCGAATCTATTCTTTATCCTTAACCTTCCTGTTAAATTTTGTCATTTCTTGTCTTTAGTTATAACATTCTTGGCGTAGTGATTTTACTTGACTTTAGAATATTGTTAACTTGTGCTTGCACTTTGATCCCTTCCTATTTTAGGGCAAACGTTTGAGTAGTTTATTATTTTACATTTGCTTTAGTGGCTTTGGTAACTGATGGTAGACTAGGGTCATGTTCTCGGTCGGGGACAAGGGCGAGGGTTAGGGGGGTAAGTGGGGTAAGAGAGAGGCTAGACTTAGAATAGGGTCTTGGAACATTGGGACTTTAACGGGGAAGTCCATAGAGCTAGATAAGATTCTTAAAAAGATGCGGATTAATATAGCATGTCCAGGAGACCAAGTGGGTAGGACCTAAGGCTAAGGACGTAGACGGGTATACGTTATGGTTCTCGGGTAGGTCGCGATATAGAAATGGGGTAGACATTTTAGTAGACAACAAGCTAACGGAGCAGGTGGTAGATGTGATGAGGGTCAATGACCGGATGATGACGATTAAGTTGGTAGTTGGAGGGTGCACTATGAACATTATTAGTGCTTATGCGCCGCAAACGGGCTTGGACGAAAAGGAGAAGAGACGCTTTTGGGAGGATTTGGACGAAGTGGTAGGAGGCATACCACCCACTGAAAAGTTATTTGTAGGAGGGGATCTCAATGGTCATATCGGGTCACTGTCGGGGGTTATGACGACGTGCAAGGAGGCTTTGGTATCGGGGACAGGAACGGGGGAGGCATTTCCCTTTTTGAGTTCGCTAGAGCTAGTGGGATGGTGATAGCCAATTCGAGGTTCCTGAAGAAGGAGGAACACTTGGTGACTTTCCATAGTTCGTTGACAAAGACTCAGATAGACTTTTTGCTCCTTAGGAAGGTTGACAAAGGTCTTTGTAAAGACTGCAAGGTTATTCCGAAGGAGGATCTTACAACCGACATAAGCTTTTGGTGATGGATTTGGAGATCAAGTTGGAGAAGAAGAAGAGGGTGATAGATGACATATTAAGAATCAAATGGGGGAGTTTGACCATGACTAGTGCAAATGAGATGGGGGAGAGGTTGATGGCCAGTGGGGCTTGGGAGAGTAGTGGAGATACGACTGGGATAAGACGGCTAGTTGCATTCGGGGGTAGCTAGAGAAGTGTTAGGGTTCTCGCGGAGTAACAATGGTGGGCGTCGAGGGGACGGGTGGTGAAATGGTAAAGTCCAAGAGAAGGTGGAAGCGAAGAAATTGGCGTATGTGAAATTAATAGGAAGCAAGGATGAGGTGGAGAAGTGGACAAATAGGGAATTGTATAAGATAGCGAGGAAGGAGGCAAAACAAGCGGTTACGGCAGCGAGAACGACGGCTTTTGAACGCATGTATATGGAATTAGAGGAGAAAGACGGGAATAAAAAGTTGTACAGACTAGCTAAGGTAAGGGAAAGAAGGGTCCGTGACTTGGATCACGTGAGGTACATCAAGGACGATTACGGCAAAGTACTGGTGGAGGAAGTGCATATTAGGCGGAGGTGGCAGTCTTACTTCCATAAACTCTTGAACGAAAAAGGAGATGGAGACATTGTGTTGGGAGATCTGGAGCATTCTGGTAGGTACCATGATTTTGGGTATTGTAGGAACATTAAGGTTGAGGAGGTTAAAGGTGCTATTCACGCAGGGGACGAGCCACCGGACCTGATGAGATCCCAGTTGAATTTTGGAAGAGCGCAGGCAGTGCAGGTTTGAAGTTAACGTCATTTTTAAGACGACAAGAATGCCTGAAGAATGGAGGTGGAGTACAATGATTCCCTTCTACAAAAACCAATGTTCTAAAAAACGTTAGGCGGAACCAGGGCGGGGAGTGGGCGTCTAGCGCCTAGGCGGGTATATTCCTAGCCGGGACGGTCTGGGGGCGCCTAGCGCATAGGCGGCCGCCCAGGACGTTTTTTAGAACACTGACAAAAACAAAGGTGATATCCAGAGTTGCAACAACTATAGGGGTATCAAGCTGCTGAACCACACTATGAAAGTTTGGGAAAGGGTCGTGGAGATGAGGTGAGAAAATACGTGTCTATTTCTGAGAACCAATTTGGATTCATGCCGGGACGTTCGACTACCGAAGTCATTCATCTTATTAGAGGTTGGTGGAGCAGTATAGGGAGAGGAAGAAAGATTTACATATGATTTTCATCGACCTCGAGAAGGCATATGACAAAGTCCCTAGGGAGGTTCTATGGAGATGTTTGGAGGTTAGAGGTGTACCTGTGATGTACATTAGGGCTATCAAGGATATGTATGATGGAGCCAAGACTAGGGTACGATCAGTAGGAGGAGACTCGGAGCACTTCCCAATGACGCTGGGGCTGCACCAGGGATCAGCTCTTAGCCCATTCCTATTTGCCATGGTCATGGACGGACTGACGCGACAAATCCAAGGGCAGGTACCATGGTGTATGTTATTCGCAGACGACATAGTCCTGATTGATAAGACTCGCAGCGGAGTGAACGTCAAACTGGAGGTTTGGAGACAGACTCTAGAGTCTAAAGGGTTCAAGTTGAGTAGGACCAAGACAGAATATTTAGAGTGCAAGTTCAGTAACGGGAGCGATCCCGAGACAGGCGTGGAGGTGAGGTTTGGTACTCAGGTCATTTCGAAAAAAGGAAGCTTCAAATACCTAGAGTCTATTATCCAGGGAAATGGAGAAATTGATGACGATGTCACACATCGTATTTGGGCAGGGTGGATGAAATGGAAGCTCGCATCTGAAGTCTTGTGCGACAAAAAGGTGTCAACTAAACTTAAAGACAAGTTCTATAGGGTGGTGGTTAGACCAACTATGTCGTATGGGGCAGAGTGTTGGTCAGTCAAGACTTCACACATACAAAAGATGAGAGTTGCGGAGATGAGGATGTTAAGATGGATGTGTGGGAATACAAGGAGAGATAGAATTAGGAATGATGATATCCGAGATAAAGTGGGAGTGGCCTTCATGAAGGATAAGATGCGGGAAGCGAGGTTGAGATGGTTCGGGCATATGCAGAGGAGAGACGCAGATGCCCCAATGCGGAGGTGTGAGAGGTTGGCTATGGATGAGTTCAGGAGGGGTAGAGGTAGGCCAAAAAAATATTGGGGAGGGGTGATTAGACGGGATATAACGCAGGTGCAACTTACTGAGAACATGACCTTAGATAGGGGGTTGTGGAGGACACGGATTAGGGTAGAAGGGTAGTAGGTAATCGAGTGTAGTCCTCTTTACGCTTATAAAATAATAGTGTAGTGTTATTATTATAGATTCGATTAGTCTGTCACACTTATAGGCGCATTATTGCTCTTTAGTACTCTGTAGTTTGATTCATGCTGCTATGTGTTCTTTAGTGTAATTTATTTATCTTATTTAGTTGTGTTAGCTACTGCTTCCTGTTAGTTACTGATTCCTGTTGTTAGAATGCGCTACCATTGCGTATTTGATTTTTACTATCTGCATGTCCACATTGCTTTAATTTCTAGTCTGACCGTTTCTCATACTTTATTTTGTTTTGCCTGATTATGCTTTGTCTTGAGCCGAAGGTCTCCCGGAAACAGCCGCTCTACCTACCAAGGTGGAGGTGAGGTCTGTGTACATTCTACTCTTTCCAGACCCCACATTGTGGGATTTCACTGGGTATGTTGTTGTTAAACTATATGTTTGAGGGTTGTTACCATGGTTGTTTTTTTACACTATGGTGATATCCAGCATGTTGATTGGTTACGGTCATTGTTAATATATGTCAGGAAGGTTATTTATAGATCCAACTATCTATTATACTAGATCAAGACAATTTAAACAGGGGAAGATCTTAAAGTTTTTGTGTGATTCATAACTGGAGTTTCAGAGTCTAGTTCATGTGTTTAGGGGGGATTTATTCACTACTTTATTGAACTATCATGTGCGATGAAGTTAATAAAAATGCTTTTTCATGTCAGTTTAAGAACCTGCTTAATCATATGTATACTGTTAACCAATTTAATACTCATTCTTGTTATTTTAAGACGTTGATTATGTGTGAACTGTGTATGCGAAGCTAGGATGATTTGGGTGTTCATTTGTAAGGGATCATCCCGAATGGTCCTGCATGATTAGTCATTTGATCATCTCTCACTAATTTAAATAAGAAGTATGCACTAGTTTTCATTATCCAAAGTCCAACGTTTGGGCTGAGTAATATCTGGGCTTTTATCGGTTTGGAATTGTTTGTTCGTATCTTTGACTAATACAATTAAAATTGAATCATATACATGCTTGAGTTTTCATGATGATTTGTTTATTTCTTGGGATATATACTAATCCTTTTCTTTTTTACATGAAATGCATCGGGAGTAAAATGAAGAGTTTCGTGGCCATACTCATCATGACTATGACAAATGGAAGATCTGCATCTATATCCACCGCACTCTCCTCATCGGAAATTCCAAAACTACAGGCGGAATGACATTGCCACTCCTTCGAGTCGTCTTTACTGATTTCCTATCCTGCCCATTCATTTGTTGTAAACTAATTGTCTAACGCTACACTATTAGTAGAACACAATTGTCTAACGCTACACTATTAGTAGAACACTTAGAATAATTAAACCTTGAATCAATAGATTAGAAAGTAGTTTGATACTAGAAATTTGTTTTCCCCCCTAAGTTAATTATTTTAGGCTTGTCATACATTGCTTAAGTTACATTAAACAACTTAATAATTTTCACTTGCATAACCATTCACGTAGCTAAGGTATTATTTGCTACCAAATTCCTAACACAAGAAATCAATTTTCCCATAAACTCTCTTATTAGCATTTCATATAGGAAAAGTTATTTTTCATACTTTCGTTATCACTTGCAAAATTAGACATTTTACATGCTAGGCCTATTTTAAACATGCATTTTTCTTTAACATAATAATTAACCTAGGTTTGAACGGACAATCGCAAGTTAGAGGATCATAGAGGGTACCTAACCCTTCCCTTTAGGATAATAAAAAACCCTTGCCCGGAATCTCATTAAGTTTTGCAGACCATTGACATTAGTTTGTTAACATTTAGGTGTCCTAATTCACCCAAATAATTAGGTGTCGACTCCGCGAACCCTTTTAGCACTTTTTGCATTTTATTTATTATACAGGATTCGCTAGATATGTTGCGGTCAAAAAAGGCGCGACAACGAGCATCAATAGATACATTCCAAATCCTCATATGAAACCCAAGTTCCTCTGCTATATCCATTGTAAATATTTAATTGCCATTTTTGTGCATACTAGGTCTTTACCTTTCTCTTAGTCATAGAACTAACAAATATAGCACCCAACAAATCTACAAGTTAGGGTAACCTAGAAAAATGCCAGTTAAATATAGGTGCAATTAAACTTAAATTCGCTAACTCCACAATCAGTGTTTGCCCCTTAACCTATCAAAAGTAGGTTGCAAATGTTTAATAATGTCTTTCTGAAATTTAAGTATGCGTGTGGTCAAATGAACGAGAAGAGATGAGTAAAATTACATGAAAGAGTAAGGTGCCAAAATCTTTAAGGAAAGTACAACAACAACAACATACCCAGTGAAACCCCACTTTCTGGGGAGGGTAGAATGTAGGCAGACCTTACCTCTATTTTGGGAGGTAGAGAGGTTGTTTCCGGTAGACCCGGCATAAGAACAAGCAATTCAAAACAGTACTAAAAGGAAATAACGAGAACGAATAAGTCATATCAAAATACTATAAAAAACATGATAGAGCAGTAAACAAACACACACAAAAGGATATTGACAACCACAAAATCAATTCGATAATCAAAGTACAAGAAACAACAAATGATTGATCAGTTGATAGGCATAAATTAATTCCTAGTTAAATAACCACCAGAGTTGCCCCCCCCCCCCCCCTGCAACTCATCAATAATTTCTAAGCAATATCAATGTATAATTATCCCCAAATTCAGTAGAAAGATTCCAGAAAATTTATCTTTCAGATAAGAATAGAGCAATTTGAATGCAGCTTAAGAGGATTTCTTCATATCAAGCAAAATGTATGAGCAGCACTACAAATAACTGTGTACCTTGAAATCGAGAAATTACAGCAGACGGCCAGAAGCATACTTCAGTAAACGAGTCATACCCAACCAAAAGGCAAACCAAGTAAATTACCCCGCAAACAGCCACCACTGCAGATGTAAGTATAGGAATTCCTTCCCACCACTGACTCATCCTTGTCTGCAATCCCGCCTACAAAGTACAGATAAATTGTAGCAAGTGAGAGTCAACATAAAAGCTATTTTACTCATCGACTCTCGTCTTGCTTTCAATGTCCAAGCTAGACGTTATGCAATATTAAGAAGATAATCTCTCTAATTGCTTCTTATTGGAAGAATATAAAAGTAAAATAGTGGCTCTGATCACTCGAGTAGTCCGAGATCTTAATATAATTTTTTGCTCCAGAATGACACTTAAAAATAGAGAGCTACAAGAAATTTTTTGAACAAAGGAAAAGATAGACACAAGATTTGTAATAAAAAGAACAGTTTTCCTGTAATAAATGTTAACAGATAAAAGAGGAATAATCATTCTCCAAAAGCAATATAAAGCTCATTGTTGTTACAGCCTTGCAGTGATATAATCACTACAAGAATACAAAGAATAAAACAGTTATTGAATAAAATTTTCAGGAAAACTTTTGTAACAACATCTGAAATCGACCGTACAAGCTGAGGCATAAGGTCAAAAGACTTATGCAATAAAAGGAGAGAACTTCTGGTTAAATACATTATGAGATGTTTTTCCATACTTCCCGCATTCAGTTCTAGCTATTTCTGCACCTTCTATTCGGCCTGAACAACATATACGATCCCCCTCCATACCTTTTTTCATTACTATGGAATATCTTTCACAATTTTACTAAAAATGGAACGAAATGATCTTGTTTCTACGCAATTACCTACATCACTTGCCACCATCATTACATATCTTCCCTACTGGAAATCAATACATAACAACAACAACATACCCAGTGTAATCCCAGAACTGGGGTCTGGGGAGGGTAGAGTGTACGCAGACCTTAACCCTACCATGGAGGTAGTGAGGTTGTTTTCCGATAGACCCTCGGCTCAAAGAAACGTAAAACACGACAGTCCGGAAAAAGAAATAACGGAAGTAACGAAGCCATGGCAAAATGCAAAATAAAGCATGACAAAGCAGTCCGAAAAAAGAAACAATAACGTAACTACCACAGAATCATACGACGATTGGAGTACAAGACACAACAAATAATAATAGAAATTAAAGGACAAGAAACTATAAGAGTAATACAAAATGTGACACACTCAACTACCTACTAGCCTTCTACCTGATTAGTATTCTCCATAATTTCCAATTGTATCATCAAACTATATAGCACGTGTCGTAGTTACATACAGTCAACAGAATACCCCATTTCCCAAATATAGTCCTCCCAACCAAAAAAAAACAATTTTCAAATAAAGCTAAAAAAAATAACCTCAATTTACTCTATTTCTGCATAAATGACATGATCAGAGATTCAAAAATCAAGCATTTTAGCTATATCTTTAAACCCCCATTAGTTTTCAAAACTTCAATTAAAACCCTAACATCTGCATTTTTTTATTTCGATACATACAATTATGAACAACTAGTGGATCTAAAAATAGTACCTCAGAAACAATATTTGGTCTCATTTTCACCGAATTTTGTTCTTTCCAGATTTCCAATTCGAACGTTTGTTTTTTCGGGTAGTGTAGAACTCAACACTAACAATTATATATACTCCGGGTTTTGATTCGGGTTACAATATCCGGCCCAAATCCATTTATAGCAACCCGCCAATAGCTAGGAATTTTTACATGTTCGAGAAATAATTTAGTTATAAAAAAAAAAAAAAAAAAAAAGCTCCTTTTTTGTCATCATTAAAAAAAGTCCATTGTTTTGTTAGAGAGAGAATTATTTTTCTTCAACAAAGTACTTATCAAGAAATTGATATTAATATTAGTACATGATAAAAATTTGATGAAATTTCTGAATATTAAAGTGTTGATTCATGTTGGGCGCTCAACTCATAAGGCATTCATCTCGCAATGAGATTGGTGAAGCAGTATAGAGAAAAGAAGAGGGACTTACACATGATATTCATCGGCTGAAAAAGGCTTACGATAAAGTTCCAAATGAGGTCCTATAGAGATGTTTGAAGGCTGGAGGTGTACATGTAACATACATTAGGGCGATCAAGGACATGTATAAGGAGTCAGAACCAGGGTAAGGACAATAGAGGAGACTCGGAGCACTTTCCATTTGTGTTGGGGTTGCATTAAGGATCAACTCTTAGTCCATTTTTATTTGTCTTGGTGATGGATGGAATACACGGCAAATTCAAAGTGAGGTGTCATGGTGTATGCTTTTCGCGGATGACATAGCCCTGATCGATGAGACTCGTAGCGGAGTTAACGCCAAGATGGAGGGTTGGAGACAAAATCTGGAGTCTAAAGGGTTCAAGTTGAGTAGGACCAATACATAGTATTCGGAGTGCAAGGTCAATGACGCACCACATGAGGCTGACGCGGAAGTGAGACTTTGTACCCAAGTCATCCAGAATAAAAGTTGTTTCAAGTATCTTAGGTCTATTATACAAGGCAACGTGTCACGACCCGATCTCGGGCCCGCGACTGGTGCCTTACCCCGGGCACCCTAGTGATACAACATCAGAGAAAATCAGCGGAAATAAAAACTTAAACATGAAACAAGACATAAAGTAAGAAACAGACTAACCAAAACCGGTCACCTTCCCGTATATATATATATATATATAACCGAACAGTTAAAATCCTTTACAAACTCTGCCCACAACAAGATTTCATGCACTTCTAAGAATGTAACAACAACTATGACAGACAGGCCCCACATACCCTCGAATGTACAAGTACCTACAATGATACGACTATACCAAAAGATAAGCCTCCTAAAAACGAGCTTCCCAAACGCTGAATCATGATCCTATGAGCGAGGATCAACAATCGTGTACTCTACCTGCAGATGAACGCAGCCTCCGGGCGAGGTCGCATAACAGTACCAAGTATGTGAAATCGAAAATATCAGAATGAAATCATATTTCATCATTTTATAAAACCATTTCGCAATAAGTAAACAAGCATGTCGAAGTGGACACATATCTCAAAATAATCACTCACATAACTATGGGTCTCACGCCCACAATATCAATCATGCCGTGGAACTCTTCCTCACCGTCAGCATACATGATGTAAAACAACACCCATATGTGAACTCAACACTAGATCCCGCTCGTCTATCAAACCGACGGGCTAAGTAGAATAGCCAACTACCGATCCGGCTAGTCATAAAACTTCACGCCAAGTACGAAGCCAACTACCGATCCAAAACCACCACGCAATCGCCGAGGCAAAGATCTTGTTAACGCATCGTGCAGCCTACCGTCTCACGAGATATGACCGTGGCAAGTATCTTAAGCTATCTACCGAGCTCACGATACACGAAATGACCAGACAAGTATCTAAAGCGCGCATGTAACCACATGCATAAATCAAGCCCGTGATCGCCGTCACCGCGCAAGCTTCATGGATTAGCGGTCCATGGACTAACAACGAACCCGAATTTAACCTCACAACGACCGCGTGCCCCGACATCTTACCTCGGTATAAGCATGGCCATGAAACCATCCCATCGACGATACCGTGGACCATCCATCGTGGTCGGTATGTCCAAAGGAAATAACAAGATAATACGCAGCCGACGATACCCGTGGCCACCCAACGCGGTCAAGATGTCCAAAAGAAACAACAAGATAACACTCATAAGTGAAGCATACCCGTGGACCATCCATCGTGTCGTGATGTCCAACAATCAACCAAACAACTACTTCTCCACCGAGACGCCAGAGTACGTAATCAAAACACTTGCACAACAAAGGTTATCACAACAAGCATAAGCAAGTTCAACGACTTTCATTTTATGTCAACAATCCGGTTTCAACCCCAAAATACTACATACTTTCATTCTTTCAAAAGACCTCTTTTACGTAAAAGCCACACGATACTAATACTCGTAGTATCAAAAACACGTTTTCTTTTCAAACCAAATTACTTCACCTTCGTAAAAATCTTTACAAGACTTTTAAAATCAAGTACTCTATACTTTTTAAACCGAGTGCTTTTCTTTTAAAACAACATCAAGTATACTTTTAAAACCCAAATAACTTACTCTTTTCAAAACAAGTAACTTATACTTAAATCAAGTTACTTCTCCTTTTCCGAAATCAAGTCGTTTATAAGTCAAGTCTCTTATCTTTCAAGATCAAGTCTCTTAACTTTCAAAATCAAGTCGTTAAGCTTTCAAAATCAAATCTTTCTTTTATCTTCATAAAGTCGTTATAACTAACTTCCCATAAAGCCATTATAACACTTTATGTTTTAAACAAACAAAATTCATTTCACACACGTACGTCTACCGTACTATATAGTTCACAACAATCATGCTCAAGAGTATAGGAAGAATCACATACCTCGCGACGATTATCGACAATTAGCAAAACGCTCCAAAGTACTATAACTCTGCTAGCCTTTTCCACCCTTCAAGTAGAATACGCTACTCGCAGTATTTCAACCTATAAAGGCCACAAACGCCTATCAACTTCTCGATCTCTTTGTAGCACATTTCAAAGTACAAGGTTCCTTATTCTACGGAAATTTCGCAAAGACTCTCCCCGTAACCACATAAAACTCATCCTCTAACAAGGCCCGCTACCAAGCCAACAACCTGAGGGTTACACGCCTAACCTGACGTGTACAACTCGCCCCACAATAATACTACAAGTCTCATCAGAATACCGCCCAATGTAAATACAGTTCAATTCTTTATAATCATCCTTCCAATATATCTTATACTTAATTCTAATCTACTACAATATGTAATATCCAATTACAATAGGGACATAGATCATTACCTCGATAAGCCAAAAATTATCCAAGATTAATAAGTCGATCCCGAGCAACGCTTAGCTCCAACTCTTACGCTCCAACCCGCTCCAAGCAACCTCAAGCTCCTAACCAACTCCTCTTCAAGATCTAACTCCAAAAGTGAAGAACACTTAGGCTCAACTATGGCAAGTTTCGCCAAGGTGTATTTCTAAGGCTGTGGTGTGAAATCTTTTCCAACTCTTGGTACACAATCTTCCTAACACCCTAAGGAAGAACACTTATAAGTTTAAGGATTTTGGACAACTTTTGCTCAAGAAATCAAGGCAAAGCCGAGCAACTAGTGGAGGGAGTATTTTGTCTTGGAAATTATCTCAAGTGTGGATGAAGAAGTCTTGCTATCAAGGGGGGTATTTATAGAGAAATCAAGGGCCAAGATCAAGGCAAGTGTGTGGTGAGATTGGGGTACAAGTGTGTGTGGGTCCCACCCTCCAAGTGTCCACACAAAAATCAAGACAATCGGCCAAGGCCACTTGTCCACACCTAATCGGCCAACATGGCCACATGGGGGTGACACGTGTCGCCCCCTACTTGTCCAAAATATTTCATCTCCCAAAAATATCCAAAATATCGAAAATCTTGAAAACAAAGTGGGCCCCACAAAACCGTATATTTTCCTCGTGGGCCCCACGGGACCAATTCCGAAAATAAAATTCCATAATTCTAATATAATCCAGGAAGTCCAAATACCAAATCTGAGAATCCAATTCCCATTAACGAACCTTTTTCCTTCACAAAAACCGAAAACTTTTCCGTCGAAAAATCACATCTTTTTTCCTTTCCAATATTACTGTTGTATTCTCGTACGTACGTCCTCACATACATACCCTGGAACTACGGGGTGTAACATTCTTCCCCCCTTAAAAACATTCGTCCCGAATGTTCCTTCTAAGTCTCCAAACATACATGCGCCGGTATAGTCTTCACTACTATACTTACGAAACCAATCATGCCATCAATGGCCATAGTATAACATACGCGCAAAACTCAAATCCAAGCCATCGAGGAATCACATCTAACATCACAAAAGGTTCCCACCCAAGGTCTAAAGGATACTCCTCTCGCATCTTCACTTCACAAAAGAAATGGTCACTTTCGATCTCTTAACACATGTTCGCTTCCTTTCTTACTCGCCGCACTTCTCGCAGACACCGAACTCTCTATAGTACACGTACCATACTCCAGTCATCGCTTCAGTTTCCAAAACCTTTGGAGTCACTACCTCCAAACTTGGTCATCTTACTAGCCTCAAATTCCTTTAAGGCTATTCCCGGCCTTCACGATCCGATTCTAGTCGAACACATCCGCGAACTCGTACGATGGTTACCTAAACCTGGGCCTAGCACCCTCGTGACCCTACCACCTAGCGGGACCACCTCGAATCGACTTACCTTATTCCTGCCACGGGTTGACCCGCACACGGCCTCAACCCACCCACCGTCGCGCTAAACTCTCTCGCTCCCGATCCGAACAATCTTACTAATTCACGCCATGAAAGCTACCACTTCCATCTCACACTACCCATGGAATTATCCCACAATATATTTCACGCATACCAAGTACTTCACAAAGACCAACCGTAAAATCATCCACTCAAGACGGCTTTGCATCCAAGGTCCCAATCGTTATAAATTCTAAGGCTTACAATTGTCTCGTCCCTGCACTTACCCTTTTCAACTACCCATGTTTTCTAATTCACACTTAACACAATGCTATCCGCATAGACTCACATGTATCTACCATGACAACATAAACAAGTCTCTGGTCAAGATATCTCTCAGAACTCATCGCCTCACTTTCCTTTGTCGCCTAATCATAATCCTCACCGCAGGCGCCTAGCTATATAAGGCGATGAACCACCACCGATCCCGGCGTCGAGTATCTACATCTGCTACCTCCTGACAAACTCTCACCAAATGACCCGCTGCCGCAAGCATACAAGTTGTCGAAGCAGTACGACACTCCCCATAATGGAGTCTATTACAACGGCCACAACGAGGCAGTGGAGACCTCATCCGACTAATACCCCTTCTTCCAACAATCAACCCGCAATCGACCCAGAGTCGAGTCATCCTCTCAGATCCTCCTACTGACATCCTCCCATCAAATGGCCTGCACGGCCGCAGTATAATAATCTCCCAAACTAGCACGACACCTCGAGGATCATCCTCGCCTCTATCCATGTAACTCGCGAATCGCAACTCAAGAAATCCCAAGTCTCGCATCATCTGATCTAGGTGAATCATCGTATCGCCGGAACCACCGGCCCCGTCCGTCTCATTCCCACCACCACTTAGCTAGTAATCGCCATCTCTCAACTCATATCTCGGCCTCGCCGTGGAACTGAGGCTCGTATCGTGGCCTCGTGAGAAATCGCCGCCGCCTAAACTCTTTGGGCTAGCGGTCATAAAACTCATCGTCAAGTACTATCTCCGAATGACCGTGCCTGTGCCTCGTGAACCTTCTCGTGTTCTACTCGTAGCTCCTTCACGCTTGCCCATCTGGGCCTCGTTGCGCTGCGCGAGGCATAATCGTACATACGAATACGTCCGAGGAGTCCAATTTATAACACGCCTCTAAGGCACGATCTCGTGAGTGAGAAGAATAGAAACTAATCCTAAATATCCTATAGCCTCCCGACATAAAGTGCGTGCACAACACGCCGATAATCAAGACTCTACTAGATAGATGTAGATACTTTCCGAGGATTAATCGCTCGATACCACTTTTGTCACGACCATCTCGGCCCGCGATCGTGCCTTACCCCGCACCCTAGTGATACAACATCGTAGAAAATCAACTAAATAAAAACTTAAACATGAAACAAGACATAAAGTAAGAAACAGGCTAACCAAAACCGGTCACCTTCCCGTATATATATATATATATATATATATAAAACCGAACAGTTAAAATCCTTTACAAACCCTGCCCACAACAAGATTACTGCACTTAAGAATGTAAACAACTATGACGGACAGGCGCCATACCCTCGAATGTACAAGTACCTACAATGACAGTGACTATACTAAAGATAAGCCTCCGAGAAACGGAGCTTCCCAAACGCCGAATCGCGATCCTATGAGCGAGGATCAACAATCGTGTACTTCTACTGCGGATGAACGCACTTCGGCGAGGTCGCATAACAGTACCAAGTATGTGAAATCGAAAATATCAGAATGAAATCATATTTCATCATTTTATAAAACCATTTCGCAATAAGTAAACAAGCATGCTGGCAAGTGGACGATATCCTCAAAATAATCACTCACACATAACTACGGGTCTCACGCCACAATATCAATCACGCCTGGAACTCCTTCCTCATCACGGCAGCATACGATGTAAAACAACACCCATATGTGAACTCGAACACTAGATCCCGCTCGCCATCAAACCGACGGCAAGTAGAATAGCCAACTACTGATCCGGCTAGTCATCAAAACTTCACGCTGGCACTAAGTCAACTACTGATCCAAAACTACCACGAATCGCCGAGGCAAGTATCTTAAGCTAACGCACGTGAGCCTACCGCCTCACGAGATACGACCGTGACAAGTATCTTAAGCTATCTACCGAGCCCGCCGATACACGAAATGACCAGACGAGTATCTAAAGCGTGTCTCAGAACCACATGTACAATCAAGCCCGTGATCGCCGTCACCGCGATAAGCTTCATGGATTAGCGGTCCATGGACTAACAACATAACCCGAATTTAACCTCAAATGACCGCACGCCTGCAAGATCTTACTCGGTATAAGCACGGCCATGAAACCATCCATCGACGATACCCGTGGACCATCCATCGTGGCCGATGTCCAAAGGAAATAACAAGATAATACGCAGCCGACGATACCCGGGCCACCCAACGTGTCAAGATGTCCAAAAGAAACAACAAGATAACACTCATAGTGAAGCATACCCGTGGACCATCCATCGTGGTCGATGTCCAACAACCAACCAAACAAACGCTCCACCGAGAGACGCCAGAGTACGTAATCAAAACACTTGCACAACAAAGGTTATCACAACAAAGATAACAAGTTCAACGATTTTCATTTTATGTCAACAATCCGGTTTCAACCCCAAAATACTACATACTTTCATTCTTTCAAAAGACCTCTTTTACGTAAAATCCACACGATACTAATACTCGTAGTATCAAAAACACGTTTTCTTTTCAAACCAAATTACTTCACCTTCGTAAAAATCTTTACAAGACTTTTAAAATCAAGTACTCTATACTTTTTAAACCAAGTGCTTTTCTTTTAAAACAACATCAAATATACTTTTAAAACCCAAATAACTTACTCTTTTCAAAACAAGTAACCTATACTTAAATCAAGTTACTTCTCCTTTTCCGAAATCAAGTCGTTTATAAGTCAAGTCTCTTATCTTTCAAGATCAAGTCTCTTAACTTTCAAAATCAAGTCGTTAAGCTTTCAAAATCAAATCTTTCTTTTATCTTCATAAATGTCACGACCGACCGGTCGCGACTAGTACCTACCGGTACACCGTCAGTATACATCGAGAATAAAGAATGAACAAAAACAAATCAGATAAGGTAAACATCACTAGCAGCCGATAAGTGCCGCCTTTCATAAAATAACTTAACCGATAGTGAACAAGATAACTTTATTCTTACACCCAAACCACAAACGTGACTACACTCTAAGAATAACAATCGTGATGACAGGCCCCGCCATACCCCGAATGTACAAAGTCTATAACCTCTGGAATCATACCAAAAGACAAAGCCTCCGAGGACGGAGCTTTCCAGAAGTGAAGCAGGATCCTAAGAGCGCGGACCAAAGAAACTACGATCTCGACTGCAGATGAACGCACTTCGGGCGAGGTCAAGATAACAGTACCAAGTATGTGAAATCAAAATATCAGAATGAATTCATAATAGCATATATATAAAGCAGAGACATGTATGATAGCCAAACTACAAGACACAACATATACGCAGCCATGTCAAGTCGTGACTCACGCCTCTAAGTCATCACTCAAATATAACCATAGGTCTCATGCCCATAATATCAATCGTGTCTGTGGAATTCCTTCCTCACCGCCAGCGATCATGATATAACAACACTAAGCGAGTACATATGAATACTAGATCCCACTCAGATTATAAGAACTGCGAGGCAAGACGGCGCATAGCTACCGATCCACCCCGCATCCTCAATCGACCGGCAAGTACGAAGCCGCCTACCGGATCCACCCGCACTCAACAATACTAATACGAAATCACGGTCGACCGGCAAGTGCGATAGCCTCTACCAGATCCACCTCGCCACATCGCCGACCGGGCAAGACGTGGCTAACCACCGATCCACCTCAGATCACACCACTTCGCCTAACCCCGACCGGCAAGTACGAAAGCCAACTACCGATCCACCGCATCACGCCTCGACCGGCAAGTACGGTGGCTAACTACTAGATCCACCGCATCGCAGACCTCACGAGAGCTAATCCATGGAACAAAATATCACAACAGGAAACGAACCTCATCATGGCCGCATACCCGCGGAATCCTCCATCACCGACGCAGACGCCAAATAGACTCATAATCAACAATGGAAGCATACCCGCGAATCCTTCATCATCGCAGACGCCCAAGTAACTCATAATCGAACGATGGAAGATACCCGGAATCCTTCATCATCAAGCGACGCCCAAGTAACTCATAACTGAACAATGGAAGCATACCCGTGGAATCCTTCATCACTGGCGGTACGTCCAAGTAACTCATAACTGAACGATGGAAGCATACCCGTGGAATCCTTCATCACTGGCGGTACGTCCAAGTAACTCATAACTACATGCTTTTAATTCGAATTACAATATCATGCCTTTACATAAACCAAGACAATTACCATGCCTTCTTTTCACATAAACCAAGAGAATTCTTATTTAAGCAAGCCAAAGTACTTATCAAGGCACACATAGAATAATTCTCACTTTAACAAGCCCAAAACACTATCAAGGCACAAACAGAATAATTCCCTTTTAACAAGCCAAAGTACTACGTACGTACATCCTTTCCAAGAGATTCCTTTTTATGCAAAATCCAAGATACTAACACCCGTAGTATCAAGGAGCGTCTATTTTTCAACGTAAGTTACTACACCTTTAGAAAACTCATTTCAAAGCTTGAAACCAAGTAACTTCAATTTTTTCACAATCTAGACAACTTATGCTCATTAATCAAAATAGACAACTTTCATAACCTTCCATAAAGTTATTATAACCAACTTCCCATAAAGCCGTTATACTAACTTTATGCTTTAGAAATTTACTTACATCCTTATCCATTCATAAGCCGTTATAACTAACTTCTCATAAAGCCGTTATAACTCCTTATGAACCATTTCGTTTCTTTTACTATCCAAGAGGCTTATACTTCAAACAAATTCATACAATTTTCAAAAATACTTCGAGCCTCTTATCTTTAGAATAATTCAATACTCAATACTTTCACACCAAGTACTCTATACTTTTGTAAAATCATACTTTTCCCTTAACCAAGTGGACTTATACTTTAAAACAAACAAGTCTTTGTTTATACTTAAACAAGTAAAAATACTAAATCTTGTACGCCTACCGCACTACATAGATACAAATACTCATGCTCAAAGATAGAAAGTTCCACATACCTCTTTGGTCAATCCACTTGCTAAGCTCAACTACCGCAAGTAATATTTCAACCTATAATAACCATGATATGTTTATTAACCTCTAATTTCAATGTAGAATAATCTAAACTCAAAGCCACTAAATTCTATGGAAAATTGGCAAGATTTCCTTTGTTTCTACTCACTTTGCCACCTTTCAAAGGCCGATTTTTAACACTCAACGCCACATTTTAAGGCTCAATCAATCCAACAATTTAAAGGGATTACACACCCAAATACCAATTCGCCCATAAGTTTACAATAATTCACTTAACAATTCTAGGGTAGTTTTTAGGCTACAACATGCTCGTAATCTCTTCTTAACCCATTATTCATAACCAAACTACATTTCTAGACGCAATGATTCTATGAGCATTATCTACTACCACAAGTTCTTTCTTCTAAACATGCAACACTTAGAACTAATTCTAAAGGAAGAAATTTTACCTTAAAGCTCTTAGCCAATTTACTCCAACAATTGCTAGCTTCTACTCCAAGAATACCACCACAATAGTCTTCACAAGCTTTGTAATAACCTTTCCTTTCTTGCCACACCTTTCCAGATTTTTCCTAAGCTTTTCTTTCTTCTTAAAACTCTGCAGGCGAGAGCTAAATTTTCTAGAGAGTGAGGTGTTTGAGAGATGACCAAGTCTACAAGACTTGGTCAATATAAGCCATGCAAGCAAAATCAGATGAGGGGACACTTGTCACCCACCCATGCCCTTTAAAAGAGAAATCGACTTTTCTAAGTTTTTCCGCCTAAAATCCGCCTCGCTGCCCTCGCTTCCCAGCGGCCACTGAAACCTCCGCAGCCTTCTCTCGATCTTTCGCGCCATGCCTCGCTATTCCGGCCAGCGCGCTTCAACTTCAGCGACCAAGATATTCGCGCGCTGCCTCGCATCCGAGCCGCGCTGCCGCCTCGTCCAAACACATTTTTTTTCCGATCACGACCGAACTTGTAACTCTATAACTTTCTACTCCGACGCCCTATCGACGAACGGTTGGTTGCGCTGGAATCCAGACTAACGAACTACGCCTAGGCCTTTAAAACACTTAGGAACTTCAATGTACCGGGTCATAACCCGCCTCAAAGTTGACTAAAACCGCCCGGAATAATCCACAACCTATCCTTTGAAAATTTTAAGTCTTACTCCCTTCAGACGCCTCATGCGCATGACTGAACTACGGGTGTAACATTCTCCCTTAGAAACATTCGTCCCGAATGTTCTTTTAGAGCCAATCTACTATTCCTCGGACATCCTCGCACTATATACTAGTGGAACTTCATTATGCCACCCATGACCCTAAGATATCGCACACGCATACCCATTCACGTAAGTCAAACGTAAAATGAACCCAAAATATGAACCATTACTACTTACCTCGCCACGCCTAACAGACTGCCCGCTCGAATTTACCACTCATTCTATCACATGTACACGCCTCAATATCCTCTTGTTCATAACACTAAATCATACAACAATCCTATCATGCATACTAATCTCTATGGTCAAAGACATACCCGTAATTATTGCTTCACATTCCCTTGCTGCTCTAATCATGATCCCGCCGCACGCGCATAACAAAAGAAGCGATGAACCACCATCGATCCTGGCGTCAATCTCTACATCCGTGCTATCTCCGGCCTGACAGCTCGCGTAATGGCCCCGCTGGCCGCATGCATAGCAATTACCCAAACTAGCACGACACTCCCATAACGGGTGTTACCACATCGCTACACCGAGGTAGAGGTGGCTTCCTCGCACTAACACCCTTACTCTCCCGAAACTCAACCTCGAGCCCCGCCCCGCCCCGACCTCCAACGCCCCAAGATCGCGTGGAGTACTGCATCGGGCCGGCGAGCATAACTAGCTCGCGCCGAGGCGGTCCGCCAAAATCGCCTCGAGATCTCGCTGCCTCGCCTTCGGGCCGGCTCGAGCCAAGCCGCCTCCTTTCTCTCGCCCTCTATCCTCGCGCATATGCTCGCATCTCGGCGATATCCATACCGGGTCAAGAGCTACTCCTAAGCACGCAGAATCATACGACGGCCTAGCCCCATCACATAGCGATGAACTCGCTCGCCACGTTGGCTACAATAGCGCGATACCGCCAAAGAGTCAAACTGTGTCAGATTTCTGATGGTCCTCCCATTCTCGCCTCAAGGTCAAGAATCTATCCACGCGGGCTCTCTCAACTCGTGAGGCAAAAGTGATCCAGAAGGCCTCGCGAACTCCTCCCAACCCGCCGGAAGAGCACCTCCCTCTAGACAATTCCCATGACTCAAACCAGCCAACGCAATATCGCAGAACCGTAGAAGCTAACACAACGGACCGCCTCCGAGGCCCTAAGCACCGCGTAGTCCGCACTGCCGAATAAACTCCCGAGATCCTCCTCGCACTTCAACCATAGAACTCGGGTGGATTACAACTCGTAAAGTCCCGAATCCTTAAACCGCTTTACCTGGGTTAGCCACGGCCGGCGCGCCGCCGCCACGATGCTAGTCCACAACCCGACCGCTTCTCCGTAATCCTATACTCGCCTCGCCGCGAATCGGGGTCGGCACGGAACCTTCGAGCTACCGCCGCCGCCTTTCTAATACCGCCACAGAATAACTCGCCGACCCGCCATCGCTCGTGCATAGTTTGCTCGAGTCCCGTAACTCTCTGCACCACTAGCAGCCTCTCGCTGATGCCTTGCCCTTCCGGGCTCGTCGCCTTCCGCGAGGCATAATCGTACATAAGAATAGGTCGAGAGGACTCAACCTACTATGACAAACTCTCATCGCACGATCTCAAAGAGAGAAGAATGGAAACTAACCCTAAATGTCCTGCAGCCTCCCGACAGATGTGGTGCACAACACACCGATAATCAAGACTTACTAGACACTGCCTCAGACACTTTCCGAGGACTAATCGCTCGATACCACTTTTGTCACGACCGACCGGGTCGCGACTAGTACTTCACCGGTACCTCCGGTATACATCGAGAATAGCAAATGAACAAAAACAAATCAGATAAGGTAAACATCACTAGCAGCCGATAAGGCCGCTTTCATAAAATAACTTAACCGATAGTGAAACAAGATAACTTTATTCTTACAAATTTCAAACCACAAACGTGACTACGCACTTAAGAATAATCAAGTATGACAGGCCCCGCCATACCCCGAATGTACAAAAGTCTATAACCTCTGGAATCATACCAAAAGACAAAGCCTCATGGACGGAGCTTTCCAAGTGAACAATGATCCTAAGAGCGGACCAAAGAACTACGATCTCGACTGCAGATGAACGCACTTCGGGCGAGGTCGACAACAGTACCAAGTATGTGAAATCAAAATATCAGAATGAATTCATAATAGCATATATATAAAGCAGGAGACATGTATGATAGCCAAACTACAGTACACAACATATACGCAGCCGTGTCAAGTCAGGGACTCACGCCCTCTAAGTCATCACTCAAATATAACCATAGGTCTCATGCCCATAATATCAATCGTGCTCGTGGAATTCATTCCTCACTGCCAGCTTATGATATAACAACACTAAGAGTACATATGAATACTAGATCCCACTCAGATTATAAGAACCGCACGAGGCAAGTACGGCGCATAGCTACCGATCCACCTCGCATCCTCAATCGACCGGCAAGTACGAAGCTACCAGATCCACCCGTAACAACAATAATAATACCTGAATCACGAAGCTGACCGGGGCAAGTGCGATAGCCTCTACCAGATCCACCCTGCGTCACATCGCTGACCGGGGAAAGTACGCAGGCTAACCACCAGATCCACCCTGCATCACACAACTTCGCCCTAACCCTGACCGGGGCAAGTACGAAAGCCAACTACCAGATCCACCCTGCATCACGTCTCTGACCAGGGCAAGTACGGTGGCTAACTACTAGATCCACCTCGCATCGCAGAGACTCGCCGGAGAGCTAATCCATGGAACAAAATATCGCCAACAGGAAACGAACCTCATCATGGCCGCATACCCGTGGAATCCTCCATCACCGATTTCAGACGCCAAATAGACTCATAATCGAACAATGGAAGCATACCCGGAATCCTTCATCATCAAGCAGACGCCCAAGTAACTCATAATCGAACGATGGAAGATACCCGTGGAATCCTTCATCATCAAGCAGACGCCCAAGTAACTCATAATCGAACAATGGAAGCATACCCGGAATCCTTCATCACCGGGCAGACGCCCAAGTAACTCATAATCAACGATGGAAGCATACCCGTGGAATCCTTCATCATCAAGCAGACGCCCAAGTAACTCATAACTACATGCTTTTAATTCGAATTACAATATCATGCCTTTACATAAACCAAGACAATTACCATGCCTTCTTTTCACATAAACCAAGAGAATTCTTATTTAAGCAAGCCAAAGTACTTATCAAGGCACACATAGAATAATTCTCACTTTAACAAGCCCAAAACACTATCAAGGCACAAACAGAATAATTCCCTTTTAACAAGCCAAAGTACTACGTACGTACATCCTTTCCAAGAGATTCCTTTTTATGCAAAATCCAAGATACTAACACCCGTAGTATCATGAGCGCCTATTTTTCAACGTAGTTACTACACCTTTAGAAAACTCATTTCAAAGCTTGAAACCAAGTAACTTCAATTTTTTCACAATCTAGACAACTTATGCTCATTAATCAAAATAGACAACTTTCATAACCTTCCATAAAGTTATTATAACCAACTTCCCATAAAGCCGTTATACTAACTTTATGCTTTAGAAATTTACGACATCCTTATCCATTCATAAGGCCGTTATAACTAACTTCTCATAAAGCCGTTATAACTCCTTATGAACCATTTCGTTCTTTTACTATCCAAGAGGCTTATACTTCAAACAAATTCATACAATTTTCAAAAATACTTCAAGCCTCTTATCTTTAGAATAATTCAATACTCAATACTTTCACACCAAGTACTCTATACTTTTGTAAAATCATACTTTCCCTTAACCAAGGGACTTATACTTCTTAAAACAAACAAGTCTTTGTTTATACTTAAACAAGTAAAAATACTAAATCTTGTACGTCTACCGTACTACATAGATACAAATACTCATGCTCAAAGATAGGAAAGTTCCACATACCTCTTTGGTCAATCCACTTGCTAAGCTCAACTACCGCAAGTAATATTTCAACCTATAATAACCATGATATGTTTATTAACCTCTAATTTCAATGTAGAATAATCTAAACTCAAAGCCACTAAATTCTATGGAAAATTGGGCAGCATTTCCTTTGTTTCTACTCACTTTGCCACCTTTTCAAAGGCCGATTTTTTAACACTCAACGCCACATTTTAAGGCTCAATCAATCCAACAATTTAAAGGAGATTACACACCCAAATACCAATTCTGCCCCATAAGTTTACAATAATTCACTTAACAATTCTAGGGTAGTTTTTAGGCTACAACATGCTCGTAATCTCTTCTTAACCCATTATTCATAACCAAACTACATTTCTAGCATGCAATGATTCTATGAGCATTATCTACTACCACAAGTTCTTTCTTCTAAACATGCAACACTTAGAACTAATTCTAAAGGAAGAAA
The DNA here is from genome assembly GCA_029844215.1 of Przewalskia tangutica. Classification (NCBI taxonomy): domain Eukaryota; kingdom Viridiplantae; phylum Streptophyta; class Magnoliopsida; order Solanales; family Solanaceae; genus Przewalskia; species Przewalskia tangutica. The sequence continues at coordinate 122,413,757 of CM056730.1, read as the reverse complement.
TTTTACCTTAAAGCTCTTAGCCAATTTACTCCAACAATTGCTAGCTTCTACTCCAAGAATACCACCACAATAGTCTTCACAAGCTTTGTAATAACCTTTCCTTTCTTGCCACACCTTTCCAGATTTTTCCTAAGCTTTTCTTTCTTCTTAAAACTCTAGAGGAGAGCTAAATTTTCTAGAGAGTGTGAGGTGTTTGAGAGATGACCACTTCTACAAGACTTGGTCAATATAAGCCATGCAAGCAAAATCAGATGAGGGGGGACACTTGTCACCCACCCATGCCCTTTTTAAAAGAGAAATCGACTTTTCTAAGTTTTTTCCGCCTAAAATCCGCGCCATGCCTCGCTTCCTGGCGGCGCTGAAACCTCCGCAGTCTCTCTGATCTTTCGGCGCCGCGGCCCTGCTATTCCGGCGCCGCGGCGCTTCAACTTCAGCGACCAAGATATTCGCGCCGCCTCAGATCCGAGCCGCGCGCCGCGCCTCGTCTCAAACACATTTTTTTCCGATCACAGACCGAACTTGTAACTCTCATAACTTTCTACTCCGACGTCCTATCGACGAACGGTTGGTTGCGTTGGAATCCAGACTCAACGAACTACGCCCTAGGCCTTTAAAACACTTAGGAACTCTCAATGTACCGGGTCATAACCCGCCTCAAAGTTGACTAAAACCGCCCGGAATAATCCGTCAACCTATCCTTTGAAAATTTTAAGTCTTACTCCCTTTCGTACGCCCTCATGCGCATGACCTGAACTACGGGGTGTAACAATAAAGTCGTTATAATTAACTTCTCATAAAGCCATTATAACACTTTATGTTTTAAACAAACAAAATTCATTTCACACACGTACGTCTACCGTACTATATAGTTCACAACAATCATGCTCAAGAGTATAGGAAGAATCACATACCTCGCGACGATTATCGACAATTAGCAAAACGCTCCAAAGTACTATAACTCTGCTAGCCTTTTCCACCCTTCAAGTAGAATACGCTACTCGCAGTATTTCAACCTATAAAGGCCACAAAACGTCTATCAACTTCTCGATCTCTTTGTAACACATTTCAAAGTACAAAGTTCCTTATTCTACGGAAATTTCAACAGCACCTCCCCCCCCCCCCCCCCCGTAACCACATAAAACTCCTCCTCTAACAAGGCCCGCTACCAAGCCAACAACTCCAAAGGGGGGTTACACGTCTAACCGGACGTGTACAACTCGCCCCACAATAATACTACAAGTTCATCAGAATATCGGCCCAATGTAAATACAGTTCAATTCTTTATAATCATCCTTCCAATATATCTTATACTTAATTCTAATCTACTACAATATGTAATATCCAATTACAATAGGGGGACATAGATCATTACCTCGATAAGCCCAAAATTATCCAAGATTAATAAGTCGATCCTGAGCAACGTTTAGCTCCAAATCCTTACGCTCAAACCCGCTCCAAGCAACCCTTAGAAGCTCCTAACCAACTCTTCTTCAAGATCTAACTCCAAAATGTGAAGAACACTTAGGCTCAACTATGGCAAGTTTCGCCAAGGTGTATTTCTAAGGCTAGGTGTGAAATCTTTTCCAACTCTGTACACAATCTTCCTAACACCCTAAGGAAGAACACTTCTAAGTGTTGGGATTTTTGGACAGCTTTTGATCAAGAAATGCAGGCACAAGCGAGAGAAACTAAAAAGGTGAGGGAGTTTTTTGTCTTGGAAATTATCTCCAGTGTGGATGAAGAAGTCTGCTATCGAGGGGTATTTATAGAGAAATCAAGGGCCAAGATCAAGTGTGTGGTGAGATTGGGGTACAAGTGTGTGTGGGTCCCACCTCCAAGTGTCCACACAAAAATCAAGACAAGTGGCTAGACACTTGGCAAGCCATTTCGGCCACCACTCATTCCACACCTAATCGGCCAACATGACACACGTGGGGTGACACGTGTCGCCCCTACTGGCCCAAAATATTTCATCTCCCAAAATATCCAAAATATCGAAAATCTTGAAAACAAAGTGGGCCCCACAAAATCAGAATTTTTCTCTGGCCCCACGGGACCAATTCCGAAAATAAAATTCCATAATTCTAATATAATCCAGGAAGTCCAAATACCAAATATGGGAATCCAATTCCCATTAACGAACTTTTTTCCTTCACAAAAACCGAAAACTTTTCCGTCGAAAAATCACATCTTTCTTCCTTTCCAATATTACTGTCGTATTCTCGTACGTACGTCCTCACATACATACCCTGGAACTACGGGGTGTAACACAACGGGGAGATTGTCGATGATGTCACACATCGTATTGGTACATAGTGGATGAAATTGAGGCTCGCGTATGAAGTGTTATGTGATAAGAAGGTGCCACCAAAACTTAAGAAAAGTTTTACAAAATGATGGTTAGACCGACTATGTTGTATGGGGCAGAGTGCTGGCTAGTTAAGATCTCTCATGTTCAAAAGATGAAAGTTGCGGAGATGAGAATATTGTGATGGATGTGTGGGCACACTAGGAGAGACAAGATTATGAATGAGGCTATCCGGGACAAGATAGGAGTGACCTCGGTGGAGGACAACATGCGAAATGCGGACTGAGATGATTTAGGCATGTGAAGAGGAGAGACACAGATGCCCCAGTGTGAAAGTGTAAAAGGTTGGATATTGACGGTTTCATAAGAGGTAGGGCTAGATCAAAGAAGTATTGTGGAGAGGTGATTAGACAGGACATAGCACAACTTACCTAGGACATGACCTTAAATAGGAGGTTATGAAGAAATCAGATTAGGGTAGAAGGCTAGTAGGTGGTCTCGCTTATCATTTCATATTAGTAGTCATAGTATTGCTCTATAGTTTAGTATGCTCTGATTTCTGCTACTATCTGGTATTTCTTGTACTTCAATTATTGTCAGGCCCCAAACCTGACCCTGGACGTAACAGACATCTGATGCTATGAACAAGACCGACATCACCTTATGAATTAATACTATCAAGTCCATGCTTATTCTTTCATTAATAAATTCAATTAAGTTATAAATAACTATGTAAAGATCATGGTCACAATTTACGAAATAAAATCAGCGGAAGCAGGGACGAAGCCTCGCTCACCCCACCGGGGGCTATAGACCCCAACAATTTTTTTTCTATTACTACTATATTAACAATTGCAAAAAATAACTAACAAATTTGTATAATATAGTACTAGCCCCCTCGGAAAAAATTAGTTGGCTTCGTCCCTGATGGAAGTCTATAATAAATAAGTTGTCAAAAAAATACAGTAACACCCATGAGATTGAATAACGACTTCAACCAAATACCCACAAAACAACGTCTATCTATGAATCCTCTAAGATGATAAAAGGAAATAGTCTAACTTCAGGACGCAACCTGAAAACTAATACTAATAAAATAAAGATAGAATGGTGCCCCACGAATAATCATGTGGGCTCACCAAATAGTTTCGAAAGCAGTGATTTCTCCTAAATCGTAGGTGTATCACAAACATGCTCTTCTTCGTTACTTCACACACTATCAAAACAACAATTGTATGTATGAGTCTTAGATACTAGGTGAGTGTCTCCGGGATAATAAATAATGTAAAATAATATAATATTAAGCAGTAAAATAATGTAAGTAAAGCAGTTCAAAACCCAGAAATAAAACAGTTCACCAAACTTAGAGAAACCATTAGTAGAAATCATTAAGGGAGGATTAAATCACTTTCAATCCATTATGCTATTTCTCAAGATTAAGCCTTCCATTTATGAACCTGAAATCATCAACAAGCCAACTTATGGGCAACCAAATAATCAACACATGCGAACTTGATCGGTGTATTTTATATACACCTTTTGAGTCAGTTTTAGTTAATTTTTTGTCCCATTTTGCACATATAAGTGTCGTATTAGGATAGTTTTTCGTTCTTTTGAGTCAAAGTGGTTAAAATGGCCAAATGGCGGAAAAGGAGCAAAAAGAGGGCAAAAGAGGAGATGCCAGAGCTGGAAAGCAGAAAGTGGCGAACGAGGGTAAAATCTGCACCGGTACTGCGGCCTCCTGCAATCAGCGGTAGGCGCGCCACTATTCGAAGAGGCTGCAGAAGATCCAGTAGCGCGGCTTCCGAACAGCAGGATGCACGCGGCGCCTAAACATCCGGAAGCTACAGAGTTCCAGTAGCGCGGCTCGAATGCCAGATATCGGCGCGGCGCCAAAACACCCGACGGATTGCAGAACTTCCGGCGCCGCGGAAAAAATAGGTCTTTTGACGAATTGCAGGCCAGCACAAGAAAAAGAGGGAGGCGGTTTTCAGCCTATAAAAGGAGAACCCTAGGCAGTTTTTGGGGGTTCCCCTTCTTGCACAACACAAGACTTTTGCTTGGAGATTGGATACCATTAGTTTAGTAATTTCTTTTCCCTTTCTTGTTCTTTATTTCAGTTTTGTATGATGAACTTTGAATTAGTTCTTGTCATGTCAATGACTAGGAACTAATTCTCTTATAGGGCTTTCCATGTTGAATTGCTAGAAACTTATGTTATAAATTAATGCATGCTTATGGTTATTTTTCTTATTGTGAGATCTATCCAATAATTGAGTTGAATTCTTGGTAATTAATTGACAACTAATTATCACTATATGATTTCTAATCAGATTCCGAAAGGGGGGATTGTGAATATGCTGTAAGTTGGGTAGACATTCTTGGATTGGGGATGAAAATACCTCAATTATTTATGTAGCGTCGATGAGAGGTTTAACAACCCTAATTTTGCGCATTGTGCGTGACGGTCAACTAGGTTTTTGTTCTTAATCCTCCTATAGAGTTATCCTTATCACCGAAAGGTAGGTAAGGTGCGATACTGGGGTTGAGTGTTTATATAACCCTAACGGGAGTATAAAACGATTTCAGAACTCGCTTTCTCCAAAAGAAGAACACCATAAGTTAATGCATTAGTAAGTAGCATAAGCGGATAGTAAGGATACATGGAAGCCCTATTCTCATCATCACTGAAGTAAATCTTTATAGTTAAAATAGCTTTTATAATTCTTAGTTATAAACAACACATTCAATTATCAATTTACCAAATAGATACCAAAAAATAGATAGTTGGTAATTGAACCCTAATCCTTGAGGACGATATTCGGCCTTATCAAGACTATACTACTTGTCATGATAACGTGCACTTGCGTTTAAGTGTGTGCATCTTACCGCGCATCAAGTTTTTGGCGCCGTTCTGATTAAGCAATAGTTCAATATCAAATTTGTCTATTTTTAATTTCTAATTTGGTTTTTATTTTAATTTTTACGTTTTCTTTTGAAAATTCAAGGTGCCGTGATTTGTTATGCTTTTGATCTATTTCGAAGTCGGTTTATGCGAAGGAGAAGAGCGGAACTCTTGTTCCCTTTAATCCGAAATTGAGAAAACGCAAAGCGAGCAGAAAGAATCGGATTGCAACCTTGTTAGAGATGAGCGGCGTTGAAACAACAACGGGATGGGAGAAGGGTTAGGAGAGAATCAATCCCATCCAGAATACCTAGGCAAGCGCCCGATAGGCGTGGAAGAGAGTCCAAGTCGGCCCAGAAGAAGTTTGGGAGACTATGTGCGCGAGTAAATGGAGCACAAACATGCATTAGGCTCCTGACAGGAGCTAACAACTTGAGATAAAACCGGCATTACGGCATGATACGTGCGGTGCGATTCGGAGGCTAGCGGAGGATCCACGTATACGCATAGCTAATTTCTTGGAGCTATGTGCAACGTTGAATATAACGGCGTTCGCGATGATGCCCGTGATTGAGGCTCTTTCCCTTCTCACTTAGGGATAGAGCAAAAGTATGGTTGAATTCTCTGCCGGCCGATTTGATTTTTACATGGCAAGAGCTAGCACAGAAATTCCTTGCCAAGTTCTTTCCCCCGTGTAAAGCGTGAAAATTGAGAGGAGTTGAACAACTTTTACAGCGGATGGAGAGTCCTTATATGAAGCTTGGAAAGGTTCAAAGATCTGAGAGAAAGTGCACACATTCGTTGAGTTGTGGAACTTGGTCCACATCTTCTACAACGGTGGCGATCTGACGTAACCATCATAGATGCAGCGATGGGTGGAGCATTCATGAGGAAAACAGCCCACGGCCTCATGAGTTATTAGAAGATATGGCCACTAACAACCATGTCACGGAAGAGAGGTCGACAAATGGGAAGAAACGTTGGAGTCCACGAAATAGATGCTATTCTTTGCCTTGAATGCCCAGTGGCCGCCACAGCGAAAGCGATTCGCGAGAACATACATTGTCGATAAATGCGGTGCAGATGCCTAAAAGTTGTGAGATATGTGGTGGCCACATACATTTGATAGGTGTCCTTCAATGATCCCAACAATATACCCATGGAGCGGCGAGTGTCGGGCCATAGGTAATTATCGAGGCAACAGAACAACCCTACTCCAACACTTATAATCGGTGGAGGAACCCAAATTTCTCATGGAGAGGAGACCGGGCGCAGAACCAGCGAATCGATACCAGCGGCGAGAATCGATACCGTAGGCGTGAACAATATCGAGCGGCGCAGACCGGTATAGGGGCGATGCGAGAACCAGCTGAGCGAGAATCGGCAACCGCCATTCAAGCGGCCCACCAGCGATTCAACGCCGGTTCAAAGAAAAGCGGATGGTGGCGGTATGTGGCACTTGCCGCGCCCAGCGCGATTCATAGCGAAGCTAGATCCTCGTTGAAACTTGAGACACAGTGGGTCGGTAGCAAACAGCAAACAAAGAGCCACAGGGACATTGTCAGCAATATAGGTAAATCCAGGAAGCGATGTCGAGCGATGCGGTTGAGAAGTGGAAGACGATTGGAAGCGGCGATCGCACCGGCCGATGGTTGAGAAGAAAGCGAGTTAGAAAAAGAGAAGGTGATTGAGCCTAGCCCAACAAGTAGAAAACTTGAGAGAAGAGTATACAGAGAAGATCCCTTTCCCGAGACTACAAATAAAGGCGATTGATAAACAATTCTCCAAATTTTTGGAGACATTGAAAAGTGCGTATCAACATACCTTTCATAGAAGATTAGAGCGGATGCCTCCTATTTCAAGTTTATGAAGGAGATTTTGGGGAAAAAGAAGAAAGGCGAGAATCTGAAATAGTAGCAGCGGGAAGAGTGTAGTGCTATCTTGTAGAAAAAGTTGCCACCAAAGCTAAAAGATCCGGGAGCTTTACACTACCTTGCATTGGGCGGGGTAACTTGCAATGAGCTACATGTGATTTAGGGGCAAGTATAAATCTAATGCCCTATCGGTATTTAAAAGATTGGAGTTGGGTGAAGCAAACCAACCGATAAGCATCTGACTAAGCCAGCGGGGACGGTGGTTCATCCAAGAGGCAAGATCGAGGGCGTGATTGTGAAAGTAGGAAAATTCGTCTTTCCGGACTTCCTCATTCTTGATATGGAAGAAGGCGAAATCCCTATCATATCGGGAGGCCATTCCTAGCAACGGGAGAGCTTTGATTGATGTTGAAGAGGAGAATTAACACTAAGGGTGGAGTCGAAGAAATGGTGTTTAAAGTTTTTAAACACGTCGTTGAAGCCACCAACAATGAGTGGGTGCTTTGCAATCAGCACCATCAAACCCCATGCGAGCCAATACAAGTCAACCAAAGAGCGATGAGCCCAAGAAAGCGGCATGGTTTCTTTGAAATTCCACTAAAGGAGGTGAGTATTCTGAACTCCCATCGATAATGCTAAGAAGAAAAAGAAAAGAAACGCCAAATGTGGAGAAATGGATAGGTTGGGGCTTAATCCACCACAGGGGTTATTAAAGCTAAGGAACTTGCGTCCGCTAAAAGACGTTAAAGACAACGCTACTGGGAGGCAACCCAACGTTTTCAATTATGTTATTTTAATTTCGCTTTAGTTTATTTTATTTTGTCTAAGAACGATCTCACGGTCTTGGGGTCGTGTGTTTGTCTTTGTGATTGTGTGCAGGAAATAAAGCAAGGGCGGAAATCAAGAAAAGCCGTAATTTTCGTAAAGCGGGTAGCCATGCGCCTAAGAGGGCGCGCGCTAAAAGAATCGAACACGCGCAGTTCTGCGCCTGGCGCCAGAGCCAGGCGCCAAAATCCTAAAATTTGCCAAGTTTAGCCGCGCTACCAGAAGCCGCCATACAGAAGTCCCGGGCGAGCGCAGAGTTTGGGAGCCGCGGCGCCAAAAGCAGGCCCGCGGCGCCGAAGCGGGAATCCAGAAACTTAAAAACGCCCAAAAACAGATTTTCCCAATTCCAAATTCAAAACCTAACCTTCCTCTCCAAAACCCACGAAATTCCAGAAATTTGCCCACAAATTCTCCACAAAATCCAACCCAACCACAACCTAAACTCTTAAATTCCCAAAAACCCTTAGCCATCTCAACCAACAAAGCTTCATTCCATAGTCTCAAACCACCAATTGAAACAAGAACAAGCTTGACTCATAAAAGGTAATCTTTTCTGTTTCAATCCTTTATCAAGTCACGGAGGTAGTAGTTTGAAGGAGTATTATAGTTGAAGTAATTGGAGTCTGAAAAGTTGATTGTGAAGTTTAGAGAAAAGAGTAGAAAAGGAGTGTGGGTATTGGGTAGAAAAGTTGAAGTTTGGGGGTGTTGTGTTCGCTGCTAGTTGTCAATTGTGTAGGAAACATTTGTGCCACTAAATTGTAAGCTCCAGAAATTGTTTTAACCATGGCCACCAGGAAAAGAAGAGGCTCCACATCCACCCCAACCCCACAATACGATGAAAATAGGTTTGTGAGCTACCAAGCCTACCAAAGATACAAAAAGCTTGATACTGCACTTAATACCGAAGGGAATGGACTACCGAGGGAGTCATATGGGAAGAAGATGTTTATGAGCCCATTCGGCGATGATTGAGTTAAGGGAGTGGAGGAAATTTGTGAATCCGGAGAAGATAGCACCAGTAAACACAACAATGGTGCGTGAATTTTATGCCAATTTTCCGGAGAAGGTGGAAATGGGATGCTTTGTAAGGGGACGTTATGTGCCTGTGACAGCAGAGGATATAAATATACAATTGAAAACAGTTGATGTTGAAGAAAGAAGTGATTGGAATCACTTTAGAACACGGTTCGTAAGACGACCACATCGACCGAATGCCGCCAGCATAATCGCGAGCTACCACGGTTGTTTTTGATATTGGAAGAAATGGGTCAAGAGCACCAACAGTGCATTCAACAAAGTAGCCAAAGGTTGGCTATATTTCATCACCGCGTGATTCCATCCACGCACTTCACCGAGAGTGTCGAGGATAGGATTAAACCGATATATGGAATTATGAGGGTTGGCGATTGATGTGGGAAAGAAATAGTGCAGATCATCGAGGAAATCAGCAGTTGGTAACAACAGCGATTGGGACATGACTCGCTTATCACCAAGCTATGTCACATGAGCGGTCCCAAAACTACCCACCGACACTCATGAGAGAAACCAACCGCCGTGTCCTATGGGATAGTGCACTCTTTCCGGACCAAGCCCCCCAAAGAAGACGGAGAGTACAACCAGCAGCAGCAGCAGCAGAGGCCGCCATGGACGAAGATGAGCCTGAAATAGGGGCTCAATATGAGGCAGGACCTAGCCACCGGCCAACTACAGGAGCAGAACCTCCAACGCCCACAATGGAGCAATTGTATCAAAATCAGATGAGGATGATGCGCACTTGGACACAGATGGTACAAGGACAACAAGAAACAAGGCAACAAATCAACGAGTTGAGTTCCTTGTTCAACCAATGGTCGATCATTATCCACCGCCACCACCACCATTTTAGCCAAAGTTTGTAAGTGTCTTATTTCTTTTACTGTCTTTGAGTCTACACACATTGGGGACAATGTGTGATTTAAGTTTGGGGGTGTTTTATTTGTGTCATGTTATGTTTTATTTAAGTCTTTTTGATTGTTTTATGTTTATTTTGAGTCACCAAAAGTTTTTCCTTTTTTTGAGTCATAATTGTCTGTCAAAGATCATGTATGCTGTAGTTGCTAGAAACACCTAGTGAAGTAAGGTGGAATAATGTAAAGGAATTGAAGCAACTATCTAAACACCTAAGTTAGATATGCCAAAAACTCACGTAACTGCCTATTGGAGTTTCTTGCTTGAGTTATGCATGCTAAATGATAAATACTTATGTGTTATGATTGCTTGCTATTCGAGGCTAAATAGTTAGGATATGCGTGCTAGGGAGATGACTCGCATTTCTTTGATAGCCAATTCTTACCATTCTTTTCTATCCCGCACTTTAAAAATATCCCTAGTCACCCTATTGAGCCTAAATTTGAAACTTCTTTGACACCCTATATTCCCACAAATTGTACCATAAGTGAAAATATGAAATAGTGGAATACATTGTGTTAAAAAGAGACAAAAAGAGTGAATAAGTCTGCAGACCCCAATACAAAAGTAATAAGAAATAGGCAAAGCCTAAGTTTGGGTGCTTGTCATTATTAGATACTTCACTCTCCCAAAACAAAAGAGGAAAGATAGAATCGAAATGAAGAAAAGAACAAAAAGAAAAAGGGAAATATTGAAAAGCTAAGGAGCTTATGGTACACGAAATGAGCCTAAAATGCCTATTTTTACCAACCCCTACCTAAGCCTACATTACAACCCTTAAAGTCCTGAAGATCTCTTTATGCATATCCGAATTAGTGGAGAATAGCAAGTAAGCATGCCATAGGAATTCTTGAATTTATATGCATGATTTAGTATATTGATTTCCATTAAGCATGATGAATATGAGTTTGCGAAATATTTAGCTTCATGTGTTTAGTATGCCGAAATTTCATGTTATATGTTCCTGCATATTATTTTGCTAACCTTCATGTTTTTCTAGTTAACACTAATGCAGCAAAAGTGATCAATGGCAGTGAGTCTTTTATTTTTCGTTTCTTTGAGTCTTTTATTTTATTTCTTTCTATCTTTGCTCGAGGGCGAGCAAAGGTTAAGTTTGGGGGTATTTGATCGGTGTATTTTATATACACCTTTTGAGTCAGTTTTAGTTAATCTTTTGTCCCATTTTGCACATATAAGTGTCGTATTAGAATAGTTTTTCGTTCTTTTGAGTCAAAGTGGTTAAAATGGCCAAATGGCGGAAAAGAAGCAAAAAGAGGGCAAAAGAGGAGATGCCAGAGCTGGAAACAGAGAAAGTGGCGAACGAGGGTAAAATCAGACAGTGCGGCGCCTCCTGCGAAAGCAGGGCGCGCCACTATTCAGAGAGGCAGAAGATCCAGCACGCGCCTCGCATGCCAGATGCAGGCCGCGGCGCTAAACATCCGAAGCTACAGAGTTCCAGTACGCGCTCGCCAGCGAGATATCGTGGCCGCGCACCAAAACACCCGACGGATTGCGAACTTCCGGCGCGCATGGCCGCGGCGCCGACGCTGAAAAATTAGGTCTTTGACGAAATTCAGGCCAGCTCAAGAAAAAGAGGAGGCGGTTTTCACTATAAAAGGAGAACCCTAGGCGCTGGGGTTCCCTTCGCACAACACAAGACTTTTGCTTGGAGATGGATACCATTAGTTTAGTAATTTCTTTTCCTTTCTTGTTCTTTATTTCAGTTTTGTATGATGAACTTTGAATTAGTTCTCATGTCAATGACGAGGAACTAATTCTCTTATGAACTTTCCATGTTGAATTGCTATAAACTTATGTTATAAATTAATGCATGCTTATGGTTATTTTTCTTATTGTGAGATCTATCCAATAATTGAGTTGAATTCTTGGTAATTAATTGACAACTAATTATCACTATATGATTTCTAATCAGATTCCGAAAGGGGAGGGATTGTGAATATGCTGTAAGTTGGGTAGACATTCTTGGATTGGGGATGAAAATACCTCAATTATTTATGTAGCGTTGATGAGAGACTTAACAACCCTAATTTTGGCGATTGTGCGTGACGGCCAACTAAGTTTTGTTCTTAATCCTCCTATAGAGTTATCCTTATCACCGAAAGGTAGGTAAGGTGCGACATCGGGTTGAGTGTTTATATAACCCTAACGGAGTATAAAACGATTTCAGAAACTCCGCTTTCTCCAAAAGAAGAACACCATAAGTTAATGCATTAGTAAGTAGCATAAGCGGATAGTAAGGATACATGGAAGCCCTATTCTCATCATCACTGAAGTAAATCTTTATAGTTAAAATAGCTTTTATAATTCTTAGTTATAAACAACACATTCAATTATCAATTTACCAAATAGATACCAAAAAATAGATAGTTGGTAATTGAACCCTAATCCTTGAGGACGATATTCGGTCTTATCAAGACTATACTACTTGTCATGATAACGTGCACTTGCGTTTAAAGTGTGTGCATCTTACCGCGCATCAGAACTCACGGACGAACAATCATTTGATACACCGGAAATTTATCCCGCAGAAGCTAATCGTCCTCTGGACACTAGCACAACAGTAGATACATCGGGATACGCGCCTCAGAGGTCAACCGTCATCTGAAATGACACGTCAATGCTCAAATTGATATGTTAGGATCCATAATGGCTAATCATCATCTCGAATAACACAACTTTCCCATACATGCCCAAACACAAACATGTACAAATCATGGCTTGAAAGCCGAAAAATTTCATTATGAATTATGTTTATCATCCCGTTATTAGTGTACGTCAAATCATTTATGGGGTTAGAAATCAAGTTCAAGTCATTAAATACGTTTCAAGTTCAACAAACCCGTTCATAAATAAAATACATGAAATGTCCAAGCTTTCAAAAATTAAGTTATACGTGTCCCTTATCGGGGTAAATCACGTTCAAGTTTATAGCTTTATACACAATTTTTAGTAACCCTTTGATAAAAGAAATCACGAATACATATATAGATTATAATACACTAAAGGCTCCATGAGGGCTTGTCCCTCACGCACATGAAACCTTGTCCAAAAAATATTATTTAAAGCTTGAAAAAGTATGTTCGAATAGAGACATACAAATCATCTTTATAGTCAAAAATAATTTTTAAAAGAGACATACCTCTAATCCCGATAATGTGCTATCAAATGGAATATTCAAGGTTCAACGATCACTCTACAATGAATTTAAATGAGAAAGATTAAAATTTTATTCAATTCTACATTTTTCTCACTAATTAAAAACTAGGGCTTTTTCCAAGCCTTAGAACTTGTTCTTGAACCTCATAAAAAGTATTCATGGATCCTACTCCTGTAATATAATTTACAATAACCTAATAATCTTCAATAATATCAGAAAAATCAGAGGTCTTACTTTTTAGACGAAATCCTGCACAGCCCTTCTCATTCTTCCTTGAGTTTTCAAAAATCTAGGGTTTAAGAAGATGAACTAGTGTCAAACAGGATTAAATTCGGCGTATAATTGATATGGATAGATTAGGAACTCACTAGGGTTTGAGAGAGGTCTCTAGGACTATTTTCCTCTAAAAGTTCATCCAAAATGAAGTGGTGAAAAATTATGACGAGGTTTTAAACTTATAAAATTCGAAACCAGCAAAACAGTGTATGCCATGACCATGTGTCACACGTCCATTGAGCAAAGGGGGTTACACTATGCTTTTGCATTGCAAATCCATCGCGCGCTGCTCAGAAAGTGAGATCCCGAAACACGTTTTTGGCGCGATGCTCGCACAACGCACGAGGGCTCAAATGCTAGATAAAACGGGCATAACTCCTGGAAAGACATTTCAAAGCTCTACAACTTTCATGTTTTGCGTTTTCTCAAATTCCAACATACCTATCCAAAAAATGGGTATAAGTGAACACTACCTCAGACTTAGACAAATTTAAGAACTTTTACGAACTCCCTTGTGAAATGGAGCCTTGGAGTAACTGGTAAAGTTATTGTCATGTGATCTGGAGGTCACGAGTTCAAGCCGTGGAAACAACATCTTGCAGAAATGCAAGGTACGATCACAGATAATAGACCTTGTGGTCCTCTTCCCGGACCCGTGATAAATAAGCTTAGTGCATTGGACACCCATTTTTTTACGCACTCTCTTATTTGATTTGACTTCAAAACGACATCTATCACTCGAATTCATCCCAAAGGGATTCACATAACTAAAATGGCACATCAAAACTCATTTTATTCCTTCACATTAACCCGAATTTATGAAATGTTACAATTATTCAATTTTAATTGTGGTAGTTATTGTCCCTTTTTCAAACTACTTTATCATGGCTTAGTCGCTTCGTTAATTCAATTTTCTTACTGCTTTGAACTCCTTGTCCTTAACTGACCTCTTTTTATGCTTTCTCTTGTGCCTTTTTTCGGAAACAGTCTCCCTACCTTGATATGGATAAAGTCTACGTACACTCTACTCTTCTCAGACCTCACGACATGTGATCTTACTGGGTATATTATTGTTAGTAGGAGCAGTGATATGAATTTGTACACAAAATTAAGGGAAGTCACCTCCCCCGTTGTTAAAAATTGTTATCCTTGTTTATTTTATTTTTTTATAATCAAACATAAAAAAGGAATTATTTTTGTAAACAACAACAACAACATACCCAGTAAGATCCACCACGTGGGGTCTGGGGAGGGTAGAGTGTACACATATCTTACATCTACCTTGGTAGGTAGAGCGGCTGCTTCCGGGAGACCTTCGGCTCAAGACCTGCGTAATCACAATCAAAGCAAACGTTGCATTGCAAGATAAACGGTCACATACAAGAAATTAAAGCTATAGGAACATGCTGGTAACAAAAAAAAATCGAATACGACATGGTAGCACATTCTGTCAAAAGAAAGCAGTAGGTAACGCAAATAAAAAATATGAACAAAGTACACTAGAGAACACATAGCCACAGAAATCAACTACAGAGATTGTGACGTTTTTACTACTAGATTTTTGCGAGGATGCAAGAATACTGATGATTTGTCTTTTTGATTATCTATTTATATTGAATATTGTGTTTATGACATTTAAAATCAAATATGATTTTCATCTCCTAAAGCTTTTCCATTATTTTTGCAACAAATTAGATATGAAAACTTGTATATGTGGTACTTGTTGACACCCAATTTTGTCTCATTTTTACCGCATTTTATTCAGATCGTCCTTTTATCTTTAATTAAATTCGCTATGCTTCTTAGTCTTGAAAATTTCCAAAAAATAAATACTTTTAATATTTTTCACTAATTATAGTATAAATTTTAAAATATCGAGTATTAATTAAAATATAAATAAAATAATTTTAATATCTCGACATCAGTATTGGTGATCGATTTTCTCTTAATATTTTCACCAATTACTAAATTAATCATTTTTATGAATATTATATTCAAAACTAAATACATATATTAAATCTTTTATACCATATTTTAGGTGTGTGCACTTTTGAAAATTAATTAAAACAAATAAGCATATTTTAATTAATTAAGGGATTTAGGCTAGTTACCAATTAATTCATGATTGAGTTAATATATTCCCATTCCCAAATTAAAATACCAAAAACCATTCCCCATTTTCATCCAAAACCTTATCCAAGCCCAACAAAAAAAATATTCAGCAGCCCATTACCAACTGACCCGAGCCCAAACATCATATCTTCAACACTAAACTAACACCCTAACCAAACACCTCCCCCATCGTTCATCCAGAACAAACGACCCCAACAACCAGAAAATCCCATCACTTTCTCTAACCCCTCGCACCAGTCGAACTTGCAGAGATTCGATAGCTCATGCAGAGATCGATTTGGACCTCTGAAAAGGGAACAATGCGAAAATCCCTCAGTTGTAAGCTCACCTCTCGCTCTATCTTACGGGTAAAGGCAAGCTTATAAGATTGAAGCCTGAGAAACTCTCAAGAAACTCCCAACGGCTCCATCTCTTTCAAATCACTCTGAAAGAGTAAATTTTAGACTCCCTTTTCAGCTTTTTCGATCGGTCACTTTCCTTCTTTCCCCTTTGAATTTGAATTCGAATTTGAATTCTGGTTGTTTAAGCCCCAATTTTTTGCTATAAATACAACCCTCTTTGGGTTGTATCGGGGATGGATTTTGAGTCCCTAAAAAAGAGCCAAGAACAAAATCCAAAGAAAAGCTTATTTTTTTACTCTCAGTCGAGTTCTAAAATCATCGGACTCGATGTTTGAAAAGCCAAGAACCAAAGCATAAAAATTCAGATTTTTCACTACTTCGGGAAAATTGCAAAAAAAAATCAGAAAGAAACTCTCAAGCTTTGAATCCGAAATCTACATATCCTTAAACTTCTGCTTTACTAATCACATAAACAACACCAATTCTCTGAGCGCAATCGACGAGTCGAAATGCCGCCTCGGTTCGCTGACCAGAGAAGGTGACTCACTAATAATTTTGCTATTTAATTCGCAATGATATTTTCTGTATGATGTGATTGTGTGCCTTTATCAAATATGTTTAGCCTACTGTGTTCGTTGTTCGAATTCGTTAGTTTAAATTATATCGCGTTAGTTATGGATTATTACAGTATGTTGGTGTCGATTCGTTTCTCGAATGGTAAACATGTTTAGTATGCATTAATGATTACTTTAGAGCATTGAATTTGTAAAGTTCGACTTCGACTAGTTTCATTTTTAGATTGTTGCATACTTTTTCCAGTTTGTTGTCATGCCGTAATCTGCCTCCCTTGTGGTTTGTTGCTGTTGACAATGATTCTGTTGAGGAATAGTTATGTGCTTTAAGTAAAATCCGAGGAAATTCAATTGTTTGCGCTCTAACCTGACCTGAATCTGCTTAAGTTTCTTGGTATATGTTCCAACCTTATGCGAATTTGTGCATTAGCTTAGCAATTCGGGTAACATGTTTTCTTATAAGCTAAAGGGTTAGTAACATGTCTATGTGTTTGATAAAGATAGGTTTACTTTCATGTTTTTCAAATCAGTTGTTCTTAATGAAAAAGATATTCTAATGTCGACGAAAGGCTATGTCCCGTTTAGTTCTAAAATCTAACCATCACTGTTTCTGTCTAGATACTCTTTAAGAAGAGAATTGGGTATGTTGTTCTGTTTTAGTTGTTAAGCTCCACTAAATTCAACCTTTCCTAAAAAATCTGTGCTATTGTTTATCTCCACTTAAGAACGGATAGAAGACGCAATCCATTGTATTCTCTTAATTAGTCTTTTAGACCACAATTTAGTTTCACCTAAAGTCATTTTTCTTGAAAAATAATGGTTGTTCTTCCGGTATATGTAACCTGCAAACTTGTTTTACCTTCAAAATTGATTTCTATTAATATTAAGCATGCTGAACCAAACAATTGTCCAGTAGTGGTTCAGTTGTATGTGGCTAGCGATGTGCGTAGTGTGTCATCGTGTCCAACTTTCTTCCCGTAAACAATTCTGTAAGTCTAAGTGCGCGTTATTTCGTTGGTTTCTCTTCTAGTTACTGAAGTTGGTTTGAATTTGCTCATGTGTTCTTGCTTCTGGAAATTGAATTTTGAGGCCAAACATAGTTCTGCCTGATGCATTTTTCTCGCCCATTAAATGTTATGTATTTTATGTTTGTTTGGATCTGTTGGTTCGTTTTTGGGGCTGTTATAATGTCAAAATATATGTGTTTAACTTCATTTGAGTATTTCACTTTAGTTGTTTATTGTTGACAAGGTTTGGGATATATACTAATCCTTTTCTTTCATCAGGAGCAACGAAGAGTCTTATTACGAGACTCATCATAACTTTGTCAAGTGAAGACCCGCGTCTATACGTTCCTTGCATTCTCCGGCCTCAAGACTTCTAAACAAATAGGGCGGGATTCACTTCTTTTAAACTCTTTAAATTCCGCCGTTTTATTATTTGTATGATTATAAGAATGCTTAGAATAGTTAGGCTTAGGATTAACAAATTAGAAAGGGTAGTTAAAAATAGAAAAATCTCCACTAGTCTATTTTAGGCTTGTCACATATATTTTTGCCACATAAATGCATATGTTTATCAATAACCAATTTTGCATACAAAAATATACTTTCTAAACAAAACTATTTTTATGCATTTTTAAACAAAACCTCATGCAAATGTTATGGAGAATATATACTTCAAGCAATTATTTACATCTTTTATTATCCTTATGTTTTTCAAAACATGCATTTTAACCTAAGTTTGACCGGATAATCGCGAGTTAGCGGATCTTGAAAGATGTCTAATCCATTTCCTTTAGGATAATAAAGAACTCTTACCTAGAATCTCATTAAGTTTTGCAGACCATAAAATTGAAGTTATTTTAGCAAATTTTGCTAAGTAGATGTCTTAATTCATCTTTAAAACAATTACTTGGCGACTCCTTAAAAACAATTCAGGAATTAACCATACGTAGTACTGTTCCGATCCTGAGGTCAAAAACGTCGATCTCGAGGTAAACAACGGGCGCGACAGTACTCTATAATTAGAAATTATTTCTTATTTATATTTTATCTTGAGAAAATAAAATAAATCATCCATTGTACTTTTCTATTTTCTAAACTTTCATTTTACTTAAAATTTGGAAATATTAAATTGGAATGTTGTTTAAATTTTGTGAGTGGTGTAGTTATCGAGATCAATGTAATCGATTATGTCTCTCCTAGAAGTTGGTACCTCTCATTTTGTTCTAGGATTCTTCTTCTTCACAGGTTATTTGAAAGCCTTCATCTATGGAACTGACATATACTTATCCCCAATGCATGCATCATTAAAAGCGGCACACAAAATATTCTCATCACTGAGACCATACAAATTGAACATTCCATAAGCTTTTAGAAATGATTCATCGAAATAATGAGTCATCATCGATATCGACACATCTGAGAATTTCTAGAACGAAGTGAAGTGACAGGAAAAGCAGAGAAAATGAATACATTTACATACTATTAAATCTTATAAATGAACTAGATAAACCAAGTTAGTCTGAGGACCTAAAGGGGGATAATAGAAGGAGAAGAAATTGATATATAAGGGATTGAATAATTAATAAATAATAGAAATATGCAGAAAGTAAAGGAAGATTAATTGAACCGACCATGAATTTAATGCAGGAATTTAAAAAATTTAAAAGCATGAAGTATTTAAAAGATTAGGAGGTAGTATCATCCATAATCATATTTATTCAAATATGTATAACTTACAAAGATTTACAGTTTCAAGGAGACCTTGAGAGCTTACAAGGAATTTGGAAATTTCGGATAAGGTATCTGGATGAGAGGAATTGAATGTCATATGAAGGGTATTGGAGTTCATATGAGGGGGAATCATATGAGAGCAATTTTGGGAATTTCTCTAATTTAAGGGAACTTGGTTTAGAGAGAGAACTTTTCTTTCTAAAGTCTGAAATATTCTAAGGAAAGAAATGAAAGAAGAAAGCTTGTTTAACATGAGAGAGATGGTCTCCTTTTATAGGAGATTTACATGATATTTTTGTAAATAAAAAGGAATCTAACTAATCATTCGAGTGGAGAATGACATCATCCATGACATCACTGTTTTTGTCTCTTTCTCGAATTATTGCTGAAATCTTTTCTTTTACTGTTTTCTTTTTTAAAGTGTCTTTCTCTGGCATTTGCTTTTGTCGGGAATTTTGTCTGATCTTTACTCCGGGTATTTTGTCTTTTCTTGGCAATCTTTTAGAATTTACTGTTGCAAAAAATCGGACGATCTTCGACGTCAATTTTTGGTTCTTCTTCTTATGAGGAATAGCCTTGTTTTGATGAAGACGGAGCGAACTGAAGAATTATTGCTTGCATTTCTTCGGAATTTTTGGTTGCCGCAAGCATTGAAGTCATCCGGAATTTCTGTGAGAGGAACTGGGTGTTCTCCTGTGTTTGTAGTGGTGTTTGCGGTGTTTTTAGTGGCGCCTGTAATACAAGGGATTTCTGAGTATCTAACAATTCCTGAACTTTGTGTGGTGCGAGACTTGCTGGTATTTTAAAGTTGTTCCACCATCTAATTTTAAATCTTCTCCGGACAGTTGGATATTTATTTTCAAAATAATCTGCAAACCATGTGAATACCCATGGTAAATGGAATTTTGTGTGGAACAGGTGTAATGACACAATCTTTTTTCTTCCTCTGAGGGTTTGTAAATGGATTTAAAGAGTCTGAAAGATTTAGTGACTTGAGATTTTTGTATTTTAAGTGTAGATCCAAATTGTTCCCACCATGAGTTCCACCATGTTGAGAATTTCGATGGAATACATGAGGTGTTAAAATGAAATAGTCAGGTGTGACATTTTTCGGTATTTTGAACAAAAAAAATGAACCAAGCTTGTTAGTAATTCCAGTAATTAAATGAAATATTAAAAAATGGGGTATTTTGATAGGAATCCGGGAAGTTCATGAGTTTAGATAATTCATTTCCCCAATTACTTGGAGCAATTACTCCTAGTATTTTGCAATTGAGTAAGTAAGAGGGATCTGTGTTATTTTTGTAATAATTATTTTTAATTGTTGCCGATCCTGTTTCCTCAAGGATAGCCTGATAAAAATATGGAATTTTTAAAATGTCCCATGATTTGTAAAATCATCCATGACCAAAATAGTTTTGTAGCGCTAAAAAAGGGTCTTGATCACAAAATTATTTTTCAATAGTTACGATATTTTGAAAGAAGGGTTTTATAAAAAAAATCAGAAATAGGTTTTTAGGGGCTTGTGGTACCACAACTTGGGTGTTTGAAAATTGTCTTTGAGAAATGATTTTTGAAGATTCTCCTTTCTCGATTTTTGTAAACAATTTTGAGGGTTTTTCCTCTGCTGTGCTCTAAACAACTTGTTGCCTGCTATAGTTCGGGGGATTTTACAAGGAACTGTAAAATATATTCAGTAGTTATTTTCTGTGCGAGATTTACTGGTGTTTTTTGCACAGATTATGCGCTGCTTGCATTCTCTTGTTCTTCCTTCATGACTGCGTCGTACCATGTCATGAGTGTTTCTGTAGGAGTTTTGGCAGAAAATTTCTCCTTTTCTTCTTTTATTGGTTTGGTAGTGGTGGAGTTTATGGATTTTTCCGGGGCCATGGAATTTGTTTGTTGTTGTGGTGCAACAATTGGTGTATTTATTGACGGAGGAGTTTCATCTTTCCTTTTTTGTAGTAAGGCTCCACACACTCCATATGGACAATATTGCCCACATTCACGCATGTCCTTCCTCGATCCTGTCGTTGTAGCTCAGACAGTGGGGTATGGGGCAATGATATGACATTTCTGTGTTGTGGCCAGTGTCAGGATTTTGGGGATTTTTTTATAAGGAATTTGAGGAAATCACGGATTAGGATTTTAGGACACGTTTCTTTAAAGTAAAAACCTTTTCTAAGAATTAATTTGTAAAAAATCCATATTAATGCAATGTTTTGAAAACATAGATGAAGATCATTTTTGAAAATAAATTTTAAATAAGTATATGTTGAGTGGTCAGGAGCTGGTTTCTACTCCCCCAAAGGAAAATCATGTTTTAATTTTTGTAGATGATATGATTTTTCTTCATGTATTGAACATGTTTTTATTAGATTGAGGTCTTTTGTTTTTTTATTTTGCTATAAACTGGAATTTTAGTTTCTTTTTATTGTTTTTAAATGAGATAAAATTATTTTCTACTTTATATGGGGTAATGAGATTCATGAATGGTGTTCCTAAGATTACGAAATTGTGTATTTCTTTTGCTAGAACAAATGACGTTGCTATAGAAACTTCATCATTTATAATTGATGCTTTGATTTTTTATTTAATTTCTAATTTAGAATTATTAGATGCTGCTAATTTTTCATGAGTTTCTTCTAGGAACGTTTCCGGTATTATTCTTATTTTTATGCAATTTAAGTCTGCTCCTGTGTCAAAAAGAGCAATTGTTGTTATTTTAAAATTGTCCGAGAATTTAAGCGTTATTTTTGTTAGATATTTTTTTGTTGTGATTTGTCTTAAGGCCGTCAGAAAATCTTCTGAGATTTCTTCCAGATTTTCTATTTGGTTTTCAATATTATTTTCTGGTTCTATGGGATTTTCTGAATTAGATTTTTCAGAATTGGAATCTTCAGATTTGGAGTTTTGTGTTATTTCTTTTCGTTCTTTTATCTTCTTACTTCTTCCTAGGATTTTTGTTAAATCATAGGTATTTTTAGAAGTATTTGGCAAAATTATATTTTTAATTTCTTTCTTTTCTAGTGTAAAAGTTTTAGGAGTTTATTTAAGTATTCTTTTTGGTGTTGAGTATCTATGTGTTTAACCATATCTAACATGTATTCTTGATCTTTAGTTAAAACACATATGCGTTTTCCTTTTCTTTTTCAGAGTTTTCAGACAAACTAGTTGTGACTAATTCATCTACTTGAAGGGGTTTATTAGTTTCTGAAGGTAGAGAAAAATAGTCACGATCTGACTCGGTGTTTGAATCAGAGGAATCTATTAGAAGATTGGAGATTTTTTTGGTTACATCCTTGTCGAGTTTTAACTCTTGTAGTTTTTTATTCATTCTACAGTACCTTGATGTATGTCCCTTTTTATTACATTTGTAACATGTTAAATCTTTGTATTTAGAATCATTCTTTTTAGGATTTCTAGTATTCCTGAAATTTTTGTAACGATTATTTTTATAATGATTTTTATAATAATCATCGTTAGTCTTATGATTTGTTGATTTCTTATGTGATTTATAAGTTTTACTACAGTTTCCTGTACAACTTGGAGAGACTTTTATGAAATTTGTATTAAATTGTTTGCAAAAAGTACATAATTCGCACTTTGTTCTTTTTAGTTCTTTTTTAAGATGTTTTTGTAATTTTAGGTCCTGACAGATCTTTAATCCTTCTTGTTAAGTTATACTGACTAGTTGTCCGTATGTAAACTCATTGTAGGGTATTATCTGCTTTTCACAATTTTCTTTAATTTTGTTTCTAACCTTCTCTCCTAAAAGAGTAGGTAATCCGGCTAGGAATTTCTCTTTCCAAAATGGTTGGTTGGAATCTTCTCTAAGCATTATCCTGGTAAAGAATTATTCTTATACCATTAGAAATCACTTAGTTTTTTGCATTTTAAATTTGAAAGTAATTCGACATTTTTATCTCTTAGATGTGAAGAGATTACCTATGCAATTTAAAGATATTGTTAATATCAAAGTTAATACTGCATCTTGTAGGGGTTCTCCTTGTTCATATAAGATTGATATTCCTTCTTCATCGGTTTTTATAGCTTTTAAGACGTCTTCCTTTTGTTGATCAGTGAAATAATTATCCCACTATCCTTTTAATTGATCAGAGAATCCTGCGATTAGTAGTTCTGCTACGACCTTATCTTGTGTACCATTTTGAGTTTTATAGGCATTTGCTGCCATGGTCATTTGTTGGAGGAAGTTGAGGATATTACTCAGTCATTCCATCTATGTTCCAATCATAAATGGAAGAGGCATTAAAACGGGATTGAGCTAGGGTTTTATTATTCCTAGGTCTGGAGCAGGATTTGTAGTTGTTGTATGGGTTGTTCCCAATCCATATTATTAATTAGAGGTGTTTTATTTTGAAATTGTTCTAAGGTATCACTGTTATCATAATTATACGTCAAGGTTGTTATTTTATTATTAGTAGTAACAGAGTCTACTTGTCGCACTGACCAGGGCCGTGGCGGTACCTGCCAAGGTATCCTGTCAGGTATATGTCAGAGAATAGCAGCGGAACATACATAACACATTACTTAGAAAAAGGGTAAACATTACTGGCCAGCCGATAAGGCTGCCTTCTATAAAACATACTTAAACAAAAGTATAGTAATACAACTGGTTCTTATAGCCCAAAACACCAACGTGACTACGGACTGCAGGAATAACAAGCGTGGCGGGACGGGGCCGCCATACCCCACTGAATGTACAAAAGTCTATAACCTCGAGAATCATACCAAAAGACAAGCCTCGGAGAGATGGAGCTTCCCAAGAAATGAGCGGTGATCCTAAGAGTGCGGACCCGGTAAGCTACGTATCTCGACTGCGGCGTGACGCGGCCGAGAGGTCGATCTGGCAGTACCAAGTATGTGGCGAAAATACGTAATGAATTCATAATAGCATATATATAAAGCGGGAGACATGTATGATAGCCAAACTACGATTACACAACATATCTGTGATGCGTGTCAAGTCGAGGACTCACGCCTCTAAGTCATCACTCAAATATAACCATAGGTCTCATGCCCATAATATCAATCGTGCGTGGAATTCCTTCCTCACCGCTTCGGCGATCTATGATATAACAACACTAAGGAGTACATATGAATACTAGATCCCACGTATCATAAGAACCGTGCGAGGCAAGACGGCGCATAGCTACGAGATCCACTGCATCCTCAATCGACCGGCAATGAAAGCGCCTACGAATCCACGTACCAACAATACTATAATCGAAATCACGAAGGCGGCCGGCAAGTGCGATAGCCTCTACGAGATCACGCCACGTCACATCGGGGCAAGGCAATCTGCGAGCTAACCACCGATCCACCTCGCATCACACCACTTCGCCCTAACCGGCCGGCAAGTACGAAAGCCAACTACCGGATCCGCGCATCACGTCTCGGGGGCGGTGCGAGGGCTAACTACTAGATCCACCTGCATGATGAACCTCATGGAGAGCTAATCCATGGAATAATCTGTCAGCGAAAGCGAACCCTCATCGTGGCCGCATACGTGGAATCCTCCATCACCGATGCGCCCAAATAGACTCATAATTACATGCTTTTAATTCGAATTGCAATACCATGCCTTTATATAAACCAAAACAGTTACCATGCCTTCTTTTCACATAAACCAAGAGAATTCTTATTTAAGCAAGCCAAAGTACTTTTCAAGGCACACATAGAATAATTCTCAATTAAACAAGCCAAAGTACTATGTACGTACATTCTTTTCGAAAGCCTCCTTTTTATGTAAAATCCAAGATACTAACACTCGTAGTATCGAGGCGTGTCTATTTTTCAAAGTAAGTTACTACACCTTTAGAAAAATCATTTCATAGCTTGAAACCAAGTAACTTCAATCTTCCCACAATCTAGACAACTTATGCTCATTAATCAAAATAGACAACTTTCATAACCTTCCATAAAGTTATTATAATCAACTTCCCATAAAGCCGTTATACTAACTTTATGCTTTAGAAATTTACGACATCCTTATCCATTCATAAGGCCGTTATAACTAACTTCCCATAAAGCCGTTATAACTCCTTATGAACCATTTCGTTCTTTTACTAGCCAAGAGGCTTATACTTCAAACAAATTCATACAATTTTCAAAATACTTCAAGCCTCTTATCCTTTAGAAAACAAGTTTCTTACCTCCAAAAATTTAAGTCTCTTATCTTTTAGAATAATTCAATATTCAATACTTTCACACCAAAAGTACTCTATACTTCATTAGGTCAAGAAAATCTTTGTCTATCTTATTTAGGATAAACCATTCCTTAAGAACAAGCGGGTTAACTTCTTAACCCAACCAACTTAGACATTTTTCTTAAAACAGGTCAAGTATAACAAAAGGATTTACTTCATTCAAAACACGTACGTCTACCGTACTATATAGTTATAACTACTCATGCTCAAAGGATAAGAAAGTTTCCACATACCTCTTCGGTCAATCCTCTTGCTAAGCTCAAACTACATGAGTAATATGTCAACCTATAATAACCATAATACGTTTATTAACCTCTAATTTCAATGTAGGAATAATCTAAGTTCAAAGCCACAAATTCTATGGAAAATTGGGCATTTCCTTTGTTTCTACATACTTTGCCACCTTTTAAGGTCCGAATTCAACATCCAAACGCCACTTCTTAGGCCCAACAATCCAAACAATCTCAAGGGATTACACACCTAAACTTGGGTGTGTAAAATTCTGCCCCAAAAGGTAAAACAATTAACTTAACAAGTCTAAGGTAGTTTTTAGGCTACAACATGCTCACATAATTTTCTTAACCAATTCTTTCACATCCAAACCATATTTCTTACATGCAATGACTCTAAGAGCATTATTCACTACCACAAGTTCTTTCTTCTTAACATGCAACACTAGAAACTAATTCTAAAGGAAGAAATGTTACCTTAAAGTTTTAGTCAAACTTCCAAATATTTTGCTATCTTCCTTGCCAAGAACACCACTAACAAGCTAGCCACAAGCTTCCTTCTTGTTCTTAACTTTTCAGATTTTTCCTAAGGCTAGAATTTCTCTTGGGATTTTAGAGAAGGAGGAGCTTGAACCTTTAAGAGAGAAGGAGAGCTTTTGTCTAGAGAGAGATGAAGTATGACCAAGTCTTGAAGACTTGGTCAATATAGTGTATGCAAAATCAGATGGGGAGGGGACACTTGTCACCCTCCCAAGGTCTTTAAAGAAAAATCGACTTTTCTAAGTTTTTCGCGAGAATCGCCTCGGCGCGCGCCGCTTCGGCGCGCGGCCGCGGCTCTGCGGACCTCGGATCTTCGTGCGCGGCCAGCTTCCGGCGCGCGGCTGAAACTTCAGCGACCCCTCGATACATTGGCGCGCGGCCTGCATCGGGCGCGGCCTGTCGCCTTTGTCAAAACACATTTTTGTCCGACTGCGCACTGAACTTGTAATTCTCATAACTTTCTACTCCGACGTCCTATCGACGAACGGTTAGTTGCGTTGGAATCTAGACTCAACGAACTACGCCCTGGGCCTTTGAAACACTTAGGAATTCTCAATGTACCGGGTCATAACCCGCCTCAAATCTACTAAAACCCGTCCGGAACAATCCGTCAACCTATCCTTTGGAAATTTTAAGTCTTACATGCTTTCGTACGCTCTCATGCGTAGGGTCAGAACTACGGGGTATAACACTACTGATTTAGAAAAGGGATATTCTATGAAATTTTGAGAGGAGTATATTTCAATCCATTCAAAGAAGGGAATATTTATTCTATTTTCTTGTACAAATTCATAGAATTTTTCTTGTATTTATTTTCTGGTATTTAAGAAATTTTTAAAGAACCAAATTCTTTTTTCTAAATTTTGTTTTTCATAAAATTCTTTTTGTAGTAATTTCTTATCTATTTGGAATTCTTTTTCTAAAACACAACATTCATTTGCTAAATTTTCTGCTATTGAGGATTCTGTTGGACTGGTAGGTTCTTGGTCATCTACCTTTTCTTCAACAGTGGAATTTATATACAATGGTCTGGGTATTTGATTGGTGTAGTCTACATTTGTTAGATTGGGTAAATCTGACGTAGAATGTCTAGGTTTTCTGTTATAAGGGGTATTTACCGAAGAAATTTATGAGACTCTTCCTAAATCTAGGATTTCTTCGAAACTCGTATCTTCGTATCTATTACTCATAGATTTTCTGAGAAACGATAGACTGACTCTACCATCCTGATATTGAGTTATTTCTTTTAGATGAGTATTTGGTTGGTAAGACTCTAAGGGTTCAGGTTTAACTACACCTTCCATGATTCATTCTTCTGAAAGGTAATATCCTTCCATCGAATAGGTCTTGGTATTACTGTGTTAGATCTAGAAAGATCTGTTTATAAAAGTAGGGTTTCACCTTTCTTTACTATGGTATCTGACTTTTGTGGCAAAAACAGATGTCATAGCTTTGTAATGAATTTGGAAAATTATTGCTACAAGAATATATCCTTCAAACATTTTGTAATTTTGTGTCTTTATTTGTAAGACAAGGAATTTTTAGATATTTTTATCATTGACAGATACAAAGATATTTGGGTAACAATCAAAAGAGATTGGTCTTGTGCAGAGACTGGACTCAACCGAAGTTAATAGAAAATCTCCAAAATTTGTGAATCTTGCATCTTTTAAGATAGCAAGGATTGAGGTGTTTAGTCCTTCCTTAGTAAGGGGTTTTATCCCTACTTGGACTACGCCAATATGTATGTATTTGTAATTTCTTTCTCTATGCTTTTTCAAGGAATTTTGAGAAAGCAATTGAATTGTTTCAAAAAGTCTTATTAATTGGATATCTTTTTCTTCTGTTTTAATAGTGAAATCTGTTTTGAAAAATTGGTATTTGAAGTTTTTGTAAATTTGATCTCTATCTACTTTTGGTATTTCCCAATTATCTATTGATTTTTCAAAATCTTGTATAACGATTTCTTCGAAATTTATTATCTTTTCTTTGAATCCATGGAAGAAGATGATCCAAAATTATAAGAAGTAGGTGCTATTGCGTGAAGCGGAAAGGGACAGCGGAAGACCACACCAGACAGGGAAAACGAGGATTAGATATTTCGTCAACGACCACTTAGTTCTACGGAGAAAATGATCCATGTATATAAAATTCTAGTTTTTGAAACTCAAATTCTTCCTACAATCATTACCGGTGTTTACGGGTCTATCTGTCTTACACACGAGAACTTATCTGCCCGGATGACCTTAGGGGTTACTAACTCAGAAGAGGCTGAGGATCTAAACAAGAATTTCATCTGATCTGGAAATCATTGCTTTATCTAGTTCACTTATAATGGATCTTACGGAGCCTAATAATCTATATCCGGGAAGACTTGCACAAATATGATGATTTGATGTAATTGCTTATATTTTGTCCTTGTTTAAGGAAGTTTAGTGTTTCAAAATCGAAAAAAATTGAAAATTACACTGGTTCAATTATTCATCGATTTTTCCAGACGATCAAAACTTGATACAAAAAAATTGGTCACAAATTTTGCCGAATGAAAAATTCATACTTGTGTTGTTCAATTGTCCTCAAGTTTTGTCCAGCAAAATTTAGCACAATCTACACTCTATCTATCTTATTAAATTGTTCACCTTTTACTGGATAGGCGATCATGTATTTTTCAATTATTCACGCATTTTTGTACCATTTCATTCTACCTTTAATGTTAAATTGTTCAAAGGTTGCCTATGTTGTCTTCTGTCATGTGAATTATAATAGTTGAAGCAGATGATATTGAAAAATGAAAGAAAGAGAGAGTTGTGTGAGGCACATTTTTAATTTTTTATGTCTGAGTGTTGCTTGCACAAGCAATATGCCAAAATTTATAACTTCAAACACAAATTTTTGCAACTTCAATAGCTTATGTCACAAGTTGATTCTAAAGTATCTAAATTTACAAGAATCTATAAACTTTTACTATTGATTCTATCTAACTGATTGATATTTAAGGATGACTTTGGAGAGTCTAATAAGTTGGGCAGCATCACAATTCCAAAAGGACAAAAAAACTCATTCTTTTGATTAGCTGCAATATTATCTTCAAGCTAACCATTCAACTTGTTAATAAACTTTTCCTACACAAAACTCATTAAAGCAAAGACTTTGGAGTTCAATAAAATTTGTGTCAATAGTATTCTTCCCAAGATTATAAAGAATAGATTACATATTTCAATCACACTTCATCAAACTATATATAGAGGCAAGCCCCAATGTGCACATGTACAAAACCAAAAAATGTTATATAATGTATAGCATGTGCAGTGATAGTATACATTATCTCTACATTGCTTAATGTGGGATTATCAGGTTAAGCACCCTTGTTACTCTGCCATGGCTTAAGCACGCCAGCGACGATGATCGCAACAATTATGAGTAGGATGATGATGGCAAAGCACATCCATTTTCTTGAATTCCTTTGTAATTTCTTTGCCTTTTGTAGAGCAGTAGTCCCTGATTGCACATGGTCTACAGCGGTTGATACCTGAAAATTCGGGATGTTTGGCGATGAGGAAACGTAAACATATCATACCCAAGTGCCAATTTCCTTTCTTAAGAATATCAGTACCTGTGATTCTATATTATCAAGCATGTCTCCTTGAGCATCAACCAACACTGCTATGTCCAAGAATACCTGCATTGCAAAGTCATGGCATCATTACTTATGTGTTCCCCGCCCGAACGAACTGTATATGCATCGCACACATACGAGCACGTGAAAACACACAACACACACGCATCTAATGTTTCTAAACAGACTAATAACAGACACACGTAGAGAGACCCTTTATTTGTCATATTTTCAATTGGCATCAGGTTAGATGTGATTAAGCCAAAACTCATCAACATACCTAGAACCTAAGTTGCGCGGACTCTTCATTTTTATTGCCGCACCTGTCTCAACACGACACCGGTGCGAGTGGGACTCGTCACATCGGATACTTTGACTAGAGTCCATGGACAAATTTGGGAGGGGGGGGTGAGATTTTGATTTCTCAAAATAAAAGATAAAACATATTTAAGACATGGGAAATGGCGTACCTTCAATCCTTTTTAGCTTTTCCTCTTGGTCAATATTTGCTATTTATAAATGTTTTCTTTCTCATAGAAAAGAGGGATAATTTCTAAATAAATTATTACTTATTACTATACGCTGATTTTTTGACAATTAATTTATGTTTTTTAACGCCCATCTTGGAAATCTTTCATTCTACAACATACATGTAAATTTTCCATAGAATATCTCTCAAAGTTTTAGAATATCTTTATAGCTCTATTTTTATAATTTTGAATCTTTTTAGCCGAATCCCAGCACTTGTATCCATACCTGGATTCGTACCCCGAAATCTTAAAGTTTAGATTTTTCCGAATCCGACCATCGAATCCGCATCCGTGTTGGATACCCGCAACCCGAGCAACTTAGCCTAGAACGGTCCAGATTATTTTTTAATATTCTGAAGTCATGTCTAGACTAGAAGATAAAAAAAATTAAAAAAATAAAATAAAATAAATAAGAGGAGGCTCTTTATTTTGCTGTCTTTGATTTTTCAATCCTCTCTCCACTTTTTCAATTTGAGGTTTTACAAGGAAATCTTTGCCATAACTTCCTTACCCGTCAAAAAGCATAAGTATAGTACCTGTTGCAACTCAAGAAGCTTCCTCTCTAACTCTCTGACTGCATCATGACGTTCTTGAATTTCAGCTAGTGTACCCATTATCTGCAAGAGACCGACATTGAGAACCAGCAGCATATTATATCACTGATCACTAAAATTTTAAGTGTCCCACTAGCAATATTATAAATGTAACTTGGCTGCTTTATCACTCAAAAGGCTAAATTTGCATTTAATAAATTGTATCAAAACTTAATAGGGCTGAAAGATGGATTATTTCAATATCCCCATAAAAACTTCTGACAAGGTAAAAAATGTCGCGAGTAGACAGAAAA
This sequence comes from Przewalskia tangutica, assembly GCA_029844215.1. Taxonomy (NCBI): domain Eukaryota; kingdom Viridiplantae; phylum Streptophyta; class Magnoliopsida; order Solanales; family Solanaceae; genus Przewalskia; species Przewalskia tangutica. Next base: position 122,382,667 of record CM056730.1, on the reverse strand, counting down.
AGCATCATGGCTTCAGTGTATGTGACTAGAAAAAACTATCTAACCGAAATAAACTAACACTAAGGGACATAGAATGATGGTCAATGGTCCAAACTCCAAATTCATGTTAACACGGCCAGGGAAAATGCCAAATTGCCAATAGAAACTTAAATTGTCTATAAGAATGGATTTTAACAGAAGATAAGTCAAGCATTCAGATCTTAATCATATGAAAAGGTTACAATCTAAATATAGGACATAAGGGAGAGGAAGAGATTAGAAAATCATTGAGCGGGACAATACCTGTCCTCGCCCTTGTTGCTGAATAGCTTTCTGGAATATCTGTTCACTGTCCCCAGTCTCTATCAACCTATCAATTGTCTGAAGGTGAAAATAGAGGGAAACAAAAAAATGTGGAAACAGTAAGAAGATATGCGAAAAGAATCTTAAGTTCTCAATAATTCACAACAACTACAAGCTTTACCTCTTCATCAGCTCGATTACCCGTCACTGTCGACCACATAAAGAGAAAGATACAAGAAAAAGGAATAACAATTAGAATCTGCATTATAACATTTACACTCCATGCGGAAATTTCAAACTCGGAAGCTTTGGCACCTGTGAATACTCGCCTTTCAACAACCTCACGATATTCATGGTGGATGTTTTCTCTTAAAGTCTGCAAACATTTTAATCAACTGAACCTAAGAGCAAGCAAAACCTAGAGAAAAGTCATTCTTAATGCAGCTGATGTACCTGAAACTCAGCCATTTTATCTTTGAACTTCTTTTTCAAGGAACTGCAAGCATAGATAACAAGTCAAGTGAGGACTAATAGGCATATCAAGATAAGTACTAAGAATAAGTTACTTTGAGACACCCATTTAGCAATGTCAAAATAACAACTTTGTAACAAACTTACAAAGAAATAACTATCAGAGAAACAAGGGAGAAGAATTAGTCAAAATTACACTGTTGTTGCTGTTCTTGATCTGTCAACAGCGGATCCTTTACCACATCCTGGTTTGTTTCTATTGGCTAGATTCTGCAAGAGAACAAACATAGATCGAAAACAGAGAGATAACAGAAGGACCAAAGTAAGAGACATAAGCATTTAATATTACTCACTTCTTTATCAAGTTCCTCAATTTTCGATTTGATTAATCGAGCTATTTTTCCGACTTCATCGACATCTTTTTCCATTCGCTGCTTAATTGCTGCAGGTTACAATTTTATCATTAACAAGCATATTTCTTTGATGACAAGGAAACCCGCAGCCGCTACCCTTTGGGTGCGCACAGGGTAAACCCCGCTCCTGTGCAATAGCTCACAAACCACACAGGAGATAACCCGCACTAGGCAAGCCCTGTGCGACGAGCTCAAACCAAAAGGCAAATTCCCTGTTGTCGTAGGCAGGTGGTTTTGAACCTGAGACCTCCACTATGGAAGTCTCATGTTCAACCAACTGAGCCACCGTTGCGGGTTATCATTAACAAACATATTAAGAAAATGAATAGCAAGCATCAAAGGAAAAGGGACTTTCCCAAGGAAAGAGAATCTTATCACTGCACATACTCCTATTTCACTTTTATCTTTTATTTGCTACATTTGCAAATTAAAAAATAAACAAACTATAATGTGTTTGCTATTATTTTATGTCAACGTTCTACATGCTTCATCTTTTTCGCCAACGTTCTAAATTTAAGGATAGAGCACTAATCCATTCTCTAATTATCTTATGTGTTAATTCATTCTACTTTCTATTATTTGGTATATATAGTAAGGATAACTGACCTATTTCTACAAAATTCTGGAAGTCTACCTACAGGATACCATAAGGGCTCGTTTGGTACGTCGCACTGGACTGTATAATTTTGCATGGACTGTATTATAATGGACTGGACTGTATTAATATATAATGGACGGTATTAGAGTATTAATATATAATGGACTGTATTTTATTTTTATTTTTTATTTTTAGTACAGTCCAGGGGAGTAGATGGGTCTCAAAAATGGCAGTTGGAATGTACTATTGTCCGGCTGAAAACGCCCACCAAACGATGTATTATTTTTTTGTCCAGTGCAGTCCAGCGTAATACAACGTACCAAACATGCCCTAAGAATATATATAGTAAACTTACATAATTTGAACTTTCCTGCAGTGTCTTTTTAAAGAAAGTCAACCATTTTTGACATTTCAAATACCCTAATGAAGAAAAATCTAATTCAGCTTTGGTAATACATTAGGAGTTTCTCACTCCAATCAAATCAAACTAGATTCAATAACATGGGTTAGAGTGAGTATCTACTATGAGTCCAGATGATGGATTACCTTTCATAACAGCAGCTTTTGTAACAGCCTTTGATTCCTCGTGAGCATCCTGTGAAGAGCATGGGGAAAGATCTTAAGTATATACGTAGTACCTAATACTTAAAGAAACAAATGGTTATGCAGATAGTCTGAGCTCATTTGGCTTAGGCATATTGTGCTAAGTAACTAACAAATTGAGCTATAGTTCTTAAAGTTACCACATGAACCCATAAGATAGTTGAAGAACACATATTGAGAGACAATTATGAATTATAGAGAGGACATATGGAAGAGCACTCTAGTAATGTAGAGGAACAAAAATTGTCTCTCAGAGCTTTACTATATTGCTGAACAGCTAAAGGACAAAATGGCGGCAAAACAATTATCTCTTAGACACAATGTCATATGGGTTCAAGCCGTTGAAACAGTCTCTTGCAGAAATGTGAGGTAAGACTACGTACAATAGACCCTCATGGTTCGGCCCTTCCCCGGACCCCGCGCATAGCTGGAGCTTAGTGTACCGAGCTGCCCTTTTACGCAATGCTCTTACTAAATCGAAAAATCCATGAACTAGTGGGAAAATGAAGTTGTGAGAGATGACAACTAATATCTGCTAAACCATCACATGAAACTATGCAAGACATGCAATTCAAAATATCGATTCTTCAAACTGTAGATGTTTGTTGGAATACCAATCCAAAAAACAAAAACAAAAAAGGAAACACATTGGAATTGAATCAAGAAAATGAGATATAAAGGCTTATAACTTAGGTGGTCAATAGGAAGGAAGTTACACATTAAACACATTAGAACTTCACTGATTTTGATATTTTATATATATATATATATGTGTGTGTGTGTGTATAAATCCGAAAGACCCTAAACTGAAAGGAAGAATACGAAAATTCTAGAATGTGACACCTTTGCGTGCTTGGTCATCACATCGAGGACTGTGAATTTTAAAATGAAATCTCCGCGTGTGAAAATCGGAGCTTGGAGCAGAAAGACGTTCAGTTAAACCAAGAAGGCTTGTACCTCAAGTGACGAATAAAATAAGTTACTTTAGAGTTTCATAGCTCTCGAACGCATATCTCATAAACAAAACAACAAACCAAGGGCATGTGCGACTCAAAGAATGAACAAGTTGTTACAGACAGAAACAGTTTTTTGATCAAGATAGTTCGAGGAGTTACAGATGGAAACAGTATCTCTCAGACACTAAAGAAAAAGAAAAACCAACCTCACACAGTTCCCATTTAGATCCCTGAACCAAATACCAACATCATACAACAACAACAACAAATACCAACATCATAATAAGAAAATTTCCCATATTTTTAGACCCCCATCCTCTGTAGCATTGGCAAAAGAAAGGAAAAAAGTCTGGGAGAATAAACTTTCGCTATTTGTCTTTGTATATCCATCACCTAAGTAAAGATCGGGAAAACAAGAAAAGGAATACACTTTCGAGGAAGTTAGATGTCACTCCATTGCAGGTTTCTAATGGCAATTGACCTTCTTAAGAAAAGGTTGTCCAGAAGAAAAAAGAAAAAAGACATTTACCTGAAGCTTCTGGAGTAGTTCGTTCAATTTTTCATACTGTTTCTCAATTTGTTGAACCTAGAAAACAAAGAAAAGAGGGGCAAGAAATGGAGGAAGTGAGAAAGCTTCACGAGATCAACTTCAAAATGTGCAAGGGAAGTAATTGAAGAAGGGGAGGGATAGGGATATGACAATCATGGAATTAATTTTCCAAACAAGAGTAACAATATTATTCATAAACCTTTTTAAAAAAATCGTCGAGGCCTAGCTCCCCAGAATTCATCGGTCTTTGTGATCCCATTTCAACATCTCCATTTCTATCGCTTTGATGCCTCGGGGAGCCAAAATCATCCTACAAGAGAAATCAAACTGTTATTAAATGAAAAGTGAAATTTTAAGCTTTTCAACAAGTGCAGCAACATGTTTAAAGGATTTTATCAACACCGACATAAGTCAAAGAAATTAAAAGCCTAGTAAAAGTTAAAATTAAAAATAGCAGTAAGATATACTAAACTCTTATAGAAATCAAGCGACACAGACATTGAATATCTTCTTAAATGATTAGTAAAGTAACAAAAAAGAGTACTCCCAGGATAATCCTTTTTAAATAGATAAATGGCAAGACAAACTCCAATTAATTCTACATACATATTATTTTGTTACATGAAGATAAGCCAGATCAAAAGACCAGGAGCGGAGCTAGAAGCCCAGATACGGGTTCGGCTGAACCCAATATCATTTGCTCAACTAGTATATTTATGTTAAAAAATCATTATACACATTAAATTTAGAACCCAGTTATTAGCACTTGAAGTCGTCCTTCTAAAATCCAGAACCCATAAGTTGAAATCATGGCTCTGCCTCTACCAAAGACAGTTGGCACATGACAAGCAATATCCATAGCTATTAGAGTTTTACACACTACATTGCGAAGAATAAGGATTTTCATGTTGCCTGACCAAAAAGTAATAAAGAATATGCCAAGCGGCAATCTCACTAATAAATCATGTAACCATATCAGCTCTTTGCTTGCCACAAACTTTAGCAATTATGCGAAAGATCCCTTAACATTCTTTCATCTATTATGATGGAGATTGAGATAGTTATAGTGACACCATATGAGCATTTTTTCTCTTTTTTACATTACCAAAGGCGTTTGACTAAGCACCAATTTTGTTAGAGACCACAATGGCAAGCTAGATATTGCTAGAAGATGTAAAAACAGCTTATAGTGTGACAACTCTTGGGCAGAAAATGTGCTATGGAGAGGAGTCCACAGAGGATCAGGCAGCTTTGCCTCCATATCTAGTCATGCCAAGAAAATGTGTTTAGTTATGTGCATGGATAAAGTACGGACATTTTTTCCCTCTCCATAACAGGGAAGCAATTTAGAGTAGTGATTCCTGAAGGAGAAGAACATGCTAAAGTTTGAGTCTCCCCCCCCCCCCCTCCATAACAGGGACAGCGACAACACTCAGACATCATGTTGACATTGAAGAATAAAGAATAATTTGTCCTCCTTGCTGTATTGTTTTGTAACGACATGTAATTAATGAGCAACATTTATCTAAAAAGAATCATTGCAATTCCTTATGACACTGGAAATTCCAGGAACTTGTTTTCCTTCACTTCTTCTGCCAACTTACAAATTCAAGGTTAAAAATCAACTTCATTATAGTATCAAAGGGAGGCCAAGAACACAACTTTTTTAACAGTTGTCATGATCCAAATGTCATTTTCTGAAGTCCTTGTTCATCCCTAAGTTATCCATCAGCTAGAGCCTAGAAGCCATCAAGAATACTCGATACTATACGATTATTTACCACAGAAACCCTTTTTTCCCTTGATCAAATCAAAAAGATAAACATGGTAAATTGGACAACAACATACGTATATTTGTCCATTTAAGCTATGATAGCAGTGAAACAAGAGACAACACAAAAAGCGTCAACAAGTTTTTGTCTTTCCATTTCTTTGTAATTCACAGCTGTCATACAAATTAATAAACTGGTAAATTGGGTACGGTGACAAATAAAATTGACAATTTGAGCTATGAAGCAGTGAAATATTGGGAAATCCAAAAAGGGTCAACCTTCGCAGAAAAAAAAAAGGTGAATTGGGTATAATGACCAATAAAATATGACCCCTTTGAGCTATGAAAGAAACCAGGGAAATCCAAAAAGAGTTAACAAGTTTTGTTCTTTTCCCATTTCTTTGAATATCTCAGCTGCCATCCAGATTAAAAAAATGCTAAAGTGGCCATCATGACAATTAAAATTTGACCATTTGACCAAGTAAAGCAGTGAAACATGGGGAAATCCAAAAAGGGTCAGCAAATTTTATTATTTTCCCCCATTTCTTTGTATTCTCAGCTGTCATCCAGATCGTAATAAGGGTAAAGTGGCTCTAATTACAGCTAACCCTTTGAGCAATGAAAGCAGTCAAACATGGGAAAATCCAAAAGGGGTCAACAAGTTGCAGTCTTTTTCCCATTTCTGTGTTTCTCAGCTACCATACAGATCAAGAAAATGTAGATACCAATACAAATTAAAGAAGGGTGTTGGAGAAATATTCAAAACTTACATTTAAAAGGTCATTCATTGCGGGAGAAGAATGAGAGATGTTCTTGTGAATTGTTGGGGCTCTCTCTCTCCCCCCTCCTTCGTTTTTCTTTTTCTGTAAGTTTTTGGTTCGACCCCTTGAAGATTTTTAGAGAGAGAGAGGGGCAAAGAGGTAGAGAGAGAAAGACACAGTAATATGAAAGAACGTGATTTGATGTGTGTGTGTGTGTGAGAGAGGAGAGAGAATTCAGTGACACAGCGTGAAGGGAGGTTTCTTTTCTTCAAACTTCAATTCAAAACCTCTATTCTATCTAAAGTGAAATTAATACACCTAACAAATAGGTGACGTAAGTCCCCAAAATTATTCATTGTTGCATTACTAATCCATCTACAATATCTTAAATACAATTAGGAGGATTTTATAAGTTCATCTATCAAAGATAAAAAACCGTTAAATTATCAAATCGGCTTAACTAGCCATCAAAGCTAAAAGAAAAGAACTGCCTCTGGCCTGGGTTGTTTCGGCAGCGCAGGGTATCTCATCGTGTGAGAGAACTTTCACAAGTTCAAAACCTCGCGTAACGCCCGACCGCCGCCTTTGAAGTCGCTACACACTGCTAAGTGTGGTTTAACGCCGACGTGGTTTGTATTACAAGGCGACCTGGGTTTACCTCGCAAGACTGAAAGAAAGAATGCACATGGCCCTTTCAGAAAAAAACTGAAAGAAAACAAAACAAAACAAAAAGGATGACTTTCTTTTAGTAACATCAATATGGGTCATTCATTGACTTGTTCATGAACTCACAACTAATTCTCTTTCCCATATTTGTTTTGTCACATATTGAAAAAAACACATTATCATGTAATAGATCTTATATAAAAGATTTTACTTGCTTCTCTTTCACTTGTACTTTTAACTCTCAAGAATAATATTATTCTATTATCTTGTTATTATTTGTAAGAATTCATGTTCTGAATAAAAGATTTTCATGAATTATATCATGTATCAGAGCCAAGAGCGCAAGTTAATATTTTTAGCTCGATCGCGGATTCAATTTCGCGGTGAGTTAGTTGGGGGTTCGCATGCAGCACGCCCCTGGTATCAGTTAAAAAAAAATTTGCTTGTTTTGGAAGCTCGTGCTCGTTTTGGCTACTCGTGTTCGTTCTGATCTTGGCTTCCGCATATGAGTTTCGTCTTCTTCGCTTCCGCGTCTGATTGGTGAGATCTACCCCTTATTATATTGTTGCTTGTTATTTGAGATTGTTGCTTGTTATTTGAGATTTTTGCTTGTTATTTGAGATTTTTCTGTTTAAAATTCATAATGGCCGGATGTGATGATTCTTTGCAATCTATTGGTGTTCGGTTAGATGAAAAAAATTATTCATATTGGAGCTATTTCATGATAAAAATTTTGAAGGGAAAGGGGTTTTGGGATTATATGTCTGGAAAAGCCAAATGCCCTAAAGTTGGAGATGAAAATTTTGATGAATTACTTAGGACTTGGGAGACCAATAATTCAAAGATTATTACTTGGATTAATAACTCTGTTGAACAAATAATTGGTGTTCAATTGGCTAAGTTCAAAACTGCTAAAGAGATTTGGGACTATCTGTCAAGATTGTTTGTGCAGAATAATTTTGCTGTTAAATATCAGTTACAATCTAAAATTCGTGCACTAGTACAAAATGATTTGGGCATTCAAGATTATTTTTGTGTAATGACTACTTTGTGGGATCATTTAGTTATGACGGAATCTAATGAATTGCAAGCATGTGATGCTTATATTAAATGTAGAGATGAAGACCGTCTTGTTCAGCTATTGATGGGTCTTGGCCGTAATTTTAGAATCGCATTCACGCCATTGTCATCGCAAACCCTTACCATCTGTTGAAGGTGTGGTAAATGAACTTATGGCTGAAGAAACATGTTTGAAGACTCTAAAAGGGGTACATAAGGCTTCTACTTTCGTATAGGCAGCTCCTTCATCTGCACCGGTCCTTGCAGCCCTACACACCAGTATAGAACATCTATCATGGATAATTGTAATTATTGCAAGAAACCAGGACACTAGAAGAATTAATGTCCTGAGTTGCGAAAGACGTTAGGTTCTAAGCCTCCATATTCGGTACAAGGACAGAAGTCTTCTCAACAGAAGCCATATTATGGGGGTCAATTCCAGAACTTGTATCCACCGACTCAGGCTGCTTTTGTGCCCTCTCTTGATCACCCAGCTTCAGGAGCCTCTGTGAGTCACAGTACTGATTCTGTAGTTGATCAATTTCAGAATTTTCTCATCTTTCAACAGTTTCAAATGAATTCTCAGTCTTATGCTCTTTCTACTGCTTCTGACTCATCACCATCTATTGGTTCAGGTATCATTTCGTCTTCTTGGATCTTGGACTCTGAAGCTGGAAATCATGTATTTTGATTCTTCTGTTTTTGTATATATGTCTTCTGACCTCCCTTCCACTTCTGTTATGACTGCTGATAGCACACCTATGCCATTGACAGGAATTACCTGATGTTTATTGCATTCCAAAATTACATATGAATATTGCTTCTGCTTGTCAAATATGTGACTCTAGATGTTTTATTGGACTTTTCCCTGATTCTTGTTATGTGCATGATCTAAAATCCAAGAGAGTGATTGGGACATGACGTAGAAAGAGGAGATGTATCTATGTTTTGGATGAGCTGCATCTTCATACTCATGCAGCAGTTATGCCTGTTAATTTGTCTTCTTTTCATTTAACACCTTCCCCTTCGAAGTTTTATTTGTGGAACTCTAGACTAGGTCATGTATCAGGCTCTCGTCTGCGTTTTATGTGTAGTATTGGTGTTCTTGGTGATTTAAAATCCGATGATATTTCTGATTATAGTGGATGTAACTTGGAAATTTTTTTGTTTTGCCTTTTAATCTTAGTACTTCTACTTCTTCTGCACCATCAGTGTTCTAAAAGTCGGCCTAGGCGCTAGGCGGAACCCTCCCGCCCCGATATACCCCTAGGCGGTCCATTCCTATTTTTTAAATTAATAGAGGTAAAATCGTAATTTTACCCCTAATTTTTTGCCCTATTTTATTTCTTATAGCAGTGATTTCTTCAACATCAACAAGCAACATTTCTTCACCGATTTCTTCAACAATTCAACATCAACAAGCAGTGATTTCTTCAACAAATTTTCACTTCAACTCTTCACTTCAAGAATCAAGATTCAAGAAATAAAAATACAAAAAAAAAAACTAAAAATTTTCAATCAAACTTCAACTCTTCAAGGTTAGTTCTTCTTCTTATTTTTTTACTTCATATCTTCTATTTCTTCTTCTTTTACTTCATATCTTCTATTTCTTCTTCTTTCACTCTTCCATCATCATTATTTTTCTTTTTTTTGCCGGTTTGTTTCGCCTCAATCTCCGCGATCCGACCCGGTTTTTTTTTTTGGTTCTGCTACTGGAAAAAAATTAAAAATTTAGTATAAATTAGAAGATATATAAATTATCAATTGTGAAGTTCTAGTGATTGAGTTTATTCTTATTGTCTTATTGATTATTTGATTTATCTATTTTACAGGTTATTCAATATTTTAATTATAATTTAAACAACAATCAAGAATCAACAATGAGTTCTAATTCGATTGAACATGACGAGTCGACTTCTAATGCTTCTAGATTAAAAAGAACTAGTGGTGATATAGGTTGAGAATATGGAATACTACTTAAGAATGTATTGATTTTATGATTTATATATTTTATGTATATATGATATATATATAATTGAGGTAAAATATTAAAAAATTAAAAAACAAATACATTCGCCTAGGCCCCCGCCTAGCCGCCTAGGCGCTAGGCGACCACTCCCCGTGCTGGTCCCGCCTAGCATTTTTTAGAACATTGTGCACCATTTGATCTAGTTCATTCAGATGTTTGGGGGCCAACATCTATCCCTACTAAGGGAGGCTTAAGATATTATGTTTCCTTTATTGATGATTATACTCGTTATTGTTGGGTTTATTTGTTGAAAAATCGTTCTGATTTTGGTCATACTTATGTTGAGTTTCAAGCCTATGTGAAAACTCAACATTCTGTCATTATTAAATGTTTTTGGGTTGATTTAGGAGGTGAATATACTAGTGGAGATCTTTCTGGTATTTTCAAAGCTGATGGTACAATACATCACTCTTCTTGTACTGATACACCACAACAAAATGGGGTAGCCGAGAGAAAGCATAGGCATATTGTTGAGACCGCTAGATCTATGCTTTTGTCCGCTAGTGTACCTAGTGAATTTTGGGGAGAAGCTGTCATTACATCTGTTTATCTGATTAATAAGATCCCTACATCTCATAATTCTGGGATTTCTCCGTATGCTAGTGTAACGACCCGTCTGGTCGTTTAGCACTTTAAACTACGAAAAAGAATTATGACATTGAGAATACGAGGCTTTATGAAATTCTCGAGAATTAAAGGAAACGGGAGTTAAGATTAAAAGAAGTGGGATTAAGATTTAATTACTTAGGGACTAAAATATAGTATTTTAGGGACCTAAGTGTAACAAGGAAAATTCAGATTTTGTTTTAATTAACTTAAACTCTTTCTTTCTTTTTAATGGAAATAAGAATAAAAAAACTACTAGGTAGAAGAGAGGGAGACGTGCGCAGCCAGCAGGAAGGAGAAGGAAGGAGAGGAAAAAGAAAGGGGGAGAGGGACGAGCAGCGAGAGAGGGAGAAGGGGGGTACGAGCGCAAAACGCAGGAGAGGGAAGGAGAGGAGAAAGAAAGAATAGAAAGAAACCCTAGTAACTAGAAGACAAGGAGGAAGCGCTCAATTAAGTTCAGGTTAGATTCTATGTTATATGGTTGAATTAATCTATTCATGATCCTTATACTAATGCATTATTGAATGAAATCAAATTTTCAAAGAGGTCATTACACGAAAATTCCACAATCCACTTGAATTGAGAAACTTGAGGGATGTAACATGACATAATGATTACAGTAGCATATTAAACGTGGAAACTGTATAAATCCGTAAAAAATATAAAAGTATGGGTTGAATGAAAGTTGTATATTACTCTGTTCCTGTCAGTTTAAGATCTTACGGAGATAAATCCGACTTATGGTTTGAAAGTTATGACTGCTTAAAGTTTCTGCCTCGTTTTACCGAAACCGAGGAGACACAACATATAAAACGTGAAAACTGTACAAATCCGTAGAAAATATGAAAATATGGGCTGAATTAAAGTTGTAGATTACTCTGTTACCGTCAGTTTGAGACCTTACGGAGAAAAATCCAACTTATGATTTGGGAGTTATGACTGTTTAAAGTTTCTGCCTTATTTTACAAAAATTCTAGCGACACATATTTCATAGGGTTTTTTCTTTCGTAAATTTTCACTAACTACACTAAGTATTGTCAAGTGGGATTAGGCATAATAAGAGCTCCTAGTGTTGCCTTCGATGTGGTACAATAAACACCTTATTTGGAGTTACGAATTTAATGTTATATCTTTCACAAGCGGGAGATACGAGAAAGTTAAAAGAAATAAATATTATTTGTTTGTCCTGAAGTTACGCTAATATTTTTATAGGGGTATGAGCTTAGTCATACAATGGAAATGGTAAAGATCTTGTTAATATAAATATAGCAATATGAGTGTCCTTAGATTCGTATTATAATATAGTTCACATATTTTCTAGATTTTAATCGTTCAGAAGCTCTACGCAAGGGGAAGACATTGGTTTGATTGTTCGTGGCACCCGCTCGACATTGAGGTAGGTTATGGTTTACTTTAGTTAGACTCTGATTAGAGAATCGTATGTAGTCATAGGAAGTGACGGGAATAGCATGATAGGCCTTCGGGCAGGAAGTGGAGATGAATTACTATTACGTTGGTTCCGTCAGCTGTTATGTGGGCTTGTCGCCATATGTGTTATTTTCTGTGATTATCACCTGATTTGACTTGTACTTGTTGATTGTATATTGGTGACACGTGTTGAGACTTGATATCATGCCTGACATACTTTTCATATCATTTTGTGATGATGGTGAGGTGAGAGACTGAGAGTGAGTGATCGTCTCTGAAGTTTCTGCCGGAGATTGACCGTGATTGATAGCCTCTGAGGTTTCTGCCGGAGAGCGGGAGTGATAGCCTCCGAGGTTTCTGCCGGAGAGCGGGAGTGATAGCCTCCGAGGTTTCTGCCGGAGAGCGGGAGTGATAGCCTCCGAGGTTTCTGCCAGAGCGCGGGAGTGATAGCCTCCGAGGTTTCTGCCGGAGAGCAGGAGTGATAGCCTCCGAGATTTCTACCGGAGAGCAGGAGTGATAGCCTCTGAGTTTTTTGTCGGAGAGCGGAAGTTATAGCCTCCGAGGTTTCTTCCGGAGAGCGGGAGTGATAGCCTTCGAGGTTTCTGCCGGAGAGCGGGAGTGATAGCCTCTGAGGTTTCTGCCGGAGAGCGGGAGTGATAGCCTCCGAGGTTTCTGCCGGAGAGCGGGAGTGATAGCCTCCGAGGTTTCTGCCGGAGAGCGGGAGTGAGAGAGGTGGCATTGCAGTGCATTGCATTCATCCACTCATATTTTGACTGATCATTTGGTGAATTATATCTGTCTTGGTTGATTTCATGATTTCTTTACGTTTTACTTATATATGATACGTGACCATGCCTGATTGCTCTATGTGCTACTTGTTGGTTTCAAATTCTTCATGCGTTATCTAATCACTGTCGGCCTATGATGCTTATCGGTACTAGTGTTGTACTGATACTACTATTCTTTGCACTTTTCTTTGAGTCGCAGTATAATCCAGTTCGATTCTACTCCCGTGGCTGATTCGCGAGGTGGACATCTTCTAGTCATTCAGGGTGAGCTACTTTGTCGTCCGTGGCCCCTGAAGGGCTTCTTGGTTAATTCCATTTTCTTTGGTTATTGACAGACAGTATGTAGCCTTCGGGCATTCTTTCAGACTTCTATTTTTCAGACTTGTTAGTGCTCTTATACCCTTTTGACCAGATTTTGGGAAATTAAGTGTTTAAGACTCATAATTTTTTTCCTTATTTATTTTTCCGTTGATTTACCTTGTCAATGAGAACGTGGTTCGCCTACTCGGGGGAATAGGGTAGGTGTCATCACGACTCGTGATTTGGGTCGTGACATCTAGACTATTTGGTCACACCCCACTATATTCTCATTTGAGAGTTTTTGGTTCTACATATTTTGTTCTACGTCAACATGTAGAGCGTACTAAGTTATCTGTTCGTGTCACCATTTATATTTTTCTTGGATATGGGGCTGGGCAGAAATGTTATTGTTGTCATGATCCAGTCTCTGAAAAATTGTATGTATCTCGTAATGTTTCCTTTATTGAGTATGTTCATTTCTTTTCCATCCCACCAACCTCACATGACATGACAAAATCTGACCTTATTGATATTGATCACTTTGATGTTGATTGCCCATCTGATTCTTGTTAGGCGTATTTTGTATACGCTTTGAGTCATTTTTAGTTGGTATTTTACTCGTTTTTGTTGGGTTTAGTATAGTAGTAGGTTTGTTTTTCTTTCTTTTGAGTCACAGCGGTGCAAAAAGGCAAAATGGCAAAAGGGAACGAGAAACTGGCAGAAAAGGTGCTCCCGAGGCGAAAAGGACGAAAGTTGGCAACTCAGAGCGAAAGAAGGCAGCACCGCGGTGCCACTATGCAGAACCGCGGTGCCATATTTACCGAGGAGTCACAGGACTTTCAGCACCGCGGTGCCATCAGGCAGTACTGCAGTGCCATTTGTGCTGAGAAGCTGCAGGAGTTTCGGCACCACAGTGTCGGTATGCAGAATCACGGTGCCGACACGGGAAATTTCAGTTCCGAAGGCAAATTGGCTAAGGGCAGATTGGTTCATAGGGCACGAAAATTAGAGGATATTTAAGGCCTGGGATTAATGCTATGGAGGAGGTTGGTCATTCTACAACACAACACAAGACGGATTTGAAGCTATAATTGGAGACTTAGTTCGCAGTAATTTCTTTTCTTTTGTTTTTAATTCAATTTATGTATGAATTTTGTGTTAGTTCTTAGCGTGACTATGACTAGGAGCTAAACACTTTATTAGGGCTTTCCTTATGATTCGCTTGAAACTTTATTCATGAATTAATGCAGTAGCTTGATTACTTCTTCACTTGTTAAGATTTATTCAATAATTGATATGAATGCTTGATAGTTAATTGATCACTAATTATCATAATCTATATGATTTCGAATCAAGAACCGAGAGGAGAGATTTGGATATGCTGTAATTGATTAGACATAGGTTAAAATTGCGGACGACAGTACCCCGATACTTGTGTAGCATTATAGGTTACTGTTCTTAATCCTCCTATATGATAAATCCTATCATAGAAATATATAAGGATTCTGCACTGGGGTTGAGTGATTATATGTACTAACCGGAATATAAGACAGTTTAGTTAACCGCTATCTTAACGTAGAAGAATAAGTCATTCTAGTTACATTAAGGATTGAATAGAGTGGATAGTCGAGGATTTTGGAAGCCCTAATTCCTTCATAACTGATCACAACTTAAATAGTTAGTTAATTCTTGCAATTATTCTAGTAGTTAAACAAAAACCCAGCTTAAATATCGATTGCCAAATAAATAACATAAAATAGATGAACGATACTTAAAAAACGAGTCTCTGAGAACGATATTCGGTTTTATCAGACTATATTACTTGTGAACGATGCGTACGCTTGCGTGAGCAGTCAAAATATCGCTAACAATTCTACATCTATATCATCTGTTTTTCTCAGTCTTCTGGCAGGTCCCACGACATTGATACTCAGCCCCCTCCTACACCTATTTCAGAACCTATTGTGGTTGCAGATCCAGATCCACCTCGCTATCCTAAACGCACTCTGCGATCTACTCATGTATCTGATTTTGATTATTCTTGCTATGCTCCACCATTCGCTTCCTTTCTAGTTTTTATTAATTCTCTTTGTGAGTCTACCTCCTACTCAGAGGCAGCTCATGATCCTCTTTGGCAAGAGGCTATGAATGAGGAACTGGATACTTTGAACAAAATTGGTACTTGGAATTTGATTTCTCTACCGACTGGTAAGAAAACTATTGATTCTCGATGGGTGTACAAGATTAAGACCAAGTCTGATGGTTCTATTGAGCGATATACAACTCGTTTGGTGGAAAAGATTTTGCTCAAGAATATGATATGGATTAAGAAGAGACTTTTGCACATGTTGCAAAAATGACATCTGTCCGGATTCTTATTGCAGTGGCCTATGTTCGTCATTGGCATATTTCACAAATGAATGTTAAATTGCTCTTTTGAATGGGGGTCTTCAAGAAGAAGTCTACATGGTCCCTCCACCTGGTGTTTCACATAGTCCAGGACATGTGTGCAGACTTAAAACAACATTGCATGGTCTCAAACAAGCTCCAAGAGTTTGGTTCGACAAATTCTCCACTATAGTATCATCTCTTGGGTTTATTTCCAGCTTTCCTGATTCAGCGTTATTTGTTAAATCATCCTCTGCAAGTCGTATTTTGCTTTTATTGTATGTTGATGACATGATCATTACATGTGATGATATTGATGGTATTGCAAACCTAAAATCTACTTTGTCTCGCCGTTTTGAGATGAAAGATTTAGGTCATCTACGTTATTTTTTAGGCATTGAGTTAGCTTATTCTGAGAATAGATATTTTCTCTCTCAGTCTAAGTACACTGTAGATATTCTTGAGCGGGCCCGTCTCACATATACTCATATAGCTGGCTCTCCTCTTGAGGTTAATGTTCGATATACACCTACTGACGGGGATCATCTTCTTGATACCACTTTATATCGTTTAGTTGTTGGGAGTCTGGTGTACCTCACCATTACTCGTCATGACATTGCATATGTTGTTCACATTGTCAGTCAGTTTGTTTGCTCTCTTGCATTTGTACATTGAGCTGCAGTTATTCGTATTCTTCACTATATTCGAGGAACGATTTATCAGAGTCTCTTATTTCCATCGAACTCATTCTTGGAGCTTCGTGCATTTTCTGATGCAGATTGGGTTGGTGACCTAACTGATCGGAAATCAACTACTGGTTATTGTGTATTTTTAGGAGATTCACTCATCTCATGGAAAAGTAAGAAAAAAGATGTTGTTTCTCGCTCTTCAACGGAGGCAGAGTATCGTGCTATGACTTCTACTACGTATGAGATTATATGGTTACGTCGGTTATTGGTTGATATGATTGTCTCTTTTTCCTCACCAATACCGATATACTGTGATAATAAGAGTTCTATTCAGATTGCGCACAACACAGTCTTTCATGAACGTACCAAGCGTATTGAGATTGATTGTCATATTATTCGATATCATCTTCAGAAGGGCACTCTATCCTTGACATTTGTCTCATCTTCGATGCAACTTGCAGATTTCTTCACAAAGACGCATACATTAAAATATCATCGGTTATTTCTTGGCAAACTCTCGATGCTTTTGTGTACACCATCGCGAGTTTGAGAGGAGATATTAGCATTCTCTTTCCCACATTGCTTTTGTCCCACATTGAAAAAACACATTTGTACCTCATGTAATAGACCCTATATAAATGGTTTTACTTGCTTCTCTTTCACTTGCACTTTTAGCTCTCAAAAATAGTATTATTCTATTATCTCGTTATTGCTTTGTAAAAATTCATGTTATTAATAAAAGACTTTCATGAATTCTATCAGCAACTTCACAAGAGACGACATGAGGGGGAAACTTTCGTGAAAAAATAAATTCATGTTTGCCAAAAGAATGTCCCTTAAGGGATCATTTAGTAGGGTGCATTAAAAATATTAATGTATGCATTAGCTTTGTGTATTATTAATATATTATTTGGTATACTTTTTTAATCTATGTATAAATAATACACTTTATTTGGTATTATTCTATGCATAACTAATACTTAACAAACTATGTTATTAGCAATACAATGGATTTGTATGGTTAAATGCATAATTGCCTTGAAGTCTCTCACATAGTATAATATGGAAGGTATTTTTATAAACAACAATTTTTTTTTAAAATTATGCAATGAATGTTATTTCTAATACATCAAATCAAACGATGGATAAAAGATAATCACTACATTACTAATACCACCATTACTAATATCAACATTACTAATACATCATATTCATGAAAGTATATGTATGTCAAATAGACAGTCTATATTAGGACAAATGTACTTTATACACATTCATATTATTATTAATAGAAATTAATATTTTAGCATTTGCAATTATTGAATTATTAGTTGATTATTTATGATATTCTAATATGCATCCCTAGATGTTACATTGTTATTAATAGTGTGAGATATTAATATTATAAGGTAACTCTTAAAATAGCCTCGACTAATGATCATCGAGAATGAGACATCGATGATATGTGATAAGTCGACATGTGGTCTGCATCACATCTTTAGAGATGTAGTATGTCTCACCTGCTACGAGTAACGGATACTCGTGATGGACACATGGATACTTTGGAAGCACCCTGCTGATATATTATTTGTTATACATGTCTAAAGTATGATTAGCATGTGGGAGATAAAAGTCCTTAGACTTGAGGTCGATACGCACCTTGTCTACAGAGTAATGTACTTTGATCATGTCCTAAGCTAAAATGTCTTATAGGTTGAGATACGACTTGTATTGGGTACATTACGATGTGGATTAAAGGTGGTAGTTGAGCCAAGATTAGGATTCATTCCTCGAATGTATATTCGAGAGAACACTCAATTTCTCAGTGATATTGGGTTGACTAAGTCGTTGGCCAACGTAGTAGACATATCTAGAATATGGTTTTGTTGTCAACCAATATAGATGAGATATAATGATCAAGTCATATGGATAGACACTTGAAAAATTCTAAGCTTGATCGGGTGCATCGTGAATGAAAGGATTTTATCTTCCCACATAGAGGTTCAGTTTGTTGACACCCAATTTTGACCCTTCCGTCCAGTCATTAACTATAAAATTACACTAATTTTAAAACAATTTTATAATAATAAAATGCAGCGATAAAACATTAAATACAGACATAAATAAACAATTTAATAATAACACCGCATTTTACGTAGAGTATTAAGCACTTAGAGTCTCGTGCCCGCATTTATTAATTGCAAGCTCTGTCGTAATTCTTAAATAATTAATAAATACATAAAATAAATAATTTAGCAATGACGTCGTGTCAAGTAGCATAGTCGCATTTATTAATACGCAAAGCAATTTCATAACTTATTTTAAATAATAATGCACAATAATAAGATTTTAAATAATAGCGCCGCATTCTAAAATATTAAGCACTAATTAAATAGCACGCCCGCATTTATAACAATTGGATTAATAAAGCACCTAAATAATTTAATCACAATTTACTAATAATTTACCCCTAATTAAACACCTAAAATTAAATACCTAATTAATTAAAATCAGCCCAACTCGCCCAGCCCACGTCGCCCAGCCCAAACCCGCGACCCAGCCGACCCGCAGCCCACACCCCTATTTTCCTTTCCCGTCCAGCCCACTTCCTCTTTTCTTTACTTTAGCCATCGTCCCTAGCATCACTTAAGGAAAACCTAAACTCTAACCTAAAGCAATCGCCGCACCAGCACCAGTACCTCAGCCCGGATTTCTCGCCGGAGAATCCGGGGTTTTCCTTACCCATGCACACTAACCCCAGTCGTCTTCCCCCCTTCTCCAACGATTTCTTACCTTAACCAGCACCCAAATCTTATCACAAAATCTTAACCAAATCGCACGAAATCAGTACTAAATCGCACGAATCAAGCACGAATCAGCACCAAATCTCGTCCCAAACCAGCCTTGATTACTTACCAACATTAGAACTCGAACCATGGCTATATAAAGAACATGCAAAGGCATAAACGAGGCAGAGCACAGACGGCAGAGCTCAGTGAGGTAGCAATTGTTTTATCCATGCGAGTAGAGCGAGAGGAGCGGCGAGCTTAGTCGGTAGCGATCGTGACATCGATTTGACACCCCTTAGCGATCAACAACTCGAGCGTGAGAACATCGGGAAGAATCGACAAGCATCGGGAGCAAGGGTTCAGCACCCAGACCATTAGCACCGCCAGAATAGGAAGTTCGAATCCCTTCTTTCAATTCTAACCAAGAAATCAGCAAAACAAACTTTACCCTTTCATTCGCATAGCAAACCCAAAGCCCGTCGAGTGAACCGACGACTTGATACGCTGCCCCGGGTCGCTGTCCGGAGAAGGTAAACTCATCTCCCTTTCAAATTTCGTTTCTTTACATGAATTTGTGTGCCTTCTGTTATATACTTCTTGATAAATTTGTTAACATTGTTATATGAGTGTTCGGCATGTCTTAGTTTATCTTAGCAAGACTCTGATTTTCTAAGTTATCTGTTAGGATGGATTGTTTAATATACTAAGCTTGTCATGTTGCTTAAATAAGTGTTGGCAAAGGGACTGACGATAACCAGTTGGTTTGGCGCAGTTTATGTGCTGATTACCTGTTGTTAAGTCCTGGCTAGTCTAAAATCAGTTTCTTTTAACACCTGGTTGTCTTCCTGTGTCTGTTATGATCTTATGAATCTTACGGATCGAAATGGTTTATTAGTGTCTCCTGATGTTATCGACTTGTACTATTTGCCATGTTTTGCAACCTGTTTCCTCTTGAGAACCGGGCGGTGTCTCGGCATAGTTACAGATCATCCGATCTAAGATTATAGTATGTCTGTGCATATAAGTTAAATACAAAGTCTCCTTGCTTACGTGGCTATATCTATTTGCACTTGGAATGGTAAAGGCTACCAGTGTAATATATGGAGTTGGAACCTTAACTGTCAACCCATGTTTATACATTTCCACATGAATGGTGCAGTTTCGAATTTCTTATTTAGTTTGATCTTTGTAAGAAATAGAACTCACACGGTCCTTCCATTTTAGAAGAACGATCTCACCAAATGGTATATCTTGATATGTATTTTTAGCACTGAATCTGTTTAAAAGACAAGTTATGGCTAGACAATGATAAATCAATGCTCATAGTACCTTGAACTACATCAGTCCAGTTGTAAAATTAAACAGAATCTCGTGTATGTTAGTCCTCTGTTTGCTCTTTGATAATTAAAGAACTTGTATTAGTTTGCCTTTGAATCTTTAGCATGTTCATGTAATTCTGAATACCCCCCCTGCCTTGGTATTTGCCTTTGTGAATTTGTGTTTCAATGGGCTCATCATAAGTTGGGCACATCTCTGCAGAAAGTCACATCTGGGCCCTGCGTATGCCTAATGGGCCAGTCCATATTATATAATTTTCACATTGCCTTCATGTAGTTATATGTATGCCTCTGTCTGCCATGTTGGGCCTGCGAAGTTTATGCAGGCGAGCCTTTTTGCTCGCTTCTTCTTGGTTTGTTAATCTGCCAGCAAATTTATGTGTATTGGACTGTATATGTTCAGATTTAATGCCCATTCATTCTTTATATGATAAGCTGGTATAAAGCATATATTAATCCTTATCTTTTCCTATTTTTTTTTACATGGCACGCACCGGAGCAAAAAGAAAAAAATGAAGAGTCTCCCGACGAGACTCATCACGAGCTACTTCAGATGGCAACCCGCGTCTATGTGCATCCGCATTCGCATTCCCGCTTCAGAAATTCCTAAGACAAAATAGGACAAGATGATGTCGCCACACATCTTGAAAGCCGCGATCATATCCTCCTTTCACCTTATTTGTTTAAATTGTTGCCTAATTATTTAACTTTGTAATTAATAGGTTGTCTATAACAATTAATCCTTGAATACATGAAATGGGGTGGTTAGCTTTAAAACTTAAAGTGCACTTCTAATCCTTCTACAAAGTATTTCAAAGCATCCTTTATATTTTTCTAAAACAAGCATTTTTAAACATAATAATTAACCCTAGGTTTGACAGGATAACCGCAAGTTAGCGGATCTTAGAGGGTGCCTAACCCCTTCCCTCTAGATTAATAAAGAACCCTTACCCAGAATCTCATTAAGTTTAGCAGACCATTAAAATGGAGTTAATGTTTTACTTTAAACTAGTTAAACATTTAGGTGTCCTAATTCACCCAAATTAATTAGGTGGCGACTCCGCGAACCCTTTAGCATTTAGCACCTTTTGGCACTTTAATATTTTAGCTTTTAACACCCCTTTTTTTTAAATTAACCTTTTAGCACCCTTTTAAGCATCTTTAGCATTTTGCACCTTGTTAAAACATTTAACACTTTTTGCACTTTAGCATTTATTATTTATTTTCTAACATCTTATTAAGCAGGGTTCGCTAGAATAAAGTCGCGGTCGAAATCGGGTGCGACACAGTTTACCGAATTCGTGTAAATATACTTCACATATTAAGTTCGTCTTCCGACGCCGTCTAGAAGTTCTGTGTAGACCCTAATATGATTAGTATCGATATGTGAAGGCTTGTAGGATAACACTATGTCAATTGTCCCTTCGATCTAAGGATGCAATGAGAGAACATAAATGCACGATTTATAATCGAGACATTTGAATGAATAATGATTATTTAATTAAGTCGAAATTGGATTTCAGATTTAATTAAAATGAAAAAGAAACAACGTACCACACTGGACATCGAGGGTCGCGACACCTGGAACATAGGGTCTCGACAATATGGGGTCGTGGCGTCTGGGACATAGGGGTCGCAGCACCTCATGCTTGAGTCGCGCCGCCGCCAAGGCAGTGGGCCAGTCTGACTGACCCATTGCGCCTCGTTTTCTGGGCATAGCCCACGAGAAACCCTGATTGCTTTTTAAACCTAAAACACAACTATTAATAGAGGGTTTCTATTCATTATTCAATAAAATTTTTATCATTCATATATTATTCTAAGTCTTAGAGACCTAGAATCGAATTCTCTCATGAACCTCTGTCGAATTTCCTAGTTGTTCGAAAGAGGAATACATCGGAGTTCTTAGAACTTGATGTCGAGGATCAATTGCGTGTGCACTCTCGGAGTTACTAAAAGACTCCAGAGTTCCAAACTGTAAGTGTTCTATCGAAGTATTACGGTTATCTACATGTTATGCATGATTACATGTTTTACATTACTGCATAATTATCCTAAAATTCGTCGTTCGTTGGGTTTGTTCGCTGCGTATACGAACCCAACAAAACTCCTACAATTCAACATAATTCTTACACACTCTACCAAACGATGACTAAATAACATCATTATTACTTAATTTTGTGTTATAATATGCGTATAATTTGTTCGCAAATCTATACATCTAAGTAGGGTTGACCGAAATCGGCCGTCGACCCGGTACAAAATCGATCAGTCGGTAAGGCTTACCGGGTTGGGGGTTGATTTGGTCCCAACCCCAACCCACACGCGTTACAGAGAAATCCGGTAAGAACCCGAACCATTGAGCCGTAGAAAACCGTAACCATCTGGAATTAATCGGTCAGTCCGGCAAATAAGAAAAAATAATAAAAAATTAAAGGGTTGTTGGTGCCCAACGGTAACATTACCGTTTGTGCTGGGGGGTAGAGGGGCTGGGGGAGGGGCCAACGGTCAGTGGACCGTTTGTTTTTTTTTTTTTTTTTTGTTAATTACATTTTTATCCTTTAAAAATCTATAAATATTTTACATTTTTCTCATTTTTATCACACAATTATTTCTACAATTCTCTCAATTCTCATACTCTCTTAATTCTCTATATTATCAATTCTCAAGTTATTATTATTATTATTAATTTGCAAAGTAGCAAGACTTCGAGCTTCGGCCTTCGAGTTTCAATTGAATTCTGAATCCCGAAGTTTGGTACACTCGTTTCATTCTCTAATTATTTTAATAAATTGTCATATTTATTTGTTGATTATTTAAATATTTTATAATGTCTTTGCTAAGGGGAATTGCGTCGGGATTGCGCCGTAAATCTAGTTCAAGGGGTAAAAAATCTATAGATTCTTCATCATCTAATCAAAATATAGATTATGATCAAATGCAAGAAGATTTTGGAATATAAGATAATGAATATGACAACGTTCAATTAGATAATATTGTTGAACTTGAAGAAACTGAACCACCTACACCTACTAGTGTTCCTTCTGTCAATGTTGGTACTGTCAGTGGTAGTCGTAGACCTCCTTTACCAGAAGATACAAAACCTGAAGTAAGAAGAAAAATGAGTAAAGTGTGGCTCTTTTATGATAGAGTTGAGGACACTGATAGAGTTAGACGTAATATTTGTGGGAAAACTTACAAACATAAGAGATGGGTGGTGACGGGGGGACGATCACTATAGGTAGACATTTATTGAAAGATCATCCGATACAATGGAGTGTTGCCACTGATTTAGAACCCGGTCAACAACAACTTAATCCATTAACGGGGGAGGGGGGTTGGCTAAGTACGATCCAAAGAAGGATCACATTGAATTAGCAAAAATGATTGTCGGAGGTTGTTTACCTTTTCTTTTGCTTCTTCTTCATATTTAATTACATATATTCAAAGAGTATATAATCCTTGTTTTACAGGTGTTCCTCGTAGTACTTGTAGAGCCGATGTTTTTAGACTTTATAATGATTATGATATTTTTTGCAATATTTGTTCACTAATCTTCCATGCCTAGTTAGTTTTACTGTAGACATTGGACATGCTTTAAACGGTTATGATTATTTAACAATTACCTGTCATTGGATTGATGGAAATTTTAAAATGGAAAAACGTATTATTGTTTTTGCGTATGACGAGGATCAAAGTTATACTGAAAAATATATAAACGAAACTATTTGTGCTTATGCCAAAAATTATAATCTTTATAAAAAAATATTTTGTATATCATTCGATAATGGATCTAATAATACCGTTGTTGTAGATCTTTTAAAAGTGGAATTAGAACCGTCACTTCCTGATATATTTCATGTTCGTTGTGCTTGTCATATTTATAATTTAATTGTTAAAAGTGGTCTTGAGTTATTTGCAACTGAAATACAAATTGTCAAAAGAGCTGTTGGAGTTATTCAAGGTAATAATAGAAAAAATAGACTTATAGAATTTAAAGAAAAATGTAAACAATTTGATTTGAGACCTAAATTCATGCCACAAGAGATTATTACACGGTGAAATTATACTTATTTATTTTTAAAAGAATGTTATAAGTATAAAGACCCCATAACACATGTTTCAAATGCTCATTGTAAGAACGCGATTTATATGTTAACCGACGATGTTTGAAAATCAATTGCTGATCTTTTAAAAAATTACGTAAATTTTACACTGCTACTGTTGAATTTTCGGGATCTTATTACCCAACAATTTGTAATCTTTAGCTCATATAGCTGAAATTTCATATTTACTTTATGATTTAAAATCAAATATAAAATATAAAGCTGCAGTTACAGTTATGTTTGAAAAGTTTTAAAAAATATTTTTTTCATATTCCTGATATTTATTGTATTGGTGCAGTCTTAATTCCTTCTGTTAAAATAGATTATCATAATTTAATATTTAGTTTATATACTTATATGGAAGTAGGTGAAACAGAAACTCCATCTTCATTTGATTGCATATGTAAACTTGATACTAATTTAGCTAAATTATATGATTATTATGCTACATTACATGACAACAACAACTCTGCTACTAATATTCCTTCTAGTTCTGCTTCTGCTTCTGGGTCTACATCTGCAGGATTCGATGAAGACGATGAAAGTGAATCTTTATCTATATGGAGCACTTTTGCAACAACACAAGCAAGCACAACTCGAAATTGTGATGATATGCAGTTTTATTTGCGAAAGCCAACGGAGCCGAAGAATAACTTTCAACCTTTACAATGGTGGCAGGATAACAAAAGACAATTTTCGGTACTAACAGCTATGGTACGAGATGTTCTTAATGTGCCTATCTCAACAGTGGCTTCTGAAAGTGCATTCAGCCAAACACGAGATCAAATAAGAGACACACGTCACTCATTGGGCGGAAGCACATTAGAAGTGTTAGTATGCTTAAGGGATTGAATCAAATAAGAGAGAAGAAATCAAGGATATGAAGACGTTGACTCTCCGGAAGATGAAGAAATCGTCAATATTTTAGAAATCGGGAGCGCAACCGGGACTGAAATTAATACTCCAGATTTAGAGGTTATGGAGCAACCTATAAATTACGAAGAACCTGCAAGAAGGATGCATAATATGTAAATAACAATTATTATTACTTCATTATGTACTCTTATTAACAATTAACATTATGAATAATGAAAGTTCAAAAGTTTACATCTTATCATTAGTTTTTATTTTATTATCTCTTTAGTTGTTATTTGTTAACTTATCTTATGACTACTAATTTAATAAATTAATAAATTTTCGGAATAAAAAAAATTAATATAGTTTATATAACTACAATATAACTATAAAGTATAAAGTTATAAATTATATTATATATTTAATTTGAATTTAGTTAAATTTTCGAAATTTATATAAAAAAAACCCGAAACGGTAGGCCCAGTTCAACCCGGACCCGCACGGGCCGATTGGAAATTCGGTAATGAATCGGATCGGTAGACCCAGTAAGCCAGTGAACCGGACCGTTAACCGATCCGGAATCGATTCAACCCGGTAACGGACTACCGATCCGGTCCGGATCGATCCGTTAGACAGGTATAAGCAAATCAAACCAACTTAAAAGCTATAGGCTATAGTAGCTTATTCACTAGTCAGTGTGCAAAAATGCTAGAGCGGTGAATTGCAATTTCCTCCATCAAAATAATAAATACAAGGATGCCACGTGCCCACTTTTACTTTACAGACAAACATTGATGACACACCTCTCAGCTTCTTCTTGTTTGATTCTCCACTTTCCCAAATTCATATAATGTCCATATTCAGCCTTGCGAGCACCGATTATGTTGTTGTATCTAAAGTCCATATTCAATTCCTTTCTATAAATAAACCTCAATTTCTGGATTTGTTCTAATATGCACAACATATCTATTTCATACTATATATAGGGCACAGAGTTTCGTGGAGTTTTTTGCTTCTTACTGAAAAAGGTAAGTTTTATATTTGATTATATTCACTTGGGTATTGTTTATATAGTATAAAAGTTTATTCCTTTTGCTGCTTTTATATATTTTTAATTGGTTTTCTTGCTTATTCGTATGATTTCTTGATAGTACTGTGGTATTGAGATAGATGTATGCTAATAGATATGGGGGATTTATGGATCAATTTTAAAATTAGTTTTATCGTTTATGTGATGAATGTGGGGTTAATAATCTGTGCTAGGATCTCTCCCCACCCCACCCCCTTGAAATTACAAATGAAATCTGTATTGTGTATATGGTTTGTTATGTCAGTATCACTTTCCTCTTTCTATTCAAGAATTACCATTTTGATTCATTGTGATCATCTAGTAATTTGGAAAACAAAAAAGCCCACTTCTTTTTTCTCTTTTCTACCTAAAAAATTGGGATAGTTGTGGTCGTATTTTGTATTGTGTAGATTCATCATAACAACAACAACATACTCCCACAATTGGGGTCTGTGGAGAGTAGAGTGGACGCATACCCCCTACATTGAGAGAGGTAGAGGGGTTGTTTACGATAGACCATTGGCTCAAGGAAAGCAAATTGTGTGGATTCATCATAAATTTACTAGTTTTACACTTACTGCAATCCTCTTCTTTTATATGGGCTTGGACCGGCAATGTTAGCAACCTCACACGGGCCAATTTTATTCGTGTTGTTGTGGTCTTGTAGATTTATCTGGTATTTCTTGTACTTCAATTATCCTATTTTATCTGTGGTAGCTACTGTCTCTTTTTCAAATTGCTTTATCATGACTTGTCGCTTTCGTTATTTCATTTCCATGTTGCTTTGATTTTTTTGTCCTCATATGACCTCTTTTTATGCTTTATCTCGAGCCGAGGGTCTTACGGAAACAACATCCCTATCTTGGTAGGGGTCCTACCAAGGTTTGCGTACACTCTACCCTTTTCAGACCCCATGTTATGGGATTTCACTGGGTATGTTGTTGTTGTTGTGGTCCTGTGGATTAGAATAAATGATCATCTTGATTGTGGCTACTTACAGTATTAAAGTGGAATGGGGTTTACTAAATAATCAGTGACATCTCTGAGTTATCTTCAATTGCGCCAGTACTGTGATCTATCTTAGAATCCTACAATTTCTATTATGGCTTTTCTGCGTATGAATTTGGAGTTGGGGCAAAATCTGCATTATTTAGTGAATCAAATCATAGTCTCTTTATATGTAATAAAGTTCACTGATTATTATCTCTAGTATGGTATGGAAAGAATGAAAAAAGTAGAAAAGCTACAGTTAGGCGGGACTTATGGAGAACAACAACAACATACCCAGTGTAATTCCACGTGGGGTCAGGAGAGGGTAGTGTATGCAGACCTTACCACCTACCTCGTGGAGGGATTATGGAAACAAGAAATGCTCAAAATGGATTAGAAGCTGAAAGTGTATGGTGGCACAGAAATAGAAGTGCAGGAAAAGGCTAGAGGAAATGTTTCCTTTTTACTGTATTTTCATTTGGCCGACTTCCCTTCTATATTTGTCTTTTGATCTAATTATGATTTGACAAATGTTAATAGTTAAGTTGCCTTCCTTGTGATTGTAACTCATAGGTAATACTAGACAAAACTGCCGTTGAATAGGGTGAACATCCTTGTGAGAGACAATTTTGTGGTTCATTAGGTTTTGTAAACGTGTATAAATATATCCCTACCCATAATTAGAATTTATCCCATATATTGTGTAAATATTTAGTGATATATAATTATGGTAAACTAGGATTCCTCTTGTAATTAACTGCCTCTGAGTTTGAGTTGGGAGGAAATCTGTCTTATGTAGTGAATTAAATCACAGTTCTTTTACATGTAGTGAAGTTCACTGATAATATCTAGTATGATACGGAAGAACGAAAAAAGAAGAAAAACTACAGTGAAGTGGGGCTTATGGTGTTATGATGAAGAAATGCTGAAAATTAGTTTGAAGCTGAAAGTATAAAGTGGTATGGGATATAGAAGTGCAGGAAAAGAATAGAGGATATTTTCAGCAAGATCTTTTTCGATCTTTTTGTAGTCAAGTTAGGCTAACAGAATATAAAGATCGACTCCTTATCCTCTACGTGGTGGGATTTTACTGGGTATGTTGTTGTTGTTGTACTCCTTATCCTCCACCATGATTCTTTTCTTCTCTAGACATGTGTAAATTCAGCTAGTGAATCCCTACTGAATCTTTACTGTATTTTCATTTGATCGACTTCCCTTTGATAATCTGCTTTTTTCTTATATGGTTTTACAAATACTAATGGTCAGTTGCTTATCATGTGATTTTTAAGCAATACTAGAAGAAAAGTTCCATTGAATCAGGTGAACTTCCTTGCAAAAGACAATTTATTAGGTTCGACCAGCCAAGGGCAAATCCACAATATAAGGATTTATTTGGCCATGTCTCCCAACATCCCCTGATACCTTGTTCACTGCAACCTGGGAAAACATTGTTTGTCCTTTATTATTTTGAGAAAAATCTTCAGTGCTTGCCGTATTATATATTGTGATTGTGTTCAATTTCCTTTCTACATAATGCTTTTATTAAATGTGAAAGTTATAGCCTTGTTTTCTTAATTTTCCATCTCCTTCTCAGATATCTCGGAGAAATTGAAGGCACACGTGCTAACAATTTTGGATAGGAACGGGAAACAGCTGTTGTTGCTAGGGAAGAAGAAAAAAAGATGGAAAAGGAAGAACTTCAATCCATAGTCGAGAAAGAGATAGAAAAGTCGGATGATTTGAAGGAGAAAGAGAAAAATAAGGAGAGCGAGAAGTCAGAGGATGAGAAAGAAGGTGAAACAAAAAATGTAAAAGAGAAGAAACAGAAGAAGGAAAAGAAAGAGAAAAAGGATAAAGAAAAGAAAGACAAGAGCAAAGAGGAGTCGGAGGAAGAGAAGGATGATGAAAATGGGAAGGAGGAGGATAAAGATAAGAAAGAGAAAAAGGATAAAATGTAGAAAGACGAGAGCAAACAGGAGTCGGAAGAAGAAGATAGCAAAGAAATAAAGGAAAAGTAGGATGACGAAAAAGGGGAGAAGAAGGATAAAGAGAAGAAACTCAAGAAGGTTAAAAAAGAGAAGATCAAAGAGGAGTCGGAGGAAGAAATAGAGGTAGAAGAAACTCAAGACGGTTAAGAAAGAGAAAAAGGAAAAAGAGAAGATCAAAGAGGAGTCAGAGGAAGAAAAGGATGATGAAGAAGGGGAGAAGAAACACAAGAAGGAAAAGAAAGAGAAAAAAAACAAAGAAGAGAAAGACAAGAATATCAAAGAGGAGTCTGAAGAAGAAATGGAGGAAGAGAAAGATGCTGAAAAGGGGAAGAAGAAGGATAAAGAGAAAAAGCACAAGAAGCATAAAACTGAGGAAATGGACAGAGAGAAGAAAGACAAGAAAAAAGAGGTGTCGGATGAAGAAAACGAGAGCCAAGCAGAGGAAGAAGAGAATGATGAAAAAGGTGTGAAGAAGGATAACGAGAAGAAAAACAAGAAGGAAAAGAAAAGGAATAAAGGAAAGAAAGACAATAGCAAAGAGGAGTCGGAGGAAGAAGACAAGGAAGAGAAGGATGATAAAAAAGAGAAGAAGGATAAATAGAAGAAACCCAACAACGAAAAGAAAGAGATAAAGAAGACAGAGAAACGAGCAAAGAGAAATCAGATGAAGAAACAGAGGAAAAGAAGGATAAAGAGAAGAAACAAACGAAGGATAAAGAAAAGAAAGACGAGAGCAAAGAGGTGTCAGAGGAAGAAGACAAGGAAGAAATGGAAGAAGAGAAGGATGATGAAGAAGGGAAGAAAAAGGATAAAGAGAAGAAAAACAAGAAGGATAAAGAAAAGAAAGTCAAGAGCAAAGAGTAATCAGATGACAAAGACAAAGTGAATGTGGCTGAAGTCGCCACAAGAGAGATAAAATTTGAGGAAGACAAGAAAGTATCTGACGGTGAAGCAGAAGAGAAAAGTAAAAAAGAAGGAGAAGGGAAAGGAAGGTAAACACACGAAACAAAAGGATTCAGAAAAAGATAAAGCTGAGAAGTAGAAAAAACTCGAGGACAAGTATAAAAGCAAAGATCTAGGTAAGTTGAAATCCAAGTTGGATATGATCCATGCCAAACTGGAAGGTCTTCAGCAGAAAAAAGCAGACATCTTGAAATCAATAAAAGAAACAGAGGATAATAACTTAGCTGTGGCTGAGAGACCCAAAGATGCAAAGCCCTTGCACAAGATGGAGTAGCGGCTGATTGTTGCGTATACTTAATACTGTGTTTATGTATCCTTTTCCTTCCACTGTCATGTAGAGATGTATTATCTTTGTCTTAAATAAGTTAAAGTAGAGATGATATTTGTGTTTTCAGTTCCATAATTTTGACATTTTCCGATTCAGCTTTCTTAACAAATTTTAACTTCTATCTTGCTTTGTGTTCATTTTAGTGTAAAACTGTTAACATGGTTTAGGACCGCTGCATCTACAGAGTGAGGAAGTAAAGTGTTGATGAGTCCGGGGAACATCTATATCTCATTCCCAAGTAAAACACTAACTGCTAAAATGGAAATTAGTGAACTATGATCAAGAAGATTTGCTCTTCAGCTGCCAAAAGGAATGTTTCTGTGAGGGTTTTTTGTGAAGAAGTTAAAAGAGGAATTGTTGTGGAAGCATGACCAGCAATTTGAAGGGTAAATTTGCAAAAATGTTGTGTTTAGGATTTTTACTGCTCAAAAGAAAGGACAAAAAATTAGAGACTGCATGAAGTGGACGGTGGACCACAAAACAGGGGCTCACACTGGGGAAAAATCGCAAAAATGTCTCCTTCCTGCAAAAGGATAGCTCCCATTTGAAAGTTTCTGTAGATCGATTGACTATAGGAAAACAATGGTGAAATAGATTAAGATACTTGGACATTACAGGACAGAGAGATGGCAATACAGTTAGATCTCTTTCTATAACAACATTTCACTATAATAGCCATGTTTTAAAGTGGAACCTTACAAGTTATGTTATATTATATGTTCTCTATAACGGCATTTCGCTATAGCAGCCAAAAAATATCGGGACAAAAAATATTATAGAGAGGTGTGACTGTATTCAGCCCCAAGCATCAGTTCAGTCTTGTAATATAGCACACTTACTAATATCTAATAGCTTTAGGCGGAACTAACACTTTTATTGTGGTTCCGCCCAATGAGTAAAGTGTGTCTTCTATTTGGGGAGTCTGGTGTTTGACTGAATGCACTTTCAGAAGCCACTGTTGAGATAGACACATTAAGAACATCCCGTGTCATAGTTGCAAGTACCGGAAATTGCATTTTGTTATTCTGCCACCATTGTAAAGGTTGAAAGTTCTTCTTCGACTCCGTTGACTTTTGTAAATAAAATTGCATCTCATCACAATTTCGATTTGTGGTTGTTTGTGCTGTTGTAAAAGTGCTCCAAATATCTAAATATTTATTATCATCGTCTTCATTGAATCCTGCAGATGTAGACACAGAAGTAGAACTAGAAGGAATATTAGTAGCTGAGTTGTTATTATCAAATAATGTAGCATAATATTCATATAATTTAGTTAAATTACTATCAAGTTTACTTATGCAATCAATTGAAGATGGAGTTTCTATTGCACATACTTCCATATAATTATATAAACTAAATATTAAATTATGACAATCTACTTTTTAATAAAAGGATTTAAGACTGCACCAATATAATAAATATCGGGAATAACATATTTTTTTTTAAAACTTTTCAAACAAACTTTATATTTATATTTGATTTTAAACTCCAAAGTAAATATGAAATTTCAGCTATATGAGCTAACCATTACAAATTGTTGGGTAATAAGATCCTGAAAATTCAACAGTAGCAGTGAAAATTTACATAATTTTTTTTAAAAGTTCAGAAATTGATTTTCAATGTTCGTCGGTTAACATATGAATCACATTCTTACAATGAGCATTTGAAATATATGTTATTGGGTCTTTATACTTGTAACATTCTTTTAAAAATAAATAAGTATAATTCCATCGTGTAACAACCTCACCTGACATGTATTTTGGTCTCAAATTAAATTGTTTACATTTTTCTTTAAATTCTTTTTTCCCCCTATTATTACCCTGAATAACTCCAACAGCTCTTCGGACAAGAGATAATTCAGTTGCAAATAAATTAAGACCACTTTGAACAATTAAATTATAAATATGACAAGCACAATGAGCATGAAATATATCAGGAAGTGGCTATTCTAATTCCGCTTTTAAAAGATCTATAGCAGCAGTATTATTAGATGCATTATCGAATGATATACAAAATACTTTTTTTAAAAAGATTCATACATTTGCAACAACACAAATAGTTTCGATTATATATTTTCCAGTATGACTTTGATCCTCGTCATACGGAAAAGCAATAATACGTTTTTCCATTTTAAAATTTTCATCAATTCAATGACAAATAATTGTTAAATAATCTCAACCGTTTACAGCATGACCAATGTCTGAAGTAAAACTAATTAGACATGGAAGGTTAGCGAACAAATGTTGCAAATAAATAACATAATCAGTATAAATTCTAAAAATATCGGCTCTACAAGTAGTACGAGGAACACCTTTAAACAAAGGATTATATACTCTTTGAATATATGTAATTAAATATGAAGAAGAAGCAAAAGAAAAAGGTAAACAACCTCCGACAACCATTTTTCTAATTCAATGCGATCCTTCTTTGGATCGTATTTAACAAGCCCCCCTGTTAATGAATTAAGTTGTTGTTGACCGGCTTCTAAATCAGTGTGTCGGATGATCTTTCACTAAATGTCTACCTATAGTGCTCGTCCCCCCGTCACCACCCCATTTCTTAAGTTTATAAGTTCTCCCACAAATATTACATCTAACTCTATTAGTGTCCTCAATTCTATCATAAAAGTTTCACACTTTACTCATTTTTCTCCTACTCGATACTTCTGGTAAAAGAGGTCTACCATTAGTAGTACTAACATTGACAGAAGACACACTAGTAGGTGTAGGAATTTCAGTTTCAACAATATTATCTATATCAACATTATCATATTCATTATCTTCTATTCCAAAATATTTTTGCATTTGATCATAATCTATATTTTGATTAGATGATGAAGTAGAACCTTAAATAGATTTACCCATTCTCTTTAGCCTATTCATTATAAAATATTTAATTTAAAATTTAATTTAAATAATCAACAAATAAATATGACAATTTAATAAAATAATTAGATAATGAAACGAGTGTACCAAACTTCGGGATTCAGAATTCAATTGAAAGTCGAAGCTCGAAGTCTTGCGTCTTGCTACTTTGAAACTAAGAATAATAATAATAATAATAACTTGAGAATTGATAATAGAGAGAATTAAGAGAGTATGAGAATTGAGAGAATTGTAGAAATAATTGTGTGATTTAAAAATGAGAAGAATATAGAGTATTTATAGATTTTTAAAGGGTAAAAATGTAATTAATAAATAATAATAAATAAAAATAAATAAATAAGGCCAAACAGTCCACTGACCGTTGGCCCCCCAGCCCCTACGCCCCAACGGTAATGTTACCGTTGCCAACAACGCTTTTTATATTTTTTGGCGTTACCGGTCCGGTCTGGATTAACCGGTAACATTACCGATTTTCGTTATCGATTCCAACCGGTCCGGACCTTACCGAATTTTACCTTAACCCGTGCGGATTGGGGTTGGGGGCCAAACCAACCCCCAATACGTTAAAGCTTACCGGTCCGGATCGGGTTCGTTACCGGGTCGATCGGTCTGGTTACCGGTTAATCCGGACCGATAGACACCTTTAGTTAGATAGTTGAAAATTCATGAGAAATGTATTTTAACCTATTATACAGTCATATCTCTTTCTCTCTCTAACATACATCTTCTAGACAACATTTCACTATAACGGTTTAGTTTTCTTTGAAATCGAATTTCATATTATATTATATTATATATCATCTATAACATAATCTCGCTATAGTAACCTAAAAACATTCAAGCAAATAACGCCGTTATAAAAAGATTTAACTATAGCAGATAATCTGTGTATACTCATCATTTTCAACTTACTAATATCACTTTTTATGAACGATTACGTATAATTAATTATCAAGCGGCCTTACAATACTCTTCTACGTTATATGTGTATATAAATTAATTAAGCTCGTGACAAGTCTTAATATTAATATCACAGTAAAATTGTCATAAAATAGTAGGTATATAGTGACTCTACTTTCACTCATCTTTTATTTTGGCTGTTGGGATTTTATTAGTATGCAATAGTGGAAGAATTAGCAGGTCTTGGAGCAACAGTATACGTGTTCACGTAATGAAAATGAACTCCAACAATGCATTGACAATTGGAGAAATATTATCTTTCCAGACATCTCAAATATCCCAAGACATCTCAAATATCCCATAAACTCATGGGTATTCACAAAGATATCAAGGCATTAAATTATGCATTTCTCAAAGCCGCTACTCTTGACGATCAAAGGAGGTCTCAAAGAGGTCCAAATCATCCTATATTCGAGAAATACACAACTAATCACCCTCGAATCATGGAGAAAATTCGGGAGGAAGAATTAAGGAAACAAATAAATTTGTGCTGCTTCAACATATTTTGTTTGTGATTTGCAGTTATTTTCCACATATCAAAAATTTGTTGCAAACACATGATTTCATATTTGATTTTAAATCAGTGTTCATTTATGAAATCTACACAAAATTTCTACTTCAACTTCAAATCATGATTTCAAATCCCAAATTCTTCAAAAAAATAGGATTTGGGATTTCAAAAAATTTAAATGTAAATCGTGATCCATAAGTTTATATTTTATAAAAAAAAACTCATTATTTTAAATTTTACAAAGAAAAGACTCATGCTTGACGTAAAACAATTGTGCATACCATGTAAAGGGATTATATTAAAGAATAGTATATATTACAACTATTGTTGATTTCTTATATCAAATGAATCTTTGTCAAATTACGTTTATTGAAAATTTGTAATAGCATTTAGTTGCAAACATTTGTTATGAAAGTAACATGGAGATATGTGATTTGTTATGCGGCGCCTTAGGGTATTTCGATATCTTGTTTATGAGCGATGGTTTGTTATTTGATAAGATCGTATAAGAGTTGAGAAAGTTTGGATATTTTTTCACAAAATTATGGGATTTTTATGTTTATGAAAAAAATATAACATAAAATTAAAATTACACGTCCAAACAAAATTTGAACTTCAAATACATTAATAGATGTTTATATATTTGAAATCATGTCCAAACGGCACTTAATAGTACCATATTATCATCCAAAAATTCTAACCTACTCTTCATCAATCATCTATTAATGTACGTACTAATTAGGGATGACAACAGATCAGATCTAGACCGGATCCTACTATATTCAGATCCAAATCCGTTTTTCATACATGGATTCAGATCCATCTAGGATGGCAACGAACTGGATCCTACTATATCCAGATCCAGATCCATTTTTCATACCTGGATCCATATTCATAAAAATCAGATCCAAATCCGGATCCATCAGATTCACTGGGTCCATAGATCGGATCTGGATCCACATATAAATTTTTTTTGCCTTGAATAATATTCCCACTTGTTGAAACTTTTTTGACAAAATGAAACCAATCTGATTGAAAAAATGTTTGAGTTCATTCAATCAACCTACACAAATATGACACCATTCTTCCAAATTATATCTCTCTTAACGAAAATACCCAAATCACCCGATTTGAATTTTTAAAACCGCTCCACTATTTAAACTGATCCAACGAAATAATAATCATTATCAATCACTAGCATTTACATTCGTAACAGATGGTATTTTAGGATTTTTTTTGTCTGAATGGGGAACAGATGTTAATGGAGAAAGAAAAATATTGGCGTTGCATGCTGCAGTATTTGCATAGCAAAAAGCAGTTCATTTTGAATGTAGCAGCTTCATGTTTATGTTTTTTATTTAAAAAGAAAAAAATGTTGCTAGTGATCGATTACAGTAAAAAAGAAAAAGATATCACCTTTTTTGAAATGCAATTGCAATAAAGGTTATTTTAGAATGGTTACTTTAAAACTTGTTTTATCTGATTAGTTTTCAATAATAATATTCATTAATATTGCACCAAAACGGATTAACGGAGTTTACTAGCTTTCTTCTTCTTTTTTCAATCAACATCCAATTTTCACAAAACAACTTCTAAATTATGACTTTAGGTTTTAGACATATTCAAAATTATTTTTGGGATTTATTTAATACAGGAGGTATTACATTTCAATAATAATAATAATAATAATAATAATAATAGTGGACAAAGGGGAGCTTAATATAAAATTACATTCTAGGTTATGAATATATTTAATAAAAAACAGATTCACGGGTCGGATCTGGATCGGATACGGATCTCAAATACAATATCCAGATTCGATTCGTCAGAAATGAATGCGGGTCCGATCCGGATCCGTGGGGTCTAAATTTTGAAGATCCATATCGTATAAAACAGATCTGGGTCCACCGGATACGGACCGGATCCAGGATCCACTGCCATATCTAGATCCATCGGGTCCATAAAAATCATATCAAAATCCGGATCCACATGTAAAAAAAAAATCCTTGAATAATATTCCCACTTATTGAAACTTTTTTGATAAAATGAAACCAAATCTGATTGAAAAAATATTTGAGTTCATTCAATCAACCTACACAAACATAACACCATTCTTCAAATTATATCTCTCTTAACGAAAATCTCCAAATCACCCGATTTGAATTTTCAATACCGCTCCACTATTTAAACAAATCCAACAAAATAATAACCATTATCAATCACTAGCATTTGCATTGATAACGGAGGGTATTTTTATAATTTTTTTTGTCTGAATGGGCAACAGATATTAATGGAGAAAGAAAAATACTGGCATTGCATGCTGCACGATTTGCATAGCAAAAAGCAGTTCGTTTTGAATGTAGTAGCTTCATGTTTCTGTTTTTTTTTATTTAAAATGAAAAAATTGTTGCTAGTGATCGATTACAGTAAAAAAGAAAAGATATCCACCTTTTTTGAAATACAATTGCAATAAAGGTTATTTTAGAATGGTTACTTTAAAACTTATTTTATCTGATTAGTTTTCAATAATAATATTCATTAATATTGCACCAAAACGGATTAACGGAGTTTACTAGCTTTCTTCTTTTTTCAATCAACATCCAATTTTCACAAAACAACTTCTAAATTATGACTTTAGGTTTTAGACATATTCAAAATTATTTTTGGGATTTATTTAATACAGGAGGTATTACATTTCAATAATAATAACAATAGAGGACAAAGGAGAGCTTAATATAAAATTACATTCTAGGTTATGTATATACTTAATAAAAAACATATTCACGGATCAGATCTGGATCGGATACGGATCTCAAATACAATATCTAGATCTGATTCATCAGAAACAGATGCGGATCTAATCCGGATTTGTCGGGTCTAAATTTTGAAGATACATATCGTATAAAACGAATTTGGATTCACTGGATACAGACCGGGTCCAGGATCCACTGCCATAACTAGATCCATCGAATTCATAAAAATCAGATTCAAATCTGGATCCATCGGATCCATTGATCGGATCTGAATCCACATGTAAAAACAAAATTCCTTGAATAATATTCCCACTTGTTGAAACTTTTTTGACAAAATGAAACTCAATTTGATTGAAAAAATGTTTGAGTTCATTCAATTAACCTACACAAACATAACACCATTCTTTCAAATTATATCTCTCTTAATGGAAATCTCCAAATCACCCGATTTGAATTTTCAAAACCGCTCCACTATTTAAACAGATCCAACGAAATAATAACCATTATCAATCACTAGTATTTGTTTCACGATCCGAACCGACGGGCCGCGATTGGTGCCCTACCTGGGCTCCCTTATACCCACACATAACATATAATCAGCGGAAGCTAAGAAACAACTCATTTTTATAAAATTAGGCAAACCGACAAGGCTGCCACTATATACAAAGTATCCAAAACGAACTACAACATATACATGTCCAAAGAACACATTAACCACCCACACCTGTCTACAGACCTCTAAGAGTTTGATAATAAAATGTGACGGGACAAGGCCCCGGCGTACCCCTGAATATACATAAGTCTATAATCAAAGACTGTATCAAAATGACAAGCTTCGGAACAGTGGAGCTATCTCAAAAAGCTGGGCAAGGATCCTAAGCTCAAGGATCACCAAACTGAGTACCTACACCTGCGGGCATGAGCGATCCGGAAAAGATTCGATTACAACAATGTACTAAGTATGTAAACATAAGTACAGTAAATCGGATCATAACTGGCCAAAAAATGACAGAGACAAGTATGAAAATCAAATACCAGATCCAATCGTGCCATAAAAATAAGAGCCAGCTGTACCTTGTAAAAATAGAGAGTCAACTGTGTCTTTTTATAAAAAATAGACTCATTTCAAGATCATGAATGTCTGTCCATATAATCATATACTGTCATGAGTATCTGTACTCGCATCATGGATACATGTCCATGGAATCGTATACTGTCGTGAGTATCTATACTCGCATCATGAATACATGTCCATGGAATCGTATATTGTCGTGAGTATCTGTACTCGCATCATGGATACATGTCCATGGAATCGTATACTGTCGTGAGTATCTATACTTGCATCATGAATACATGTCCATGGAATCGTATATTGTCGTGAGTATCTATACTCGCATCATGGATACATGTCCATGGAATCGTATACCGTACCTGGCCCATTTTGGGACTCGGTGAAAGAGTCATATCCGTGTATCATATATCGTACCCGGCCCATTATGAGACTCAGTGAATGAATCATATCCGTGTATTATATATCGTACCCGACCCATTATGGGACTCGATGAATGAATCATATCTGGGTATCATATACCGTACCCGACCCATTATGGGACTCGGTGAATGAATCATATTCGTGTATCATATACCGTATCCGACCCATTATGGGACTCGGTGAATGAATCATATGGATATACCGTACCCGGCCCATTATGAGACTCGGTGAAATGAAATAATAACACTTGCACGAATAGCTATCATGAGCAACCTTGTGCAATTTAAATCATCTTTTGACTCACAATAAAATCATCTTTAAAATGAACTTTCATTTTTTTTAAAACCAATGCACTATCATATCTTTCATTTTAGGAAACACCAAGGCACTATCACATCTTTTTTTTAGAAAACACCAAGGCACTATCACATCTTTCCTTTTAGAAAACACCAAGGCACTATCATAATATGTATCATAAAGGATTCAATGGAATTACGTACGTCCGCCGTACACCCACTTCATATAAATCATGCCCAAAGAAGAAAGGATAGCTTCACATACCTTATCGGCTATACCAACACGATAAGTAGAATACGCCTCAATTAGTACTTCAACCTATAATAATAATAACACATATATCAACTCCATGCTTACTAGTGTAGGTCATATACCAAGTAATGGTTCTCTTTCATATAGAATTTTGGGCAACACTTCCCCTAATTATACATACATTTCCACCTTACAAATAAGGTCAATAACATCAATAACCAAGTACCACTTAAGGCCACAACCAAAACAGCAACAAAGGGGATTTACACACCCACTTCTCTTGTTAATACGGCCTCTTAATCCATATAAAAACAGTCCATAAAAACAGTCCATATTCCAACACAACGAGGGTAAAATGTGAAGCCTTTCTACATATTTCTATACCCTTATTCCTTTAGGACATACGTTAGCAATTGCCACATTAAACATGCATAATTGTAACTAAATTTCCAGCATTATAACTTCACAAAACAGTCCCTAAAACGACACCACAATATCAAACAGTTTTATGAAGTTCTCGGCCAACAACCCTTTTGTAACTCCTTAAAATCCAATTCATATTTCAACTTTCAATAACAAGATTCCTTCATTATAACATGCAATAAGTGATGATAACAATAACAATAACCAATGAATCCAATATAAACAAAACTGTCCAGAATCGGCTAGCTTGCCGAAACTGTGACATGCACTTCTTATTCTCCATTTCTCTTAACACAAGTTCATCTCTTAACTATAACATCATGTAACTTCCAATTACTTCAAGAGGAAGAAATATTACCTTAATCTTATGTCAAAACAGTCCCTAGGTTCGGCCACTGCTTCACTTTTTGCACCACTTCTTCACGTTACAATAACACACACGTATCCTCTAAAAGCTTGTAACCATCTTGCTTTCATGTCTTCCTTCCATAAAGTTCTTCTTTAAGCTTAGGGTTTTTCTAGGAAAAATCGGCCACCAACATGCCCCAATGTTTTGGAGTATCAACTTGTCTTAGAACTTATTTAAGGAGCTTAATCTTGGAAAAGAAACTAATTTGTTCTTGACTTGGCTAAGGGAATTTCGAAACTTGATGGATAAGGGAGAGATATGAGGGTTTGGATGATGAAGATATTTGTGTATCAAAGTCTTGCAAGACTTGTATTAAATATGTGTACATAGCACAAGTGAAGGGGGACCCATGAATCCCACTTGTCCACTTGTCTTTTCCTTCACAAAATATCTCCCACACTTAGCCATTTTCTCAATATTTTTGATGGCCTCATACTACATAATACCAAGACTTAATAATTCAACACTAAGTCCATAACTCAATTTGAAAGAATTCAACTACAAGTATTTATTTTCGTCGTCACATTTGTAGTATCCCAAAATTATTCTGTATAGAAAATGTAAATATACTTCCCTTCCAACATTCAAATCTTATTTCCATAAACATGTTATCAATTAAATGCCCTGAAATTACGGGGTGTAACATTATTTCCCCCTTAGAAATATTCGTCCCCGAATGTTCATAATAGGTCTCAAGCTATACAAATTTCGGCATAGTCTCGTTTAACTATACCTACCAACATATCCTTAGTAAACACAAAGATGCCTCACATGGCCACAATATAACACATGTATTATTCACCAATCAATGTAGCCAAATAAGGAATTGAATTACCTGTAGGCGTAGGGAACAAGTGGGGATACTTCTTCTTCATCTCATTTTCTGCTTCCCACGTCATCTCTTCCCAATTTATTCCATAAATGGGATCTCTATCATGTCGTTTTTTCCCCTTCCCGTATGAGGGATGACTCTAATGTATTCTCAGTCATAGGGCTATCACTATCTGAATCCTTCAATCGGACTCCCACTTAACTAACTGACGTGTTCCCTCATGTCAACTTCTCTCCTTAGTCCTTACATTAGTCAAGTTGTTTGTGGGTGAATGATCCTATTGTCAACTTATCTTTGTTTACAACTGGTGTGCTGGAAATTCTTATATTTGTAGTATCTCAATCATGAACACTTTATGGACAATGTCATTGGATCTAAAGTATGTGTATCATCACAATTAACTCTCATTCATGGTCTGAAAATGAATCTCTCACCTTCTCTTCTCACTACTCGTAATTATAAACAACTTTTATACACACGCTTAGCTATGACCGAATCTCCTACCGGTGTAGCTATCTAAAAAGGTTCTATCATCTTAGGTTCTATTCCAATTCTACTAGCAACAAGGGAGATATATACGACAAGGTGGAATCTGGATTTATCAATGCATATACGTCACAGAAAAAGACCGATAATATACCTGTGATAAGATCCGGTGACGCCTCCTGATCGTGTCTACTGGCCAAAGCCTAAATGCAGTTCGAAGGAGCGCCAGAACTAGAAACTCCACCACGACCTCTACCACGGTCTGCTGGCATGTGAACACCCTGCCCTGCGGGGCGCATAGCTATAGAAGGTGATGAACCAGCAACTGATCCAGTGGGCTGAGTCATCCCACCTGTACCACCTCTATACGGACATTTTTTCATCACATGGCCTTGACGGCCGCAAGAATTACAGGCACCTGTAGC
The DNA here is from genome assembly GCA_029844215.1 of Przewalskia tangutica. NCBI lineage: Eukaryota > Viridiplantae > Streptophyta > Magnoliopsida > Solanales > Solanaceae > Przewalskia > Przewalskia tangutica. Next base: position 122,340,159 of record CM056730.1, on the reverse strand, counting down.
AATACGACATTCCCCAAAATCGGACCTACCACACTGAGTACACTGAGGCAAAGGTACTCTCGACTAGCTAGAACACCCGCACTGTGAACTCAGAGCTCGAGCTCGACTCACCGAATACCTGGCGATCGAAACTCCCGCCTGCAGATCGCGGGGGTACACTGCTGTCGGGCTAGGAAGAGTATCGACTGGCCTTGAGGCTTCTCGCCTAGAAACTCACCAAAATGTCCAGTCGACCTAGCCCTCTTATGCTGGCCTCGGTCATGATCTCTGTCTGACTGACGCCCTCTATGTCGGTCCTCTACCCCCTGTACATAAGCCAGTATCCGCGCAATATTCATGTCTGGCTGAAGAGCCACTGTCATGCATCTATCGATCAAGTAGCGGTCTAGTCCCATCACATAGCGATGAACTCTATCTGCCATGTCAGCCACAATGGTAGGCGCATACCTAGCCAATGAATCAAACTCTAGGCTATACTCGCGAATGGTCCTGCCACTCAGGCTCAACTATAAGAATTTGTCCACTCTAGCTCTCCTCATCTCTAGAGGCAAGAAGTGACCAAGGAATGCCCATGTAAACTCATCCCATGAAGCTGGAGGAACATCCTCTCCTCTATACAACTCTCATGACTCATACCAGCTAGTAGCTATATCCCGCATCCTATACGATTCCAACTCACGCACTCGATCTCCAAGCCCTATTTACCCTCGCAGACGTGCATCCGCTTGATAAACTCGGTGGTCATCCTCGGGCTGTGACCCGAAAAACTCTGGAGGGTTACAATTCAAGAAATCACGAACCAAACTATCAGACCTAGGGTCAATCCCTGGTCCCTGTCTTCGGTTCTTCCCTGCCACCAATCTAGTTAGAAGCTGAACTGCATCTCTCATGGCCCTATCATCTGCCCCTGGCTGAGGAACTGGAGGCTCAGGTATCAGAACCTCTGGAGCTGCTCTAAGCTCCTTTGGTGACGACGGTGTAATTGAACTCGCCGACTGGCGTACAATCTCAGGCATAGACTGGGCATGCGCTCTAGTAACCCTCTGAGTCTGACTAGTAGCTCCTGCTACTGATTTGCCCTTTTGGGCCACTGTCTCTTTCCTCGGAGACATAGCTGTAACACAATAATACGTTAGAGAGGGAAATTCTCCTAATAACATAGCTCTATCACACGATCTACGAGATGAAAGAATAGAAACCAATCCTAAATGTATTGTATCCTCCTGTTTATAGGTGTGGTGCACAACACACTGATAACCAAGACTCTACTGCACACGGTCTGTAGACATTCTGATGACTAACTGCTCTGATACCACTTTTGTTACAACCAGAATCGACGGGCCGTGACTGGTGCCCTACCTGGGCTCCCTTATACCCATACATAATATATAATCAGCTGAAGCTAAGGAACAACTCATTTTTACAAAATTAGGCAAGACGACAAGGCTGCCACAATATACAAAGTATCCAAAATGAACTACAATATATACATGTCCAAAGAACACATTAACCACCCACACCTGTCTACAGACCTCTAAGAGTTTTATAATAAAATATGACAGGACAAGGCCCCGCCGTACCCCTGAATATACATAAGTCTATAATCAAATACTGTACCAAAATGACAAGCTCCGGAACAGTGGAGCTATCTCAAAAAGCTGTGCAAGGATCCTAAGCTCAAGGATCACCAAACTGAGTACCTACACCTGCAGGCATGAACGCAGCCCCCCGGAGAAGGGGATCAGTACAACAATGCACTAAGTATGTAAACATAAGTACATTAAATCAGATCATAACTGGGAGATGACAGAGACACGTATGAAAATCAAATACCAGATCCAACTGTGCCATAAAATAAGAGCCAACTGTACCTTGTAAAAATAGAGAGTCAACTATGTTTTGTTTTTTTAAAATAGAGTCATTTCAAGATCATGAATGTATGTCCATATAATCATATATTGTCATGAGTATTTGTACTCGCATCATGGATACATGTCCATGGAATCGTATACTGTCGTGAGTATCTATACTCGCATCATTGATACATGTCCATGGAATCGTATACTGTCGTGAGTATCTATACTCGCATCATGGATACATGTCCATGAAATCGTATACTGTCGTGAGTATCTATACTCGCATCATGGATACATGTTCATGGAATCGTATACTGTCGTGAGTATCTATACTCGCATCATGGATACATGTCCATGAAATCGTATACTGTCGTGAGTATCTATACTCGCATCATGAATACATGTCCATGGAATCGTATACCGTACCTGGCCCATTTTGGGACTAGGTGAAAGAGTCATATCCGTGTATCATATATCGTATCCAGCCCATTATGAGACTCGGTGAATGAATCATATCTGTGTATCATATACCGTACCCGGCCCATTATGGGACTCGGTGAATGAATCATATGGATATACCGTACCCGACCCATTATGGAACTCAGTGAAATGGAATAATAACACTTGCACGAATAGCTATCATGAGCAACCTTGTGCAATTTAAATCATTTTTTGACTCTCAATAAAATCATCTTTAAAATGAACTTTCATTTTTTGAAAAACCAAGGCACTATCATATCTTTCATTTTAGGAAACACCAAGACACTATCACATCTTTTATTTTAGAAAACACCAAGGCACTATCACATCTTTCCTTTTAGAAAACACCAAGGAACTATCACATCTTTCCTTTTAAAAAACACCAAGACACTATCACATCTTTCCTTTTAGAAAACACCAAGGCACTATCTTAATATGTATCATAAAGGATTCAATGGAATTACGTACGTCCGTTGTACACCCATTTCATATAAATCATGGCAAAAGAAGAAATGATAGTTTCACATACCTTATCAGCTATACCAACAGGACAAGTAGAATACGCCTCAATTAGTACTTCAACCTATAATAATAATAACACATATATCAAATCCATGCTTACTAGTGTAGGTCATATACCAAGTAATGGTTCTCTTTCATATAGAAATTTGGGCAGCACTTCCCCTAATTATACATACATTTCCACCTTACAAATAAGACCAATAACATCAATAACCAAGCACCACTTAAGGGCACAACCAAAACAACAACAAAGGGGATTTACACACCCACTTCTCATGTTAATCCGACCTCTTAATCCATATAAAAACAGTCTATAAAAACAGTCCATATTCCAACACAACGAGGGTAAAATGTGAAGTCTTTCTACACCTCTCTATACCCTTATTTCTTTAGGACATGCGTTAGAAATTACCACATTAAACATGCATAATTATAACTAAATTTCCAACATTATAACTTCACTAAACATTTCCTAAAACGACACCACAATATCCAACAGTTTTATGAAGTTCTCGGCCAACAACCCTTTTGTAACTCCTTAAAATCCAATTCATATTTCAACTTTCAATAACAAGATTCCTTCATTTTAATATGCAATAAGTGATGATAACAACAACAATAACCAACGAATCCAATATAAACAAAAGCGCCCGAATCGGCTAGCTGAAAAGCGTGATACGACTTCTTATTCTCCATTTCTCTTAACACAAGTTCATCTCTTAACTATAACATTATGTAACTTCCAATTACTTCTAGAGGAAGAAGAAATCTTACCTTAATCTTATGCCAAAACAGTCCCTAGGTCCGGCCACTGCTTCACTTTTTGCACCACTTCTTCACGTTACAATAACACACATGTATCGTCTACAAGTTTGTAACCATCTTGCTTTCATGTCTTCCTTCCATAAAGTTCATCTTTAAGCTTAGGGTTTTTCTAGGCAGAATCGGCCACCAACATGCCCCACTATTTTGGAGTATCAACTTGGCTTAGAACTTATTTAAGGAGCTTAATCTTGGAAAAGAAACTAATTTGTTCTTGACTTGGCTAAGGGAATTTCGAAACTTGATGGAGAAGGGAGAGATATGAGGGTTTGGATGATGAAGATATTTGTGTAGCAAAGTCTTGCAAGACTTGTATTAAATAGGTGTACATAGCACAAGTGGATGGGGACCCATGAACCCCAATTGTCTACTTGTCTTTCCCTTCACAAATATCTCTCACACTTAGCCATTTTCTCAATATTTTCGATGACCTCATACTACATAATATCAAGACTTAATAATTCAACACTAAGTTCATAACTCTATTGGAAAGAATTCAACTACAAGTATTAATTCTCGTAGTCACATTTGTAGTATCCCAAAAGTATTCCGTATAGAAAATATAAATATACTTCCCTTCCAACATTCCAATCTTATTTCCATAAACATGTTCTCAATTAAATGCCCTGAAATTACGGGTGTAACAATTTGCATTCGTAACGTAGGGTATTTTTATGATTTTTTTTCTGAATGGGGAACATATGTTAATGGAGAAAGAAAAATAATGACATTGCATACTGCAGTATTTGCATAGCAAAAAGCAGTTCATTTTGAATTTAGTAACTTCATGTTTCTGTTTTTTATTTAAAAAGAAAAAAATGTTGCTAGTGATCGATTACCGTAAAAAAGAAAAAGATATCACCTATTCTAAAATGCAATTGCAATAAAGGGTATTTTAGAATGGTTACTTTAAAACTTGATTTATCTGATTGATTTTCAATAATAATATTTATTAATATTGCACCAAAACGGATTAACGGTGTTTACTAGCTTTCTTCTTCTTTTTTCAATCAACATCCAATTTTCACCAACAACTTCTAAATTATGACTTTAGGTTTTAGACATATTCAAAACAATTTTTGGGATTTATTTAATATAGGAGGTATTACATTTCAATAATAATAATAGTAATAATAATAATAATAATAATAATAATAATAATAATAATAATAATAGAGGACAAAGGGGAGCTTAATATAAAATTACATTCTAGGTTATGAATATATTTAATAAAAATGATCTACGTCAAACTGACCTGACATCAGAACGATGTAAATATAGGAAATAATATATTCCCTACCCATAATTAGAATATTTCCATATATTGTGTAAATATAATTATGGTAAGACTAGGATTCCTCTTTTGTATAGGCTTAGGATTCCTATTGTATAAGATATGAATATTGTACTCTATATATACCTTGATATTAATGAAAAACTTCCGAAGGTAGATTAATATCATCTTACATGGTATCAAGAGTCAAACACCCAAAACCCTAGAACTCTTTCTTCCTACCGCCGTCGAGAACCCCCCCCCCCCCCCCTCGGAACTCGTCGCGGCCCCTCCTACAAATTCTAGGTTTTCTTCTTCATTCATCTCTTCTCTAAATGACTATCCCTGAATCTTCCACACTTTCTGAATCTTCTACCTCCACAAATTCCACCACCACGTTGTCATCCTCTTTTCATTCATCCCTAACTGTTACAAACATCAAGAACTATATTCCCATTCTTCTTGATCAAGAAAACATTCAATATTCTCCCTGGGTTGAACTGTTTCGTAATCATGCATGTCTCTATAACGTGCTTGACCACATCGATGACACCATTCCGCGCCCTCCAGAGGTTGATGAGTCTACTGGTGTCGTCTAGACGCCGGCGTCAAACAGTGGATTTATGGTAGTATTTCTCAGGATCTTCTTCTTACTATCATGAAATCTGGCGCCACAGCCCTTGAGTTATGGAATCGTTTGGAGAAATTTTTTCAGGACAATAAGCACACTCGTGCTGTGTATTTAGAGGAGCAATTTAACAATACACGTCTTGAACACTTTTTCAATGTGACTGAGTACTGCAAACAGTTAAAGCTACTGATGGATAAACTTGCTGCTGTCGACGAGACTATTACTAACACCAAACTGGTGTTACAATTGATTGATGGCCTTCATAAAGACGAATATGATATTTTGGCCAACATGATTCAATAAGCAGATCCGTTACCCAGCTTTAACAAAGCTCGCTCGCAGTTGTTGCTCGAAGAGACTCGACGTGCTAAGCAGGATAAGCACTGCCAGAAGGCATTAGCGGTCGAAACGCGCCCTCAAGATCCAACGTCGCCAGAAAATTCTCAACCACAGCAGAGACGCGGTGGAAAGGGTGGCAGGGGCCGCGACAGGGATCGCAGAACAACTGGGCCGCAGCTCCTTAGCAATTCACACACAGCGCGCGCGCCAAGATCTGGCCGTGACGCCCGATTGAGCCGCGGCCGAGTCCATTCCAGCATGACCTACAATCCGTATTCTTACCCTGGTTTGTTGGGCCCCGCTCCAGCCTCGCAGCAGGTCCACTTCATGCAAGGTTTTGCAGCCCTCATCCGGCATGACACCCACTGAGTTGGGACAGACATTCAGCACCCTCTCCATGCAACAGCCTGACAATACTTGGTACATGGACTCAAGCGCCACATCTCACGTCACCCAATCTGCAGGTATTATCCCTAAATTGTTTAGTTTAAAACATCCTCAATATGTTACAGTCGGTAGTGGACAACACATTCCAGTTAAAGGGTATGGTACCTCATACACACAACCTCCCCATCCACCCTTCTCTCTCTAAAACATCCTATATGCCTCACACATGATTAAGAACCTCATATCTGTCCGCCAATTTTCTCGTAATAATTCTGTCTCCGTGGATTTTGACCCTTTTGGTTTGACTATGAATGATCTCCATACGGGGACACCTCTTACGAGATGCAATAACATGGGGGATCTCTATCCATTCAATTCCACCTCCGCTGCAAGATCTTGCTCTCCCGTCACTCTAACGGTTGTTTCTTCTTCAACTTGGCATAATAGGCTTGGTCATCCAGGAGTCCCAGTTTTTAATTTTCTTAAAGGCAACAATTTCATTGCTTGTAATGGGAAACTTGCCCAAAAGTGTGTTTCTTGCTCTTTAGGTAAACATATCCGTCTTCCGTTTAATTCATCTACTAGTGTTACACTTGCTCCTTTTGATATTATACATGCCGATTTATGGACATCTCCTATTTTCAGTTCTCTCGATCATAAATACTATCTTGTGTTACTTGATGATTTTTCACACTATGTTTGGTTATATCCTCTAAAATTTAAATCAGAAGTATTTGCCAAATTTCTTGAGTTTCGCAAGTTTATCCACACACAATTTGAAAAAAACATAAAATCATTTCAGTGCGATAATGGTCGTGAATTCAATAACTCTATGTTTCACCGGTTTTGTACAAATAATGACATGGTTTTTCGCTTCTCCTGCCCTCACACCTCACCACAAAACGGTAAAACTGAAAGAATCATATGTATCATTAACAATATGATTCACACCCTATTGATTCATGTCTCTTTCCCTTCTTCCTTCTGGGTATATGCTGCTAAAATGTCAGAATACATTCTAAATATTCTTCCTACTAGCACTCTTCACAAATATAACCCCTACTGAAATCCTCTACCATAGAGTCTCCTCCTATGATCATCTACGGATTTTCGGCTGTCTGTGCTATCCCAACCTCAGTTCTAGCGCCCCTCACAAGCTTGCTCCTAGGTCTACTCCATGTGTCTTCCTAGTATTCCCGGCAAACCATAGGAGTTATCTATGCTATGACTTGTCGACTCGTCAAATCTACATATCCCGTCACGTCACATTCGACGAGACCACATTCTCGTTTTTGAATCTTCCAAATTTCAAAAACCGGACTACTCATTTCTTGACGAGCCTGCCATCTCTCCCCTCATCCTCGAACAGCTCACGTCCTATGTTAAAATGTCGCCGAGCGCGGCGCTGATTTCCGATGAGCAATCTTGAGAATACCGCTTGGCCACGCGACCACATGTTGGCGGCGCCCAAACTTCAGAGAAGCATGTCAACCTTCTAGCGCCGCTGCGCTCGATCCAGGAGCCGCGACTCCTCCGACGGCTTCACCCCCACCTTCTCCTTATCCGACTTTACCCACCGTCTCAGACACCACTCCGCCACCCACTGTCTCTACTCATCCAATGAAAACTCGTTCAAAGCATGAAATCTTCAAACCCAAAGTCCATTTCAACTTGTCTGTCCAAACCATCTCTTCACTTTCAAAGAACCCAAAATTGGCCAAACAAGACCTTAATTGGAATGCGGCTATGTATGAGAAATTCAATGCTTTAACTAAACAACACACGTGGGATCTAGTACCTAGACCTGAGGGGGTGAATGTAATTCGATGTATGTGGCTTTTTCATCACAAGTTCAGAGACAATGGAGATCTTGAAAGGTATAAGGCCCGTCTTGTGAGACTACATGGATTAACAGATTAACAGATTAACAGATTAAATGGCCAAAAGAAACAAGTACTGTAACTACATGGATTAACAGATTAAGAGACTTTTTAAAAAAAAAATCAAACTACCAAAAGAAACTTCTTGCAAAAAGAAAAATGGCCAAAAGAAGAAATTAACAACAACAATAATAATTTGTACTAGTAACATAAAAAGTTGATTAATTTAGCTAAAGCACTTGAACAAAAAAATTAAAGCACTTATCTGTTTTTCTTGATTTACAAGGAGCTGTTTGTTTGAGCTGTTGGAAAATAGGTGTGAGGAATGAAGCCTGGTCCGAGATCATAAGCCCATTTTATATATTATATCTCTCACAAAATTATAATTTTTCAGCCAAAAAGATAAAAATAAATGTTTGTAAATAATAAGTTATATATTGAAGAAGAACAACAACATTATACTCACTGTAATCCCATAAGTAAAGTTTGAAGAGGGTAGAGTGTACGCAAACTTTATTCCTAACGAAAATAGAAGGTTATTTCCAAAATATATTGAACAATAAAAAACCAACAAAACAAAGGGGTAAAGAATATGAAAAAATAAAGAAAAAAAAAGAAGTGGAGAGAAAAAGAAAATGGAAGGATCTTGGATCAGTCTTCATTCCAAACACTTCACTTTTCCTTTGAATGAAACATTTCATAATTCTCTCTTTCTTTCTTTCTCATGATTTAGTAATGAAGAGGAAACATAATGCGTAAAGCTGCAGACACACTCGATTTCTCAATCAATAGCTCACCAAGTGACCACATCATATACTAGTTCACAAAAGTGGGGAATTAGGTATATGTTTAAAATAAAAGAACTATGGGGAAAATTACCTACAAGGGAATAGTAGATTTATAAGAAAACAAAAAGAATGAGCTACCTCTCTTATGAAATTCTTTAAAGTAACGTTGTGTGTGTATGAAGGATTACTTGTCCCAATCCGATTTGTCACTCATTCCGTTTAAATTTATGTGATACTATTTAATGATTATAAATCATCTCATTAAGAGATAATATGAGAATTAAAAATAGTAAATTATTTCCAAATATTTAAAAAAAAATATTTCTTGAGTTAGACTAAAAGAAAAAATATATCACATAACTTGAAATAAATTAAAATATAATTTAAGTTCATTTTAAGTACGGTATGGTTCATTTTGCCTAATATATCTGACGAATGTATTTCCCAAGTTAAGTATGTTACTTCGAGTCCAAAGATGGACATATCATGTAAGTTTTGGTTGTCCTAAATTGTATTCACTACCCTCTTCCTACTTCTAATATAAGTGCGTCTAAGACTCGTATACTAGTTGAAATGTAAGTGTGGTTATCTCATTAGAAAGTTTAAATTGTCAAAAACAACAACAATATACCAGTGTAATTCCACACTGTGGGTCTGCAGAAGGTAGAGTGTCATACTGCATCTTACTACGCTTCCCAGATTCTACCAGAAGCATAATTTGAGTCTGACCGTTTTTCATGTTTTATTCTTTACTATTTACTCTTGCTTTGTTTTGATTGACATAACATATTTTTAATTTATTAAATTATTATCTACAACACACCCTCCTCATGGGTTAATTCTTTTTCATGATGCAATACTGAAAGACAAACAATCATTTTATGTATTAATCAAATTAATGTTTATTTATAGCCATAAAATAAATATAAGTTTCTTCATCATTCATGCTAGTTTTTTCTTGTTTCAAGTGATATTAAGTTAATTTATATTAACCGTAAAAACTTCCATTTTTTCAGATTTTAGATTATAACCTTACAGCAACAACAACAACATACAATCCCATTAGATAAAATTTAGAGAGGGTAGAGTATCCACGTACTTATCCTATACGTGACTACGCGAGGTAGAAAGGTTATTTTCAATAAATCATCATGTTAAGATTTTAAACCCTAACCTTGTCACTGAAAATTAGAAAAAAACAATTCCCTTCATAAGAATATTTCTGATAATCTCCAAGTGTGTGACAGTCTGTAGTGTACTTTTTTGTCCTTTTTTAACTTTAAATCTATCTATTTATATATTTAAGGGTAGAATTTGGACAGAGAGCTGCATGTGCATGAAAGACAGGTCATGGAGATAGATTTTAAATAAAGAAAAGCTGACTGATTTTGGAGTCATTGAATTGTCTTGTTCTGAATTAACCTTTTGGTTGAATTAACTATTAAGGGACTCAGATAGACAGTACCTATCACAACAGCTACTAGTCTACTACTATTTTCTTTTGCATTGCTTCCTCGGGAAAAGAAAAAAGAGATTAATTTAGGGACCGGTGCTATTACCTTCAGAAGCTTAATATCAGTACTAGCGATAGAGGCGCAAGCCTCGAGACCTAGGCATCAAGAAAAAATTAATTCAAGCACTGAAAACAAAGCAAAAAAGCCATGGGGAAATATGACATATTCAGGACATGGTACTCCCTAAATAATTTTCAAAAACAATTTGAGTCTAAGTATTTTTTTTTGAATAAAAAATAGTGTTCACTTAACCTTTGTTTTTTTTAATTATTTAATATTATTCTTTCATAATTGACCTTATAAAGTGTTAAGTGATCAAATTTCAATATCTATTTAATTAGAATCATTTAAGCCAAATAACTATTTTTGCCTAAGAGTAAGTATTTTCTTAAGGGGCGTGCAAATGACTAAGTGGACACTATTTTTTATCCGGAGGGAGTATGTTATAAGTATAAAAAAAATTGATATCATCAGGTAATTGGATAAGACAAGGAGAGGTGGTCGAGACTGGAATAAAAAGGAGTGTGTCTATCTTCGACAATCAATTTAGATTCATGCGGGGAGATTGACTACAAAAGTCATCTATCTTGTAAGAAAATTATTGAAGCAATATAGTGACAAGAAGAAGACTTACACATGATATTTTCATTGACCAAGAAAAGACATATAATAAAGTCTTTAGAAAGGTCCTTTGGAGATATTTGAAGTCTAGAGGTATACATGCGGCTTACATTAGGGATATTTAGGACATGTACCATGGGACCAAATTTCGGGTTTGAACAGTGAGAGGTGACTCAGAACACTTCTCCTTTCGTGATGAGGTTGTACCAGGAAACTTTGGCCCGTTTATGTTTAGTGATGAATGAATTGATACGACATATTCAAGGGGATGCGTCATAATGTATGTTATTCATAAATGACATTGTATTAGTTGATGAAATGTGAGGTAGAGTTGGCGATAGGCTGAAAGTTTGGTGACAAATCCTAGAGTCTAAAAGTTTTAGGTTAAGTAGGATTAAAACAGAGTACTTGGAGTGCAAATTCAGTGACGTAATGCATGAGGCGAAGGTGGAAGTGAGGATCGATGCACTAGTTATACCCATTAGAGAAAGCTTCAAGTATATTAGGTCTATTATCAAAGGAGACAGAGAGATTGATGGTGGTATCTCGCACCGTATTGAAGCAGGGTAGGTGAAATAAAGACTCTCCTTCGGGTTACTATGTGATAAAAATGTATTGCTAAGACTTAAATGTAAGTTATATAGAGTGTTGGTTAGACCAACATTGTTGTATGAGACTGAATGTTGGCCTGTCAAGAACGCACACATTCAGAAAATGAAAGTAGTGAATATGAGGCTATTCAGATGGATATATGGGCATACTAGGAGTAATAAGTTTGGAACGAAGTTATATGAGACAAGGTGAGAGTGACCTTCGTGAAGGATAAAATGGGGGAAGCGAAGCTAAGATGATTTAGGCATCATGTGTAGAAGAGGTGTGAGGATGTGCTTGTGAGGAGGTAAGAGTCGTTGGATATGGTAGCAGATAGAAGAGGTAGATATAGGCCGAAAAAGAAATGAGGAGAGGTGATTAGACATGAAATAAAACAACTTTAGATGATTGATACACGACCTTAGATAAAAATTTATGAAGGTCGAGGATTAGGGTAGAAGGTTAGTAGGTAGCTGAGTGTTATCGCAGTTTGTGTTAGAGAAGTAGGGGGCTACCTTCTCGTCTCCTCTTTTTCCTTTTGTAATTTTATTAGTATCGCGCAATTTCTTATTCTTTAACGTGTCTTACTATCTGTTGCTAAACTTCTCTTGCTATTTTGATGTTTTTTTCTTCTTACAATCATGCGTTAGATACATTTTCTTTTGAACAAAGCTCTATTAAAAATAACTTCTCTTCCCCACAAATATAAGAGTAAAATATGTGTACATCATATCCTCTCAAGCCCACTTTTGAAATTACACTAGTATGTTTTTGTTTGTTATTATCAGGTAATTGGATGAATATTTATATATATACTTTGGCTTCTCATATTACAAGAAAAATAAAAAATTGTGACGGAAGAATTCGTCATAAATTCTTTGTGACGAATTTGTGACAAGTTATCGATCATATATATATATATATATATTCTTCAAAATATTGTGACAAAATAATGCCCTCTTCAAAATATTGTGACAAAATAATGACCATGTCATAAATATTTGTGATAAACTTGTGACAAGATGTTCATCTCAATTAGAAGTGGCTTTTGCTGGCAAATCGATCACAAAATATTCAATGTAATAAAAGTTAAATCCGTCACACATAGTGATGGACTAAAAGTGTATAAGTCCGTGACAAATTTGTCACAACTAAAATTGTCTTATTAAACAAATTATGACAAAAATTCTTATAAATTGTGACAGAATCACAAGTTTGTTACAAATTTATGACAAATTCTTATTTTCATCATGAATGTTTAATAGAAATTGTCACAGTTAGGGATGTCAATGGGGCGGGGAAGGGTACCCCATACCCGTACCCGCCACCTAAAACCCACCCCCATCCCCGCCCCACCACCCATCACGGATAGTAATTCCTCCACCCGCCCCCGCCCCACCTACCCCGGGCGAGTACCCACTTACCCGACGGGTACCCACCTAAATAAGTTGAATGAAACTGCATAGCAGAATTTTGTTTTTTTAGTAGTGAATCTTTAACATCTATGAACCTAGGTAGCTAGTTTAAAGATAATATGTACGTATCTTGAAGATATAGAGAGTATCTCATGATCAAAAGCTGATCCAAAAAATGTTGATTTCATTTGCATGAACTGATCATGATAACACCCTGAAAAACACTTTTAGAATTACCTGTGAAATAGTATAACTATACGGGGAAGAAACACACAAAAAAAGGTTACGACTATTACTAAATCTTGATTGGAGGGAAGGAAAAATCGGACCATGTGGAGATTAAAGGCGATAATACAAAGGATAAATATACAAAAGTATATGATGGCATGAGCAAGTACTGAAATCCCACTGGTGTACATATTCCCGAACTCGCAGAATCTTGTTCTTGAAGGCAACTGGAATAGCAGCCCCGGTGACAATAATATGAATAATCCCACCGCTATTATCGATGGCGCCCAATCTGTTCCCATTTTTTATGCAACACTTCGTCTTGCTATACTTTATATCTCTACTTGTTTGGTACTTTGTAAATAAGTGGTATAGAGGAAATTTTTGTAAGGCAAATATAGTGAGTTTTACTTACTGGAGAAGGAGAAAGGATGCTAAACTTGAGAGTGAAATGCACGTATGGTATTAAAAAGGAAGAAAGACGGGTACGGGTGGTGTGGGTACGGTGCGGGTAGCGTGGCGGAGTGGCGTGGCGGGTAGCGAATGCAGTGCGGATCTTATATGAAATTCACCTCCGCCCCACTACCCATGACGGGTAGCACTTTTGATACCCATACCCGCCCCACCACCCACCAAACCATCCTCCATATCCGCCCCAACTGGAGCGGATGCGGGGCGGTACCCGCATTTACCCGCCCCACTGACATCCCTAGTCACAATCATTTCATTCACAAATTTGTTACTGAATTATAACGGATCATCATGTCCGTCACAAATTTCTTTCAAAATTTATGAATTCTTTCATAAAATTATCACAAATCAATCATGAAATTGTGATGAGCTTCCGTTACAAATTTTCCATTATAATTTTTCATTTTTCTTGTAATGTCAAAATATGAGATTTTTTTTTTGAAAATTAGATAGCTTATCAGTTATAATCAATAAAAGTGATATGATAATTTAAAACTCATTATACCAATAATGTATATAATCTAAGTGTGAACTATGGAGTGACATTAATAAAATGGGAATTCACAGAACTTTTTCGGAAATATTTGAAATTTTCATATTTTTCCATGTTAAAAATATTAGTATAAGTTAAACTATGAACCTACTCCCACTATTCCATGTTACTTTATTCCTATTCTTTAGATTTCTCAAATCGTCTTTTTAGGCATGATATGTTTTTTATTTGTTTGTTATCCTCACTATGTCCACCGACATAAACTTGTTTACATCATCGATCTTTTCTTTTTTATGAGTCATTATCGGGCTTAAACTTGGATGAGGGATGATAATGGAAGTAGATTGAGAATCAACCTAAAAAAAGTCTTATTCTCTCCGTTAACTTTTACTTGTTACGTTTCAAGAGCTATATAAACTATATGATCTTTGATCAATATTTTATATGATAAGAATTATAATTTAAGTAGTTTTCATATAGTTTTTTAACAGTTAAATTTTAATTTTAACATATTAAATTAATATAATTCAATTTAGCTCCGAAAATTAATTAAATGAGAAAATAATACATGTGCGATGGGGCTACTGATTTAGGCGTGCGTTACATCCATATTCGAGCAATGTGAGTTTGATTACTCTACAGATGAAGTGACATAGATAATAAGGATTTATGAAACGTACACAAATTAGCTCTGGATTGAGGTGTATATATGTGGTGTTATTGTTTTGTATTGTCACTTTTATTTAAAAAAATCTGGATTGAGGTGTATATATGTGACATTGTATACAGACTTTGTTTTATTTATTTATTTCTTTGGTTATACACTCTTTAATTTATATTCAAAATTAAAGTTTATTTCTTTTATATGTCAAAATAATTTCAGAAATTTTAATCATAGACAAAGAGGACATATTGCAGAATCCAGATGAGATGTGCTATAAAATGAGTAGAGAATAATTTAGGGGGAAAAATTGTATTTTTACCTTCCTACAAGTTTGAAACTATTATATTTTATAATGAAAATATTTTTACCTTCCTTGTCTAGAATGGATTTTGGTCTAACTCAACCCCAAAAGATAGTTTGTAGGGTGAGGATTGTTCAAGTCCATCTAAGACTCTAAGTAGTTCATGGACTCATTCCATTTTCGACGTGGGACTCTTAACACCCCGCACGCCCAGACCTCGTTAACTGGAACGTGGACAATATAATTTGGGGACTCAATATCGACGAACAAATAGTTGGAATGCGCCTGATTTTGATACCATGTAAAGAATGGATCTTGGCCTAACTCAACCTCAAAAATTAGTTTGTAGAGTGAGGATTGTTCATGTCCATATAAAGAGTTCATGTTCTCATTCCACTTCCGATGTGAGACTCTTACCATTTCCTTAAGTTTGAAACTTGTATTTATGATAAAAATATTGTTACCGTCCTAAGAGTTTGAAAATATTTTTACCTTCCTACGCGCCTAGTGTTTACGCTGATCCAATAATTATATGATATATATATTAACATACACTTCTACTGTTAAATCATAGTTAATTGATACTCATTATAACATTAATTTTTTTAAATTAACCATGGTAAATTAGTATAATCTGAAATAAATGTTGGGTGCGGGCAAATTTTTATCATCATATCTTAGCCAATGCTATGTCCTTTTGACTATCGAGTTTCTTCTTTCCTTATAAATGATGTAAATTCAAATGAATTCCACAATGTGACAGTTTTTGCCCTTTTTGCCTTGAACGATTTTCCCTTCAAATGGGCTGGTCTTTAATTTTTGCCTTTAAATGAGCTGATCTTTAATGTTTGCCCTTTTAAATCTGCCTAGCGGGTTATAAGTTTGGCATAAGTTTTTCAAGGATCGGAACATAATTGGTGGGATATTATGATGCGAAAATATAAATTTATGCCCCTTAAAAAAGTTATTTGTTTTGATGGGCAAAAATTGAATACCAACACAAAATAGGGAAAAGTGCAAATGACTCTCAACTGCATAACTTAATTCCTACATAATTTTTGCCACGTGAAAAAAAATCATTTTTCGAAAGAAAAAATATTATAGAGACTATACCTTGCGAAGTAGACCTGAATATTTTCATTAAAAATAGCAGACAAAAATTAAAGCCTACAGATATGAAAGATAAAAATTAAAGACCAGTGCGTTTGAGGTTTGAGGGGCAATCTTCACAAAAAATGCGCCATACTTGTGTCTTTTGATCAAAATACTATTCTAAGGCCCAGTCCAGCAAAAAATCGACTTTCGCACGAATGCCCCTCTCTTGAGGTAGTGTTTAATTTTAGCCCTTCGATCATTTTAAGATTGTAATAAAAAAGTGATCGAAAATATTAATGATATCGGAGAAAAAATTTGAACTACCCTTATGTATGATCTAATTTCACAAAGCATAAGTTTTATGAACTTATGTTGGACATGCACAACACGAAAATAAACAAGGAGGAAAAGATATACAATGATTATATATAATTATACAAATAATATGCAGTGTATCTGGGAATATGAAAGTGAGAATAAAGATAAATCTTAAAATATGAAAAAGCAAGAATAAAGAAGTCTTGGAATATGAGAATGCTACTATAATGGAATGGTGTGTCATGGAATATGAGAAAGCTAAAATGGAATGGTCTAATTGGCAAAGTATTAGGCTATATATATATATATATATATTAGTGTAGAAAGAATTAAAAAATTGACAAATTTAACTAAATCGGGTAATAAATTAAATTTGATTACAAGCGAGATATTGACAATCGAAATAACATAATTAACTTCTAGCCCTACAATTTCAAATATATAATGATTTCAATCATTCAATGTAAAAAATCAAAAGCTCTAAATCTATTAAATTTACCGTAAGAGTTTAAAAATATTTCCTCAATTATATTCATTCCATAAGAGAATAATGTATACACAATATACATTAATTAGGAAGAGTAAATCATGCCTAATCAATCCTTAATAATATATTCCTAATATATTATTTTACTACCTACCATATCTACCATGATCCTACATTAATACAATATTATTAATATTAATTACTAATATTCTAACACTCCCCGCAGTCGAAGCTGGAAGACGGCGAATGCTGAGACTGTATCTAAACTCTTCAAATAATATCAGTGGAAGCCCTTTCGTGAAGATATCTGCGATCTGATGTCGCGTCAGGACATGTAACACTAGCACTTGTCCGCGAGCCACTTTTTCACGGACAAAATGGATATCTAACTCAATATGTTTAGTGTGTTGATGATGGATTGGATTCCCATAGAGATAAATTGCACTAATATTATCACAGTATACGAGAGTGGCTGTCGGAATGGGGCAATGAAGCTCAAGTAACATATTCCGAATCCAGCATGAGTCAGACACAAGATTGGCAACAACACGGTATTTAGCTTCAGCACTTGTGTGTGATATTGTGGCTTGCCTTTTGGAGGACCATGAGATTAAATTGTCACCGAGAAAGATGCAATAACCGGAGGTGAAGCGTCTGGTGTCCGGACATCCTGCCCAGTCTGCATCTGTGTAAGTAACAAGTTTGAAAATGGAAGACGGGTAAAGATGTAATCCATACTCCAGAGTGTCTAAATATATCGCACAATGCGTTTGAGCGCATGCATATGTTCTTCCATCAGATTATGCATGAATATGCACACTTGTTGCACTGCATAGTTAATATCCGGCCTACTGAATGTGAGATATTGCAAAGCTTCTGCTAGGCTGCGATATAATGTTGGATCAGCAATAGGTTTGCTAGAGACATTCCAGCTCGTTCCACAATCTCAGATGCATACTTCTTTTGGGAGAGAAATAACTCACCTGCATGTCGTGTCACAACAATTCCTAGAAAGTAGTGTAGTGGACCAAGATCTTTCATAGCTAATTCGGAACTAAGTTGTGACATGATGCTCTTGCGAATAGAATCTAAAGATGTCGTTTGAATAATATCATCCACATATAAAAGAAGATAAACAATATGATTACCCTGATGATAAATAAATAGAGAGTTATCGGAACGACTGTGAGAAAAACCCATGTGTGACACAAAGTCAACAAACCACTTATACCAAGCTCTGGGGGCCTGCTTGAGGTCATATAATGATTTGTTTAGCAAACACACATGATTAGGATATTTAGGATCTATGTATCCTAATGGTTGGTGCATGTAGACAATATCATTCAGGTGTCCATGGAGGAAGACGTTTTTGACATCCAATTGATGAAGTAACCATCCTTTAGAGAGGGACAGGCTGAGAACTGTTCTAATAGTAGCCGGTTTGACCACTGGACTGAATGTCTCCCCGCAATCTACACCAATCTGACGTGTCTTTCCATCACCTACAAGACGAGCTTTATCCCGCTCAAAAGTGTCATCAGATTTTTCCTTATGACTGAAAATTCACATCGACCGAATTATATTAGCATTAGATGGACGAGGTACTAAATCCCACGTCTTGTTTATTAATTAAAGCATGATATTTGTCGCGCCCTTTTTCGACCGCGACATTTATTTTCTAACTCCTGCTCAAATAAAAAGGTTAGAAAATGAATAATAAAAGCTAAAATGTTTAAAAGAATGCTAAAATTGCTAAAAGATGCTAAAGTTTAAAAGGGTGCTAAAAGGCTAATGGGTTGCTAGAATGCTAAGGGTTCGCGGAGTCGCCACCTAATTAGTTTGGGTGAATTAGGACACCTAAATGTTTAACTAGTTTGAGTAAAACATTAACTCCATTTTAAGGGTCTGCTAAACTTAATGAGATTCTGGGTAAGGGTTCTTTATTAATCTAGAGGGAAGGGGTTAGGCACCCTCTAAGATCCGCTAACTTGCGGTTGTCCTGTCAAACCTAGGGTAATTATTATGCTATTGAAAATGCATGTTTGAAAGATATTTTAATAGAAAGTATTTTTTTGGCAAAAGATTAATAAGATTAGTGCTATAAAATGCGTGTAAAGTTTAAAGCATGCCTTAAATAATATATAGTGCAAAATAGATTAGTTGACTAAACGTACACATTTTGCCTACCTTAATTAGTATAACACATGCTTAAGGGGGTTTTCTTAAAAAATAAGATTTCTATATGGGTGCTATAGCAAATGGGTTAGAAATCCTGAAAATAATATCATAGCTACATATGATTAATTATGCAAGTTAATATTATTGAGTGGTTTATTATAAATGCTAAACAATGTATGACGTGCCTAAAGTAATTAACTTAAGGGAAGCAAAATTAAATTAATTTCTATTTATTGATTCAAGGTTTGACTATTCTAAGTATTCTATTAATTACAAAATTAAATAATTAGGCAACAAATTTCAAACGAATAATATAGAGGGTGGATATGATCGCGGCTTCCAAGATGCGTGGCGACATCGTCTTATCCTATTTTGTCTTAGGAATTTACAAGGGAATGCAAATGCGGTGCGGTTGCCATTTGAAATGACTTGCGATGAGTCTCACATGAGACTCTTTATTTTGCTCCGGTGCGTGCCATGTAAAAATAAAGAAAGATAAGGATTAGTACATGCCCAAATTTATTTAAATAGCAGGCAAACATTTAATGCAAAGTTTATGTATAATCCTGCACAGATATAGGGACCACCAGATGGCAAAATAATGGACAAGTACACAGACAATGCAAATCAGCTTCTAATACATACAGTTCAGAATTTCGATCTACTATTATAGAAAAACAGACAAGACAGCACAAGCATATGGACAAATCAGACAACGTAAACCAGCTACTGGTACCAATTTTGTCACACAGCATCAAGCATATTCAGCTAAATAATCTATTATACATAGTCATAATACACTCAGTTGTTCTGAGAACAGGAAGAGGCAAATTGGTCCAATAGCCTATGAAGACCCATTTAACAACATTCATATTCGTGTATATATATATATATATATATACACACACATATATGGACCTATTTTAAAACTTATGCAGCGGTATACAGGGACTCATACACATGATATTCAAAAGTATATGTAATATGCCTGGAATGTATATATGTACAGATATGCAACTTGCGTATACAAACACTTGTACTCTAGACTTATACACTTGGCATATTCCAGGGTACATCATTTTGGGCAAAAGATGGGAGAAAGTAGCAAACCAGTTATAATTTTATATCAGTCGTATGCTTCAGGACATCCATCATGTCTAATAATCGGGAACAGATCTAGTTCCAAATTGGGTATGAGGTAATTGCCTATTTTAACACTCCCACATATATGGAATGAGAACACCAATTCATTCATTTTTCTTTGTTGTATAAAAGGTGAAATGACAAACATGCTGACTACACTTTATTTGGCAATAGGCAAACTAAGGAGGATGATCAAATTACTTCATGCTATGTTTAATATAGGCAGAAACAGAAAGAAAACAGTAAAGCGAACAGGGGCAAGAATGCGAAATAAGGCCTAAGGCAACCTACAAGGAAAGGGAAAAGAAAGAAGGCAGTGGCTCAGGGGCATAGCAAACAGTAAGGCAAAACAGGGGAAATAGGCAGATTTGACAACATTCCCTATTCTTTCTTAGACATGCATTTAATCTAAGTGTGTTAGGCTTGTACATCTCATGGAGAACATAGAATGCAGTCCATTTCAATAGATGCCTTAGGCAACTAAGGATGCTGGACAGCGACAACATAGTCAGACTGAGACCCGGCCATATGCTTAACCATTTATAAGAAATAACCAGGTTTACATAGGTGAATTCAGAGGCCAAGACAAAATAACACATACTCTTAGTAAGCAGTTTAGGCATGGATTTCACTGGACCAGAATTAAAGACACTTTTATTATTAAGTGAGACATCTGGTATTTACTGGACTAGTTACGTGACTTCAAGCAAGATGAATATGATCATACAATACACGTATAACACTCCTCATAATATTTACTATACATACACACATGTTAAGAAAACAGTCAGCAGAATTTAAGGGTGAATCTATCCTTCGCAGAAAAAATAGATATGCGAATTATCAATCATTTATTTTAATCCCTTTGAGAAAGAGGAGACTGCTCCATTTTACTTGACATGATCTCTAAGATATGCACAAGAAAAACAAAGTATGGTCAGCCCTCAGTTAAGATGAACAACAATACACCCGATTAATCGTCAATCGATTTGTATATCATTCTCCCTAAGCAAATATTTTAAGAGCGACATACATATCACATAGGACTAAACACAAACATGACAAAGAATGTTTCAACCTTAACAATTACCTAACCATGCTAATAAATTTAATCTACTTAGTTACTTATGAGCACCTCAACACATATGATTAACCACGACATAAATAAACAGACCACCGAGCATAAATCGAATGGAAAATCAAGAGCGATGAATGTACCTTCTCCGGACAGCGAGCCGGGGCAGCGTATCAAGTCGTCGGAGCCACTCGACGGGTTTTGGGCTTTGCGATGCGAAACAGAGGGGAAGGTTTTGCTTGCTGATTCCCTGGTTGTGTTTACTACTGTGCTCTGCCCTATGTTCGACTGCCCTAATTGCTATGTGATCCCTCACTGCTGCTAAGGGTTCGATGCTATCCCCCCTAAGATGAACTCTACTGTGCTATCGGTTTCGATGCTATCTATGCTGACTGAGCCCCCCCAGAATTCGATCCTGAGCTCTCTCTTATATGCTATGGGTACCCTCTCTCTGACCTCCTAATCGATGCTCTCTCGATTGCTGTTGGACTCCTATGAGCCCTGCTCTGTCCCCCCTTGCATGCGCTCAAATGTTCTGTATTTATAGCTCCGAGTTTGGGTTCTAATGTTGGTAAGCTTTTAGGGCCGATTCTGGAGGGATTTCCTCGATTCGTACTCGATTTTGTGCTGATGATTTTGGTAAGGTTCTGATTTGGAGAGATTCGTTTGGTTATGGAAAGAGGAGCTGGCTAGGGTGCGTGGGTAAGGGAAAAGGAAAGTCGCCGGATTCTCAGGCGAGAATCACGGCGACGAAGGCGTGAGGTGAAGGCGGCGATTGCTAGGTTTAGTTTGAGGTGTTCGTCTGGTTCTGTGGGCGATGGGGGGAAAGATAAAGGGGACTGGGCTTATGCGGGTAGCGGGTCGCGGGTTTGGGCTGCTGCGGATTGGGCTCAGTGGAGCTGGGCTGCTGCGGATTGGGCTAAGAGTGGAAGAGGTGTGTTGCTAATTTTAATTAGGTATTTATTTTTAGGTATTAGTTTTAGGTTAGTGTTATAATTATTTAATTCTAGGAGTTAATTTTAGGTAATTAATTAGTGTTAAATTAATAACATAAATTGCTTATATTATTTAGGTGCTTTATTAAAATTATTACAAGAATAAAAAGTATGCGCTATTTAATTAATGCTTAATATTTTAGAATGCGGCGCTATTAAAATCTTATTATTGCATTATTGCGAAGTTAAAATTAAAATTGAATAGAGTTTAGATTAGACTTAAATGCCGAATGCAAGTACGATATTTAAGAAATGTTTAAAGCCTTATAAATGCGACGCTATTAAATGCATATATTAGATTAAAAAATTGACTTTAAATTACAAATGATTACTAATTAATGCGGCTATGCTACCTGACACGACGTTATCACTAAATTATTTATTTTATGCATTTATTAATTATTTAAGAATTACGACAAAACTTAAAGTTAATAAGTGCGGGCGCGGGACTCTAAATGCTTAAAACTCTACGTAAGACGCGATGTCATTATTAAATTAATTATTTATGCATGTATTTAATGTTTTATTCGCTGCATTTTATTATAAAAAATCATAAAAATTATTTTACAAAATTAGTGTAATTTTATAGTTAATGGCTGGACGGGAGGGTCAAAATTGGGTGTCAACAGATGTCCCTCTTTGTATGGAGATGATGGAAGAATCTTCGGACAAAGACGTTGACTCATAGCCAATTTTGTCTCGATCTTCAGAATTGCAAAAATGTTGGGCGGATAGACAAAGCTGACGCAAAAAATCAAAATCTGTCCCAGTGTCGAGTTATGACGACACTGGGTTACCATGGTCAAAACACCAAGGCGGGCTAAGGCGGACTCAAGTCGCCCCGGTCGAGTTATGACGACACTGGGCTACCATGGTCAAAACACCAAGACTGGCTAATGCGGGCTTAAAGATGTCGGTCGAGTTATGATGACATCGCGGTGCAAAAAGTAAAAGAATATAATCGCTTGAACACGGGTATCTTGCTATGGCTTGTAGTGCCGGGTTCTATGGTGATGTGAGCGAGTGACCGACGCTGAGGCCGCTCGCCAATCGTTGAGAAGGTTGGCCCAACGCATTGCCCCGTTGTAAGAGAAAATCCACGTTGTGCTCCTAACTTTGCATGCTAAGACTTGAACAAACGGTTAGTGCATAACTGCTAAGGCAAAATAATTTTAAAAACAATGTAACTGTGAATAGAAAAGGTTATCCTGCAAAACGCGATGCCTGTTGTGTTGATGCGATGTTGCGAATGCTGTGATTTTCGTCCTTGCACAGACGTGTTGCGATTGTGAACGCGGGTATGTTGTCCTTGCTGCGATTGTCCCTGTAGACTAAAGCTCAAGAAAGAGTTAGTGCATAACTGTTAAGACAGAATATTAAAGCATGCGTAAGAAATGCAATTTCGGGAGTATAGAAATCGTCCCTGCGTGATATGCTGATGATGGCGTCGTTTTCGGACTTGTTGGGCGTGTTCGCCGGGCGTCGTTGCGTAGACTTGCTGTGCTGATAACGTCATTGCCTGGACGTATTGCTGCTGGCGTCGTTGCGTGGACTTGCTGTGCTGATAACGTCGTTGTTTGGACGTATTGCTGCTGGCGTCGTTGCATGGACTTGCTGATTACGTCGTTGTCTAGACGTGTTGCTGCTGGCGTCGTTGCGTGGACTTGCTGATTACGTCGTTGTCTGGACGTGTTGCTGCTGGCGTCGTTGCGTGGACTTGCTGATTACGTCGTTGTCTGGACGTGTTCTTCGCCGGGCGTCGCATGGACTTGCCGATTACGTCGTTATGCGGGCGTGTTCTTTGCTGGCGTCGTTGCATAGACTTGATGATTACGTCGTTGTCTGGACGTGTTGCTGCTGGCGTCGTTGCGTGGACTTGCTGATTACGTCGTTGTCTGGACGTGTTGCTGCTGGCGTCGTTGCATGGACTTGCTGATTACGTCGTTGTCTGGACGTGTTGCTGCTGACGTCGTTGCGTGGACTTGTTGATTACGTCGTTGTCTGGACGTGTTGCTGCTGGCGTCGTTGCGTGGACTTGCTGATTACGTCGTTATGCGGGCGTGTTCTTCTTGCGTCGTTGCGTGGTATCGTGGCCGATAACGTCGTTGTTTGGACGTATTGTTGCTGGCGTCGTTGCGTGGACTTGCCGATCACGCCGTTGTGCGACGCGTGTTGCCGGGCGTCGTTGCATGGACTTGCTGATTACGTCGTTGTTGCGGGCGTGTTCTTCCGGGCGTCGTTGCGTGGACTTCCGATCACGCCGTTATGCGGGCGTGTTCTTTCCGGGCGTCGTTGCGTAGACTTGTTGTCCGATAACGCCGCGTTGACGGGCGTGTTCGCCGCTTCCTGTAGAATAAATGCTCCTGCAAGCTAAGCTTGAGAAAACGTTAGTGTATACCTGTTTAAACAAAATGATAAATATATATGAGAAGTGCAATTTTATGGATAGAGATGTCGTCCCTGATATGCCTGACGAATACTGAGATCTTGCCCTCGCACTGCAACTGACGAATTGTTATGATGCCTTTGTTGTGTGCGATGCTACCGGTGCCGGTTGACTTTATGCAGGACGCTGGGCTAGGTTTTGCGGAACTCAACTTTGATTGCCGATTGTTGATGCCTTTCACTGCTGCTTCGACGGACTTTGAATTTTGAGATTTTTCTTTTTTGTCATATCTTACGCTGCTTTCTTCTTGCGAAGAAACTTCGCCGTATTTTACGCTTGGCTATTGCATTTCTCGCTTCATTAATATGAAGAGACCTGCGCTCAAAGAAAATTTTGTGAGTTTTTGGGGGGGGGGGTCGATTCATATTTGACTTTGCTGCCTTGTTCCTTGATATCTGCGTGCCTGGCTTGTTTGGACTTGCAACCCCTGTCTGGTTTCCTACACTGTCCCAGTTTTGAAAAGGGGGTCTGGCCTAAAATGGGTCTCAATGTAGTTGCTTGTAGGCTATGTGTATTCTTGTCATTTTCAAAGCAAAGGGAAAGTTTCCTAATGGTGTGACCGAAGCCGATTTAGGCCGCCTACGTATCCCCATGAGGGAATCAGGTCGAACGTAGTTCATTACAAGCGAATATTGGGAAAATTAAAATTTCTAGGTGTGGGACCGAAGCCGAGACGGCCGCCTACGTATCCACTAAGGGAATCAGGTCAAACGTAGTTCATTACAAGCGAAACGAAAGAAAACATTATTAAAGCTTAAATATGAGTTTATAAATTATTCTGCTAAAATAAATCGTTTTTCCTATCCAGGCTCTAGGCGGACCAAGACAAGGGTGCAAATCCAACCAATACGCCTTCTTGCTCTGCATCATGGCTGGCTGGGTCTTCGTGCTCTGCTGTCAGTATCTCCTTCTTTTGGCTTCTGCGTGGTGCCTGCTTGGATAAATGACCGATTCAGGCGGAGCGGGCTCTGGCCAGGGAATGCCTCTCTTCCTTTGGGGTTCATTGTACTCATTGGGGTAAGCATCCTCCACCTGAATGACTCCCTCGATCGCCTCCCTACTTTGTCTCTGAGTTTATAACACCTTCCCACGTAGTGTCCGATCGCTCCAATGGTATGCATGACTTTTGTTTCCATCATGAGCTTTGGACTTGGGATTGGGCACATTCTTTGGAATTGGCTGGAGTATCCCTGCAAACCTCAACCTCTCGTACAACTGCGATAAAGGCTCGGCTAAATGGGCGTATATTTTGGCTGGCCTTTCTGTGGTATTTAGGCGGGGTGCGAAGATGTTTGGTAAATAGGTTTGTGGAGGCCTTTGGTTTGTGTTTAGCCGGAGTACGTTAGGCATTCGGTTTTGTGTGGAATATATGGGTGCATTGTATATTGGCTGAACGGGATATGTAGTAAGCGGGTACTGGTAATAATTTGGAGGTTTTTGACTGTTTTGGTTATTTGCGTGTGAGTGCTCTGGTGAGGTTCTTGAGCCTTTTGATTTCGACTGCGGGGTTGCCATTCTTTGTGGTAATTGTGCGAGTTACTCATTGGATCTATCTTTGTCTTTCTCTCCTGAGACCTCTGCTTTGCTTATAGGAACCAAGACAGGTTCCGACTCGTTCCGCTCAGATGTCCTTGAATCAGTCATGTTGCTGGACCGTACCTTTGATCTTGTGAAATATTGATGCTCTGCCTTTGCTTAGTCAAATACGAACCGACCTTTTGGGGAGGATGATAAATCTTTCTAAAAATGCAACAAACGGTGTTAGCATAAAGCACATAATTTGCAAGTATGTAGCAGATATATCGCACATAGCACATTCAAACGTTTCCTAACATGCGCAGGGACCTCTTTATGCCAGAGGTAAGCCTAAACGTCACTCATGCGAGATTATGACGGATTTGTCCAAGTCGTCCAACTATAATGCCTTTGTTGGAAATGGCGACCAAATGACGGTGCACTTTTCCCAATTTCAGCATGTCATGATTGGGTTTGGATTTGTCTGTCATTGCCACGCTACACATAATATGCTGGTTGGTCGTTGGGTTGAGAAACCCGTCGACAAGTTTGGTGTCTTCCTAATTGTGGTGTCGATGCCAAGGACCGACCCACCTAAGGTAAATGCATGCATGCCCTAAAATAAGGGTGGTATAGCTCTATCTTAAGTTTGCTAAGATTTGGCTTTCCTAGACGCAAGGTTCCCGAGCGGACAACTCGAGTGAGAAGGCTACGCGGCCACCGGTTAGACCGGGCACTCCACGTATATTACCAACTCTCCTAAATTTGGATTTTGAAGAAAGAATTTTGCTGATGCACCCAGCGCACCTCGCATGTAGTGTGTGTTTGTGTGAATTTTCCAGAGTGGAAGAAATATGAGCGGAATGCCAGTTTAAGGAAAACAGTAAAAACAAATAGCAATTAAACAGTTAAACATACAAAATTAAGCGAGCAATTTTAAGGCATTTAAAACAAACAAATAAAGCTAAGCAATAATAAACCTAGGTTTGTTATGGTCAAGAACCTAAAATCCCCAGCAGAGTCGCCATTTCTGTCGCGCCCTTTTTCGACCGCGACATTTATTTTCTAACTCCTGCTCAAATAAAAAGGTTAGAAAATGAATAATAAAAGCTAAAATGTTTAAAAGAATGCTAAAATTGCTAAAAGATGCTAAAGTTTAAAAGGGTGCTAAAAGGCTAATGGGTTGCTAGAATGCTAAGGGTTCGCGGAGTCGCCACCTAATTAGTTTGGGTGAATTAGGACACCTAAATGTTTAACTAGTTTGAGTAAAACATTAACGCCATTTTAAGGGTCTGCTAAACTTAATGAGATTCTGGGTAAGGGTTCTTTATTAATCTAGAGGGAAGGGGTTAGGCACCCTCTAAGATCCGCTAACTTGCGGTTGTCCTGTCAAACCTAGGGTAATTATTATGCTATTGAAAATGCATGTTTGAAAGATATTTTAATAGAAAGTATTTTTTGGCAAAAGATTAATAAGATTAGTGCTATAAAATGCGTGTAAAGTTTAAAGCATGCCTTAAATAATATATAGTGCAAAATAGATTAGTTGACTAAACGTACACATTTTGCCTACCTTGATTAGTATAACACATGCTTAAGGGGGTTTTCTTAAAAAATAAGATTTCTATATGGGTGCTATAGCAAATGAGTTAGAAATCCTGAAAATAATATCATAGCTACATATGATTAATTATGCAAGTTAATATTATTGAGTGGTTTATTATAAATGCTAAACAATGTATGGCGTGCCTAAAGTAATTAACTTAAGGGAAGCAAAATTAAATTAATTTCTATTTATTGATTCAAGGTTTGACTATTCTAAGTATTCTATTAATTACAAAATTAAATAATTAGGCAACAAATTTCAAACGAATAATATAGAGGGTGGATATGATCGCGGCTTCCAAGATGCGTGGCGACATCGTCTTATCCTATTTTGTCTTAGGAATTTCTGAAGCGGGAATGCAAATGCGGGTGCGGGTTGCCATTTGAAATGACTTGCGATGAGTCTCGCCATGAGACTCTTTATTTTGCTCCGGTGCGTGCCATGTAAAAATAAAGAAAGATAAGGATTAGTACATGCCCAAATTTATTTAAATAGCAGGCAAACATTTAATGCAAAGTTTATGTATAATCCTGCACAGATATAGGGACCACCAGATGGCAAAATAATGGACAAGTACACAGACAATGCAAATCAGCTTCTAATACATACAGTTCAGAATTTCGGTCTACTATTATAGAAAAACAGACAAGACAGCACAAGCATATGGACAAATCAGACAACGTAAACCAGCTACTGGTACCAATTTTGTCACACAGCATCAAGCATATTCAGCTAAATAATCTATTATACATAGTCATAATACACTCAGTTGTTCTGAGAACAGGAAGAGGCAAATTGGTCCAATAGCCTATGAAGACCCATTTAACAACATTCATATTCGTCTATATATATATATATATATATACACACACATATATGGACCTATTTTAAAACTTATGCAATGTATCTGAGGACTCATACACATGATATTCAAAAGTATATGTAATATGCCTGGAATGTATATATGTACAGATATGCAACTTGCGTATACAAACACTTGTACTCTAGACTTATACACTTGGCATATTCCAGGGTACATCATTTTGGGCAAAAGATGGGAGAAAGTAGCAAACCAGTTATAATTTTATATCAGTCGTATGCTTCAGGACATCCATCATGTCTAATAATCGGGAACAGATCTAGTTCCAAATTGGGTATGAGGTAATTGCCTATTTTAACACTCCCACATATATGGAATGAGAACACCAATTCATTCATTTTTCTTTGTTGTATAAAAGGTGAAATGACAAACATGCTGACTACACTTTATTTGGCAATAGGCAAACTAAGGAGGATGATCAAATTACTTCATGCTATGTTTAATATAGCGAAGTAAAGAAAACGAAGCGAACAGGGGCAAGAATGCGAAATAAGGCCTAAGGCAACCTACAAGGAAAGGGAAAAGAAAGAAGGCAGTGGCTCAGGGGCATAGCAAACAGTAAGGCAAAACAGGGGAAATAGGCAGATTTGACAATATTCCCTATTCTTTCTTAGACATGCATTTAATCTAAGTGTGTTAGGCTTGTACATCTCATGGAGAACATAGAATGCAGTCCATTTCAATAGATGCCTTAGGCAACTAAGGATGCTGGACAGCGACAACATAGTCAGACTGAGACCCGGCCATATGCTTAACCATTTATAAGAAATAACCAGGTTTACATAGGTGAATTCAGAGGCCAAGACAAAATAACACATACTCTTAGTAAGCAGTTTAGGCATGGATTTCACTGGACCAGAATTAAAGACACTTTTATTATTAAGTGAGACATCTGGTATTTACTGGACTAGTTACGTGACTTCAAGCAAGATGAATATGATCATACAATACACGTATAACACTCATAATATTTACTATACATACACACATGTTAAGAAAAGCGATCGTGAATTTAAGGGTGAATCTATCCTTCGCAGAAAAAATAGATATGCGAATTATCAATCATTTATTTTAATCCCTTTGAGAAAGAGGAGACTGCTCCATTTTACTTGACATGATCTCTAAGATATGCACAAGAAAAACAAAGTATGGTCAGCCCTCAGTTAAGATGAACAACAATACACCCGATTAATCGTCAATCGATTTGTATATCATTCTCCCTAAGCAAATATTTTAAGAGCGACATACATATCACATAGGACTAAACACAAACATGACAAAGAATGTTTCAACCTTAACAATTACCTAACCATGCTAATAAATTTAATCTACTTAGTTACTTATGAGCACCTCAACACATATGATTAACCACGACATAAATAAACAGACCACCGAGCATAAATCGAATGGAAAATCAAGAGCGATGAATGTACCTTCTCCGGACAGCGAGCCGGGGCAGCGTATCAAGTCGTCGGAGCCACTCGACGGGTTTTGGGCTTTGCGATGCGAAAGCAGAGGAAGGTTTTGCTTCTTGATTCCACGGTTGTGTTTACTCGTGCTCGCCTATGTTCGATCGCCTAATTGCTATGTGATTCCTCACTGCTGCTAAGGGTTCGATGCTATCCCCCCTAAGATGAACTCTACTGTGCTATCGGTTTCGATGCTATCTATCTTGGATCGAGCCCACAATTCGATCCTGAGCTCTCTCTTATATGCTATGGGTACCCTCTCTCTGACCTCCTAATCGATGCTCTCTCGATTGCTGTTGGACTCCTATGAGCCCTGCTCTGTCCCCCCTTGCATGCGCTCAAATGTTCTGTATTTATAGCTCCGAGTTTGGGTTCTAATGTTGGTAAGCTTTTAGGGCCGATTCTGGAGGGATTTCCTCGATTCGTACTCGATTTTGTGCTGATGATTTTGGTAAGGTTCTGATTTGGAGAGATTCGTTTGGTTATGGAAAGGAGTGGCTAGGTGCGTGGGTAAGGGAAAGGAAAGTCGCCGGATTCTCAGGCGAGAATCACGGCGACGAAGGCGTGAGGTGAAGGCGGCGATTGCTAGGTTTAGTTTGAGGTGTTAAATGCAGTTACGTAGGCGATGGGGAAAGATAAAGGGACCGGGCTTATGCGGGTAGCGGTCGCGGGTTTGAGTGCTGCGGATTGGGCTCGATGGAGTCACGCTGATTGGGCTAAGAGTGGAAGAGGTGTGTTGCTAATTTTAATTAGGTATTTATTTTTAGGTATTAGTTTTAGGTTAGTGTTATAATTATTTAATTCTAGGAGTTAATTTTAGGTAATTAATTAGTGTTAAATTAATAACATAAATTGCTTATATTATTTAGGTGCTTTATTAAAATTATTACAAGAATAAAAAAGGGCGCGCTATTTAATTAATGCTTAATATTTTAGAATGCGGCGCTATTAAAATCTTATTATTGCATTATTGCGAAGTTAAAATTAAAATTGAATAGAGTTTAGATTAGACTTAAATGCCGAATGCAAGTACGATATTTAAGAAATGTTTAAAGCCTTATAAATGCGACGCTATTAAATGCATATATTAGATTAAAAAATTGACTTTAAATTACAAATGATTACTAATTAATGCGGCTATGCTACCTGACACGACGTTATCGCTAAATTATTTATTTTATGCATTTATTAATTATTTAAGAATTACGACAAAGCTTAAAGTTAATAAGTGCGGGCGCGGGACTCTAAATGCTTAAAACTCTACGTAAGACGCGATGTCATTATTAAATTAATTATTTATGCCTGTATTTAATGTTTTATTCGCTGCATTTTATTATAAAAAATCATAAAAATTATTTTACAAAATTAGTGTAATTTTATAGTTAATGGCTGGACGGGAGGGTCAAAATTGGGTGTCAACAATATTCATCATCCATGACCATTTCACAGTTAGGATCCTTTAGAGCAGACACTGGGTTACGGTGCAAAGGTGATTTTGAGACCTGGGTATGTAGGCTATATTTGGTATTGGGTTTGATAATTCCATATTGGCTACGGGTGAATGGACGATTTGTGGGGCCAGTGGACTAGATGCCACTGGTCGAGAGTAGTGGATTCGGGTTTGGGCTTGGAGCCGAGAGGCCAGTGGACTGGACGCCACTGATCGGGTTTGGGAATTTTTGGATTGGGCCTTGAGCCAATATTTGGCCCAAGTTTCCAGTGGGCTGTGGGGGCTGGAGAGCCCAAGTGACCAGGCCCAAGAACATAAGGCCATTCTGCCGTGCTGGGGTGTCGCGCTGCTAGGCCAGTATTCTTCGATCCAGTGGGTCCCCACCTGAGTTTCCGGTACTCCCCGTGGGTTGTGAGCTGTAGAAAAAGTGTGTTAAATACGAGATTTTATCATCATCCAAAAAATCACAGGCACGAGTTCCGGTTTCATGTATCTTAGCAAAGGAAAAATCGTTTCATTAAAAATTACGTGACGACTGATAATTATTCCTTTGGAAGAAATGTCGTAACATTAGTAGTCGCGATGATTAGAAGGATATCCCAAGAAGACACATGGAGTAGATCGGGGTTGGAGTTTTGTGATTGTGATGGATGGAAATAAGGGGTAGCAAAGACAACCAAACACTCTAAATGAAGATAGAAGGGCTCTCGTAGGTAAAATATTTTTAGTGGAGCTTGATAAAACATGTTTTTATGAGGAAGGATATTCAACATGTATGTTTCCAGCTGGAGTGCATGATGCTAAAATATGGGGGGGGGGGGGGGATTGAGGCATGAGCAATGTATGTTCTAACAATATTATTAATGGTTCTAATTTTGTGTTTCGCCTTCCTATTTTGTGATGAAGTGTGAGGACAAGACAGACGAAAATTAAGACCATTTATTTTGAAAAAATCCCAAAAAACTTTATTGTCAAACACCATCCCATCGTCACATTGAATATTTTTGATATCATGTTCAAATTGAGTTCAGATGAATGCTCTAAATGTAAGCAAAGTGGAAAACATTTGTGATTTTTTCGATAAAGGAAATGTCCACAAATAATTAGAGTAGTCATCTAGTATGAGCAAATAATATCTATGACCAGCAGAACTCAAAACATGTGATGTCCAAATATCACAATGTAAAGTATCAAATGACAAGATGTGCATGAAGTAGAAGAACTAAATGACAATTTAACATGTTTACCAAGTGCACAATAATGATACTTATTTAGAGTCTGTGTTGGGTACAAGGAATAAAATTATTTTATTTAAGAGAGGCCAAAACAACCTCTTCTGGATGTCCCAAACGTTGGTGACATAGAAATGGTGCCAATGCTGCAAAAGTAGAATGAACTTTGTATTGTTGAGTTGGTGGATTTATTGGATATAACTCCCCCTTGCTATCACATCTCATGAGAAGCTTCCCCTTCTGAAAATCATGCACAGAAAATTCAAAGGGGTCAAAACGAACAGATACCCAATTATAAAGTTTCAAACAGACACCAAGTTTTTGATTAATTTGGGATCATGAAGGATATTTTTAACATGAATGGTGGATTTGGTGGTGATAATTTGCTAGAACCATACCCTTTTATTGGAAATGAATGGTCATTTCCGACAATTATTCTATTATTATTGCTCAAATTAAAATTGGATGAGAGATTACCTTGGGAGGACGTCATATGGGACGTCGCTCCGGAGTCCATATACCAATTTGAATCCGGTGGATTGAGTCCAAGAGTGTGCATGACGGACTCAATATCCGTGGGGTGGACTCCTGTTGAATGGGCCTCATGTCACTGGGTTGGCTGAGGCCCAATGCTGATGTCACTGCCTGTGTTGACTGACCCATCAAAATGGGCATACTGGACATGTCGTTGCTACTGCCATTGTCCAGGAAAATATGGGGTGGTTTGGGGCTGGCCAGTGGGCCGTGGGGGCTGCCTGGCCCAATTGTCTATCGGTGTTGGGCTGGGTGGTATAACCCACTACCACTGCCAACCGCTGGGTTGCTGCCGTTGTGTACCACCTCGCCGCTTTGCACTGCCATCCTTGCCCACCACCGAGTTTGTGCCGCTCATTTTGCCGCCATCGAGTTGGTGACGCCATTTCCGTCGCCAGCAGAATTCCGGTGGCCTCCACCTTTATTATTTTCATGATTTTCACCCTTATTTTTATTATTATTGCGTTCTTTTTGTCCCTTATTTTATTGAGAAGGGTAAAAAAATTACCATCATTTGCAGACGTGACAATCATGACGGAATTTGAAGTAGTTTAAGCCTTTTTCATCAAGTCCGACTCTTTAAGCACAAACATGAATCTTGCTTGATAAAATTTTGGTAGATGATTACTTTGACATATTAAAAATTCGATACCGCTATACACATCGGTGAGACCGGCGACCAATTGCAAGACCAACCAGTTATTAGTAACCGGAGAACCAACGTTTCTCAATTGATTTGCCAACACTTTGAGGCGTTGACAATATGCAGAAACGTTAGGAAAATCCGCCATGTTAATGGTTGAGAACTCCTGCTCCAACGTAACAGCGCGAGAGTTTTGGTTATCTTGAAAGATATATCTCAAACGTTTCCATGCCTCCATGGCTGTTGAATCCGGTTTCATTATTGTATGCAATAAGTTAGTAGAGATTGTTGTATAAATTCAACCAAGGACTGTGGCATCAAGTGTATCCCACAATTCTTTGTTTGTATCAGTTGTTAATTCCTTCCCAATTCTCTCTTTCGGAGGAATAATATGATGAAAAACTTTGTGTGCACGACAACATATTTTGAACAATTCCGCTCAAGTTGCATAATGAACTGTTTTCATTTCTAATTTGACGGAAACATGTATTTTGATGTTCGAGACATCAAGAGCATGGTGAAAGGATGATTTTGATTCAGACATAATTGGTTGGAATGGAGTATGAAAGAAAAAAAACAAATGGAAGAATTTTCGGCCATTGCTAGGGTATTTTCGAAGAGGATGACCGAAAATGGGAGGAAAAATATTTAGGATCCTTTCCTTAAACTTTTGATACCATGTAAAAGTTTAAAAATATTTTCGTCAATTGTATTCATCTCATAAGAGAATAATATATACACAATATACATTAATTAGGAAGAGTAATTCATGCTTAATCAATCACTAATAATCCTTAATAATATATTTCTAATATATTATTTACTTCATACTATATATACCATGATCCTACATTAATACAATATTATTAATATTAATTACTAATATTCTAACATTTACATCCTCTAGCCGTATATGTATTAGTCCATTTCAAATAAAACCACAATTGATTATTATAATCAACAAAAATTGAGAGATAACTATAAATAATTTACACTCGCTTCTTAAAAATAAATTAGGTACCATCACGAATATTGAATACAATTGAAGAAAATTAGGTACCATCACGAGTATCTCGAGTAGTATATTTGATCGTAGGTCATGTTTTCAATCATGTCTTAAATAATATGTAGTCTGAATTGTTATTTTCTGCCCATGACTATCAATAATTACTATTTTTCACTAGCTATTAATTAATATATCCCAAAGACAAGATGGGGGGAAAACCAAACAATAAATATGTTAGTTTATTCGGCGACTAAAGCTAAATTATACAATTTGCTAGCGATTGCACAGTTCTTTCGCCATCTTACAACAACAAAAAAATTGGCCCATACCAGGCTCCTCTCAACAACCATATTGTGGTGGAGCCATATTTGTCCAACGAATTATAAAAGGGGTTTAAAATATGTACTATAGGTCATGAATTCTATTCTCAATTATGATGTTTTTACCATCTCCGATTTATTTTATGCATTTTAGTTTGTCTGGATATAAAATTTAAGAAAATGAGGGTGATAGTAAGCATTTAAGGGAGAGAGATTATCACTTAAGCATAAATAATGATAAAATATATCAAATACATCTAATTAATATTTTTTAAGGGACATGTAAATAAAAAAAATGACAAATAATTTGAGACGATTGAAGTAGTATTTATTCAGTTTCTTTGTCTTTAATCTTGCACCATGACCTCTTGTCCACCAGCAGCATGAAATATGTGCCGCTATTGAATGTGAGCAGCCAAATACATACCAGTTGTCTGTTAGATCTGGCCTGGTTTTGGCCACAAGTTGAAGTGTTATGCCCGATGTCCAGGCCAATTTCGAAAACAGGGTAATGGTACAAAGAACTCTCAACATATATCATTCTAGTAATTGAATGAGCTAGAAGGGCTTAATTACCTGAAAATAAATCCAGCAGTAAGCTCTAATAACTTAAAGAAATAATCTCTTGATTATTCTTATTAATGAAAGACATATATATACAAATTACAAGAAAGATTTTCTTCCTATTCTACCTAAGAATCGTTATTCTATAAGAATACTAACTTTACAATTATGATAACATTACACTACTAATTTAGGTACAAACTTAAGTCTAATATTTATCAAATATACAATGAAAAAGGGGAAGGACCCACGGCTGATGGGCTCACACGGCTAAGCCCATATATACTTTAACACACCTTGATCATAGCGGGATTCGTGATAATCGAGATCGCTCTAAAATCTTCAAAAAGGACCGAGTGAAGATCCTTTGTAAAGATGTTTGCAATTTGATATCTTGAAGGAACATAGCAGACGCATACTTGTCCTTTGGCAACCTTCTCGAACAAAGTGAATATCCATCTCTATGTGTTTAGTACGCTGGTGCTGAACTGGATTATCAGAAAGGTAGATGACACTTATATTATCACAATACACCAAAGTAGCCTTCTCAATAGGACAATGAAGCTCTAACAGTAGATTTCGTAACCAACATGACTCAGAAACCACATTGGCTACCCCTCTATACTCGACATATGCACTTGAACGTGAAAGCGTGGATTGATGCTTGACAGACCATGAGACCAAATTATTACCTAAAAACATGAAATAGCCAAGCGTAAACCGTCTGGTGTCAGGACAACCACCCCAAACATCATCTATGTAGGAGACAAGTGTAGATGTCGACGAAGGATACAAATGCAAACCATACTCAAGTGTACCCTGGATGTACCTAAGAATGCGTTTGAGCGCATTCATATGTTTCACTCTAGGATCATGCATAAACAAAAACACCTGCTGTACGACATATGTAATATCAGGTCGTGTGAACGTCAGATACTGAAGGGCGCCTGCAAGACTGCGATAACGGGTCGGATACTCATATGGAGAGCCAGCTGCAGCACCCAACTTCGGTTTAGTATCAACTAGAGTAGAAGTGGACTTACAGGATGACATCTCAGCCCTCTCAATGATCTCTGCTGCATACTTTCTCTGTGACAAGAACAATCCACCTGCATGACGAGTTACAACAATCCCCAAAAGTAACTCAATGGGCCAAAGTCCTTCATGGTAAACTCAGCACTGAGCATCGTCATAATGGACTTGCGCAAGGCATCCGAAGAGGCAGTCAAGATAATATCAACATATAGTAGTATATAAGTCATGGACGAACCCCGACGATAGATGAATAATGAATTATCATACCTGCCGTGAGAAAAATCCATAGTCGAAACAAAATCAGCAAACTTCTTATACCAAGCTCGTGGAGACTGCTTAAGTCCATACAAGGACTTCTTCAATAGACATACACGATGATGATATCTAGTATTCCTAAACCCCAAAGGCTGATGCATATACACTGTCTCATGAAGATCACCATGTAGGAAAACATTCTTCACATCTAGCTGATGAATGGACCATGATTTTGAAAGAGTCAAGCTGAGCACAGTGCGAATAGTAGCCGACTTGACCACTGGGCTAAATATCTCACCACAATCCACACCAACCTGCTGAGTTTTACCATCACCTACAAGTCTAGCCTTATGTCTTGCAAATGAACCATCAGAATTTTTCTTATGAACAAAAAACCACATAAACCGAATAATATTAATATCAGATGGACGGGGTACCAACTCCCACATCTTATTATCAATAAGAGCATTATATTCCTCGGTCATGACAATTTTCCAATTAGGGTCATTTAAAGCAGACACAGGATTACGGGGTAATGGAGATTTAAGAACATTTGAATTCAAATGTCTTTTTGGTTTAAAAATATCACGTTGACTACGAGTGACTAGACCATGACTCTGGGATGGATTGAGTGAATTTTAGGAATTTTCGGAAACTCCGAATTGCAGTCGAGGCGCCATGCCAGAAGAACTTCCGCAAAGTTTGGCGTCGCACGCCTTCGTGTGGGCCGCTACTCACTGAGGATTTTAGCGCCATGGCTGAGGACGAGTTTTGGGGAACCTGCGTATTTTCTGACAAACCTGAAAAATGTCGGAGAACATTTGGGGAGATAACATCTTTCAAAAAATCATAAGAGCTAGACACATGTTTTTCTACTTTAGAGAAGAGAAATTGGGATTCATCAAAGAGAACATGACGACTAATGATGATTCGTTTAAAGGACAAATCAAAACATTTATAACCACAGTGATTTGACGAAAAACCCAAAAATATACAAGGAGTAGAACGTGTCTGAAGTTTGTTGATTGTAGTGGATGGAAACAATGGATAACATAAACATCCGAAGACCCTAAGATGAGTGTATGACGAAGTCTTATTGTATAACACTTTTAGAGGGGATAAATATGTAAACCCTTTAGAGGGAAAAATATTGAGGAGATCGGTAGCCATTTGTAGTGCATGATGCCAAAATAATGGAGGAACAGAAGAATGAACCAATAAAGTGCGGACAATATTATTAATGGTACGAATTTTTCGCTCAGTTTTCCCTCTTTGTGAAGACGTATGAGGACAAGAAAAATGAAAATTTATTCCATTTTGAGCACAAAACTCCCTAAATTCCCCATTATCATATTTCTGTCATTATCACATTGGATGTTTTTTATTTTCCGTTCAAATTGTGTTTTTATGAAAGCTCTAAATTTTATGAAAATGGAAAAAATTTGAGATTTTTTCGCAATTGAAAACGTCCATAAATATTTAGAATAGTCATCTAAGAATAGAACATAGTAACGATGACCCATAGAACCGAGAACCAAAGATGTCCATAAATCACTATGAATAATTTCAAATGACATTGAAGTATTATAATTCGAAGCTACAAATGGTAATTTAATAATCATTTTCAAAGCACAGGATTGACAAAGTGGAGTACTGCGCGTACCCTTACAAGAAATAAGTTTTTATCTATCTAAAGAAGATAAAATAGACGACCCAGATGACGTAGATGAGCATGCCACAAGGAAGGAGCAAGAGATGCAATTGTGGATGACATAGCTTGACGCGAGACGCTGTGACTTGGTGCGAT
The DNA here is from genome assembly GCA_029844215.1 of Przewalskia tangutica. NCBI lineage: Eukaryota > Viridiplantae > Streptophyta > Magnoliopsida > Solanales > Solanaceae > Przewalskia > Przewalskia tangutica. Next base: position 122,300,830 of record CM056730.1, on the reverse strand, counting down.
TGGATAGAGGTCCCCCCCACTGTTACACCTCATGAGATGACTCCCCATCGTGAAATCCTTCACAGAAAATCCAAATGAATCAAAATTAATAGAAACCCAGTTATCAGTTGTGAATTTACGGACAAATACCAAAATTTTAATTAATTTTGAGACATGAAGGGTATTTTACAGGACAAGTGATAGATGAGAAGGAGACAAGGTTTTATGACCATAACCCTTAATTGGAATAGAACTGTCATTACCAATAGTTATACCACGATTAGTGCTCAAATTGGAATAAGACGAGAGAGTACCTTGATCGGATGTCATATGAGTAGTGGCGCCGGTGTGTCGTGTACGATTAAGTGCAGTTGAGTCGGGCCAAGTGTGTGCATCGCTCTTGATATGTGCAGTGTGTCCCACTGCGTGGTGGGCATGATGGGGGCGAGGCCCAAGTATACTAGACTGCTAGGACTGCTCATACGCTGGTCTTAATCTAAAAATTATCATTGACAAAAAAAGAAAAATAAAAATTATTATAAAAGGAAAAGGCCCAAGTATACTAGACTGCTAGATCGCTCATACGTTGTCTTAACTCGAGTCTGGATCGAGGAAAGTGGGCCGCGGCGGTATACGAGCGGATCTTGAGGCGCGCCAGTTAGGTGTTAGGACCAGCCACTGGCCGGGAGGGTGTGTGGGTTCTGAGATTCTTGTTATTCTGCTGCTGGCCGACGGTGGCCCCCGTTGTTGCCGCCGCGGTTCTTGCCATTATTCTTTCGATTTTGGCCTTTCTTCCCACCCCCGTTGTTGTGATTTTGGATCACGATAGCTGGATTGAAAGGAGAAAAGTTGGAAGCAGTCATCATGCCAACATGACTGGCCCCAAGCGTTACTTTCTTAGCCAAACCGACTTTTTCCAAAGTGAGCATAGAACGGGCTTGATAAAATCCTGACAGGGGGTTACTCTGACGAATAACTGAAGCAACACCGCTATAGGCCTCTGACAGACCTGCAACCATCTGAAGAGCTAGACGACTATTAGAAATAGGAGAACCCACGTTTCTGAGTTGGTCTACCAAGTCCTTGAGAAGTTTGCAATAAGAAGAAACGTTTTGAAAATTCACCATAGCCACCTGTGAAAATTCCTGCTCAAGGATAACAATCCGAGAATGACTGTTATCTTGGAATATATCTCGCAATCGATCCCACACCGACATAGATGTGGAGTTGGGTTCCATAATCGTCTGCAAAAGGTCCAAGAAAATAGTGGCATAAATCCACTGAAGAACCTTGGAATCAAGCATGTCCCGTAGTGCAGTGCAACTGCTTTAATGAGCACATTAGATGTAGTCGCCTTATCACTCTCTTTTGAAGGAGCAGGAAGGATGATGTGGTGAATAACTTTATGTGCTTTAACATGAATCTTGAATAACTCCGCCCACGTCCCATATTGGACGTTTTCAAGATCAAGAACAATAGGGATGACACTCTTGATGTTAGAAACCGAGAGGGCAAGATGAAAATTATTCTTATCAGCCATAGGGATAGAACAAACAAGATTCAGAGAAGGAAATTTGTAGAAAAGAAGAAGGAGGTCTCGTATTTTTGCTGGAAAAAAAAGAGAATTTGGGAGGGATTTGCAAGGTATTTTTGAGAAGAAATTGAGAAGCGGAAGCAAGAAAAAGAACATAGACTCATTGATACCATAAAAGAAATAATTCCTTGATTATTCTTATTAATGAAAGTATATATATATATATATATATATATATATATATATATATGTTGACACCCAATTTTGTCCATCCCCCTTTAAATAAATAACCAATAAATTAAACAATTTTCTTTTTTTTTAGAACCACAATTTTACATCGCAAAATACACATAATAGGTAGGTTTTAATAACGGCCTAGCATCATAAAATATTAAGCACTAATTAAGTAGCATGCCCTCGTGTATTATTATAACAATAGCTTAGACTAATAAAACACTTAAGTAAAATAATCACAATTTAAATAATTTATCTACCATTAATTAAATAATACACCTAAACTAATATATCTAAACAAATACATAAATCTAACACTAATTAAAATACCCCAAAACCCACCTTATTTTTCGTCCAAAACAAGCCAGCCCAACAGATTGGCCCAAACCCGCAGCCCATAACCCACTCCCCTTTAATTTCCCCTACACCTTAAATCACCCGTCCAGCCCAACTGATTTGGCCCAAACCCGCAGCCCATAACCCACTCCCCTTTAATTTCCCCTACACCTTAAAACACCCGTCCAGCCCATTCCCCCTTGATACCCTCAGATCCCTTTCCTCATCGACTGCCCCCCCCCCCCTTAGAAAACCTAAATAGCAAAACCCTAACTCCCTCTTCCACCGCCGACAGAGAGCAAGATCCTCGCCGGATTTTCGGCGAGTCAACAGTACTACCGTGTTGTACCCCTTCCATATCGCGCAGGCATCCCAAGATCTTTCCCTCAAATCACACCCCGAATCATATCTTCCGTTCTGTTTCAGACCAATCAATCCTCGAATCAGTAAGATAATAACCAAATCTCGTGTTTCCTTCCTGAAGACTTGCCACAACCGAAACTTCAGAAAATCAAATCTTACCCTATAACACCCAAAATCGCACCAAATCTCCTGCAAATCATCCGCGAATCTACCCAAAAATAGCCTACAAATCCTTACGAATCACCCTTTGAATCCTCCTAAACTTACCATAGAAATGAAGCCTAATTAGAAGTATAAATACCAACGTTTGGACATACGATAGGCGTCGGTCATCGTGAATCGATCGATCGAGAGCAATACCCCACAAAGATCGTGCAAAAACTCTTCTCTTTTCTATTGACTACTTTCTATTCTCGCTAAATCGGCTCTTCACGAACTTTCCTTCGACGATTCGGAAAACCTTTGTCGTCGCCTCGATTCGCTACCACAAAAGGTCCTAAACCCGCCTTTCTATTATTTAGTCATTCGGTATTGTGCCCTGCATGATAATATCTCGTATGTCATTTTGTTGAACCTATTTGATTTGGTTTAGTCATCGTTTCCGGATAAATCATTAGTCATGGTTTCTTTTTATTTGTTTTATTTTGCGGTGTCGACTCTGTTCTAAGTATGTGTATATTCGATCGCTATTCAGTTTTCTGTGAGTATAGTTAGATATGTAACAGTGGTACAGGGGTCGTAGATCCATTTGTGTTGATTATCTGTTATTAATTTGTGACTATCTGAATGTTGATTTGGGTATTCTATCTTTGTATACTTATGTATCACGAGTTGCGCGTATTTATGTGAACATTTAGATATGTGTTTAATATTGTGTGGTGTGGGATCTGCCGTGCTATCTCAGGGTACTTGTAATTTAGTTAAGTGAATAATACGACATGGATTCATCTTCAGGATCATAATCTGTGGCATTTGAATATTTGCTTGTTAAATCATTCAATTGAACGAAATAGTTTGTCTTGTTAGTCATTTAGAAGCCGTTGAATTATGCGGAAGTGTATGCTACTGTTAAGAGTCAAGATATTTTAGTCATTTGTACCGTTGTCACGCCTAGTATGACTCTATTTAGACCGTATCTATGTTACCATTTGAATCATTTTGAGAATATATGAATGCGTGTTAGATTGCACGAGTTGTTTTCCACTTCAGGACGTCGTCTTGATGGATATGCGGCATAAGGGTGACACACGTGCCAGCTTGATCCATCAGTGGTTATGTATGATATGATACGTATTGTTTCTAATGAGTCATCTAGCCATTTATGTATGTTGGTTATGTCTAATAAGCCATTATGCCTCACATATCCTGCTAATGAAGTTATTTGTATGCTCAGTTTGTGGACATATCTGATGGATCTCCCTAACTTTACATGAATGCGGGAGGGGCCGTCGTTTAGTGGGACGGGATAGTTTGGATGGGTGATTTAGTCCACATGTTTTCTTATACCCTTGATTTATGTGTAACTGAATAAGTTGGGAGATATACCTGTTACGTGACTTTTCCAGCAGTTTATCTAGGATATAAAAAAAAAAGAATGAGTTTGTCCCACAAGGAATATATCTAAACTATGGGTCTCGAACATATCTGCCTCATATCTTCTTTAGAATCCTGCCCGTCCAGTGTAGTAATGGTCATACATTGCAACAGATATACCTGCTGACTTACCTGCATATCTACACTGCTGCTCAATTGCCCACTATTTCCCCATTATCTGATATGTTGTTCAAATTGCATTAGTATATATATATTCAATATACATGAGTTGTATACCTCTCTGGTTTATGCGAATATCCTGTGTGTATCGACTTTATATGGTTAGATACATTGAAAATCAGTTTGTATAAATGGGCCTGTTTGAGGTGATAACATTGATATTTTCTTTAAAAAAAAAAAAAAAAATCTGGAAAAAAAAATCTGATGCTGTTGGGGCCTGGGTCACGTTTCTTGCGTATTAAGGCCCATCATTGGTAGAATATATGTATGGCAGTAACTAGTGCTGGCAGCATGTGTGCTTAGTTTAATATTTCATTTATTTTCATATATGATGGAGTTTAGAATATTTACTAATCCTTTTCCTTCTTATTTTTACATGGCGTCACGGAGGATAATCGAGAGTCTCGGCATGAGACTCATCATGACTTCCATATCGCGACCACACTTCCGCATGCAGGCTTCCAAACAGTATAAGATAGATGGTGTCACCATCCATTCTAGGCGTCATGTCAACTACAGTCTACCTCACTTTGCTTATTTGTGTATTTATTTATTTTGCTTACTTATTATTGTTATATTTGTTAATCCTGTAATTAATAGGATAATTAACTCTAATAGTCTTTGAGTATATTGGAAGGGTAGTTTAAAGGATAAATTCACCCTTTATTTATTCTAGGTTCATCACGTGAGTCTAAATCTACAATAATTAATCCTAGCTATGCCTTAGCCACGTAGCTAATATATTCCTCCATGCTTAATTCTTAAACTTTTTCATAAACTCTTCATAAATATCATAGGAAGTAATTTTCGCATACACGTATAAAAAATAATTTCATAATTAACTTTATATAAGAGTCTTAAACCTATTAATAGGAGTAGCGTATCATTTTCTTACTTTTTTTGTTAAATAAAATAATTTCATGTCTTATAATTGTATAATCAACTTTGTATATTTTTGTGAGTCTAATAAAGCCCTTTTAGTTATCAATATATATATTCTTTAGATACTTACCATATCCCTTGTTACTTAAATAAACTTTTCTAAAACATACATTCCTCAGTGAATAAATCAACCTATGTTTGAGCGGACAATCAAGTTAGCGGATCCTTTAGGATGCCTAATCCCTTCCCTTTAGGATAATAAAGAACCCTTACCTGGAATCTCACATAGTTTCAAAGACCTTTAAAAATGGAGATCATTCGTAGTATTTTATGCTACATTTTAGTGTCCTAATTCACTATAATAATTAGGTGGCGACTCCTTTAAAAACACATTTAGGAATCAACCATACGTAGTAATCCCGTTTTTTGACTCCGGTTTAAAATGGGGTGTTACAATATATATATATATATATATATATATATACACACAAGTTATAAGGAAGATCCTCTTCTTATTCTACATAGGAATCTCTATTCTATAAGAATACTAACTTTACAATTATGGTAACATTACACTACTAATTTAGGTACAAACCTAAGTCTAATATTTATTAAATATACAATGAAAAAGGAGAAGGACCCCACGACTGATGGGCTCACACGACTAAGCATATATATACTTTAATAATAACAATTCATGAGGAATTAACATGGGCTGAAGCACGTGACATTTATGTATAGAGATCTAAGCTCTTTAATAAACTCCTGTTGTGTAACAGGTTTCGGATTGGATTTTTGGTGTGCATGGGGTGTGATCCATGAAATGAACGGACTTTATCCCACATTGGAGAAATGAGAAGAATGTTTTGGATATAAATAGAAATTACTTCTACACTAGCTTAAAAGAGTTGAGAAGAAGGAAAACTCTTGGGTAGTCTATTGTCTACCGGAAACGGCCCAAAATACCAGCAAAACCTAATTCTAAGTTAAAAAAATATATGTGTGGATAGCCTTCATACGGGTTGTTCTCTATTTTGTTTCTTCCAACTTCTCATTTAATGAAAATTTATGGGCTAAATTATCCTTTATTCACGAGTCTACTAAATCAGCCTTGGGGCATAGTTTCTATGTAACTAGCCAGACAATACATAATCTTATTTTTTCAACAGCATAATTACATAGAAATTATGTCCCTTAAGGCATAATATCTATACAAATTTGGCCGAATAGCCATAATTTTTATGAAATCTTGCCTTAACAATTTTTTTCTTTTTAATTCTGCTAAGATTCGAATTCACAACCTCAGAGATATTTTCGGGGGCATAATTATATAACTTTGACCGAATAAGTATATTTTCTAATAAATCTTGGCTTGCGATTTTGTTACTCTGCTGAGATTTGAATCCACAACCTCGAAAATATTTTCGGTCATTTTTAAACGAAAGATAAAAATTAAAAACCACCAATTTAATGGACAAAAATTAAAGACCACGATACAATAGGGACAATCGTGCGAATTGACCATTGTAATTAAGTTTCACAAAGTGTCAAGCCCATACAAATAGATTCATAAAAACTCACTTTCAAAATCTTAACACACAAATCACAATACAACAGTTCAAAAGAAATAAATGAGGAAATGACAAAAATGAGCCCTTATATTTGATGGTAGGTTCAAAACATGCCCTAAAGTATGCACTAGGCAATTTTGATTTTTTTAAATTTACAAAAAGTTAATATTTTTAGTCTTCATAAAATATTTATGAACTGCTACTTTTTAAAATTTATTTTTCAAAGTTTGTGTGATATTTTGAGGTGTAAATTATGTTATTTTAAAATATAATGTTAGTGTCTAATTTCATATTTTAGAATTTAATGGGATTTTTGTATGGTTCAATCTTTTAACTCCACTCTAATGAACATAAATTATTTAAATATTTGATAAAATAACTTTTGACAAACTTAAGGACCATTTTTGTTATTTTTCTCCATATTCTAACCTCCCATGGCTTCTCCGAGCTTCTTTCATTTGTGTTGATTGCTCCAGGTTTAAATTATTTTCTGGGTTTGAATTTGGTGCTGTCGTTTACTAGTTAGTAATTGTATCTGATATTTACTTAAACTCGATTCTTCCTCTCTAGTTTTAGTTTCTCCATGGATTTGGAGTCGATTTATGAGATTGACCGTGTCGCCGGATTCATCTCTGCTAGAGCTTTCCGGCGAGTTGCTCTTCAGGTACACACATTTTGTTTCTCCAACTTTACAATTATTATTTGTTACAAATAAATATGAAATTATCTGTATAAACCCTACAAATACATGATATGCTTTTCCAATTAAACTGAATAACATTAAATTAATATTCTTACTACTCGATTACTTAAATAATCAATGAAACAAGTATTTTTCTTGTAGGTTGTACATTATATTTTGTGTTTTTAGCTCACATTTTGCAAAAAGCTATGTTTCTTAGCAAATTATTTTGGGCATTAGCTTCCACAGTTACAGGAGAAAAGCTTGTGCTCATCTAATGTCCAGTAAAACCTTAGTGTAGTATACTTAACTTCAAATGTAGGAGTAGCTTCTTAGTGAAATAATTTTAAGATGGTATGTTGCTCATGTATGTATGCATTTAAAGTATGTAGCACTAATCGGAGTTGGGACAAAAACTCTTTACGTAACAGGGGCCATTTTCCAATTTCAAACTTTATGGTTAGCATTCGGATGTGACAAAATAAAAATGAGACTACTACAACAACACCAACAATATCCCCAGTATAATCCCACCACCAGGTCGGGTCTGGGCAGGATAGAGTGTAACCAGACCTTACCTCTACGTTGTGGAGGCTGTTTCCGATAGACACCCGGTTCAAGTAGAAATGAAATAAGATAACGAAGTGAAAGAAATAGACATGTAGTAATAGAAAACTAAGAAAAAGAAATACGAGAATACTAAAATAAAAATGACGGAAATAATATTGATCCTATAGGAAAAGGATAATAATATTAATCCTAATATTAGCCTTCTACCCTAATGAGACTATTGTCTGCATATTTGGCTTCTCAGTGATATGAAAGAAGAATAATTGGGTGAAAAATCATCTCTTCTGACAGCTTGTTGCTTCAATAAGGTGCTGAGTTATTCAGACCCGTTTCTACAATGTGAGGGCTTCTCCATTTCATGGCTATTTAATCATGATAAATCATTTCAACCCCATTTCTTTGCGAAAATATTTGATACAACAACATACCCAGTGTAATTTCACAAGTGGGGTTTGGGGAAGGTAAAGTGTATGCAACCTTACCTCTACCTTATGAAGGTAGAGTGGTTGCTTCTGATAGACCCTCAGCTGCGGAAATATTTGACACAGCTAAATTTCCTTGTTTAGAGCAACTTCATAGATTCAAAATGTTTTCATATATAATGTTGTAGGAAGAACAAAATATTTGAGGAATGTAGAGAATAAGAGTCTTTCTTTCTCTTTCTGTTTCTTTTCCTTTGCGTATCATTTGAGATGTAGTAGAGTTGCTTGCTAAAGGGGCTGGTTATGGAAGATCAGTGCCCTTTGAATGGTACATGATAAGTTTTTTGTTTAAACTGTTAGTTCCCAGATGAACTATTGAAAGATTCAACGAGGATAGTTGCTGCTCTACATGAGAAACTTCGATCATTCAACCAATTACATACTGGAAGCAATGGAGATGCAAAGGATGTTAGGCTGTATGTAATGGCGGATACTATGTATGGTAATTGTTGTGTCGATGAAGTTGGAGCATCTCATGCCAATGCGGATTGCGTTATCCATTATGGTCATACTTGCTTCAGTCCGTGAGTATTGCATGTTGATGATTTTCATCACAGTGATCACATTTTGTAACTTATTTTGCGGTTCTTCCGAAACAGTTGACGAAGTTAGTCTTTGGATCTGACTATTTCTGCTGCAGGACATCAACTCTTCCCGCATTTCTCGTACTTGGGAAAGCTTCACTAAATGTGCCACTCTGTGCTAAAAAACTATGCGAGTATAATGTAAAAGCTGGCAAACCTATTTTGGTAATTAACTGCTACCTTCAATGTCATTTGCTTGCTTCTGCATTGGTTTATCATTGTGAAGTTGCAATAAGCATATTTTCTGTACTGTAATATTAGCATAAAATTGTTCTTCTGTTTATTATTTTGGCAAATATTGGTACATATTGTGGAGTCAACTATGGTCCGGCCCTTCCCCGGACCCCGCGCATAGCGGGAGCTTAGTGCACCGGGCTGCCCTTTATTGTGGAGTCAACTAAAAGCTTGTATTAGTGTTTGGTCAGTGATGGTTATTTTTATATCAATTTGGTTCAGTTAAGTGGTTGATTTTATCAGTAAGATTGATCTTCATTGCATTTCAAGTAGTTGTGTCACATTTAACAGTTGCTCTATTTGAAATTTCTTGTTTAAAACACTAAAGTAAATAATGATTTTGTGAAACTTGGAGACTTGAATGAAAATTTCCCGTGTAGATAAAACCTAACTTTGTTAATTGAAATGTCACTAGTACAGGAGAGAAGGACAAGAAGTTTCAAATCTTTGTCCCACATAGAAAGAAAGTGTGTGGATAATCTGACTTTTTGGATGGACTTCCATAATTCAGAAACTGACAGAATAGCATAAACTAATTAACAAGCTCGACGGAGTCAGTATCCACCTCACTGGGTGATAGATATGCTGGAAAGTAAGCAAAGACACCAGTTGCCACACTAAGCACTGTGGAGGAGTTAAACACCTTTAAAAGTTGTATGCTTCACCTGTAGAGGACTGCACAGTGCCTGTTTAACACAAACTGATCTCCAGAAAAGGGGAATCAATATTTGCAGCAGATGTTACCTATGTGAAAGTGCAGTGGAAGATTCTAAGCTCTATTCCTGCATTGTCAAGTATTCTGGTAGTTATGGAGTTTATTTCGTAACCTTTTTAGGGTCGATTGGGCTATGCCTTGTGCACCTGGAAGAGGCCATTAGCAGCGGGACAAGTCAGAGGCCATTCCGGAAAATTATTCCCTGTTGCATACCGTGGACAATTTGGAAGGAGAGAAACTCCGGGATTTTGACAAAAGGCTTTTGGAATCCACTGCATAAAATTTAGATGCTTAGAGTTTTTGGAGTTTTGGTGCAATCTGAAAATTGTAAATACAACAGCAACAACATACCCAGTAAAATCCCGCCACGTGGGGTCTGGGGAGGGTAGAGTGTACACAGACCTTGTAGGTAGAGCGGCTGCTTCCGGGAGACTCTCGGCTCAAGACCTGCGTAATCACAATCAGTTTTTAATCTGCAAACTGTAAATCACCTTGATAAATCTCTTGGATTTTTTGGACACCTTACAGTAAAAGGAGAAGATGCAACTACAATGTACTTGTACAGATATGAGCACTGACTTTGTATTGTTTTGTGAATAAAATACTTACCTTTTACTTAAAAGGCACTTGATTAACCCTTGAAAGTAACCTGAAAAAATTCCTAATTCATGGAATTCTGATTATTGTTATAATCTTTAAGTATATACCATATTCTCAATGATTTTCTTGTCAATAGCATAATCATTAAGAATGTTCTATACAATATCCTTCATAATTTTCTTGATTTTTAATAGGATGTGGCAATGATGTGTATTGTATTAATGTTTAGGTCTATTATTAAAGCTAGAACTCATCATATTGCTCTGTGCGTTTTACCTCCATATGCTATTCATAGTGATGGAAGGTTTACCATCATGATTTCTGATTAGTCATACAGCAATAAGAGCTGTCAGATTTTTAAGTTATCCATCAGATTTGTTAAGGACCTCTATTTCCACTCAAATGACACCAAAAAAAATTGGTACTAGTATATATTTTACATTAAAATTGTTTTAAATGTTTTTGCTTATAAATGCAGTTTCTTTATGGACTTGAATATGCACATGCAATCACAGAAATCGAAACATCAGTGGGTGCTCAAGCATGCTTCGATCTGGAAGTTCGTTATGCTGATATTACGTCTCCAGTTATAACTCCACCAGAAACTTTTAGCTCAATGAATGAGCAACCAGAACTAAGTGAATGTGCAAATGGTTGTTCTACTGAGGAGAACAGTGCACCATATCGTATTGGAGGGTTGATGTGGTCGTTACCAGTGGGACACAGGATGGAGGACTATTTGATTTTCTATGTTGGTTCAGATGACCCAGCCTTTGCAAATATACAAATGACATACAATGCTTGTGAGATAGGTGTGGGTTTTACTTCCTTTTATGTAAAGTTGTCATTGTTTGCCTTAGATTATTTGGCTGTGATGACTGTCTTTCAGATACATCAAAATGGCCTAGTTTCGCCTTGCTGGGAATTGTTTCACTTAGTGGTCTGAGACTGCAAAAATCCTCCATCTAATACTATCTATTTCGTATCTCTTTCTACTTCCCAGTCTCAACAATATAAGATTATTATTCTTTTGCTGATCTAGTAAGATGTGTTTTTGTCAGTCCTGTTTCTTTTCTTTTGATTTTCTAAATCCAAATGGTTTTCTTAGTTGATAATTCTTGTTTTAGTTGAAAAAGTTACTCACCCTGTTGATGTTGCTGAAATTTCTCTCTATTACTCTTCTCAGAAAAAGAAAATATAAGGGATTATTGTCTCTTTATCAGAAGGTCTGTTTGTCTATAGGATTTATCTGTAGACAATTCTCTCTGTTGCTGATAAAATGTGATGCTAGTTCTGTCTTTTGGATGTTACTGATTGTTGTCTTCTATGTTCTGTGTTATTCCCAGTCAGATATGATGCTACTGAAGATCTTTTGGTGAATGACTTTTCTCAGCAGAAAAGGATTCTTAAGCGTAGGTATTATCAGCAACTTTTTTCATATCATTCCCTTCATTTCAACTGACAGATTTTGTTAGCTTTCTCTTTCTTGGCACTCATGCTTTTAACACTATTTCATGGTTTCCGTACTAATGATGTCTCTGCAGGTACTTTCTTATTGAGAAAGCAAAGGATGCTAGCATCATAGGGATCTTGGTAGGAACACTTGGAGTAGGTACTTTCTAGTAATACGTACTTGGACTTTGTAGGATCTGATCTGGTGCAATTTGAAAGTTGCATGATTCATATGTTTTACTTGTTTGCAGTAAGTAGACTAAGGCTTTTATTCTTCTATTGTTGGTGCAGCTGGTTACCTCCAGATGATTCATCAGATGAAAGACTTGATTACGCGAGCTGGGAAGAAAGCCTATACTTTTGTTATGGGGAGACCTAACCCTGCAAAACTTGCTAACTTCCCTGAGGTAAATCACCAAAGTCACATGATGTTTAGAGGTATTTTTTTCTGATTCGTGGCTTTGCTGAACTTCTTGCTGTATTTCTGCAGTGTGATGTCTTCATTTATGTTTCTTGTGCACAAACTGCTCTATTGGATAGTAAAGAGTTCTTAGCTCCAGTTATTACTCCTTTTGAAGCAATGATTGCTTTCGGCAGGTAGTATTTCAAACTCCTTTTTATGTTTGGCCGCTCACGTTTCTTTTAGCGATTTAGTTATTCTGTTAGCCCTACGTATAAAAAGATAAAAGTTATTTTGTTAGTTTTCATCCACGTGTTGGGTGGCGACTATTTGTGCAGAAACGTATTGGGGGCATTTCCTTCTAAGATAATGGAGGTTTCATAAGCACTTCTATAAGCTGACAAGATAGGGTTGCTCTTAGTGGTGATAGCTCTTGACTTCCAACCAGGGGTGTCCAACGGGGCGGGGCGGGTCCCGGCGGGACGGGGGAAGGGTCGGGATCGGTTTTCCGGAGGGACAGGCGGGCCGGGATTAGCGGGACAGGCATATGTCCCGTCCCGTTCCACATCCCGACGGAAAAGGGGACCGGTGTTGGGGGGACGGGGCGGGGTCGCGTCGGGATCGGGATTTCGGTTTTTTTTTTGGCACTTAATTTAATAAAATAATATATATAAACACTTCAATAATTGAACAAGATAGTATAATAAAAACATTCCAAGACTGTTTTTGTGCGTCTTATATTATTTAATAGAAATATGATGTTTTGTAATGCAATTTCAAAATTGCAACTTTGTGGTGTTGTTCAAAAGTTGTAAATCACATAGTAAAATTGCAATTAAAAAAAATACATAGTTAACCATACTTTTTCGAATTTTCTCACAATGTCTTGAGGATCTTCGATGTAATTGAAAGTTGTTGGTTAAATTGTTCGACGTCACTTCCTGTTCCCCCGGACACGATTTTGTTGTAGTTGTAGTCTTCTTCTTCGTTGATCTCCGGTTAACCGCACCTTCTTCGCTCTGTTCGAATCCGATCTCTGAATAGAATTGCAATCTCCAATGTGTCTCCCGCCAGTGCTCTCCTATTTGAAATCTTCCCGCAGAAAAAACACTTTCAGACGCTGTTGATGACGCTTGAATGTTAACACATCTCGGGCCATCTTTGCTAGTGTCGAAAATTTCTTCTCATTCCCCCTTCAGTATTTCAGCAAGGCTTCATGTCCTTCATCATTGACAATTAATTCGTACGGTGCAACACCCTGCAAAACATAAACATCAAATTCGCTAACTTGTGAAGAAGTTGAACCACTAAACATTTTATTTCTAAGGCCTTGAATACTAGCAGCAGAAACCACATATTTTTTACAAGGTTGCATCGAAGTAGTAGAAAATAGTACAGAAGTCGGTTGATTATTTGCACTTTGTTGTTGATAATACATATACACTTTTTTGCATTAACTGTGTATGCTAGACGTAATTTCTTCTTTAGTTGATTTGTGAGTTGATCTTTGGTTCTTCAGTTGGGTATGTTGTAAGTACTTCTATACAATCATAAATCGTTTCTACAAGTGTTTTACAACTGTTTACTTTAATAGTCGGATTTAATACAACACCAATAATATAAATAGTGGGAATAGGAATTTTTTTTAAAAAAATATTTTTTCAGTAGATGCCTTATAAGTTTGTTTTTCCTATATTCATTAGGGTGGTGTTTGGCCAAGCTTCTGGAAGTGTTTCTGATTCTCAGAAACACTTCTTTGGCCAAACACCCTCTTTTCAGAAGTAGAAACATTTTTTTCAGAAGCCAAAAAGTGTTTCTAGATAGGAAGAGAAGCAAAAACACCAATTTGGTGCTTCTGGAGAAGTGCTCCTGGAGAAGCTCTTTTTGCTCATTCATTGAATTTTTTTTGGATCCATTTACCATTTGTTTTTCACAAAATTCATTTTAATCTCATATAATATCCCCATATAAAATAGAAATTTGGGAATAGGGGTAGGGGGTAGGGCGGGAGTAAGAAAAAAATTCATTTTTTTTTATAAAAGTAACAAAAAATATGAAATATAAATTTGAGGATGGGTAAGGCAATGGGGTGGGGGTAGGGGTAGGGCTGGGGGTAAGAAAAAAATTCATTTTTTTTTATAAAAGTAACAAAAAATATGAAATAGTAATTTGAGGATGGGTAGGGCTAGGGGTGTTCACCGGTCCAGAACCGGACCAGGGCCGGGCCGGAATGGGCCAACCAGGAATCGAGAAAATTTCTGACCAGGGGCCAGGTTGGACGGTTTTTTTTTTTCCATTTTATAAATTATAAATTTTTAAGAATGTGTTCGTTTATCAATTTCATTAAATATGTTTGTTTTTTTTCCTTATCCTTCAATAAACTTTATTTCATTAATATGACTAACTTAAAGAAAATCACCAAATGTACTTGGTTCGATATCGAACTCTTGAACTACTCATTAATTAAAGTTACACACCACATTTATATTTTCCATTTTCTATTTGGAATTTGGACATTCACGAAACTAGGTGCCTGAAAGGTTAAAAGCAGGACCGAAGACAGAAGGCGAAATTACAGTTACTCGGACCGAATGATTTGCCCCAGTCCCCCAGCCACCTGCCAGCCCCAGCCGGACGTATTGACATATCTAATATAGGTTGTAAATTGATCAAACTTTATCTGGCCATAACATTGCGCTCGGACGTCCGTTTTACCTATTTGTTTTTGATTTCGCGTATTTTTTTACGTCTGAGCGGCGCTGCGTAAGTGGTTTGATTCCTCCGATTTCTCCAAAAGCGTCCATCTTGCCCTCAATTTCACTTTTCCCCAAAATCGTTCGTTTTCCCCTTTTCAAATTTAAATATCTCGAGATGTACATTTGATTTCAATGTAAACATTGCGTGGTACCTCGTCCGAGAAGGTAAATTTCATTAATTGAAATTCAATTTATAAAAAAAAAAATCCGGTCCATTCGGTCGGACCGGAAAATTCCGGTTTTACGGACCGACCGAAAAACGGAATCCACCATTTTGACGAATGAGGACCGGACCGAATCACCGTCCGGTCCATTCGGTCGGTTTTTGATCGATCTGTTTTGTACACCCCTAGGTAGGGCAATGGAGTGGGAAGGGGGTAGGGCGGGAATAAGAAAAAATTTCATATTTTCAATCATTTTTTATAAAAGTAACAAAAAATATGAAATAGAAATTTAAGGATGAGGTGGGGTTGGGGGTAAGGGGGAAGAAAAAAATTCATATATTTTATAAAAGTAAAAAAAATATGACATAGAAATTTGAGGATGGGGTGGGGGTAGGTGTGGGTAGGGCGGGGGGTAGATTTGGACATATTTGAGTCATTGATTATCATATTGTCGTTATATTTCTTATGTACAATATAATATTATTTTTTGATTAAATGTTGCAATTAAATAATTTTTTTTAATTAAATTGTAAAGATATACTAATTTTTAGAAATATATGATAGAAAAGAATATTTTAAACAGTTTTAAATATATTAAAAGAATATTCTAGTAAATTTGCATAAATGTTGGCCAAACAGGAAACTGTTTCTGTTTCTCAGAAGCACTTCTATAATTATAGACCAAACACCCTAACTGATTCTCCAGAAACCGTTTCTGCAGAACTACTTCTGAGAAACAGAAACACCTTTCCAGAAGCTTGACCAAATAGATCCTAAGTAACAAAAATATTATAGTTATATAAAATAACATATTTGAAATAGTAGGATACTAAATACCGGAAAATTCTGTAGTAGCTTGAAATTTTTTTCTCTAAAAATCCATTAAATTCTAAAAAAAAATCCCAATCATTATCTACAAGCACAACCCTTGGATTTTTATTATTGGCGTTAAATAATAAAGTTATAAGTTGTCTATAATCGTAAGTAGAGTGGCGGTGGTAGGCCGACCCTATTAAATTAAAAAAAAAAATTAGCGGTCCGGCTCGGCAGATTAACATGGTATGGTCCGCCCGAGCCGGTCGCTTGGACCCGTCCGTCTGGTCGATCCGATCCATGATCCGCCAAAAATAGTCACTTGCCAAAAATAGCCGTTGCAATAACGATCATTTTACATTTTGGCCGTTAGACAACGACCATTTTTGGCCTCCCCAACCCCCCTACCCCCTTTATATTTATTTTTAATCCCTAAATTATTATATTTGCACTTTAACCCAATTTCCCAACTATAAATACCTCATTTTCTCTTCTTGTCTTTGTTTAATTATTTAGTTTATAAATATATATGAATATAATACTATAATATGAGTATATGACTATATGTTACTTTGTTAGTATTTTTAATTTAGTGGAAAATTTTTTAAAAAAATGTCGTTCGTCCGTCCGACCGTCCCCAGTCCGTCAATCGCTTCACCGATGCCGACGGTGACGGACGACACGTGTCGTCCCGCCAAGGTCCCGCTGGACCGCCCGCCGCCGCCCTCCTCTCCGTCCCGACCCGCCTATCCCGATCCTGGGCGGCACTGCCCATCGCCACCTAATCGTAAGCAACAAGTAGTTGTTCATATAGATAATTCCACCTAGTCGCTACTTTTGCAGGAATTTTTCTATAAGGTAATCCACAATTGTGACAAGTTCTTTTACTCTTTGCGCCTTTGTATTTTTTTACCTTTAAAAATAAAGTTTATTGCAAATTGTATTTTATCATCAAAATATTTTAGGCCATCAATCATCATTTACAACTAATTTTGTCATATTTTCCCTATCTTTGTTTTTATCATATTTAGGACCAAAACTTCCCCCGTCGTTGGGTTAATTTGACCATGTACTTGGTCGGGGACACTATGTGAACTTTGTCCCGACTCAGATGGCATTGGCACACCCGATTTTTTAGCCTAGTATTGATTCCACCTAGTTATGTGCTCACCTTGTACATGTCTCAATAAACCTTCCGTCCCATCTTGACCTTTTTCGGTTTTAATTTTATAAATATTTTTACAATTTTTACATCTAACTACTTGATTCTCTTGGTACCTATCAAAAAAATCTCATGCAACTGATTTTAATTTTGGTTGTGTGGAGTCTCGACTCATACTAGGAGGAATATGAGGCATTCCAATTTCAGTTTGAGGCTGAGACTTCGTCTAAGCCTGAGGTTGAGGTGCACTAGTGAGTGTGTCAGCTACATTATCGTCTAAATTAAAGTCTGGTTCAGATGCAGAATATACGTCATTATCTAATGGTATATCATTAAAAAACAGTTTCATTCATATGAGTGAAATCAATCAAATCATCGGGAATAGGAATAAGATTATTAGAAGAAGTACACTTACCCTTGTTACTAAAAGAAGCACCCTTACCCTTAATCATACGTTCAAAGCGTTCCATTATAATTATGCAAATAAATAATTAAAGTAAATGAAATTAAGTACGATAATTAAAATTAAGTAACAATAGTAATTTAAAGAAGGAACGAAGGTACCAAACGTCGACGTGTAATCAAGGTTGAAAATTAAAATTTTGTTCGATGATGATCCTTAAGCTAGTTGCCAACTTCACTCCCAATTTTTAAACTTTGATATAAATGAGCAAAAAAAAAACTAGTAGGCAATGTAGAATTGTAGTGAGATAAATTGAGAGATTAGAAAGATGGTAGGAAGATTTGTGAGAAAAATGAAGAGGAAAGTGAGGTATTTATAGTTGAGAAATAGAGTTGGAAGTGTAAATATATTAACTTAGGGGTTGAAATAAATATTAAGGGGGTGGGGTGGGGGGAAATGACCGTTATAGCCGTTGCACAACGGCCAAAATCGAAATTTGGCCGTTGTTGCAACGGTTATTTTTGCAAAGGGCGGGATGGGATCGGGACGGGCGGGACGAGTCCAGGTCCCGTCCCGAGTTCGAACCCCGACACCGTTTTTTTTGGGGGGATCGGGCCGACCCAGCCCACTGGACAACCCTACTTCCAACTAAGGGCTGGGAGTTTGAGTAAGCCGGGAGGGGGAGGGGATTGAATAAAAAGAACTTCAGCCAAAACTAATATTACATTTTACCTTGAATATAAATTCATAGGATTCTTTGAATTGTTGCTACTTTCAAATCTTAATTCTATCATATAATGATTTCCAAAATCCATTCAAATGAAACAAATCCTCAATTTGGTGTAATTTGAAATCCTTCTCTTGTAGTTTCATGACTATTCCAATTGTTCACTACAAGATAATGGTTATGGACATTATTGGAAGATAGTCAATGCAGAAAAGCGAGAAAAGGGTTGAAGTTTTTCTTCTTTAACAAGTGCGTGTCAGCCTCTATCGTGGTTACATTTGGAGAAGGTCATCTGATTACATAATGTGCATCAATAAATTGGAAAAAATAAATGAAATATGTCATGAATGGTCACATTTATAGACAGACAAGCTGGCGATATTTCTTTTCTGGTTTGTCTAGATGAATCAGCTATCTTTTTAAATCATTTGATCAATCTTTTCCAGAGGAAGCGAATGGACTGGGGCTTATGTGACAGAATTTCGGGATTTGATTACTTCTTCCCCCATGGAAGCAAAAGACCAGTCAGAAGCGCGATTTTCATTCATTCAGGGTGGATATGTGGAAGATTTTGAACAGCAAGGTGTGTTCTTTTGTTTGCGTTTATTTTTGGATTCAAGATGAAGCTGCCATAAACCTCTACATGCAGCTTCTGTTCACTGTTCAGATATGAAAAAACTGTCTAGTATAACTTCTTTAATGAGTTGTAGAGTCTATTTTGCATTTGCTTGTGAAAGAGTGATTTTGATTTTGACTGTTATGGATAAGTATTTTAACTCAGAGTTTTATTGATGGTCCTATTTCTTTTTAAGTTTATGAATTAGGTTTATTTTAGGATATATTTTTAAGTTCTCATCTACTCAGCGGTGTATATGGAGTCTTTCGATCCGGCAAATTCAATTCTTGCTTATTTCGTAGCTGTGCTTACTATACTTGTTTTTAAAACGGCATTTCAGAAAAAGCTAAGGTCTATTTTTTAGCCTGATTTCTATTGATCTTCTTGTATTTTCGTATTCTTAGATTTCTATTACTACCTGTTGTTTCTTTAGCCTCGATTATGTATATTATTGCTATGTTTCAGCTTGTTGCTACTGCCTTCTTTTTCATTTGTTTTTGAGCCGAGGGTCTATAAAAAACAACCTATCTACCTTCTCAAGGTGTAGGGGTAAGGTCTGCGTACACACTACCCTTCTTTAGCCTCAATTATTGTATATTATTGCTGTTGTTTCTGCTTTTTGGTACTGCCTTCTTTTTCATCTTTTTTTGAGCGAAGGGTCTATCGAAAACAACCTCTACCTTCTCAAGGTGTAGGGGTAAGGTCTGTACACACTACCCTCCCCAGACCCTACTTGTGGGATTACAGTGGGTTTGTTGTTGATTTCTATTGATCTTGTGGTGTGCCCGTGATTATTTCTTGCCTGTATGGTGTTTTTTTCTAAAAAGAATTATTACTTGAAGGCATTCTTCTTGTTAATGTTTTAAATATGTCTTCTCTTCTTCAGAGGTTGAAGACGTTGAAGATGGAGTTTCTGCTTTAGTGAACATCACAGAGAAGGCACTGCGTGTTCGTGACAAGGACTCGCAAACTCTAATGCCTGGAACAGCTAAATCTGGTGCAGAGTACTTCGCGGCTAGGTCATATCACGGCCTTGACATTCATCCTGAAAATAATTTCTCCGAGCCGTTTTTGATTGGTAAAAGTGGGAGGGCATCAGGGTACAAGAATGAAACTACACAATGAAATTTGTGATAGGAACCACTATGCATTCAAGCTGAATTTGTGGAGATGCAGCAGACATACAAAGGCGCTAAAAGGATTTGTAATATTGTAATATCAGCAGCTAATTATGCTTTTTGGTCCCAAATGGCTATTTTGTTTCTTCAGTCATTATGTGTATAGATTATGTTCACGGATTAACGAAAATGTGCAAAAGCTCTATTTGCCTCTGCCATTCTATGAGTCACTTCCTTTTTTCGTATGGCATCGCCTCTCATAATATTACGACCTATAAATTTTGAGAATTTTGGGATAGTTTCTTTCATGCATCTTTTGTTGTTGTTGTTGGAAGTCTCATTGAATAGAGTGGCAACTCCATCTTAAACAATAGTTAAGTTGTTTACGGCATAAGCTATTGTTAATTTGATCAGTGTGACTTCTTTTTTTCCGGTCCATTGGAAAACATAATGTGCCAACTTATTTGGGAAGATCATGGTTTGATGATTGGTATTTTACAAATGTTATTTTAGTTATAAAATGATTGACACAAATTGCAAATTCCAATACGTATTAATTCTTCACTAAGAAGTCTAACAAAACCAATTTAAAATAATGAAAGTAATCATATGTAATTCTCCATAAAATGAAACCAAGAGTATCAGTAAGCAACACTATGATCTAACCTTCCAAAGTTTGCTTAAGTTAAGATACAGTACTATTTGTTTTAAATAATTTTTTTTTGAATGGATACCAAAAGTTAACACTTTTAGTTTCCGTCAAATATTTACCGAATTATATATGCGGGAACTAAAAAAAGAAGAGGAATTTAATGAGAATTCACATCTATAGGTGCAATTTGTAGTTTTTGCTATTTTTGATTTATTTTTAGAGTATGATGCAGTTTTTTGAGGTGTAAATTTTGCTATTTATTTACATATCTTTTTAGTATCTAGTGCAATTTTTTATGTTGCATGTTGTAGGATTTGATGACCCTTTTTTGGTGTTTATGGTTAAAAAAAATGTCACTGTTGACATCAAATTTAACGTATATAAATTGTTAAATATTGATGGAAAACTAAAATTGTTAAACTTTTGATAAACTTAAAGGACTAAAACTATTTATCAATGCATACTTAAGGGACTATGTTGAACCCGCCCTCAAACATAAGGGTCCATTGTTCTCATTTTGTCAAAATATCTACATGTCATTTCGTCAACGGAACACGTGAAACAGGCTAGTAAAGTTGATCTCATTTGTGTACCCCAAACACACCTCAAAATTCTATTGATCATCGTCTCTGAGGTTAGAAAAATTTCTCCAAATTTGGCTTCAGATCTGTATCTGGATCTTCCAATTTTGTGGAGGATTCTGAATCATCATGTACGGATTCGAAGCGCTTACCTTCAACATTCACAGTGGCTATTTAGAAGCCATTGTTAGAGGTCACCGATCTGGTCTTCTCACCGCCGCCGATTACAACAATCTCTGCCAGTGCGAAACCCTAGATGACATCAAGATGCATCTCTCCGCTACTGAATACGGTCCTTATCTCCAAAACGGTAAGGTTTCGCGTTGCGTACGATCGTACATCAATTGTAGCCTCGTGATAGATTAGGCATTTTGTTGTTTCTGTATCGATTTGATTATTTGAAGTTAACTCAGATTTGTAAGTAAAATTTAGTGAGGTAATTTGTTTATGTAGGTTCGGGATTGGCTTGAGATCAGTTTAACTCTCAATTAAAGACTCGTGATAGATTAGGCATTTTTGTTGTATGTGTATCGATTAGATTATTTTTAAGTTGATTCAGATTTGTAAGTAAAAGGTAGTGAGGTTTTCGGATTGGCTTGAGATCAGTTTAACTCTTATGTAGTTAGTTCTTATTTTGTGATTTCGTTGCCTATGATCGTTAAATTAATTGAAGCCTCGTGATAGATTAGGCATTGTATTGTATTTTGTATTAATTAGATTATTTGAAGTTGACTAAGATTTGTTAGTAGTGAGGTAGTTCATTTTTGTAGGTTCGGGATTAGATTGAGATCAGTTTAACTATTATGTAATGATCATAAGCCATTTTATTGTATTGTGTATCGATTGGATTATTTTGAAGTTGACTCAGATTTGTAAGTAAAATGTAGTGAGGTAGTTCTGTTCTGTAGGTTCGTGATTAGATTGAGATCAGTTTAACTCTTATGTTATGATCATAAGGCATTTTATTGTATTGTGTATCGATTGGATTATTTTGAAGTTGACTCAGATTTGTAAGTAAAAAGTAGTGAGGTAGTTTGTTTCTGTAGGTTCGGGATTAGCTTGAGATCAGTTTAACTCTTATGTTATGATCATATATCAATTGAAGCCTCGTGATAGATTAGGCATTTTTGTTGTATTTGTATCGATTGGATTAGTTTGAACTTGTCTTAGATTTGTAAGTCAAAGGTACTGAGGTAGTTTGTTTTCTGTAGGTCCGGGATTAGCTTGAGAATTGAGATTAGTTTAACTCTTATCTTATGATAATAAATCAATTGAAGCCTTGTGATAGATTAGGCATTTTATTGTGTTATGTATGAATTGGATTATTTTGAAGTTGACTCAGATTTGTAAGTAAAAGGTATTGAGATAGTTTGTTTTTGTAGGTTCGGGATTGGCTTGAGATCCTTTTAACTCTTAAGTAGTAGTTGTTATGTGTTGTAGCTAGTTTAATGGAAACGACTGGCCTTTTTCTATTGGATTACAATAGAGGTATTGTGGATATCTTATATATTTGATGTTTGACTCAGATGTATTTAAATGGTATGATGTAGTTTGTTTCTGTAGGTTATGGATTGGCTTGAGATCAGTTTAACTCTTACGTGTAGTCATTGTGTACTGTATCTAGTTAAATGGAAACGACGAGCCATTTATTTATTGGATTACAATAGAGAGGTATTGTGGATATCTTATATATTTAATGTTTAACAATCCCAATATGTTACATTATAATGTAATATAACACTGTATATTGTTTTCATGTTACACTATATTGTAATATAACTTTGTGTAATGGTAGCCAATATCCCAATATCATTTCTCAAGGTGATTCTGTTTTCAGAATGTCTGGATTCCAGTATTTTTCTGGATAGTAGGAGGGATTCCGAGCAGCATATACTAAAATGCTGCCTATCAATGTTTTAGGAACTCTTGAAAACACACCTTTCTTCTGCAGTGCTTAATACAGATCACTGTCACATTCTTCCTTATTATAGCTTTGCTGGTCTTTTACAGAGCCGTCCCCTTTACACACGACTACAATTGTGGAGAAATGCACTGTCAAACTTGTAGATGAGTTCAACCACATGCTCTGCCAAGCCACAGAGCCCTTGTCAACCTTTCTGGAGTACATCAGGTAAATTTATTTGTGTTGCTGGGGAAATTTTATTTCTTTACTCTATCCCACTTTTTAGTTCTGCTATGCATGGAGAATTATCTTAGAGAAATATGATAACAAGTTTATTTTGTCAGTGAATGATATTTGGAATCTCACCTAAGTCATTAAAGGGCACATCTTTGTATAATTGAACTGAGAACTCATTTTACTACTCCGTTTACATATGGTGTAATATGCCGCATTAGGACTTATGGCCTTACACCACCACATACCAGTTTGTATCACACCCTTAAATTTTACCTGTATATTTTAGGTAACTGTATCAAAACTTTTGTATTACGAGAAGGATGAAACACAAGTTTGTGCTGCTCGTTAGGAAAGATCAATTATAATTTTTAGTCAGTATCTAGTCATAACAGCAAGCGGGTATTACGCATCCTTATGATTAGTTACAGCTCTAAAGAGCTGAAAATATCAATACGATCGTGTATGCCATTTACATCATTTTGATTATACAAATAAATAAATGAGTAAATAAATAAAATCCTAATACATCTATATTTCCAGCTTTCTCTGCATCTGAATTCTGAACCCCTTGAAGCATATACTACTCCTTTCTTCCCATAGCTTCCAGAAGATGCGAAAAAGAGTTGTCTTAAAGTTTCTTAACATTGTCACTAGGCAGCCTCTCCAGATAGTTGAACAGTCTTGCGGTGTTTAGCATTACCAGGATGCCTATATAGGAAAAGGAACAATAGTCTGTGGCATCCTTGCTAAGATAATATTAAATGTTCTTTTGCTATTTGCTGCTCATCCGAAAAATGGAACTTGAAAGTCATGCATACAAATGTAGGCTTGTAACTTCATTTAATTCCACCTTATCCCAAAAAAAGAACTTCATTTTGTTCTAGATTTGAAAGTTTCACCTCTGCTAACCTTATATCCGAGTAAAAGTGTATCTATACAGAACATATATTACAGTCCTTATTAAATGAAACACTCAAAGCCTTTTCTTTTGGCAACATGTAGTTGCAGTAGTGTAAAAAACTAAGAAGGGAAAAGAACATGTCACATCTTCTTTTGCTTACCAAAAAAAGCATGAAGCATCCCGCTGCACACAGAATCCTGCATTCACCGTGTCCCAAGGGGGTGTAATGTAGGCATCTTGCTTACCAAAAAGGGAAAAAAAGAACGTGTGAATTGCAGTGTACTTTAGATCTTGAAGTTATTGAGCCATGCTATGTTTTAAACTAAATTGAACTTTCCTTGTCTATCGTCTTCTCTGACTGTTTTTCCAATAACTTAAAACGAACAAAGAAGAGGATGTTTCACCACCTGAACAAGTGTATGCATGGCTAAATGTAGGGTGGTTATGTTGTGCTTATTATTCTGATTTTAAACATTTAGTATTGTATGGAAATTTTCTTAGCCGAGGGTATATCGGAAACAACCTCTCTACCTCCCAAGGTAGGGGTAAGGGTAAGGTCTGCGTACAACCTACCCTCCTCAGAACCCACTTGTGGGATTACACTAGGTATGTTGTTGTTGTTGTAGTATTGTATGGAATTGGGGAAACAATACTGGTGAGTACTGAATCTAAGTTGTGGTATTCTTCATATGGTTCAGGTATGGTCACATGATTGATAATGTTGTCTTAATTGTCACCGGAACTTTGCATGAAAGAGATGTCCAAGAATTGTTGGAGAAATGCCATCCTTTGGGCATGTTTGACAGGTATTGTTCCAAATGCTTGCCTTGGATTATTATAGCTGAATGTAATCACGTATTTACTGTTCTAACTTATTCTGCAGCATCGCTTCTCTGGCAGTTGCCCAGAATATGAGGGAATTATACAGGCTGGTGCTTGTTGACACACCCTTGGCTCCATACTTCTCTGAGTGCATTACTTCAGAGGTATCAAATGCTTCACCCCCTTTTTTTAAAACTTTGATAGGTAATCAGTAGCTACATGTTTCTGTTTCCACCAAAAAAAAAGGTTGCCTATACCTTTATTTTCCTGAACATGGATCTTTTCTATATGTGCTGTCCCGTTGAAGTCAATAAGTAAATGGTTGCAGGTTATTTCACTTCATACGTAGTTAACCAGTATCCTCTCACCAAATTACCAGACCTTAGTATTTTGTCATGATTTACTCACAGTTCTGAGAATGATAGTTATCTTATTTTTGCACATTCCAAGTAAGGTTTGGTTGTCAATTTTAGAGTATCTTTAATCATGTATCAGTTTCTTTTATCAGCCTGTTTTTTTTCATGTATCTATATTTCCTTTCATTTACGAGACTTACTTTTGAGCAGGATTTGGATGACATGAACATTGAGATTATGAGAAACACACTGTATAAGGCGTATCTTGAAGATTTCTACAGATTCTGCCAGGTACCAGTTGTTATAAAATTTTCTATCATATTTTCTTACCTGACATTTTAATAAAGTTTTAACACTCATTTTCACTTGGAATAGAAATTAGGCGGTGCTACTGCGGAGATCATGTCTGATTTGCTTTCTTTTGAGGCCGACAGAAGAGCTGTTAATATTACCATAAACAGGCATGTTATTGTTTCAGAGTTTGCATAATCTTGCTGAATAATGTAAATTATGTACCTTGTCATAGTACTTCTACTATTAACTACAATTTTTTTCATTTGTAGCATTGGCACTGAGCTAACACGTGATGACCGCAGGAAGTTGTACTCTAATTTTGGCTTACTGTAAGTTCATGTAGCTCAATCTTTTATGTTATTGATATCATATGCTACATAACCTCTCTTTCTGACATTATCTATGTTGAATAGTTATCCATACGGTCACGAGGAACTTGCCATATGCGAAGATATAGATCAGGTATTATATGACCAACTTTTGTTTATTTTTCATTTTGCAGCTTTTATGCACCTGGAAGAATCTACGGTGGTTAAATAATAGTTAGTTCGATAAGGGGATTCAGTATTGTTGTTGGGCACTATGTTGCATGCAGTTCTCCTTCCCCCTGTCAATTGTGAACCACCTTGCCCTATAAAGAGAGAAGTGGTGAAGCATCATGTGGTGCTGGAGTTTGGCAATAAATCTTCCTGGTTCTTTTTTTTTGGTTGGGGTGGGAGGTGTGTGAGCAATGTGGTCAATGGTGGAGGGGACAAGTACTATTTGAAGGGAGAGGATGGATAAGAGGAAGTGAGGAGAAAAATTAGAAAATGGGTGTAGAGTAGAATATTGTTTGCAGAATAAGATACAAGCAAATGAATATTTTTCTTGCGTCTACATTAGCAAAAGATATTTTTCTCGCGTCTAGGAGTTAGTCTATTTGTCTTCTATCTTTCCTTGCATGGTGTGTTGTCTTGTAAGTGTTCTTATACTTCTTGTTGTAGGTCCGCGGTGTCATGGAAAAGTACCCCCCTTATCAAGCTATATTTTCTAAGCTGGCTTATGGGGAGAGCCAGATGCTTGACAAGGCTTTCTATGAAGAGGAAGTCAAACGTCTTTGCTTAGCTTTTGAACAGCAGGTTTGTTCATTTGAGCAATCCGTTTAAATCTTATTTTGTCAATATCTCTTGCATTGGACAACTTCAAAATTTCCCACCCCAAAAGTTTCCCCTAGATAATAATATGAACAAAAGGAGCACACACAGAAAGACCTTTCAATCCATGTGCTTCCTGATTGATATTCTTTTTTCTTTCATTGCAGTTCCACTTTGGTGTATTTTTTTCATATATAAGGCTGAGAGAGCAGGAGATCAGGAACTTAATGTGGATTTCTGAATGTGTCTCTCAGAACCAAAAATCCAGAGTCCATGACAGTGTTGTTTTCATATTTTAGTAATTTAGCCATATTTGAGATCATGTGCTCTCCGTTATCATCTGTAAATTTGATTTTCACGACCATTTGTTGATAACTATTGAGTTTTTGGTTAAGAAGGCCAGACCCAGCCGTAGGATGGGGGTTAGTAATTCACACAGATATTACCCAGTTCGTTTGCAACTTCCCTAATAAGTATTTGTATGTTGGTTAAATTGTCATCTGGAACGATACATGGATTGATGTGTATCAATGTACGCTATTTATTGAGTTTGCCGCTATCATTTTACCTGAATGCCTGATTTCATGTTATGGGTGAATCACCTGCTTGAATTTGCAAAGTTGAACCATTAGACTTCATATTGGTGTTGATATATCCTTTCTAGATGATCTTTTCCTTTGAGTTTCAAATCATGTTGTAAGTTCTACTTTATTAGATATTTGTTCAGGTAACTCAAGACCATCTTCTAACAAGTTCATGTTTTAAGACACTGAAAGGAAGAGGATTAGTAATTTAACCATGCAACTCCTTTTGTTATATGGTTAAAAAAATTCTCATACGTTAGACTCATCTATTCTATTTATAATAATTGAGCCAAATAACAAAAGACAGCAATAGCTACATTAATCTTTCTTAGTCATCACCTACTTCTCTAATCTCTTTTTCCTTGGACCAAATATAGTAGAAGAAAGATGCATGAAGGGGTTAAAAAAGTGATGAAATCAGTGTGTTATTATTCCAATTACACACATTGTTTATAGTCAATGAAAGACTTACGTAACATTATTAGCATCCTCCCATCCCTCACAAAATAAAAATTATCTCCCCAAAAGATAACCAATTATTCATTTATACCTGCCTCGAAGAAGGCAAAGTTCTATGTTCTTCCAAGACACATGTAACAATCCAAATGTCACTCAACTTGGATCAAACTAATTTAGAATTGTCCAAATTAAAACGAGACCCCCAACATAAATCTTGTATGCAGATGTAGTAATCTTGTACAAAATTGCTTGAATGATCTTTAGTGGCTGGTCCCGGTGCAAGAACAGGAGCTACCGGTGCCGGTTCTCCGGCTTCCACGGTGATGACAAGCTTTTGGTTACGGTCGGAGCATTGTGTTTGGAACACCACAAATGTACCATTTCTTACCAGAGCTGGTCAATGTAATCACATCATGACCAGAAGTTAATCCTTCAATTGGTAGGGGAGCTATGCAGTCTTTGAAAGCTGTTTGGTTCACTTTGAACACATTATGATGCCTTTTTGTATACCAAGTGCAATAAAGACAGAAAGAGATAAAATAGTTCAAGTACTCTCTCTGTCTCAAAATATTTGTCATATTTTTCATTTACACGCACATTAAGAAAATATTTATAAGGATAGTATTTTGACTATTTTACCCTTAATATATTTCATCATGTAATCTCTCCTCAATAAATGTTTAGTTCATCAATGATGAAAACCGCTTATATATTTCTAATTAATACAAGAGTATAATAGGAAAAAACTTCTTAATTTTATCTTGATTAAATAAAACGATAAATATTTTAAAATAAATATTTTTAGAAAAGACGATAAATATTTTGAGATGGAGAGAGTAATAGCCACCATTTACCTAGTGACATGTAGTTTCCTTTTAAGTCATATAAGCAGTAAGTAATAATTTTTCTTATTAACTATTTTCGTCGTTCACTTTTACTTGACCAATATACTAAAAATAGATTTTTATTTTTACTTGTCACTTTTAGTATATCAAGATAATACAATTTTTTTCTTTGTTTTACCCATAGTATTAATTACTTATTTTAAACCATTTTTCAAGTTCATTAAAACTATACCACATCCAGCCGGTCGGTTGACCGAACCGGACGGTTGACGGTGGTTTAATCGGACCGGCGGACCGTAAGGACATACTGGGTTGGGGTGGATTGTCCCCTGACCCAACCATACGGGTTATTTAAAAACCGATGCTGCCCGGACGGTTAGGCGGTATTGGAAAACCGGTTCCATTCTGGTTAACCTGACGGGCCGGGAACAAAAAAAAAAAAAAATTGCCCAACGGTCATTTCGTAGATTGGGCTTAGGAAGTGGGGCGAGGGCATGGCAATGGTCATTCGGCCAGATTGGCCCTTTTTTATTATTATTATTTTTTTGTTTTATTTATTTATTTATTTATTTTAATTCCATTTTTACCCTTTTAAAAATCTATAAATTCTCTACATTTTCTTCATTTTTATCACACAACATTTCTCTCAATTCTCTTATTCTCATACTCTCTTAATCATCTTTATTATCAATTTTCAAGTTATTATTATTATTAGTTTTCAAATTCAAAGTAACAAGACTTGAGACTTGAGCTTGAGTTTCTATTGGTCTGAATCAAGTTTGGTACACTCGTTTCATTCTCTAATTATTTTATTAAATTGTCATATTTATTTGTTGATTATTTAAATATTTTATAATGTCTTTACTAAGGGGAATTGCGTCGGAATTTGTAGTAAATCTAGTTCAAGGGTAAAAATCAGAGGTTCTTCATCATCTAATCAAAATATAGATTATGATCAAATGCAAGAAGATTTTGGAATAGAAGATAATGAATGTGATAACGTTCAATTAGATAATATTGTTGAACTTGAAAAACAAGAACCTCCTACACCTCTTAGTGTTCCTTCATCGATGTTGGTGCTGTAGTGGTAGTCAAGTCGTAGACCTCCTTTACCGAGAACCGGTAGCAAGAAGAAAAAGGAGTAAAGTGTGGCTCTTTTATGATAAAGTTGTAGTACCGATAGAGTTAAATGTAATATTTGTGGGAGAACTTATAAACATAAGGCAGGGGTGGTGACGGGGACAGGCACTATAGCTAGACATATAAAATTCGATCATACGACCTGATGGAATCATGTCCTAATTTAGAACCCGTCAACAACAACTTAATCCATTAACCTGGGGTTGGCTAAGTACGATCCAAAAAGATCGCGTTGAATTAGCAAAATGATTGTCGGAGGTTGTTTGCCTTTTCTTTTGCTTCTTCTTCATATTTAATTACATATATTCAAAGATTATATAAACCTTTTTAAAGGTGTTCCTCGTAGTACTACTAAGAGATATTTTTAGACTTCATAATGATTATGTTATTTTCTTGCAATATTTGTTTGCTAACCTTCCATGTCATGTTAGTTTTACTTCAGACATTGGACATGCATTGAACGGTTATGATTATTTAACAATTACTTGTCATTGGATTGATGAAAATTTTAAAATGGAAAAACGTATTATTGCTTTTGCGTATGACGAGGATCAAAGTCATACTGGAAAATATATAAGCGAAACTATTTGTTTTTATGCCCAAAAATATAATCTTTATAATAAAATACTTTGTGTATCATTTGATAATGCATCTAATAATACTGCTGCTGTAGATCTTTTAAAAGCGGAAGTACAACCACCACTTCCTGATATATTTCATGTTCGTTGTGCTTGTCATATTTATAATTTAATTGTTAAAAGTGGTCTTGATTTATTTTCACCTGAAATAAAACTTGTCAAAAGAGCTGTTGGAGTTATTCAGGGTAATAATAGGAAAAATAGAATTATAGAATTGTTGACACCCAATTTTGACCCTCCCGTCCAACCATTAACCATAAAATTACACTAATTTTGTAAAATAATTTTTAGGATTTTTTATAATAAAATGCAGCGAATAAAACATTAAATACAGGCATAAATAATTAATTTAATAATGGCATCGCGTCTTACGTAGAGTTTTAAACACTTAGAGTCCCGCGCCCGCATTAACTAACTTTAAGCTTTGTCGTAATTCTTAAATAATTAATAAATGCGTAAAAATAAATAATTTAGCGATAACATCGTGTCAGGTAGCATAGCCGCATTTATTAGTAATCAGTTGTAATTTAAAAATCAATTTTAATCTGATATATGCATTTAATAGCACCGCATTTATAAAGCTTTAAACGATTCTTAAATATCATACTCGCATTTAGCATTTAAGTAATTTAATCTAGACTCAATTTTAATTTTAATTTAACTTCGCAATAATGCAATAACAAGATTTTAATAGCGCCGCATTCTAGAGCATTAAGCATTAATTAAATAACACACCCGCATTTATTTTATAACAATTAGATAATTTAATCACAATTAATTAATTACTTTGTCACTAATTAAGAGCCTAAAACTAATAATTATAACACTAACCTAATACTTAATACTAATACCCTTAAATTCGCGACCACAAGCCCAATAATTTTCTACGCGGCCCAAATCCCGTCGACCCACGCCCCAGCCCACGCCCCTTTTCCCTTATCAGCTGGCCCAAACCCCCAGCCCTTCACTCACCTTCCTCGTCGACAACACCAAAGGAACAAATAAAGAAACCAGCAACCCTAAAATATTAAAAACCGCTCGCGCCTTCACCTCACGCCGTCGCGTGATTCTCGCCTGAGAATCGCGACTTTCCTTTCCTTTACTCGCACACACGTCTCAACGATTTCTTACCATAGATAACCAAATCCGCAAATCAAAATCCATTCAAATCACACCTAGAATCAGTACGAAATCTCGTCGAATCAGCACCAATTTTAGCCCATTCTCAGCCTTACCAATTTTAGAACCCAAACAATGGCTATTTAAGGCACATGCAATAGGCATTCGAGGGGACATCGACGAGGCACAAAGGGAGACTTCGAAACGGGGAGCACCAAACCGACAGACATCGATTTGCATCCCCAGCGGCGATCGACTACTCGCGGCAAGGATAGAGCATCGGGAATAATCGAGCGATTCATCACCTAAACAACTAGCATTGCAAGAATAGGAAATTCGATTCCCTTCTTCAATTCCGGCCAAAAATCGATAAGCAAACCTTGCCCTCTATTCGCATCGCAAACCCGAAACGTCGAGTGGATCGACGACTTGATCTGCGCCGGTCTGTCGGAGAAGGTACATTCATCGCTCTTGATTTTCCATTCGATTTATGCTCGGTGGTCTGTTTATTTATGTCGTGGTTAATCATATGTGTTGAGGTGCTCATAAGTAACTAAGTAGATTAAATTTATTAGCATGGTTAGGTAATTGTTAAGGTTGAAACATTCCTTGTCATGTTTGTGTTTAGTCCTATGTGAGGTGTATGTCGTTCTTAAAATATTTGCTTAGTGAGAATGATATACAAATCGATTGACGATTAATCGGGTGTATTGTTGTTCATCTTAACTGAGGGCTGACCATACTTTGTTTTCTTGCGCATATCTTAGAGATCATGTCAAGTAAAATGGAGCAGTCTCAAAGGGATTAAAATAAATGATTGATAATTTGCATATCTATTTTTTCTGCGAAGGATAGATTCACCCTTAAATTTTGCTGGCTGTTTTCTTAACATGTGTGTATGTATAGTAAATATTATGAGGAGTGTTATACGTGTATTGTATGATCATATTCATCTTGCTTGAAGTCACGTAACTAGTCGAGAAATACCGGATGTCTCACTTAATAATAAAAGTGTCTTTAATTACGGTCGATGAAATCCATGCCTAAACTGCTTACTAGGAGTATGTGTTATTTTGTCTTGGCCTCGGAATTTACCTATGTAAACCTGGTTATTTCTTATAAATGGTTAAGCATATGGCCGGGTCTCAGTCTGACTATGTTGTCGCTGTCCAGCATCCTTAGTTGCCTAAGGCATCTATTGAA
Source organism: Przewalskia tangutica (assembly GCA_029844215.1). Lineage (NCBI taxonomy): Eukaryota > Viridiplantae > Streptophyta > Magnoliopsida > Solanales > Solanaceae > Przewalskia > Przewalskia tangutica. The sequence goes on along the minus strand of CM056730.1, from coordinate 122,267,813 downwards.
ATGGACTGCATTCTATGTTCTCCATGAGATGTACAAACTAACACTTAGATTAAATGCATGTCTAAGAAAGAATAGGGAATATTGTCAAATCTGCCTATTTCCCCTGTTTTGCCTTACTGTTTGCTATGCCCCTGAGCCACTGCCTTCTTTCTTGTCCCTTTCCTTGTAGGTTGCCTTAGGCCTTATTTCACATTCTTGCCCCTGTTCGCTTTACTGTTCTCTTTCTGTTTCTGCCTATATTGAACATAGCATGAAGTAATTTGATCATCCTCTTTAGTTTGCCTATTGCCAAATAAAGTGTAGTCAGCATGTTTGTCATTTCACCTTTTATACAACAAAGAAAAATGAATGAATTGGTGTTCTCATTCCTATATATGTGGGAGTGTTAAAATAGGCAATTACCTCATACCTAATTTGGAACTAGATCTGTTCCCGATTATTAGACATGATGGATGTCCTCTCTTAGCCTTGAAGTATTGTTCTCTCTTGCTTGTGATCTGATGTTTCCTGCCGGCTGCCTGCCTTTAGCATCACAATAGTGTTCCCTCTTCTTTGAATCTGAAAAAGACATAAGTTATAATATACAAGCCAAGCTACTAATATTAGCACTTGATCAACACTTCAGATGCATACCAGTGGAAAACACCAGTACATCGCACCTATATATTCGTGATAACGCTATGTATATCAGACAAATTACTGGGCCTATCATTGGGCCGATCAGTCCTGCCTTTTAAAGAGTCTGAAATTTATTTCTGGGACCCTCGCACATATTTGGTTGTCCTTTCCTTTTCTTCTTCTTTAAAATCCGAAATTATGTGCCTTTGGGTCCGCTTCGCTCTACTTCTTTGTTTGTATCCTAAATTTGGGTAGAATAATGCTGGGTTTTTATTCGGATTGATATAATAAAAAATGAAATCGTGATATGTATGTGTAAATAATCATTTATCTATTTGTGTCTTTCATAAAATATATACTAATCTTTTCTCTTCTTTTATTGGCATGGCACGCATCGGAGCAAACATGAAGAGTCTCATGGCGAGACTCATCGTGGCAAATTAGTACCCGCATCTATGTGCATCTCTCTATCCGCATCGGAATTCCAAAGCCGCAGGCGAAAGACATCGCCATTCCTCGAGTCCTTTAAATTATTTTCTACCCCGCCCCCCATTCATTTATTTATTGTAAATTAATTGTTTAACATTACTCTAGTCAATAGAACAGTTAGAACAATTAAACCTGGAATTAATTAATTAGCTAGTAGCTTGGCATTAGTTTAGCTCGCCATACATTGTTTAAGTCTTATCATTTAATATTTCCACTCCTATAATTGTTTAGGTAGCTACGATATATATTATTAAATCCTAGCATAAGAAACCTATTTTATACTAACTTTCTTATTAATATTCATATAGGAGAAATAGCAATAAATCCCTTTGTATTCTAGGTATACTCCATAAACGTATCTTTTGCCATAATCAATATTTTTCACTATAATCAGGCTATGCAATATATATACCTTATTAAAGTATTTTATGAATAGATATTCTCATCTGAAACTAACCTTGGCTTTTGCAGATAAATCTTACAGCTTTCTTTTATTAAGAACACATCTTTTTTCTTACAAAGATCTTTTCTTAAATACCCTTCAAAACATGCATTTTCTTAGTATAATAATTAACCCTAGGTTTGGCAGGATAACCGCAAGTTAGCGGATCTTAGAGGGTGCCTAACCCCTTCCCTCTAGATTAATAAAGAACCCTTACTCAGAATCTCACTAAGTTTAGCAGACCATTAAAATGGAGTTAATGTTTTACTTCAAACTAGTTAAACATTTAGGTGTCCTAATTCACCCAATTAATTAGGTGGCGACTCATGAACCCTTAGCATTCTAGCAACCCTTTAGCATTTTTGCACCCTTTTAAACTTTAGCATCTTTTGCAATTTTAGCATCCTTTTAGCATTTTTAGAACTTTTAAAACCCTTTTAAACCTTTTAGCATTTTGTTATTTATTTTCGACCTTTTATTTAGCGGGAGTTAGAAAATAAAAGTCGCGATCGAAAATGGGCGCGATAAGCGACTCCATGAGGATATTAGGTTCTTAACCACAACAGACCTAGGATAATTATTTGGCAATTATTTTGCATTTAATTTTTGTGTATTGTATTTTGTTTATTTTTTGCTACCTGCTTTACTGCTTTCCTTAAACTGGCATTCCGCTCATATTTCTTCCACTCTGGAAAATTCACACAAACACACACTACATGCGAGGTGCATTTGGGTGCATCAAAGAAAATTCTTTCTTCAAAATCCAAATTTAGGAGAGTCGGTAATATACGTGGAGTGCCCGGTCTAACCGGTGGCCGCGTAGCCTTCTCACTCGAGTTGTCCGCTCGGGAACCTTGCGTCCAGAAAAGCCAAATCTTAGAAACTTAAGATAGAGCTATACCACACCTTATTTTAGGGCATGCATGCATTTACCTTAGGTGGGTCGGTCCTTGGCATCGACACCACAATTAGGAAGACACCAAACTTGTCGACGGGTTTCTCAACCCAACAACCAGCATATTATGTGTAGCGTGGCAATGACAGACAAATCCAAACCCAATCATGACATGCCGAAATTGGGAAAAGTGCACCGTCATTTGGTCGCCATTTCCAACAAAGGCATTATAGTTGGACGACTGAGACAAATCTGTCATAATCTCGCATAGGTGACGTTTAGGCTTACCTCTGGCATAAAGAGGCCCCCTGCATGTTAGGAAACGTTTGAATATGCTATGTGCAATATATCTGCTACATACCTGCAAATTATGTGCTTTATGCTAACACCGTTTGTTGCATTTTTAGAAAGATTTATCATCTCCCCCAAAGGTCGATTTGTATTTGACTTAGCAATAGCAGAGCATCAATATTTCACAAGATCAAAGGCACGGTCCAAATGCGTGACCGATTGAGGGCATCTGAGCGAACGAGTCGAACTGTCTTAGTTCCTATAGGCAAAGCAGTCTCAAAAAGAAGAGCGTGACACCTTCTCAAATCGGGACAATATAGGAAACTGCAGGCGGTGCAAATCCAAGCGAACTGCACGCAGATATCAAGGGACAAGGCGGCGAAGTCAAATGCGAATCGACCCCCCCCCCCCCCAAAACTCACAAATTTTCTTTGAACGCAGGTCTTTTCATATTAACAGAAGCAGAAAGTGCAAGAGCAGAGACAGAAAATACGGCGAAAGGTTTCTTCATATTAAGCGGAAACAGCAAGAAGCAGCAGCAGCAGAAAGGGGCATCAACAATCGGCAATCAAAGTTCAGAGTTCCGCAACAAAACCTAGCGCATCAACTCGGGCATAAAGTCAAATTGGCAACTCGCGCATCACGCCCAACAAAGGCATCAGGACGATTCGTCAGTCGCGGCATTTAGCATGTCCGTGCAAGGACAACATCTCAGTATTCATCTGGCGTATCAGGGACGACATCTCGACCCATAAAATTGCACTTCTTATATACATTTATCATTTCGTTTAAACAGGTATACACTAACGTTTTTTCTCAAGCTTAGTTCGCAGGAGCATTTATTCTACAGGAGCAGCAGCAATACGTCCAGGCAACGACGTTATCAGCATTGTGTCCAGGCAACGACACCATCAGCATCGCGTCTACGCAACGACGCCAGCAGCAATACGTCCAGGCAACGACGTTATGAGCATTGTGTCCAGGCAACGACACCATCAGCATCGCGTCTACGCAACGACGCCAGCAGCAATACGTTGACGGCGGCGTTATGAGCATTGTGTCGAGCAACGACACCATCGGCGTGCGTCACGCAACGACGCCCGGCAGCGAACACGCCCGAGCAACGGCGTTATCGGCGTGTGTCCAAGCAACGACACCATCAGCATCGCGTCTACGCAACGACGCCAGCAGCAATACGTCCAGGCAACGACGTTATGAGCATTGTGTCCAGGCAACGACACCATCAGCATTGCGTCTACGCAACGACGCCAGCAGCAACACGTCCAGGCAACGACGTTATCAGCATTGTGTCCAAGCAACGACACCATCAGCATTGCGTCTACGCAACGACTCGGCGAACACGTCCGAACGCGGCGTTATCGGCGATTGTGTCCAAGCAACGACACCATCGGCGTGCGTCTACGCAACGACGCCGGCGAACACGTCCGAGCAACGTCGTTATCAGCATTATGTCAAGGCAACGACATCATCGCGTGCGTCTACGCAACGACGCCCGGCGGAAACGTCCGGTAACGGCGTTATCGATTATGTCAAGGCAACGACATCATCGGCGTGCGTCTACGCAACGACGCCCGGCGAACACGTCCAGAACGACGGCGTCGTCGGCGTGCGTCTACACAACGACGCCCAAGAACATTATGTCCAGCAACGACATCATCGGCGTGTGTCGAGCAACGACACCATCGGCGTGCGTCTACGCAACGACGCCGCCAGAACACGCCCGTGCAACGACGGCGTTATCGGCGTTATGTCAAGGCAACGACGACATCGCGATTGCGCGTCACGCAACGGCGCCAAAGAACAATACGTCCGCATAACGGCGTTATCGGCCAAAGCAAGTCTACGCAACGACGCCCGAAGAACACGTCCGAGCAACGGCGTTATCGGCACATCAAGTCTACGCGGCGACGCCAAAGAACGTCGAACAGCGGCGTTATCGACGCGACAAGACAAAGAAGTCCGGCGACGCCATCATCAACGTATCGCATCTACTGCGGGGCGACTTTCTGCGTTTCTCAAATTGCATTTTCTCATTCATGCTTTATTATTCGTCTTAACGATTTATGCACTAACTCTTTCTTGAGCTTTAGTCCACGAGGGCAATGCGGCAAGGACAACGTATCCGCGTTCACAATCGCAACATGCGTGCAAGGGCGAAAATCACAAAGATTCGCAACATCGCATCAACACACAACAGCATCGCGTTTTGCGGGATAACCTTTTCTATTCACGATTACATTGTTTTTAAAATTATTTTGCCTTAGCGATTATGCACTAACCGCTTGTTCAAGTCTTAGCATGCAGCGGCGAGAGCACAACGTGGATTTGCTCTTCAAATGACCGGCAATCGTTGGGGCCAACCTTCCCAACGATTGGCGGCGACCTCAGCGTCGGTCCACTCGCTTACATCACCATATAACCCAGCACCATAAGCCATAGCGGTACACCCCAGGTTCAAGCCAGTTATTTTATTTTTTACTTTTTGCACCATAACCCAGTGTCATCATAACTCGACACTGGGACAGCTTTAAGTCCGCGTTAGCCCGCCTTGGTGTTTTGACCATGGTAACCCAGTGTCGTCATAACTCGACACTGGGGCGGCTAGTCGCGTTAGCGCGCCGGTGTTTTGACCATGGTAACCCGGTGTCGTCATAACTCGACACCGAATAGCTGAGTCCGCGCGCCCGCCTTAGTGTTTTGACCATGGTGACCCAGTGTCGTCATAACTCGACACTGGGACAGTTTTGATTTTTGCGTCAGCCTTGTCTACCTGCCCAGCTTTTTTGCAATTCTGAAGATCGAGACAAAATTGGCTATGAGTCAACGTCTTTGTCCGAAGATTCTTCCATCATCTCCATACAAAGAGGGACATCTGTTGACACCCAATTTTGACCCTCCCGTCCAGCCATTAACCATAAAATTACACTAATTTTGTAAAATAATTTTTAGGATTTTTTATAATAAAATGCAGCGAATAAAACATTAAATACAGGCATAAATAATTAATTTAATAATGGCATCGCGTCTTACGTAGAGTTTTAAACACTTAGAGTCTCGCGCCCGCATTAACTAACTTTAAGCTTTGTCGTAATTCTTAAATAATTAATAAATGCGTAAAAATAAATAATTTAGCGATAACATCGTGTCAGGTAGCATAGCCGCATTTATTAGTAATCAGTTGTAATTTAAAAATCAATTTTAATCTGATATATGCATTTAATAGCACCGCATTTATAAAGCTTTAAACGATTCTTAAATATCATACTCGCATTTAGCATTTAAGTAATTTAATCTAGACTCAATTTTAATTTTAATTTAACTTCGCAATAATGCAATAACAAGATTTTAATAGCGCCGCATTCTAGAGCATTAAGCATTAATTAAATAACACACCCGCATTTATTTTATAACAATTAGATAATTTAATCACAATTAATTAATTACTTTGTCACTAATTAAGAGCCTAAAACTAATAATTATAACACTAACCTAATACTTAATACTAATACCCTTAAATTCGCAGCCCCACAAGCCCAATAATTTTCTACGCGGCCCAAATCCCGTCGACCCACGCCCCAGCCCACGCCCCTTTTCCCTTATCAGCTGGCCCAAACCCCCAGCCCTTCACTCACCTTCCTCGTCGACAACACCAAAGGAACAAATAAAGAAACCAGCAACCCTAAAATATTAAAAACCGCCGCGCCTCGCACCTTCACCTCACGCCTTCGTCGCCGTGATTCTCGCCTGAGAATCCGGCGACTTTCCTTTCCCTTTACCTGCACACACGTCTCCAACGATTTCTTACCATAGATAACCAAATCCCTTCAAATCAAAATCCATTCAAATCACACCTAGAATCAGTACGAAATCTCGTCGAATCAGCACCAATTTTAGCCCATTCTCAGCCTTACCAATTTTAGAACCCAAACAATGGCTATTTAAGGCACATGCAATAGGCATTCGAGGGGACATCGACGAGGCACGTGAGGAGACTCGAAACCGGGAGCACCCAAAAACCGACAGACATCGAATTTGCATCCCCTAGCGATCGACTACTCGCAGCAAGGATAGAGCATCCGGGAATAATCGAGAGCAGTTCATCACCTAAACAACTAGCATTGCAAGAATAGGAAATTCAGATTCCCTTCTTCAATTCCAGCCAAAAAAAAATCAGTAAGCAAACCTTGCCCCTCTATTCGCATCGCAAACCCGAAACCCGTCGAGTGGACTGACGACTTGATACGCTGCCCCGGGTCGCTGTCCGGAGAAGGTACATTCATCGCTCTTGATTTTCCATTCGATTTATGCTCGGTGGTCTGTTTATTTATGTCGTGGTTAATCATATGTGTTGAGGTGCTCATAAGTAACTAAGTAGATTAAATTTATTAGCATGGTTAGGTAATTGTTAAGGTTGAAACATTCCTTGTCATGTTTGTGTTTAGTCCTATGTGAGGTGTATGTCGTTCTTAAAATATTTGCTTAGTGAGAATGATATACAAATCGATTGACGATTAATCGGGTGTATTGTTGTTCATCTTAACTGAGGGCTGACCATACTTTGTTTTCTTGCGCATATCTTAGAGATCATGTCAAGTAAAATGGAGCAGTCTCAAAGGGATTAAAATAAATGATTGATAATTGGCATATCTATTTTTTCTGCGAAGGATAGATTCACCCTTAAATTTTGCTGGCTGTTTTCTTAACATGTGTGTATGTATAGTAAATATTATGAGGAGTGTTATACGTGTATTGTATGATCATATTCATCTTGCTTGAAGTCACGTAACTAGTCCAGTAAATACCAGATGTCTCACTTAATAATAAAAGTGTCTTTAATTCTGGTCCAGTGAAATCCATGCCTAAACTGCTTACTAGGAGTATGTGTTATTTTGTCTTGGCCTCGGAATTTACCTATGTAAACCTGGTTATTTCTTATAAATGGTTAAGCATATGGCCGGGTCTCAGTCTGACTATGTTGTCGCTGTCCAGCATCCTTAGTTGCCTAAGGCATCTATTGAAATGGACTGCATTCTATGTTCTCCATGAGATGTACAAGCCTAACACACTTAGATTAAATGCATGTCTAAGAAAGAATAGGGAATATTGTCAAATCTGCCTATTTCCCTGTTTTGCCTTACTGTTTGCTATGCCCCGAGCCACCGCTTCTTTCTTGTCCCTTCTCAGTAGGTTGCCTTAGGCCTTATTTCACATTCTGCCCCTCGCTCGCTTTCGTTTCTCTTCTGTTTCGCTATATTGAACATAGCATGAAGTAATTTGATCATCCTCTTTAGTTTGCCTATTGCCAAATAAAGTGTAGTCAGCATGTTTGTCATTTCACCTTTTATACAACAAAGAAAAATGAATGAATTGGTGTTCTCATTCCTATATATGTGGGAGTGTTAAAATAGGCAATTACCTCATACCTAATTTGGAACTAGATCTGTTCCCGATTATTAGACATGATGGATGTCCTCTTAGCCTTGAAGTATTGTTCTCTCTTGCTTGTGATCTGAATTTGTTTCCTGCCGGCTGCCTGCCTTTAGCATCACAATAGTGTTCCCTCTTCTTTGAATCTGAAAAAGACATAAGTTATAATATACAAGCCAAGCTACTAATATTAGCACTTGATCAACACTTCAGATGCATACCAGTGGAAAACACCGACATCGACTATATATTCGAAGATAACGCTATGTATATCAGACAAATTACTGGGCCTATCATTGGGCCGATCAGTCCTGCCTTTTAAAGAGTCTGAAATTTATTTCTGGGACCCTCGCACATATTTGGTTGTCCTTTCCTTTTCTTCTTCTTTAAAATCCGAAATTATGTGCCTTTGGGTCCGTTCCTTGCTCCTACTTGCTGTTTGTATCCTAAATTTGGGTAGAATAATCTTTGAGTTTTATTCGGATTGATATAATAAAAAATGAAATCGTGATATGTATGTGTAAATAATCATTTATCTATTTGTGTCTTTCATAAAATATATACTAATCTTTTCTCTTCTTTTATTGGCATGGCACGCATCGGAGCAAACATGAAGAGTCTCATGGCGAGACTCATCGTGGCAAATTAGTACCGCGTCTATGTGCATCTCTATCCGCATCGAATTCCAAAGCGCGAGCGAAAGACATCGCCATTCCTCGAGTCCTTTAAATTATTTTCTACCCGCCCCATTCATTTATTTATTGTAAATTAATTGTTTAACATTACTCTAGTCAATAGAACAGTTAGAACAATTAAACCTGGAATTAATTAATTAGCTAGTAGCTTGGCATTAGTTTAGCTCGCCATACATTGTTTAAGTCTTATCATTTAATATTTCCACTCCTATAATTGTTTAGGTAGCTACGATATATATTATTAAATCCTAGCATAAGAAACCTATTTTATACTAACTTTCTTATTAATATTCATATAGGAGAAATAGCAATAAACCCCTTTGTATTCTAGGTATACTCCATAAACGTATCTTTTGCCATAATCAATATTTTTCACTATAATCAGGCTATGCAATATATATACCTTATTAAAGTATTTTATGAATAGATATTCTCATCTGAAACTAATCTTGGCTTTTGCAGATAAATCTTACAGCTTTCTTTTATTAAGAACACATCTTTTTTTTCTTACAAAGATCTTTTCTTAAATACCCTTCAAAACATGCATTTTCTTAGTATAATAATTAACCCTAGGTTTGGCAGGATAACCGCAAGTTAGCGGATCTTAGAGGGTGCCTAACCCCTTCCCTCTAGATTAATAAAGAACCCTTACTCAGAATCTCACTAAGTTTAGCAGACCATTAAAATGGAGTTAATGTTTTACTTCAAACTAGTTAAACATTTAGGTGTCCTAATTCACCCAATTAATTAGGTGGCGACTCCGCGAACCCTTAGCATTCTAGCAACCCTTTAGCATTTTAGCACCCTTTTAAACTTTAGCATCTTTTACAATTTTAGCATCCTTTTAGCATTTTTAGAACTTTTAAAACCCTTTTAAACCTTTTAGCATTTTGTTATTTATTTTCTGACCTTTTTATTTAAGCAGGAGTTAGAAAATAAAAGTCGCGGTCGAAAATGGGCGCGACAAGAATTTAAAGAAAAATGTAAACAATTTAATTTGAGACCTAAATTCATGCCAGAAGAAATTATTACACGGTGGAATTATACTTATTTATTTTTAAAAGAATGTTATAAGTATAAAGACCCCATAACACATGTTGCAAATGCGCATTGTAAGAACGTGATGTATATGTTAACCGACGAACATTGGAAATCAATTGGTGAACTTTTAAAAAATTTACGTAAATTTTACTTGCAATCGTTGAATTTTCGTGATCTTATTACCCAACATTTGTAATGCTTTAGCTCATATATTTGAAATTTCCTATTTACTCTATGGTTTAAAATCAAATGTGAAATATCTGAATCACGATTCTGATTATGTTTGAAAAGTTTAAAAATATTTTTTCCTATTCTGATGTTTATTGTATTAGTGCGATCTTAAATCCTTCTATTAAAAAGTAGATTTTCATAATCTAATATTTAGTTTAAATACATATATGGAAATAGGTGGAGCAAACTCCATCTTCATTTGATTGCATAAATAAACTTGATACTAATTTAACTACATTATATGAATATTATGCTACATTACATGATAACACCAACTCTGCTACTAATATTCCTTCTAGTTTTGGTTCTGTGTCTACACTGCGAGGATTGATGATGATGACGATGAAGAAGAATCTTTAGACATATGGAGCACTTTTACAACACAACCAACCACTAGCCGATCTTGCGATGAGATGCAATTTTATTTGCAAAAGCCAGCGGAGCCGAAGAAAATTTTTGACCCTTTACAATGGTGGCAGGATAACAAAAGGCAATTCCCGGTACTTGCAGCGATGGCCCGGGATGTTCTTAATGTGTCGATCTCAACAGTGGCTTCTGAAAGTGCATTTAGCCAAGCACGAGATCAAATAGGAGACACACGTCACTCATTGGGTGGAAGCACATTAGAAGTGTTAGTCTGCTTAAGGGATTGGATCAGATCAGAGAGAAGAAATCAAGGATGTGGAGACGTTAATTCTCCGGAAGATGAAGAAATATGCAATATTTTGGAAGGCGGGAGCGGCGGGATCAAATTAATACTCGGTTAGAGGCTATGGAGCATAACCAATTCAATCAACCTATAGATTACGAAGAACTTGCAAGAAGGATGCATAATATGTAAATAAAATTATTATTACTTCATTATGTACTCTTATTAACGTTATGAAAGTTCAAAAGTTTACATCTTATCATTAATTTTAATTTTACTATCTATTTAGTTGTTAATGTTATTACTTATAAGTTATATGACTTATATGATTATATCTACTAATCTAATAAATTAATAAAAGTATAATTACAAATTTACAATATAAAGTTATAAACTATAAAGTATAAAGTTATAAACTATAAAGTATAAAGTTATAAACTATAAAATAAAAAGTTAACTTTAAAGTTTCAATTTTAATATATACAACTAAGTTATATATTATATTATTATATTACATATTTAAATTGAATTTAGTTTATATTATAGAAAATAAATACTAGAAATAAAATAAAAAAAATAAGCGGACCAGGTTGGAGCAGTTCGACCGAACCGCGGCCAACACAGAATCGATGCGAACCGGACGGTTGGCCATAGTCCGGTGAACTGGACGATAACGGTCCGAACCGACAAACCCGATAAGGGGCTCACTCGGGCCAAGATCGGCCAGTGTACCTTTAATTAAAACTATGCATTAATTAATATGAATATCAGCGGCCAACAGAATGGGCCATAGGCACCAGAATGTATACCTATCTACCGATTACCGGGCCTATCGGACCGGTCCTCACAGGATTTCCGGTAGGCCCGTGCTATTCCGGGTCAATCCTGTCGGACCGGTCCGGATTTGTTTTATTCCGAAAATGTAACTAAACTCAAATTAAATATTTAATATAATATAGTTTTATATTTTAAAATTTAAAGTAAACTTTGTATTTTATAGTTTATAACTTTATACTTTATATTGTAGTTATACTTTTATTAATTTATTAAATTAGAAGACATAAGTAAACAACTAAAAAATAATAAAAATAAAAATTAATGATAAGATGTAAACTTTCGAACTTTCATTATTCATAAATCATAATGCTAAAAAGAGTACATAATGAAGTAATAATAATTTTATTTATATATTATGCATCCTTCTAACAAGTTCTTCGTAATTTATAGATTGATTGAATTGTTGTGGCTCCATAGCCTCTAAATCTGGAGTATTAATTCAAGTCTCACTTACGCCGCAACTTGTGATGTTGTAAAAGTGCTTCATATATCTAAAGATTCATTATCATCGTCTTCATTGAATCCTGTAGATGTAGACACAAAAGCAGAACTAGAAGGAAGATTAGTAGCAGAGTTGTTGTTATCAAATAATGTAACTGCAATTTTATACTTTATACTTAATTTGTTGTTGACCGGCTTCTAAATCAGATACAGAAAACCAGTGTGTCGGATGAACTTTCTCTACATGCCTACCTATAGTGCCCGTCGCCCCATCACCACCCCTCTCTTATGTTTATAAGTTTTTTCACAAATATTACATCTAACTCTATCAGTGTCCCCAATTATATCATAAAAGTTTCACATTTTACTCATTTCTCTCCTACTCGTTACTTTTGATAAATGAGGTCTACCAGACTACCACTAGTAGTACTAATATTGACAGAAGGCACACTAGTAGGTGTAGGAGTTTCAGTTTTGACAATATTATCTATATGAACATTATCATATTCATTATCTTCTATTCCAAAATCTTCTTGCATTTGATCATAATCTATATTTTGATTAGATGATGAAGAACCTTTAGATTTTTTACCCCTTGAAATAGATTTACCTTTACCCATTGATATCTTTATCATATCCATTATAAAAAAAAATTAATTTAAATAATCAACAAATAAATATGACAATTTAATAAAATAATTAGAGAATGAAACGAGTGTACCAAACTTTGCGATTCAGAATTCAATTGAAAGTCGAAGCTCGAAGTCTTGCTACTTTGAAAACTAATAATAATAATAACTTGAGAATTGATAATAGAAAGAATTAAGAGAGTATGAGAATTGTAGAAATAATTGTGTAATAAAAATGAGAAGAATATAGAGTATTTATAGATTTTTTAAAAGGTAAAAATGCAATTAATAAATAATAAACAAACAAAAAAAACCAACGGTCCACTGACCGTTGGCCCCCCAACCCCTACCCCCAGGCCCTAACGATAATGTTACCGTTGGGAAACAACCCTTTTAATTTTTTTTATTACATTACCGGACCGGACCAGACCGGTTAACCAGTAACGTTACCAGTTTCCGTTATCGGTTTCAACCGGTCCGGTCCTTATCGGATTTTGCCATAACTCGTGCGGGTTGGGGTTGGGGTCAAACCAACCCTCAACCCGTTAAATCCTACCAGTCCGAGTTCCTTACCGAATCGATCGGTCCGATTACCGGTTAACCCGAGTCGACCGGTTCGATTATCGGTTAACCCGGACCGGTTGACACCTTTAACAGAATGGTCAACAAAATGGTTCTGTCAGATTCTACTACTCATTATGCGGCCAGTAGAACGTTTCTTCGGCCGGCAGAGTGGGTCAGTGATAGCAAAACCGTTAAATATACATAAGTATATACACACATGTATACTTATGTATATTGAAAAGAATTGAGCATCCCGAGATGGGATACTGCCCAAACATAATTCCTTGATTATTCTCATTAATGAAAGGGGTATATATACAAGTTACATATAGGAAAATATGTTTTCAATTCTACATCTAAAACCTATTTTATTTGGAGACTAACTATACAATTATGATAAGAGTACAAGACTAATACACAATATATGCTAAATATACAAGGAACCTGAGATGGGCTACTGCCCAAACCCGTGATGCTCCATTATTTCAATATACATAAGTATACATGTGTATATCATGTGTATACTTATGTATATGTCACACCCCGAACCCCGGGCCCGTGACTGGTGCCCTACCTAGGCACCCTTCTACCTTAACAACACAAGTAAACTGCGGAAATTAAATAACACCCTTTTTTTTTTAAACCATCATACGTGCAAGGGCAAAGCCGACAAGGCTGCCATGATATACATACTCAAAAGACACTATACTGTACATGAGTCTAATCCCACATATGAATACTGCACCTCAAGAGTTATCTTGAACTATGGACGGACAAGGCCCATTGTACCCATAATCGTACAAAAGCATGTCGAAAGAACTTATACCAAAAGATAAACTCGAATGAAGGAGCTATCCAAAAATTACGGCGGTCCTACACTGCCGATCACCAAGCTGCGTACCTAAACTGCGGCATGAACGCGGCCCCAAGGAGGCCGATCACGAAGAATGTACCAAGTATGTGAAGCGATGAAATCGTAATGAAATCATAACGATCTAAACAAAGCGGTGGCGTGTATGATAGCGACTACGATGCTGATACAATACATAGCGATTATATCAAGTCGAGGACGCACGCCTGTCACGACCCGACCCGGGCAGCGATCGTGCCCTACAGGCACCACTTACAGTGTACATCGAGAGATATCTGTGAACATACATAAACTTAAACAATGAAATAAATTATAGGTCAGCCGATAAGGCTACCTCCCTGGATATAAACAATTCCAACAGCAGTTACCTCTAAAAAAAAAAAAATTATAAAGTGACCCACAAGATATGACTACAGACCTCTAAGAGTTTACATAACAACTGTGACGGGACAGGGCCCCGCCATACCACTTACACCGGATAACCAACATACGCTGGCAGGGCGAATTCTCGTAGCCGCACTTGTTTAGGATGTCCCACTTTATATTTTTTATATCTGAGCCCTACGTGTTTAAAACTATTATTGTTTTGGCGCGGATCTGAAAGTTTTATTTATTTTATTATTTTTAGCAATATTGGCCGATGAAGGAATCTCCGTCTGATTTCCAAGGCCTCCCCTGTGCAAAAGACGGATTTATTTTTTGCTTTATTTATTAATTCTTGCTATTACTTTAAAATTATTTATTCTATTACTAACACTTTTACTAAGTGTTTATGCAGGTATCCGGAGATGCATTTCAAAAAGAATGTCTCGGAGTTTTATTTTATGCCGCATTTAATTTTAGCTTTATTATTTTGTATTGCATTTCATTGTGATTGTAAATTATGTAAAAATGCTTAGAATATGTAGAATAAAAATGCAATAAACAATTAACCTAGGTTTGAACGGATAACCGCAAGTTAGCGGATCTTAAAGGATGTCTAATCCCTTCCCTTTAGGATAATAAAGAACTCTTACTCGGAATCTCAATAATTTTGCAGACCATTAAATGGAGATTAATTGCAGTATTTTATTGCAATAATCAAGTGTCTTAATTCACTTAATTAATTAGGTGGCGACTCCTCTAAATCATCATTATTGCTCCATCCAGGGAACCGCGCCAAAGAGCAACGTTGCGGACACCGTTCAGACCCCGAGGTTAAAAACGGGCGCGACAATGTGTTTTTTTATGCATGCCCCCAGGGAGCCTCATTTTACAGCTTTGATTGGAAACGTTAAGGGCGCACTTGATTATGGATTGCATCTCTACCCCTCCGCATCAACCATGTTGTTATCATATACGGATGTCGATTGGGCAGGTTGTCCGGACACGCGACGCTCCACCTCTGGCTACTGTGTGTTCTTAGTAGATAATCTCATTTCATGGTCTGCCAAGAGGCAAGCCACCCTATCCCGATCGAGTGAAGCAGAGTATAGAGGCGTTGCAAATATTTTTGTTGAGATCTACTGGCTCCGAAACCTTCTTTTGGAGCTTCAGCGTCCCTTGCATAAGGCGTCTATGGTATACTGTGATAACATATTCGCGATATACTTATCTCATAATCCGATTCAGCATCAGTGAATCAAACACATTGAGATGGATATACATTTCGTTCGTGAGAAAGTTGATATATGTCATGTTAAAGTGTTGCATGTACCTTCTTTGTATCAGTATGCGGATATCTTCACCAAAGGACTTTCTAGACAGTTATTCTTAGACTTCAGATCCAGTCTTAGCGTCCGACCTCCTCCCGCTCCTACTGAGGGGTGTATTAGTGCATATTACAATATATTCACCATATAAGTTGTAATTAATAGTAGTGTATAATTATGGTAAATATAAGATCGTTATTTTATTAGGACTCAACATTGTACACACTATATACATTTGTATTAATGAGAAAGACTCTCTAAGGAAGATTAATACAATTCTAGACTACTATTACTTAAAATGTTAAAAGGTAAAAATTAATGATCACAAATTTGAGGGGCAAAAATTAAACTGCCACCCCAGAATACAGGGACATTCGTGCGAATGACCCCATATACATATCTTACCTAATGTGTCTCCAACCTCGAAAGATTTGTCCTTGGCCCAGCCTTTATCACCCACTACCCAATACTCACTTGCCGCTGTGATTGCAGGCAAAAATCCTGCAAATCCAATAAAAAAACAGAAAATAATCTTGAAAGCTTTCTTAGGAGCTTACTTAAAATAAAACTTTTTGAATGCTTTGAAAAAGAAAAATTATTTCGACAAAAATTATAAAGGACTCCAAGGATGACAATTGAATTATAAGTACGTGAACCCCAATGAGTGTACATATTCTTTTTGGTCCATATTATTTGTCTTTTGCAGTTTTTATGATCCTTCATAAAGACGTTTAGTAGCCTTAATCATACTTAGATTATTTATCTAGACGTGCCAAAATGTCTCACTTTTACAATTAATTGAAACAGTAAGGGTGAATTTGAAAAAAAAATGCATCTCATCTTCTTCTTTTTTCTACATCGTCAAACATTTAGATTAAATTCAATTTACTAAAATAATTATCATTTGAGACAGGATTAGATAGTTAATTCTCTCACGCAAATTTAAAGCAAAAAGAATTATCGGCGAAAAAGACCGATTATCCTTATATTAATGTTTCTTAATAACCCAAAAAGTCAAATCTCAGTTTGAATAAATATGATCATTGTTAATCATGTTTCAAGCTAGAAATTTACTCATATTAGAACTAATAAATCTCCATCTTAAATTATAGAGCATAGGCTTGCTATGAGATACTAATTTCTTTAGCTAGTCAGGGTACTCATCGTCACTTATTATTATTCTTGTTGTATTAAACTTAAATACATCTAGACACTATCGATACCGATTTGTTCTCTTGTGTTTTATCTTGATCCCAAAAGACATAAGAGAGCTAAGTAATTGATAGTTTGGAGGAAATTTGACATTTAGGTTGGCAACTATGATACTTTATATTTCTTTCTAAGAAGCATTTAATGAGGGTGTATTAAAATGTAAAAACAAATAATGCAAAAAGAAGAGAGCATAAACGGACTAACATTTCTCTGATTTCTCTTCAAAATACATCAATCCGCTTGCTGGTATTGTAGTAACAAGGAAATCCAAAAACCATCAATAAAAAGTAAGCTCAAAAGAAAAAAAATCAGCAAATGGCCCAGAGGGCAGACTAATCTACACAATAATATTTCATCAACAGCACAAATTATTAAAATCAACAGAGAAATTTCTCATTCAAAGTCCAAAGAACACCACCATGCATAAGTTGATTCAAGAATCCTCCTGTGGCTCGTTCAACTTCACTTGGAGCTGGCGAGCTGAGTGCGGATGGCCTTGGCTGCAGACACCATGTTTTGCAGGGCAGGCTTCACCTCGGTGTACTTGCGAGTCTTGAGACCACAGTCAGGGTTGACCCACAAGATGTTGGTGTCGAGAACTGCAAGCATCTTGTTAACTCTGTCGGCTATCTCTTCGGTGGATGGTATTCTTGGAGAGTGGATGTCGTAGACACCAGGGCCAATGCCAGCTCCGTATTTCACTCCCTCCCTGAAAACTGAGAGGAGCTTCTCATCAGAACGTGAGTTCTCGATAGTGATGACATCAGCATCCATGTCGATGATGGAGTGAATAATGTCGTTGAAGTTGGAGTAGCACATGTGGGTGTGGATCTGAAAAGCCACAAAAAATAAGCTCGTTAACAAGCAGGTATCAGTTAAAAATAGTCCTTAAGTATGCACTTTGAGTTTTGATCCTTTAAGTTTGACAAAAGTTAGCACTTTTAGTCTAGTTAAATATTTACTGAACTTTGATGGAAACAATGGGAAAAAAGATGACTATCAACACCAAGAAAGTCCCATCAAATCCTAAAATATGCAACAGAGAATACTACACTAGACAATAAAAAGATACAAAAGTATAGCATAAATTACACCTCAAAAGCTGCACGAAATTGTAGAAATAAATTTTTTTAAAAAAACATAAACTATAAAAACTGTAGCTCTAAATTTGAGTTATCACTAAGTTCTTTTTTTCTCTTTCCGTAGTTCCCCTAAAATCTAACCGACGGAGTTAGGTAAATATTTGAAGGGGACTAATAAAAGTGTTAACTTTTTGCAAACTTAAAGGAGAAACTGTTAAAGTGCATACTTAAGAGACTAGAGACTATTTACACCTCAAAAGCTGCACGAAATTGTAGAAATGAATTTAAAAAAAAAAACATAAACTATAAAAACTGTAGCTCTAAATTTGAGTTATCACTAAGTTCTTTTTTTTCTCTTTCCGTAGTTCCCCTAAAATCTAACCGACGGAGTTAGGTAAATATTTGAAGGGGACTAATAAAAGTGTTAACTTTTTGAAAACTTAAAGGAGAAACTGTTAAAGTGCATACTTAAGAGACTAGAGACTATTTTAAACCTACACTCAAACATAAGAGACCATTTTTGTCATTTTCTCTTCCAAAGTTAAAAACAACAAGATGAGAGAGGGACCTGTGTAGTGTCCTGGATGCCGACGTTGGTGATTCTGAAGGAGTGGACAGCCCATTCCAAGTAGAAGGCGTGTTCAGACTTCCTTAGAGGCAGGCCCTCTCTCAAAGCAGCTTCATCGATTTGGATCACAGTGATGTCTGCCTTTTCCAAATCCTCCACTTCATCCTTAATGGCCAAAGCAATCTGGTAGCAGGTCTCAAATCTAGAAAAAGCAATGATGGCGATTAACAATTAGAGGTGGCAACACACAGGTTGCATTAAATTTGGGTGGGTCAAAACATGCCAAGTCAATAATCGGGTCATGACCCAACCTGCCCAAAGTTAGTTTGGGCCAAAATGTGTCAAATAACGAGTCATAACCCAACCAGCCCAACAATAACCCTTGGCTGTTAACTTAACATTGAGTTCATTAAACATGATCGGATAAGATTTAAAACTCAAATAAGAAGGGGGTGCAGAAGTTACCTTGGCTGGTCATTTCTGACAAAAGACCAATTGAGAATGGTGACAGGGCCTGTAAGCATTCCCTTCATCGGCCTCTTGGTCATGCTTTGAGCTGTTGAGGACCAGAAGACAGTCATTGGCTTAGGGCGGCTCACATCACCATAGATGATTGGTGGCTTCACACATCGAGATCCATAAGATTGAACCCATCCATTGGCAGTGAAAGCAAAACCAGAAAGCTGCTCTCCGAAGTACTCAACCATATCGTTCCTCTGCATACATCAATCAAGCATTCAAACTTACTAATCCATAATTTATGCATGCTAGCATGTGTATATGTACATAAAAGACAGGTAATTAGCTAATTTCCCTACCTCAGGCTCTCCGTGAACCAAGACATCAATGTCAAGCTCTTCCTGGAGATCGACAACCTTCTTGATTTCCTCCTTGATGGCTTTAACATACTCCTCCTCAGAGATCCTAGAAACGAATGAATTATGAGAAGAGATGTTCAACACCAACGACAATAACAAGCAGAAAACATGTAAGTATAACACTGACTTCTTGGCCTTGTATTCACGACGAACTCTTCTAAGCTCCACTGTCTGAGGGAAGGATCCAATGGTGGTTGTAGGCAGAATTGGCAGGTTAAGTTTCTTTTGTTGGGCATCAAGTCTAGCACTAACATTTGTAGCACGGCGGTGGTCAGATCCTTGAAGAGCAGCAGACTGAGATATCACAAGGGTAAAAGGTAGTAAGTAAAATATGATACAAGTCATTAATTAGAAAGAGAAGACGGTCCTTCAGTTCAACACTTACAGCCTTTTGAACAGCTTCATTTGTCACTCTTGGGGAGGACTTCCTGGAAGCTTGAGCAGTAGCATTAGCGGAGAAAAATGCCTGAAAGTACAACAAACACATTTAGCCGTGATATGCAAAAAGTTTGTCAAACAGTTCGAAGTCATTTTTAAACACCTTTAGTTAAAAAGAAATGAACCATACCTCATCCTTGGCACCAGCCAATGCCTTGGCCAAAGCATTCACTTCAACAACCTTTTGGGCAGCAAATGCCAACCATGATTTGATTTCATCATCTAGTTTTGTCTCGTTGATCAGATCAACAGCAGTGTGGAGTAGGGAGCAAGATGTAGATACAACAAGCTTGTCTGCATAATTCAATAAGACAAGGAATCATCTTCTGCGATAAAATCACCAACGGAATCACTACCAACTATCAAGTCACGAGGGCAAATACATTACCTTTTCCTACAACGCCCTCAAGAGATTGCAGGAGGGCAAGAGATGCAGCAACATCATTTGCCCAGATGTTCCTCCCGTCAACCACTCCTGCAAACAAGTATTTACCCGAAGGGAAGCCACCCTTGATTAAATCGAGGGTCTTAGTTCCACGGACCAAGTCAAAACCAAAGGAGGTAACTCCCTTCAAAGCAGTGAGGGTTTTGAATGCCTCAGCAGGAACATCAGCAAAGTAGGTCTCGACGAGAACATTAAGGCCAGATAGAGATGACTCCAACTCAGCATAGGCCTTAGTGAATGCTTCCAATTTGTGAGCCTCTAGATCCAACACAAGTGTGGGCTCGTCAAACTGAATCCAAGAAGCGCCCGCTGCCTTCAACTCCGCGATAACTTCCCTATATTGTTAATTTTGAGTTAGAGTATGTCCAATCAGATATAGCGGACTGAAAGAAAAAATATACTTACTTGTAAATTGGAAGGATTTTGTCCAGAAGTGACAAAAGGGGGAAAGATTTCTCAACACCCTTAGCAGGTTTGGATAGCAACAAGTATGAAACTGGACCAACAAGTACTGGAACGGTATCTACTCCAAGCTGCACGAGCAAAAAGATAAGATCAACAATCAATTATCTAATCTTCTAACTCCGTGCATAAGAACAATAAGATTTAACAAGACAATATTATTGGTGTAACCAAATAGCAATAAGAGACAGAACCTACCCCTGCACCAAAACAAAATGAAAAACACAAATACTATCTCCGTCCCAATTTATATGGCACTTTTCGCTTCCAGAGAGACAATTTGACTATTCTTTGAAGTTAAATTACATAGATCAACTCAATATTTTAAAATTAAGATTTAGAATTCAAAAACCATAAGAAAAGTACTAGAAGTTGCAATTCTTTTAATGTCAACATGATGAAAAAAATACATTTTAAAATGTTGGTCAAAGTTTATATAGTTTGAATCTTGAAAAACGAAAAAGTGTTACTTAAATTGGGACAGAGGGAGTATGACTTCTCGTCACTCTAAACCACAAATCATAATTTGTATCTACCCTCTTAGTAAATTACGCGAATAACAATCATTATATTTCCTTCCAATAGTTCAAATATCAAACATGTATCGTCAAATGAAAAGAATACATAAGCAAAAAAGCACATACCCCCTTGGCCTCTTTGTACTCATCTACTGCCTTGTGGGAAGCATAAGAAAAGTTAACATCAGGTCCCAACTCAGGGACAATGAAGTGGCTGGATCAAACAAAGAATAACAATAAATCAGTACACAAACAAGATAATACCCCCAGTAAAAAAGTAAAGTAGAACTAATTGATGTGTCACTTACTAGTTGGTGTCAAACCACTTGGTCATCTCCATAGCGGGGACAGAGGCATTTCCTCTGGCCATGGAGAAGTAAGTACCGAACTCAATCTCACCACTGGTCCAGTTGTACCTAGATGGGACGGCACCGAGCATTGCGGTTGTGTCGAGCACCTGATCATAGTAAGAGAATGTGTTGCTGGGGATGTACTTAATGCCAGCATCAGACATCTGTTTCCAGATGGATGACCTGAGGTCTGCAGACACCTTCTTTAAGTCCTCAGCGCTGCTCTTTCCATCCCAGAAAGACTCGAGAGCGAATTTCAGCTCTCTCTTTGGGCCCATACGGGGATATCCAACAATGTGAGATGCCATTTTTCTGGCTCACCAAAAACACTCAATCAGACATGAGTTTCATTAATTGTAAACCAAACACATCCTTGATGCACATAAACTCTGAATAGATTTAGTTATTTTTATAAAGATTCTACCGAAACGGACTTCAATAGAATGCAATAGATATAAAGGATTCATATAGCACAGGAAATTAAGTCCTCTCGGCGACTTTCTTAAAGAGGAACCTCATATAAATACCATGGAATAAGGATTGATCTTATTCATGGAGATTCCGTAACTATTCCAAAAAATGGAAAATTTGACACAATTGGGAATTTTATTTGGAAATTGAAAGCAATTACTCCATTCTTAACTGAATCTAGAGGGTTCATCAGAACCCCTCTATATACAAGGTCAAAATTATATATATATATATATATATATATATATATATATATATATATATATATATAATAGATGTTGAATCCCCTTGGCATTTTCATGTATTTACTTTATATTTTGAATCACTTAGTGAAAATACTAGCTATGTCACTACATATAGCTTACACCAATCAGTTTGAGATCAAGGTGAATTAAGATGGTTGATAGAGATACTTAAAAAGCTTCAAGATTTGATTTATTTTTCATTTTCTTTTGAAAGGTGGTTGAGCATTTTAACATGGTGTATTAAATATAGAATTAAAAAGTAGTACAATATTACAAAAAGCAGAGCTTGTCCTTTCCAAGTACAACTAACAAACAGAGAATGAAAACTTAGACAATGTTACACAATGCTAAATTCCAAAGAAAAATCATTACCCACATGAATAAAACAATAACATATCATATAAATGAACTTAAAACCACCAGATCTGAGATGCATAAAGCAATAAAAATTAGATCACAAACACCCAATACCAGATCTAATAAAATAACAATGACATCTACACAGATCTAATACTCAATTCCCATGCATAAATATCCACACCCCATAAACAAAAACAGCATTATAGTATTAAATCAAGAAACATAAATTTAACATAACACCAAATGGGTCCATATCCATAGTACTAAAAAAACACAATTTTGAGTGGAGTCCATTCCATTACCAATAGTAATAAAAATCACAGAATTTTGAGTGGAAAAAAAGAAGCGAATACTTGAAAATGAAGTATAATTGGGAACAGAAATAAGAGAAAATCGTAACTTTAGGAAAAGGGTATAGAACCGAACCGGTGAAGACTGGTTCAATTGATGGTAGGATGAAGATGAAAGAAGGACGCGAGTTTGTAGCGGTATATGATTGGGTTTATATAGAAAAAAAAATGCAATAAATTTGGTAATGTGTGGTAGATGAGATCTATCATATAGAAATTTAATTTAAAGTATATTTACAGCCTTGTTTGGATGTTTGTTACCTAATTGTATTATGTTATTATTATTTTAAACACATTATTTGTTTTTATTATTATTATATCATATCGTTAGAACATTTGTAGGTAGGGATGTCAGTGGGGCGGGTAAATACGGGTATCGCCCCGCATTCGCTCCAGTTGGGGCGGGTATGAGGATGGTTTGGTGGGTGGTGGGGCGGGTATGGGTATCAAAAGTGATACCCGCCATGAGTAGTGGGGCGGGGGTGGATTTCATATAAGACCCGCCCGCACCGCCGCTCCACTGCACCAGCACACCGACCAGCATGCACCGCCCATATCCGTATCGTCTATTAGTTTAATTAGGCTATTTATGAATTTATTTGGCCCTTTGATTTAAAATATGACTTGAGCCAACCCGCACCGTGTCCTGAAAATCATGAAAGTACCTCTTTCCATTTTTTTTTACATAAACAGTAGTGTACTTATCCTGAATGTACCTCGTCCCTTTGTTTATAAAATGGTTTTGTACTAATCATGAAAGTACCTCTTCCATTTACTTGCTGTTTAGTTTTCCCTTTGTCCACAACTGAGTTTCATGCTCTTAATTATGGAAATCCTGAAAATAATATTAGTAGGCTAATCTACTTTTATTGTCCATTTGCATCTCTGGTATATGAAAATAGTAAGTTTAATAGGATGTATGCTTAGGTTAGGCTTGCATGTGTGGATGAAAGCATTTAACCTTGGAATGTCCATCATTTGTGTTTTAATGTTTGTCAACTTTTCAAATGCATTTATGCTAAGTTAAAACCTTGATCTTGCAGTGGAAAGATGGTTAACTGAGAGATTCAAAAGTCAACCTGGAGAGCTCTGTGTATAGTTGGGTTCGTCTTTTTGACAAGGCAAATCCTGGAAACTAGTTAATCATTTTTTCGGGACCGTCAGAAAAAGAGAATGAGATTAATGGGTACCCGTCGGGTAAGTGGATACCCGCGCGGAGTAAGTTGGGCGGGGACGGGTGGAGGAATTACTACCCGTGATGGGTGGTGAGACGGGGTGGGGGTGTATTTTAGGTGGTGGATACGGGTACGGGGTACCCTTCCCCCGCCCCGCCCCATTGACATCCATATTTGTAGGTCTTTCCTTCAATTTACCAATATATGGCATTATGTAATGACCCGAAGAATACAACGTTTTCCTTCAATTTACTAATATGTGGCATTACCTAATGACGGAGACGATACAACATATAAAAGGACAGCTCGATGTATAAAAGTATTGGGTGTTAACAGAGTTCGGGAAAAGGCCGCACTACAAGGAGTATAATGTAAAAAACCTAACATAATGTAAAGATTAGTGGTTGCTTTCACGGTTTTAACCTTTGAAAGTATATTACTACTTTATTTATGTAGAAAACCGATCATATAAAAGTATATTACTACTTTATTTATGAAAAATTAAAATCAGAAATTTAAGGGGGAAAAAAGTTTAATTTTCTATACAATGATATTCCTTACCCCATGACATTATTTAGAAAAATAATTACAGATCACTTGTTAATTTAATAAGTGCAAATTCAAAATCTAAAATATCAAATCATTTACCCATTATAACAAAATTATGCAAAAAAATTAATCTAATTGCGGAAATGGATCGCAAAAACTAATGAACATAAGTAAAATTATCATAGGTTTTGTTGGAAATATTTATTAAACGTAAAATAAAGTTAATCCTATTTAATTACGAATCGAACAATTAGGGGGCCCACACGTCGAAAACGTTGTTTCCACACACGTGTACATACAATGCCAAGGATCATAATTTCCTTAAATTGAAGAGATATTGGTACGCATACGAATTGTTTTGAGACGTAAGATAATAGACGGTTATTGGTCAAATGACGTAGGTTTCACGTTGGTAAATGAAGGAAGAAGTGTATAAATGTGTTAAAGATGAACGGGCCGCGACACCAACTCTCTGAAGTTGGAGCGCCACGGCGCCTCCTTGCAGGGCCGCGATGTTGGTTGTCCAGATGATGCGACGGAAGACGAAAAGACATGACTCTTGGGCTGGTTTTGAGGCATTAAACCTCCATTACATCCCAAATGAATTCAGTCATTATTTGGCTGAATTAACACTCCATAATCAAGGACATTACATGGTCATTCAAGGTCATTACATGGACAATTGAAAAATCATCTTCACAACACTATAAAATGAGGTCTTAGGCTCATTTGAAAAACACTTGAAATCTGAAATACTTCCTTCTCTCTTGCAATCACAAACACTAAAAGATGTTTCTTCCAAAACAAACACTTGAGTTCCCTTTACTCACTTGTTTGATTGATATTTTATCTTGGGATATAAGTTGTCATTACAACCGTTGAAAGGATATACGGGATAATATTATCTTAAGGATAAATTAAGAATTTGATCGACTCAACAAGCCCTCATATTTGATCATTTTCAGATTTCTAACAAATAGTTATTGTTATTATTTTTTCTGTTCTACACATTACCACCCACAGTATTAACCCAAACAAGAAAAAGAATTATCATAGTACCAAAAAAAAAAACCGAGACGTTGAAGGTTAATGTCTGTTGTGATTTAGATAGACTAGTGTAACATACTTTTTTTAAAAGAAAATTATATAAGGGGTAGGGGAAGGAAAATGAGGAGGGAACTTATAACGTTGGAATTCAATTTCTCGTCAATAAGGTAAACGTTCAAATAGTAAATTAACTAAGCTACTAAATCACCGTTAATATTATAACATATATGAACTTAATGTGTCATGTTATTTTTTTGAGCGGTAGATTTAGAATGAGGCTGCTCACTGGGCCGCGGCCCCGATGGACTATATTGGCTGTCTTATCTCAGCGCTGCAGATATCGAAGCAAGGTGACCTAGACGTTAGACTCTGAATTTTTTTCATCATTTTTCTTTAAGCTTTTGATTCTTTTACACATTTTTTCTACGTTCCACTTTCAATTGGTTCCTACACAGATATAAACATAATTTATCTAAAAAATTGTAGTAATATATATTGTAAATTTGTAATACGTGATAAAGTAGCAAATGTGAAGCAATTATCATACATTAAATTTTTACCCGATACTATTCACGCTCAAGTTAATATCCATTTAAACTTAGAAGGCTAATTTAACGCATGAATTTCATGAGTTATGTTATTCTTATACGTGTAATACATTAAAGATGAGGTTGCTCATATATTACAAACATAAAAGAGTGAGGACCAACATGTGTAGCAATTTAAGTATCTGTTTGGCCAAGCTTCTTCTTTGGCAAACAGGTACTTTCCAGAAGTATAAACATTTTTTTCAGAAGTCAAAAAGTGTTTCTCGATGGGAAGAGAAGCAGAAACATCAATTTGGTACTTCTCAAGAAGTGCTTCTCGAAAAGCCCTTTTTGCTCATTAAATAATTTTTTTGGATCCATTTACCCTTTCTTTTCACAAAATTCCTTTTAATCTCATATAATATCCCTATATAAAATAGAAATTTGGGAATGGGTAGGGCGGGGGTAAGAGAAAAATTCATATTTTTTAATATTTTTTTTATAAAAGTAACAAAAAATATGAAATAGAAATTTGACTATGAGGTAGGGCATATTTTTAAAGATTATTGCAATTAAATAATCTTTAAAAAAATTATTAAATTGTAAAGATATACTAATTTTTAGAAACATAGGATATAAAAGAATATTTTAAATAATTTAAAATCTATTAAAAAGAATATTCTAGATTTGCATAAATGTAGATTGAACAGAAGCTGTTTTTTGTTCTCGTAAGATTTCTATAATTATAGGTCAAACACCCTAATGATTCTCTAAAGCAGTTTATACGTAACTACTTCAAAAAAAATGTAAATCTTTTTGAACTCACAACAGACCCTAAACCACACAGTAACACCAAAATATACAAAATAACTCGTGAAATTTTGACCCCAAAAAAAAATCATGAAATTCATGTATTAAAATAGTTTGTCTTGGGTCTGAGTGAATATTAATGACTACATCTCATTGCAATAATTCTGCTTATGTTCAGTTAATTATTATAACTCATTTTCGTAATTAAATTATTTAATTATTGCATAATTTAATTACACATTATTTTAAAAGCTAATGCTATTTTCTGACTGTGATTTGGGAAAGTGGGGAGTGGTGACTAATAGTTACCAACCCCATGAGTTGTTGAAAATGAGGTGATTTGATATTTTTTAATGCTTTATTTTTCTTGTATTGACTATTTTGGCATTGGACTAACTGTCAAGTGGGGTTACATTTTATAAAGGATAATTAATTAATTATTGTAGTGGTTATTTATTTAAGATTTTTCATTAGGGTTCTTTTTAAGGTCTGATATTTAATTTTTATTTTCGTTAAGAAAGATTATGCAAAAATCTCAGTGTTATATATACGCCAGAACTCCTCCTCCTTGTTCTTCTCAATCTTAAGAAAGGTGGAATTGAAATCCAACGACAATCATGTTGGACATATCACTTAGCCATTTCTGTATATTTTGTATAATTGGTTTTAGTTATGTAGTATGCAGATGTAATGTTTAGTTTTGGGCCAACTTGTATAGAATGGGCCCAATTGTAATTAGTGGTGACCCGGTCCATTAGCTATTGTATAAATATCCTAGTTTACAGTACATTTATGGTTTTTGTCTCATTTTATAACAAATACGATTTCCCTCTTTTACTCTCTCTCAATTTAAGGTTTCAGCCCCTACATTTTTCTCCTTCCTCATGGTGTTTCACGATCAGTATTGAAAATGAACGGAGAAGTGGTGAAACGTGCGGAACCATATATTGGATTACTCCAGTGCGGCACGAAGCCGCTGATGTCTAATACGTACTACTGTGCAGCAGATGATTTAGCTGCCGTTATTCCTCCACCAGCTTCTTCGATCGACTCATGAACTCAACAAATCAAAAATAGATTTACCTGAAAAAAGAGGAACAAGCTTTCAAGTACCACTTGCATGTAAAACAAACATCTCTTTCAGTATTTTCAGACTAAAGACCTCGACAGACTGAAGTATTTTCTGGGTATTGAGATTGCTCAGTCTATATCAAGTATTGTTATTTTGCAATGCAAGTATACATTAGACATTTTTTAGTAGACATGAATGATGGATATAGACACATTGACTCTCCTATGAATTCGAATGATATATAAATTATCATTATTCGTATAGCTTCATATAAACTCGTTTTGATACAATACTATATGAAATTAATTTATCTAACACTAAAATTACTGATACTTTTCCACTTACATGTAAGTCTGTCTTAATTCAGCTAAAAAGTAGTGAAATAATAAAATAAGTATTAATTACTTCTCTTTACACATGTTATAAGGAGAGAGAAAAAAGTGAGTGCACTAAGTTGTCAAATGTGGATTAATTAGTACTATTTAATAAGTAGCACCTAATATCCAATCGAGCATCGACGGGTACTGTTGAGATATATTATATATATATATGTGTGTGTGATTAGTTAGTTGGATATTAATTGGTTATGAGTTCATTATAAGTTCTCATTAGATATTTTTTATTAGAGATATTTTGGGGCTAATTAGTCATTTATAATAAATAGGGACACTATTTGTAATATTGGTTTGAGAGAGTTATAATTGAAAATCCCACAGAAGCTCATTTGAGCCCAAAACGTCTCTCTCATTTCTCTGCTTATCCCTCGTCTTCTCTTCACTGTTACTCGATATTCCTCTCTTCTTCCTTTCGTCTTCTTCTTTTATTCACTGTTACTTGGATTAACTTAAAATTAACATGGTATCAAAGCCTACTGATTCGTAGGACCTGCTAGGATTCGAAATTGATTGAAAAAATCGAAATCGCGATTTTCGTCTGAAAATCAGAAAATCGAAATCGAAGAAACTGAAACTGTTGTGAATCGATCGAGATTAAGCAATTGATTCAAATCGAAGGGAGAGATCGAGGACACGAAGGAGTTTCTTCTGAAAAATTATGAAAATTCGAAATTGCGAAGGAGTCGAGGACTTTCTTCTGAAAACAATCCGAATTGAAATCGAGGAACTGCAATATTGAGGTAAACTCTGTAGAATATACTTTTCTTCTCAAAAATAAAAAAATGGAGAATCGAAGAACTGAAAATCGAAACCGCGACGAAATCACGATTTTCTTCTGAAAATCAGAGAATCGAAGATCGATTCATCTTATTTGTTCTGCTATGGAGATGTTATCATTTTATGCGGATACATTAAGCCTTTGGCTATCATTGCGGCGTCGAAGATCGCCGAAAATATTTCTAGAAGTCATTTTCGTATTGTCCTTTGTTGGTGTATCATTCTGTGTTGTTAAAGTTGTATTCGTGTTAGTGAATGTTGGATTGTTGCTGTTGTTTCACTGTGGCTATTAATGTTGTTCATAAAGCAGCAAATGTTATTGATTTTGTGTTGACGAATTGAAGAAAAGTGTCATTTGTTGTTGGTGTGTTGGTATTGCCGGTGTTACTACATCAGATGTAGCTGCTCTATATGTGGACAGAGATAAAAGATATCAAGGTTATGCTTTTGGAGAGTCATCCACATCAATAAATGTTGCACAAACAGAAAAAGAATTCACATTCACATGGATAGTGTGTCCATGGATCAGATGTCTCGGATAGATTAAAGGATCGAGGAGTTCTTAGCGACAAATAGACTAAGAATTGAGGGATACTTCGTCAAAGACAATATGAATTGAGTTGAAGCTCGATTCAAAGAGTTATTCACAGGTCGATCAAGGGAGACTCCGCTGCATAGCCGAAATTGGACTAGAAGTTGAGGGAGACTCCGTTGCATATTCGAGCTTACTATAATAGCTTGTGTGATGAGAATCGAGGGATTCTCTAGTCCGAATGAGACTGGAGAACGAGAAATTCTTGTCGTCTAGCTTGCATAATGAGAATCTAGAGATTCTCTAGTCCGAATGAGACTAGAGAACTAGAGGTTCTTGCCGTCAGTTTTCATAGGAAGAATCGAGGAATTCTCTAGTCCGAGCGAGACTAGAGAACGAGAGGTTCTTCATTATTATTGTGGGAGTTGAACCTCCTGTTGTTAAATGCAGAAACTGCTGATGTTGCTATTTTTACCTACCTGATTGTTGTATGTTTTTTAGTTAAGGAAAAGTGATCAAATGTTGCTCCTGTTGTACGAGCACATTCTTTGAGAAATGCACCAAACAAGTCTGAAATGCAGGAGCAGTTGTGTTGCTGCTGCTATTGTTCAGTGATATATCTGGGCATACTGCTGCAGAAAACTACTGCAGTGTCTGCTGCTGGTCTTCAGGTGTTGCCACTGCTGATATTGGTGTAGCTGTTATTGTTAAAACCTGCTGGAATTAATATGCGGTGATATATAGAGCATTGTTGGGACTGCTGATGTTGTTACAACTGCTACTGGTGTGTCTACAGCTGAGCTTGCTGCTCCACATAATGTTGTTGTTGGTTCTGTTGTTGTTGCCTTTAGTATAGTTCTTTGCTGCCTTTGAGAAAGGACTTTCTTTGCGGTATTGTTAGTAAAGCTGTTGTTGGTCTTTGTTGTGCACTTTCAGTGTAGGCATGAGAGGACAAGAGCCGCTCAGGCTCGACTTGCCCAGCTGATAAATGAGAAGCCTCATTACTTCGGGATCTTGAAGTGATGAGTGCGCATATATTCTTGGTGCTCTGCGATAAAGTGTTCTTCTTTGAAATTAACGGTGAGCATGAACCCATTCTTGAGGTTTCGTGTGGTTCTTTGGGATCTGACGATAGATGGAACAACCGTGTGGGCTCTTTGGGATGCGAGCGATAGATGGAACACTGGTGTGGCTGCTGTCTAGTATTGCTTCCAAGCTAGGACTTAAACCTTTATTTTCAGTGCCTAGCTTGAGAGGGGTGTTGAGATATACCACATATATACATTGTATATATGTGTGGTTAGTTAGTTGGTTATGAGTTCATATAAGTTCTCATTAGATATTTTTGATTAGCTCATTAGATATTTTGATTAGAGATATTCCGGGGCTAGTTAGTCATTTATTATAAATAGGGACACTATTTTGTAATATTGGTTTGAGAGAGTTATAATTGAAAATCCCACAGAAGCTCATTTGAGCCCAAAATGTCTCTCTCCTTTCCCTGCTTCTCCCTCGTCTTCTCTTCACTGTTACTCGATCTTCCTCTCTTCTTCCTGCTTCTTTTCTTCACTGTTACTTAAATTAACTGAAAATTAACAGGTACAACATATAGAGTGGTATTGGATTTATATGAATTTAGTATTTTCAATATGGATCATAAATTTATGTGTAAGAATTTATTAAAATTATAATAGATACATAGCATATATGAACTCATATCGGTAAATTACAACGAGTTAACACTAAAATCTTAAAAATTGAACCTATAAAATTTAATTTGAATTTGCTTCTATCCAAGAGAGAGCAAGTAGAAATGATTTGTGGAGAGGCAAAGACCGAAACTAAATCTACATATTCATCTATGTCTGTCGATGCGTCTTACGTTAATTAGACAGTTAATGATGTAGTGTTTCCGACATCTGAGTAAAACAAAATCAATACTAGTAGTACTATATATCTTGGCTTATAGTCTAAGGAATTCATATTACTACAAGACATGATATCTCACTCGATGCCACCATTTAAGCAAATTTACCGTGATTTTTTAAACCCGTTGATCAAGGGTGCTTCAGTGTTACGATCCAAAACCATGATGCGTATTATTCGTTTTGGATCTAAGTTATACTATACCGAGTTCTACAAACATATATATATATATGTGAACTTGAGTTATATGTATCATATAAAGCTCTTCACTTTTCTTTAATTTCGATATGAAATTCGTCTAAATTATAATATACATCATATATTTAAAAGCTTGTCAGCCTAAAAAAACATATACCTTAGACAAAAACATACGTATACAAAATAAAAGGAAATAAAATTCCGAACGTCTTAACAATATTGCAATTAGAATTGTTCCGATTCCTCTAAATGGGAAAAAGTTGGTGGTAGTCAACAAGAGCCACTTTTTTATTGGTATACTGTTATGATATTAAAAGCCAAATTAATTAGCCATTTTCTATGTCAACATTTTGCAGCAGCCGAATGAAAATTCATATGATAGTTTGTTAGGTGAGTATAGTGGCATGCATACTTGATCAATATTGAATTACTATACCAAAATTGAAATTTTTATTTATAGCTGAAACAGATGCATTTAATTGAATTCCGAGAATAAAAAGTTATTACAAGTATCATATCAAAATATTTAATTATACATACATTATTATATATTATATTATTATATAAATAATAATTTAATTAATTTAAATATAAATTATTAAACGATCATAAATCCTAAAATCTTTCGGACTAAAAATCTTCTTACATTTACCATTAAATATTAATAGAATATTTTCCAATATTCTTTCATTAATTGTATTTATTGTATATCTCCTATTTTAGGTAGAATCATAATAATTTTGTAATTAGGTTAATTAGTTATCTAGTTTGTATCAAAGTAAATATTCTTGTAACCATATATATATTGTAAATCATTCATCAATAAAATTGAGGAACATATTTCTTTATGGTATCAGTAGCCACTACAAACTCTACCCAAGTTGCCGATAAACCTTCTCGGCCGCCGCCTTTTTTCCACGTCGGCACCTAGCCCACGTCTAAACCCTAGCCACCAACCTCTCTCGGACGTTCCCAATTTTCCCTACGACGGAACCCTAGTTTTTTCGGTCATTCTCCCTCCATCTTCCTCCTAAATTTTCTCATTCATGGCTGACAAAACCAAATTTCATCCGACACTTGTCGTAAACAACATTAAAAACTTCATCCCAGTGACTCTTGAAATGGAAAAGGGTCAATACTCCTCGTGGGCGGAGCTTTTTAAGATCCATTGTCGTATTTACGAAGTTATCGATCACATCATCCGTCCCACGTCGAAGTCCACAGATGTACCATCGACTTTGACTTCTAATGATGCACTCTGGTCTCGTTTGGACGCAGTCGTCCTCCAGTGGATATATGACACGATATCTAATGATATGTTGCACACTATCATTGAGACTGATGCCACTGCCCGCCAAATGTGGGAATGTTTAGACTGGATTTTCCATGATAATAAAACTCAATGAGCATTATACCTCGAAAATCAGTTCAAGGACGTTCATCAGGATGATTTCTCAAACGTGTCTGCCTATTGTTAAGAACTCAAGATATTTGCCGACTAACTCTCCAACGTCGGTGCATCAGTCACTAATCAACGATTGGTCATGCAACTTATTACAGGTTTGAACAAATCATATGACGGTGTTGCCACCATCCTTCAGTAATACACGTCGTTACCTCCGTTTTATGAGTTACGTTCGAAGCTCATCCTTGAAGAAACCCAGAAAATTAAGCGTAATACCACTCGAGCCAACATTGTCGATGTCGCCCTCACCACCACCATCAGGTCCTCCGCCGATGGCATGGCCTTCTGATCCGGTAACCAGAACCGTCGACGAGAGGACTCGCAACAGTCCACTTCCTCCCGTAACAATCGCTGGAGAAGATAGTCCGTCAAGGGCTGCGATGGAAGAATTCTGGCAACAACAGCGCGTAAAAAGGCAGTCCCCGCTGGACGAAAATAGCCAGAAGTGACCGCGACAGTGGAAACAACCTCCTTTGTGGATTCCTACCCACGATGGGCCGCGTGAGCCCCACCATCATGGGCCTTCCATCCTTTCCCATATACGACATCCTCGTGGACTTAACCTTAGAACCGACAGGCCCAACTTAGCACACTTGGCCCACGTCCACAACATGCCTACACAACACAGGGCCCCACAATCACACCGACTAACATTGAGGTAGTTATAAGCACAATGTCACTTAAGATTCCAGACGAAAATTGGTATATGGACACATGTGCCATACGACATCACAAGGTACTCTCTCATCTTATTCCATTTTGAGTAATTTAAATTGGAATATTATTATTGGTAGTGGACAATGCACTCCCATACGTGGTTATGGTCATTCCTCCATATCCCCACCACATATACGACTAAACTTAAAAAATATCTTTCATGCCCCTAAACTCATTAATAATCTAATCTCCTCACAACTGACAATTGAGTTTTCCTTTACTTTGATCCTTTTGATTTTACTTTAACAGATTTTATGACAGGGAGACAAATAATGAGATGTGACAACATCGGAGATCTCTACCAAATTTCAAACGCCGTCAACAATTCAGCCTCAGTTCCCTCAACCTTTGTTGCTCTTTTGTCTTCCTTATGACATTCAAGATTAGGACATCCGGGAGACCCTATTTTACGCTCCCTTTGGAAAAATAATTTTATTAATTACAACCGTATTTTTAGGACTCCTATATGTGAATCTTGCATTTTTTGTGAAACATGTCAAATTACCATTTTCTGCATCCACAAATTATACTTTAATGCATTCGATATCATATATAGTGATTTGTGGACATTCTTATTTTGAGTACGGTTGGTCATCGATATTATGTATTTTTTTGGACAATTCTTCAACTTTCTATGGACTTATCCAATTGGAAATAAATCGAAGGTCTACCCCATTATTTCTTCATTTAGTGCTTTAGTAAAAATACAATTTGAAAAAAGCATTAAATGTTTTTAATGTGACAATGACAGGAAATTCGATAATAACTAATTCAAATAGTTTTGCTCCAAAAATGGTCTTACCTTTTATTTTTCCTACACTCAAACATCTTCCCAAAATGGTAAAGCGGAACGAAAAACTTGAACCATAAACAACCTCATTTGTGTCCTACTTGCTCACGCCTCAATTCCCCTCAATTCTGGCATTGCATACTCTTCATGACCACCTATCTCCTAAACATAATCTCAAACAAGTCTCTAACTCACTGGTCGCCCACCCAAGTTTTGTTTCATAAGAACCCCTCCTACCAACAATTGTGTATTTTTGGATGTCTTTGTTACCCTCTCCATCCGACCACTCACAAACTCCAACCCCGATATTCCCCGTGTATGTTTATGTGTTACCCTATCAATCATCGTGGTTACTCGTACTATGATTTGTCAAGTCATAAAATTATTATTTCACGTCATGTCCTATTTGATGAGTCTCAATTCCCATTTACCTCACTACACTCGCTACCTCGATATTCTTATGACTTCCTAGATGATGGCCTAAGCCCTCTTCTAATTCACCATTTACATAGTATGTCGTCCCAGACCCTATCACCCGCCACCACCTCAGCCAGTCCGGGCTAGCTACCCACTCGATTCTGAAGATGGTGGCTCGGAATAGTCCGTTTTAGGGTGATTCCGTAGCCACCTCTTGATAAACCGAGGTTCGGCAATCCAGTACCTCATCCCTGCCCTCCCTCCTCTTCCCGGCAGTCACACAGCAAACCCCTATCCCGTCCCGCATCTCGAGACATATTCTCGAACTATGGAAACTTGTGCCATGCACAGAATTCATAAACCAAAATGGTTATTTATCCTTTTTGTTTAGTTATCCCTTCCCCCGTCCCTCGTAACCCGAAGAATGCATTGTCCGACCCTAATTGGAAAGCCGCAATGATTGACGAATATAATGCTCTTATTGATAATAAGACGTGAGACCTAATGTTACACCCCG
Organism: Przewalskia tangutica; assembly: GCA_029844215.1. Taxonomy (NCBI): domain Eukaryota; kingdom Viridiplantae; phylum Streptophyta; class Magnoliopsida; order Solanales; family Solanaceae; genus Przewalskia; species Przewalskia tangutica. The sequence continues at coordinate 122,231,688 of CM056730.1, read as the reverse complement.
TAATTCCAAGACATGTGTAAGAGAATGTACGTAAGGAATCAAGACTTGAAAAATTGGTACGAAAGAAAGAATTATTTTTCCGAAGGAAAATCTTCCGAACGTCGGAAAGGAAAAATGTTCGCTGATGAGAATTAGATTCTCAAAATGCATTATTTGAGGAATATAGAATGTATTAGCATTATGGAAAGTTATTTTTACGGATTTGGTCACGTGGGCCCACCCGAGGAATTTTACGTTTTGTGGGGCCCACGAGGGTTACGAAATTTTATGAATGAATGGGAGGGCGACACGTGGCACCCCACATGGTCTTGGACGAAATTAGACAAGGGTGTATTGGTCATTGACCAATGTAGAAGATCAAGTCTTGCAAGCTTGAGATAATTGACTAAGTCAACTTATCCACTTGGCTAAATATTTAATCTCCTCCATCCAAGCCACACAAGTGTTGTGATCTAAGCCCTCCATTGTTTTATATATACCACACTAGTGCAAGACCAAGTCTTCAACACTTAGAAAAAATTAGAGAAACCTTGTGCTAGCAAAAGTTGCTCTCGGGTTTGTGACATTCTCCACACAAATTTTTTTAGTTTGTGGTTCTTTATTCACAAGTCTTTAACCCAAGGGCCCTAAGGGTATTGTAAGGATATTTCAATAGAATGATCTCGGAAAAACGACGTTTTCACGTTAGTCGCAAGGCGAAAACCTAAGTCGTTTTCATAAGTTTGGATTGGAAATGAAAGAGAAGATGTTTGTGAACTTCTAAAGGCTTCAAATAGTGGATTGGAGCGTAAAGGAAAGGAGCTAAGAATTGCTAAGGAGCGACTTTGAATCTTGGAATTTATAAGGGCTTATAAAGGTAACAATCTTGTCGTTTTAGTAATTAAGATTATTTATTGTTGTATCTATGGATATTAGCAAGCATGAGGTATATAATATGAAGTTTGATAAGTGTATTGACTATTGGAACCCTAATCCGAAACTAGCATGTTTAGCCTTTGAGATTACAATTCAATTTGATTATTAGTTTAAGTCGTCACATGTTATATAAAGAAGGAATTATAGTTGTTAAAGTTGTTTATGACTATATAACATGTTAGACCTAAGAACTTGGATTGAAAAAGAATTGGAAATGACTTGTGTTGTTGTACATGTTAGCCGAGAATGACTTTGAATATTGAAGTCACTTGGTATTAATTGTGGGGCAGAATTTTACACGTATTGTAAGGCGTGTAATCCCCTTTGATTGGTTGATGTATTGAGCCTTAAATGTGGCATGTTGGTTATTGATTATCGGGCCTTGAAAAAGTATGTAGAAACAAAGGAGGTGCTGCCCGATTTTCCGTAGAATAAGAGACCATATACTTAGTATTATTCTACGTTAGAAACTAGAAGTTGATAGTCGTGTTGTGGCCATTATAGGTTGACAATTATACGTGCGGCGTATTCGACTTAGCTTGTGGATTTAGCCGAAAAGGTATGTGAACCATCTCCTCTTCTTCTAGCATGATTCCTTATGATAAAGAAAGTAAGTCTTACTCCTTGAATGATCCATTCCTTGATTGTACTTGGATTGCCTAATATAGAAGTTGTTCTATATACTTCCTTGATTGTACTTGGATTGCCTAATATAGAAGTTGTTCTATATACTTCCTTGATTGTACTTTGGATGATTAAATTGTAAGTTGTTATAATCCATTCCCTTAATGAAGTTTGGATTCCCAAAATTGAAAGTGTTTTACTTGAAGTACTTAGAGTCTTAAAAAAGAAGTGGTTTCCAAATATTTTGGCTAGTTCCTTAGTTCCAAAACCTAAAGGTTGTTATAATGACTTTAGGGGAGTCAAATGAGTGATTTACTTAATTGATTTAAAAGAGGAGAAATGACATGACTTAAAGAGAAGTAACTTGTTTTAAAGGTGTGAGTTACTTGAGATTTAAAAGTAGAAGAAACTTGATTTCTGAAGTTAAGAAACTTGATTTCTAAAGATTAAGAGACTTGAAGTATTTTGAAAGTTAAGAAACTTGATTTGAAAGTATGTGATACTTGGTTTTAAAAGTATAAGTCTCTTGGATATAAAAAGAATGAATTTGTCTAAAATCATAAAGGGTTATAACGGTTTTATGGGAAGTTAGTTATAACGGCTTTATGGAAGGTTAAGAAAATTGTCTATTTTGATTGATAGGCATGAGTTGCCTAGGTTGTGAAATTTAAAGTTACTTGGTTTCAAAGTCTTGAAATGAATTTCTAAAGGTGTAGTAACTTATTTTGAAAAATAGACATGCCTTGATACTGCGGATGTTAGTATCTTGGGGTTTTATATAAAAAAGAGTCTTTTGAAAAGAATGGACGTACGTAGTACTTTGGCTTGTTTAAATGAGAATTATTCTATTTGTGCCTTGATAGTACTTTGGCTTGTTTAAATGAGAATTATTCTATTTGTGTCTTGATAGTACCTTGACTTGTTTAAATGAGAATTATTCTATTTGTGCCTTGATAGTACTTTGGCTTACTTAAATAAGGATTTCTCTTGATCTATGTAAAAAGAAAGCATGGTAATTATCTTGGTTTACGTAAAAAGGAAAGGCATGGTAATTGTCTTGGTTTATGTAAAAAGGAAAGACATGGTAATTGTCTTGGTTTGTGTAAAGGCATGGTATTGTCTTGGTTTATGTAAAAAAGAAAGGCATGATAATTGTCTTGGCTTGTGTAAAGGCATGATATTGTCTTGGTTTATGTAAAAAGGAAAAGGCATGGTGTTGTCTTGGTTTACTTGCATATGGGTTGTTCATATAGACATTCGTGCAAGTGTCATATTTCCACATCTCCGCGTCCCTCCATAAAGGGCCGGCAACTTGTTTCAAGGATATCATGGAGTAGCTCCCCATGGTGGTGAGTGGTACACTCGCGACGGTCGATATTTGACTCGGGCGGGTTAAATTCGGGATATATATAAGCCATGGATTAGCTATCCGTGATGCGAGTATCGTGTCTGGATGACTCATTCATGGTCTACATGACTTAAGCGGGTGAAATAGTCCATTGCGGGTGAAATAGTCCCATGATAGGTTGCATTATAACACGTAGGTGGTTGACTCGCACCGCACGACGCCGTGTTTTCAAACGGTAGTGATTTCATTAATGAAAGGGTGCAGTGTATTTATGACTTAAAGTGGAACAGTTGGTCTCATTGTTAAAAACATAACTTAAAAGATAAAAAGGATTACAATACTCTCATGATTGCAAGGTTCAATGTGCTTATTGATGTTATATTATATCATGAACTGCCGGCAGTGAGGAAGGATTCCACGGGCATGATTGATATTATGGGCGTGAGACTCATGGTTATATTTGAGTAATGACTTTGAGGGCATGCGTCCATGACTTGATATGACTGCTTATGTATTACTGTAGTTGGGCTATCATACATGTCTCCTGTTTTGTATAGACTGTTATGATTTCGTTCTGATATTCTTGTTTCACATACTTAGTGCTATGCGCCCATTTTCGACCGGAGCCGGAAACGGGATTACCGCTACGCATGGTTGGATTCCTAAAATGCTATTTTAAAGGAGTCGCCACCTAATTATTATAGTGAATTAGGACACTGAAAATGTAGTATAAAATACTACGAATGATCTCCATTTTAAAGGTCTGTGAAACTATGTGAGATTCTAGGTAAGGGTTCTTTATTATCCTAAAGGGAAGGGGTTAGGCACCCTAAAGGATCCGCTAACTTGCGTTTGTCCGTTCAAACTTAGGTTTTAAAATTATTGTGCTAACATGCAATTTACAATTCTAAAAGTGTTCTAATTATTAAACTAACCAATAGATATTTAAACTAGGCATGCAAATATTTAATAGATATGTATCTAACAAGATAGTAATGAAAGCAAATAAACATAAAAGATGTAATGAAGATAAATTAGCAACATTTTGCTTTTATTTCATTTTATGCGAATGATTTAACTTTGGGGTGCGCCTCCGGGTACCTGCAAAAGACACTTAGTAGAAGAGTTAGTAAATGATAAATAAATTACCAAACAAACACAATATATGTATATATATAGATATATATGTAAAATATATTGTAAAAGATATATTTTTATATAGTGTGGGCTCAGCTAGTGTTATGCCAAGAATACTAAGACATGAGAAGCCAATATCGCTACGGCGGTCGACTACTTTCACGGTGAGCGATACTATGCATTCTCGTCTAATCTTTTCACTTTCCTCCTCGCACATATTCCGTCTCGCTACCACGGAGGCCTCGGATCGACGGATAAATCCTTTTGGCGATGTAGTATCAAGTTCAAAATCGGTTTAATGCGAGTCGATGCTTGTTCAAAAATCGATAAAATACCAAGTGTAGTATCATATTCAAAAATCAGTTTAATAAAGTAATAAAAGGGCAAAATCGTCCAAATCACGTGGAATCCCAAAAGCGATGGCGAGCAGCGAAACGATGCAACATAGCCCAAAATGAATACGCGAAGTGAACTAATAAGCAACAACGAGAAGAATGCGGCCAGCAGAACAGGTGTCCATGGGAGTTCAAACTCGACCATTATACCGAAATGAGGTCGAATCAACCCAACAATAATCATAAGCGATGGAAGCAATGCGGCCAAAAAAATGGTCGTAAACCAATTGGAAACAACAACAAGTTCGCACGAAAATTTAGAACATCGCGGAGTTTTCAAAACTCCGAAACACGAAATCAAACCGGATTGGTACGATGCGACCAACAAAATCACGGAATAAGGCAAAAGCGAAAGTTGCGGAGTTTTTAAACTCGGCGGGCGACGCAAAATCGGAAATCGATTAACGAATCACAATATATAATAACAACAAAAGAAACCAGCGTCTCGCGATCGCGGTGGTCACTCGGCGAGGCGACAAGAAGGATCTGAGGTTGTGGCGGAGGTTTGGTTCGCATGGTGGTGGTCGGCGTGTGTTAGGTCGCGAACGAATAGCAACGAGCGATGGCGGCAGGAACCGAGGAGAGGAGGTTCTTTTCCTCTTTGAAAATGAGAGTTCGCGATATTATGTGGCTGCTATGGAGTATCGAGGGTTCGCCGGAGCTTGGTGCTCGTGAAGAAGCGCGGCGGCGGCGGCAGGTGAAGAGAGGAGAGGAAGACCCTCTCTCTTTTTTTTTTTTTGCAAATGAAAATGGGCTCAAGCCCTCTTAAAAAAGTTGCTGAACGTTGGACTCTTAAAAAATGAACGTTGTGGGCTCCTTTTTTTGAACGTTGGCTGCCCCCCTCCTTTTAATAAAGGGGGGTAAGAATTAATAAATAGGGGGGTAGATTAGGGTTTGGTATTTTAGGGGGGAAATGAAAAGTGGGTTTGAAATTTAAAAATGGGGGGGAAATAAAAGGGGGTGTTTGGATGAAATAGAAATGGTGTTGAATTGGAATGATTCGGATTGGGTTCCGTACTGGACTGGTTTGACAAAATGTAAAGCGGGTTAATTATTTAAAAGAAAAATTATTTAACAAGATGCAAAATTATAAAAATGTAAATGCCGATGCAATAATAATAAAATACAATATTTAGACACATGTTTAATGTCTAATTAAAATTAAAGCGGGATGTCAATTAATTATTTAAAGAGATGCAAAATATTATTATAATAGAAACATAATATTAACAAAAACATAATGCTTAAATAAAAATAAAAAGATGCAATGTCATTTTGTGAATAAATAAACATAGAATATTATATAAAATATGCAAAGATAACGATTAAAATGCGGTGTGCTAAAATACTTAAAATTGCACGAAATATACAAAAAACGGGTCAAAATTGGTATCAGCAGTACATTCTTCGTCTTGACCTCCTTGAAATTTGCGTTCATCTGCGCAGTTTAGGTACGCGATTTAGTGATCTGCAGTGTAGGACCGCTCGAGTTTTGGATAGCTCCATTTGTTCGTGAGTTTATCATTTTGGTATAGATCCTTGATCTGAGCTTTTGTACAGTTATGGGTACGGCGGGGCCTTGTCCCGTCATAGTTCAGTAAAACTCTTAGAGGTCTGTATTCATATGTGGGATTGAACTCATGTACAATGTAGTACCTTTTATTATGTATATTATGTGGCAACCTTGTCGGCCTTGCCCTTGCATGTTCGTTGATTTTTTTTTAAAAACGAGGTGTTATTTAGTTTCGCGGTTTACTTGTGTCAGATAGGTAGAAGGGTGCCCAAGTAGGGCACCAGTCACGGGCCCGGGGTTCGGGGTGTGACACCTAATACCTCGTCCACCTGATGCTAACATCATTCGTTCTATGTGGATTTTTAGACATAAAAAGAAATCTGATAGTTATTTTGAGAAGTACAAGACTCGTCTTGTAGGTGATGCCAGGTCTCAACAGGTGGGAGTAGACTATGCTTAAAAATTCAGCCCGATCGTAAAGCCCACAACCATCCGACCGTCCTTAGCATTACCATATCCAAGTCTTGGCCCATTCATCAACTTTATGTCAAGAATGTCTTCTTACATGATGATCTTCATGAAACGATATATATATGCATCATCATATGGGTTTCAGGGATTCTATTCATCTGAATTATATGTGTCTATTGCGGAAATCGCTCTATATATTGAAACAGGCCCCTCGAGCATGGTACCAACGGTTCACCGATTATGTTTTCTCTATCGGGTTTTCACACATCAGATCCAATCATTCCCTATTCATCTACAACAAGGGTACATACATGACTTACCTATTATTATATGTTGATGACATCATCCTCACCGCATCATCTCATGTTTTCCACTGATCATTTATGTCTCTCATTTTCTCTAAGTTTGCTATGAAAGATCTGGGCCCTCTGAGTTATTTTTTGGGCATTTCTGTCACTCGACATTTTGGCGGCATATTTCTCTGTCAGAAAAAGTACGTCAAAGAGATCCTTGATCGTGCAGGCATGATATCTTGCAAACCATCTCACACGCCTATAGACACAAATTCCAAGTTTAGCGCTGATTCCGATCCTCATATTCAGACCTGACTCACTATCGTAGCCTGGCCAGGGCCCTGCATTACCTCACATTCACGAGACCGGACATATATTATGTCGTGCAACAAATCTGCTTGCACATGCACAGTTCAACGGAAGCACACATGCATGACCTTAAACGTATTTTACGATACGTCCATGGTACACTTCACTTCAGATTACATCTATATTGGTCTTCGATCACTGGTCTCACTGCCTATTCTGATGCTAAATGAGGTGGATGTCCTGACACCCGATGCTCCACGTCTGGTTATTGTATTTTTCTCGGAGATAACCTATTATCTTAGTCTTTCAAAAGGCAACCTACACTATCCCGATCCAATGCAGAAGCAGAATACAGAGGTGTTGTCAACGTCGTCTTTGAGTCTTGTTGGATCCGTAACCTTCTACTTGAGCTTCACTTCCTGATTCAAAAGGCAACACTGGTCTACTACGATAATATTAGTGCGATATATCTTTCCGGCAATCTTGTCCAACATAAGCGCGCTAAACACATCGAGATAGATATTCATTTCGTTCGCAAAAAAATGGCTCGTGGTCAAGTTTGTGTCCTTCATGTTCCTTACAGATATCAGATTGTCGACATTTTCAATCAATTTTCATTCATTTCAAGCATGGAAGAATTAATTCGTTCCATTAATAAAATTATAATTTTTCACTATATGTAAGTTTAAATCGATTAAACCGTGATTATCGATATACCGTAACACAAAAATCGAAGTCAAACTTAAAACTACCGAATCATATGGAACAATTGGATATGCTAATAGTAAAACATTTTAAAAAATCGAATGAAAATAAAAATTACCAAATCGATATTTTTAAAAGCGTGCCGTACCAGAAACAACTCAAAGTGAGTTGGTATTGTGAGTAACAAATGAATAATTTAAAGTTCTTTTATATCTCTAGCAATTTCTCTCACTGTTTATTTTTTTAGTTTTTTATTTGAGGAATCTCAGAACTCAGATGTGTTGGAGTTGATGCTTGCCACTATCAATCAAAGCCAGATATTTTTGGTGGCAATAAATACTTATTACTCACACATTAATTTATGATTTACCAACTTTTCTCCCTTAATTTAACTCTAATATTATTAAACAATTCTCTTGAGGCTCTCTAAATAAGATCAGAACTAAACTTGCATTACAAATAATCGAGTTTAAGTTCAAGACGATTTATATTTAGTCTTTGTTCGTGAAATTAGATTTAGTAAACTCTTTTACCAAATTTATCAGCAGATTAAATAATATTTTAGAGCACGTAGTTCTCTGATATCAATTATATTATGATATGTGTTTACCCGTAAATCGATACAGTTGAATTTGTACACGGGTCAAAGACACATATATCTCAAGTGACTGGATTAGCAAATAAATCAGTAAATAATTCTAGCAAATATTGAATATCAGAGCTAGGTTAGAATGTAGTTAGCCTGGAAGAAGCTTCGTGATACGGCCTCTGGGCTAGGTGATTCCAATAGTATGAAATATACCGACTAACGTGGCCGACCGGACCGGTAGCCACTGCAAGGGTTTAGGGATTCGGACCGATTCTGCGTCGATTCACGGACTCTTAACCAACCGGTCCGGTTCGTTCTGGATTCGAGTTGGCGTGCGGTTCGTGTCGAAGCAAGTCCAACGTCGATTTCTTATTATTATTTTTTTAATTTTTTTAAATTCTAGTATTTATTTTCTATAATATAAACTAAATTCAATTTAAATATGTAATATAATAATATATATAATTTAGTTGTATATATTAAAATTGAAACTTTAAAGTTAACTTTTTATTTTATAGTTTATAACTTTATACTTTATTATAGATTATAACTTTATACTTTATAGTTTATAACTTTATAGTTTATATTGTAAATTTGTAATTATAATTTTATTAATTTATTAGATTAGTAGATATAAGTCATATAACTTATAAGTAATATGATTAACAACTAAATAGATAGTAAAATTAAAATTAATGATAAGATGTAAACTTTTGAACTTTCATAACGTTAATAAGAGTACATAATGAAGTAATAATAATTTTATTTACATATTATGCATCCTTTTTGCAAGTTCTTCGTAATCTATAGGTTGATTGAATTGGTTATGCTCCATAGCCTCTAAATCAGAGTATTAATTCGATCCATTCGCTCCGCCTTCCAAAATATTGCCTATTTCTTCATCTTACGGAGAATTAACGTCTCACATCCTTGATTTCTTCTCTCTCGATCGATCCGATCCCGCGGACTAACACTTCTAATGTGCTTCCACCCGATGAGTGGCGTGTGTCTCTATTTGATCTCGTGCTTGGCTAAATGCACTTTCGAAGCCACCGTTGAGATCGACACATTAAGAACATCCGGGCCGTATTTGCAAGTACCGGAAATTGCCTTTTGTTATCCTGCCACCATTGTAAAGGGTCAAAAAAAAATTTCGGCTCCGCTGGCTTTTGCAAATAAAATTGCATCTCATCGCAAGATCGGCTTGTGGTTGGTTGTGTTGTAAAAGTGCTCCATATATCTAAAGATTCTTCTTCATCGTCATCATCATTGAATCCTGCAGGTGTAGACACAGAACCAGAACTAGAAGGAATATTAGTAGCAGAGTTGGTGTTATCATGTAATGTAGCATAATATTCATATAATGTTGTTAAATTAGTATCAAGTTTATTTATGCAATCAAATGAAGATGGAGTTTCTGTTCCACCTATTTCCATATAAGTATATAAACTAAATATTAGATTATGACAATCTACCTTTTTAATAGAAGGATTTAAGACTGCACCAATACAATAAACATCAGGAATAGGAAAAAAATATTTTTTAAACTTTTCAAACATAATCAGAATCGTGCATCTGTATATTTCACATTTGATTTTAAACCATAAAGTAAATAGGAAATTTCAATATATGAGCTAAAGCATTACAAATGTTGGGTAATAAGATCACGAAAATTCAACGATTCGATGTAAAATTTACGTAAAAATTTTAAAAGTTCACCAATTGATTTCCAATGTTCGTCGGTTAACATATACATTACGTTCTTACAATGCGCATTTGCAACATGTGTTATGGGGTCTTTATACTTATAACATTCTTTTAAAAATAAATAAGTATAATTCCACCGTGTAATAATCTCTTACGGCATGAATTTAGGTCTCAAATTAAATTGTTTACATTTTCTTTAAATTCTATAATTCTATTTTTCCTATTATTACCTGAATAACTCCAACTCTTTTGACAAGTTTTATTTGATTGAAAATAAATCAAGACCACTTTTAACAATTAAATTATAAATATGACAAGCACAACGAACATGAAATATATCGAAGTGGTGGTTGTACTTCCGCTTTAAAAGATCTCTGACGGTATTATTAGATGCATTATCAAATGATACACAAAGTATTTTATTATAAAGATTATATTTTTGGGCATAAAAACAAATAGTTTAAACATATATTTTCCGGTATGACTTTGATCCTCGTCATACACAAAAGCAATAATACGTTTTTCCATTTTAAAATTTTCATCAATCCGATGACAAGTAATTGTTAAATAATCATAACTGTTCAATGCGTGTCGATATGCAGTAAAACTAACGTGGCATGGAAGGTTAGCAAACAAATATTGCAAGAAAATAACATAATCATTATGAAGTCTAAAAATATCGGCTCTAGTAGTACTACGAGGAACACCTTTAAAAAAGGATTATATACTCTTTGAATATATGTAATTAAATATGAAGAAGAAGCGAAAAGAAAAGGCAAACAACCTCAGGCAATCATTTTTGCTAATTGATGCGATCTTTTTGGATCGTACTTAGCCAACCCAGTTAATGGATTAAGTTGTTGTTGGCCGGGTTCTAAATCGGAGACAGCATCCATTGTGCGTATGATCGTGTTTTATATGTCTACCTATAGTGCGTCCCCGTCACCACCCCGTCTTATGTTTATAAGTTCTCCCCAAATATTACATTTAACTCTATCGGTACCCACAACTATATCATAAAAAGCCACACTTTACTCCTTTTTTTCTTGCTCTGGTTACGGTAAAAGGGTCTCGACTACGACTACCACTAGCGGTACCAACGTTGTGAAGGAACACAGTAGGTGTAGGAGGTTCTTGTTCTTCAAGTTCAACAATGTTATCTAATTGAGCGTTATCACATTCATTATCTTATTCCAAAATCTTCTTGCATTTGATCATAATCTATATTTTGATTAGATGATGAAGAACCTCTGATTTTTACCCCTTGAACTAGATTTACGGCGCAGTCCCGACGCAATTCCCCTTAGTAAAGACATTATAAAATATTTAAATAATCAACAAATAAATATGACAATTTAATAAAATAATTAGAGAATGAAACGAGTGTACCAAACTTGAGATTCGAATTCAATAGAAACTCTAAGCTCGAAGTCTTGCGTCTTGCTACTTTGAATTTGAAAACTAATAATATTAATAACTTGAAAATTGATAATAAAGATGATTAAGAGAGTATGAGAATAAGAGAATTGAGAGAAATGTTGTGTGATAAAAATGAAGAAAATGTAGAGAATTTATAGATTTTTTAAAGGGTAAAAATGGAATTAAAATAAATAATAAAACAAAACAAAAAAACAAAAAAATAATAATAATATATCGACTAAAATGGCAGATGACCGCCACCTTTGCCCCCTCCCAAGCCCAACGGTCATTTTGGCCAGTTGGGCAATTTTTATTTTTTTATTCTGCGTGCAGTCGGTTAGCAGAATGAGCAGGTTTTTCGTTCTGACCTACTAGGTCGGGCCTTACCGGGTTTTAAATAACTTCATGCGGGTTGGGGTTGGGGCCAACTGACCGGTATGCCACTGCAGGTCGGCCGGTTAAACTACAACTGGTCAAGGTCAACGGTCGGTTGGCCAGGTTGTGTTTAGTATGAAAGCACAAGTATTGAGATAAATAGTGAAAACAGAGAATTAGTATTGTAATATCTTGAATATAATGCTTCTACAATGAGTTAATACTTAATTTGTCATATTTTTACTTGAACTCATGAGTACGCATTCCATGAATTATGCTCCTAATAATATCAATACATAAATATTGTAATAATCGGATAATTAGTATTTTCCTAAATGCCTTTAACACATTCTTGGAAGGTGTATAGTCATATAAAGTAACGACCGCCCGTTGAATTCGAATCGGACCCCTGGTCCTTCTGCTTTTCGGTACCATGTGATTCTCTGATGTCCCAGTGCAAATCCAGCACCATCAGTCATACTAAAAGCTGATTTAGACCCGACTTTTTCTGCTACGTGTCATGGCATAATTCGTCTTAACAACGAATTTCGCCCTATAAAATATGATATATAAACTATTTGTACAGAATGTTATATATTTAAACATCTTATGAAAAAAAAAACATATCTTATTTACATCAATACTAGGAGTGTTGTATTTTTCTTTACCAAATGCAAACATCCTTTTTTTGTTGGCTTCAAAATTGATAATTTCCTCTCTTTAGTTAGCGACTAACTGGCTATTTCACCTTAAAGTAATAAAGATTAAAACTTAATACCTATTGGAAAAGACTACGTCATAAAATAAATATCCTTCTTTTAATTTACTGAAATCATGCAACAAGATTGGTCATATTTTATTCGGCAATAATTGATAGCTAGAGAAAAAAATCTTCAAAAATACTATTAAATTTTAAGTGCATTAGTAGTGAGTACAAAAAGGAGAGTATTTAAATACATTCATGGCTAGTTAGTAAGGATACATAAGCTCCAAAAGACGAGAAAAACAATAATCAAATACTTAATAAGAAGATGTACTAGACATGATACGCTAAATGATTTAGAAGAAAAGATTATAATATTTACATGAAACTTTAACTTTAAATAATTAGACGTCTATGTATCTAATTAATTATATTAATTCTCTGTTGTCTTTGGAGAAGTATCAGGCGAGGTATGGTTTTGGAAATTTAAATAAAATGTATTTTTAATTAATTATCATCCTTGCTAGAATTTAAAAAACATATCTTTTTGTTTATATATACCTTGAAAAATGATTATATATATAGTATTTGATTAGCCACTTGATTCGCAAAGGCTTGTAGGGGGCACCGATCGAGTTTGCCGCTTAAATGTTGATTGTGTTAGATAACCCGACTTCAATTCTTAACTCTAGCAATATCTTAATTTATTTTGATGATGTATAGTGCCTTCCGCCACCTTCAAATTTTGAATTTGCCTCTGAGCATTATCATAGCAAATTAATTTGTCATGGTTTGATATTTTTAAGTTTAATTTTAAAAGTGTGTCCTATGATATTAAGTCGATAACTATGAATTGTTCTATTTCGACTCGTATACAATTAATACAGAATTATGAACACGAATTCATTTTGTTAAAAGGAATTTAGATGGTAGCATATACAATATGTTGTAAGAACGGACACGTGTTCCACTTTAGCGGCACTGCGATTGCAGGAGCTTTAATTTCTTTCCCCCACCATTTTCCTGTTGCTTTGTTTGTAACATAGTTGAGGAAATGTCATTAGTGGTACTAGGATTGTTATCGGTCCGGGTATCTGTTAGATTATGGGCCTTGGCCCATCACGTGTAGTTCAGTACACGACATAATTGGTGTGCATATTTGTATATAATTAGGATTGTAAATTTACTTTATTAGTCTCCTTATAGAATAGAGATTTAGAAGTAGAAAAGGAAAAGAATTGTCCTATTGTAACTTGTATATATATGTCTTTCATTAATAAGAATAATCAAGGAATTATTTCTTTCATGGTATCAAGAGTCCAGGTTCTCTTTACCTTGCTTCTGCTTCTCTAAATTTTCTTCAAATTTCTCGGTTTCTTCTCCAAAAACCGAACCCTTCACACTTCACCCTTTCTTTTTATCCCAAAAATTCTCTTCTCCGAATCTTGTTGTTCTATTCACTATGGCTGATAAGAACAATTTTCATCCTGTCATCATAGTTTCTAACATCAAGAGCGTCATCCCTATTGCTCTTGATCTTGAAAACATCCAATATGAGACGTGGACGGAGTTATTCAAGATTCATGTTATGGCACATAAAGTTCACCACATCATCCCTCCAACTCCTCCAAAGGAAGGTGATAAGGCGACTACGTCTACAACAGTTGTGCCCGCTAAAGAAGCAGATCCAGAATTATGGGTCATGCTTGATGCCAATGTTCTTCAGTGGATCTATGTCACTATCTTCTTGAATCTCTTACAGACGATTATGGAACCCAACTCCACAGGCATGGCGGCGTGGAACTGATTGCGTGACATCTTCCTAGATAACAATCATTCTCGCATTGTTATCCTTGAGTAGGAATTTTCTCGAGTGGCTATGGAGAATTTTCCAAACGTTTCTTCATATTTCAATCGCCTCAAGGACTTGGCGGATCAACTTCGCAACGTGGGTGCTCCTGTCTCAAATAGTCGTTTTGTTCTTCAGATGGTTGCAGGCCTGTCAAAGACCTATAATGGTGTTGCTTTGGTTATTCGTCAGAGTAACCCCTTACCTGAATTTTATCAGGCCCGTTCTATGCTTACATTGGAAGAGACCGGATTAACTAAGAAAGTGGCGATTGGGGCTAGTCCTGTCGCCATGACAACTGAGTCCAATTTTTCTCCTCACGGTTCCACCAATTCGAGCTAGAATCGCACCAACGGTGGTGGTAAAAAGGGCCAAATCCGAAAGAATAATGGCAGAAATCGCGGCGGCAACCACAGCAGCAACCGTCACCAGCGGCGATTTTGGGGCCACGGTGAGCCACTGGGCGATGTGATGGATCCCGGCCGTCTGTGCCGCGGCCCAACAACATAACGTCGCGGCGCCTCGGCCGATGCGTGTCGATCTGCGGCCCGGCTCGAGTTTCGAACCGGCTACAGACGATCTCGATCCGGCATACTCAGGCCCATCACGCAATGAGAGCCACACAGACCGCCATTGAAGCATCAATGCACACACTTGGGATGACTCAACCAGATCCGAATTGGTATATGGACACCGACGCCACTACCCACATGACATCCGACCAAGGTACTCTCTCGTCTTATTTCAATTTGAGCACTAATCATGGTATAATTATTGGTAATGGTAATTCAATTCCGATTAAGGGTTATGGTCATAAAACTTTGTCTTCTCCTCATCCACCATTTGTCTTGAAAAATACCTTTCATGCTCCAAAATTGGTTAAAAATTTGGTGTTTATCTGTAAATTCATCACTGATAATTGAGTTTCTATTGATTTTGATCCTTTTGGGTTTTCAGTAAAGGATTTCAAGACGGGGAGTCCTCTCATGAGGTGTGACAGTATGGGAGACCTTTATCCTATCACACCAATTCTGTCGTGTACTGAACTACACGTGATGGGCCAAGGCCCATAATCTAACAGTATCGACATATCGGAATCGGACCGATAAGACTTCGATCCTGAAAAGAGATCTGAGAACGGAACAATACCTTATCGGGCGGATACCCGGTCCGATCCGAAAATGGACTTGAAGAGAGTAAAAAAAATCTGAATAAGAACGTTAGAGTCGTTCTTCATGTGATGCGCTCAGGATATGACTGAAAAATTCGATATTACCTCACCACTCACATGGGGAGACAAAGAGCTTACACGAAAAGGAGCGGACATTGTCTGTCAAGGCTTGGTGGTGTTTGAATCTTAGCTAAAAATAGAAGAGTGAGAGGAGAGTCGCGGCTGGTTCTTTTGGGGCTTAGGGATATTGTTTTTTTGTTTAGTTTTGGAGGGTATTTGGGGAAGATGATTTATTTTGTTTTAGGTCTTGGGGTATTGGACGAAATGGGTTTTGTTTTGGGGATTGAGCTTAAGATTTTTGGGGAAATAGGAGGGTGGACGAAATGGGTTTGGTTTTGGTGAAGAATGGGTATTGAGCTGGAAATTGTATTGCTTGGGTAGAATTTTTTTTAAAATATTTTATTTAAATTGTGGGTTGTGATATAAAAATGATTTATTAAACTTATAAATTATAAGGATAATACTGATAACATATAAGTTATCGGGTAATTAGACCGGATTATCGGACCAGATCTTTATCGGTCCGGATCCTTATGTCTGGTACTCGTATTCGGACAGTTAATTTTTCGATCCGAGTATCGGTCAGAATATTTCAGTCCGGTTCTTGGATGTATCCGGACCAATAACAACCCTAAGTCTTACTGAGATATGTCTATGGGATGTCCCGGATATTTTTCGACCATGCACAATATGATAGGGAACAATACTATTAACTGCAATATACCACGTTTACAACGTTGATAACAACGTCGTATGTATATTCTGGTTGGATGTATATGATTTATCTACTCTTAATTAGAGGTTTCAGATTCAAGTTTCTATAAAGAAAGAAAATTGATAGGAGCGCTTTTCCCTTTAAAGAGACTTATTTGACGTGAATTCAAATTAGTCAGACTTCAATATATGTACTAGATATCGAATGACAATCCAAATTAATTAGGATCCGAATGCGTATATCGAATAACAAATAAAAAATAAACAACATTGTACGGGAAAGATGTGAGGTCACTATATACAAAGGACGAGTTCGAAATCGTTCATGAAGAGTCTTTAGAAGATGACTCAGGTGAGATCCAATTTTTTTTCTTTTCTTGTTTTCTGTGAGAAGAAAGATGAAGAGATAAATCTGATAGAACTACGTCTAAATAATTCACATTTATGGTAGATGAAAATAATGTTATCTTATGGCTGGACCATTGATAGAAACACTTGTCACCGTTTAATTTATGTACTCCTAAAAATTAAATATTTTTCACTTTATTTAATTTTTTTAAAGTTGGACTAAAAGTTAGAGTTGCGTTTGATTATACTTTTTATAAAGTAGAGAAGAGAATATTTTATTTGAAATTCTGAAGATGGAGCCGGAAAAGATGTTATTATAAGACTTTGAGATTATTTTTCTCAAATTACATTGTTCCATTAGGTAAAAATATATACATCTATTACAATGACTAGGAAGAATAAGTCTTGCCTAGTATAATCCTAAGAATTTTCCTATACAATAATTACCTACCATATAAAATGAGATATTACATAATATTATATTATTGATTTTAGAATATTCTAACACTAATATTCTAACACTCCCCCGCAGTCGAAGCTAGAGGGCGGCGAATGCTGAGACTGTCCCAAAATTCTTCAAATAATATCAGCAGAAGTCCTTTTTTGAAGATATCAATAATCTGATGTCGCGTCGGAACATGTAACACTCGCACTTGTCCGCGAGTCACTTTTTTACGGACAAAATGAATATCTAACTCAATATGTTTAGTGCGTTGATGATGGATTGGAATTCCTGATAGATAGATCGCACTAATGTTATCACAGTATACCATAGCAGCCGTCGGAATAAGGCAATGAAGCTCAAGTAAAAGATTCTGAATCCAGCATGAGTCAGATGCAACATTGAAAACCGCACGGTACTCAGCTTCAACACTCGAGCGTGATACTGTGGGTTGCCTTTTAGAAGACCAGGAGATCAAATTATCACCAAGAAAGACGCAATAAACCGGAGGTGGAGCGTCTGGTGTCCGGACAACCTGCCCAGTCTGCATCTGTGTAAGTGACCAGTTGAGTGATGAAAGATGGGTAAAGATGTAATCCATAATCCAGAGTGCCCTGAATATACCGCACAATGCGTTTGGGGCATGCATATGTTCTTCCATCGGATTATGTATGAATAGGCACACTTGTTGCACTGCATAGGTAATATCTCGCCTGGTGAAAGTGAGATACTGCAGAGCACCTGCTAGGCTGTTGTTGACACCCAATTTTGACCCATCTTTTAGTCATTTCTTGCAATTTTAAGCATTTTAGGACACCACATTTTAATCATCATTTTTGCATTTTTTACATAATATTCTATGTTTATTTCTTCACAAAATGGCATTGCATCTTTTTATTTTAAATTAAGCATGATGTCTTTGTTAATATTATGTTTCTATTATTATTACACCGTCATTTTATTTTATTAATGTTTGCATTTCTTTAAATAATTAATTGGCATTCCGTTTTTATAGTAAACTTGTGTTGGTATATGTGTTGTTGTATTTCGTTTTGGGGATGTTTCCGTATATAGTGGCAGCCTTGTCGGCTTACGTCCCTCGTTATATTTGATTGGATGTGACTCCTCAGGAGAGACAGGGTTATTCGTGTGTAAAGGCAGTCTTGTCGGCTTGCCTATTTTGGTATATATATGACGTCATGAGTCATCAGTTATTTTCACGAGGTTTTATATAATTCTTGGCGTCAGTTGGATTATATGTGATAGGTTAGTATAATGGCGTCCAATTAGGGCGCTTAGTCGCGGCCCGTCGGGTCGGATCGTGACAGGGTAATTCCTTTCCCTTCTCATCTTTTGGAGGAATGATATGGTGAAGAACTTTGTGAGCCATACAACATATTTTAAACAATTCTGCTCATGTAGCATAATGCACAATCTCCATTTCCAGTTTAACAGAAACACGAGTTTTAATATTTAAGACAGTGAGGGCTGGATGAAAAGATGATTTAGATTCAGACATATTGAGATGAAGGTTGTTCAACAATGGAAGGATAAATCAAACAAAAAAAATTAAAAAAATGAAGAAGAATTCGTCCAAAAGGAAGACTTGGTCGAAAATTTGGGGAAAATACGGATATTTCCTTAAGCTCTTGATAACATGTAAGACTTTGAGATTATTTTTCTCAAATTACCTTGTTTCATTAGGTAAGAATATATACATCTATTACAATGACTAGGAAGAGTAAGTCTTGCCTAGTATAATCCTAAGAATATTCTTATACAATAATTACCTACCATATAGGATGAGATATTACATTAATACAAGATATTACACAATATTATATTATTGATTCTAGAATATTCTAACACTAATATTCTAATAATTATTATAACATGTTTTTTTAAATTTGGAATCCTACTTCAAATTTGACTGGTTATGTTATTGTTGTTTTGTTACTTCAAATTTGAAATTTTCATGTTCAAACACTAATTTTAAATAAAGTGAAAAGTCATTAAAAAAAAGAATATTTTTATTGCTATACGGGTCCATAAAACCATTTATTACTCTTAATAATATGGATTATTAATAAAATTGTTATTATCAACCTACTAGACATTTATTAAATTTAAATTAGGAATTTATCTGAGTTTCTCCTGTCTGGATCTTTAATTTTTTATTTGAAATATTCTTTTGTGCAATTGTTCATATTGTGAAGGCAACAAACTTGTTAGAAATACGGGTTCTCAACAACCAGCAGTATGCACCATATGGGATTTCAAGTAAGTAGGTAAAGACTAGTGACATTTTATGTTCTTTTATATAAATTTTTCTTTTCTTTTGAAGGGTTGGTGATAGTGATGAATAGATATGCTTGTAATCAGAATTGTGTTGATAAAGTAAGGCATATATTGTTCGGGGTCGTCTTTGAACTCGTGCGAGGTGTGCTACCGCACAAGACCTCCGAAGGACCTCCGAAAAATGAAAAAATTTAGGGCTTTATTTTCATTTTTATTTACTAATATTAATCAGAATTTATTGTAAAGACTCATAATTCACAGATTTTAACTCAATTAAAATTCTATTTTTACGAATTAGAACAGATCTCCAAATTTTTTGAGACCACTCTGACATTGTTGGACAGTCAAATGAAAGTGAAGTGAATTTTGAGTTTATTCACAATTGAAACTTATTGTGCTCTACAAATTGTAGTTGTCTAAGTTTGGCCAAAAGGTGTTGTGGTTGTTGAAAATAGACTATTTGAGGGACATGTTGAGTGTGGGGCTATATAAGTTGGTTGGTAGTGACAAGTCAAAGTAAAAATACGTGGTTTATATTATATTTTTTGTTGGTGAAGGAATCATGGCCACTCTTTCAGTCTGTGAAGTGGCAGGGTGTATGATAGCGCCAAACCACGTCAGCCAGTTAAACCACACTTGGCAAGCAGGTGTGACAGGCTCTCCCAAGAGGCGAGGCAGGCGTTCTGGGGTTTGAACTTGTGACTGCTCTCCCACACCACCGATGAGGATCACCTGCGCCCGAATCAGTAGTGCAGAGCCGGATGTGGTTTATATTATATTGAATTGACACTAAGTGGAATTTGACATGTCACTTGTAATGATTATAATACATATAATAAAATGTCAAATTTTGGTCAACTTACAAATGTTGGTTACATTTAGGCTGCTTTTCCTAGGAAGGAATATGTTTTCTCAAAAATATTGTTTTAGAAAATAAATAATTCTCTTAATAATTTTTTATATTTGGTTAGCTAAACAGAAAATGTCATCCAAAACCATTATATACTATAATTTAGACAAACATTATGGAGAGAGAGTGTGAGGCGGGGGTTTTATAAAACTTATTTTTCATACTTTCATTACGAAAATCAAGATTTTCTGGAGAGGGATAATTTTTTTTAAAAAAAATATATATTTTGAACCAATCGAATTTGAAAAATTGAAAAATATTTTTCATAAAATATTTTCCTCCATATCAATGACACCCTTAGTGTTACTTGTGGTGATTAACTTCTAATTTGGAGAATATTTGTATTACTAGTTTGTTTGACAAACCTGATCATGACTGCTTTGATGATCATGACTGGTTTGGTTACTGTTAAGAGTTCCACAACGGATTTTGGATTGAGTTAGATCAAAGATCCATTTTTTATATGGTATTAGAGTCAGACCCATTTCAATTTTTTGTTCACCGATGTTGGACCCCCAAATTATATTGTCTACGCTCGAGTTAACAAGGTTTGGGCGTGCGGGGAGTGTTAAGAGTCTCACATCGAATATGAAATGAGAACATGGACTCTTTATATGGACTTGAACAATCCTCATTTTACAAGCTAGCTTTTGAGTTTGTGTTAGGCCCAAATCCATTCTTTACAATTATTTGACAAACATTTTTAGTTTGATTTCTAGAAAACGAAAATCTGATTTAATCCACATGACACTGTTTTTGAGTTTTAAAAAAAGAAATCAACGGATAGGAATTTTTTCATTTTCAAGGCTAGAAATCAAATTTGAATTTGGGGGATTTTAAATTTTAAAGAATCCAAGGTCTTATAATTACAACATACAAGTTCTAGGTAGAGAGACCTCTATCTGCATATACTCATTTTGTTTTTTGTATGTACTATGAAAATACATTAACGTAACTACAATATACTCGAATTCATGTCCAATGCATGATATAACAATTCCACAAACAAATTTTAGCATCACAGTAGCTAAAATGTGGACTCGAAACTTTAAACTTCACTTGAAAGGGTTGATAAAATTACAAGAAAAACGGAAGACAAATTTAACGAAATAGAACAATTACAATTATTAAAACCTAACTTAACAATTTACTATTGATGACTCGACGAATCATAGACTCTTCAAGAAATATTCTCTAGCCACATCATAGGATAATAAGAATTAAGTGCATCGAACAGTCCTTTTATATATAAGATCCACACTGATCATCCAATCAACAAGCTAATGGAACAGTTCCGTCAAAGCTACTCCTCAGAACTCTTGATTTATATAGCAATTTACTATTGATGACTCAACATATCCTAGAATCTTTGGGAAATTTTCACTAGCCAAATTATATGTTGATTGGCTTGTGCATAATAAGAGCTTAGTGCATCAAGTTGTTCTTTTGTAAAATCTACACTGCCCGAATCAACAAGAAAATCACCCGACAGCCAATGGAACAGTCCTATCAAAGCTACTTCTATGAACTCTTGACGATTTATTAACATGAGATCTTTTCTTGAATGTCCCAATTTCCACATCTTTAGTTACTTTACCATATGATTTCGTGAAATTTGTCTCCAATTTTCTCCCAACTTGTTCTTTTGCTCCACATCCTTGCATGAGTACCCTAGTCAACCCCGAATACTTTAACGACTCTGCAATTTGCAATGGAGTAATCCCTTTACTAGTCCTCGACTCGATGTCTGCACCTTTTTTAACTAGCAATTCTACTACATCAACATGGCCAGATTCAACAGCACAGTGCAATGCACTGTATCCATCTTCATCCCTTGCATTTATATCAATTCCATTTTCTATTAGTGTCTTCACAACTTCTATTCGTCCCTTGAAACATGCCCTGTGTAATGCCGTCCACCCGTGTTGGTCGCGTCCGTTGATGCTGGCTCCATTCTCTAGCAGCCGTTGGATGGTTCTTACCTCGCCTTTTCTAGCCGCCACACATAAGTTATCGCCTAACAAATAAATTCAGAATTTAGAGTTAGTGGATAATAATGTAAACCCTTTTTTACATTATATCAACGTGTTTTAATTATCATTGGTTCTTGTAGCTATTTACTAGGATTTTTTGGATTACTAAATAAGGTTTACTACTAAAATTGACATGTTGTAGATTACTCTGACCTAATGGTGTAAGAAAATTATTCACCAATAAAGCATATAATCGAATTTGAGTTTAATTTCTATATGATCGGGTAAAATAAATTTTACATTATCACATTACCTAAAAGATAACTCTAAAAGTATTTAAATTGTCATGGATCTCACTTATATACATAAATTGGAAGGTGTGATGATTTTTTACACTATCAAAGTATTTTAACATGTTATAGCAGGTGACCTACCTTATTTTTCAAGTTACTAAACAATCTCACCTTTTACGGACGATTAATTGTAGTTATTAATATTATTCATGTAACTTGATAGTTTAAAACTTTATTATTACTTCAATGTATAGAAGTTAAACACAATTGTTAACATATAATGAGTGAGATTAGTAATTTCAAAAATGTGACAAATAACATGTTACAAGTAAAATACACAACAACCCGCAAGGGTAGCCAAGTTGGTGCTTGATGGCGCGGGGCCATGGTCGCGAGTTCGATCCTGCATAACCTTGGTTGAGTCATCGCACGTAGGCTTGCCAGTGTGGTTTACATGGCGGCGTGGTTTGCGGACTCTTCGTCGGTCAGGGAGTTTACCTGCTTGCTCGAAAGAGTAGCGGTGCAGATTCGCCGTCAACAAAAAAAGTAAAATACGCAACACTAGTGTATCTATGTGTGTGTGTTTATTAGATTTTATATTAGCTATGTATACCCAGGAGTGAATGCAGTTAAGAAATTACAAGTTCATCTATATATAAAATGTGTTAAAAACTCACTAAACAAGTATAAATAATAGAGTTTGAACACAGTAAATCAAATAAGTTATGATAAAGTTTCGAACTCAAACTCATAATATTCAAATCAGACATATTGGTTACCTAAACGGAGGGCGTCGGAAAGCTTGTTGTATCCATGCTCAGCAGCAACATCATAAGCAATTTTCCCATACTTATTACGTACATTTTTCTCAGCACCCTTCTGAATCAAAACACGAACCATCTGTTCATCTCCCAATCCAGCAGCAATATGCAAAGCCGTATCCCAATTCCCCGCGTTTCGCGCATCAGCTCTCGCGCCATTCGCCAACAAAATCCGAGCACAATCTCGTCTTCGTTCCTCCACAGCGATGTGTAAAGCCGTGTTTCCATCTTTTGTATATTAAACATGGAGAAATACAATAAGAAGTCATAAACTTACACATGAATAAATATTTAGGGGTAAAGTTTGCGTACGCTCTATCCTCCCCAGACCTACCTGTGGGAATACACTGAGTATGTTATTGTTATCGATGTTGTTGTTGTTGAATATTAAAAGCATGCGAGTTATGGAGATTATTAATTAAAGTATAGGTTATGAAAATAAAGAGGCGTGAGCTATAAACGTGATTTTTAATGTAAGATAAACGGAAGAAAATGATAGACGAAAAAAAGTGAAGTGAAGAAATCTAAATATATTTCTTGGCCAAAGAGAGGCTATGCACGACTTAATATTACTATGCTTTATATTACGATCAAGCCTATAGTAATTAATATTAGTAATCAGAGTGCTTCTAAGCTTTAATCATTGTAGAAGTGAATAGTCAAGCAAGCAAGTTTCCATCAAAGTTTTCAATCGTTATCTCAAAGTCCAATGGCTAAGCAAGAAATTTTGTTATGGGTGTTTAGGATTTAATATATGTCTATGAATAATAGTAATATTTAACTTATGTACGTAGTATTATTTTTTATATATACAGTATAATTTTACGGCGAAACCCTTTAGTATGTGTAGCTACGCCACTACCTCAAACTATGTATTTTTTTTTGTGAAGGCTGCGTGCATTCTTTCTTTCAGTCTTGTGAGGTAAACCGGTGTATGATAAGCGCAAACCACGTCGGCCAGCTTAAACCACACTTGGCAAGCAGTGTGAGACTCCCAAGGCGGCGGATGTTACTGCAGGATTTGAACTTGTGAATGCTCTCCCACCCGATGAGGATACCTTGCGCAAGACCAACAAAAAGAAAAATACCTTTCGTTAGTGCATTGACATCAGCCCCATTGAGTAAGAGCAACTTTAGTACTTCCAAATGGCCATTTCCTGCAGCAAGATGTATTGGGCCAGAAGCAGAGTACTCTGTTCTTTCAGTTTTAGCCTTTTTAGCTAATAAAAGTTCAACAATTAGTGATTCTCCTAATGCTGCTGCTGCTTCAAGTGGGCTTGAACATGATTTACTATGGACCTCTATGTTAGGCCCAAATTCAAGTAGCAATTGGACTAAATCAGGCCTGCTTTGTGAAATAGCCAAGTGGAGTAATGTTTGACCTTCAAAGTCAACAGAATCAGCTGGTTTGCAATTAGGGTCACTTTTTTCTAACACTTCTCTAATTTCATCCATGTAGCCTTTTTTCACAAGGTAGCACAAAACAGGGGAACCAACAAACATGATTTTGATTGCACTATCTATGAAAACTTGTTTTTTCTTTGTAGTGAACCAATCACTTGGGACCATGTCTAATAAGGTTGGAGAAGTGGCCTTATTATTAATAGCTGCTCCAGGGGCAACAACACTATGCAAGAGGAATGAATCACCAGAGTGAGGGAAAGTGTTTGGGAGAGTTGTGTTTGGAGGGAGATGGTAAATTATCTCCAAAGTGATTGTTGTTAGTGGAGAGATGATGCCCGATTGAGGACGGATCGTGTAACGTGTTTTGTTCACTGGCTGCAGCCGGAACGCCACCGGCATGGTGTACATGACGTTCCGGAGTGTTAACTCACCTGAACACTTCTGGCCTGATTCAAGTCGTACTGTCACCAAATTTGATGGCTCTAAGCTTAATAGCCTATCCATGACCTACACTCGTATATAACTAGACAAGATCACATTCGACAAATAAATGTAAAGTATGTAGACATGAATTTCCTTGATCCTTCATGGACTTTGGAGAAGGAAAAAGGAATTGGTGGAATATTTAGGAGTGAAGTAAATATAAGAGGAAGACTAAAGTGGCCGGCTATAATTAAAGAGGCTATGCCATTTGTTGGTGTTAAGAACAATGATAGACTTGTTCTTTTTGGTGTCGATTTTGTTAATTTTACTACTTGGAAGTTGGAAACAGTTGTATAGTAGAAGTTTTATAAGACAAAAAGGAAACCCCTAGGGAAATTTGAGGAATTGTTTTTGATATTTTCAATTTTGGGCACCAGAAAAAGCCGAGAGTCTTCCGGAAACAATCGCTCTACTTTTTATGTATACTCTACACTCTCAAGACCCCACGTTGTGAGATTTCACTGAATATATTATTGTTGTTGTCGTCAATTTTGGGGCACTAGGAAAAGCGAAGTCTTAGAAAACAATCGTTCTCTACTTACGTATGTTCTCTGCTCTCAGGCCGCGTTATGGAATTTCACTGAATATATTATTGTTGTATTGAAAATATTCCAAATAAAATAATAGCTTAAGTTCTATTCATTGATGGTGTAGAAATTATTTATAGATTTAGGTCATTTATGAGATAATTATAGCCTATAGATAATTGAGTACTTTTAAAAAATAATGATCTTAGAAGTCGTTTTCTTTTTGGCATAGACCAAATCATTTTGTGTCACAAGGTAAACTTCTTCTTTTAGTTTATTGGAATTACTTTATATTTTTTGTCATTGTCATTGTCATGAATAAAAATATCAAATAAGTATAGATCTTGAGTGATGCAGGTATTTAATGGGTACTAATCCTAATTCAAGTGTCAAAACAAAAGTATCAAATAAATTTAGGAGGGTTATGTATTTGGCCTTTACTTTTAAAAGTAGTGTAATTGTAAATTTCTTGTTCAAGATTGAAGTATTTTGTACTGTGCGTATATAATTAACAAGGGAAAAGATTGAGAAATAGAACAAAGAAAATATATACTATATACTTTATAGGACTCTCATTAGAAAAGCTAATTCCCCATAAAACAAAGCAAATAATATAATCTTGAACTAGTCATGAAAAATACTTAGGAGATTGTGTTCTAAGATTTACTTGTCTTTTTGAAATTGTGCATTTGGCCATCTTAACGAAGCTTTAATAATAATATAGTATATTTCTTGTAGCTAACTTCCATGTCATGACATTTTTATCAGAATCATCTCAAATATTTTGAAAGTTTTGTTCTAATTCATAAAAGTGGACTCTTAATTAGACTAAGACCTGCGAATTATAGACCTTTACAGTAAATTCTAGCTAATATTACTTAATAAAAAATGAAAAAAGAGATCCTAAAATTTTTCGTTTTTCGAGGGGCCCTGTGCGGTAGCACACCTCGCACGGGTTCAAAGACGGCTCTGTTTCTTATACAAAATGAAGCAAATTTATTGGTGGATCCAATGCTTTGAGGGCATTCTTGCAATTAATTAATATTGCTTGATTAATTCTCTTTTAATTTGAAAATAGATACTAACAAATTATATGTCATTTGGTATCTTATAAGATACTCCCTCCCTTCAATGTAATAGATACTAACAAATTATATGCCATTTGGTATCTTATAAGATACTCCCTCCCTTCAATGTAAGTGTCAATTAGAATTTTGATATACTCATCAAGAAAATAATTTAATTGCGTTAATTACAAGGTTTATTTTAGTAACTTACTCTTTATCTCTTCTCAGACTTTTAGATCATTATTGGAGCAACAAGGGTAGATTTAATTGTTGTTCTTAGCAATTTGTTTAGAGTCCTATTAGCAGATTATCCCATATGATACCATAGGCCAAAAGAGAAGACCAAGTAGGAGCAGTTTTTTTATGCCTAATAGAAACTTGAAATGTGGAGTAACTGCGTATATCCGAAGTTAGATTGCACAAATAATGTGTCAAATAAACTTTAGATGAAATCTGTAATTTCAGATGTAATCTTTTACTATTTTCCAAATGCAGGATAGTCTCAAACATTTTGGGGTCCTGTTCTAATTCGTAAAAGTGGGCCCTTAATTGGGCTAAGAATTGCGAATTATGGGTTTTACAGTAAATTCTGGTTAATACTACTTAATAAAAATGAAAAAGGGACCCTAAAATTTTTCACGTTTCGGGGTGCCCTATGCATTATCACACCTCGCACGAGTCCAAAGACGACTCTGCCCAAATAGCTATAAAACACATAGTAGGTAACTAAGACAGATCGAATGAAGATGGACTAATCTAGCATTTAATTGCACGGTTGATCTTCAAATGTACTGGTCTTTAATGTCCTTCAAATGGATTGATCTTTAATTTTTACCCTTCAAAATCGAACTTATGCCAGTGGGACATATGTTACTTAAGCGCACGGAACATAACTTGTGAAATATTATAATACAAAAATATAAATTTATGTGTCACAAATAAGTTGTTTATCTTGAGGGTGAAAATTAAATACCAACGCAAAATAGAGACAAAAGTGCAAATGACCCCAATCTAGCCCTGTTGCACAGTCCAACAAACGGCAAGCTGGACCATGGTTGTTTAAGGTCCATCATTGAAATGTCCATTTAACTTCGGCCCATAACTGACCCAAGATTGGGTGTTTGAATCTTCAAATAAAATGTGGTGTCATTGAAAATACTTTTTGAGAAAAGAGTAAAAAACAATATGTCAAAAACAATGACATGTTTGGATTGTTATAATATTTTGAATATCTTGCCATGCGTTGTACAGTAAAACTTCTATAAATGAATATTTTAAATATTTTTGTTTCGGAACAACAAAAATACATCAACGCACTTCAACCACACTATCCATCCACCCTATCACCACACCCACACCCACACCCACACCCACCCCAACATTGAACCTCCCTCACATCCCTGGCCCTTACCTAGCCTACTCCACCCCACCTCACCCTACCCATCTCACCTGCCACCTGCCTCACCCCAACCTACCACCCCACCCCCAATTTCCCTACCCCATCCTCAAATTTCTATTTCATTTTTTTACTTTTATTAAAAATAATTAAAAAATATGATTTTTTTCCTACTCCCCCCTATCCCATGCCCAATTTCCCTACCCCATCTTTATTTTATTTTAGTCAATTTTTTATAAAAAAATGAGAAAAAAATTGCTTACTCCATCACCCAACACCCCCTCCCACCACCCCGAAGTTTGTACTTTATATATTTATTTTACTTATATAAAATTCTTACAAAAAAATGAGAAATTTTTCTTATCCCACCACCCAGCCCCCCGCCCTCCCCACCCACTATTTTATATATTTATTTTGCTTTTATAAAAAATGATTTTTTTTAAAATATTATTCTTATTTTAAAAATAAAAATATGTGAATAAAAAATCATACAAAATAAAACATCATAGAATGTAAGTTTTAAAATTTGTAAAAGTAATAAGTCAAGTTGTCAAGTTGGGTTATGACTCATCATTTAGCCCAAATAAACTTTAGACGGGGTTGAACATTGACTCATCTATTGATTCAGTCAATCTTGACCTGCCCAACTTTAACCAAACGACCCATCTGTCACCCCTATAGATGTCACACAGACACACCCACACGTCTTTAGAGACTAAACAACGCCCTTGTTGAAATTTGTTATAGCATATAGTACTAGGGGAGTCCAATACCATAAAACACAAACCAAAATCTATAACACGTATCGTGCTCCTTAAACTAACAAATTTCACAAATTTATTCTTTTGGATTACGCCACATTAAACACAATATTTGTTCACATTAGGAAGTTACAGGAAACCCTCTACACTAGCTGCGAATCAATAAATATATCTAACTAATTAATGTGTAAAAGCCACTTCATTGCATAATTAATGAAAATAAAGAGGTCTTTAACAACTTTTCTAAATAAGAAACCTCAGTACGTTTTTCTGCAGGTCATTGGTGTAGCTTAGGTAGTCCCCTCTTATCTCTATCATTTGTACTGTCCTGTTTGTTCGACACGTGTCCTAAAAATTGCTACTTTTCAAATATGTTGTAGGGTTTGTAGGGTGGCATTACATTATATTCATGTTGACCAAATTATTACCTTATTTAATTTCATTACGGTAATTACTAAAGGTGTATTTGTGAACATCACATGCATGACAATAGTACCAGCAGATCTTATTTTTGGGAATTCATATGATGACCAAAAAAGTAAATGTACGGTTTATTGCAAAAAAAAAAAGTAGTTTCACATACATGTTATTTTTAGGTGTGGCCTAATAATTAATAAAATATATGATTTGAAAATTATGTTGTCTCATGTTCAATCTTTAATAAAAATAAAAATATTAGGTGATTGTTTTTCATTTGTCAAGATTTGGTAGACAGAGTTATTAGCAGCGGCGTCTTGTGCATTAGGTCACTGAGGACATTGCCTTAGGCCCCATAAGTTGGGGGGGGGGGGGGGTCACATTTTTTATGTCTATGTTTATTATGTTATTAATTATTTGTAATTTTGAATAATATTTTTTGAAACAATACTGCTTTTGGGCTCCCTTTTTATAATATTTTCAAGAGTTTGTTGGCATAAAAAAAGGTATGACAACTTTCATTAATGATTTAATATGTTATTGTGTATAAATTTTGATGGGAAATTTATTTGGATAGAGAATATGGCTTCCGTTATTTCTTTCTTAGTATTGCTTTGAATTGCTTGTCATCTTGTTTCTCCACCTTCCAATGTAGGGATAAAATTTGCATATATTTTACCCTCTTCAGACCTCACTTTGTGAAATTTTACTGAATAGATTGTTGTTGTTGCATTACATTCAAAATTAGCAAATGAGGAAAAACATGATAGAAGATGACTAATAAACTCTATAGGTTGCCTCAACGGAAGAAATTTATTAAAATTAAAATTGATAAAACCTTACTTATGATCTGAATGTCTCAAGAGAAATGAAATGGATTGACGATACTATCAATTGAAAAGGTATTATTGCATATTGGTTATAAAAAATTATCAACAATTTTGCATCTTAAGATATATATATATATATATACACACGCTTTAGTGAAGTTAAGTCTTCGCATTAGCGTTTTGCCTTAGGCCATCAATGTCGTTGAGACACCCATAATTATCTGATACATGTATTGGTCGGAAATAGCAGATATCATCTTGAATTAATCGAAATAAGTGCAACTCAATCTGGACACCATGATTATAATACATATATATAAAACTGTGGTTGATAACTTGTTAGGTACCACCAAACAGTGGCGAATTTACATAGAAATAATGGGTCACCTGAACTCATGGTCATCCGACTAGATTCAATATATTATTCTCAAAATATATTCAATATTAACTGAAGGAACTTATGATCAAATGAGACTAAGTGATACATTGGTTATGCGTTTCCTTGCGTTGTTTCAAAATTTCTAAGCAGCCTTTGAAAGCAATGGTGCACTCATCCTCTTAAAATTCTGAATTCGCCTCTGTCATCAAAGGATGTGGCGAGAGAGTAAAATTCATTCATCGTAATTTAACTAGAGGTTTCGGGCCCAACATTTGAAATGGAGAAATTTGTAGTAAAAAATACTTACCCTTGATCTCTTACTTTGACACAAATCCGAATTAGTTAGGTTAGTGCATACAACACCTAATAATTACACAAAAATTATATTGTGGAGTACGTTCTTCCATCCATTTGAGTGATTCTAGAGTACTCCCTCCTCTCTCTCGCAAGGATGTTGAGAGTATATAATTATATCATTATATGCTGTGTAACGTTTAAGTGAAAGAAAAGAGTTCAGAGCTAGCTTATATATGTCAAAACATATATATAAAAAGAATATCAGACAATAATTACTTGTCACAGTAAGATATTAAAGAAATATGAATTCATGAACTCACTAAATTCCATGCATCATTAACCTGCTTTATCATAGGACATGTATAACTTTACACTATAATTTCCAGTTTCCATTGCAAAATTTAGTCAATTTCAACGCCAAAACAAAAACTTTTGTTGTTTTAATTTAAAAGGTTTTCCTTGAAAAACTGTTAGAGAAAGTCAATAAGGAGTAAGAACTAATTATTTAGTACAAATAAAAATACCCATGTATCAATTTTTCGTTTAATCGTCTAATTTTTGAATTCATAAAACTCGATTAATTTAAATTCATGTTGAGTAGTTCCAATATGTAATACATAAAAGGGCAAATTAAACGCTCCCAATTTGTTGTATCAACTGATATTTATACTGACGGTGCATAAAAACCCTTCTAACATTGCATGCATTATTAATTTGACATGCTAAAGGTCACGACGAGATATGACGAATTAATCAAACTACGTACCCTTAGAGAAAGGGCATATATTATATATAGTGAGAGAGATCACATGTTTCCCTTTTGGTGAAAAGAAAGTTACATGAAAATAAAAGCTTTTTACCCTAAAAAGATAGCAAGAATTTCGTGACAAAGTGACACTTACTTTCTTCCCTTTCAGATTATTAATTGTTTCTATCGCAATCATTCTCTCTTTTTTCCCTTTGGTATGTAAATTCTTCTTTAATTACTTAAATTTCTAACAATTTTTTAAAAACAAAAAGAAAGGGCCTATTCCAATACTATATTCTTTCTAGCTATTAGTCAAGATAGATCAGGGGGGAAGAAAAATTCTAGTATTTGCACGAAAAAGAAAAGAGAGAATAATGTAGTCTAGTGCCCTATATAAAGATTTAAATTTTAAAAGTAAAATATGTATAATTTCTTTTGTTTGAAAGAATCGCGATTTATAAAATTAAAAAGTACTAGTTATTTTCTTACATTTTTCAGATCAACCTTAAGATGATAATAATGTCATATGTAACACTTGGTCTAGCGCATAAAAAGTCCACCTTTAACTTACCAAGTTTTGCGTATAATAATATCTATGAATCTCTTGTCCGTTACCTTCTATTGTCGATATTCTCTTCTGCTGATGTCTGGTGATATAATTATCGGACATTAATACAATAACATACCCATATCGGACATCAATACATGGACA
Organism: Przewalskia tangutica; assembly: GCA_029844215.1. Lineage (NCBI taxonomy): Eukaryota > Viridiplantae > Streptophyta > Magnoliopsida > Solanales > Solanaceae > Przewalskia > Przewalskia tangutica. The sequence goes on along the minus strand of CM056730.1, from coordinate 122,199,285 downwards.
GTTTATCATTGTTTTGCTCATATATTTCCCTCCTTGCATATGTTGATTGCTGTTTAAAGTTATCAAGTTGAATGTAGTTGAATATAACTTTAGTCAGGAAAGATGAGATGAACAATGGATCCACTATACTTAAATCTTTGTATTATAAAAAATACAAAGAAATATTTTTCTAACGTCCAAGCTCTAACTCGTTTGAAAATCTTAAAAAATTAGAAGAGAGTGATTGCTAATATTAACTTTTAATTGTTTCTTATACACTTGTGGTGTAATAAATTATTTTAGTAATTTGTGTTTATAATGGTTAAGATTTGACTAATATTATGATGATATTTTAAGTTATATACGTTGATCGACAATGACTGGTATAATTTTACATGTTATATTACTGTATTTTTCGGATTAGCAGATCATGTTTGTTATAAACAATGTACATATATAGGACTTACTTTATCAACTAGCATAGTACTACAATTTTAATAGTTTTAGTGACAAATGGTTAATTATATTTAAATGACTTTAAAGTGATGTCTACGCTTCTTAACTTCCTACCACACTTCTTCATTATTGCTTTTAATTTCCTATGAAAGTACAACCTTTATCTACAGGAAATAACTTTTTTTCCTTTTCTAAGTGATCCTGCGAATATTTTATAATACTACTAAGAATTCTAACTAACACTTATGTAATCTCAAGATCATTTTAAACTTGTTACATTAAGAATCATGAGTCGTTTTTATGTTACAAAACTAATTAATGAGCTATTTATGATGTTCGATCATAAATAATTAAGCTGCCTTCATTCAGAAATTGAATAATTAATTTACAAATTAAACAGGACTTGATTGATTTGAGAGGAAAGCTAGCATCATGAAGCTGTGATGGAGCTTATTTTAACTTCTAGTTAGACAAGTTACATCAAATTTAGAACTATGTTAACTTAAAAAATCACACACCTATGAGACTTCATCCGGTCTTGTCATCCGAAACCTTCATTGACAGAACATTCCGCTACTGACACTTACTTTTTCTTCAAAGAGTACCCCTACCCCCAAACAAACTCCAGTCAAGGAAAAAAAGGGGGGGGGGGGTGTGGAAGTAGTCATAATTAATTGTAATTAAAGAGAGAAATATTATTATGTGAATATCATTGGAAGTTCCATGAGTTCTTCAACTTGACCACCATTATTTTCATCCAATAGCCACTTTTCAAGATATGTGAATGGAGGAGGACTTGTCTTTTCACCAACATCAACTCCACTACTTTCACAGGTTGTTGATTTCTCTTTTGTAATTGTTACAATATTATTTCCAATATTTTCTCCATCTTGAATCCAAGATTTTTCACCACTCTCAACAAATTCTTGATCTTGGTTATTTTTTTGTGCCTCATGCAACATCTCATCTAGATCAACATTTCTTCTAGAAGGATTAGGGGAAGATCTCATCCAACCTTCTAGAAGTCTTGAAATATTTTCTGTACTTGAAGCATACAATGAAGAATTTGGAGAGTTAAATAACTTTGAGCTGTCTTGCTTATTATTATTATTGTCACTGAATTGCCATGAGAATTGATGATCATAATTAGTAGTCCTAGAATTAATCGGAGGAGGAGCCAAATTATGTGAATCCAAATCTGTTTGGAATTTCTTGAGTTTCTTCTTTAGATGAGTGTTCCAATAGTTCTTGATGTCATTGTCTGTCCTTTGTGGAAGATATGAAGCTATGGCTGCCCATCTGTAAAAATACATATATCTCAATCATATAATGGATCAATCAAATACATGTATTATACTCCAAAGAAAAAAGTAAAATGAATCAAGTTTGTATGTACCACACTCTTAATTATTATTTTCTATAACCTCATGAACCATTCTTTTCGGCTACCCCCTTCCCTTGACTTTGCTTTTGGGTTTGTCAACCAACACAGCATGTTCAAACCGGGGTGCCTTGACAATGCTGTAATCATAATAATCTAGAAAATTTGTTAAGATTCGCCCATAATTCATGGTGCATTGGCATAGGATTCACATTATTGCTATTATTTATGTGATTCAGAGGGGTTTATTTATATAAACTTGTTTCTTCTTTTAATTATATAACAATAGCATACTATTGCGACATCTCAGTTTCAAGCAAGTTCGGAAGGTATATAAATATTCACTGTCCATATCACGCTCTCATCTTATTGTGTTTTCTTTTTAATTGTAGGATTAAAATAACAATGTAACTAAAAGGAAAAAAATGTAATTAAGGAGGTGAAGAACATTACTTGTTACCCAATAATGCTTGAAGATGGATAATCATTCCTTCTTCATGTGGAGTGAAATTGCCTCTTTTGATTCCTGGCCTCAAGTAATTTGTCCACCTTAGTCTACAACTTTTGCTGCACCTCATCAACCCTATAAAAGAAACAAAACAAATTTCTTCAAGATAATCTTTTTGAAAAAGATAAGAGGAAAAACTCTATGATCATATAATACTATAAAAAAAGAAGCAAAATTCAACTTAAGGTTCACAATTTGAAATTACCAGTATTAGTAGGGACTGATCTCCAATTTCCAGGACCGTGTTCTTGGATATAAGAGACCAAAATGATATCTTCTTCTGGAGTCCATGGACCTTTCTTGATTCCTATTTTATCACAACAAGGAGGCCTCCCCATAGTTTGGGGTGGGGGGACTGGTTAATTTGTTCTTTGTGTATATGAAGTTTTTGATGTATAGAGATATCTTGTACTGAAAATGGTGGAATATATAGAGAAGTGTTTAAATAAAGGGAGGTGATATTGAAAAAAGGGAAGGGGAAAAGAGGTATATTTGCTCTCCGTCAAAGTTGGGAAATAAATATGTCTTCGGTTAGTCTAAACTTGTTATATTTACTCGAAATGTCACGTGGCGTCCACGTGAGAGAGTGGGACCCACACCTTTACCCCACAGCTTCTACTCTCAAGGTAATTAAGCTACTGTCTTCACCCCCAAAATTTCATTTTAATGCCTTCACCAATTTTTCAATCCTCACTCTCTTTTCTCTCCATAATAATAATCTTAACTGTAATTTCAAAAAACACTGTAATTTTATTTGCCAGAGCGGCACTGCCCAAAATTCGTTAAACAGTAGAAGCAACCAGCAAATATCGCCGGAAAACCAGAGGTCCGCCGGAGTTTAAAACTCCGGCCAAATATCAAATTTCGTGCCAAATCATCCCAACAAACAAAAGCAAGTTGACGAACCCCAAAAAAAATATTGGGCGAACAAGATTGCCGGAGTTTTAACTCCGGCCAGTTACCAAAATAAATCAAAAAATCAGTCCGACAACAACAGTACGCAACAGATCCCAACACAAAGCACAACATAGGTAAAAACTCCGGCGAGATAAAAAAAGATAAAACCGAACCAAGGCCGCCGGAGTTTCAAACTCCGGCTAGCTTCAATGGGTGTATTATTTCGCAACTGCTGTTGTTTTATAAAAGAGGAAGGGTAGGTTTAGGATGAAAGGGGTTGTGTTTTTAAAAAAAATGAAAAATGGGAGAGTAGAAACAAAGATTAAACCTTCAGCATCTCAATTGCAGGCTTTTAAGAACCAGAGAACGCACATGGATTTTGGGGTGAAGGTGTGGGTTCACTTTGCCATGTGTTTCCCGCGAGGCGTGGCGTTCATGTGGCGTCCACGTAACGTCCACATGTCATTTTTGTTAAAAATGGTAAATATAATAAATTTAGATTAACGGAAGATATATTTATCTCCAAACTTTGACGATGGACAAATATACATTTTTTTTTTTAAGTTTGAGGACATCCTTTGTTGAATTTGCTGGACAGAGGGTGACACACATAGGTTCTGTGTCCTTTTGCGGCACTTGAAGTCAAAAGGTGTTGAATTTTACTAGCTCCCGTTTTCTTTTGATATCAAGTTCTTGATTTGCACTAGTCATGAAGGAGTAGTATTAATCCGTCAACACTATTATCAATAAATCGCAGGATGTGCTCCAATAATTATAATTTGAGAACGGACAACTGATAGCACCACAAGCTCACTTTTTCTCTTGGGGATCACATGGCTTATCAACTATTCACATTTGTATTACTTTATAAAGGAAAAAAATCATAAATTATCAGTATTTGTTCATAAAAGTTATTTACACACTTAAACTTTATGATTAGGGGCGATCTCTTACCCCCTAAACTCATTTGAAATAAAATTAATACCCTTAATTAAGAAAGTCCCAAATTTATGTCCGGTAGTATAATTTATATGCCTAACATGTGTATTACATAGAAATCATGATTCACAATTTATTGAGAAGGTCATGATTACTGAAACACTTGCTGTAAGGACATCTACTGAACATGCAATGCAGAATAGTCTAAAAATATGAAGAATGCAAAGAAGTTCTTTGAAATGAGATGCGGTAATGTAACAACTTTCTCGAGGATGAACGTAACTTGTGAAGATATTTGAATACTATCAATATTGATTGAGCATATAAATTTTGTATATATCCTTATGAGTTATGATAAAATTATTTTTTTATTCTGCTGGCCCCTCTGATTTTGTAGACCAGTGAAAAAAGATATATTGACCCATAAAATTTTATTAAATGAGAAATAGGGGGGAAATTAAAGACTAACCCTTTTGAAGGAAAACCATGCAATTTTTTCTTTTTTGTACAGCAGTAGCCCGGTTTATCTGGGACACCCGACCCGTTACTAGAAGGTTATTATCCTTTATATTTGGGCCTTTTATACGACCAGATTGACCGTTGACTGTTCATTCTCCAAAAACAATCAGCCCATGGCAGAGCAGAAAGAAGAAACTAAAGTCAACCAACCCACAGAACAATCTCATTCTGTAATTCCTCTATCATCTCTTAATCTTTCTGTAATTAAGTTTTAATTCCTGCTAATTGTTCACCAGATTGATATTTAGTGTATTTTCATGATTAGCAATTTAGAATTCAATTTCTAATTTTCAACCCCCGTAGTTTGTGGAACGAACATTTTGATAATTCAGTTCGAATTATAACTGTTTTATTTGTTTTATTCTAATTGCTACCTCGTATTTTCTGGTAAAGCTGCCTCCATGTGAACCGGAGGTCACGCGTCAATTAGTGTAAACAACCTCTTGCAGAAATTTCTGCAAGTTACTGCATACAATAACCCTTGTGGTGTGACCGTTACCTGCGCATAGCAGGAGCTTAGTGCACCCGGGTGCCCTTTGCTACCTTATAGTTTCTATAAGTGTTAATATTCTTTGATTTTTCTGATATTATGGTTTTAATTAATGTGGTTAATTATTGGCCGTTTGATCATGTAGTTGACAATGAAATTATGTATATTCGTAGTCAGTGATTAGATTTATTTGCCTTTAGTTTCTACTAGAATAGTTCATGTTCTATTTTCTGTTTTCTGTAGTTACTGTTGCTATTTCCTGTTTGACCTGCTTTGTTATTGCTTTATTCTGAGTCGAGGGTCTATCGGAAGCAGTCCCTCTAACTCCCAAGATAGGGGGTAAGGTCTGCGTACACTCTATCCTCCCCAGGCACTACACTTGTGGAATTACACTGGGTATGTTGTTGTTGTAAAGTTTGTGGAAATGATATTATCATTTGATCCTACTGAAATTGTGGTTTTTGATACAGTTCATTATTGACTGTTTGATCATTGAGTTTACTATGAAATTGGTTGTTCTTGTAAGCAGCAGCTAAAATTGTTTTCTTTTTCTAATTTCTACCTTTGAGGTTTATGAAAGTGATATCCTTTTATCCATACGAAACAATCGCGTTAATAGTCATGTGTTGCTCGAACTATCCAAAAATGTTGCCGCAATTGTGTTGGATCCTCCAAAAAATGCACTACTTTAGAGGATCCGACACGCACCCGGCGGCATTTTTGGAGAGTCCGAGCAACACGCGGTTATTGATCATTAACTTACTATAGAATTGGGTATTCTTGTAACAACAACAACATACCCAATGTAATCTCAGAGTCTGAGGAATTGGGTATTCTTGTAACAAATAAGTAAAATTGTTATTCCTAGTTTCTACAACAAATGTTAATTTTCTAATTTCAACCTTGAAATTTGTGGGAGTGATTTCATCCTTTGATTCTTTTGAAATTATGTTCTTTGATACATTTGATTATTGTCCCCACATTGTGGGATTTCACTGGATATGTTGTTGTTGTTGATACAGTTGATTATTGCCCATTGGGATTTTTTTACTTCTAAAAAAATTGGTTATTCTTGCAATCAGAAATTGAAATTGATCTTCTAATTTCTGTTTTGTAGTTTGTGGAAGTTATTTGCAAATGCACTGGCAAGATTTGGCGATTTGCTGCTGGAACAGAGGCAAAATTCACACTGAAATTTATCAATGGCAGTAGGGTTGATTCTATCTTGGTAAACACACCTGTAACCTACATTGAAGCTGTTAAAGATGGAGAAGTGCCTGTGATTTTTGGCCCCAATTCAATTCTTGTGAATTATGGCAAAGGATGGAAATTGCAGCCAGCTACCGAGACAACAAGTAAACTATTATGATATTTAATATTCCGTAGTTTTAGTACAAACAATTACTTAGAAATAGGAAATTGTCAAAGAATTACTTAGAAATAGGAAATTGTCAGTGGTGAGATTTTCTTAACTCTCTTGCAGCAGTTTTTTCAAGAGGGATGCCTGATGACTATGCAACATTGCGACCAACATATGTTCCTTTGGTATGATTTTAATCACGCTAATCAGATTACATATCCTTTTTCATGACTTGTTATTCTTTCTATGTCCCAATTTGAATAACCATGTTTAACCTGTTTTGGAAGTTAAAGATGTGTAAGTTCACATTTAACTAGTTGTTGTTTTCTATTTTGGCTTAATAGATTTAGTAGATTAAAGTAATATGAAAAAAGTGTAAAGGAGTTTCAAAATGGCACATTGATTGTGTATACTCTGCTGTGGCTCTAAAATAATTTTGATAAAGTCGATACTATTTAGGAAATGATTAGTAAAGGAAAGGTGCATTTAATGTGAATATCTTTAATCCTGTTCGCGATTTGGATCTATATGTGATAGGCAAATCCCTTGGACGTCTATATGTATGTTTATTTATGTCTGTTTTATGGAAGTGTGCATTGTCAGTTTTTTCTAGCTATTCTTATCCTATGGTTCAAGTTTGCATTTCCTTGCTTTCAAGCTGCAAAGTGAAGGTCTAGTAGAATACAACAATGTACGCAGTATATTCCCACAAGTGGGGTATTTGAGGGGGTAGAGTGTACGCAAACCTTACCTATATGGCTATATTCTAATGAATTTGGATATTGTTTCAGAATTGTTATAGGTTTTGGTCTATGAAAACAAAATTTCAATTTTTCTATTCAGTTCAAACATGATACTTTTCTGATATCAATCTGATAATTCTCTATCGGGAGCATATATAAATAATATATATCCATCTAACAATTTCTCTTGGGGGTGGGTTTGCATATATTCATAATTGTTGTTATAATTAAAATTGAGAAGGATATTGCTTCATTCACTGGAAAAATTTGTAAAAGTATTTGAATGCTCGTCAGATGACTCCTGCTGATTTGCACTTGGAAATTTCATTGTTCTCTTTTCTTAAAGTTTTTTGCTCTTGTCCCCTCTTCAACATATATGTCAAATCTGTATTTGAAAATTATAGTGAAATGATGTATGCCACAGGTGAGCCTCATTCCTGAATTCACTTACATAACAATTTGTATCTGAAATTGGAGTAAATCAGTAAATGAGTATTTATGCCAATTTCCAGACTTTCTTACTATATAACTTGCATTTGGATCTTTCTGTACTTTTGCTTTCTTATATTTGTCTCCACCCATCGGGTACTGGATAAGGAGAAAGTACATGCTGAAAATTGTTTTAGGAATCAGAGACTCCACTTCTGTAGTGAGATGGTAGTCTAATGGGTAGAAACTAGAAAGCAATATGTACAGACTTTTCTTAGAAATTCAATGTCTTATTCGAGATGTGCAACAGTTTCTGAGAATATATGGAGGCCTGTAAGTGTTAGATTTTCTTGGTGCAGTATCTAGATTGTATTGAACATAAAGGAGAAGGGTTCAGCTCATTCCTATGGATGTGTAAAATGGATATTAAGCAGTGTGTACAATTTCTTCTTATAACTCAGTATTGAAAGAAGCAATCAGTCTAACTTTCTTTGTAATGCGAGTAAAGGATTTTCTTCGTGCGCATATATATGAGGACTGATGAATGATGGCATCTCTTCTTTTTGTTGGACTGAAAGGGAAAAGGGTGGAGAAAGGAATGTGGTTACAAGAAGAACGATAACATTGTGGTTGAGGAGCTGAAATAATCAGATATCAGTTTGTACTGAGTACCATGAATAATATAGAATCCCCGAGTATTAGAAAGTCTTGTGACCGTTTCCTTAATGTTCTTCTGCTGTTTCAATATTCCTCTCGTCCCACGGTGCCTCACCTAGAGGTTTTCTGGGGCGCGTGTGATAAGGGTGGGGGTAGGTTGAGCTAACACTCAAAGTGATTAATCAGGAAACTCTGTACGTGAAGAAAACCAGGCATACTTTCTGATTGTCTGCCTTCCATTTTCTGCAGGCTTCGGACAACTCTCATTCTGCAAGGAGAAAATCACAAGCTGATGCTCTCAGCCCTATCTACATCGGAAAGATATTGCTTGTATTCATTCTAATGTTTTTGATTGGTGCCGTCTTCACCTTGTTACTGGATAACCTTCCACAGCTAATATCTAAATATAATCTCGACCATTAAATAGCATCTGGGAGATGCATAAAGCCTGTATTCAAGAGCATCTGCTTGTGTAGAAAATCTGAAATATTTGCCTATGGTTATGTTATATTGTAAGGCTCTTCTATAAGAATTGTTACTTGCCATCACTTGTTGGCTTGCAGTATCTGCAAATCTGATATTGAAATCTTTGAACTTTCCTTCCCTGGTTACTTGATGCAGGTTAAAATTTGTAGCTGGAAGCTCAAAGCAAGCCCAAAGCATTTAGATTACATATTTAAAGAAGTCTTATTTGTATCATTTTTTACTGTTCATTTCTCATCCGAAGTTTGGTGAAACTAAAAGATGTGTTTTCTTCATATAAAATATATGTTTTAATTTGAAACTCTTTAGATAACACAAATAAATTGCATATGCGACTAGCAATATCTATTAAGATCCAACTTAAGTACTCCCTCCACTCCATTTAAGTGACAACCTTTTTCTTTTTCTTTGTTAATCTAAAAAATAGTGACATGTTTTTATATCCAAGTAATAATTTAATTATAAACTTTTTTGTTCTATGCAATGAAAAGATTTACATTCACATTTTTTTTTATGACACGTTTGAAGCTATAAATTTCAAAATTATTTCAATTTTAAATTGTATGTTCCATCAAACACTATCACATAAATTCAGATGGAGTATTAGATATGGTTAATTTATAAAGTAAGACTCTTATGTTGGGATTATTTTTTCTCATGCAGAATATTATATTACACAACCTTCCCACATAATAATAATAATAGTAAACGTAAAAGATGAACCCGTATGAGTGTAGCTCAGTTGGTTCCAGGTGATAAATTGTTTCCAAGAAGGCAGGTTCGAGCCCTAACAGCCGTAGTGTGAGAGTTTTATTCCTCATTTGTGGGGATGACTCATAAGTGGACACTGCAGAATTTGACTCCCATCTAATGGACCAGTGACTGTGATTTACCTTTCTCAGGTGTGGGGCGCGTGGAGAGATTTCGCCTTTTGCTCCCAAATAAACGTAAAAGATGGACCAAAAAGAACAACCTCATACTTCTAGGGCCACATTGCACTTTTTCATATTTTAAAAGGATAAAAAGAAGATATTCTTGTGTTATCAGCCAAACAGGCTCTGAACTTGGTACTAGTAATTTTCACCATTAACAACAAAAATTCAACTATCCATTCTCCATCCAAATGGTAACGCTAACGAGCTGTAGTCTCAGTACAATGAACTTAAGGTTCCGTATGAATCCTCCAATTATTAGTTATAATTTCAGTCGAAGAATTGAAATGAAGAAAATATCGAAACGGAATTTCGGTAGATTGATTATTAGGTGTAGTAGTAGTAGTAATAGTGGTGGTGGAAATGGAAGTAGTAACGATAATAATGGCAGCAATAGCGACGGGAAACTTGAAAAGGATTCTTCCAATTTAGCTACTGTAACTGAAGAGATCACAACTGAAGATAGGAACCATGTATCCAGTGATTCGGAGGATTCTCCGGTATCAATTTCTTCACGTGTGAGTTTCTCTTTTCTTTTTTGCTTTAACTTGTGACGGAGTTTAACAAAGTATAGAAGACTTTTTAATATGTTTGTCTGGTATTGACCTGGCACGATGTTTAACTTTTGAATCTTGTTAACTAAAGATACGTGTAATGTCAAAATGTTACTTAATTTTGTGGTCTTAAATATGTCACGTGCAAAGTTGAAATTAAGGAGCTGCCAATAAAGGGAAAGAGACATCTTTTTGAAAGAGAACAAATTGATAAGTGTTAGGATTTTAATTTTAAGTTAGTTTAGAGGTTTTTATGTTTAGTGTTAGGATAAGTGCAAATCCTTTAAAAGGTAATTGATAACTACACGAGCAAGGGAATGTTGTACATTAGTAGCTAGTTCAAGGAAGTGAAACAAAGACAAGCAATACTCTCATTTGTTTTAAAATTGAGTATTTAAATGATACACGCCGAAATAGAACATAAATGGATATAAAGGATTCATATAGCAGACCTCACATAAGCTTAGTGCACCGGGCTGCCTTTTTTTTTATATATAGCAGACCTCAACCAAACTAGATTGGTATTGATGTGTAGTTGTTATTGTCTAAATATTCAAGTTTCTTGTTACTTTTTTAGAATGTGGTGTCTATGAAAGGTGGAAACTTGGGAGGAAATAAGAGAAAGAATGTGTTTTTAACTGATATAACTATTAGTAGTATTTTGATTTTTAAGTTCGTTTAGAGATTTATATGTTAGTACTAGGATAAGTGCAAAATCTTTGTAAAGTTGATTAATTAATTACTAAACGAGCAAGGGCACGTTGTGCGTTAGTAGCTAGTTCAAGGAAGTGAAACAAAGATAGGCAACACTCTATTTGTTTTATAATTGAGTATTTAAATGAAACACGCCAAAATAGAGCCGAAATGGATATAAGGATTCGTATAGTAGACCTCAACCAAACTAGATTGGTATTGGTGTGTAATTGTTATTGTCTAAATTTTCAAGTTTCTTGTTACATTTTTAGAATGTGGTGTCTAGGAAAGGAGGAAACTTTGGCGTAAAATAAGAGAATGAATGTGTATTTATTAAAATGATAACTGATATAAGTATTAATATTTTGATGTTCTTCATGCTGCTGGTTGTAGTACTATACCATAGGCGTTTACAGTAGGAGAACTGATTCTGCCAGCTATATATTCATATGCCTCTTATCCTGGCTACTGACTTATACAGATGGGAAATCATTTTACAGCCATAAATGGCAAGTAACATGGAAAGTTATTTGCAACCTTTTTAATTGAAATCTTCATTTTCTGTTTGCCTTGTATCCTTATCATTGAGAGAAAGAAGTGGTTAGGTTGTTCTGTTGCAGTGTGTTCTTGGACACAACGTCCTGGTAGAACTCTGAACATTTGACCCTTTTAGACTATGCAATGTTTGGAACGCTTCAGCAATCTTGACTAATTGAGTATCTGATCTTGAATAGAAAGCTTAAAAGCAAATGCCTACTGGGAAATCTTAAAGTAGTTACTTTTGAAATTGCAATAGAAAAGCTTTTCACCTTTATATACTGTTTAATTATAACTTTTTAAATCAATTTGACTAGTATAAAAAAATTGTGGTCTGGAATAGCTGTGAATTTTAAGAAACGTATCTGGTAATTAAGATAGCAAGAGAAGTGTCAAATAGCTGTGAATAACATATAGTCACAAAATGTTCACGTAATCTTTGTTGTTCACAAGGAACTTGTCACACACATTACTCCAGTGATCAAAATAAAGAGTAGTTGCATGATATGAAGAAACATTAAAGAGATGACGAGGAGAATCCAATGTACTGAATGTGTTTACTTTCTTGGCAGCCAACAGTATCCACCATTGAATCAACTTATAATAATTTCCAAGTAGATTCTTTTAAGTTGATGGAACTTCTAGGACCAGAAAAGGTTGATCCCAGTGATGTGAAGATCATTAAGGAAAAGTTATTTGGCTACTCTACTTTTTGGGTGACTAAAGAAGAAGCATTTGGAGATTTTGGAGAGGGCATTCTTTTCCTTGGGAATCTTAGAGGAAAGAGGGATGATGTTTTTGCCAAACTTCAGAGTCAGTTATCAGAAATTGTGGGTGATAAGTACAACCTGTTCATGGTGGAGGAACCTAATTCAGAGGGTCCAGACCCGCGTGGCGGGCCCAGAGTCAGCTTTGGTATGCTGCGGAAAGAAGTTTCTGAACCAGGTCCAACATCTCTCTGGCAATATGTAATTGCTTTTCTGTTGTTCCTTCTCACAATTGGTTCCTCCGTAGAACTAGGAATTGCGTCTCAGGTGTGCTAATTATCCTCGTGGTTTGACTTTATAATTCCTTTTTATATTGTTTCGTTATTTCTTCTCATAAAGTTGTCTAATTCTTCTTCAAAACTGACTGGACGAGTTAAATTTATGTTGAGCAGATAACTCGCCTTCCTCCCGAGGTAGTTAAGTACTTTACGGATCCAAATGCAATTGAACCACCAGATATGCAGCTTTTAGTACCGTTTGTGGATTCTGCTTTACCACTGGCATATGGTGTGTTGGGTGTGCAGTTATTTCATGTAAGATTTCTTTGTTATCCTTTTAGTTGATTGTATGGGATTCTCTGTTATTGACGGTGTAAGCCAGGTCAAAAGAAACATGAAAAATCTCTTAAAAGTTCCCAGTTTTATCTTTGATTTATGATAGAATGGTTTGACTTAGGCTTTTCTCTCTACCTCACAAAGGTAGGGGTAAGTTTTGCGTACATCCTACCCTCCCAAGACCCCACTTGTGGGATTACACTGGGTATGTTGTTGGTTTAACTTAGGCTTTTGATTTCCTTCTGTGGAACATTAATTACGTCTGTTAGGTTGACTATGATTTTATTTTGTTGAGAAAAGAATAATTTGCTTTGATATTAGTATTTCTCTTACTTTAAAGTTTAAAGCTGAAATAGGGCAGTGGAGAAATATCAAACTAGATAGAAATACTACAGACACATTTCTTTGCCTCAGAGCAGAAGCTCTATGTTTAAGTTATAAATATGGTTACTAGTGAAAATAGAAGAATAGTCTCAATAGAAAGATCACTTTTATAGATATTCTAAATATTGCTCCCTGTGATAACCGAACTCATAATTACTCTAAGATAAAGAGAAAACAACCTGATGAAACAATGAAGATGCGCTTTTCTGATTTAGCTGTGGTAGTTTACCTAAATGCAATGTTGATCATGAAAAAGTGGCCAGTCTAAAGAATTGAGAGAATACGTTCAGACAACTATCTTACTCCTAAGTTCTTCTATAGGCGCATTTTACAATGTATGCATCTGAATGTGTGACACTTACTACATGTAATGTTACACCTGTATGCATTAACTAAATCTAAACTAGCTATCTAAAACTTCTCCTCAAGCGTATGCATGCAAAAACTAGCAATACTTCCCTTTAAGTGAGTGCATAACATGTACGTACCAAACCTGTTACATATATCATCAATTCATGAATTGGTGAAGGACTTGGTGAATAACAGAATAAGTCAGGAAGTTAGTTCTTCAATTTCACAAACTTAGTGACGATTTTTATCTAATAAATAGAAGTTGATCTTTATGTGTTTGCTCATCTCACGAAACATTGCATTCAATTTGATGTGAAATGTAGCTTGATTATCACATACAAGTTCTATAGGCAAGATCTCTCCAAAACTTCATTTCTTGAAGTTGTTGTTTCATCCACATAACTTCGCGACTAAGTATCGCCATGGTTCTATACTAAATTGTATCTTGCGTATATATTTTGTTTTTCAATCTTCTAAGAAACCAGATTACCTTTAATCAAAACATAGCATCCTGCAGTGGAGCGGTCTATCAGAAGGTGAGTATGCTCTGTTTCCACTTCCATATGTATAGTCAACAGGATCTATGCTTATTTTCAACTCCCCGAAGCATTTCGTCGATTACTACGCCCTTCCTCGTCTCTGGATCTATTCATGGCCTTTATCCTAGTAGAGTAATTCTTTCCTTGGGTAGATTTTATGTAATGAAAGATACTGACTATGGTATCCAACGTGTATCACATGGAAACTTCAAATACTGGCTTACAATGCTCAAGGGAATAACAATATCAGGCCAAGTCATTGTGAAAGAGTATATTTGTCAACCGACTGCCTTTATCTTCCAAGATCACTAAGAGCCTCCCCTCTAACATGGCAGAAGCTTGATGTTCTCGAAAAGAAAGTATTCATTTTTGAAACAAAAGAAGGAATAACAATGGACTCAAATACATCTAGAAATTAGAATTTCTTGCTCTGCTACTCTTTAGTCTCGTTATCTCGTACAATAGACCCTTGTGGTCCGGCCCTTCCCCGGACCCCGCGCATAGCGGGAGCTTCCTTTGCCTACTCTTTAGTCTGGAGGATAATTGTGCAAGAGCTTGCAACTTCAACAGATTTGACAGCATGCTATTGCATCTACACTTAACAGGTTTCCTCGTGTATCTCCTTAAATATACACTAGAATCCTACTAGAAAATTAACTTATAAAGTTCAGATGCATATCCGCATCCAATGCTTATACCTTGTTCTAGTCATGGATGAGTTGTAATAGGCATCTTATTGGTGAAGTGTCGCAACTCTACATTCTTTAATTCCTATTATGTGTCTCCTTGCAGAAGCAAATTCAGATTCATAATATAGAGGTAGCACATTCCTCAAAAAATTGTGGGAATTGGCTTCCCACATAGTTTCGAACAACCTCAAATTTTATCTCAACCAATCAATCTATCTCAATCGTAAATAATTAAGAACGAGTATATCCTCTTTATTCATTTTGATCTATTCATGTCTATTATTACAATATTATATAACTTACCTTTTGAGGCAAAAAAACAGTCCTATAAACTAAGGTTTTGTAGATCTCACACTTAACTTTACATGGACATATATGTCTCTAACCGGAAACATCAAATTTCCTCCAACCTAGTAAAATCAAAATTTTGTTTTTTTTATAAAGAACATTTTTTTCTTACATTTGATTATGGATAGATGCAGTCCAATGATCATTAGTATATGAATCCTCTTTATTCATTTTGATCTATTCATGTCTATTTCATTACAATATTATATAACTTACCTTTTGAGGCAAAATAACAGTCCTATAAACTAAGGTTTTGTAGATCTCACACTTAACTTTACATGGAAATATATGTCTCTAACAGGAAACATCAAATTTCCTCCTGCTGAAATAAAACTTTATTCCAGTAGTTAACCTAGTAAAATCAATTTTTTGGTTTTTTATAGAGGATTGACTATATCTACTGAAAGAACATTTTTTCTTACATTTGATTATGGATAGATGAAGGCAGTCCAATGATCATTAGTATAGAATTTTACTGTAAATTTTACAATCTTTCTTTCCATTTCCTTGTCTTTAATGTGTTGATTTATGCTATTCATTTTAAAGTAAGATTGTGTAAGAGTATAAATTGGATTAGCTTTTGCACTGCACCAGTAAAATATATTTTTATCACTCCAAGCAATCCTCATTATTTAACATCTATTTAGACGTTGTTACTATCTCGGAAACAACCGCTCTACCTACCAAGGTAGAGGTAAGGTCTGCGTACACTCTACCCTCCCCAGACCCCACGTTGTGGGATTTCACTGGGTATGTTGTTGTTAGACATTGTTTCTACATTGGGTTTTCTCGCTTTCTGGTTTAATTAGGTTCATTTGTCTTCAGAATGGCCCCACTAGGGTGATCCAGTTACTCAGAGACTAGTTATTACTTGTATGATTCCTCAGGCCTGGAGAATTAGAAAATAATTGAGTGGGGCCGGTACTAACTACTGGAGTACTAAATGAAGGGATTGATCTCATTTTGTCTGTCAAACGATTTCAGGCTTATCTTTCTTCATCTGACTAGTGAACTACATAGTTTTTGCCTTTCCTCCTGCCAATCAGAAGATTCCTTAATTCGATTTAAAAACATATTCAGCTGACTTAGGGGATTGTTTTGACAGATGCAGGACCTGAAAGTGAGTAATTATATTGAAGTATTGAACCAACAAGTAAAGTCACAATATCAGGTAGAACTTTTATGTGGTTAGGATACAAATGAAAGGTCAAGGCCCCTTTTAAATTAAAATCAAAAGTGATCAGAAGTAACAGAAGGGAATTAGGTATAACTTATTAGACACCTATCAATTATCGTCGAAAGTTACTGTACAATACTGGGTTCTAACATGTAGAGGACACTTGTATGAGTATATTAGCTAGCTAAGCTTTTGCACCTCCGACATCCGGCTTAATGTTGTTGTAGCTCTGCATGAAAACTAGAAGTTGCTGCTATGCCATTTCTTTTGCTTTTGGAAAAAGTTTACCCTTTGGCATTGCCCGTTTGTCATTGTAATCCTGCTGGGGTAGCTTAGTGTTAAAATAATAATAAAACTTGTTGTTAAGCGCAAATGAGATGGCGATTAATCTCTCCTGGGTTGGTTTTATACGTTAATTTCTGTTCTTCAGTACTTATTCCTCCCTGTTCTATTTTATGTGAAGAATTGATTTATTGCAGGAAATCGGGCATTTTCTGGCTGCATTTCCAAGGAATGTGAAACTAAGCATTCCTTACTTTATTCCAAACATCACTCTTGGAAGCTTTGGAGCAATCACTCAGGTTAGCATATTTTGTCGTCACATGCCAATGATGGAAACAGCAAAGTTGGCAGCAGATGATTTTGAACTTTCTTAGAGATTTGTTCAAATAGATTTAATATCTTGAATAGTCCTCAAAGTGCTGTTAATCCCTGGGTATAGGAAACACTCTCGCAGGCCATCAAAGATGCACTAGTTCTTAATAACTGTTCTTGACAGCAGTTATAGGTTTTCTTTTTGTGGTGGTGGGAGGTTACATTTAATTTCTGCCTAGGTGGGTGATCGCAAAATGCATTTAGTACAGGGAATTGCTGTAGAGTGTTTGATATATGCTACTAGCAATACCCTTATAAAGAAATGCTACTAGCGAAACTAGAATTTCTTCTGGCTGCAGCCTTTTCCAATCTAGTTTAGAGAACATGTGTAGTTCGATGATTGTCCTTTATTATACAATAGTGTATGGGCATTAATCTCTTGGAGTTAATAATAATATTCTTCAATTTCCTTTTCTGTCCCCATTTGGTGGTTCCTTTATCTAGGACTTCTGTCATTTTAGATTTTTTTAGTTCAAGCTTGTGATGGAGGACTAGAATAAGAGTTCTAAATGTAGGGTGTGATTGAGGAGAGAAGGAAAGAAGTAGAAGTGGTGGAGGAGGAGAATCAAATGTTGTCTATGCTGATTGAGATGTTGTGAATGTAACACTTCAAACAATGTTTATGTGTAACACACAGGCATACTTTCCCTTCTTAAGTATCATATTATTTTGTTAGTTCATATACAACAGATTTGACAATGGTGGAGTCTTGCATGGAGGGAAAAATCATCAAAGGATCTGTGCTAAATTAATCTACTTAATCGGACCTTGTCATTCCCGCCTAATTCATCATCACTCCATCAAGCATAAAACATATGCATTAATGATCTTCTCTTGGTTCCTGCAGTTCAAATCTATTCTTCCTGATCGCAAAGCAAAAGTAGACGTTTCTCTTGCGGGTCCTTTTGCCGGTGCTGCATTGTCTTCTTCCATGTTTGCGGTTGGCCTGTTTCTGTCATCCAATCCTGCTGCTGCTGGAGAGTTGGTTCAGGTTCCTAGCACACTTTTTCAGGGCTCTTTGCTTCTTGGGCTTATTAGCAGAGCCACTCTTGGTTATGGGTAAGTTTAGCCCTCCACAGGGAACGGCAGCATGCAGTTCTTGGAAAACAATTTCCAGAATGTATATTTGAATTTTTGTTCTACTATGATATGAAGATTCCCTTTGTCAAAACCGCTATATCTGTAGGCTGATCACTTTAAAGTACATGAATATAGTAGTTTTTAAAAGAAAACCTCAACAGTTATGCGCTTGAAGGCCAGGGAACGTCTTGATTTTTCAAATTGGCAACATATTTTTGTTTCACTTATTTGAATCTTTAGCATATTACATCTGAGCTAATGTGCACTCATTTTCACAGAGCAATGCATGGAGCAGTGGTTTCAATCCATCCTCTTGTGATTGCTGGCTGGTAAATTTGAGTTTGTTGCAAGTAATTTTGTTGGCTGGTTTTTAGCACGCTTGCTCTAAATTCCATTTTGCAGGTGTGGTTTGACTACATCAGCTTTTAATATGCTACCAGTTGGATGTCTTGATGGTGGGAGAGCTGTGCAGGTAGCCGTTGCATTCTTAATTTTGTCGGTTTGTTTTCATGAACCTGGGACACTGTCAAGGTTAATCTCAAAGCATAATCAACAGCATCCTACTAATTCAAATGAATGACAAGTCATAGTATTAGACTGTTGTTTACATAGCATTAGATGATTTAACGGTGCAAAGCTTGAAAAGATAATACTAATAGACTTGGGGGTCCTATGTGATTCTAGTATTGCAAACATTTGGGTCTCCTAGCGAGGTAGGAGCTGTTGAGACTTTTTAGCATGCTTAAAGAAATTGGTTTCGAAAATATTTTGCTGACTTTCTTATGAAGAATTATGACCATTTTGAAAATGAAGAGCTTTTTTGGCTAAAAGATAATAGATTGTCCCAGATAAAGTATGACGACTGTTAAATTCATCTTTTGTTTTTGGCAGGGAGCCTTTGGTAAAGGGTCACTAATTGGTTTTGGTTTGGCAACATACTCTCTTTTGGGCTTAGGCGTGGTAAGCATTCTTTTGTCATTTGATAAAGGGTAGAGCTTACAGTAAATCCTTACACTGCTTCCTTCTCCAAAAAAAAAAAACATTCTCAAAAAATCTTTACATTGTTCAAAGTTTTTCAACTAATATGTTTTCTTAGCTTGATGTGCATATGCAGATCAAATGTATGTCCTTCACATATCCAATTGTTGTCCTGTGTCTATTTGTTCCCCCTTTTTGTCACTCCACTTCCATTAAGTTTTAATTAGTATATTGTTGGCAATACTGGAACCTGTGTACTTATTTCATGCGAGTATTGAGGTCAAATCACTTATGGTCTTTTACATATCTGTCCTTAAATTTTCTGTTTCTGCTGCTATCAGCTTGGTGGACCCCTGTCACTTCCGTGGGGATTGTATGTGCTTATATGTCAGGTAATAAATATATGTTGATTTATGAAACATTATAATTCTGTAATTATATCTCTTCCTACATGATATATAAGAGTTGGTTGTTTAAAACTTAAAAATCTCCAAATCATTTGATGTTCAGAGGACACCGGAGAAACCATGCTTGAACGATGTAACAGAGGTCGGAACTTGGAGAAAAGCAGCTCTTGGTATGGCTATATTTCTTGTATTGTTGACTCTCCTTCCTGTATGGGATGAACTTGCAGAGGAACTTGGTATAGGTCTTGTAACCACCTTTTGATTCTTAGAGAGTGAGCCTCGTCAATTTTGATGTCGACGCGAGCTCTAAGGAGTATTTATATTGATCTTTGATGTATTTAGTGGAGTATTTATACATGTATATAGTGAGGTTTTTTGGCTGGAAACACCATTTTTAGCTGCACATTTATTTTTTAATGAAATCTAAATACATTCTCCTCCTAGTTTCTTCAATTATGTACAGGCTTTGTTAACTATTACATTTGCATTATATTTGTTGATTTCTAATCTTTAATCTCTACTCTATTCTCCCACTCCCATGAACCAATTTAATCTTAACAATTAATAACTAAAGTAGGAATATACATCACTTAACTGTGATTAAGTGATAAATGTGTAGAAAAATATAGGTCCGATATTTTTATTGATTTAATATAAACATTGGGTTAAAGTAAATCTTTACCTTTGCGGTACCAGATAAATGTGAAGCATAAAGAGGAAACTGGCTTTCTATCAGCAGTTGCTCATCTAAATTATAGACTGATAACTATGACGCAATAATAAACATCTGATTTTATTTATTTTAAAATTCTTTTCTCAAATAAATCATGAATTATTTACAATATTATTAAGGATCTGTCAACTGTAAAGATTAAATCCACCATTTATATCCACAACACATAAAAACTTTTATGAAAAAATCGGATGCGTTCAGAATAAAAAAATGTAGATAATCATAATCATAATCATATTATGGGCGGGCCTGAAAGAATTAATCCCTCGATTATTCTTATTGATTAAAGACATATGTATACAAGTTATAATAGGAGAATATTATTCCTATTTTACATATAAATCTAAGGAGGCTAACTATACAATTATGGTAATAATATAATATTAGTTAAGGTACAAGACTAAGTCTAATATATACCAAATATATATTGATTACAAAATCATCCCCTTTATTGGACACTTTGGAGATAAATTTGCGAGAACTCTTTGGATTTGGGCTTTAACACACCCATGATCATAGCGGGAGAGTCTTCGTCTGGAGGCTCTCTAAAATCTTCAAAAGGGACCGAGAGAAGACCATTTGTAAAGATGTCTGCAATCTAATATCTGAAAGGAATATGACAGACGCGTACTTGTTCTTTAGCTACCTTTTCTCGAACAAAGTGAATATCCATCTCTATATGTTTAGTGCGCTGGTGCTGAACTGGATTACTAGAAAGGTAGATGACATTTATATTATCACAATACACTAAGGTAGCCTTTTCAATAGGACAATGGAGCTCACAACGATGAATTACGTAACCACGGACTGGAAACCACATTGGTTACCCTCTATACTCGAACACGCGCCGAGCGTGAAAGTGTGGCTTGGCGGCTTGGCGGACCATGAGACCAAGTTATTACCTAAAACATGCAATAACGGGCGTGGTATGCGGTGTCAGGACAACCACCTCAATCAGTATAGGAGACAAATGTAGACGTCGACGAAGGATACAAATGCAAGTCATACTCAAGTGTTCCCTGAATGTACCTAAGAATGCGTTTGAGCGCATTCATATGTTCAATGCAGGATCGTGCATAAACAAACACACTTGTTATGCGACATATGTAATATCGTGTCGCGTGAGCGTAAGATATTGAAGGCGTCTGCAAGACTACGATGGCGGTCGGATCACCATGGAAGAGCGGTGCGGCGCTGACTTGGGTTTAGTATCAACTGGAGTAGAAGTGGACTTACAGGATGACATCCCAGCCCTCTCAATGATCTCTGCTGCATATTTCCTCTGTGATAAGAACAATCCACATGCATGATGAGTAACAGCAACTCCCAAGAAATAACTCAATGTACTCAAGTCCTTCATAGCAAACTCAGAACTGGGCATTGTCATGATAGACTTTCGCAAAACATCAGAAGAGGCAGTCAAGAGAATATCATCCACATATAATAGTATATAAGTCATCGAAGAACCATGACGATATATGAATAATGAATTATCAGACCTGCTGTGAGAAAAACTCATAGTCGAAGCATAATCAGCAAACCTCTTATACCAAGCTCGTGGAGACTGTTAATCTCATACAAGGACTTCTTCAACAAACAAACATGATGAGAATATCTAGTATCCCTAAAATCTCACGGCTGATACATATACACTATTTTCTTGAGATCACCATGTAGGAAAACATTCTTCACATCTAGCTGATGAATGACCATGATTTTGAAAGAGCCAAGCTGGTCATAGTGTGAATGGTAGCTAGCTTGACCACCGGGCTAAATGTTTCACCACAATCCACACCAACCTGCTGAGTCTTACCATCACCTACAAGACGAGTCTTATGTCTTGCAAATGAACCATCATAATTTTTCTTGTGAGCAAAAATCCACATAGACCGAATAATATTAACACCAGATGGACGGGGTACCAACTCCCACGTCTTATTATCAATAAGAGCATTATATTCATCGGTCATGACAATTTTTCAATTATATTCATCGGTCATGACAATTAATCTCTTGACTAATGTTATACCCTGTAGTTCTGGTCATGCGTATGAGAGCGTAAAATTTTCGAAAGATAGGTCGACGGATTGTTTCAGACGGGTTTTTAGTTAACTTTGAGGCGGGTTATGACCCGTTACATTGAGAGTTCCTAGGTGTTTCAAAGTCCTAGTGCGTAGTTCGTGGAGTCTAGTTTCCAACGCAACCAACCGTTCGTCGATAGGACATCGGAGTAGGAAGTTATGGGAGTTACAAGTTCGGTCTGTGAGACGGACAGAAAGGTGTTTGATCGAGCCACAGCCGCGGCTCGGATCTGAGGGCAGCGGCGCCGGATATTCCCAGTCGCTGAAGTTGCAGCGGCGCGCGCGAAGCGAGGCGCGGCGCGAAAGTCTGAGTCGGCAGAGTTTGTGCGGCGCCGGCTGCAGGGCCGAGGCGCCGAGGCGGGTTCTGCGAAGTTAAGTGGGAAATTTTGCACTGTTTTGTTTTAAAAGAGGTCATGGGTGGGTGACAAGTGTCCCCCCCATCTGATTTTGCATGCACTACTTATTCAAGACTTGGTCATTCTTCAAACTCTCACCTCTCTCTAAAGCTAAAGCTCTCACTACTCTCTAGAATTCCAAGAGGAATTCAAAGCTTAGGGAAAATCTGAAAAGTTAGGACAAGAAGGAAGTTTGTGGCTAGCTTGTAGGAGTTATTGTGGTGGTGTTCTTGGAAAAGAGGCTAGCAAAAATTGTTGGAATAATTTTGGCTAAAGCTCTAAGGTAACAATTCTTCTCTTGTAGCTAGTTATTGATGTTGCATGTGAAGAAGAAGGAACTTGTAGTAGTCAATAATGCTCTTAGATTCATTGCATGTAAGAAATATGGTTTGGATATGAAAGGATTGGTTAAAAAGGTTATGTGAGCATGTTGTAGCCTAAAAACTACCTTAAACTAGTTAAGTTAATTGTTGTACCTTATGGGGCAGAATTTTACACACCCAAGTTTAGTTGTGTAATTCCCTTTGAAATGTTTGGATTGTTGGGCCTTAAATGTGGCGTTTGGATGTTGAATTCGACCTTGAAAAATGTGGCAAAGTATGTAGAAACAAAGGAAATGCTGCCCAATTTTCCTTAGGAATTAGTAACTTGAACTTTGAATATTCTACATTGAAATTAGAGGTTAATAAACGTATTATGGTCATTATAGGTTGACATATTACGTGCGGTATTTTGGGCTTAGCAAGTGGATTGACCGAAAAGGTATGTGGAGCTTTCTTATCTCTTGAGCATGAGTAGTTGTACCTATGTAGTACGGTAGACGTACAAGATTTGATATTTTTCACTTGTTTTAAGTATATGATACTTGTTTCGTTTTGAGGTATAAGTCCCTTGGATATAGGGAGATGTGTTGACTAGTGTATAATGGTAATATAAAAACTTTATGGGAAGTTGGTTGTATTGGCTTTATGAAAGGTTAATAAGGAAAGGTTTACTCCAAGTAAAATAAGTACGGATAAAGGATTTGGATTTGTGGAAGGCAAATTGTTTTTAAGGCATTAATTGCCTAAGGTTTTAAAAGAGATGAAGTCACTTGATTTTAGAAGCCTATTGTATTTTTAAAGGTAAACGTGACTTGTTTTGAAAAGTTGTCGTGATTTGATACTACGGTTATTAGTATCTTGGGAGTTTTACATAAAAGGAGTCATTTTCTTAAAAGGTTTAAGGAACGTGGTACTTGGGTTAAATTCCCGAATTTTCTTTTAAAACGACATGTAGTGCCTTAAGTAACTAAAATGAGAAGATGTACTAGAAATGTTATTAAGAAGTTAGGAGATATTCTTAACTTGCTTACGTTATGATATGCCGGTAGCGCTTATGTTATGTATGATAGCCGGTTGTGCTGATTTATGTATTATTATTATTACTATTTATGCCATGGATTTGCTACCCATGATGCGAGTGCGGCGCTTGTACTCATGCGGGCCCACTGGGTCCATGCGGGTGAAATAGTCTCATGCGGGTGAAATAGTCTCATGCGAGGTGATGACCTTATGCGGGTCCACAGGACCCATGCATGTGAAATAGTCCCAGGAGTAGGACTGCTTAATGATACTACGGGCGGGAGACCCTGTTTTGATCATGAGCCTCCTATTTTTATGCAGTAAAGTTTATACTTGTTACTCTCATTGTTAGTAAGGCACAGTGTACTGTATTTTTGACTCTATCTTCCATGACTCCGGTTTATTTTAAACTTATGAGTTTATTACAGTATTTTCCAGTTTTACATACTTGATACATATTGTGTACTGACCCCCTTCCTCGGGGGCTGCGTTAAATCTTGAGTAAGAAGCGGTGGTGGATCATCATTCTTAGGATCTTTACTCAGGTTTCAGGAGCTCCATTTCTCCGGAGGCTCGACTTTTGGTACGGTTCTCCCCGGTGTTGTAGATATTTGTACATTCAGGGGCATGACGGGGCCCTGTCCCGTCATAGTGTTTACTCATTCTTAGAGGCTTGTAGTCCTGTTATAGCTTGGGTTGTTAAGGATGTAACTGTTCAGCTTTGTTATATTTAGAGGTAGCCATTTTGGGTTAGCCTGCTTATGTTTTATATGGGTTCTTGTTGTGAGTTATTTTTCGCTGGTTTTCTCTGATGTTGTATCACAAGGGTGCCCGGGGTAAGGCACCAGTCACGGGTCCGTGGTCGGGTCGTGACAAA
Source organism: Przewalskia tangutica (assembly GCA_029844215.1). Classification (NCBI taxonomy): domain Eukaryota; kingdom Viridiplantae; phylum Streptophyta; class Magnoliopsida; order Solanales; family Solanaceae; genus Przewalskia; species Przewalskia tangutica. The sequence continues at coordinate 122,174,371 of CM056730.1, read as the reverse complement.
AGTGGTATCAGAGCAGTTAATCCTCGGAAAGGGTCTACAGGCCGTATCTAGTAGAGTCTTGATTATCGGTGTGTTGTGCATCTATGTCGTGAGGCTACGAGATATTTAGGATTAGTTTCCATTCTTTCACTCTAAGATCGTGCAATAGAGGCGTGTTATAGGTTGAACTCCCTCGGACATATTTTCTGTATCGATTATGCCTCGCGAAGACAACCGCGGCCCGAGAAGGGCAAAGCGGCGAGAGGAACTACTAGTAGGACAGGGTTACGAGCCTGAGCCCGATCTTTACGAAGAGATGTTTGGACGGCGAGTTCCACGGCGTCGCCAACTCAGCGAGCTTGGGGCGGCGGCGGCCTCACGAGACCGCGATACATGAGCCTCGATTACGGCTGGAGCGGAGGATATGGGCTATAAGAGATGGCCCGATTATTAGCGAGATCGTGGCTGGCGGGAGAGATGAGGCGGAGGCGGCGGTTCGGTTGTACGTAGCCCCAGGTGATAACGAGGCTGCGGGACTTTTGAGTTGCGACCCACGAGTTCTGGTAGAGACACGAGGATGACCTCGGGAGTTTATCAAGCGATTATATCGGATCGTAGAGTGATCGGTGCTTGACGAGTCGGTATTATTGGGCTCCCGTGGTGCGGGATCTGCGGTTGGTGGTATGATTCATGGGAACTATCCGAGGAGCATGCGCTTCCGGTGTTTGGGACGAGTTCTCGGAGCGTTCGCCATTTCTTTCCTCGCAAATGAGGAGGGCTCGGTGATAGATTTTTAACACCGAGGCGAGTGGGCGGGCGGTCAGAAAGTACAACGTGAAGTTTGACTCGTTGGCTCGGTATGTACCGCTTTGTAGCGAACATGGAGGACATAGTGCCGCTATGTCACGGGGCTCGATGATTACTTGGCGAAAGTTGCAGGAGTAGCTCTTGGCCGGGCATGGACATTGCCGCGTGCGAGCATATGCGCAGGTGTGAGAGCGCGGCGACGGATTGGCGAGTATCGCGAAGAGGTCGAGGCGGCGGTCCTGGTAGTTTTCGAGGTAGACAACCTCAAGCGAGACGGATTGCACCTCGGCCGGTTGAGCGCTCCTCGCATCTTCCGGACGTCTGAGGCATTGAGGCGGGGCGAGGTTCGAGGCCGGGTTCCCAGAGGGACCAGGGTTCCAGTCAGATGAGGCCACCTATACCTCGGTGTGGTCGATGTGGCCATTGCCATTATGGAGGGTGTCGTGCTACTCCAGGAGCTTGTTATTCTTGTGGCGGCGAGGCCATTTGAGAAGATTGTCCGTCAGGCGGCGGGAATGTTATGGCTCGGTAAGCGGTCGATGGCTGGATCTTCGTCTTCGATGGCGTCGCCGGGCGAGGTGTTCACGGACCAGCGAGGCGCGGCAAGGTCGTGGTAGGGTCGATTCAGCGGTCCTCGAGCGCATCTATCATGCTATGTCGGCCGTCGGGACGGGGCGTCGCGGATGTCGTCACGGTACATTATTGATTGCATGTTGTGATGTATATGCTTTGATAGATCCGAGTTCTACCTTGTCCTATATATCTCCTCATATTCTTTGGTAGAATAGGGATAGAGCAGAAGTCCATAAGACCTTTTGAGGTGGCTACGCGATGGTGATTCGATGGTAGGCGGCGGGTATATAAGTCTTGCCCGGTGACTATAGGCGATCGTCGGACTCTGGCGACTTGATAGAGTTGGATATGACGGACTTTGATGTAATTATGGGTATGGATTGGCTAGCGTCTTGCTATGCCAATGTGGGTATGAGAGAGATTAGTTCGGTTCGGTTTAGGGTGGCGATTATCGAGTGGAAGGGAATCTTGCATCGCCAGGGGTAGGTTTATTTCTTACCTCAAGGCTAGGAAGATGGTGCGGAAGGGTATATCTACCATATGGTTCGAGTATTAAATCACGAGGTGAGATCTGGACCTTGATCGATTCCGGTCGTTAGAGAGTTTCGGGCGTGTTTCGGGACGAGCTTGGGTATCCTCACGAGAGAAATTGAGTTTGCATTGATTTGGCGCCGAACCTTTCGGCCGATATCTATTCCGCCGTACAGGATGGCACCTGCTGAGTTGAAGGAATTGAAGGACCAGCTGAAAGACTTCTTTGGAGAAAGGCTTTATCGAGCGAGTGTTTCTCACAGGAGCGCCGGTGTTATTTGTAAAGAAGAAGGATGGGGCCAGCTGCGTATGTGTATTGATTACGACGGTGAACAAAGGTAACTATCAAACAGATATCCCTCCTCGGGATTGATGATTTGTTTGACGATTCTGAGTGCGAGATGTTTTCGAAGCGCATTCGGGACCGGTATGGGCACTATGAGTTGGTGATGTCTTTCGGGTTGACAGCGTCAGCGGTATTCATGGATTTGATGAACAGGGTGTTCAAGCCATTTTTGGATATGTTCGTTATAGTATTCATTGATGATATCTTGGTTTATTCGCACCTGAGCGAGGCATCTGGTCATTTGAGGCGGTATTGAGTCCTCGGGGCCGCGATTGTATGCCAAGTTCTCGAAATGCGAGTTTTGGTTGGCTTCAGTGGCTTTCTTAGGGCATGTGTTATACCCCGTAGTTCTGACCCTACGTATGGGAACGTACGAAAGTATGTAAGACTTAAAATTTCCGAAGGACAGGTTGATGGGTCGTTCCGGACGGGTTTTAGTCAACTTTGAGGCGGGTTATGACCCGGTACATTGAGAGTTCCTAAGTGTTTTAAAGGCCTAGGGCGTAGTTCGTTGAGTCTGGATTCCAACGCAACCAGTTAAATCGATAGGACGTCGGAGTAGAAAGTTATGAGAGTTACAAGTTCAGTGCGCAGTCGGACAGAAATGCGTTTCGGACTAAGGCGACAGGGCCGCGGCGCCGGATGCAGGGCCGCGGCGCCGAAAGTTCAGAGAGGCTGCGGAGGTTTCAGCGCCGCGGCGCCGAGGCGGGAAATTTGGGCGGAAAAACTTAGAAAATCTGATTTTTGTTTTAAAAGAGACCATGGGAGGGTGAGTGTCCCCACCCCCATCGATTTTACATTGCATGCAATATATTGACCAAGACTTGGTCATTTTCTATCTTTCATCGTCTCTCTCTCTCTCTCTCAAATTGCTCCCCCTTCTCTCTAAAAACCCTTAGAAAAATCTGAAAGTTAAGAACAAGAAAAGGAAGCTTGTAGCTAGCTTGTTGGCATTGTTGTGGTAGTGTTCTTGGCAAGGAAGCTAGCAATATTTGGAATAAGTTTTGACTAAAACTTTAAGGTAACATTTCTTCCTTTAAACTTAGTACTAGTGTTGCATGCTTGGAAAGCAAGATCTTGTGGTAGTAAAATAATGCACTTAGAGTCATTAAATGCAGTAAATGTGGTTTGGATATGAAGAATGGGTTAAGAAGAAATTATGAGCATGTTGTAGCCTAAAAACCACCTTAGAATTGTTAATTGAATTGTTGTAAACCTATGGGGCAGAATTTTGGGCGTGAAATCCCCTTTGAATTGTTGGATTGATTGAGCCTTAAATGTGGTGTTTTTGATGATAAATTCGGCCTTGAGAAAGGTGGCAAAATGAGTAGAAACAAAGGAAATCTTTGCAATTTTCCTTAGAATTTAGTGACTTTGAACTTGGATTGTTCTACATTAAGATTAGAGGTTAATAAACGTATCATGACTATTATAGGTTGAAATATTACTTGCGGTAGTTTGGACTTGGCAAGTGGATTGACCAAAGAGGTATGTGAAGTTTTCCTATCTCTTGAGCATGAATAGATAAAACTATGTAGTACGGTAGACGTACATGATTTGGTATTCTTACTTGTTTTGAGTATAAAATGACTTGTTTCGTTTTAAGAATGTATAAGTCCCTTGGTTAAGGGAAAAGTATGATTTTACTAAGGTATAGAGTTAATATAACAACTTTATGGGAAGTTGGTTTATTAGCTTCATAAAAGGTTAATGAGAAGAGATTTTCTCCAAATAAGATAAGTATGTGAAGAGGCAAATTGATTTTAAGGTATCAATTGTCCAAAGGTTTTTATGTATAAAGAAGAGTCACTTTTGAAAGAGTTGAAGTATATAGTACTTGGGTTAAACTCCCGGTGTTCTTTTGTTAAAGATTTGATTAAGTGTCTTAAGTAAACTAAAATGAGAGGGTATATGAACAAGATTAAAAAGAGGTTATAAGTTTGCTTAACTTATGCATTATTATGATATGATGACAGTTTGTGATAGGGTAAGAGTATGTCTGAGGGGCAAGCCGCAAGATCGCCATACCACCTCCTTCAGTGTAAGAGTATGCGAGGGCGGCCAGATAAGATCGCCATACCATCCGCTTGATGTAGAGTATATCGAGGCGGATCAAGATCGTTATACCATCTGCACGATATAAGAGTATATCGAGGCAAGCCCAGATCGTTATACCATCTGCTCGGTGTAAGTATATCGAGTCTGACCCAGATCGTTATACCATCTGCGGGGTAAGAGTATATCGAGGGCGATCCCAAGATCGTTATACCACATTCGTGGATTTGCTACCCATGATGCGAGGAATACCTCATGCGAGTCCTTATGGGCTTATGCGGGTGAAATAGTCCCGTGCCAGGCGAGTCGGCCGATGCGAGTCACCTACGCGGGACCCGTGCGGGTGAAATAGTCCCGGAGTAGGATGGTTTTTTTGATACTACGGGCGAGGTACCTGTTTTGATCATGAGCCTCTATTTTATGCGAGATTATATATATATATACTTGTCACTCATTGTTAGTAAGGCACGAAAAGGTATTTTATTGTCTTCCATGACTCGGCTTGCTTTTAGACTTATGATATCATATTACGATATTTTCCCGACTTTACATACTTGGTACATATTGTGTCGACCCCTTTCCTCGGCTGCGTTCATGCGCGGTAAGGGTAAGCGATTGAGGATCCTCGTTCTTAGGATCACTATTCGGTGTCGAAGCTCATTCCTCGGAAGCTTATTTATTGGTATGGATATTTCCATGATCTTATAGGTACTTTGTATATTCGGGGTATGGCGGGGCCTGTCACTTACGATTATTATCTTTAAGTGCAGCGCTATGTGTTTTGGGCTATAAGAACCGGTTGTATTATAAATACTTTGTTTAAGTATGTTTATGGAAAGCGACACTTATCGGTGGCGGATATATTTTACCTTTTTATGAAGTTATGTGTTGTGTTATGTTCATTGCTATTCTCGACATATACAGCGAGGGTAACTTGAAGAGGTACTAGTCGCGGCCCGAGTCGGTCGTGACAAAAGTGGTATCGAGCGATTAGTCCTCGGAAAGTGTCCATGACCGTGTCTAGTAGAGTCTTGATTATCGGTGTATGCGTGCACCACATCTATAATCGTGAGGTGCGAGATATTTAGGATTGGTTTCCATTCTTTCACTCTAGATCGTGCAATAGAAGTGAGTTATAGGTTGAATCTCCCGATGTTTTCCTTTATGTATCGATTATGCCTCACGCAAGCAACCGCGGCCCGAGAAGGACAAAGCGGTGAGAGTCTTTGCTAGTGGGACGCGGAGAATCACGAGGCACAGCCCAATCCTTACGAGAGATGATGTTTAGGGCGGCGAGTTCCACGTCGTCGCCCGGCCTCAGCGAGTTCGAGCGTGCGCGGCTCTGCGAGACGCGATGCGGAACCTCGGCTCGCGATCGGGTAGATGCAGATTACGAAACAGTCGATTCTTGACAGCGTAGTGGCGAGCGTGGCCGCGGAAGCGGCGGCCAACCCTGAGCCGGCCATTTCTGGATTCGGATTTCTGGGTTGTCACCCCACGAGTTCTATGGTTCGAGATTTGATGAGATCGCGAGTTTGTCGGCGATTCTGGACCATGCGAGTTCTTAGGGCATCGAGTGAGTGCATTATACTAGCTTCTTACAGGATTCTGCGATATTGCGTTGGCGGTTTGAGTCATGGGTATTGTCGAGGGGTGAGGATGCTCTTCCAGCTGATTGGGAGGAGTTCACAGAGGCGTTCCTAGACCACTTCTTGCCTCCTGAGGTGAGGAGAGCCCGCGTAGATAGGTTCTTGACCTTGAGACAGGACGAGAGGACTATCAGGGAGTACAGCCTGGAGTTTGACTCCTTGGCCAGATATGTGTTACACCCCGTAGTTCAGGTCATGCGTTTGAGTACCTACGAAAGGGGGTAAGACTTAAAATTTTCTAAGGATAGGTTGACGGATCGTTCCGGACGGGTTTTAGTCAAGTTTGGGGCGAGTTATGACCTGATACATTGAGAGTTCCTAAGTGTTTCAGAGGCCTGGGGCGTAGTTCGTTGAGTCTAGATTCCAACGCAACCAACCGTTCGTCGATAGGATGTCGGAGTAGAAAGTTATGAGAATTACAAGTTCAGTGCGCAGTCGAACAAAAATGTGTTACGGAAAGAGGCGGCAGGGCCGCGAACAGCGTGGCATGGCGCCGTAAGATCTGGTCGCGGGAGTTGCAGCGCCGCGGCCGGGAAGCGGCGCCGAGGCGGGAATTTTGGGCGGAAAAACTTAGAAAAGTCTGATTTCTCTTTTAAATAGGGCATGGGTGGGTGACAAGTGTCCCCCCTCATCTGATTTTTGCTTGCATGGCTTATATTGACCAAGTCTTGTAGACTTGGTCATCTCTCAAACACCTCCCTCTCTCTAGAAAATTTAGCTCTCCCTTCTCTCTAGAGTTTTAAGAAGAAAGAAAAGCTTAGGAAAAATCTGAAAAGGTGTGGCAAGAAAGGAAAGGTTATTGCAAGCTTGTGAAGACTATTGTGGTGGTATTCTTGGAGTAGAGGCTAGCAATTGTTGGAGTAAATTGGCTAAGAGCTTTAAGGTAACATTTCTTCCTTTAGAATTAGTTCTAAGTGTTGCATGTTTAGAAGAAAGAACTTGTGGTAGTAGATAATGCTCATAGAATCATTGCATGCTAGAAATGTAGTTTGGATATGAAAAATGGGTTAAGAAGAGATATTAAGCATGTTGAAGCCTAAAAACTACCTTAGGATTGTTAAGTGAATTGTTGTAAACTTATGGGGCAGAATTGGTATTTGGGTGTGTAATCCCCTTTAAAATGTTGGATTGATTGAGCCTTACAATGTGGTGTTTTGATGGTAAATTCGGCCTTGAGAAAGGTGGCAAAGTGAGTAGAAACAAAGGAAATGCTGCCCAATTTTCTATAGAATTTTAGTGGCTTTGAGTTAGATTATTCTACATTGGAATTAGAGGTTAATGAACATATCATGGTTATTATAGGTTGAAATATTACTTGCGGTAGTTGAGCTTAGCAAGTGGATTGACCAAAGAGGTATGTGAAGCTTTCCTATCTTTGAGCATGAGTATTTGTATCTATGTAGTACGGTAGACGTACAAGATTTAGTATTTTTACTTGTTTAAGTATAAACAAAGACTTGTTTTGTTTTAAGAAGTATAAGTCCCTTGGTTAAGGGAAAAGTATGATTTTACAAAAGTATAGAGTACTTGGTGTGAAAGTATTGAGTATTGAATTATTCTAAAGATAAGAGGCTTGAAGTATTTTTGAAAATTGTATGAATTTGTTTGAAGTATAAGCCTCTTGGATAGTAAAAGAACAAAATGGTTCATAAGGAGTTATAACGGCTTTATGGGAAGTTAGTTATAACGGCCTTATGAATGGATAAGGATGTCGTAAATTTCTAAAGCATAAAGTTAGTATAACGGCTTTATGGGAAGTTGGTTATAATAACTTTATGGAAGGTTATGAAAGTTGTCTATTTTGATTAATGAGCATAAGTTGTCTAGATTGTGAAAAATTGAAGTTACTTGGAATCTCTTGGAAAGGATGTACGTACGTAGTACTTTGGCTTGTTAAAAGAGAATTACTCTGTTTGTGCCTTGATAGTGTTTTGGGCTTGTTCAATTGAGAATTATTCTATGTGTGCCTTGATAAGTACTTTGGCTTGCTTAAATAAGAATTCTCTTGGTTTATGTGAAAAGAAGGCATGGTAATTGTCTTGGTTTATGTAAAGGCATGATATTGAAATTCAATTAAAAGCATGTAGTTACGAGTTACTTGGAGCGTCGCTTGATGATGAAGGATTCCACCGTATGCTTCCATTGTTGATTATGAGTTACTTGGGCGTCGCCATGATGAAGGATTCCACGCATATCTTCCATTGTTCGATTATGAGTTACTTGGACGTATCGCCATGATGAAGGATTCCACGTATGCTTCCATTGTTCGATTATGAGTTACTTGGGCGTCTGCCCGATGATGAAGGATTCCACGTATCTTCCACCGTTGATTATGAGTTACTTGGACGCGTCGCCGATGATGAAGCGATTCCACGGTATGCTTCCATTGTTCGATTATGAGTTACTTGGGCGTCTGCTTGATGAAGGATTCCACGTATGCTTCCATTGTTCACCATGAGTTACTTGGGCGTCACGCTTGATGATGGAGGATTCCACGCACGCTTCCATTGTTCGATTATGAGTTTACTTGGGCGTGTCGCGATGATGAAGCGATTCCACGCATGCTTCCACGAGTTACTCGTACGCATCGCCGGTGATGGAGGATTCCACAGATGCAGCGCCATTGTTCGATTATGAGGTTACTTGGGCGTGTCGCCGTGATGAAGGATTCCACGCATGCTTCCACGAGTTACTTGGGCGTCGCCCGGTGATGGAGGATTCCACGCACGCCATTGTTCGATTATGAGTTTACTTGGGCGTGTCGCCGTGATGAAGGATTCCACGGGCATGCTTCCATGAGTTACTTGGACGTACCGCCAGTGATGGAGGATTCCACGGGTACGCTTCCATTGTTCGGTTATGAGTTTACTTGGACGTGTCGTCAGTGATGAAGGATTCCACGGGCATGCTACCATTGTACTTTGATTATGAGCTTTCTATTTCCATGTAGTGTGGTATATGATTGATATTGTCATGGTTACTAAGGCACAGTAAAAGGTAATTTGTTTTCATCCCTGATCCCAGCTTGTTTTCAGACTTATGTCTTCATTCTGATATTTTCATTTCCACATACTTGGTACTGTTATCGACCTCCTTGGCTGCGTTCATGCCGCAGGTCGAGATACGTAGCTTGCTGGTCCGCACTCTTAGGATCACTGTTCATTTCCTGGAAAGCTCCATCCCTCCGGAGGCTTTGTCTTTTGGTATGATTCCCTGAGGTTATAGACTTTTGTACATTCAGGGGGTATGGCGGGGCCCCGCCCACGATTGTTATTCCTGGAGTGCAGTAGTCACGTTTGTGGTTTGGGTTGTAAGAATAAAGTTGTCTTGTTTCACCATCGGTTAAGTTATTTTATGAAAGGCGCCTTATCGGCTTAGTGATGTTTACCTTATACTGATTTGTTTTATGTATGTTCATTGCTATTCTCTCGACATATACCGACGGGTACCGGAAGGGTACTAGTCGCGCCGGTCGGTCGTGACAAAAGTGGTATCAGAGCATTTAGTCCTCGGAAAGTGTCTACAGACCGTGTCTAGTAGAGTCTTGATTATCGGTGTGTCGTGCACCACATCTATAATCAGGAGGCTGCGTGACATTTAGGATTGGTTTCCATCCTTCTCTTTAAGATCGTGCGATAGAGTGTGGTTAGGTCGTCTCCCTAACGAGTTATGTTGTTTGCATTTCACGAGAAAGCGTGATGACCAGAAAGCTTATGTGGATTGCATATCCAGGGTAGTTATGATGGTAGTATAGTGGGTATAGTGACATACAACTATACATATTTATGTATAAGGGTCAGACACGTGTTGCCTAGAATGATATTGGAATACCAAGGATTGATAAGGACTAATTAGATACCGGGAAGGTATGGAGTGGGTTGATGAACTCTCATCAAGGTTGTACGTACTAATTTGAGATAATTAGGAGATGATGAGTTGTTTGAGAAATAAATGGGCCCTTAAGAAGTTTAATTAAGAGACCTAATGGGAGACTATGTTTGTAAATTAAGCTCGTGGTATGCTTAAGAGGATAGTATGAGATGAGATTCGTGCGGAGTAAGTGATGGGATTGTTGTAAGATTTAGTATCATGAGCGAGGATATTGAGACTATGTACACGTGTTAGAATAAGTTGGTAGATCTGAGCAGGCAAAATCTGTTGGTAGTGAGCGAGAGTAGGTGGTAATGGTTCATACTTTGGACTCGTTTTCTGTTTGATTTATGAGGAATGATTAAGCGTATGCGATATCTTACGGTCAAGTGGCATAGTAAAGTTCCATTAGTGTAAGTGCGAGGAGGTACCGAGGAATATTAGATTGGCTCCAAAAGAACATTCGGGACGAATGTTTCTAAGGGGAGAATGTTACACCGTAGTTCAGTCATGCGTTTGAGTACTACGAAAGGGGTAAGACTTAAAATTTTCTAAGGATAGGTTGACGGATCGTTCCGACGGGTTTTAGTCAAGTTTGGGGCGAGTTATGACCTGATACATTGAGAGTTCCTAAGTGTTTCAGAGGCACGGGCGTAGTTCGTTGAGTCTAGATTCCAACGCAACCAACCGCTCGTCGATAGGATGTCGGAGTAGAAAGTTATGAGAATTACAAGTTCTTGTGCAATCGAACAAAAATGTGTTACTGGAAAGAAGCGGCAGGCGCCGCGCCGGCAAGTGCAGCGCGCGCCAGAAGATCTGGTCCGCAGTTGCAGCCGCCGCCACGGAAGGCGCGCGCCGAGGCGGGAATTTTGGGCGAAAAACTTAGAAAAGTCGATTTCTCTTTAAATAGGGCATGGGTGGGTGACAAGTGTCCCCTCATCCGATTTTTGCACAGGCTTATATTGACCAAGTCTTGTAGACTTGGTCATCTCTCAAACACCTCCTCTCTAGAAAATTTAGCTCTCCCTCTCTAGAGTTTTAAGAAGAAAGAAAAGCTTAGGAAAAATCTGAAAAGGTGTGGCAAGAAAGGAAAGGTTATTGCAAGCTTGTGAAGACTATTGTGGTGGTATTCTTGGAGTAGAGGCTAGCAATTGTTGGAGTAAATTGGCTAAGAGCTTTAAGGTAACATTTCTTCCTTTAGAATTAGTTCTAAGTGTTGCATGTTTAGAAGAAAGAACTTGTGGTAGTAGATAATGCTCATAGAATCATTGCATGCTAGAAATGTAGTTTGGATATGAAAAATGGGTTAAGAAGAGATATTAAGCATGTTGAAGCCTAAAAACTACCTTAGGATTGTTAAGTGAATTGTTGTAAACTTATGGGGCAGAATTGGTATTTGGGTGTGTAATCCCCTTTAAAATGTTGGATTGATTGAGCCTTACAATGTGGTGTTTTGATGGTAAATTCGGCCTTGAGAAGGTGGCAAAGTGAGTAGAAACAAAGGAAATGCTGATTTTCTATAGAATTTTAGTGGCTTTGAGTTAGATTATTCTACATTGGAATTAGAGGTTAATGAACATATCATGGTTATTATAGGTTGAAATATTACTTGCGGTAGTTGAGCTTAGCAAGTGGATTGACCAAAGAGGTATGTGAAGCTTTCCTATCTTTGAGCATGAGTATTTGTATCTATGTAGTACGGTGAGCGTCAAGATTTAGTATTTTTACTTGTTTAAGTATAAACAAAGACTTGTTTTGTTTTAAGAAGTATAAGTCCTTGGTTAAGGAAAAGTATGATTTTACAAAAGTATAGAGTACTTGGTGTGAAAGTATTGAGTATTGAATTATTCTAAAGATAAGAGGCTTGAAGTATTTTTGAAAATTGTATGAATTTGTTTGAAGTATAAGCCTCTTGGATAGTAAAAGAACAAAATGGTTCATAAGGAGTTATAACGGCTTTATGGGAAGTTAGTTATAACGGCCTTATGAATGGATAAGGATGTCGTAAATTTCTAAAGCATAAAGTTAGTATAACGGCTTTATGGGAAGTTGGTTATAATAACTTTATGGAAGGTTATGAAAGTTGTCTATTTTGATTAATGAGCATAAGTTGTCTAGATTGTGAAAAATTGAAGTTACTTGGAATCTCTTGGAAAGGATGTACGTACGTAGTACTTTGGCTTGTTAAAAGAGAATTATTACATTTGTGCCTTGATAGTGTTTTGGGCTTGTTCAATTGAGAATTATTCTATGTGTGCCTTGATAAGTACTTTGGCTTGCTTAAATAAGAATTCTCTTGGTTTATGTGAAAAGAAGGCATGGTAATTGTCTTGGTTTATGTAAAGGCATGATATTGAAATTCGAATTAAAAGCATGTAGTTATGAGTTACTTGGACGTACCGCCAGTGATGAAGGATTCCACGGGTATGCTTCCATTGTTCAGTTATGAGTTACTTGGGCGTCTGCTTGATGATGAAGGATTCCACGTATGCTTCCATTGTTGATTATGAGTTACTTGGGCGTCGCTTGATGATGAAGGATTCCACGGTATGCTTCCATTGTTGATTATGAGTTACTTGGGCGTCTGCGGTGATGAAGGATTCCACGGGTATGCTTCCACTGTTCGATTATGAGTTACTTGGGCGTCGCCCGGTGATGAAGGATTCCAGGTATGCTTCCATTGTTCGATTATGAGTTACTTGGAGCGTCGCTTGATGATGAAGAGATTCCACGGTATGCTTCCATTGTTCATTATGAGTTACTTGGGCGTCTGCGATGATGGAGATTCCACGAATGCGCTTCCATTGTTCGATTATGAGTTTACTTGGGCGTGTCGGTGATGAAGATTCCACGGGCATGCTTCCACGAGTTACTTGGGCGTCGCCCGGTGATGGAGGATTCCGCAGATGCGCTGCCATTGTTGATTATGAGGTTACTTGGGCGTGTAAATCGGTGATGAAGGATTCCACCGCATGCTTGGCGAAGTTACTTGGACGTACCGCCCGATGATGGAGGATTCCACGCACGCTGCCATTGTTGATTATGAGTTTACTTGGGCGTGTAAATGCGGTGATGTAGGATTCCACGGGCATGCTTCCATGAGTTACTTGGACGTACCGCCAGTGATGGAGGATTCCACGGGTACGCTTCCATTGTTCAGTTATGAGTTTACTTGGACGTGTCGTCAGTGATGAAGGATTCCACGGGCATGCTACCATTGTACTTTGATTATGAGCTTTCTATTTCCATGTAGTGTGGTATATGATTGATATTGTCATGGTTACTAAGGCCTGATAAAGGTAATTTGTTTTCATCCACGATCGGCTTGTTTTCGGACTTATGTCTTCATTCTGATATTTTGATTTCCACATACTTGGTACTGTTATCGACCTCGCCCGAAGTGCGTTAAATCTGCGCAGTCGAGATCGTAACTTCTTTGGTCCGCTCTTAGGATCACTGTTCATTTCTGGAAAGCTCCATCCTCGGGCTTTGTCTTTTGGTATGATTCCACGAGGTTATAGACTTTTGTACATTCGGGGTATGGCGGGGCCTGTCCGCACGGATTGTGTCACAAGTGCGTAGTCACGTTTGTGGTTTGAGGTGTAAGAATAAAGTTATCTTGTTTCACTATCGGTTAAGTTATTTTATGAAAAGCGGCCTTATCGGCTTCTAGTGATGTTTACCTTATCTGATTTGTTTTATGTATGTTCATTGCTATTCTCGACATATACGACGGTACCGGAAGGGTACTAGTCGCGGCCGAAGTCGGTCGTGACAATATGCACACCATTGTAGGCGATATGGCGAGACGGGGTTCATAGATACGTGATGGGACTAGGCCGTCACATGATTCTTGCTTGCCAGGAGTAGCTCTTGACGAGATGGATATTGCGGAGATGCGGCATCTGCGAGGATTGAGGCGAGAGCGAGATCGGCTAGATTTGGGCGGCCAGAGGCGAGACGCCGGGTTCGAGGCGATTTTGGCGGCGGCCTGTGGCGAGCTAAGTCCGCTTCCGGCCAGCGCAGTGCTCCTTCCGCGATTTCCGGCGGGAAATCGTCAGCGAGGTTATTCGGGAAGCGAGCGAGGGCTCAGCGTCGAGTTTTGAGAGGCGAGACCGGCGCAATCGAGACCACCTACCTCCGGTGCGTTCGATGCGGTAGGTCTCATCCGGCGAGTGCCGTATGGGTTCGAGATCATGTTACTCTTGTGGCGGTCATCGAAGAAGGATTGTCGTCCTTGGCGGCGGGAGCGTGCAGTTCAGCCAGCGGTACATTCTTTGGGTCTTCATCGTCGATGGTTAGGCGCCGGAGGCGAGTACTTATGGGCGGCGGCGCGGCGGTCGTGGTAGGGGTTCGATTCTAGCGGTCCTCGTAAGCGCATCTATGCTATGTCGGTCGGCGGGACCGGGGCGTCGCGGATGTCGTCGCAGTACATTATTGGTTTCTTCTTTGTGATGTATATGCTTTGATAGATCCGGGTTCTACCTTGTCTACATATCTCCTCATATTGCGGTAGAATAGGGATAGAGCAGTCCATAAGACCTTTTGAGGTGGCTACGCGATAGGTGATTCGATGGTAGGCGGCGAGTGTATAAGGCTTGCCACTGTGACTATAGATACCGTCGGACTCTGGCCGGACTTGATAGAGTTGGATATGATGACTTTGATGTGATTATGGGTATGGATTGGCTAGCATCTTGCTATGCCAACGTGGGTAGAGAGAGATTAGTTCGGTTCGGTTTCGTGAGCCGTTATCGGTGGAAGGGAATCTGCGTCGTAGAGGTAAGTTTATTTCTTACCTCAAGGCTAGGAAGATGGTGCGGAAAGGGTATATCTACCATATGGTTGGTATTCGACAACGAGGTGAGTCAGGACCTTGATCGATTCGATCGTTAGAGAGTTTCGGATGTATTCCCGGATGAGCTTACGGGTATCCTCGAAAGGGAGATTGAGTTTGCATTGATTTGGCGCGGATACTCGTGATATCTATTCGCCATCTGAGGATGGCACTGCCAGTGAAGAGTTGAAGGACCGGTGAAAGATTTCTTTGGAGAAAGGCTTTATTAGGCAGTGTTTCTCGTTGGGAGCACGGTGTTATTTGTAAAGAAGAAGGATGGGGCCAGCTGCGTATGTGTATTGATTACTGACGGTGAACAAGGTAACTATCGAGAATAGATATCCCATCCCGGGATTGACGATTTGTTTGACGATTGCGGGGTGCAAAGTGTTTTCAAGATAGACTGCGATGCAGTTATCATCAGTGCGAGTTAGAGATAGATATCCCAAAATGCATTCGGGACCCGGTATGGGCCTTATGAGTTGAGGTGATGTCTTTCCGGGTTGACAACGCCCAGCGGTATTCATGGATTTGATGAATAGGGTGTTCGAGCCATTCTTGGATATGTTCGTTATAGTTTTCATTGATGATATCTTGGTGTATTCGCGCAGAGCGAGCATCTGGTCATTTGAGGCGGTATTGGGAGTCCTCGAGGCCGCGATTGTATGCCAAGTTCTCGAAGTGCGAGTTAGTGGCGTCGATGGCTTTCTTAGGGCATGTTATCGGGTAGATGGTATTCGGGTTGATCTGACAAAAGGTGAAGCGATCGAGACTTGGCGGACCAGCTACAAGCGGAGATGCGCGACTTTTGGGCACTGCGAGTTATTATCGGTTTGTAGAAGTTTGCTTCTATTTCCACGCTGACTAAGTGACTCGGAAAGCGGCTATGTTCGATGGACGGATACTTGTGAGAAAGTTTTGGTTGCTAAAGGAGAAGTTGGCGGCCGGTTCTTACTCTTCGGAGGGCCTAGATGGATATGTGGTTTATTGTGGCGCGTCGGTGTCGGGCTTGGAGTGCGTCTTGATGCGGCCGAAATAGTTATAACTTATGCGTCTCGGCGGCTTAGGAAGCGTGAGAAGAACTATCCCGCGTGACTTGGAGTTGGTAGCGATGATTCATGCCTTAAAGATGCGGAGACATTATTTATATGGAGTCCGTGTGGACATTTACGGACCACGCGAGTCTCAAAGTCATCTTGACCCAGAGGAGTGAACTTGCGGCGAGGCGGTGGTTGGAGCTACTTAAGGATTACGATGTTGATATTCTATACCACCCGGGGAAGGCGATGTGGTTGCGGATGCCCTTAGTCGCGGTCGATGGGTAGTGCATGCGATGTTGACGGAGAAGAGGATATGGTCAGAGAGTTACATCGGTAGCAAGCCTTGGGGTTCGTTTGGTTGATTACGGTAGTGACGGTATTCGGGTTAGAGGTTGCGAGTCTTCCATCGTCGAGGAGGTGAAGAAGCGGCGATGAGGATCCGATTTTGATGCGATGCAGAGATCACGGCTCTCGGAAGGAGAAGAGTCTATTTGAGTAGCGCTGATGGGGTGCTAAGGTTCGAGGCGATTGTGTGTTCCGTGTAGCGAGGACTTCGTCGGCGGTCTCGGAGGCACTGCGGTGCTCGTTATTCTATTCATCGGTCGACTAAGATGTACCATGACCTCGGATCGTGTATTGGTGGGGCGGCCTAAAGAGGGGCGTTGCGGAGTTCGTGTACGGTGCGGAATTGTCGGCGAGTTAAGATTGAGCACGAAGCGGTGGTCATTGCGAGCCATTGATATTCCGACTTGGAAGTGGGAGGTGATAAATATGGATTTTATTACGGGGCTACCTACCACTCGGAGGAAGCGTGATTCCATTTGGGTGATTGTCGGACGGTGGCGAAATCGGCCCATTTTCTTCCGATCGAGCAGCGTTTTGGTGAGGACTATGCGGATTATATATTAGGAGATTGTGAGGCGCGGGGTCCGTTATCGATTATATCGAGATAGAGAGCGGTTCTCGGCTAACTTAGAGGTCCTTCCGAAGGATTAGGGACACGTGAGTCTCGATCTGGCGTTTCACCCTCGAGCGGACGGACGGGCGGCGCACTATCGACACTCGAGATATGTTGCGGGCTTGTGTTATTGATTCGAAGTAGGGGAGGATCATTTGCCTCTTGTGGAGTTTGCTTACAACAATAGCTACCATTCCGGTATTGAGATGGCGCCTTATGAGGCCTTATACGGGAGAAAGTGCAGTCACCGATAGGCTAGTTCGAGTGGGAGAAGTCGATTAGTCGGGCGGACTTAGTTCGGCGAGATGTGGATAAGGTGAAGCTTATCCAGAAGCGGTTGTTAGCGGCTCGAGTCGGCGAAGTCGTATCACGGTCATCGGCGTCGACACTTGGAATTTGAGATAGATGATTGGGTTTTCTAAAGGTATCGCCCGTGAAGGCGTGATGAGATTTGGAAAGAAAGGAAGCTTAGCCCGAAGTACATTGGGCGTATCGGTGTCGTAGGGTAGGCAAGGTTGCTATGAGTTAGATCTTCCGTTCGATTTGGGCGGTGCATCCGATTTTCATGTGTCCGTATTTGCGGAAATGTATTGGAGATCCATCTAGAGTGCACGGTTCGGGATGTCCAAATAACGGAGTTATCGTATGAGAGAGTCCCATAGCGATACTCGATCGTCGAGTTAGGCGGCGGACGAAAGAGCGTGGCTTAGTCAAGTCCTATGGCGGAGCAACGAGGAGAAATGGCGTGGGAAGCGAGAGGATGACATGATGAAGAAGTATCCTCACTTATTCCCTATACCTCGGGTAACCTACTTTCCCTTGTTAGTTTTGATTTAGCATTTACGCTTACGTATGTTGGGGCTCGTGGAGCTTACATTTCTGAATGAATAGTTAAGAGGTCTATGTCGATGTTGTGATTTGAGTAAGCCTAGAAGGAACATTCGGACGAATGTTTCTAAGGGGAGAATGTTATACCCGTAGTTCTGACCTACGTGTAGGAGCGTGCAGTATGTAAGACTTAAAATTTCAGAAGGGCGAGTTGTGAATTCGTTCGGACGGGTTTTAGTCAACTTTGAGGCGGGTTATGACCCGGTACATTGAGAGTTCTAAGTGTTTTAAAGGCCTAGGCGTAGTTCGTTGAGTGCAGATTCCAGCGCAACCAACCGTTAAATCGATAGGGCGTCGGAGTAGAAAGTTATGAGAGTTACAAGTTCGGTCTGTGATCGGACAGAAATGCGTTTCGGACTAAAGCGGCAGGGCGGCGCGGATGCGAGGCATGGCGCCTAAAAATCGAGGGTCGCTGAAGTTGCAGCGCCGCGGCTCCGGGACAAGCGAGGCGCGAAAGTTGAGAGTGCACAGAGGTTTGCGGCCATTGAAGGCGGGAAATTTGGGCGGAAAAACTTAGAAAATCTTATTTTTGTTTTAAAAGAGACCATGGGAGGGTGACAAGTGTCCCCCCCCATCTGATTTTCTGTTGCATGCAATATATTGACCAAGACTTGGTCATTTTCTATCTTTCATCTTCTCTCTCTCTCTCTCTCAAATTGCTCCCCCTTCTCTCTAAAAACCCTTAGAAAAATCTGAAAGTTAAGAACAAGAAAAGGAAGCTTGTAGCTAGCTTGTTGGCATTGTTGTGGTAGTGTTCTTGGCAAGGAAGCTAGCAATATTTGGAATAAGTTTTGACTAAAACTTCAAGGTAACATTTCTTCCTTTAAACTTAGTACTAGTGTTGCATGCTTGGAAAGCAAGATCTTGTGGTAGTAAAATAATGCACTTAGAGTCATTGCATGCAAGTAAATGTGGTTTGGATATGAAGAATGGGTTAAGAAGAAATTATGAGCATGTTGTAGCCTAAAAACCACCTTAGAATTGTTAAGTGAATTGTTGTAAACCTATGGGGCAGAATTTTGGGCGTGAAATCCCCTTTGAATTGTTGGATTGATTGAGCCTTAAATGTGGTGTTTTTGATGATAAATTCGGCCTTGAGAAAGGTGGCAAAGTGAGTAGAAACAAAGGAAATGCTGCCCAATTTTCCTTAGAATTTAGTGACTTTGAACTTGGATTGTTCTACATTAAGATTAGAGGTTAATAAACGTATCATGACTATTATAGGTTGAAATATTACTTGCGGTAGTTTGGACTTGGCAAGTGGATTGACCAAAGAGGTATGTGAAGTTTTCCTATCTCTTGAGCATGAATAGATAAAACTATGTAGTACGGTAGACGTACATGATTTGGTATTCTTACTTGTTTTGAGTATAAAATGACTTGTTTCGTTTTAAGAATGTATAAGTCCCTTGGTTAAGGGAAAAGTATGATTTTACTAAGGTATAGAGTTAATATAACAACTTTATGGGAAGTTGGTTTATTAGCTTCATAAAAGGTTAATGAGAAGAGATTTTCTCCAAATAAGATAAGTATGTGAAGAGGCAAATTGATTTTAAGGTATCAATTGTCCAAAGGTTTTTATGTATAAAGAAGAGTCACTTTTGAAAGAGTTGAAGTATATAGTACTTGGGTTAAACTCCCGGTGTTCTTTTGTTAAAGATATGATTATAAGTAAACTAAAATGAGAGGGTATATGAACAAGATTAAAAAGAGGTTATAAGTTTGCTTAACTTATTTATTATTATGATATGATGACAGTTTGTGATAGGGTAAGAGTATGTATGAGGGGCAAGCCCCAAGATCGTCATACCACCTTCTTCAGTGTAAGAGTATGTCGAGGGCGGCCAAGATCGTCATACCATCTGTGATGTAAGAGTATATCGGCGAGATCGATCCAATCGTTATACCATCTGCACGGTATAAGAGTATATCGAGGCAAGCCCCAAGATCGTTATACCATCTGCTCCGGTGTAAGAGTATATCGAGTCTGACCCAGATCGTTATACCATCTGCCGGGGTAAGAGTATATCGAGGGCGGTCCCCAAGATCGTTATACCACGCATTAGTGGATTTGCTACCCGTGATCACGAGGAATACCTCATGCGAGTCCTTATGGGCTTATGCGGGTGAAATAGTCCCGTGCGGCGGTGCAGTAGATCGAGGAGTACCTGCGGGTCGCGGGACCCGTGCGGGTGAAATAGTCCCGAGTAGGATGGTTTTTTTGATACTACGCGAGGTACCTGTTTTGATCATGAGCCTCCTATTTTATGCGATTATTATATATATATACTTGTCACTCTCATTGTTAGTAAGGCCCAGTAACAGGTATTTTATTGTCTTCCATGACTTCAGCTTGCTTGTAGACTTATGATATCATAGTACCGTATTTTCCCGACTTTACATACTTGGTACATATTGTGTCGCGACCCCTTTCCTCGGGTGCGTTCATGCATGAGTAAGGGTAGCGATTGAGGATCCTCGTTCTTAGGATCACTATTCCGGTGTCGAAGCTCATTCCTCGGAAGCTTATTTATTAGTATGGATATTTCACGATGCTATAGGTACTTTGTATATTCGGGGTATGGCGGAGCACTGTCCACGATTGTTATCTTTAAGTGCATGCGCTATGTGTTTTGGGCTATAAGAACCAGTTGTATTATAAATACTTTGTTTAAGTATGTTTATGGAAGGCAGCCTTATCGGCTGGCCAGATATGTTTTACCATTTTTATGAAGTTATGTGTTGTGTTATGTTCATTGCTATTCTCGACATATACGGCGGTACCCGATGAGTACTAGTCGCGGCCGGTGGTCGTGACAGCATGTTATCGGGCGATGGTATTCGGGTTGTCTGGCAAGATTGAAGCGATCGAGACTTGGCGGACCAGCTACACAGCGGAGTGCGCGACTTTTGGGCCTTGCAGGTAATTATCGGAGGTTTGTGGAGAAGTTTGCTTCCATTTCAGCACCTTTGACTAAGCTGACTCAGAAAGCAGCTATGTTCCGGTGGACGGATGCTTGTGAGGGAAGTTTCCAGTTGCTAAAGGAGAAGTTGACGACCACCCCAGTTCTTACTCTTCCAGAGGGTTTAGATGGATATGTGGTTTATTGTGACGCTTGGTGTCGGGATTGGGTGTGTCTGATGCGGCCGGCGAGTTATAACTACGCGTCTCGGCGGCAGGAAGCATGAGAAGAATTATCCAGCATGACTTGGAGTTAGCGTGATGATTCATGCCTTGAAGATCGAAGACATTATTTGTATAGAGTTCATGTGGATATTTACGGACCACAAAGTCTCCATTATATCTTGACGGAGGAGTGAACTTGCGGCGAAGGCGGTGGTTGGAGCTGCAAGGATTACGATGTTGATATTCTATACCACCCGGGAAGGCGATGTAGTTGTAGATGCCCTCGATCGCGGTCGATGGGTAGTGCATGCGAGGTACGACCGGAGAAAGGGATATGGTCCGAGAGTTACATCAGCTAGCGAGCCTTGGGGTTCGTTTGGTTGATTCTGATAGTAATGGAGTTCGGGTTCAAGAGGTTGCCGATGTCACGACCCGAACCCGGACCCGTGACCGGTGCCTTAACCCGGGCACCCTAGTGACACAACATCAGAGAAAACCAGCGGAATGTAAACTCAAGATAAACAACCATTAAGATATAGAATAGTCTAGCCTAAAGCGGCTAACCCGAAAAGTACATAAACGAGCAGTTACATCCATGAACCAAGTTACGACAAGACTACAGGCCTCACAGAATGAATAACACTATGGCGGGACGGGGCCGTCGTGCCTGAATGTACAAAATAACAACGACTCGGGAGAACCGTACCAAAAGTCGAGCCTCAGAAGGAATGGAGCTCACGACACTGAGTACAAGATCCTAGGAGCGAGGATCTACCACTTTCCTTACTGCGGCGTGAGCGGCCAGGAAGGGTCGATTACCTGACGTACAGTATGTAAAGCGGAAAATCGTAGTAATATCATAAGTCCAAAATACATTAAAGTTATAGATAAAACCAAATTATGTTGCCCGTGCCTTACTAATAATGAGAGTAACAAGTATACATTTTATAGCGTAAAAATAGGAGGCTCGTGATCAAAAGCAGGATACCTCGCAGTAGTATCATTAAGCAATCCTACTCGCGGGACTATTTCACCGCATAGGTCTGTGGACCGCGTGAGTCATCCGCCGTCGTAGGACTATTTCACCGCGTGGGACTATTTCACCGCATGGATCTGTGGATCCGCGTGAGTACCATCGCGTACTCGCGTGGGACTATTTCACCGCGTGGATCCTATGGTCGGATCGCGTAGTACAAGCGCGCTCGCGTCATGGGTAGCAAATCCATGGCATAAATAATAACCCGGGGTTTACGTAATAATATAAATATATATAACATAGCTCATCCGCTATTAAACATAACATAAGCACTCTGGCCTATCACGTCACAACATAAGCACTACCTATCATAACTTAAGCAAGTTAAGAATCGCTAACTTTATTAATAGTATTAAT